>OU696696.1:53726293-56126293 GCA_916050605.2 Platycheirus albimanus
ATTGTAACTAAGATAATAAATGGAAATTGAAATTATGAACAGAACAGATGCTTCTATCCATCATCCAACGCACAATCGGGGCCCATGAGACTTGAAAACTTAGCCTCACCTTGAGCGCCATCTGTAACTAAGATAATTATATCTGAGCGCACAAATAGGGCTGGTAGGGCATATAAATCTTATGCCCAAGTTGAGCGCCACCTGTAACGTAGATAATAAACAGAATACAAATGTAAGAGGACGGTCCCATTCAATCACGTGTACGGCAGACCACCATACCTGTGACTAATGTGACCAGACATAGACCAAAGCACTAAAACTGATCCCGAAGTCACCTCGGACCAAGGGCATCAAACCTCAAACTAAAATTTAACTCAAAAATTATCTCACTACCGAAATGTTTCGAGCGGGCTGAGACCTAGTCCCACCTGTCATACACCCGATCAAGCTACTAGAATCGTATAACTAGGCGAAGGCTAGCCCCCAGACCACACTCTCTCCTATACCTCCGATGTTCAGGTATCCTTAATTCTTACTAAACCATAACTAAACTGAACTGGAAAAACCACTAACAAACCTCCACGAACTTTAAACAAGATCATATACTTTCCTAACTCGAACCACGCCCAGTCCTGTGAACACCTAGGAGACATACCTACGTATCCTCCCGACCAAATAGGCAATTATAGAGACGAGGTTAGTACGTACATGTCCCGTTCGTAGTCCGAAAGAGTCCCGAAGCTGCATCCTTACATTCCATTTAATCATGCCCCTTCAATCCCACGACAACATAGAACACTCATCTCAAGAGTAGCTTCCTCAATCGAAGGTCTATAAAGTCGTCGGACAGCGAAAGGGTGTCGTGGATCTAGCACCGCGGCTGGCCTGCGCTTCACCCTGCCATGCTCAGTCCAGGGGTGGAAACTTGCAATGCGATCACGACGGTTGTTACCTCGTTTTGATATCGCAGACCATATGGTTCTGATGTTCCGAACCTCCTTTACTTCTATGAATCCTAGGGCTGCCCATACAAACACCGCTTGTGGCGACAGGTATCAAGTCTACCGGTTGAAGCTTAAACACCCTAAATGACGTCTCTTTCGAATAAACAATCTCTATCTACATGGCCCCTTCAGCTACCATTGTGCACTATAATGATGTAATTAATAGTGCGATACCCTATTTATCTATTCTTCCCTAGTATCGGTTAATATAGGAAGATCTCCAGGACAGGGTGACTGAATTTGTCCAAAGAGGGGGGGGGGGATACTGAAGATGGAAATGTAACCCCCAAGGTCTCTAAACCCACCCATATCCAATGAAGAGGGAATTATACCAACTCCTTCACCACTGGATCCATGGTTCCGTGTATGACCCTAATCTAAATTAATGTTTACGAAACCCCTTAGCCAAAGAAAACCCGCCGAAGCGAGTTACTTTAACTCCAAAACATCCTATAAACTCCTAACTCCAATCTAACTCAAGCAATGTAAACTCACTAGCTCACATAACTCCGTTGCGTACTGCTACCATCCTAAACTGTCCGTTCCTACGTTGTTCACACAGCGAAATGTCCCATCCCCCACGAAAATATTACCTTAGTCCATCAGAAATAACTATGTACAACCAAGGATAATAGATTCCAAACGTCCTGTCTCAATAACAGGAAGTCCACGACTCAAAACTTCAAAAAGAAAATGAAAAGCAAAATTTTCATCAACGTTATAAAATAAAACGTATTAATTAACTTATTTATTCATCTAAATAACAAAATTCTTAAAAAGAAACTTAATTATTTTTACTTAACTTAACTCTAAAAATCTTACATACGCTACTTCTAAAAAGAAATATAATCATGAAATACTATATTCGTAATTAAATCTAATATGGTCTGAAAGAACTTTAATCTTGTTAATTAAAAAGTATGTGAATAACTAAACTTCATATAAAACTGAACTAAGCGAACTGTCATAAAAAAAACTATCAAGGACACGAAAAAGTATCACTACTTTCTAGCCTTACTGTTCGCGACCGATAGGTAATTATTATGTAGCGAAAATTTACTCAATACAAAAAAAAATTAATTGTTTCAAACACGTATTGTCTCTTTGAAAATAAAAATATCGGATTCCGTCCGATTCCATTCAATAATGTGACTGATAATAATATAGTTATCTACCAAAGCTAATCACATTGACTTATATTCATTTATTTACCGAATTTACTTTATTTACAGACGACTGTTGCGTATGTGTATGCATATACTTCTTCAAAAAACAAACAAAAAGAATCTTTTCTCAAAAAAAAAACCGAAGCAAAACGACTGAAACTTTAACGTATAGCTACGCGATCAAAAATTCCAACAACAAAACCAAATGAAACCCAAGCACCCTCAAAAAAAAATTATGGACCGTTTGTCCAAGGGTACGTTATTTAGGATTCCGTGTACGATTCCAATTCGGCACCGTCACTCAGATGTAGTAGGATGGGAAGGGAAAGGTATAAAAATGAGGATGAAATATATATGTTCAATAAATATATATGTATATGATTAATGTAATTATGTATGGAAATGAAATTTAATAAAAAAAAACTAAACCAGACCTTCCGGAGGGTAGTGCACTGCTCTCGTCCAGGTACTAGCTGAAAAGCAATTGCTGTTAAATGAAAGGTATTATATTATGTATATGTCAAATGAAAATGTATGGGCAATAAAAAAAAAGTTGGGGTAGGTCATTGATGTTTGGTTTCGATATGACTTTCGTTACTTCTTTTCGTTGCGATTCTTCTCTTTTGGTTAAATAATTGTTTATTTATGCGATCTCTGTCGTTCTCGTGTTCAACAAAATTGTTCTTGATTCGATTCCAAAAATAAAATGTTTCTCAAAATTAGGCACTAATAGTTCGCACTGATATTTGATTTGATTGATTAGGCTTTTCAATAAAAATGACCACATTTACATCCATAAAGAGGAAAAAGAAACTTAGATGCTAAAATAAGAAGGAAATCCTATCTTAAAACTAACTTAATCTCAGAAGATTTACTGCGTAGATTCGACGACGACGATGACGAAATACAAACAGGGATTTGGTCGGCATTCACAAAATAACTCCACTGGAGAGATTTGCTTTTCGACGAATAACGCTGCACGAACCAGAATATGTTTGTTGCGGCGAACAGTATCTTTATCTCTCGTAGATTTGGTTGCGCTGAATGTGCGCTCGATAAGGTTTCATACGCATGTGTATGTTATGCGTTTATTAATTATGTGCTCTTGAATTGTGCGTGGTGTCGGTGTGCATATTTGTGCGTAATCGAAGGGACAAAACAAAAAAAAAACTGTAGATATATCCACTCAATATTATTAACCCCAATGTATCGGGATGGGTAAATCCAGGTAGGTATCGTTTGCGTAGTATCTTATCGTGCTTGTCGAATATGATTCTCCTATTAGGATGATGGTTGTAATATGCAGAACAAAATTTGGAACCAATTCGTGCGTAGGGTTAGGGCGTTGACAAAAAAAAAGAATTCCAAAAATGCCGCGTTGACGTTAACCGTCTGCGGTGGCGTTTTAATCGAAGAATAAACTCGAAGCATAAAATTCGCAGAAAAAACTCAAATTTTGAAGCGTAGGTATTGAAAATCGAAGAAACCTTTCGAAGCGTAAGATCGAAGAAAACTTTCGAAGGGTCGAAAATTTGATATTGAACTTTTGAAGGGTAGGGATTGAAAATCGAAGAAACCTTTCGAAGCGTAAGATCGAAGAAAACTTTCGAAGGGTCGAAAATTTGATATTGAACTTTTGATGCGTAGGGAGCACTACACACACACTTTGGCACAGATTTTTTTGTCGTTCGGAGCAGTTCCACTGATTTAGGTATTTAGATTGCAAAAAAAAAGGTATATATCTCAGTTACCTGGTATTCCAGCGTGTAGATTACCACTGGTTATAAATACTTTTCCAAAACCAAATCCTTTATTTGACTCCTGGTCAAAAATACCAACACAAATAAATCCTGTCCTCGCAAATGCTGTTTCTTTAATTTTATTATTAGGTGCTCCAGAACACAAATGTAGATCGATTTAAAAGGTGCTCCCGCGTTGAATGTGAATTCTTATTACACATTATTGGTGTGATGCTCCCGCGTTGGATATGCGTTTTTGCACATCTTGTTGGGTTGCTCCCGCGTTGGACGCTTCCAAGATTGGCGTCTGATGCTCCCACGGTGATCTCTGATTACAATTTGGATTCTATTATCGGCGCGGCTCGTCCCGCTTTACAGATTTCCCTTGTTAAACATACCTAAAAGGACAAAGAAGATGGGGTGGAAGAATTTTTGCCAAACCACAAGAAGACTACCTAATCTTTAAGAATTGGGGTTTTTACACCACTAATCCAACTTGATAAATCCTAAATAACTACTCCACTGTATCCAATATTCATTCTTCTTACCTTCTATCGGCTTTCCTGGTGTTGATGGATGCTGATTCCTCAAATATTTTGAGATTACCCAATGTAGATGTTGGGCAGTCGGATTATATTTTTTGTTAATAACCCGTGATGAACAAAGTAGCAGATGTTGTCTGCTCGGTGGTTGAATGGCAAAGAGAAATAATGATGGAGGTTTGTCTGCCAGGAAGTATTCGAATAGCGAAAAGGAGTCAGCTGTCATTTGGTATAACGACAGTTTGAGGAATTTAGGTTTACGTCATTCAATCATTAGGTGAATTTTTATGCGCCTTAAGGGCGGTTTACATCAGTATGATTTATATTTGCTGATGCTGTCGTAGGATGTGGTGAAATAAAATGAGTTTTTGGTATTGCGACGATGGTAAGTAATCATTTTATTTTTGGTTTTCAGATATAGGTAAGTATTTCATTATCAATTCTTATGGTGGCAAAAGTCTTCCCTACAAAGCTTGTGACTTTGACATGAGCCCCGCTCGTGACAAAAACACAAGAAAACGAAGACTGATAAAACAATATACATAGACTTAGGTATACCCAATATATGATATGAGCTAATACCTATTTATAACTTAATATTAACTTAACCTACTTAATTTCTATAAATGGAAACAGAGTCTCATGCACAGCTGAGCGCCGGGCATAACTACCTCTGCTTATATCACTCTTTACTATCTTTTTAAATCTTTTGTATGGGACGTCGTCCTATACCCCGTATTATCTTCAACTTCAAATAAGTTATTACCAATTACATTTGTTACGGTGACTTTCACAAATTTCGGCCCCAACTTAGCATTAAAATGCTTAGTGGCGTCGCTCAACACAGTGTTACGTTTATAAATTATATCTCCCACTTTAAAATCAACCTTGCGACTACGAAGGTTATAAGTTTTTTCGTATGCGTCATGAGTCTTTTCGAGAGCGGTTTTCAGATATGTGTGCAAGATATTCATCTTGGCCACTTTCGGCAACCAATCGATTTCTGAATGGTTCAAACCACCCAGGTCTTTTAGTAGGCGATAGTCTGCACCATGCTCTATCATCCTTTGGCCGAAAAGAGCCTCATATGGGGACATTGTTAAAGTCGAATGTACCGTGGTCCTTAACGCGCTGCTAATCGACGACAAATGGGCATCCCAATTTGTTTGTCGAGGGTCGATATATGCTCTAATCGCAGCCAAAATTGATCGGTTCACCCTCTCGCTGGCGTTAGATTGTGGAGCATATACTGCAGTTCGGTAATGCTTTACTCCAAACTTTTCCAACAACTGTTTGAAATCGTGGCTCAGAAACTGAGAACCATTGTCCGAGAGTAAACTCTCGGGTACTCCATAGATTAGGAAGATCTCGTCCCGGAGGAATTTAATAACATTTACAGCAGTGGCCTTCCGAAGGGGTTTTATGAACACAAATTTTGTAAGTTGGTCTACAACTATGACAATATACACATTCCCGCTTCTGGATCTAGGATAAGGGCCGAGGAAGTCCACGTAGAGGTGTTGGAATGGACGTTCTACCTTAAAGCTCTCCCCCATCTCCGCTCGCAAAGTCATATTGGAGGCTTTTGTTGTCTTGCATGTTTCGCATCTGTCCACAAACTGCTTGACCAGCGAATACAAGCCTGGCCAATAAAACTGCTGCCTGAGCCTATAAATGGTCTTAACCACTCCCCCGTGCGAAGCTCTTGGTGGACGGTGTGCCAAGGAAATCAAGGATTCCGTCAACTTTGTCGGAATCCATAACTTCCATGACAGATCGTCCAACAACGGATTTCCCACTGAATGTTTGATTCTCTTATATATGAAACCCTCAGAAATTTTGAGGTCGGGTAATCTCTCCTGCTCCTCTTTGATGCGGCTGATGAGCTGAAGGTACTCTTCAGACTTGAACGCTGGGTCCTCCAGGTCAATGTGGAGCACCTCCTCGGTTTCGACTTGAGCAATACATGCCATGTAGCTTTCTGCCGTTAAGGCATCAGATTCGTACACCCTCGAAAGAGCGTCAGGGACCACATTAAGTGTACCCTTTCTGTGCTCAACCTCGAAATCGAAACCTTGGAGTCTCATACTCCACCTGGCCAGTCTACCAGTAGGGTCCTTCAGGCTCATCAACCACTTCAATGAGGAGTGATCGGTTATTACCTTGAAGTGATACCCTTCCACATAGGAACGGAACTTATGAATCCCCAAAAATGCAGCGAGGCATTCGCGTTCGGTGACCGAATAGTTTCTCTGCGCAGCGTTCAGCTTCTGGGAGAAGTAATAGATCGGGCGTTCAGCCCCGTCTTCGTCCCGCTGGCAGAGAACACATCCGATACCGGACGCGGATGCATCGCATAAAATGACAAATTCTTTATTGAAGTCAGGATTAGTCAACACAGGTGCAGTAGTTAGAGCCTGCTTGATACTATTGAAAGCAGTCTTTGCATCTTCGTTGAGAGCGAAAGCTTTGCCTTTCTTCAGCGTATCGGTCAAAGGAGCGGCCAAGGTAGAGAAGTCCTTGACGAATCGCCGGTACCAACCTGCCATTCCTAAGAATCGCCTCACCTGGCGGGTGGTTGTTGGCACCGGGAAGTCAATGATGGCGGCGACTTTGTCTGGATCCACCTTCAGACAACCTTGTCCTACCTTATAGCCGAGATACTGAAGCTCGCTAAAACAAAACTTAGATTTCTCGACATTGATGGTGAGTCCTGCATGACTCAACCGTCGACTTACAATATCTAAAACTCTTAAGTGATCGTCGAAGGTCTTCGACACTACCAAAAGGTCGTCTAGGTAGACGAAAACCTGGTCTCGCAACTCCGAAGGAACTACCAAGTTCATCAGATAAGTCAAACTTTGCGGAGCGTTGCAGAGACCAAATGGCATCACCTTAAATTGATACAGGGGACGCCCTGGTACCGTGAAGGCAGTCTTCTCCCGAGAACTCCTCTCCAGCGGTATTTGCCAAAACGCGTCCTTCAGATCCACGCTTGAAATGAAGCGTTGTAGGGAAAACTTTCTCGCCAGTCATTTATACTTATTAAAATAATGTTTGCCACTGGTGCCATCTAGGTGCGAAACCCTCACTTTACTCGCACATTGCTGAACGCATTCGATGGGTTCCACCAGAGAAGGATTCCACAAAGAGGAAGCCATTTTGGTAGATGGAATCCACGTCATATTATAATCCACATGATTTCCCCTACCTTAAATTACTTCCAGAATGATTTGGTTTCCGTGACGTCATCAGACGCAAAATCGGATCCCAGGGAATGACTACTCGCTAGTTTGTGTTGAGTAGCGTACACACCAAATGCACTGCGAAAGTGATCACACCAGGTAATTTTACGATAGTAGCGACAGTCATGTCGCCAAACACTTCAAGAAAACCACACTAACAGGTAGCTGTCAGATGGGCCATAGGAGGAAAACAGTCGATGCGGCCGATGTATTTTTATTGTATTTGTCCATCTGAACCTACACTAGGCGGTCATTCTATTGACCAAGTATTAGATTTGTCTTTACTGGCCTGTGCAGAAGTTGTTCCTTAAGGGCGTGCCAGCACATGGAACAAAACTGCATTTGCACATCATCAAAATGATCTAACACCATTTCCATGGCGCTACACTTTTCGGAAACGTAAAATTCCTTACTTACCATTATCTGCAGAACTGTCACACGCAAAAGTCAAGAAACGAAGCTATGACAGATACACACCAATTGCTACCAAACATGTATCTTGACATTCAGAATACCTGAAAAACATCCTTTAGTATTCGGAGCAGTATGACTAGAAATGTCAAAATCAGAATATCTCAGAATTGACAAAGTACCAAGTGATTTTCATTCCCCATAGTGTAATTGACAACACAGAATCTCGTTACCATTATTTTGTTTTTCGTGTCAAACCCCACATCTACTAGTGTAACTAGAGCTTCAAATTATGGCAAGATGTTCAAATGTCTATTTATGACACACAACTTCGCGTGTAAATCACGCTTGGGCAGAAATAATGTAGTGTAAACGAAACCTTGACACTCGTTACTTCAGCCCATTCAACTCGCTGATACCAATGGAACGGCATTCTGGAAAGCAAAATATCATTGGAAATACAAAGCGATCTGATTGGTGCCGGCTATTGTGGATCTCATATCCGTCTGCTAACTTCATTTTGAAGATAGACAGCAGAGTAGCAACAACCTCATCACAGAACCTCCTTTCGTTCTTAAAAAAAAAAAAAAATTAGAAAGCAGCAAGTCGTGCTTTATCCCCCCAATATTATTGCGAGGAGCAATATACTTCACCAATTGCTTAAGCAATTGGATATAATATTATCAACCTACTGATAATTATTCAATAGGATACCATGGATTATTCCCTAATGGAGCATCACCACCTACTATCACCAAAATAGGGTGAGGCAGACGAGGCTGCAAGTTTTTTTTTGAGCGAGTTGTCCTGCGATTCAATCGAGGAAGCAAAATTAAAAGTTTTTCCTCGAATTCCTCCCCATTGGAGTGTGAATTGTATTTATATATACACGTAAATTGTGCACGCATATCCGTGCAATAAAAAGAGAAGTTCCCATGGATGCATATTGTGTTGTAATTTTAGAAGGCTAAATTCATTCATCGTCACTGCTATTCTTTTGGGGCCACGCCCAATCAATTTTCCTTGCGACACGTGCGTCGGCACGAAACTAGGCGCATTATCCTACGCCTGTAGAAAGCATTCCTAGCGGGTCTGATCGACGTTGATCCGAATGCTGGCTCGTCGACGACTCCAATAGCGCCAGGAATCCTGGCAGTACACACTTTCACCTGACACATGTCCTCATTACGTGCATAAATCTTAGCACGTGGACAAATAGGTACACTCAAGGCTTCTACGCCCAACGATACGTTACTTAAGGCTCCTATGCCCAACGATAAATCACTTAAGGCTTCTATGCCCAACATTATTTTGAAGGCTTCTATGCCCAACAGTATTTTAAAGGCTTCTATGCCCAACATTACTTTAGACATCCTGTGATGCAGAAAGCCCCATCTCACGATTGAAGGAGCTATTATTATCCATCGAAACTTCCGTGAGGATGCAGCAGTTCCTGAGTTACATCATTTTATTACCAACTTTATAGAATATTTAATAAGATCCAGGTAACAAAGAATTTATGTTTATTAGTGTTTTTTGTGTTATCTTTGTCAAAATACCGAGTGGGAGCCCTATGCTCATACCGCTCCATAAAAAAAAAAAAAAAAAAGAAAAGAAATCCTTTTCATAAGATCGAATTTGATCCAAAACACGCTTGACGCAGCGGTTGACGCTGTAGGTCAGACGCAGACAACCACGGACGGTGGTTTACGAATAATTTTTGCGCTTCCTTTGAAGAATCGAGTGCGAGGACCTAACGCCTCCTCCACTCCAGTTTATACTTCGAACCCTAGGTGTTCCTATTTATATTATATAACAAAGTTAATAGTGTAGAATATATTTTGATATAACATTTTATATGGTTGTGCATGAAAAGTGAAATATCCTTTTATTTTGTGTCTTCGGTCTAAACGTTAATTTTTTTTGTGTAATGAGTTTTTTTTTTGTTTTCGAGTGAAGTGAGATCGGTCCATTTGATTTCGTATCAGTCGATACAGTTTTTTTGTTACGATATAAGCACAGTTCCTCACTAGTTGCTATAGGGTAATAACTGAATCCGTGTCTGTGACCAAGGGACAGTGTCGGACGTCCGTACTGAATCCTCATTAATAACGTTCATTGCCTTTAATCATCAATAACAATCTGTCTTCGCAAGCAGTTGTTCAGATTACCACTGGTACTCGGTTTTTTTTTTTATAACTTTTGTTTTACTCATAGTGTCGGTAGCGACCAATCGCTCGCGTATTAACGCCGCGTTGATTCTATTTTCGAATCACTTTCGGAGCATAGCGCTCATACTATATACTCACTTACTTTGTTTCACTCACCTTAAATTTTCACTTTATTTTATCGATTGTTTTAAACTCTGTCTCGTCATTCGTTAATTTTGATCGATTTACCTACGTCAAACATATTTAATCATACCCTGATCGCAGTGGATATAGATTCAATTGGTACATCGGTTCTTGGCATTCGATTTCAATCCCAAGACATCTGAGCATTCAAAGCTTCAAGATAAAATAAATCATCACTCGCTTTATAGCCCAAGTAGCTAACAGTAGAAGAGCGATAATAAGGAAATATAGTGCTAATAGTACATAGACATCAATATATATAACATTAACAGCTTCTACAGGTACATTTCTGGAGTGCACTTCCGAAACGTCGTAAAGTGGAGTTTTGAGATTCATTCTACCCCATTGGTAGAGATCTCAGCCACCAACGTATAATATATTTAAATTTATAGTTTAATACTTCATTACTCACTATATTGACTTAAACATTTATGATCGATTATACGCATGAAGCCGAACTGGATTCATACGTATATGGTACATTTATATCTTGACCTTATTGATTGATACTTTGCTTTGGGTGAATACTCTGATATTTCAGACTTTCGTATCTCGTGTTTTGTCCTCGTGTTATAGTTATCCTGTCCGTATACAGGACCAATTTGAATAATTCTCGCGGTTGAATTTATACAAACAGTAGCAACGAATAGCGATTATTTTGACGCCGCATTTAAAAAGTTTTAGCTACGAATATTTTTGCTATCAATAATTAGCTCAGTCTCTTAGAACAGACAACGATCCGCGTATCGTTTGGAGAACGACTCCACAAATTATTTTTGATTTTTATGATATTACTAGGAATATTTCACAATTTCATTATTCCGTAACTTTTTGATTAGCATGTAAGTAAATACCCAATATTCATAGATTAAAATTCAGTAGCGCATATAAGAAAGCGCAAATACTAGATTTCTTAGATTTTAATAAGATAAAGAAACAATTATTTACGATATAACTTTACTTGTAAGTGAATAAGTTTTCATTATTCCAAAAAGAGTTTTAGATCTTTTGAAATACATAAATTAAGTTGTTAGATTGGTTAAAAATAAGCTTATAAAACAGTTAGTATAAGTATTGTTTGAAATTTTAATAAATAAGGCTTTTGATTATAACGTTTTTCCGAAACTTTTGTAGTTGATTCATTTTGTTGAAATTTATATTTGAAGACTTTCAGAATTTTCAGGATGACGGTTTAGGTTAGTTATAGGGAGGGTGGTATCCCTCACAAAACCTTCGGATGGAGTAAGTGGGTGTGTGTTCGATTTCTTTTGGAGGTTGTAATGTAGTACAACTTTGGTATCGAGTTTTTTTTTTTTTTGATGATTTCTTTTAGGTATATATAGTTTAGAGTTTCAGTCAAGCAGTTTTTAATCTGCTTGTTTATTATGTTAAGGGGCTGCCCACAAATATTATAGAGTCATGGGGACTCGATAGGTCCAGGGTCAGCCATCGGATGAGAACACGGGAGAGATGATTTCTGTGCTCATTTTGGGTGGGTTGTGAGACTAGGAGGGTCTGCTTTACATCTTAGATCCTCCCTCCCCATATAGTTAGACACCTCTTCTGCCACCTTTTGCGATTCATCGTGGCAGCAAAAGGGGCGGAAGTTAATTAAATGCCACAGCAGTCACGAACTCCTATGACTTGCTTGCATTAGGGATCTTACGTGTCACGTTCTCTGGGTCAGTGTGATAAAGATAATCACGAAATCTTTGCTTTCGATTTGCGATTTCACTCTTTTTGATGAAGAGGTGCAATTGAGTCAACTTTTCTTTCAATTCAATTCGGGAATATCTTTACTTTGATGGTTATGAGGGCCAATAAGCGTATTAACATTGAATATTCGAACATACACATCTTATGTTCAACGGTCGGCAGTGAAAAATAAGAGGTAACACCGGTCACATAGATCCCGGAGCAAGTGCCTACGGCCTGGCTGAGCTAGCTATGGCTATGGTACTGCCGGCCACCGCGACGGTTGATCTAGGCCACGGCCTTACGTTGTCGCATGCCGTTCCCATCGTCTGCTCTTCACGGGTGGCCGATGAGAAAGGGGGCGTTGCCGGCGAAAGGTTGCTACCATCCCATTCACGCAAACACGGTTGACGTTTCTCGAAACTCAAGCATGCGGACTGGAGCAGAACCTCCGGTAGAGATAAAGCATTGGTTAATTAGGTCGCATAGCGTGTTTAGAAATGTCAGCAGGGATAATAGTAGGGTCCTTGGTTTATAGGTGTAGGCTACTAAGTGAACCAGCTGCGAGCAGAACACCTAGCGCTCGTAGCGGATAGGCGGGAACATGCCGTCAGGTACCCTCTAGGCTGTTCTACGGGGTTTTGTAGTCAGTACCTATGGTAGGCTGGTGGATGGTTCTCGCTTCTGTGATGAGGATGGAAATAAAGTTGAAGAAGATGAAACTAAGAAGAAATGGGAAGAGGAGTAGGAAGATGCAAGGTGCCGTGTTAGTGAAAAGTAAGTATGTCTGTTGCAGGGATGCTGAATACTCCGGTTCACGAGTGAATACAGGTGGAGATATCTTTCATTGATATAAGAGTCAAAGATGGACATGGGTGCTTGCTTCTTCTGGCTTCCTCTTTGGCTTGTACTGTTGGTGGGCAGAGGGTTCGGATCGTAGATATCCATAGGGTGTTTAGGTGAAGAGTTTAACGTTTGCTGACGGGCATTTAATTATTTTTCCCTTCTTATAACTTCATATAACTTCTGATAACTTTAACTTTATATATATTTTTACGTTACAGATGGCGCCCAACGTGGGGCCCGAATTAGCCAGAGAAGTTTAGCCCAGAATTGATTGAGTTAGGTCGATTCAGAGTGACGTAGAAAGAAGTTAAGATTTTTCAGAATTTTTCGAAATTTTTCAGATTTTTGAGTTAAAGTTTTTTTTGTTGTTCAGGATTCTTAGATGGAGGAATTCCATCGGGGTTAGCAGTATAGGCACTATTTTGTCCAGTGGTTTGGTGACTTTATCCTGAACCAGCTGTTGCATTAGGTCTATCTACTTCCCTTCTGCCTTTAGTCACTTAGGAATGTCTTCGATCTCTGTCCGGATTGAGTTATGATTTTTTTGCTTGATCGTCAGTTGCTGAGGTGTAGATAATATCCTGGAAGTGATGTCTAAGAACCCGGTTGAACGAGAGTAGAATGAGCAGGTCTTCTGACCGGTGGTTGGTGCTTATTGCCCGACGCACGTCAGCTGCAGAAGCTGGTCACTCGCTCAAGGGCGACCCAATTTGTTTCAACTTAAAATGAACTTGTTTCTTTTCCTTTATTATTACTACCCAGATTGTTGTTTTAGGAGTTTACAGATATTATTGATAGATGTTAAGAAGTGACGGTATGCGAAGAGACATGAAGCGCTAACCGGTAATTGGTGTTTTATACCCGATGTACGTCAGCAGTAGCGTAATGTTATCCTCACATACCTGATCAACTGATCGTTTAGAAAGAATTGTCTTTTCTATTACAGTAGAACACCGTAAGAAAATTTTTACCTTGTCTAAACACACTAATATTTTTTTTTTTTTTGAGTCGGTTTGAATGAATGAACCGAAACGAACACACACACTTTATCCTGATGAAGGGAGGGGTACCCTCTCCCGAATCTTTTTATGAAATACAGATTTATATAGGCATTTAGTTTTTTTTGAAATATTCTTACAATTAAGTATTGATTATTTTTTTTTGAGTCCCGTCAATTGAGTTGAGACGAAACTTCTCAATTGATGTGTAAGTTTGGGATAGTGCCCGCAATTTAGTCTTTTGGGATAGAGCCCGCCATTTAGTATTTTTTTTAGCTTTTTTGAGTTTCCGTCAATCAAGTTGGGACGTAACTTCTTGATTGGACGTGTAGTTTGGGATAGTGCCCGCCATTTAGTATTTTTAGCATTTAGTTTGGGATAGTGCCCGCTAGGTAGAATATAGTTTATATAATATATAGATAGTTTTGATTATAATTTAAGCATTGAATTTGAAGTTAGATTTATCTAATACAGTTAAACATATATTAAATTTTCCTTTTTAGTAAGATTACATTTAAGTATTCAGTTACGTTTATAAGATTTCTGAAAACATTTTTGAATTATTGTTTTTGGGTAAACGATTAGAACACCTATATACTTACCTTTAGAATTAAGCACTTTTATATCATTAATATTTTTTTTTTATCATTACTCACCTTTTTTTTTTGAATTATTTGATTGCCAAATAACCGTTTGAGGTTTGCTCACGGTATATTTGAAAATATTTATACTTATACACCTGACTTACTTTATTTTTACTGATATATTCCTTGTGTAGTATCCGTTCGAGGATTTCTCACGGACTACTAGAATTAGTAATCACCAGACTTACAATATATTTTGAGTTAGATTGATAATTGATCGGTTGAGGCAATTGCCCACGATAGTTTTGAATTTTCCTCTTTTTGATTTGACAAATTTTCGTTTTACCTTGTTATCACTTGAGTAGTATCCGTCCGAAAGTTTTTCGCGGGCTACAAATTAATTATTTTTTTTTATTGGATCCTTGATTCTCACGTTTGACGTGGTTCATCCGATTTCCTTTCGGTTACAAGCGAATGAACAGTTCAAGACCGAGGCGCACAGTCAAAAGTACTTACTTAACGAAGTACCGAGATTTCGACGCAATGGCTCCTGGGGGATCGAAAACAAAACCCGGCAACGTTCAGAACGATGTTGTGGAAGATCACTCTGACGATGAGAGCGTAGACGAGAGCCTACCGAGAGATAACACAATCGATAGAAGTGTCGTGGTAGACGACGATGAGGTAGCACGAGCTGAAGAGCAGTTGCGTAGAGATGCTGCTGACCACTCGGCGTATATCCAAAAGGTAGTTTCCGCCACTATTGACCTACATCGGGTCGACGATAGAAAGTTTATGGCAGAAGCACTTGAGAAGAGTCACATGCGTTTGCTTGACCAAGTAGCTCAACTCTTACGAAAACGTACGGTCAAGGCAACTCAACCTGTCGCCCCTCCTCAACCAGTTGCTCCCCCATCAAGACCACTTATTCCACCTAACGCTTCTTCAACGCAGCAAGTACCAAGGCAAGTCAATTTAGCCAACACAGACACTACACGTGTCGTAAATTATAATGTTCCAAATGGAGCATCCACTTCTAAACATGTCCAGTCCGAGTATAGACCAGTCGATGAAATCGATTTGGCAGATAGATACACACCACATTATGAGCCAGCTAGAGTGCCACCTATGTCGGATGTCAATCCAGCACAAATGCCTCTAGGCTCCAATCTAGACGAGTTTATGTCTCGTGTTAATGCGTTTAATTTCGACGACGAGTCACCTCTGTCGCCACCTAGGCCTCCACCCTCGAATGCCACATCATCGAACCGTATCCATCCATTTCACAAATGGGGATTGAAGTTCGATGGGAAAAATATGTCCGTGGATGATTTTTTGTTTCGCCTGGGGTGCATCCGTAATAGTTATGGTGTATCGTGGTACGAAATCACAGCGAACTTTTACCATTTTGTATCAGGTTCAGTAGAATCCTGGTACTGGGTATATTTGAAAAGTAACAAACATACAACCTGGGATGAATTGAAAACTGCTTTGGTAGAACAGTACCGCAGTTTGGAAAGCGATACCGAGCTATTCCGCAAGTTATCCGATCGTAAGATGATGAATGGCGAGTCTTTCAATGACTTTTACGATGCTATTCAGTATTTAAACTCCAGGATGAGAAGTCCAAGACCCGAGAAGGAGTTAATTGAAATTATAAAAACAAATGTCCGTAGGCGCATGGGTGAACTACTCATCACTTACAGTCCGTCCAGTTTAAGGCAGCTGGCCTACTACTGTCGAGCTATTGAAAAAGCTCAATCTCAATACGAGAATGTCCGTCCGAATTTTGTGCCAAATGCACAACGTCCACCTGCAAGGCGTTTTGTCAACGAGATCGTTGAAGAACCTTGTCAGGATTTAGTCGTGGCACTGCCCACTAATAGTCTTGAAGCGATCCAGAGGGACCGCAAATTACAAAAATGTTGGAATTGCCAAGTACTTGGCCACAGTTTTCGCGATTGTGCGAAACCTATCGACAAAGTTTTCTGTTTCCGATGTGGCTTACCAGACGAATACAGCCCATCATGTCCGAAATGTTTAACGGGAAACGAGAGGAGGAACAACCCATCAACCGGGGGGGTTCGCTCCGAATAGACATACCCGGAGTTCAAGCTGCTGAGCCGAAATCGCCTCTTGAAACTCCAAAGATTACTATACTTAAACCAAATATTGATAAAAATGAATTACCAGTTGATAATAAGAATGATTGTAGAACAATCCCTATTGTAGATATAGAACCCAATCCAGATTTAAAATTGAATTTTAAGAATTATGATACAGAACCATTATATCGTAAACCATTCCATGAAAGGTTGCGCAATTATAATGAGGTACGTAAGAAGATAGTCACTTTTCCTGGGTTATCTAAACGGATACGACGGACAAGGGAGCGTTTCCATCGGAAGCGGACTACTTACCGTAGCATAGCGTCTTCAACTATAGGCCGAGAATCTAACGACCCACGTCCTTACGTGACCGTTAGTCTGTTCGGCGATAACTTTTTAGGTCTTCTTGATTCAGGGGCAAGTATTAGTTGCCTAGGCACCGACATACTTCCCTATTTAAGAGACAAAAATGCTGCGGTAAGGAAGGTAGAGACTACCGTGTCCACGGCCGATGGACACAAGCAATCCATAGTGGGAGTAATTACTACCCCAATCCAGTATAAAGGAGTGACAAAAGATATAGATCTTTACATTGTGCCAACGTTGAGCCAACGTCTGTATTTAGGCGTCGACTTTTGGCAGAAGTTCCAAATAGCACCTCAGGTAATTGCGGGTCTTTCTGGAATTACGACAGGTGGGCCAGACGAGAGACCCACCAACCAAATTAAGTTGAATGTTGAAGAGTCCAAACGACTAGAAGCAGTTGTTCGTGGATTTCCTTCTTTCGCAGTCAATGGACTCGGGAAGACAAATCTAGTGCAACATTATATAGATACGGGTGACGCTGTACCAATAAAGCAAAGGTACTATCCCGTATCTCCAGCGATACAAACCCTTATGTATGCGGAGTTGGACCGTATGCTTTCGTTGGGAGTCATCGAGGAAAGTTCCAGCGCATGGAGTTCCCCAGTAGTGCTTGTTCGCAAGCCTGGTAAGAACCGATTGTGCTTGGACTTTCGGAAGGTGAACTCCGTGACAAAGAAAGATGCTCGTCCTATTGCGCATATAGAGGGGCTGCTAGCACGTCTGACAGAGACACGTTATATTTCTAGCGTGGATCTGAAGGATGCGTTTTGGCAGATACCGCTGGAGCAAAGTTCGAGGGAGAAGACTGCTTTTACGGTACCTGGCAGACCACTGTACCAATTTAAGGTCATGCCATTCGGTCTATGTAATGCAGCACAAAGTTTGAGTTACCTGATGAGTCGCGTAATCCCATCGGGATTACGAGATCAAGTATTCGTTTACTTGGATGATCTATTGGTTGTGTCGAAGGATTTCGACGAACATCTGGAGACTCTGGGGATAGTCGGAAAGTGTTTGACGAAGGCAGGACTGACGATTAACGTCGAGAAGTCGAAGTTTTGTTTTGATGAGCTTCACTATCTCGGGTATAAGGTCGGTCAAGGTTGCTTGAAAGCAGATCCGGATAAGATCGCAGCTATTACTAGCTTTCCTGTACCAACCACAACCCGTCAAGTCCGCCGATTTCTCGGTATGGCAGGTTGGTATAGGCGATTTGTAAAGGATTTCAGCACCCTAGCCGCACCATTGACCGAGACGTTGAAAAAGGGAAAAGTCTTCAAGCTCAGTCCAGAAGCTATTGAAGCATTCCTGCTGATCAAACAAGCTTTGACTTCGGCGCCTGTACTAGTCAATCCAGACTTCTCCAAAGAATTCATCATTCTCTGCGACGCATCCGCGACTGGCATCGGATGTGTACTCTGTCAGAGGGACGAATCCGGAGCGGAGCAGCCTATATACTACTTCTCCCGGAAACTGAACGCTGCACAGAGAAACTATTCGGTGACAGAGCGCGAATGCTTAGCAGCTTTTGAAGGTATCCAGAAGTTCAGGTCCTATGTTGAGGGATACCATTTTCGTGTTATTACAGACCATTCCAGCCTGAAATGGCTGATGACTATGAAGGATCCAACCGGAAGATTAGCGAGGTGGAGTATGCGTCTCCAAGGCTTCGATTTTGTGGTGGAGCACCGAAAGGGAACATTGAATGTCGTGCCAGATGCTCTGTCCAGAGCATATGAAGACGATGAGTTGACAGTGTCAGCTTTCCTTTCGTGTCTACCGCAGATCGGTACCTCGGAGGTACTCCACATCGATCTTGAGGATCCGTCCTTTAAATCCGAAGGTTACCTTGATATCATCAGTCATATCAGGAAGGAACAGGAGAGGTTACCCGATCTCAAAGTGTCGGAAGGGTATATTTACAAACGCACTAAACACGCGGTTGGTATTCCCTTGGCCGACGACCTAACTTGGAAGTTGTGGGTTCCCTCAGAGATGACGGAATCGTTAATCGCACTGGCTCACAATCCGCCGCGCGCTTCGCATGGTGGAGTGGTGAAGACCATTTATAGGTTGAAAGACAGGTTTTACTGGCCAGGTATGTACACTCAGGTCAAACTTTACGTAGACCGGTGTGAGACATGCAAGACCAGTAAAGCAGCCAACATGACGTTAAGAGCCGAAATGGGAAACTGTTTCGAAGTAGATAGACCGTTTCAGCATTTATATGTTGACTTTCTAGGACCATACCCCAGATCGAGATCTGGCAATGTCTATATTATCATCGTGTTGGATCAGCTGACCAAATTTGTATTTATCAAACCACTACGCAAGGCAACAGCCGCGAGCGTGGTCAAATTCTTAAAAGACGAAATTTTCTTAGTATATGGAGTGCCGGAGAATATTCTCTCCGATAATGGTACGCAATTTGTTGGGAAGGAGTTCCAAAAACTCATTGATGTTTTCGGGGTCAAACACTATCGAACGGCAGTGTATGCTCCCCAGTCAAACGCTAGTGAACGAGTCAATCGTTCCATCTTGGCAGCCATACGGTCGTACGTCAACCCACGACAAACAGATTGGGATACGTACCTATCCTCGATTAGCAGTGCTTTACGCACGACGGTACATTCAACTCTTACGATGTCCCCATACGAAGCCCTATACGGACAACGTATGATAGAGCACGGGGCAGATTATCGCCTTCTGAGAGAGTTGGGTGGACTAAACTGTTCGGAGATAGACTGGCTTCCTAAAGTAGCCAAGATGAACATTATTCACTCGTATCTAAAGCAAGCATTACTTAAAACTCATGAAGCTTATGAGAAAACTTATAACCTCAAGAGTAGGAACGTCTCATTCAAAGTAGGTGATGAAATCTACAAACGTAATCATGTCTTAAGCGATGCAACCAAGCATATGAGTGCGAAGTTGTGTCCTAAATTTATCAAGGTTCGAGTAAACCAAGTCTTTGGAAATAACTTGTACGAAGTAGAAGATAGGCGTGGACACAAGTCAACGTGTCATACCAAGGACCTGAAGAGGTAAAACCATGACATACCCAAATATATAAATATCGGACTTACTTTTTAATTAACCTGACTTTCCCCAAATATGTGACTCAGTAAGAGCATAATAGCATGCTTCCTTTCACAATGTCTAAATGCTATGTAACACGCAAGAGACATAGATGTTTGCTAGTAATTTTTTTTTATGCCCGGCTCTCAGCTGTGCATGAGACTCTTGGCTTAACGCCAGATCAAGTTCTTTTTTTTGATTACATTTTTCAAAATCTACGAGACGTGTAATCGTTGCCAAATTACACAACGTGCAACATAAAATTTTTTTTTGTCTTCAACCGACTAGACATAAAAGAGTCGCAGTATCTTCACGATACGAAGGTGAGAAAACGTAAGTTCAAAGTTTTTTTTTTGCGAGAAATATTCCTTTTTCTTGTAAATTAAACCAAGTAGACTCGGTCTAAATTACAAGTTTTGTAGGGAAAACTTTCTCGCCAGTCATTTATACTTATTAAAATAATGTTTGCCACTGGTGCCATCTAGGTGCGAAACCCTCACTTTACTCGCACATTGCTGAACGCATTCGATGGGTTCCACCAGAGAAGGATTCCACAAAGAGGAAGCCATTTTGGTAGATGGATTCCACGTCATATTATAATCCACATGATTTCCCCTACCTTAAATTACTTCCAGAATGATTTGGTTTCCGTGACGTCATCAGACGCAAAATCGGATCCCAGGGAATGACTACTCGCTAGTTTGTGTTGAGTAGCGTACACACCAAATGCACTGCGAAAGTGATCACACCAGGTAATTTTACGATAGTAGCGACAGTCATGTCGCCAAACACTTCAAGAAAACCACACTAACAGGTAGCTGTCAGATGGGCCATAGGAGGAAAACAGTCGATGCGGCCGATGTATTTTTATTGTATTTGTCCATCTGAACCTACACTAGGCGGTCATTCTATTGACCAAGTATTAGATTTGTCTTTACTGGCCTGTGCAGAAGTTGTTCCTTAAGGGCGTGCCAGCACATGGAACAAAACTGCATTTGCACATCATCAAAATGATCTAACACCATTTCCATGGCGCTACACTTTTCGGAAACGTAAAATTCCTTACTTACCATTATCTGCAGAACTGTCACACGCAAAAGTCAAGAAACGAAGCTATGACAGATACACACCAATTGCTACCAAACATGTATCTTGACATTCAGAATACCTGAAAAACATCCTTTAGTATTCGGAGCAGTATGACTAGAAATGTCAAAATCAGAATATCTCAGAATTGACAAAGTACCAAGTGATTTTCATTCCCCATAGTGTAATTGACAACACAGAATCTCGTTACCATTATTTTGTTTTTCGTGTCAAACCCCACATCTACTAGTGTAACTAGAGCTTCAAATTATGGCAAGATGTTCAAATGTCTATTTATGACACACAACTTCGCGTGTAAATCACGCTTGGGCAGAAATAATGTAGTGTAAACGAAACCTTGACACTCGTTACTTCAGCCCATTCAACTCGCTGATACCAATGGAACGGCATTCTGGAAAGCAAAATATCATTGGAAATACAAAGCGATCTGATTGGTGCCGGCTATTGTGGATCTCATATCCGTCTGCTAACTTCATTTTGAAGATAGACAGCAGAGTAGCAACAACCTCATCACAGAACCTCCTTTCGTTCTTAAAAAAAAAAAAAATTAGAAAGCAGCAAGTCGTGCTTTATCCCCCCAATATTATTGCGAGGAGCAATATACTTCACCAATTGCTTAAGCAATTGGATATAATATTATCAACCTACTGATAATTATTCAATAGGATACCATGGATTATTCCCTAATGGAGCATCACCACCTACTATCACCAAAATAGGGTGAGGCAGACGAGGCTGCAAGTTTTTTTTTGAGCGAGTTGTCCTGCGATTCAATCGAGGAAGCAAAATTAAAAGTTTTTCCTCGAATTCCTCCCCATTGGAGTGTGAATTGTATTTATATATACACGTAAATTGTGCACGCATATCCGTGCAATAAAAAGAGAAGTTCCCATGGATGCATATTGTGTTGTAATTTTAGAAGGCTAAATTCATTCATCGTCACTGCTATTCTTTTGGGGCCACGCCCAATCAATTTTCCTTGCGACACGTGCGTCGGCACGAAACTAGGCGCATTATCCTACGCCTGTAGAAAGCATTCCTAGCGGGTCTGATCGACGTTGATCCGAATGCTGGCTCGTCGACGACTCCAATAGCGCCAGGAATCCTGGCAGTACACACTTTCACCTGACACATGTCCTCATTACGTGCATAAATCTTAGCACGTGGACAAATAGGTACACTCAAGGCTTCTACGCCCAACGATACGTTACTTAAGGCTCCTATGCCCAACGATAAATCACTTAAGGCTTCTATGCCCAACATTATTTTGAAGGCTTCTATGCCCAACAGTATTTTAAAGGCTTCTATGCCCAACATTACTTTAGACATCCTGTGATGCAGAAAGCCCCATCTCACGATTGAAGGAGCTATTATTATCCATCGAAACTTCCGTGAGGATGCAGCAGTTCCTGAGTTACATCATTTTATTACCAACTTTATAGAATATTTAATAAGATCCAGGTAACAAAGAATTTATGTTTATTAGTGTTTTTTGTGTTATCTTTGTCAAAATACCGAGTGGGAGCCCTATGCTCATACCGCTCCATAAAAAAAAAAAAAAAAAAGAAAAGAAATCCTTTTCATAAGATCGAATTTGATCCAAAACACGCTTGACGCAGCGGTTGACGCTGTAGGTCAGACGCAGACAACCACGGACGGTGGTTTACGAATAATTTTTGCGCTTCCTTTGAAGAATCGAGTGCGAGGACCTAACGCCTCCTCCACTCCAGTTTATACTTCGAACCCTAGGTGTTCCTATTTATATTATATAACAAAGTTAATAGTGTAGAATATATTTTGATATAACATTTTATATGGTTGTGCATGAAAAGTGAAATATCCTTTTATTTTGTGTCTTCGGTCTAAACGTTAATTTTTTTTGTGTAATGAGTTTTTTTTTTGTTTTCGAGTGAAGTGAGATCGGTCCATTTGATTTCGTATCAGTCGATACAGTTTTTTTGTTACGATATAAGCACAGTTCCTCACTAGTTGCTATAGGGTAATAACTGAATCCGTGTCTGTGACCAAGGGACAGTGTCGGACGTCCGTACTGAATCCTCATTAATAACGTTCATTGCCTTTAATCATCAATAACAATCTGTCTTCGCAAGCAGTTGTTCAGATTACCACTGGTACTCGGTTTTTTTTTTTATAACTTTTGTTTTACTCATAGTGTCGGTAGCGACCAATCGCTCGCGTATTAACGCCGCGTTGATTCTATTTTCGAATCACTTTCGGAGCATAGCGCTCATACTATATACTCACTTACTTTGTTTCACTCACCTTAAATTTTCACTTTATTTTATCGATTGTTTTAAACTCTGTCTCGTCATTCGTTAATTTTGATCGATTTACCTACGTCAAACATATTTAATCATACCCTGATCGCAGTGGATATAGATTCAATTGGTACATCGGTTCTTGGCATTCGATTTCAATCCCAAGACATCTGAGCATTCAAAGCTTCAAGATAAAATAAATCATCACTCGCTTTATAGCCCAAGTAGCTAACAGTAGAAGAGCGATAATAAGGAAATATAGTGCTAATAGTACATAGACATCAATATATATAACATTAACAGCTTCTACAGGTACATTTCTGGAGTGCACTTCCGAAACGTCGTAAAGTGGAGTTTTGAGATTCATTCTACCCCATTGGTAGAGATCTCAGCCACCAACGTATAATATATTTAAATTTATAGTTTAATACTTCATTACTCACTATATTGACTTAAACATTTATGATCGATTATACGCATGAAGCCGAACTGGATTCATACGTATATGGTACATTTATATCTTGACCTTATTGATTGATACTTTGCTTTGGGTGAATACTCTGATATTTCAGACTTTCGTATCTCGTGTTTTGTCCTCGTGTTATAGTTATCCTGTCCGTATACAGGACCAATTTGAATAATTCTCGCGGTTGAATTTATACAAACAGTAGCAACGAATAGCGATTATTTTGACGCCGCATTTAAAAAGTTTTAGCTACGAATATTTTTGCTATCAATAATTAGCTCAGTCTCTTAGAACAGACAACGATCCGCGTATCGTTTGGAGAACGACTCCACAAATTATTTTTGATTTTTATGATATTACTAGGAATATTTCACAATTTCATTATTCCGTAACTTTTTGATTAGCATGTAAGTAAATACCCAATATTCATAGATTAAAATTCAGTAGCGCATATAAGAAAGCGCAAATACTAGATTTCTTAGATTTTAATAAGATAAAGAAACAATTATTTACGATATAACTTTACTTGTAAGTGAATAAGTTTTCATTATTCCAAAAAGAGTTTTAGATCTTTTGAAATACATAAATTAAGTTGTTAGATTGGTTAAAAATAAGCTTATAAAACAGTTAGTATAAGTATTGTTTGAAATTTTAATAAATAAGGCTTTTGATTATAACGTTTTTCCGAAACTTTTGTAGTTGATTCATTTTGTTGAAATTTATATTTGAAGACTTTCAGAATTTTCAGGATGACGGTTTAGGTTAGTTATAGGGAGGGTGGTATCCCTCACAAAACCTTCGGATGGAGTAAGTGGGTGTGTGTTCGATTTCTTTTGGAGGTTGTAATGTAGTACAACTTTGGTATCGAGTTTTTTTTTTTTTTGATGATTTCTTTTAGGTATATATAGTTTAGAGTTTCAGTCAAGCAGTTTTTAATCTGCTTGTTTATTATGTTAAGGGGCTGCCCACAAATATTATAGAGTCATGGGGACTCGATAGGTCCAGGGTCAGCCATCGGATGAGAACACGGGAGAGATGATTTCTGTGCTCATTTTGGGTGGGTTGTGAGACTAGGAGGGTCTGCTTTACATCTTAGATCCTCCCTCCCCATATAGTTAGACACCTCTTCTGCCACCTTTTGCGATTCATCGTGGCAGCAAAAGGGGCGGAAGTTAATTAAATGCCACAGCAGTCACGAACTCCTATGACTTGCTTGCATTAGGGATCTTACGTGTCACGTTCTCTGGGTCAGTGTGATAAAGATAATCACGAAATCTTTGCTTTCGATTTGCGATTTCACTCTTTTTGATGAAGAGGTGCAATTGAGTCAACTTTTCTTTCAATTCAATTCGGGAATATCTTTACTTTGATGGTTATGAGGGCCAATAAGCGTATTAACATTGAATATTCGAACATACACATCTTATGTTCAACGGTCGGCAGTGAAAAATAAGAGGTAACACCGGTCACATAGATCCCGGAGCAAGTGCCTACGGCCTGGCTGAGCTAGCTATGGCTATGGTACTGCCGGCCACCGCGACGGTTGATCTAGGCCACGGCCTTACGTTGTCGCATGCCGTTCCCATCGTCTGCTCTTCACGGGTGGCCGATGAGAAAGGGGGCGTTGCCGGCGAAAGGTTGCTACCATCCCATTCACGCAAACACGGTTGACGTTTCTCGAAACTCAAGCATGCGGACTGGAGCAGAACCTCCGGTAGAGATAAAGCATTGGTTAATTAGGTCGCATAGCGTGTTTAGAAATGTCAGCAGGGATAATAGTAGGGTCCTTGGTTTATAGGTGTAGGCTACTAAGTGAACCAGCTGCGAGCAGAACACCTAGCGCTCGTAGCGGATAGGCGGGAACATGCCGTCAGGTACCCTCTAGGCTGTTCTACGGGGTTTTGTAGTCAGTACCTATGGTAGGCTGGTGGATGGTTCTCGCTTCTGTGATGAGGATGGAAATAAAGTTGAAGAAGATGAAACTAAGAAGAAATGGGAAGAGGAGTAGGAAGATGCAAGGTGCCGTGTTAGTGAAAAGTAAGTATGTCTGTTGCAGGGATGCTGAATACTCCGGTTCACGAGTGAATACAGGTGGAGATATCTTTCATTGATATAAGAGTCAAAGATGGACATGGGTGCTTGCTTCTTCTGGCTTCCTCTTTGGCTTGTACTGTTGGTGGGCAGAGGGTTCGGATCGTAGATATCCATAGGGTGTTTAGGTGAAGAGTTTAACGTTTGCTGACGGGCATTTAATTATTTTTCCCTTCTTATAACTTCATATAACTTCTGATAACTTTAACTTTATATATATTTTTACGTTACAGCGTGTTTCTGAAAGGCGCGCCAGCAACCCCTCTATATGCGCAATTGGCCTCGCATCTTTCTTGGTCACACTATTCACCTTGCGAAAGTCCAAGCACAGGCGGTTCTTACCGGGTTTGCGCACTAGCACAACCGGGGAACTCCACGCGCTTGTACTTTCCTCGATTACTCCCAAAGAAAGCATGCGATCCAATTCCGCATACATCAGGGTTTGAATCGCCGGAGAGACAGGATAATACCGCTGTTTGATAGGAGTGGCATCACCTGTATCTATATAATGTTCAACCAAACTCGTTTTACCTAGCCCTTTGGCAGTGAACGAAGGGAAACTTCGGATCACTCGATCGAGTTTGGTGTACTCATCACTAGTCAGCTTAACCTGGTTGACTAGTCTATCGTTCAATTTATCTGTCACGTCTAGTGACAATCCCGAAATAATGTTCGGTGCAATCTTAAATTTCTGCCAGAAATCTACGCCTAAGTACAGTCTCTGTACCAATGTCGGAACGACATAAAAATTCATTTTGTGAATGACACCCTTGTACTTAACGTCGGTCGTAAACATTCCGCAGATCTTTTGTTTCTTGCCATCCGCGGTGGACACACTTGATTCGATCGTTTTAAGAGAAACACCTTTACCAGATAAATATTCTAAGGCGTCGTTGCCTATACAACTAATACTGGCCCCCGAATCTAATAGACCTAGTATTTTGTCCCCCAAAAGCTCGATGGTGACATAGGGACGGGGATCACCAGAATCGCCCAATGTCGTCGAAGCTATATTACGATATAAAATTCGTTTCTCAATAAATCGATCTCTAGTGCGCCTAATGCGTTTGGATATTTCCGGAAACGTCACTATGCGTTTTCGGACTTCATAATAGTTTTGTAACCTTTCGTGGAAAGGTTTTCTTACAATTTCATTAGTTGGTTTGTTAGAATTCATAAAACGTGTTGTTGTAGCATTTACAACTGGTAACTTATTCTTATCTCTACTTAATATGGATATAGGAGTTTTAGATGACGGTTCGTCCGCTTTTAAAACTCCGGTTCGGTCTTCATGGAACGAATCCCCCCGGATGGTGGATTGTTCCGATATGCGTTTCCCGCACAACGAGGACAATCTGGACTGTAGACATCAGCGAGACCACAACGGAAACAGAAAATCTTGTCTTTGTCTCTAGGCTCTCTACAATCCCGGAAACCATGACCCACGCCCTGGCAATTCCAGCACTTATTTTGGCTCGGATCTCGTTTGAGCGCTTCGATTTGAGTTGGAGTGGCAACAGCCAATTCAATATTCGGTTCGTCATTTACTTCGTTTACGTAACGTCTCACTGGTGGTCGTTGCGTGTTCGGCACAAAAGGGCCACGCGTGCTCTCCGGTCGGTCCAGGGACTTCTCGATCAAGCGACAAATATAGGCCAGCTGCCTAAGGCTATGGGTACTATAAGTGATCAGTAACTCTCCCATTTTACGTCTAACGTTGAGCTTGATGGTTTCGATAAGTTCCTTCTCCGACTTTGGAACACGCATACGACTGTTAAGAAGCATCAATGCGTCATAGAAGTCAGAAAACGACTCTCCTGGCAACTGCTTCCTATCAGCAATCTTACGAGACAACTCTGAGTCGGTCTCAAGGCTTCGGAACTGTTCAATTAAAGCCGATTTGAGTGCTCTCCAAGGAGCGTCTGGATTACTTTTCACGTACATCCAGTACCAAGACTCCGCGTTGCCTCCCACAAAGTGGTGAAAATTTCCAACTACTTCATCCCAAGTTACGCCATAACTAGATCGTATTCGGTCTAATCGAAATAGAAAATCTATGACAGACATACCTTTACTGTCGAACTTGATTCCCCACTTGTGGTATTGCAGTAACCTTGAATTGGAATTGGAGTTGGATGGTGTTGGTCGAAGTGGCGATGAAGAAGGATGGTCATTGAAATTGAAATCACTTAGTTGCTTCAAGAAATCATCAACGCTAGCTCCTTGTTCCATAGCCGCCGGAGGAAGAACATGTTCCGTGGGCCTAGGCGGTATTGGATCATACGTTGGTGTCAGTAAGTCAGCAAGGTCAGGCTGACCTGGCGCTTGAGTTTTAAGTACAGAGATTGTAATGTCTCGAGCTACTGTTCTCTGTGGAACGCCACTAGGGCGACCCTGGGGTCCATGAAATGCAGCATTCGATCTAGGCTGAATGCCTTTGGAAGTAGACGGAAGTTCGTGTTTGTTGCTATTTGCTTTGAACAATTTAGCGACTTGCTCGTACAGAGCCTTCTGGCTAAGAGCCAATTGTTCTTGGATGAACCTACGTTCATCGACACGATGAAGTTCGATGGAAGCAGAAACTACATTTTGTATGTACGAAGAATTTTCGGCGACCATTCGTATGGCTGCTTGAAGATCTTCATCGCGTCCAGCAGTGCCTCCCTCGTCTAAAACTTGACCTTCAGAGTCTTCGTCCGCCGACCTATCAGTAACAGGATCGACTGGAATTATTACCTGTGCGGGTGCATTATCTTCCCCCCTTTCTGGTGGTACAGGTGGTGATGAAATAACAACGTCTATTGCCTGGCCTTGCGCCCCAGCGGCAATTTGTTTTCTATTTGGTGGTCGCACCATCTCAGCTGTGCTAAGAGACTCTGCGACTTAATTGTATAAAGAAAATTGTAAGAACCTTAAACCAGAAATAATTCCTAGAAAAGATTTTGAACTTAACTATAGACTTAATAACTCAAAAAGAACTTCCTAACTATATACTTCAAAACTCTAAAGATAGATTACTAACTCTCAATACAATACTTAACTTAATGAAAGAAAATCTAAACTATAGCAAAAAAAAACTCAAACTGAATAACTAAACTCTAAACTTAAACTTCAAAAAAAACTAAAAATAGCTAAAATAAATCAAAAAAAAACCTACACTAGCCTTCAAAATACTTCAACCAAAAACTTAACTCTTTACTCAAAAATAATAATTCAAAAACTTACTTAAAGATACTTAAACTTGAACTTTACTTAAAAAAAAAACTCAATATAGGCGGGCACTATCCCAAAAATGTAATGAACTCAAAACTCAAAAATATAGGCGGGCACTATCCCAAAAATGTACTCATGAATAACTCAAAAATCTCAAAAATCTCATAAATAACTATAATCTCAAAAATACTCAAAAATAACTCAAAAATCTCAAAAATTTCATCAAAAATACCGGGGGACGGACACTCCCCTAAGCAACTTCGAAGGAACGGCGGACTAAGGCAACTACTTAGCCCAAAAGAAAAAAAAATACGTCTTCACTAAACAGGACCGAAATACTATAACTCAAATCGTTTGACTTTGTAGGAAAGAGAATAGGTCATTATGCTACTGCAGACGTGCGTCGGGTAAACGTCCCCAACCACCGGATAGCACTTCATGACTACTACTCTACTTCCATCAACTCAAAAAAAAACTTGAACAAACTAATTCCATAAATATGTAGATTAAGGATTATTGTATTCTTGTACTACTGGAGTAATACTTAAATATACTTCATCTCTGAAGAATTGAAAGTGAAATTTGGAGTAAGGAATTGTGGAAGAGACGTATTGTCTTCGCAACAGACGTGTGTCAGGAAAATATCACCAACCGCCGGTCGAACGACAAAACACTTCTTCCCACGGAAACCTATTTCCTGCTAACGAATCGGAACTCACTGACCTAGCAACAGACAATTTAGAACCAATGCGTCTAAATCCGGACAAGGGAAGAGAAGTTCCTACTCGAGAGGCTGAGAGACTGCGAGTGGATCCAATGCAACAGACAAAGATCGGGAATAGTCACCAATCTTCCGGACAAAATGGCATCCTCTACACAGCTTCGATGTGCTACCTCTAGCAAATGAAAATCACAAAACTCCACAACAAAACTTCCACTACTATTGATCAAAGCGAAAATCGCTCAAATCACCCAAAAATTGTTTACTCAAAAAAAAAAACCTCATAACTTCAAAACTCGATTAAAACGATATTGGTAGATCTCAAAACTTGAAACCTTAATGTAATTGTTAGGCAGCCCCACGTTGGGCGCCATCTGTAACTAAGATAATAAATGGAAATTGAAATTATGAACAGAACAGATGCTTCTATCCATCATCCAACGCACAATCGGGGCCCATGAGACTTGAAAACTTAGCCTCACCTTGAGCGCCATCTGTAACTAAGATAATTATATCTGAGCGCACAAATAGGGCTGGTAGGGCATATAAATCTTATGCCCAAGTTGAGCGCCACCTGTAACGTAGATAATAAACAGAATACAAATGTAAGAGGACGGTCCCATTCAATCACGTGTACGGCAGACCACCATACCTGTGACTAATGTGACCAGACATAGACCAAAGCACTAAAACTGATCCCGAAGTCACCTCGGACCAAGGGCATCAAACCTCAAACTAAAATTTAACTCAAAAATTATCTCACTACCGAAATGTTTCGAGCGGGCTGAGACCTAGTCCCACCTGTCATACACCCGATCAAGCTACTAGAATCGTATAACTAGGCGAAGGCTAGCCCCCAGACCACACTCTCTCCTATACCTCCGATGTTCAGGTATCCTTAATTCTTACTAAACCATAACTAAACTGAACTGGAAAAACCACTAACAAACCTCCACGAACTTTAAACAAGATCATATACTTTCCTAACTCGAACCACGCCCAGTCCTGTGAACACCTAGGAGACATACCTACGTATCCTCCCGACCAAATAGGCAATTATAGAGACGAGGTTAGTACGTACATGTCCCGTTCGTAGTCCGAAAGAGTCCCGAAGCTGCATCCTTACATTCCATTTAATCATGCCCCTTCAATCCCACGACAACATAGAACACTCATCTCAAGAGTAGCTTCCTCAATCGAAGGTCTATAAAGTCGTCGGACAGCGAAAGGGTGTCGTGGATCTAGCACCGCGGCTGGCCTGCGCTTCACCCTGCCATGCTCAGTCCAGGGGTGGAAACTTGCAATGCGATCACGACGGTTGTTACCTCGTTTTGATATCGCAGACCATATGGTTCTGATGTTCCGAACCTCCTTTACTTCTATGAATCCTAGGGCTGCCCATACAAACACCGCTTGTGGCGACAGGTATCAAGTCTACCGGTTGAAGCTTAAACACCCTAAATGACGTCTCTTTCGAATAAACAATCTCTATCTACATGGCCCCTTCAGCTACCATTGTGCACTATAATGATGTAATTAATAGTGCGATACCCTATTTATCTATTCTTCCCTAGTATCGGTTAATATAGGAAGATCTCCAGGACAGGGTGACTGAATTTGTCCAAAGAGGGGGGGGGGGATACTGAAGATGGAAATGTAACCCCCAAGGTCTCTAAACCCACCCATATCCAATGAAGAGGGAATTATACCAACTCCTTCACCACTGGATCCATGGTTCCGTGTATGACCCTAATCTAAATTAATGTTTACGAAACCCCTTAGCCAAAGAAAACCCGCCGAAGCGAGTTACTTTAACTCCAAAACATCCTATAAACTCCTAACTCCAATCTAACTCAAGCAATGTAAACTCACTAGCTCACATAACTCCGTTGCGTACTGCTACCATCCTAAACTGTCCGTTCCTACGTTGTTCACACAGCGAAATGTCCCATCCCCCACGAAAATATTACCTTAGTCCATCAGAAATAACTATGTACAACCAAGGATAATAGATTCCAAACGTCCTGTCTCAATAACAGGAAGTCCACGACTCAAAACTTCAAAAAGAAAATGAAAAGCAAAATTTTCATCAACGTTATAAAATAAAACGTATTAATTAACTTATTTATTCATCTAAATAACAAAATTCTTAAAAAGAAACTTAATTATTTTTACTTAACTTAACTCTAAAAATCTTACATACGCTACTTCTAAAAAGAAATATAATCATGAAATACTATATTCGTAATTAAATCTAATATGGTCTGAAAGAACTTTAATCTTGTTAATTAAAAAGTATGTGAATAACTAAACTTCATATAAAACTGAACTAAGCGAACTGTCATAAAAAAAACTATCAAGGACACGAAAAAGTATCACTACTTTCTAGCCTTACTGTTCGCGACCGATAGGTAATTATTATGTAGCGAAAATTTACTCAATACAAAAAAAAATTAATTGTTTCAAACACGTATTGTCTCTTTGAAAATAAAAATATCGGATTCCGTCCGATTCCATTCAATAATGTGACTGATAATAATATAGTTATCTACCAAAGCTAATCACATTGACTTATATTCATTTATTTACCGAATTTACTTTATTTACAGACGACTGTTGCGTATGTGTATGCATATACTTCTTCAAAAAACAAACAAAAAGAATCTTTTCTCAAAAAAAAAACCGAAGCAAAACGACTGAAACTTTAACGTATAGCTACGCGATCAAAAATTCCAACAACAAAACCAAATGAAACCCAAGCACCCTCAAAAAAAAATTATGGACCGTTTGTCCAAGGGTACGTTATTTAGGATTCCGTGTACGATTCCAATTCGGCACCGTCACTCAGATGTAGTAGGATGGGAAGGGAAAGGTATAAAAATGAGGATGAAATATATATGTTCAATAAATATATATGTATATGATTAATGTAATTATGTATGGAAATGAAATTTAATAAAAAAAAACTAAACCAGACCTTCCGGAGGGTAGTGCACTGCTCTCGTCCAGGTACTAGCTGAAAAGCAATTGCTGTTAAATGAAAGGTATTATATTATGTATATGTCAAATGAAAATGTATGGGCAATAAAAAAAAAGTTGGGGTAGGTCATTGATGTTTGGTTTCGATATGACTTTCGTTACTTCTTTTCGTTGCGATTCTTCTCTTTTGGTTAAATAATTGTTTATTTATGCGATCTCTGTCGTTCTCGTGTTCAACAAAATTGTTCTTGATTCGATTCCAAAAATAAAATGTTTCTCAAAATTAGGCACTAATAGTTCGCACTGATATTTGATTTGATTGATTAGGCTTTTCAATAAAAATGACCACATTTACATCCATAAAGAGGAAAAAGAAACTTAGATGCTAAAATAAGAAGGAAATCCTATCTTAAAACTAACTTAATCTCAGAAGATTTACTGCGTAGATTCGACGACGACGATGACGAAATACAAACAGGGATTTGGTCGGCATTCACAAAATAACTCCACTGGAGAGATTTGCTTTTCGACGAATAACGCTGCACGAACCAGAATATGTTTGTTGCGGCGAACAGTATCTTTATCTCTCGTAGATTTGGTTGCGCTGAATGTGCGCTCGATAAGGTTTCATACGCATGTGTATGTTATGCGTTTATTAATTATGTGCTCTTGAATTGTGCGTGGTGTCGGTGTGCATATTTGTGCGTAATCGAAGGGACAAAACAAAAAAAAAACTGTAGATATATCCACTCAATATTATTAACCCCAATGTATCGGGATGGGTAAATCCAGGTAGGTATCGTTTGCGTAGTATCTTATCGTGCTTGTCGAATATGATTCTCCTATTAGGATGATGGTTGTAATATGCAGAACAAAATTTGGAACCAATTCGTGCGTAGGGTTAGGGCGTTGACAAAAAAAAAGAATTCCAAAAATGCCGCGTTGACGTTAACCGTCTGCGGTGGCGTTTTAATCGAAGAATAAACTCGAAGCATAAAATTCGCAGAAAAAACTCAAATTTTGAAGCGTAGGTATTGAAAATCGAAGAAACCTTTCGAAGCGTAAGATCGAAGAAAACTTTCGAAGGGTCGAAAATTTGATATTGAACTTTTGAAGGGTAGGGATTGAAAATCGAAGAAACCTTTCGAAGCGTAAGATCGAAGAAAACTTTCGAAGGGTCGAAAATTTGATATTGAACTTTTGATGCGTAGGGAGCACTACACACACACTTTGGCACAGATTTTTTTGTCGTTCGGAGCAGTTCCACTGATTTAGGTATTTAGATTGCAAAAAAAAAGGTATATATCTCAGTTACCTGGTATTCCAGCGTGTAGATTACCACTGGTTATAAATACTTTTCCAAAACCAAATCCTTTATTTGACTCCTGGTCAAAAATACCAACACAAATAAATCCTGTCCTCGCAAATGCTGTTTCTTTAATTTTATTATTAGGTGCTCCAGAACACAAATGTAGATCGATTTAAAAGGTGCTCCCGCGTTGAATGTGAATTCTTATTACACATTATTGGTGTGATGCTCCCGCGTTGGATATGCGTTTTTGCACATCTTGTTGGGTTGCTCCCGCGTTGGACGCTTCCAAGATTGGCGTCTGATGCTCCCACGGTGATCTCTGATTACAATTTGGATTCTATTATCGGCGCGGCTCGTCCCGCTTTACAGATTTCCCTTGTTAAACATACCTAAAAGGACAAAGAAGATGGGGTGGAAGAATTTTTGCCAAACCACAAGAAGACTACCTAATCTTTAAGAATTGGGGTTTTTACACCACTAATCCAACTTGATAAATCCTAAATAACTACTCCACTGTATCCAATATTCATTCTTCTTACCTTCTATCGGCTTTCCTGGTGTTGATGGATGCTGATTCCTCAAATATTTTGAGATTACCCAATGTAGATGTTGGGCAGTCGGATTATATTTTTTGTTAATAACCCGTGATGAACAAAGTAGCAGATGTTGTCTGCTCGGTGGTTGAATGGCAAAGAGAAATAATGATGGAGGTTTGTCTGCCAGGAAGTATTCGAATAGCGAAAAGGAGTCAGCTGTCATTTGGTATAACGACAGTTTGAGGAATTTAGGTTTACGTCATTCAATCATTAGGTGAATTTTTATGCGCCTTAAGGGCGGTTTACATCAGTATGATTTATATTTGCTGATGCTGTCGTAGGATGTGGTGAAATAAAATGAGTTTTTGGTATTGCGACGATGGTAAGTAATCATTTTATTTTTGGTTTTCAGATATAGGTAAGTATTTCATTATCAATTCTTATGGTGGCAAAAGTCTTCCCTACAAAATATACACCGAAATCGTTTTTAATGCCGATTTCAATGAATACAATTCTACGTGACTTCGCTATTTGGGCCACACAACACCCGAAGGACGATATGCCGAGATTTTCGCAGAGTTAATTCACTTGAATTGAGTTAGATTCTCGACGAGTCAACAAGTAACTTCAGCTTACACCCTAGACTTGTTTCTTACCTCTCATCCTGATAAACATATTGTCAACGTAGTAACTAAAAAGCATTGTATCAATCAGCTAATTTCTCGTATACTTAAATGTAGGTACCCAAAGAGAACAATACGGCAGATCAAGAAAGTCAACTGGGACGGTCTTGACAATTTATACCTAAACTTTTACTGTTCACAACTCACAGTGGTTACTCGATAGGTGGCGCTGAACGATCCAACGCTGATATGATTACAAACATTATTTTCCTAAAGGAAATTCATGGTTCGACTTGAGCTCTAAAAAGACCATCGAAGTGAGCTAAATAAGTTTGCGGTGGTACAAACCCAACCCTTAATTTGAAAATCGGAGTGAGTTTAAACAAGCGCAAGAAATCTAATCTTTGCTATATATTCTATAGTACAACCGAAAAGCGTAACGCTCTTAGCGACATCTATCAGGGAATCTCGCAACTCCCCGGTTTGGGTATTCGGAGAGCTACAAACGCTGCTAATATAAATGGATTTGCAGATTGGAAGAACGAGAATGCTGGGGTGGAATCACGTAAGGTGATAGTTGATAGTTGATAGTCACCATCGCGAATTTGGTATCATGTAAGGTGATAATCACCGTGATTGTCACCTTTTTGCGATGAAAATCGAGTGACACCTATTTAGGTGTCACACCCATACATTTTTGATTTTTGAGAAGTAATTTGACGGCAAAGAATACAAAAGTTAAAATTGAAAATATTGCTGTAGTGTTATATGATTTCAAATTAAAATATTGTAATGTTTTTAGTCTTGGGTTCGAAAATAAAACTTATTTTCCTTTACTTTTCAATCACTACTACTATCTCTATAAATGAAACTCACTTTTATCTAAGTTCAAACTCTTTATTTATTTCTTTATCTTAGCACCACTAATTATTCACCATTTATTCGTTACCACGGTTAAAATGAAACTGTGTCCATTTCCGAATAAAATGTCCTATTTATACTTGGGATCAAGTTTCCCGAACAGTCTAAGTCTCGAACCTTTCGGAATTGTCAAGATGCTTTAAAAGCTTTCAGAGCTTTCAAATTCAACATTGTTATTCAGCAGAATCATTCAGCAGAATTGTTCAGAATTTTACTGTAGTATAGACAAAAACCATATAGTAATATTTTTGTAGTAGAAACAAAAACCATTCATAAGACTGTAGTTGAGACAAACACTATTCATGTAACATTGCCCCCTTCTTAAGATTGTTCGTCCCGAACAAGTCTATCACTTCCCTGGCCATTGTAGCGGCATAGTCGGTCCCTGTGAACAACTTTCATTTTGCCTCTAACACCTCTCTGAATGCGGTAAACAACATCATTGATTCTGGTGACAACTTTGTAAGGGCCTTCCCAATTTTGCTGGAGCTTCGGTGACAGTCCCTTTTTCCGATGGGGGTTGTATAACGACACAAGATCTTCCACTTGAAACCCTGTCGTCGTTGCATGTGCATCATAACGTGTTTTCATGCGATCACTGGCATCCTTTATCTTTGTTCTGGTCCTTTCATGAATGTACATGAGTCTCTTTTTGAGATCCTCCACATATTCTTCTTGGCTTTGTGGCTCATTTGGAGGGCATCCAAATTTCACTTCACTTGGTAGTCGCATTGTTGAACCAAACAAGATTTCATAAGGAGTATGTCCTGTAGTGCTATGAACTGCGCTCCGATAGCTCATTAAAAACAGTGGAATGCATCGGTCCCAGTCTCGTTGACAGTCTTCCACTACTTTGGAAAGGTGTTCTTTGAGCGTTCTGTTAAACCGTTCTACCATTCCATCTGATTGTGGATGCAGCGGTGTTGTCCTTGTCTTATGAATGCCAAGGAGTGAGCAAACCTGTTGGAAGATATTTGACTCGAAGTTCCTCCCTTGGTCAGAATGGAGTTCTTTAGGTACACCAAATCTACTTATCCAGTTGAAGACAATCTGATCCACAACCGTTTTTGCTTCTTGGTTTGGAATGGCAAACGCTTCAGGCCACTTGCTGAAGTAATCCATGATCACGAGAATATATCGGTTTCCATCGTTGGTTTCAGGAAAAGGACCTGCAATATCCATTGCAATTCTTTCGAAGGGTGCTCCAACGTTGTACTGCTGCATCACACTTTGAATTTTTCTGCCTGGTCCTTTTGTAGCAGAACAAGTGTCACATTTCCTGCACCATCTTTCGACGTCTTCTTTTGCATGAAGCCAGTAGAAACGATCTCGGATCTTTTCCAGCGTTTTGTTGATTCCTAAATGGCCTCCAGAAGTGCCATCATGCATCTCACGGAGAACTTCATTGACTTTGGACCGAGGCACAACTACCTGCATCACATAGGACTTGCCATCTGCGGATTCCCACTTCCGTTTGAGTACACCTTCTTGTACATGGAGAGAGTTCCATTGAGCCCAATAGGCTTTTAACACCGGGCTTCTATCGGAAATGTCAACCCATTGTGGTTTCTCCTCGTGCTCTTTCCATGCAAGGATGGGTTCAATGTCAGAATCTTCTTGTTGAGCATTCCTAATTTCCTCGTTACTCCAGCCGGCAATGGGCTCGACTCTCACTCGTTGAGTGACTAGGGACTCCTTTTCTTCCTGACGTGAACAATGCTTGCAGTTTGATTTACATGGTCGTCGGGATAATGCATCTGCGTTGGAGTGTAGTTTTCCTTTTCGATGTTGAATCTCGTAGTGGTATGTCTGCAACCTCTCAATCCACCTTGCTACTTGTCCTTCGGGATTTTTAAAGTTCAAAAGCCACCTTAGCGCTCCATGGTCTGTTCTAAGGAGGAATTTCTGCCCATAGATGTACTTATGAAAATGTTTCGTAGCTAGTACCAGAGCTAGAAGTTCCCTCCTGGTCACGCAATAGTTCCTTTCTGCCTTCGAGAGCACTTTGCTGTAATAGGCTACTACCTTTTCTTGGCCATCATGAACTTGCGACAAAATAGCCCCAATTCCAACATTGCTTGCGTCTGCATCGATGATGAACTGTTTCCCAGGAGTAGCATATGCCAGAACGGGAGCGTTACAGAGGCGTGTTTTTAGTTCCTGGAAGCTTTTCTCGCAATCACCTGACCATTTGAACTGTTTTCCTTTCTCTGTAATTTGGTGCAGGCTTTTCGCAACCCCAGCAAAGTCTTTCACGAATCGCCGGTAATATGTGGCTAACCCAAGGAAACTTCTCAGCTGATGTTTATCTTGTGGAGTTGGCCAGTTCTTCACAGCTTCCACTTTCTCTGGATCGGTTTGTACCCCTTGAGACGAGACAATATGCCCTAAATATTTCACTTCAGTCTTGAAAAAGGTGCATTTGTCTGGGTTCAACCTAAGATGAGCTTCTCGAAGCCTCCGGAAAACTTCTCTCAAGTTCCTGCAGTGTTCGTCAAATGTTTTCCCAAAAACGATGACATCATCCAAATAAACCAGGCATGTCTTCCAAGTAAGCCCTTGTAAAACGCATTCCATCAAACGCTCAAATGTTGCCGGAGCGTTGCACAGGCCAAAGGGCATAACTTTGAATTGCCACAGACCATTACCTGTCAAAAATGCGGTTTTCTCTCGATCTTCTGGGTGAATTTCCACCTGCCAGTACCCACTTTTCAGGTCCAAAGTTGAAAACCATTGAGCTCCTGCCATTGCATCCAGAGTGTCGCTGATCCTGGGCAGAGGGTAGCTGTCTTTCTTTGTGACATCGTTCAGCCTTCGGTAATCCACGCAGAACCGGGTGCTTCCATCCTTCTTTTTGACTAGGACCACTGGTGATGCCCAAGGGCTTTTGGAATTCTCGATCAAACCTTCTTTCTGCATCGTCGAGATCATATCCGTAACCTCCGCCTGTTTGGCTAGTGGAAGGCGCCTTGCAGGTTGACGGATTGGCCTTGCATCACCAGTATCGATGCGATGTTGCACCAATTGTGTTCTTCCGTATGGTTTATCCTTTGAAGCGAAAATATCAGCAAACTCATGAATAAGGCTTCCAGCAACCTGTTGTTGTTGTTGACTTAGCTTGCAGGATTTTAGAATTTTGGACCTTAAAAAGTTGACTTCTACAGGATTTCGTACTTCTTCATCGGTGATTCTTGTTATTGCTGCCACTGGACCACATTGTCCAATAACTTCTCCTGCTTTAAGGTTGACTTCATAAGGTTTGATGTTCACTATTCTTACAGGCACCATGTTGTTCTTAGGTGCGGCAAGCGTTTTTCCCACGATGTAGTTTTGGGAACGTTGTTCAGAGTCCGGTTCTACAAAAAGGTATCGATGGTTCCCTGAATCGCCTTTTATGTTTGTCCAAACAAAGACTTCTGAAGAGGGAGGCAGGCGTAGGTCTTCTTTGACGACAGTTCTCAGGGTTGACGAGTTTTCGTTATCATAGATCATCGGAATCTCGACATTTCTAAATTTCAGAACCTGGTTACCGATATCCAGAATTACTCCATGTGCTTTCATGAAGTCAATTCCGATGATGCACTCATCGCAAATATCTGCCACTAGGAATTTATGTGAAAACTCCAGTTCTGCCAATCCGATCACTAGTTGTACTTCCCCATATACTTTAGCTGACTCACCTGTTGCCGTCTTCAGACAGTAGCTATTGGTGTTGTGTAGCCATGTCATCTTCACCACGTCTCTTCTTACAATGGAGGCGGTGGCACCGGTATCGATAGTTGCCACATATTTCTTGTCGTTTATAGCTGCTTCCATTGTCAGACTTTTATTGTCTCGTTTAGTCTGCGAGACCTGGATCGTAGTTCTAGGGCCATCGATACCCGGAACCAGTTTCTGCCCCGTGAAGTTGGTTCTTACTCGTTTTCCCGGGTGGGAAACAGTTGCAACAGGGGTTTTGTGAAATTCCTCTTGGCTGTTCCTCCTGCTGCCGCAATGTTGGCAAACTCCTCTTCTTAATGGCATACGACACTGGCGCTGGAGATGTCCGGTCTTGTTGCAGTTCCAGCATCGAAGAGGTCCATCACGGTGGTTGCTCTGGAATGTTGTTCTCTCGCAAGTGCACTCCTCAACAGTTACTTCTCTTACCCGATGAATGCTTTGAGAAGCCTGTTCTGCTGCTTCCATGGTAAGGGCGAACGCTAATGCTTCAGGAAGCGTCCGTTTTCCGGCTGTTCGTACTGCTCGCTGGAGGTTGATGTCGGCTAAGCCACGGACAAATGCTTCAGCAGCAAATTGGTTGATAATTTCCTCACCCGCCGTTGGATATGCTAGGTGAGCCAGGCGTTCGATGTCTGCTTGGAGCTGTTGAAGAGTTTCACCTCTTTTCTGAACCCTGGTGTTAAGTTGGACCCGGAAAACTTCTTGCATATGGCCATCTCCAAAGCGTTTTTCAATTGCCTGAGTAAGGGCCTTGAAGTTGCCATGTAACTCTGCTGGTATTGTTTGCAATATTTCTGCAGCAGGTCCTCTGAGAGCAAGTGTCAGTGCAACAAACTTTTCCTCGTCGTCCCAGCCGTTTGTTGTCGCAGCTGCTTCAAATTGTCTTTTGTAGATCGTCCAAGAAGTTTGTCCATCAAAAGTTGGCGGATGCATTTCCTTTCTTCGTATGCAGTCACCAGAACTTTCTCTAATTTTAATTTTTCTTACCTTGTCCAACTCCTTTGCATATTTTTCGAATTTGTCTTCAACTTTCTCGAACCTTTCATCTACAGTCAAAATTTGTTTTTCGATGCTTTCGAGACGCTCGTCAGCAGCAACAAACTTGCTTTCAATGTCAGAGAACTTTCCTTCAAGGAGGTTTTTCTGGTCTTCAAGATTCTTCTCTTGTGTTTCAAAACGTTCTAGAAGTTGCGCTTGTTCATTCTTTTGTTCGTTTCTTTGCTCTTCTAGAAGATTCTTTTGTTCGTTTCTTTGCTCTTCTAGAAGATTCTTTTGTTCGTTTCTTTGCTCTTCTAGAAGATTCTTTTGTTCGTTTCCTTGCTCTTCTAGAAGATTCTTTTGTTCTTGAAAACGTTCGAGAAGGAAAGCCATCATATTAGACATGTCGGAGCTTGTACTTACTTGCTCTTGTTCGTCTTGTATTTCAACATCCAGAAGAAATGTTTCTGGATTTTCATTTTGCTGAGTCATATTATCCTGCAGTCTAATAATGAGGTCATTTTTGGTTCCAGCAGTAGGAAGACCCCGATTCTTTAACACTGCTCTAAGTTCAATCAAGTTAAGGGCATTTACAAGTTTACCCATAGTCACTTTATCACTTTTCACTTTTATTTGTCCAAATGAATTATGCACTTAAGTTTTATTTCACTTCTGACACCACTGTAATGTTTTTAGTCTTGGGTTCGAAAATAAAACTTATTTTCCTTTACTTTTCAATCACTACTACTATCTCTATAAATGAAACTCACTTTTATCTAAGTTCAAACTCTTTATTTATTTCTTTATCTTAGCACCACTAATTATTCACCATTTATTCGTTACCACGGTTAAAATGAAACTGTGTCCATTTCCGAATAAAATGTCCTATTTATACTTGGGATCAAGTTTCCCGAACAGTCTAAGTCTCGAACCTTTCGGAATTGTCAAGATGCTTTAAAAGCTTTCAGAGCTTTCAAATTCAACATTGTTATTCAGCAGAATCATTCAGCAGAATTGTTCAGAATTTTACTGTAGTATAGACAAAAACCATATAGTAATATTTTTGTAGTAGAAACAAAAACCATTCATAAGACTGTAGTTGAGACAAACACTATTCATGTAACAATATATTGGGTTGGGTCTGAAAGCCCGCACCTCAAAAGCCCGATCTCAAAAGCCCGGGTTGGGTCTGAAAGCCCGCACCTCAAAAGCCCGATCTCAAAAGCCCGTCTTCGAAAGCCCGTTTTTCAAAAGCCCGAACTTCAAAATCCCGCAAATCATTTGCCCGCAGCTCGTTTGCCCGCATTTAACTTCGAAAAATGCCGCAAATCTTAAAAAATCAGCCAAAAAGTATGCAATTTCCTTCAAAAAAAATTCAAAAGCTTTGTCTTAATGGGCTATGTTCAGAAAGTATAAGGTAATTTATTTCAATAAAGGTGCGATGTGAGCGTGCATTTAATGAGTGCTCACATTTTTTGCTACGGTTAATTAATGCAATTCGTTGAATTTTAATTTCGACTACAAAATTATGAACTTAAGCATAACGTTTTGCATGAAATAAAATATTTAACCTAACAAAATCAATTAAAGTAAGACCGCACTATCCGACTGTCTTACTCTTACTGTCTTACATTTTTAACCAAACATTTTTATTTATGCACTTTTAAATTATATTCAAACGTCAAAATTTTATAAGAATATTCACTTTGATTATTAATTTAAATGATTTTTACAAAATTCATTCACTTGCAATGAAAATTTCAATTGTATCGTTTATCTTACACTGGGCCTCCACTAGAAATAAATGATTGCAAGAAATGTGTCATGTAGTCAATATTTCTTGTGGAGGCCCCTTATATCTCTTGACACTTAGTAAAAATCCCACTCAAATAAGAAATACACATCGCTTTTCCTCTCTTTTGTCGGTAAAAATCCCAAACTCTGAGAAGACTACACTCTGTTTTATCGACGAGTTGATGGTGCCAAAAGATGGGTTTGTTTTCACATACTTGCCATTGCAAATCGGTTTTGAGGAGTTTTATCAAAAACTACTAGTAGAAAAAGAAAAATGTATGGAAAACCTTGTGGTTTTGGTTTTGGGGTTTTAGACAAAAACCGAGTTTTTGATCCAGTGTGAAAAGCCTTTCTTCTGTTTTCAATAAAAATTGTAGTAGATTTAACTTTGGTGTTGACCTAATTTGCAACCTAATTTCACCGAAATTAGGATCTAATTAGATGATTTCGGATTGTCAATTTGTAAGGGAAATGAGATCATTTTGAATCGAGTTTGGAAATTTTCAACGAAAGCTCATTAGCCCCGATGAAAACACAGTTTTGTGCGGGGTTTACATATGCATGAGTTCACCGACGCCGGTGACTACTTTCATGAAAGCAAACAGCAACCTACATGTGTAAACATACATTTATGCGTCGGTTGGCAGCATGCACGAAATTAAAACAAAAGTTGGTTGCTTAAAGCCAGTTGTACAATATTAAAAGTTTTAACACGGTGTAACTCGTTTCATGCTTGCTTAATTAGGGCCAGTCCGTGGGTTAACTTTATTTAATCCGCCGAAATCGGTAGGTTAACTCTTAAACCACGCTTTCTACTTTGACTGTGCACGCATGAAACGATTTACACAGTGTTGAAATGTTGATCCCGTGATCAACCAATATTGTACAACTGGCCCTTAAGGCTTAGTGCGTGGTTCAAGAGTGGTTTAAGAGTTAACCCACCGATTTCGGTTGATTAAATAAAGTTAACCCACGGATCAAAAATATATAAACGAGTACAAACGTGGTTGAACGCTGAACCACGTTTGTACTACTGGCCCTTACCAACTTTGATGGGACGGTAGTAACGGTTACTAAGGTTTCGCCCTGAATTGTTATCAATTTTATGCATACGTGGAAAGTTTTCAAGGAAAATTCAGTTTCGTGTGTAAGCCTTTACTGTCACGAAATTTTTATTTTCACGTACAGGCGCTGGTGAATTCATGCATGTGTAGACTCGCCATTACGTACGAAACTAAATTTTCCTTTGTCAACTTTAACTTTTAGCAACCGTTGTTACCGTCGCATGAACATTTTTGGTAAGCAACCAACTTTTGCTTTACTTTTATGCATGTTCCCAACCGACTTGTAAGTATGTGCTTACACACATGTAGGTGACTACTTTCATGTGTATAAGTAGTCACCGGCGCCAGTGAATTCATGCATGTGGTATGTGTAAGTCCCGCATAGTGGCTAACGATTTAGAAGAAAGTACTTTAAAAGTTTTTTAAAAGTTTGCGATAAGATATATGATGAGCAGGACAACAAAATCCTGCTTTAAAACATTAAAAAACGCGAAACTAAAATTATACATCCAATCAATCTTTATATGAGTTATAAGAAGAAAATCGAATTGATTTTTATATCTGTATTCATTAAATTAAGATAAGCATAATATTACGTTTTCATTAGGGCAAAAAATGTGATTTCGTTGAAAATTTCCAAATTTGAGTCCACTTTCCATACAAAATAATATTAAAATTTTGTTTGATTTGGACGAAATCAAGGTTGCAAATTATGTGAAAACAAATCAAACGCAACTAAATTGAAACAAATTGAATAGATATTTTCTAAAATGTCAATTTAAAACAAAATCCAAGGCAACGGCAAAAGTAAAAAAAACCAACATGCAAAGCAACGGCAGAAGTAAACAATACAAAAAAACAATTTTGAAATAAAACCCAGGGCAACGGAAGAAGTAAACAAAACAAAACAAGAAGAAAAAATGAAAAGGTTGTAAAAAAGAAAAAGAAAGAAGATAGTCTGATGTCAAACCAAATGTGGAAACCTAGATGAAAACACTTTTTTTGGAAATTTTCAAATATCATAATTTCGGCCCAAATGAAAACGTAGTATAAGGCAACTTTCTTAATTATAAAATGTGTATCTATCGACTGTTTTCGACAAGAGTAATAAAGAATACAACAAACAATCATATTTCAAAGTTAAACAGTGGTAGGTACCAGGTTGCAGGTTGGACGCCTTTACATTCTTTTATAATTCTAAATGCAAACATTATACTGACATCTGCCAAATCTCTAGGTGTGTGTGCTGGTTCGTATTCAAACCCATTTTCCACGTAAAATATGCCGGTACAACAAAAAAACTGCACACAACAGATCAGTGGGTATAATAAAATCAGCAACTAGTGTTATAAGAACCTTAATCCATAGACTTTGTGGACACATCCACAAGAACGAGCTTTGAAGAATTTTGTTCGAAATTCAGAAAAGTGGTTCTTGTATTTGCTGAAAATTAATTTCGAAGAAAAAACTTTTGACATTTGACAGCTAAAGCTTTATTTTGACTGTCACTGTCATTTTTCTTTTATTTTCATTAGTTTGTTTTTTACCTATCGCGAATTTCAATTTAATTTAGAAAATTTGATATTTTTCGCGTTAGTAAATAAAAAAACATCGTGAAATTATATGTGTAATTTGTATGTGTTGTTAAAAAAATGGTCAGATCAAAACAAACAATATGAACAAGATTATTTATTAAATAAAAAGGTCTCAGCTCCTGAAATTCCTAAACCATTCCTAGTTCAAAAATTAATTAAAAATTCGAATCTTGGACTAAGTCATCCACTTCTGACATGGTTTTCTCCTTTTGTTTATCGTTTTTGTTTGATCGTCCAGACTATTTTTGTGAATATAAAGTGAAAAATTTATATCGACTATCGACATAAACTGCAATTGCAAGATTAATGGATTTATTTTAGAAAGAATAAAATAGTTCCTAACACATTTTTGTTGCTATCTAGAGAGCTAGTGATCTCAGACGAAGCTTCTACTTCGCATAAGCTTAAAGAAATTATACGTGAGCTACCCGATGTTGCTCGGTTTGGTACTCAAACTAAGGAAGCCATTGGAGATGAAGGCAAGATTAACCTTCAGCTGCAGCAGGAGATAATAGGTAGTCGCCTAAGGATGTTCAACTTTTGGGCGGAGACTTGTAGCTTGTCAGTGGCAAGAAGAAACATCTGTTGCACAGAAAGGAGACCATTACAGATCTCAAAGAGATTGCCGATTACAAAGAGGTAAGTGGACGTTATTACACCTCTGGAATTGTTATTTTGACCAATCTACTATTACCGTGAACATGGGTAATATTTGTCTTTGCGGGTGACTTTGCACTTTTGATGGAACCTTTTTCAAAATATTGTTAAAATATGAAAAAGCTTGCCTATCTTTTTCAAGTTTCTTTCTAAATATTTGTAATGTTATGAACTTAAAAACTACTGTATACCTACTTACTAGCAATATTAATATAAATTGAGAAAATACCTAAAATGAAGAAAATAATTTTTTTTAATTCTAAAAAAAAAATTAAAAGCACGACTGGGTCGCACGAACAAGGCTAAGATTACACATGTAAGTTTTACTAACGAAAGTAAGTCACGTAAGCAACTTCTGAAAAAATTAGTAATGTAAACGGCTCTGTAAGTGACTTACAGTAAATTTTATAAATAAACTTGAGCAAAATTGTTAATTTCCTTCATTTATATTAAAATAATATTTTTAAGAAGTACCTACCATTCATAAGACAAAGTCACCAATAATCGTTTATTTATGAAGAAGTAGGTTTGGTTATTTTTGAATATCTTGGCAATAAAAAGTCTTAGATCCACAAGATTTTGAGTGTTTGACTTGATATTAATAAGGGCATTCAATTTTGAAAAAAAAAAAAATAGTACTTTTTTTTTAAATTTATTTTTATAGATGCAAGCAACCTCCAATGAAGGAAAACTTAGTACGATAGAGAAAGTATTGAGTAAAATACCGATCAAGATATTTCCATCAATGCCAATGAAGTTTTGAAGGTTGAACAATTTAATTAATTAAATTTTGTAGTTAAATAACATTCTCTTTTAGGTAATGAAACCAATTTGCTGGGAAAATGTTAAACTCAGCAAAAAACCAAAATGCCAACTAATGGACTTTCTCTATTAGGAAGAAGTAATACCTTTGTACCACCAACTTCTCCACAGGTAAATCTAAAGCATAAAATGCTTTGATTCCCTAGTAAGGACAAAATTACTAAAGTGAATATCAAAAATATTGCTACTGGATAAATAGTTGATGGTAAAATTCTGTTAAATGTAACATAAAACTAAGTTTAATATTCAATAAAAAAACGTTGCATACAAAAATATTTTAAGGAATTTGAAAAGTATATAATGTTCATATACATACATATATGTATGTGCAAACCGTTTGAAAGGGTCAATGGCAAAATGTTTTGTGTTGATGGATTTTCATTGTTATACAGTGACATGAACGTGGTCGGGAAGCTGAATAATATTTTGTTGATAGGCACATTTTCTTACCAACTTCAAAAAGTTTCAAATTTCGAGATGAATAGGGGAATTAGCCATGTCCGCCCGTGCTTCCGTCCTTCCGTCCGGATATCCGTTAGTATAAAATGTAAAACTTTTTTATTTAATTGTTAACTAATAGGTATATATTAAAGTAATAAATAATAAAAATTGAAAAATATCTCTTTAAAGACGAATTTGTCGTTCTGAAAAGAACGGTTGGGGACAAAAGCCGGTTATATATATGAAGATATATTTATATATATCTATTGAAGCCTGATGTTGTTGGCAATGCATTTCAAAAATTCTGTTTTTTGAAGACTGTCACGCCTTTCAATTATTGACAGAATGCGTTTCTTGTTTTTTTGCCGGTTGGTGTTTCGGCTAGCTCCTGGCATACCACTCCTTAGTTTCTCGATTTCCAGCTTGGCAACGGTAAGTTCGTGTCCCAGATCGCCTATCAATCTGTAAAGGCCAGCGTGCGCCTTTCCCACAACTACCTTGAGTCGCCTATGCCAACCTTCCACATTGTTTTGCGTACTTGGAAACTGGAGCAATATATTGGATTCGATCGACCAAAACGTTGGATCGTATAGTGGCTTGGAAGCAGGAGTTTTTCCAGCCACATAGACCTCCTTGAACCAATTGGCCACTGTCTTAGCATCTGGATCGATCAAACAATCCCACAGGGCTGTAAAATAAGCTGGGACTTCATCTGCAAATAATTAAAAAAGTTAATTTTGGCATGTGGCTTTTAGTATAAATATTTTAAGAAAATAATTCTTTATCTTTGGCAATATAGATTATTTCTGATGGCAAAGAAAATTAATTTTTCATGAATTTGTATGTAAATCAGAAGTTAAGATAATTACCTGCTGGTACAAATGCTAAACTCTTTAGCATCCTTATCTGCAAAGCAAATGGTTCGTTCCTCGAATATTTGGTTGCAAATTTAAGCCTCTGGACAGCTCGCCAAATGTTTTGGCCGAAATGGAACAAGCAACCTTTAAAGGTTGCTGTTAAAAGCTCCTCAGCAGCACTGGAAATAGCCTGCTCAAAGTCGGATATTATGACTTCGGGCTCTAATTCCATTTCAAACTCCGCGGCTTGCAAGATGAGATCGAGAAAAAATTGTCGGTACGCTGATTTTGTTTTTCGGCTCATCAGGCAAAAGACAAGGGGCACAACTGATCCATCTATGTAGCCATGGATGGAGAACAGCTGCGTCATTATTGATGGCACAACATGAAAAGTGCCGTCCATCAGCCAACACTTTGCTTCCGACAGCAGTTTGAAACTGCTTCGGGTCCCCATCAAAATGTTTAGTTCTCCATCGTAGTTGGACTCTTTTAAAACGAACAGTTCGCCGTCCGAGTACCGACAGTTATTCGGAATCTCTATTTCGTCCAATGCAGATGGCTCCTTGGTATTGGAAGAGCGAATCCTAGCAATTTTGGACTTCTGGGCGTTTTTTGATGGCAGATAAACGCGGCAAGGCCCCTCACACTCCACAATGGCGTCTCTAATGATTTGGGACGGTTGAGCTGATGTTAATGCCATTGCCTTGACTGAGGCGTTGGCCATCATGATGCTTTTTTCGTAGGCCATTGGATCATGGCTATGTGTCGTTGGCCCCTTTTGTATTATGTGCTTTTCATCCACGAGGTTTGTCTGCACTCTTCCAGTGCACGGGAACTTCTTCCGTCCATCGCAACACCAACTGAATACCTTGGCGGTACTCCTTTCCAGATGGTAGCAATAACCATCGATCACAAGTTTGTCCTTGTTTTTATTTGACTTGTATATAAAAACTTCCATTGTCAGAAAATTTAAAGCACAAAAAATATTCAAATTACACACAAAAATCACTTAAATAGTTTTGAAGTTAATTCACAAAAATTCAGTATAAGTATAGAACAAACTTATGTAATTAACACAAACACTAACTATAAAATTTTGCAAAGTCACGTTCACGTTTTGGCATAATTCAAAATTTTGAACTTTGTTCCGCGGCACCTACGATCTTTTTTTGACGTGATAAGTGATAACGTCTAATAAATCGGTTTGTAATACATATATGGGCAGCACGCACGAAAAAATATCACAGTCTTAGTAACGTTACCTAGCTGCTTCGAAAGTCGATAAAGTGGGAGGGGAGGGTGTTGGGTGGCTGGTGGGTGATTGTAAGTGGTGGTGGGTGTGGGAGATTGGGGGGGGGGGGGTAGTGTCGGGAAGAAGAAAAATTGTCAAAAATGGTGGGGGGTTGTAGTTGGTGTGGGTGGTGAGGATTAAATTGTCAAAAATAATGGGTGATTCGATCGTGGCTGAAGTTTAGATGGGCGTATGGTATGGTTTGGTGGGGGAATTGTCATATGGTGGGTGGTTGGCGGTTGTAGGTGGGTTGGGTGGTTCGGATAGTTTATTTGATTGGGGGCGATGAAAAAATTGTGTTGATGATTGATTTGGTGTTGGATTTGGGGGATGGGTGGGGGGATTGTGGGGATTGGGATTTTTGGTTCAAGAGTAAGGCTAAGTTCTTGAACTAATAAAATACAACCACAAAAACGCCCACAATCAACATTTTTTTTTGATGAACAACCTCAATTTAGTAAAATTAAATAATGTTTTATGTACAGTTACGATAAAAGCATAACGCTAAAATTGCACACGTAAACTTTAGGTAAACCTTCTTCCAATTAAAGAAAAATATTTCAGTTTGGGCGTGGCTGACGCCCATTTTTCATACAAAACCATCAATATTGTTTTTATTAAATAAAAATTGTTATATTACACATAATTATCTTTGTATGAAATCAAAATATTTGATTTTGGGCGTGGCTTACGCCCACTTTTCATGAAAGAACGAAAAACATAGTTTTGAAAATTTAAGGTTTGTACTACCAATATAGAATTTAAACCTTTTTCCCTTTCGTTGGATACATGAAAAATAAATCTCTACATTTCCTTGTGTACATTTTTTCAAAATGCCCACTTTAAAGGGCGTGATTTTTATAAAATACATTTGTTCAGGTAAGATCGTTTTAAAACTACTCGATTGAGCTGTAGTTTAACACATATGCCTAAAAACTGACTGATGATCCAAAGCACAGTTGGTGCTTCAATTTATTAGGACACGCCTACTTTAAAGAGGCGTTACCGTGTAATATGCATTAGTTTTTGATGTTTTTTAAATATTGGTCGCAGTTTTGAAGTATGAACGATGAACACTTAAATTTGTATTCCTTGGTTACGTAGTAGAGTGTGGTTCAAGAATTGTTAAAAACACCCGTAATCGCTATTTCCAATCAAAATCTAGTTTTTAAAAATTTTAGTTTTGTCTTGTTTTGTTCAAATCGATCTGCAAGCTCAAAATTGAGCACTATGATGAGCTCATAGTGATTGCTCTGTCAGTAAAATGTCTCGGCTTTAGGCGTGGCACACGCCTTTTTACTTGCGATTATAGGTACTTAAGGCAAGTTATGCATTCGTCGAAAAAAAAGTTTTGAGATAACAATCAAACATGACATTACGATGATAGCGAAGACGAAAAAAGATGATCTAAAAATTCTGTCCATCTGTATGTCTGTCAGTCTGTCTGTCTGTCTGTCTGTATGTATGTATAGACACCTACAGCCCAAACGAGTTGCTTCAAACTTGGTATATAGAGTTTTTAAGGTATTGTACAGAGGGGAAATTGAAATTTTTTTTTAGCTAAAAAAAAATTATTTTTCTCGAAAACGGCTCCAACGATTTTGATTTAAAAAAATCGGTGTGGCTTTTTAGGTGCGATCAATCATATGGCTAAATTTTTTTTTTAAATGTTTTAAAAACGGTACTTTCCATATAACCTTTTTTTTTAAAAGCATTTTTTAATGTTTTTCTTTTAAATTAATATTTTGAAAACTACTCATTAATTTGTTTTTAAATTATAAATAAATGTATTTGCTGAATACCTATGAACAGGTGTTGTTGAACTTATTTCGAAATTTTTTTTCAAAAAGTTTTTCAAAAAAAAACTTTCTTCTCGAAAACCGCTCCGCAGATTTTTAAAAATTTATTCTCATATATTCAAATTTATCCAAGAAATAAAATGGCGTACTTTTTCAGATCAAATTAGTTTAAGTATTTATTTAAGAATTTGGAAAAAATTTATTTTTATCAAAATCTCAAGCCGCAAAACCACTGTCACACATTAGAGCAAGTTCGTGCGACCCAGTCGGGCATTTTATTTATTTTATCAAAACCTTCTCGTAACTGGTAAGCCGCTTTGCCAATTTCCTTGATATTTTAAGTGTCCTATGTTCACAACACAAAAGTTGAAACTTTTTATAAAAACAAACAAATAATTTTTAAAACATCTTTATAAGATTCCACAAATACAAAAATATATGAACTACATCAAATACAATTTACAGCTATTACAATAGGAAGATTTAGTTTTTAGATAGGCGTTTAATCAGACAGTTAGGCTTCATCATTCGAATATTAATCAATGAACTATAATCGAACGAGTTTGAGTCCGCGCAGGCACTACAACCGCGCGAAGAAGGAATTTCAATCTACAGGGTGATTCACGAGCGTTTTGCCAAAAAGCTAGAACGTGTAGGTTGAGTTGAGACAAGAAAAAAAACGTATATTCCCCTCTCCCCCCCCCCCGTTTAGCCGGGAGGGGCAATTTTCTGAAAAATTGACTTATTTTGTAAAAAAAAATATTAAAAATCAACGGCATCGTTTACAACACCGTGTTATACTTTTTTGGAAAGCCAAAAAGTTCTTCTTTCATTTTGTTTTTAAATTAAATTGTTTTAACGAATGGTTTAAAAAATATAAATTTTCAAACTCAACATTTTGAAAAAAAAAATTGAAAAAATAATTTTAAAACTAATTTTTTTCAAAATTGTACGTAATTAAGTTTAATTTTTGTTCTCAGAATTCAATGCCTTCATTAATCTTTAATCCAACACTGAAAACCGTATGGCTATACGACTTTTTGTTGCCAAGGTATTCAAAAATAACCGAACCTACTTCTTCACAAAAACACGAAAAAATTGGCTAAATGATCATTTGTGCCATTCCGTAAGGCTAGAGCATTGAATTCTGAGAACAAAAATTGCACTTAATTACGTAAAATTTTGAAAAAAATTAGTTTTCAAATAATTTTTTCAAATTTTTTTTCAAAATTTTGAGTTTGAAAATTTATATTTTTTAAACTATTTGTTAAAACAATTTAATTTAAAAACAAAATGAAGGAAGAAGTTTTTGGCTTTCCAAAAAAGTATAACACGGTGTAAACGAAGCCGTTGATTTTTAATATATTTTTTTTACAAAATAAGTCAATTTTTCAGAAAATTGCCCCTCCTGGATAAACGGGGGGGAATAGACCCCCCACCCATACGATTTTTTTCTTGTCTCATCTCAACCTACACGCTCTAGCTTTTTGGCACACCGCTCGTGAATCACCCTGTATAACATAAAAAAGATGCATTTAATTTACAAAATAATTAATGTATGTGTACATGTACACACTAAATTTGCTCCTAATTATTGAAAAACTATTTTTTTCACAATAATTGTTAACGTTTTGAAATCTTAATACACTTTTTCTATCCCGGCGAAAATACAACATTCAAATAAAATTTCAAAAAAGAGCTTTTAAAATGAAAAAAAATTAAAATGAAGAGAAAAAGAAAATATTTACTGCTCGCTATTAGGATAAGAATCTGCAGGCGAAATTAATTTCGAAATATTTTGCGGGATTTTTTGGATATGACTGCGGGCATTCGTGTTGCGGTCTTTTGAGTTGCGGGATTTCGATTTGCGGGCTTTTTCGAACATCGCTTGCGGGATTTTGAGTTCTGGTCAAAAGGTAGTTTCCCCAATATATTCAAATGGGTTGGGTCTGAAAGCCCGCACCTCAAAAGCCCGATCTCGAAAGCCCGTCTTCGAAAGCCCGTTTTTCAAAAGCCCGAACTTCAAAATCCCGCAAATCATTTGCCCGCAGCTCGTTTGCCCGCATTTAACTTCGAAAAATGCCGCAAATCTAAAAAAATCAGCCAAAAAGTATGCAATTTCCTTCAAAAAAAATTCAAAAGCTTTGTCTTAATGGGCTATGTTCAGAAAGTATAAGGTAATTTATTTCAATAAAGGTGCGATGTGAGCGTGCATTTAATGAGTGCTCACATTTTTTGCTACGGTTAATTAATGCAATTCGTTGAATTTTAGTTTCGACTACAAAATTATGAACTTAAGCATAACGTTTTGCATGAAATAAAATATTTAACCTAACAAAATCAATTAAAGTAAGACCGCACTATCCGACTGTCTTACTCTTACTGTCTTACATTTTTAACCAAACATTTTTATTTATGCACTTTTAAATTATATTCAAACGTCAAAATTTTATAAGAATATTCACTTTGATTATTAATTTAAATGATTTTTACAAAATTCATTCACTTGCAATGAAAATTTCAATTGTATCGTTTATCTTACACTGGGCCTCCACTAGAAATAAATGATTGCAAGAAATGTGTCATGTAGTCAATATTTCTTGTGGAGGCCCCTTATATCTCTTGACACTTAGTAAAAATCCCACTCAAATAAGAAATACACATCGCTTTTCCTCTCTTTTGTCGGTAAAAATCCCAAACTCTGAGAAGACTACACTCTGTTTTATCGACGAGTTGATGGTGCCAAAAGATGGGTTTGTTTTCACATACTTGCCATTGCAAATCGGTTTTGAGGAGTTTTATCAAAAACTACTAGTAGAAAAAGAAAAATGTATGGAAAACCTTGTGGTTTTGGTTTTGGGGTTTTAGACAAAAACCGAGTTTTTGATCCAGTGTGAAAAGCCTTTCTTCTGTTTTCAATAAAAATTGTAGTAGATTTAACTTTGGTGTTGACCTAATTTGCAACCTAATTTCACCGAAATTAGGATCTAATTAGATGATTTCGGATTGTCAATTTGTAAGGGAAATGAGATCATTTTGAATCGAGTTTGGAAATTTTCAACGAAAGCTCATTAGCCCCGATGAAAACACAGTTTTGTGCGGGGTTTACATATGCATGAGTTCACCGACGCCGGTGACTACTTTCATGAAAGCAAACAGCAACCTACATGTGTAAACATACATTTATGCGTCGGTTGGCAGCATGCACGAAATTAAAACAAAAGTTGGTTGCTTAAAGCCAGTTGTACAATATTAAAAGTTTTAACACGGTGTAACTCGTTTCATGCTTGCTTAATTAGGGCCAGTCCGTGGGTTAACTTTATTTAATCCGCCGAAATCGGTAGGTTAACTCTTAAACCACGCTTTCTACTTTGACTGTGCACGCATGAAACGATTTACACAGTGTTGAAATGTTGATCCCGTGATCAACCAATATTGTACAACTGGCCCTTAAGGCTTAGTGCGTGGTTCAAGAGTGGTTTAAGAGTTAACCCACCGATTTCGGTTGATTAAATAAAGTTAACCCACGGATCAAAAATATATAAACGAGTACAAACGTGGTTGAACGCTGAACCACGTTTGTACTACTGGCCCTTACCAACTTTGATGGGACGGTAGTAACGGTTACTAAGGTTTCGCCCTGAATTGTTATCAATTTTATGCATACGTGGAAAGTTTTCAAGGAAAATTCAGTTTCGTGTGTAAGCCTTTACTGTCACGAAATTTTTATTTTCACGTACAGGCGCTGGTGAATTCATGCATGTGTAGACTCGCCATTACGTACGAAACTAAATTTTCCTTTGTCAACTTTAACTTTTAGCAACCGTTGTTACCGTCGCATGAACATTTTTGGTAAGCAACCAACTTTTGCTTTACTTTTATGCATGTTCCCAACCGACTTGTAAGTATGTGCTTACACACATGTAGGTGACTACTTTCATGTGTATAAGTAGTCACCGGCGCCAGTGAATTCATGCATGTGGTATGTGTAAGTCCCGCATAGTGGCTAACGATTTAGAAGAAAGTACTTTAAAAGTTTTTTAAAAGTTTGCGATAAGATATATGATGAGCAGGACAACAAAATCCTGCTTTAAAACATTAAAAAACGCGAAACTAAAATTATACATCCAATCAATCTTTATATGAGTTATAAGAAGAAAATCGAATTGATTTTTATATCTGTATTCATTAAATTAAGATAAGCATAATACTACGTTTTCATTAGGGCAAAAAATGTGATTTCGTTGAAAATTTCCAAATTTGAGTCCACTTTCCATACAAAATAATATTAAAATTTTGTTTGATTTGGACGAAATCAAGGTTGCAAATTATGTGAAAACAAATCAAACGCAACTAAATTGAAACAAATTGAATAGATATTTTCTAAAATGTCAATTTAAAACAAAATCCAAGGCAACGGCAAAAGTAAACAAACCAACATGCAAAGCAACGGCAGAAGTAAACAATACAAAAAAACAATTTTGAAATAAAACCCAGGGCAACGGAAGAAGTAAACAAAACAAAACAAGAAGAAAAAATGAAAAGGTTGTAAAAAAGAAAAAGAAAGAAGATAGTCTGATGTCAAACCAAATGTGGAAACCTAGATGAAAACACTTTTTTTGGAAATTTTCAAATATCATAATTTCGGCCCAAATGAAAACGTAGTATAAGGCAACTTTCTTAATTATAAAATGTGTATCTATCGACTGTTTTCGACAAGAGTAATAAAGAATACAACAAACAATCATATTTCAAAGTTAAACAGTGGTAGGTACCAGGTTGCAGGTTGGACGCCTTTACATTCTTTTATAATTCTAAATGCAAACATTATACTGACATCTGCCAAATCTCTAGGTGTGTGTGCTGGTTCGTATTCAAACCCATTTTCCACGTAAAATATGCCGGTACAACAAAAAAACTGCACACAACAGATCAGTGGGTATAATAAAATCAGCAACTAGTGTTATAAGAACCTTAATCCATAGACTTTGTGGACACATCCACAAGAACGAGCTTTGAAGAATTTTGTTCGAAATTCAGAAAAGTGGTTCTTGTATTTGCTGAAAATTAATTTCGAAGAAAAAACTTTTGACATTTGACAGCTAAAGCTTTATTTTGACTGTCACTGTCATTTTTCTTTTATTTTCATTAGTTTGTTTTTTACCTATCGCGAATTTCAATTTAATTTAGAAAATTTGATATTTTTCGCGTTAGTAAATAAAAAAACATCGTGAAATTATATGTGTAATTTGTATGTGTTGTTAAAAAAATGGTCAGATCAAAACAAACAATATGAACAAGATTATTTATTAAATAAAAAGGTCTCAGCTCCTGAAATTCCTAAACCATTCCTAGTTCAAAAATTAATTAAAAATTCGAATCTTGGACTAAGTCATCCACTTCTGACATGGTTTTCTCCTTTTGTTTATCGTTTTTGTTTGATCGTCCAGACTATTTTTGTGAATATAAAGTGAAAAATTTATATCGACTATCGACATAAACTGCAATTGCAAGATTAATGGATTTATTTTAGAAAGAATAAAATAGTTCCTAACACATTTTTGTTGCTATCTAGAGAGCTAGTGATCTCAGACGAAGCTTCTACTTCGCATAAGCTTAAAGAAATTATACGTGAGCTACCCGATGTTGCTCGGTTTGGTACTCAAACTAAGGAAGCCATTGGAGATGAAGGCAAGATTAACCTTCAGCTGCAGCAGGAGATAATAGGTAGTCGCCTAAGGATGTTCAACTTTTGGGCGGAGACTTGTAGCTTGTCAGTGGCAAGAAGAAACATCTGTTGCACAGAAAGGAGACCATTACAGATCTCAAAGAGATTGCCGATTACAAAGAGGTAAGTGGACGTTATTACACCTCTGGAATTGTTATTTTGACCAATCTACTATTACCGTGAACATGGGTAATATTTGTCTTTGCGGGTGACTTTGCACTTTTGATGGAACCTTTTTCAAAATATTGTTAAAATATGAAAAAGCTTGCCTATCTTTTTCAAGTTTCTTTCTAAATATTTGTAATGTTATGAACTTAAAAACTACTGTATACCTACTTACTAGCAATATTAATATAAATTGAGAAAATACCTAAAATGAAGAAAATAATTTTTTTTAATTCTAAAAAAAAAATTAAAAGCACGACTGGGTCGCACGAACAAGGCTAAGATTACACATGTAAGTTTTACTAACGAAAGTAAGTCACGTAAGCAACTTCTGAAAAAATTAGTAATGTAAACGGCTCTGTAAGTGACTTACAGTAAATTTTATAAATAAACTTGAGCAAAATTGTTAATTTCCTTCATTTATATTAAAATAATATTTTTAAGAAGTACCATTCATAAGACAAAGTCACCAATAATCGTTTATTTATGAAGAAGTAGGTTTGGTTATTTTTGAATATCTTGGCAATAAAAAGTCTTAGATCCACAAGATTTTGAGTGTTTGACTTGATATTAATAAGGGCATTCAATTTTGAAAAAAAAAAAATAGTACTTTTTTTTAAAATTTATTTTTATAGATGCAAGCAACCTCCAATGAAGGAAAACTTAGTACGATAGAGAAAGTATTGAGTAAAATACCGATCAAGATATTTCCATCAATGCCAATGAAGTTTTGAAGGTTGAACAATTTAATTAATTAAATTTTGTAGTTAAATAACATTCTCTTTTAGGTAATGAAACCAATTTGCTGGGAAAATGTTAAACTCAGCAAAAAACCAAAATGCCAACTAATGGACTTTCTCTATTAGGAAGAAGTAATACCTTTGCACCACCAACTTCTCCACAGGTAAATCTAAAGCATAAAATGCTTTGATTCCCTAGTAAGGACAAAATTACTAAAGTGAATATCAAAAATATTGCTACTGGATAAATAGTTGATGGTAAAATTCTGTTAAATGTAACATAAAACTAAGTTTAATATTCAATAAAAAAACGTTGCATACAAAAATATTTTAAGGAATTTGAAAAGTATATAATGTTCATATACATACATATATGTATGTGCAAACCGTTTGAAAGGGTCAATGGCAAAATGTTTTGTGTTGATGGATTTTCATTGTTATACAGTGACATGAACGTGGTCGGGAAGCTGAATAATATTTTGTTGATAGGCACATTTTCTTACCAACTTCAAAAAGTTTCAAATTTCGAGATGAATAGGGGAATTAGCCATGTCCGCCCGTGCTTCCGTCCTTCCGTCCGGATATCCGTTAGTATAAAATGTAAAACTTTTTTATTTAATTGTTAACTAATAGGTATATATTAAAGTAATAAATAATAAAAATTGAAAAATATCTCTTTAAAGACGAATTTGTCGTTCTGAAAAGAACGGTTGGGGACAAAAGCCGGTTATATATATGAAGATATATTTATATATATCTATTGAAGCCTGATGTTGTTGGCAATGCATTTCAAAAATTCTGTTTTTTGAAGACTGTCACGCCTTTCAATTATTGACAGAATGCGTTTCTTGTTTTTTTGCCGGTTGGTGTTTCGGCTAGCTCCTGGCATACCACTCCTTAGTTTCTCGATTTCCAGCTTGGCAACGGTAAGTTCGTGTCCCAGATCGCCTATCAATCTGTAAAGGCCAGCGTGCGCCTTTCCCACAACTACCTTGAGTCGCCTATGCCAACCTTCCACATTGTTTTGCGTACTTGGAAACTGGAGCAATATATTGGATTCGATCGACCAAAACGTTGGATCGTATAGTGGCTTGGAAGCAGGAGTTTTTCCAGCCACATAGACCTCCTTGAACCAATTGGCCACTGTCTTAGCATCTGGATCGATCAAACAATCCCACAGGGCTGTAAAATAAGCTGGGACTTCATCTGCAAATAATTAAAAAAGTTAATTTTGGCATGTGGCTTTTAGTATAAATATTTTAAGAAAATAATTCTTTATCTTTGGCAATATAGATTATTTCTGATGGCAAAGAAAATTAATTTTTCATGAATTTGTATGTAAATCAGAAGTTAAGATAATTACCTGCTGGTACAAATGCTAAACTCTTTAGCATCCTTATCTGCAAAGCAAATGGTTCGTTCCTCGAATATTTGGTTGCAAATTTAAGCCTCTGGACAGCTCGCCAAATGTTTTGGCCGAAATGGAACAAGCAACCTTTAAAGGTTGCTGTTAAAAGCTCCTCAGCAGCACTGGAAATAGCCTGCTCAAAGTCATATTATGACTTCGGGCTCTAATTCCATTTCAAACTCCGCGGCTTGCAAGATGAGATCGAGAAAAAATTGTCGGTACGCTGATTTTGTTTTTCGGCTCATCAGGCAAAAGACAAGGGGCACAACTGATCCATCTATGTAGCCATGGATGGAGAACAGCTGCGTCATTATTGATGGCACAACATGAAAAGTGCCGTCCATCAGCCAACACTTTGCTTCCGACAGCAGTTTGAAACTGCTTCGGGTCCCCATCAAAATGTTTAGTTCTCCATCGTAGTTGGACTCTTTTAAAACGAACAGTTCGCCGTCCGAGTACCGACAGTTATTCGGAATCTCTATTTCGTCCAATGCAGATGGCTCCTTGGTATTGGAAGAGCGAATCCTAGCAATTTTGGACTTCTGGGCGTTTTTTGATGGCAGATAAACGCGGCAAGGCCCCTCACACTCCACAATGGCGTCTCTAATGATTTGGGACGGTTGAGCTGATGTTAATGCCATTGCCTTGACTGAGGCGTTGGCCATCATGATGCTTTTTTCGTAGGCCATTGGATCATGGCTATGTGTCGTTGGCCCCTTTTGTATTATGTGCTTTTCATCCACGAAGTTTGTCTGCACTCTTCCAGTGCACGGGAACTTCTTCCGTCCATCGCAACACCAACTGAATACCTTGGCGGTACTCCTTTCCAGATGGTAGCAATAACCATCGATCACAAGTTTGTCCTTGTTTTTATTTGACTTGTATATAAAAACTTCCATTGTCAGAAAATTTAAAGCACAAAAAATATTCAAATTACACACAAAAATCACTTAAATAGTTTTGAAGTTAATTCACAAAAATTCAGTATAAGTATAGAACAAACTTATGTAATTAACACAAACACTAACTATAAAATTTTGCAAAGTCACGTTCACGTTTTGGCATAATTCAAAATTTTGAACTTTGTTCCGCGGCACCTACGATCTTTTTTTGACGTGATAAGTGATAACGTCTAATAAATCGGTTTGTAATACATATATGGGCAGCACGCACGAAAAAATATCACAGTCTTAGTAACGTTACCTAGCTGCTTCGAAAGTCGATAAAGTGGGAGGGGAGGGTGTTGGGTGGCTGGTGGGTGATTGTAAGTGGTGGTGGGTGTGGGAGATTGGGGGGGGGGGGTAGTGTCGGGAAGAAGAAAAATTGTCAAAAATGGTGGGTGGTTGTAGTTGGTGTGGGTGGTGAGGATTAAATTGTCAAAAATAATGGGTGATTCGATCGTGGCTGAAGTTTAGATGGGCGTATGGTATGGTTTGGTGGGGGAATTGTCATATGGTGGGTGGTTGGCGGTTGTAGGTGGGTTGGGTGGTTCGGATAGTTTATTTGATTGGGGGCGATGAAAAAATTGTGTTGATGATTGATTTGGTGTTGGATTTGGGGGATGGGTGGGGGGATTGTGGGGATTGGGATTTTTGGTTCAAGAGTAAGGCTAAGTTCTTGAACTAATAAAATACAACCACAAAAACGCCCACAATCAACATTTTTTTTTGATGAACAACCTCAATTTAGTAAAATTAAATAATGTTTTATGTACAGTTACGATAAAAGCATAACGCTAAAATTGCACACGTAAACTTTAGGTAAACCTTCTTCCAATTAAAGAAAAATATTTCAGTTTGGGCGTGGCTGACGCCCATTTTTCATACAAAACCATCAATATTGTTTTTATTAAATAAAAATTGTTATATTACACATAATTATCTTTGTATGAAATCAAAATATTTGATTTTGGGCGTGGCTTACGCCCACTTTTCATGAAAGAACGAAAAACATAGTTTTGAAAATTTAAGGTTTGTACTACCAATATAGAATTTAAACCTTTTTCTCTTTCGTTGGATACATGAAAAATAAATCTCTACATTTCCTTGTGTACATTTTTTCAAAATGCCCACTTTAAAGGGCGTGATTTTTATAAAATACATTTGTTCAGGTAAGATCGTTTTAAAACTACTCGATTGAGCTGTAGTTTAACACATATGCCTAAAAACTGACTGATGATCCAAAGCACAGTTGGTGCTTCAATTTATTAGGACACGCCTACTTTAAAGAGGCGTTACCGTGTAATATGCATTAGTTTTTGATGTTTTTTAAATATTGGTCGCAGTTTTGAAGTATGAACGATGAACACTTAAATTTGTATTCCTTGGTTACGTAGTAGAGTGTGGTTCAAGAATTGTTAAAAACACCCGTAATCGCTATTTCCAATCAAAATCTAGTTTTTAAAAATTTTAGTTTTGTCTTGTTTTGTTCAAATCGATCTGCAAGCTCAAAATTGAGCACTATGATGAGCTCATAGTGATTGCTCTGTCAGTAAAATGTCTCGGCTTTAGGCGTGGCACACGCCTTTTTACTTGCGATTATAGGTACTTAAGGCAAGTTATGCATTCGTCGAAAAAAAAGTTTTGAGATAACAATCAAACATGACATTACGATGATAGCGAAGACGAAAAAAGATGATCTAAAAATTCTGTCCATCTGTATGTCTGTCAGTCTGTCTGTCTGTCTGTCTGTATGTATGTATAGACACCTACAGCCCAAACGAGTTGCTTCAAACTTGGTATATAGAGTTTTTAAGGTATTGTACAGAGGGGAAATTGAAATTTTTTTTTAGCTAAAAAAAAATTATTTTTCTCGAAAACGGCTCCAACGATTTTGATTTAAAAAAATCGGTGTGGCTTTTTAGGTGCGATCAATCATATGGCTAAATTTTTTTTTTAAATGTTTTAAAAACGGTACTTTCCATATAACCTTTTTTTTTAAAAGCATTTTTTAATGTTTTTCTTTTAAATTAATATTTTGAAAACTACTCATTAATTTGTTTTTAAATTATAAATAAATGTATTTGCTGAATACCTATGAACAGGTGTTGTTGAACTTATTTCGAAATTTTTTTTCAAAAAGTTTTTCAAAAAAAAACTTTCTTCTCGAAAACCGCTCCGCAGATTTTTAAAAATTTATTCTCATATATTCAAATTTATCCAAGAAATAAAATGGCGTACTTTTTCAGATCAAATTAGTTTAAGTATTTATTTAAGAATTTGGAAAAAATTTATTTTTATCAAAATCTCAAGCCGCAAAACCACTGTCACACATTAGAGCAAGTTCGTGCGACCCAGTCGGGCATTTTATTTATTTTATCAAAACCTTCTCGTAACTGGTAAGCCGCTTTGCCAATTTCCTTGATATTTTAAGTGTCCTATGTTCACAACACAAAAGTTGAAACTTTTTATAAAAACAAACAAATAATTTTTAAAACATCTTTATAAGATTCCACAAATACAAAAATATATGAACTACATCAAATACAATTTACAGCTATTACAATAGGAAGATTTAGTTTTTAGATAGGCGTTTAATCAGACAGTTAGGCTTCATCATTCGAATATTAATCAATGAACTATAATCGAACGAGTTTGAGTCCGCGCAGGCACTACAACCGCGCGAAGAAGGAATTTCAATCTACAGGGTGATTCACGAGCGTTTTGCCAAAAAGCTAGAACGTGTAGGTTGAGTTGAGACAAGAAAAAAAACGTATATTCCCCTCTCCCCCCCCCCCCGTTTAGCCGGGAGGGGCAATTTTCTGAAAAATTGACTTATTTTGTAAAAAAAAATATTAAAAATCAACGGCATCGTTTACAACACCGTGTTATACTTTTTTGGAAAGCCAAAAAGTTCTTCTTTCATTTTGTTTTTAAATTAAATTGTTTTAACGAATGGTTTAAAAAATATAAATTTTCAAACTCAACATTTTGAAAAAAAAAATTGAAAAAATAATTTTAAAACTAATTTTTTTCAAAATTGTACGTAATTAAGTTTAATTTTTGTTCTCAGAATTCAATGCCTTCATTAATCTTTAATCCAACACTGAAAACCGTATGGCTATACGACTTTTTGTTGCCAAGGTATTCAAAAATAACCGAACCTACTTCTTCACAAAAACACGAAAAAATTGGCTAAATGATCATTTGTGCCATTCCGTAAGGCTAGAGCATTGAATTCTGAGAACAAAAATTGCACTTAATTACGTAAAATTTTGAAAAAAATTAGTTTTCAAATAATTTTTTCAAATTTTTTTTCAAAATTTTGAGTTTGAAAATTTATATTTTTTAAACTATTTGTTAAAACAATTTAATTTAAAAACAAAATGAAGGAAGAAGTTTTTGGCTTTCCAAAAAAGTATAACACGGTGTAAACGAAGCCGTTGATTTTTAATATATTTTTTTTACAAAATAAGTCAATTTTTCAGAAAATTGCCCCTCCTGGATAAACGGGGGGGAATAGACCCCCCACCCATACGATTTTTTTCTTGTCTCATCTCAACCTACACGCTCTAGCTTTTTGGCACACCGCTCGTGAATCACCCTGTATAACATAAAAAAGATGCATTTAATTTACAAAATAATTAATGTATGTGTACATGTACACACTAAATTTGCTCCTAATTATTGAAAAACTATTTTTTTCACAATAATTGTTAACGTTTTGAAATCTTAATACACTTTTTCTATCCCGGCGAAAATACAACATTCAAATAAAATTTCAAAAAAGAGCTTTTAAAATGAAAAAAAATTAAAATGAAGAGAAAAAGAAAATATTTACTGCTCGCTATTAGGATAAGAATCTGCAGGCGAAATTAATTTCGAAATATTTTGCGGGATTTTTTGGATATGACTGCGGGCATTCGTGTTGCGGTCTTTTGAGTTGCGGGATTTCGATTTGCGGGCTTTTTCGAACATCGCTTGCGGGATTTTGAGTTCTGGTCAAAAGGTAGTTTCCCATTCAAATAAAGAGAGAAAAGTGAAGCGCTTTGTTAACTTATTGCTCATTGGAGCTCTCTTCTACCGAAAATATAATCAAAAAGCAAGGCACAGTTTAAATGCACAGGATAAGAAATGATTTATTTGCAAATTAATTCAAAAATAATAAAAAATCAACATTATAACATAATTAAAAAAACTGCCTATTCCTGCCTTTGAAACCCGTCCACTGCTTGAAAGAAAAGAAAAGAAATTTTTTCTTTAATGTTGTTTTAAACAAAACAAAAGTTGCTTTATAAACAAATGTTGTGTCTTCAAAAGTATTCACTATCACATTGTTTTTGTTCACAAGAAAATTAAACAAACACAAATATAAACAACAAACAAATTTACTGATGAAGACTGAACCACCCGTAAGTATGTTCATATACTTATAAGTGCATATGTCAACATATAAAGGTTAAGTATGTTCAGAAAATGTAAGCCTCTGACGTCTTTTATCCTCTGATCACTTTCAGAGCAGAGATTCTCAACTATGCTGTTGGCTTGGTCAGTAATACTTTGTTTTAGACGTATTAAATTGCTACAAAAGGAAAGAAAAGTACTAAGTTCAATAGCTTTTAGGCTTAGAAAAAGCTATTGATTAAAAAAGACAAAGAAAAGTCGTACATACATACCCCACCAACATATCAAATAAATGTTCATAAATTATCACTTAAAACATAAATTCAAATAACTTTACGCATTCGAGTGCGTATATACATACAAATTAACGAAAATGGATGCTTTCCCTTGAACAAATATGTCACTAAAGTTAGTCAAACCCACCACAATACAGTGAAAAACCTCAAATTGTCTTAATCTAGTACTCTTTTATTTAGGTTTAGGCCTGTTTTCCGAGATCTCAGTTTCAGTATCTGCCAAAGTGAAGTACTGAGACCTTCTTTTCCTGAACTAACCTAAAAGTAATACAATGACAGTACATAAATCAAAATGTCAAAATTGTAAGTGCTGCCAATAACCCACCAAAATTTGGCGATCACCTTACATGATACCAAGTATAGGTGATAATCAAAATCGACTATCACCAGAGTGATAGTCACCTATCACTTTACGTGATTCCACCCCTGTATACATTTTAATTGGGTGTTCGAGGGAGACAATTCACGATGATTTTTTGTATAGAATGCTATGGGAAGCAAAAAACAAAAATTGTTATTAAAGTAGAGTGGGGATAACAGGTTAATGAATAAGGTGGAATGAAATAAAATAAAAGTAATATTCGTATGGAATGAAGAATGAGAATAGGTTTTTTTGATTGTATTGGGTGTGGACGGAAAACGGTGTTTTGGTAGGTATGATTTTTGTTGAGAACATTTTTGGCGATTTATGAATATTTTAATATTCATACCTGCCAGGATTGCCACCTAAAATGAAAAAAGAAAATCTTACAATTCTCAAGTATGCCTAATTAGGTAGTATTTATACTTTTTAAAGGAAGTAGATTTATGTAGGTTTGAAGTTTGAGTAGGTTTATATAAATTTAGTTTTAAATGTATTTTTAAAATTTGATAGGTGCAGCTCAATACCTAATTAAACATTCATAAAATTACTAATAAATTAGGCAAATACAATGAAGGTTTTTATCTACATAGGTATTTTGTTTCAAAAAAAGTTGTCATTCGACATATACCTAAATACCTACCTATACCTACGTGCGGAATGGTTCAAACTTCAAAAAATTAACAATAGATTTCTTTTGAAAATAAAGTTACTTTATCTATTTTCCCTACAGAAATGGATATTTTGCAACTTTTGTTCATAGAAAATATTGCGGACACAATTATTTTTTAATTGGAACTGGCCTTGCTCAAGCATATCTCAAGAATGAAAATCTTTTGTTTCGAAAACAATTCTTGCTATTTTGTTCAAATGGGCTCACGTATCTTACAAATAACAATCTCTATTAAAAAAGTCACTTAATCTTTTTTGAATCGAAAAAGATAATGAGACTTCAATTTTCATCAAAATAAAATTAAAATATTCATTGCTAGAAGGTCGGCAACTCTATCATCTTGTGAGATATTAAAAGAAAATGAACGACTGGGTCGCACGAATTGACTCATATCTAAAAGTAAAAACCAATTCAAAAGAGAACTCAAATACGTTAATATATAAATAAAAAATTAGTCTTTTTTAATAGGTACCAATACCAAACATTTTTGTCAAGCTTTGTAAAATTATACCTAAAAACAAATATTTATTTAAATAAATATAGGTAGTTAGTGCGCTACTTAGATAAATTGAGCTTCCTAAATGTTCATAGGTACCTACCTACAATATGATATGACATTCTGGAAGAACCGGTTAAGCCATTCTCGAGCCTATGGAGTTAAATTTTTTTTTTTTATTAAAATCTTTAGAGTTCTATATTTTTTGAGCTAAAAAAATTCTGTTTCCTGCCTGAAAAATCTTTCCAAAAAAATTTGGGTACCAACGTTAAGGGTAATCGAATTACCTGTTTATGCTGTAGGTGCCTTTACAAGTAGGTATACAGAAAGATATTCAGAAACGGACAAAATTCTTCGAACAACTTTTTTCATGTCCGCTACCTATCAGCATTACGTATATATTATACCTACATATTATTATATTATATATTATTATATTATTAGGTATATTATTATATTATTTTAATTGTTATCTTAAGACTTTTACGAATACATAACTTGCCTTAAAGTACCTATAATTTCAAAGAAAAACAAAATACATATTTTGTTCATATAAATGACTTGAAAATCTTTAAATTGTGATGTTGCCAAATATCAGAATAGAGAACAGCACTTACACATTCAACAAATTCTTAAGAAAATATGTTATTAAACACACACAAACACAATATTTTCTCATTTCATTATGACTTATCCTCACCGTTGACATGGCAATAACAGCTCAATAGCTAACTCCCTCATTCTGCTAGTCGTTATTACAAAATAAATAATATACATCTCTCTATCGCTTTCCCAGTACATCAACCCCTCTTCTACCAGTCTGCAAATTCTGCTAAGCCTATAAATGTAACATCCAGCGCCATCGGCGAGAAATCTCACAACAGAATATCGTGCTTCATGGTGTTACTATAGATTATATATACAAGGATCTAATGCCCACACTCGAAGAACCAAGTCTTAAAGATAAAGGGTGTTTTCTTTTTTCGGAGTTAGTCTTTTTGACAACTGTTACTTGATTTATGCTCAGTTTGGTTTGCCATTTCATAATGAATAGACTTACTCCTGAACAACGATTGCAAATCGTGCATATTTACTACCAAAATAATCGCCCAGGAATTTATTCGAGCTAGCCACTTGCCCGAAATCATTTTTAAAACATAATGGCAAACCCTTATCTTTATAATAAAGCGAAATTCGTAACCATAACATTAAATTATATGCCTTTTATTTCTTCTTGAAAACCAAACGTCTAAAAAAACACCCTTTAGTACTATTGAAAATGCTATTTAGTTTTACATGATGTAAGAGAACCATTATCTTATCTAAAGTATAAACCTACCATTAAGTAGACTTGAAATTACAAATGTTTGTGTTGTTGTCTCTTTCTATTCAAAAAAAATACTTCATTTTGTTCTTTCACGTCACGGAGTTGGTTGTCTTTTTATTTGTTTCCGAAGAAATTTTAACTTTTCAGATAAATTCATCAAGTACAAATATTTGGTAAATATTTGTAAAAAAGAAAAACAAAAACTACCTTCGGTTCCGACGCTCTTTGACAAGTAGCACTCCAGTGGTGGGCAGGGGCACATAGCAAGAGAAAGATGATTTTTTCGAATCACAGTTTGCTGCAAAATCAACAATCCCAGAGAGTTATAATGACTCCTCTGTCCTCCTGAATTTAAAATCAATTTCCAAACTACATTCTTGTTGTTTTGGATGGGTTTCAGCCTCACAAAAATAAATGCTGATGTGCCCAAATTTCTGTTCTGTAACCGACTTTCTTTCTGATATCAGCCACGGCAAGACAAGATTCTTGTCTATCAACAGTGTGAAATTTAATGCTTCCGCATTACAAACTACTTTCTGTGCAACATGTGTTCGTTGAAGTCGCCAAAAAGTGTGAAAAAAGGTTTCAGCTTCTTTGTTTGTTGCCCGATTCATTCTAAAATGGGTTTTACTATCTTCGAATTCAATGTCGCTTACTCGACTTCGTTGCTGGACTTCGACGCCTTTATTATCAGATTTGATTTCAACAATATATCAGATGTGTCGACATTACTAAACTCTCATCAATGCTGCATGCGAATAGACACTCCCGAAGACATACTGTCAGACTGTCACAATCATTTATTGTTCTTAGAAGTATGTATACAAACTATATATGAGAGATTTTGAATCTCCTTTATTAACTGTTTTTCAGTAAGAAAATACAAAATGAAGTATCTAAACCCACTTAAAATATTTATTTTGTTTTCAAGAAATGTTTATAAAAAAAACTCCAGTTCCAGTCGCATACGAAGAAAAAAGTTTGATATTCCCTGTTTTATTCTCTATTGTGACTCCGCCACATGTATTTGTGTCATATATTTTTGTTGCTGGACAAACGTCAAGCAAATTAAAAAAAAAACTCACCCCTCTCGTTCGTTCACGTACCTATTTGATTTGAGTTGTGTTTTGTGTGTTGAATTGAAATCGAACACGAAATCCATTTGTGACCGCCGCAGCCTCACCGTGTCGACCGGTGCTGAAATTTTTTGAATTTATTTTGCTTTTGCATTAAAAAATATCATATACTGCGCAAGTTTAACACATAAACTAACAAAATCCAAAAGATTTATTACCACAATATCGCTCCGCTGGTGAATTTTGTGGTCTCATTGGGACACGCAGAGCAGACCGACGATTGCTCAAAATCACTGAAAAACAGGTCATCAACGTCATTCGTGGTGTAAGGTGTGCTTTTTCCGCGAAGCAATTTATCATATTGCCGCCCCATTTTTTTGCCGCAGTTGTTCATCATAAATAATTAATTAAACTTTCATCATTGGTTTGTCGCTTTTGTATTTTGTTATAAATTATTTTTGTATATTGAAAAGTTCACACAGAAAATAAAGTAAACTACCCTTGAAAAATTAAGTTTTCTATTTTGTATTGTACTCCCTCACCCCATGTGTGTGTGCAAAAAATTAAATTGAAAAGTTTTCTCCTCGCTCGATATTTCCCGTCGTTCGTCGTCGTATTCTCTGGTCGGGGGTAAACAAGTGCAATAATTTTTTGTAAAAATAAAAAATTCAAGTAACGTTTAAATAAAAAATAAATAAAATATTAAAATCAAACCCACTTCGTAGCCAGTGCTCCATTTAGAAGAAAAAATAACCGGAAAATCATGTTTGGCCACCGCAACTAGGAGGTGATCGATTATTTTTTTTCGCACACAAGATTATTGCGAGGTCCCAATATTCAAAAATACACTGTTGGAACTCTAAATACATAAATTCTGTACGACATTTGGGTCTTAATCTATTATGAGCAACAGTGAACCTCGTCAGGAGGAACAAAACTCTCAACAGAAGCAAACATTAGAAGCTCCATTTACAACCGGATTAGCATCAACTTCAAGCAGTATGCTTACGAGCAGCACTCCCATTCGCATTGGTGGAACATCTGGGGAGCCACCTTCCCCAGGTGGTGGTGGCGGTGGCACTAGTGGCGGTATGGGTGGGTCAGGTTCTAGTACCAATGTTATGGCCAGCAGTGTTCCTGCAGCAACCGGAAGTAGTTTGCAGAGTCAACATCAGAGTTTGCATCAAAGTGTCTCCAGCTCGTATGTTGGCTCAGCGGCAGCAGCAAGTCAGTCGATTGGAGTCGGCGGAACACCACCTAGCAGTGCTACAGGAAGACATTCAGCGGGTAAGGAAAATCTTGTTTTTTTTTTAATATGAAAAAAAAGTTCAAAAGTTTTTGTTTATCGTTGCGTTACATTTGATTATTATTTTTTGTTTAATGAATACAAAAATTAACAAGTTCTAAGCTACACACAGTAAAACGTTACTTTTTTTTTTTAGTTAATCTTACATAATTTGTTTAAAGTTCTTTTCTGTTACTTACACAACAATAATTATTCCAATGGTTAAGCAATTTAATACTTTGATTGTTATTAACAGGATTTAGTGTTCTTGAAATTTAAAATTTAAAATAAAATTAACTCTCAATTTTTTAATGAATTAGGTATATTTAAATAATAGACCTTAGATGAATTTATCAATAAAACATGAGGCTTTAATTAATAAAAATACTTAGGTGCTCGACGCTTACAATTTTTGCCGAAAAAAAAAAACGTTTTTAAAGTTTCCAAACAAAAACTATATGAAAAAATAGTAAACCAAGATAAAAACACCCTACAGTCAATATAGGGTAGGTGTACAAGTGTGCGGTCAGTTAAACAATCAAAAGCTTAATGAAACCGAAGCGAAATATCTGTTTGGGATGACAACATAAATGTCAGCGTGTGACATTTTTGATTCAATCAACAAACTGTTGATATTGGCAACTGTCAGACAACTAAATGCCCCCACCCAGTTTACGAATTTAAATTTAACTGACACCTCGAATAAATACACGCGTTCTTATGTGTATCATTGCAGCTAGCAGTCCATAAGCAACGCATGTGACGGACGCAACGGACAAAGTAGCGAAATTTCTAACTTTCTTTCCATCTGATTCGTTGACAGAACTGTCTTAAAAAATTTTTTGACGTTTTATAGCTGTTTTCCATAAAATTTGAAAAAATTCCATCTTGACAAAAGAAAAAAAAAACAAAAACGGGAGCTACAGTTCATTCGCAACAAACAGTTGAATACCCTATTCCAACATGAATTCGTTTTTAAATTTTTTTTTGAAAAAGCTAAAAGTCAATTTTGATGCATTTTGTATTATATTTTTAGATTTAAATAAGATTCCTTAAAGAAATAAAACTAACGTTTATTCTCTTAGAAAGATTTGGAAGGAATAAATTTATTAATTCTATTATTTGATAGCAATATCAAAATCAATTATTAATCAAAAAACAAGTTTATAGTATTCAAAGTTGATTTCAAATTAACAACTTCAACATTTTGAAAAGAACCACGGCTAACAGAAAATGCAAAACATTTTTTTAAATTTATTTTTTGTGGCCCTATTTTATGACAAGTTTTTATATCGTCGTCGTTCTATTAAAACTCCCTAAGTCCATTATTTGTGTTTTGAGATATTTGCATTTAAAGCTAGTAATCAATATAAAAAATCGAAGAATTTTTTGGATTTCGGGAGTTTTAATACTATATAGTTTGATAATAGAGGAACGTAGAGCTTAGGGAGCTTTGATAGAACATAGATCTTGTCATTTGAATAAACTTGGCGTATTTATCTCATTTTTACTAAAAATGGACTTAGGGTAGGGCAAGTACCTATTGATTTCGTGCCGAAAAAGAAAATCGAGGTGTTAATCACACATGACATTGCGATAATAGAGAAGCCCAAAACAAGCGGTTTTCGCAATACCGTCCGTCGGTCTGTCTGTGCGGATGTACGTCTGTGCGCTTTTCTCGCCAAGCTACAACCTCAACCGCTTGACGGATTTTCTTCAAATTTCATAAACATAGGTATATAGCAGTTCAAAGAAAAACGGGTGTCGATTTTTTTTTATTTAATTTGATCGTGCAAACGTTATCGTTTAGATGACATTGATTTGACGATTATTGGCTAACGTGAAGCAAACATTTAAGTATCAAAACAATATCGTCGTTAAGGCCCCAGGCAAAGATGGTATCCCAGCTGAATTTTTTAAATACAGTACTACAGAATTTAAAAATTATCTTCTGATTTTCTTTAACAGACTGCTTAATGATGCTTGCATTCCCGAAAGTTTTAACGAAGCAGTTATCTTCGCGATTCTGAAAAAAGGAAATGCAAGTGATGCAGAAAACTACAGGGGGATTTCTGTTCTTAACTCAATTCGTAAGATATTTTCTTCTATTCTCTACGAACGGTTATCCAATTGGATTGAGAACAGTAATCGCCTAAGTATGTTTCAAGCTGGATTTCGTCCTGGATTTTCTACGAATGACCATATATTTGCCCTTACTAGTATTGCTAGAAAGTCAATTGAAAAGAAAAAAAAATTGTATTCCTGTTTCGTAGACTTTAAAGCTGCTTTTGATAAAGTGAATAGACAGGCTTTAATTTACAAACTTTCTTGTTTAGGTCTATCGCAAAAGTTTTTATTGATCTATTGCAATTTACTAACTAAATCTAATGCAGTTGTGTGGGATGGAGCGGAGTTCTCAGATTCGTTTGAAACGACTGCGGGTGTTCCACAAGGCTGTATTCTTAGCCCTTTAATCTTTGCATTATTTGTTGACGATATCTCTGACCTTCTTCCCGGGGGAGTACAAATAGCGAACGTTTTAGTCAAAGTCCTACTGTATGCTGATGATTTGGTACTATTAGCTGACAACCCTTTCTCTCTGCAGCTACAAATAAACAGACTTCAAACCTTTTGTGAAACCTGGGGCCTCCATGTTAACACTCAGAAAACAAAAATACTTATATTTGAAGCCCGTCAGAAAAGAAGATTGCCAGAAGAAAGTTGGTGTTTAGGGAGTGCTCCTATAGAAGTTGTACAAGAGTTTAAATATTTAGGGGTATTAATAACTTACAATTTGAATTTTGATAAACACACGAAGGCCAAAAGTAATGAAGCCAAACTAGCCCTAAACATGATGTGGCCCACTTTTTTTACAAACCAAAACATCGATTTGGCTTCTAAGTACCGAGTCTTTAATGCTACAGTTAATGCTTGCATGTGCTATGGAGTGCAAGTTTTCGGATTTACACCCATAGAAAACTTTGAAGCAGTCCATCGGCACTTCTTTAAACGTTTGTTTCGGTTGCCAACTTCAACGCCGAACTATGCTATTTACGTGGAGTCAGGCATAACTCCTATTTATATTAGAAACCTGAAGGCTAACGCGGATTTTATCACCAGAATAGTGAAAAGAAATAATAGTTGCCTTCATAAAATGATATTAACTAGTCTTCTCCGTACAAACGCCACACCATTTAAAGAATGGAATCAACTTGCTGCATCCCATGACATTATTCTTTCCTTAGAAGAGTCCAATGTTGATAATTGGCAAGAAAAGTTCGCAGAATTGATCGCCAAAGTTGACGAAAAATTGTATACCCAGTATATAGCGAGAGCAACTTTGTCCAGCTCTAGAAATATATATACAAATTTAAACCACCAGCTGCTATCAAACGCCAACTATTTTAGTAATAAATATTCGTCCGAAGTCATTAGTACTATATTTAGAGCCAGAGTTGAAATATTGAATCTCAACTTCATTCCGTATCGAATCGATCTTCCTCAACAATGTAATTTGTGTAACAGAAGAGAAATTGAAGACATCTTTCACTTCATTGCAATTTGTCCAATACTTCAGGAAATTCGTCGGCTGTATTTCCAAGAAAGCTTTTTGTCATTACAACAGCTAATTGAAATTTTAAATGGAGGAGCAGGATGGCTTAGTTTATATAAATATTGTAAACACGCTCTCTCGTTCCGTAACAGTTTCTTTTAATTTGGCGATTGCTCGCATCCAGTTATTGCAAATTAATCTTATCTCATTTTATGTTGCAAATCATTGAAAATTGTTCTTGTATTTTGTGTTTCAAATCACCTAAAATTGACTCCACAAGGGTCTTATTTATGTTTAAAGGCTCATTACATTTTATGTTTCAAATCATAAAAATTGTTATTTATCGAAGCTTCGAAATTAATAATGTATTATTTTAAATATTTTATCTCCTTAAAATTCACGTTTAGTTTTTATTTGAGCTAAATTTCAAATAAAGCACTTTAGCTATTTTGAATTAGTTTTTATTATTTTGCACCATATGTGTTAGTTAAATCTTTTTTACACATTCCAAATTTATTATTTTTTTAATTTATCAGAAATGTCAAATCAGGCAGACGGCACGATTGCCATGTCATTATTCTAAAGTGAATTTTTTGTAAAACCTTTTGATGAAATAAAGAATCAATCTATCTATCTATCTATCTCAATATCGAGACGATAGTAATTTTTAATTTTACGTGAAGCAAGTCTATCGTCGAAACGATATCGTCTGACGATAATCGAGTTACGGAATGACCCCCCTGTCCTTTCAAGTAACGGTTTTTTTCATTTTGGATTTGCTCGAAAACGGCTCTAACAATTTTGCTTAAACTCAAAATTTTTCAAACCTAGCGCATTTTTCATAAAACTGCGTTTTTTGTTTCTAGCTTAAAAAGTCATAACGAAAATCAGGTTTTAACGGCTTTTTATTCAAATGGCCAAAGTTGGCAAGGGCTTGACTCACTCAAACTTTGTTTGGTATAGTTCCTTGCAGTTTCCTATTAGATCGCGTTGCATTTTTTTCAGTTACTCTTTTTTAAATTGTGGCTCCCATACAACTAGCCACTAGGTTTTGGTCAGCTTTTTTCGTTTTTCTAATTCGGTCAATAGAGGATGTAACAATTTTAATTAAACTTTGTATGTAATATAACTAGGTGCCTTTACATAGAAGGCTTCGAAGAAAATTGCATTTTTAGTTTTTGGTTACAAATGATAATAACGGAAATCGGTTTTAACGGTTTGATTAAACTGGCCATAAGTGGAAAACGACATTAACGAAATGGTTTAGACTTTATATCTTTTAATCACCCAAAAGACGGTGTCTACATTTTAAATATAAAAGATTTCTTAACGTGTTTTCCAGTTTTAGCCAATTTTTTTTAGTTTTTTCCAAATTAAAAAAAAAATTAAATTAATTTGTGAGTATTTTTTGGCAGTAGTTCATTGATAACTGAGCTCTTCAGTTTTGGCTAAAAATACAAGTAATGGACATCTGCTTAGTGTCTATACGACTTATAGTCCGGTCAAGTTAGCCCGAAAAATAGGGGTTCCCTTGCATAAATTCAAAAGAAACTGAAAAATTGTGTGATCTCTAATGTTCCATAATCATGAAGTTGTAAAAAGTTCCCATAAATCCCATGCGTGCAAAATATTTTATTCAAGGTTAAAGGTCACGGAAATAGTGTTTTTTTAAAATTTACTCAAAAACGGTTTGTTAAAGGGAAACATTTGTTACACAAACGTTTAGCTGAGGTACCGTGAACCCTTGTGACTTTGGCCTGGTTGGGTGACTTTGGCTTTTGAATGGATACATTTTTAAAAAATTGTTAAAATATGAAGGAGTTGTTTAATTTTTTCCAAACTTCTTTGTAAATTTGTATAATTGAATGAATTAAAAAAAGACTATACTAACGTTATTTAACTAAATTTAGATAATGATGTATACTAAAATTTATTTTTCATGAAAATGTAAATAAAATAAAATGCACGACTGGGTCGAACGAACTTGGTCTTATGATAAGCAATTTCGTAGTGCATACATATATGGATATTAAAAAAAAATTAAATAATTTCGAAAATTCTTTTATTTTTTAAATTAGTTTAAGAGTTTTCTCGGAAAAACTAAGTATGCAATAAAATTTCAAAGCTATACGTCAATCTAGGAAAAAAAATATTGAAAATCGTTCGACCAGTTTTTTTTTAAAAGGTTATTTTTGAAAACTTTTTAAAAAAATATTTTGAAATTTATTTGAGTATGTAAATATATGGCAATTTGTAGTTTATATTTGCTAAAAAATAATTTAAAAAAAAATCAATATACCCGTTTCCAACATATTTCGAAAACCAAAAATTTTTTTGAAAAAATTATAAAAAATCAAAAAAAATTTTTTTGAAAATTTTGAAATGCCATAAAATTATGAATGACTTCTTGTGGATAAAATTTTATTGAAATCAAATGTATAGTTTACGAGAAAATTTGATTTGAAAATACTGGTTCTATGAGAGGTACCTTTATTAGACAAATTTTGAAAAAAAAATTTTAACCAAAAGATAGATTGTCTTGCAAAAATAGCATTCTGAAAGTTTTATCTAAATCGTTAGATCCGTTTTTGAGAAAATCAATTTTTGTCTTCAAGATTGTATGGCAGGTGCCGTTAGTTTTGGACCTAGAGCAAAAATAAAAAATTTGTTTCGAGGGACGCCCAAATAAATCCTAAATACCAAATTTGAAGCAAATCGGCCCACCCGTTCACCCTCCAGAGACGCGAACAGACAGACAGAAAGACAGACAGACAGACAGACGGACGGAATTTCCAGACACACTTTTTTCGACTTCTCCATCATCGTAATGTCATGTGTGATTGTTATCTCAAATTTTTTTTTCTGCACGAATCCATAACTTGCCTTAAAGTACCTATAATCGCAAGTAAAAATCATCTGAAAATGTTGGATGGTTTCAACATGTTCCAGAAATACTCGTATGATTGCAAAATGACTTTAACTCCGATATAATGTATTGTTTTCCAAATTGAATTCTCTTAATTCAACCCTTGTTACTATTTTATAAACAATAAATTTTAATTTGTTTATCAACTACGCCAAATGCTAGGGTAACTTTGGCATGCATTTCGGGTGACTTTGGCTGGGTACCCAGTACCTCTTTCGAAGATGTGCTGGGTGCAGCTTGGTAAACCCAGAGAAAAAAGACGTTGCACAAGTAAACAAAAGTGATCTGGAGCAAAAACTTCCTGTTCCAACAGTCGATCGCCGAGAGAGACTTTTTTGTCAATATCCTTTCAAGGAAATTAACATAAACGTACTTGAATTTAAAAAAAAAATATCAAATACCAAAAATTCAGAGTTTACTCATAAAAAAATACCTACATATAAAAAAAAAATTTGGTCTTTCATTTGGGTTGGGTGAGACTGACTAGCTGCATGTAATTCGCATGAAAATGACGAAAACGTACTTCCGAAATGGTAGAGTGACTTTGGCCACCCATATTTTTGCTACTATATATAGAACTTATCGGTAGATTTGTTCAAGACTTATAATACCTATAGAGTGAGCGAAGTAGGTAAAAAGGTTCAAATGTGCATTCAAAAAAAAATATTGCAAAAAGTTATTCACATTCACATAATGGTGACACACGGCTGGATATAGATGGAATCGCTCCCATTATTTTACAGAAATGTGCAAAAGTATTCGCCGTTCCTTTAAAAATAATTTTTAATCGTTCCCTTGAAAGTGGTGAGTTTTTGAAAAAGTGGAAGCACTCTATCATTACACCAATTTATAAATCAGGAAAAAGGCAAGAAGTTTCAAACTACCGCCCTATTTGTAAAATTAGTACAATTCCAAAATTTTTTGAAAAACTGATTTATGATAGATTAGCTCCAATTCTAAAAGGTATTCTTTCTCCTTGTCAACATGGTTTTGTTGCTGGTAGATCTACTAGCACTAACCTTACAATATTTTCAAATTATATATTAAATGGATTTGAGAAAGGTTACCAATTTGATGTTGTGTATACAGACTTCTCCAAAGCGTTTGACCGCGTTAATCATGACATTTTACTCGTGAAGTTAAATAAAATAGGATTTCACTCTAACTTACTAAAATGGATAAGATCGTACTCAGTTTGTTCGTATAAATAACATTATCTCTTCACCTATCAATGTCACCTCGGGCGTGCCACAGGGAAGCCATCTTGGGTCACTTTTTTTCTTGTTATTTATCAATGACATTCCCAACGTATTTCTAAATTCCAAGTGCCTCATGTATGCGGATGATTTAAAAGTCTTTAGGTGTATCAAATCTGAACATGACTGCATTTTGTTACAAGAAGATCTCGTGAGACTATCTAATTGGTGTGTGAATAACTCCTTACACTTGAATATTGCTAAATGTCAAAGTTTATCATTTTATAGGAAACGTTCATCAATTAACTTCTCTTATAAAATAAATAATATATTTCTCTCAACAGTTACCTTTAAAAAAGATCTTGGGGTAATTTTTGACCACAAACTAGATTTCTTAAAACATATTGATTTTATTGTCGCCAAAGGTAATTCAATGTTGGGATTTATCTTGCGCAATTTCAAAGAGTTCTGTGATCCTCACACTTTGAAATGTCTGTTTTTTGCGTTTGTCAGATCTACTCTTGAATATTGTAATACTATTTGGAGCCCTTCGTATGAAGTTCACTCTTTTAGAATCGAAAAAATCCAAAATTGTTTTACAAGAGTATTGGTGAGAAAACTTCACTGGGGCATAGATATGCCTTCCTATGGAACAAGGTGCAAATTATTCGGAATCTTGCCTCTAAACGTTCGTAGAAAGTTTTCTGAGATTATGTTCATTCGTGACGTATTAACTAATCATATTGACTGTCCCGATATTTTGGCCTTAATTAACTTCAATGTTCCTGCGAGGATGCTCAGAAACCGATTATTATTTAAGATTTCATACCACAGAACAAATTACGCTTCCAATGAACCATTGTCCAGGTGCTTAAGATCAACTAATACTGTTTGCGATATGATAGATTTTAATTTAAGTAGATTTGCATTCAGAAATAATTTGCTATTAATTCTAAGTAGCCTTAATGGTGGTAATGTTTAAACTTAGGTATTGTTTTTTTCTTTTTCAAATTTATACTGTACCTTATATTATTATCAAGTAATCACTAAAGCACTGTAACTTTGTTTGATGAAATAAACTAAACTAAACTAAACATTTTAAAATGAAAAAGTGCCAAAGTCACCCGGGTTCACGGTAGTTTGCAACACAAAGTTTTTTCCGCAGCACTTACCGTCAAAAAATTATAGCAATTCAAAGAATCGTACTAATCGAACTAATTTTATGAACTTTTTCGGCCCAAAAATTTAAATTAAATTATCTACCCTTGTGATAGGTACTTGGGATTTTTTCAACTGCGGTAACTTTTTAACGGTAAATGTTATTTTGTCAGTAACATTTACCGTTAAAAAGTTACCGAAGTTCAAAAATCCCAAGGTTACCATTTTGTTGGAAATTGCATCAGCTACACGTTTGTGGATTATTTTTTTTTTAAATACCTAAACCATTTTTGAGTGAATTAAAAATAAAACATTTCATGACCTTTGACCTTAAATAATTTTTTTTGCACACATGGGATCGGCGGGCAATTTTTATAGTTTCCAAACGTTCATTCAAATTTGCAGCTTCTTGGGAGTTTATGCAAGGGTAAATGTTTTTTTTTACCGGGCTTTTAATTCAATTGGAGGGCATAGTAACGGGAAAAATTAACGTAGGTATCTTATAAAACTGCCACAATGCCAAAAATGCGGAACATAAAAACTTCTGAAACAAAGAATTTGAACTTCTTTGCTTATTTTATACGTCAAAGAGTAGGTAGGTATTTGTTATTGCTCGAAAAATTTGTTACCATCGTGCTATTGTACCTACCCACAGAGGCAGTAGAAAATATGTTAATATGAATTGTGTGTCCCTTATTCGATCACTACTAGAGCAATAAAAAAAGGCGTGTGTCACACCCAAAGTTTCAAATTTATATTGCCAAGACAAAATTATTACTACACCATTTTGCTGCAAGCTCGATTTTAACTACAAGACAATGCATAATTTGAATTTTGAATTATGTATTAGATTTGAAATGATATTGTCAATGTGGGAGTGTCTTCGAAATCATTGAACTACGCCCTGTTACGTAACCAAGGATAACATACACAAATTTTTCATATCCTTACTTTAAAACTGCGAACAATAGTAGGTAAGTTAACATTGATTAAGACTTTTTTACGAAAATACCCCCAAAAAGTGGGCGTGTTTAAAACCTTTATTTAAAAACTATCAAGCACTAACTGAGCTTTGATCGCAAGTCAATTTCCTAGCATAGGTATGACTATATAGTTTTTTCTTAACGATTTTAACCGGTTAAAAGTATTTTATAAAAAAAATCACACACCCGAAAGTGGGCGTATTGGAATAGTTTACACGAACAAAATTGTTTAGATATATTTTTTTTATCGGACGAAAAGAAACTGGGAACAAATTATTATATTTACCTACCGTTAAATTTTAAAACTAAGTTTTTTTGAAAGAAAAGTGTGCGTAAGCCACGCCCGATATTATACATTTTCCTTTCAAACCATAATATTGTTTTGTGTAATAGGCAAATTTAGGATTTTGGCTTTATTATAAGAACCGTTAATTTGAAAAAATAAGTTTATATTACTTTCTTGTGAAAAGTGAGCATCAGCGACTCCCAAAATTAAATTTGTAGGTACAGCATTATGAATTGGAATGCTGTCTTTTGTCGTTAAAGCTATACATACCTCCTATGCCGTTATCCAAGAATGGTACTTGCATCGAGGAGGCCGAAAAGCTATCAGTACTTGGTATGTGTATCAGTGAAAACCTTCGTTGGAATGATCATATACATGAGATTGCCAAGAATACTGCAAGATGCTTAGGCTTTCTTAATGGATGCAAGAAGTTAAGAAGTTTTTCACCCCTTCAAATCAGGCTACAATTTACAAAGCGTTTATACGCCCTAAACTCGAGTATAACTCCCATCTCAGGGCAGGTGCCTCTCAAACTTTTTCACAACTGCTCGAGAGAGTTCAGAAAAAAACGCTAAAATGAATAGGAGAGACAAGCATTATGGAAACATTTCCATCCCTTGAACATCGTCGAAATGTTTCATGTCTTTACTTATTTTATAGGTTCTTCTACAAAAAATGCTCACTCGAGGTAGCCAGCTGCGTTCCACCCTTCAAACATTTCCCCCGTAATACTCGTCTTGCTAGGAATGCTCATCAGTTTACACTTGATCCCAATTTTGGACGTACGGTGAAATAAAGGGATTCATTCTTCAGCCGAACAACACGAATGTGAAGTAAATTGCCTGGTTCAGTTTTTCCTTGCCTTTGATCTTAAATCATTCAAGATCAATGTTCATCGACACCTCCTTTTCCTTCCTCCCTAATTTCCTGTGATTAATCATTAACAGGGCTACCCAAAACCCTTGAGCGCGTGTGCCATACAAAATAAAGTGCACGACTGGGTCGGACAAACTTGCTCTAATGTGAGACAGTGGTGCTGGGGTTTGAGATTTTGGAAAAAGCAGGGAAAAAAATATATGAAATTTTATTGATCACTTCAAAATCAATATAGTTAAAACGTTTTTTGGAAAAAAAATGGAGTAATCCCTATGATTTTGTTTATTGTTAAGAATTTTAAGAATTTTTTTTTTCAAAATCGTGCGACCAGTTTTTTTTCAAAAATAGTTTTTTTTTGAAAAACTTTTCGAAAATGTATTCCAATTTTTTTTGAGTATGCCAACTTCTGGCATTTGTAGTTTTTATCAGAATAATAAAATAAAAAAAAAATACATAGCTTAAAACCTTTCTGAAAAAAAAAATTTTTAATTTTTTTGAAAACTCAAAAAAACTTTATTTTCAAAAATTTTAAAATTTATATTATTTCGTCTTTAAAATGGCTTCTATATTAAAAATTTCATCGAAATTCGTCAAGTGACTTAGGAGAAAATCTGATTTTAAAAAAACGGTCCTATGGGAGGTACCGTTATAAGACTTTTCATGAAAAATCTATTCCAACCAAAACATAACGTTTGCCCAGAAAACACTATTCAGAAAGTTTTATCAAAATCTTAGGAGCCGTTTTTGAGAAAAATTAACTTTTCACTAAAAATCGTACGGCAAATACCGTTAGTCTTAGAGCTAGAATGCGAATTCCAAAGTTTTTGGTGGTACAGTGGAATGAGGTGATAATTATCTCACGAACATCCCACGGGTGGCATCCAGTTGAAACTGGGGGAATAAATAAAAATTGCTGCCCAGCCTGGATTTTAACTCACAACTCTAGGTTAAGCAACCAAGCTCTACATCCACTGTACCACTGCCACCTGCAAGGTTGCTGGGAAGAGATTTTAGTTGGGCTACAAAATATATTTTTGGAAGTGTCTATTCGCACGCAGTAGTGTTTCCAACTTCGGTTATGTCCACAAAGGTGACATATTTAACTATACATACTCCAGTGTGATTTTGGGTGAAACTGGTGCATGCAAAGAGACTGCTTATAAATCGAGTAGATAAAATCAATGGGTGCAGTTTTGTTTGTTACATTTGTTTTCGGCACGAGTGGTTGCACACACATCTATTCTGCCAGTCCTTACCATTTGCATTCCTTGACGCAAATGGACATGTTCAGCTTCACAAGTTTTCCAACAATCATTTAATACTTGTACGGAAGTGTTTAGATTTGTACTGCAATCGCATAGAGTACCTACCTAGCTTCAAAGAAATAGTAAAAATGTTTGTAAATGCCAATCTTTCCACAGGATTTAACATTTTTGTAAAAACGAAAATGCTCCCAACTTTGTCTTTTATATCCAAACCACTTAAACGTTTACATTAAACATTCATATTCCATGAATTTTATAAATTGCATCCCTCGTAAATGTAAATTAGAGACGAATGAACGTATACCTACGACTATTTCATTCTTTTACCTTTCACTTGCCAACGGAAGTTCAGAATGCCTGGAGGCTGGAGCCCTCTCCAACTTTAAATACTTTTCAAACTTTTCATATGCCACTCTTGTAAGATAGTTTTATGATTCCTATTTCATATCCATCATACCTATACGAATACCTACGAGTATAGACATGGATGAAGGTAACTCTACTTCATAGGGTAGGTAGGTACATAATAACTTTGTTGCAAAACTTTTCGCTATTTTCAAATAAAAATTTCATTTGATTTTTGTTTGTTCAAAAAAAAAAAAAAAAAATGTCGATGTAATTGAAATTGCACTAGAAAACACACAAAAAAGGGCAAAGTGGAAGCAGGGACCCACCGGCCGGCGGCAGCGAAACGAAAAGGCAAACTATAGGCCACCACAACAGTTTTCGTAATCATGATTGACGTGACCTTTTCTGCAAGAAATCTCTTTGCTATTAATCAATAGGTATAAACATACTATAGCTGATAGTGATATATCCAACTACATACATATACTCGTTCACCACCGCACCCCCATTCTGGGAGGCTAATCAATTATTCAAAGCTGGTATCTGTCCAATTAGCTAATTTACTTAATTGATACTGTATACCAGTATGACTTGCCATCCGAAGTATCATCATCATCATCAGATACCCAGTTCCACGAGTATGTAGGTACTGTAGGATTGGGACGATTGTTTGATCGCTCCAACTAGAATTGAAACATATTAAATTACCACAAAGAACTGCATTTGGGTATATAAGTCGTCTCTATAGGTTCCTGCCAGGCATTATATAGAATTTGCACATCCAAAGCAAACAAAATGCTGTTGCTTGAAGCGAAACCACACCCTTGATTAGTGCAATCAAATGGAATCAAGGGCTTCGGTCTTTGCCTTTCCACTCCCAATCCCAAACTCTTAGTCTGAGTGAGTCATATCAATGGCTATATATGTAGTATATGGTATAGGTAACTACCAACCTCAACTGACTTTATCGATACCTGGCTTCTGTCCCAGTAAAAGCAATATATTACCATACATTAATTAAACTGCATTGTCTCGATGTCAAGAATTTTATTTTTTAATAATAAATTAACGTTGAGTGGAAAAAAAAAATAATTTTTGCTTTGTGGACAGGTTTTGAGGTTGAATGTTTTCTATGAAAGTGATGTCACAATATCACATCACAAGTCAGCTAGACCTATTAGTGTCATAATTAATCTTATTTTGCATGGGAACGCAACACACTGCCTTGAGAGAGTTTTTTTTTCTTAATAAAAAAAACTCTATGAAGTTAATTTTGAAAAGCTTGTTTCCATTGTTCTTTGCAAATTGTATTTAAGATTCAATTGGAGATAGTAAGTATCCTATGTAAAATTAATTAAGTTTCTGATTCATTCAAAATGGCGTTCTTTGTTAACAAAAACGAATTACATTCAGAAAAGTTTATCAAAATCGGTGAACCCGTTTTCGAGAAAATGAAAATTCTTGATGTTCTCAATAGTATGGTAGGTTACCGTTATTTAAATACTTTCCGAGAGGACGACTAATCAATACTACCTTGAAGAAAATTACGATGAATAGGTGCGAACAGACGACAGGCATACAGAATCTTCAGACCTAATTAATTTTTAAACCCCGTAAAGAATATTGTAATTAGGTGAACTTAATAAAGTTTAAAATTCTTTATAAACAAAGGCGTATTAAACTCTTACTACATAATAATATACTTAGCACAACAGCTCCAAGTGGTGCCAGGGCTTGTGACTTACACTCTCAAAAATTCCTGTGTGTGCGTTGATATTCTGCAGCAATGGAAGGGACCTACAATTTACCGTCGAACCCGAAGAGAAGCACTTTCCATGACATGATTTACTCAGTACCCTGAAAAAGAATTGAGGTGGAGTCAGGGATCGAACTCAATTATTAAACTCTTACTTTTATTATTAACAGCACAAGCTTAAAAAAAGTCCTTTTCCACGCTTTCAAATCTTGGAAACACTTGCAGAACATACTTTATATACGATGTCAAGTACTCTGATGGTGGCGCCTGACTGTGTTGCCCTCTGGTGCCTCAAACTTCTTTTTAGTTTCCTTAAAATAAAACAATTAATCGGCATTTATTTTACTTCATTAAAAAATATTATAACTGAAAACTTACATGCAGTGTGTGAGCCTAAAAGTTATAGTTTACCACAAACGTCACTTTGATAGCAGGGCGACTTCAGGGCTCAACGAACAAAGTTAATAATTATAGTTTTTATAGCAAAGAAGGCCACGACGAATTATGGTAGGTACCTAACCAAGCATTCATTGATGATTCCCTACCTTTTGCTGTTTGTCCTATCTTATCCCTAAAATTTCAGAATGTTATGTAGATGTAGATCCACACTAAATTGACCAAAAAATGGCCAAAGATGCGTTGACTAAAGATACGTAAGAATTTAAACCGAAGAGTCGCATTTAACGTCTCCGTCTGGCTTTTGTCAGGCCACGAATTTTCAGCATTTTTCTTTTTTGCTCTGATCAAAGCATTTTTTTTTAAATTATAAAAGTAAAAGTTGCATGATACCTCCACAATTAAGTCTAGATGCATTCATTACCTATATTTCATTGAATCAGTTCTTAACGGGAGCGTATCGGAATCCCGCTTTTTAAAATCCCGCTTTTCAAAAATCCCGAAAAAAAAGTATTAAAATCCCGTCTGCTAAAATACTGCTTTTTTATAATCCCGTCTTCTAAAATCCCGCTTGTTCAAAATCCCGATCTATTATAATCCCGCTTTTTAAAATCCCGACAAATCCCGCTAATCCCGTTTTTTTCATAAAATAAGCTAATGTTATAAAGTCACGCGCAGTAAAAAAAAATAATGGGAAATAGAAAAAAATATGAGTAAAACAGGTTTTTTGCGTCGCATTGCTTATAATATACAAAACTAATAAAATAAAAAAAATTGTTAATGGTTTAAAGTTTTTTTTTTTGTTCCCTTTTGAATAATATCGTATAGCATTACTTTATACTTTTTTCTTGTAATTTATTGAAGATTGTCACATTCATTGTTAAAATAAAATGCATTTAAAAAAATCACTCATTGCTTAATTTATTTTAATTTTCTTATTATCCCGCTTTTGCAATCAAAAGTAGTTGTTTTATTTTAAAAAATCGCGCGATTTTAAGAAACGGGATAATAAGAAACGGGATAGTAAAAAACGGGATTATAAGAGACGGGATTTTAAAAAGCGGGATTTAAAAAAAGCGGGATAATAAAAAGCGGGATTATAAAAAGCGGGATTTCAAGATCGGGAGTTTAAGAAACGGGATTATAAAAAGCGGGATATCGAACCCAACCCGTTCTTAACAAGCGCTGACAAGAAAACTGTAGTACGTTCTGCTCAGTCTGACGAACTGTCTAATAGCGAGTTTCATTCAAATTTGGAAGAAGATGTCATAACTGCGTTCCTTAACTCACGTTCAAGTGTCAAATAGTTACGATTTGTAACTATTTCCAACTCACCTCCATAATATGAGTTGTAATTGTTGATCTGTCAAATTGGACGTTTTGCTTTAAACAATTTAATGCCTCCTTCACAACGACACGATGCTTTGAGCTTCGCTTTGACAGAACGCAGACATAGGAATTTGTGTATAATGCCTGATTCACAACGACGCTTTGAGCTTCGCTTTGACAGAACGCAAAAGTTCAGACATAGGAATTCATGTAAAATGCTCACAATGAGGCGTTGAGTTTTAACGTTACGTTTTGGCATCAAAAAGTAATTACACACCACGTAGCATGAAGCGAATGTGAAGCAAAAGTCGAAATATTTGATCATTTGCGAGCGTTTGACTTTTCAAATTACTGTTGCTGTTCTGTGTGTTTCCCTTTTACTTTTCTTCAATTTCAAAAATGGGTTGATATCCCTCGTCCTCTATGTTTGTGCATTGATATCAAAGTTTTAAGCATTTAATCAGAGGGTTTGGAACAAATAATACAAAATTAAGTCTGAAAAGGTTGTGAATTTATACAGGGTGTCCCCTAATTCGTAGTCAGTATTTTATATTATGATTCTTGGGTACCTACATTTTAAGCAAAAAATCGTTCAACAGTAAAGGCCTATCTCCAATTTTAATATCATTTTTTGGGGATTTAAGAAAAGGCTTACTTTGGTGTATCCTTACTCACTGCTCCCTCGTACATGTCCATGAGCATCCGCAAATATGTAGGTTTCTAGAACTCCTCGTTGACTGAGGATCTCGTGGCAATATAAGCCACTTTCCCAAAAACTTCTATTATTGAAATTAGATTTTCTGTATCCATTCTGAATTTCAAGACAAATAATAATAAGATACTTCAAACAAATATTTGTTACTCAAATGTCATCTTAAGTCTCGACGCGTCCGTAAGGCTTGTTCGACGTAACGTAGGTACGCGAAGCTGAGGTGAACGCTATTTTCTTTGAGTGATCAACAAGAAAGATTAAAATGGATTTCTCGCCAATTTTAACGATGAAGAAGAATGATTTAATTAGTTCCTCAATATACAAAAAAAATGTCAAAAGTGGTTGTTTGTCAGTTTAACAAAATCCAACAAGGTAGATACCGTTCCTAAATGGTTTGTAAAAAACCCAACAAATTCCAACAATGACACTTCAACAAATTTCGTTTGACATAACAATTGTTGACTATGGTTAGAAAAAGAAAAAGCCTGTGCTTCTGTCAAAATTTAACAAATAGTTGCGCTGTTACTTAAATCTAATGAATACCTATACATAGGTTATATACCTATAAATATATTGAAAACCAAAATGAACATGGAAAAATTTCAGAATTAATGTTTTTTTTTTTTCAAAGGAGTAGGTACCTAAACATAAAATCCAACCAAAGTCCTTCTGAGTGCATGTTATTTCAATTTTGTTCAGACTTAAATTAACATGCTGCGTCAGAGCGATTCAGAATAAAAAATTGTATGCTTAACAAATCTTTTATAAATATGCATGTGAGTCTTACTTCGGTATGTAAGTTACTCACACAAGCTACTTCTAAAAAAAAAATTAACTCATGTAAACGGCTCTGTAAGTGACTTAAAGCAATGTATATGTATATATTTTTATAGTGATTTCAAGGAACATGTTTTTCTGTTTGTGAACTTCGTCAATGGCGGAGCTAGTTGTCTTATCTAGTTTACATCAAATGTCGCCCATTGTTGTTTTTGCTTCCCATGGCAATCTAGACAAAAACCTCTTCAATCTGGTGCTTTTGTTCGTCATAGATGACACACTAAACGTTCCTCTTATTAAGGTACTACAGATTATATACCTATACAATGCTTACAGTAAATTTCATTAACTTACGTAAGCTGTAAGTTGAAAGGAAAACTTACAAGGAAATCTCGCAGCTTACATTAAACACTTCTTACTGTGAGTTCATCTATAGTATAAACCTTCCTGTAACCGTAAGATACATTTGAAACAGCAATATTACAGACGCACACATATATGTATATGTACAATGCTCAGTAGACGAGAGTTGGGACTGGGAGGCTGCGAAGCATGGCACAAATAGGAGAACTGAAGAATAAAACAATGTGTTGTGTAATGCATTTTTTCATTCTCTCCCACTCAATTCCATATATTTATGCTTTACTCTCTTTGTCGTGACGTATTTTCGTTTCATCGAGAATTAAATGAGAACTTAATTGCCTGCGGGTTTTTTGTGATCCATAAGCGTTTCCGCCTAAGTTTAACGAATCAAAGCCTAAAGCTGTTCTTAAATTAAGGCTTTTTTAAGATGTTCATTTCATTTCTCTTTAGCCCCTGTTTTAAAGTTTTTAAAACACATTATTTTAGCATACAAAATCTGGTCTTAAAACGAGATAGATAAAACCTTAAAAGGGTTCTTATTTAAGCTCTTAAACTTACAAATTTAGTAAAACTAGACAAAAATGGCGGTTTAGGCGGCTCACCACTACTCTCAGGTGCTTTATGATAAAACGTTTGCCGAATCTTCATTTTAACTTCACTTAAATAAAACTCATTCAAGAATTCTTGGCAATCTTACTTGATCTAAGCCGACACTCCTTAAATGCATTACTTTTCACATCCAGTTACTGTGGAGTTGAAGTTACATCCCGATTAAAAGATATCCTTTACCAAATATCTTCTGAGAAAATTTTTGTCCTTGAACAATCAAAATCTTGAAATTATTTTAAAAAACTGTGTGCAAACCATAATTTTAATTAAGTGCATAATAAACACTAACACATATATTAATTGCCTTTTGGAACTCAGAAAAAAAGTTCCAAAAACTTAATGAGTTCAAACTCAGAGTTAATTAAAGCGATTTATTATAAAGATAGCTTCCATTTTATGTGACTCTACTGACTTATCAGAGATCTCAATGCTTGTGTTTTATATCACAAACAAACGTTTCGTTGGTCAATCTAAAATTAAAAAGATAAATTAACTGCTCGGAACAAGTAAACCTGACAACTGCTCGAGCTTGAGAACACTTGTATACACGAATAGATTCTGGGTGTCAAACGCATTCACTACCTATAGATAATTATTAATATAATTGTTTGTGTATAGATAATAAAAAAAAATATAAATAAAATGCTTATCTTTAATTTTTTTATTCGAAACGACATTTGAGAAAAAGATATATATGAGGGTATCGGTTTATTTCTGATTCGATATTATTTATCAGAATCGAGTAAGTAGTTGAAGTTTACATTCCGAACCGTGTAAGGTGTGTGTTAAACGAGTGTTTTTTTTTTTTATTATCAGCCCAATGGCAAGTGAAAATGGATTTTGGAGTAGTTCCCTTGCAAAACTAAGTGAGTTCTTTATCCGTTGGATTTTTGAATAGGTATGTTTATAATACAGGATCAGCGTTGGTTTCTATTCCAAAATGTCCAAGTGGACTCTTAAAAATGTTTCATCAAGTGAACAATCAAAACATTTGAGAATTTTGTGAGCTAATTAGATGCAAGCTAATGGATACAAAATTCCCATCGAATCCATCGTAGTTATATGGATTAGAAAATGATTTGAGCCTGAACAAAACAGACACACAAAGTGCTGAAAAGTACCAAAAAACTGTGAAAACTATGTGCTGTCCTTCTTCAACGAATTGCATATCTGTAGGACTACATCTCTTAAAGTCAGAGTGAACTAAAACTTGATCATGTTCGACATTTCATCGTGCATAAAATTCTTAAGTAATTACATTTCAAAAATCTTTAAATTACTTTCCGAAAGACCACATCAATTACTGTCATTTTTTACTGTCATCAATTACTGTCATCCATGAAAAAGCTCGCGCAAATGACGTTTGAAAGATTTCAAATTGTTCTCATTATGTCACCAGTGTACGTGTGTTTTTGATGAATTTGCTGCTTCGTTCTTTTGTGTACTTTTTCCACTTTGTAATCTGATGTGGTTCAGGCTTTAGTCTTGGCTAGCCTGGTCGAGGTGCGATGCGGAGAGAACTGGAAGCTTAGACCTCTTTGTGCAAGAATATGCAGCAAAAAGTTTTCTTCGGTTAGGTCAAATCTTAAACTGGATATATTATATAGACGCTATATTCTTTGCCCATTATGACTAAACTACATCCCGTTTAGATTTCGAAAGACCATTCACCAGTTATTTCCCTTACTGGTTCTACAAGTAAACATCAAAGAGCGAAACAGCTAAGCTATTCAAATCTTTACAGATGGCGCTTTTATAGAAAAACACCGGGCTCTCCGATCACAGCAGCATAAGACTCTTTTGGGTTCCTGGCCACTGTGGCGTGGAAGGAAAGAAAAGAGTTGATAATCTGGCAAGAAAGGGATCGTACCTAGAACTCAGCCAAATAGACGAGATTCAATGGTAAAGATCTCAACCATTTAAATTAATCATACGATTTAGAATAAACTAGGTACTATTAAAGACTATTAAATTTTTTTTTAAACCAAATTTTGATAAAAGTTTAAAGTCCAGCAAGTACCGTTATAAGGTCTTTACTGAATTATCCAATCAAAGGATAGAATCAACATAACTGGCTTTATTCAGAAAGTTGTATCAAAATCGTATTAGCGGTTTTTGAGAACATACGTTACTTCCGTGAGATAATAATTCCTGTGCAGACAGAAATTTGTTTAAATTTCGTTGAAATTTATAGAAACTCGTATAGTTTTCGGAAGCTAGTATTAAATGGTCATGGAACTCTGACATCGCAACGACATTCTGACGTGACAAGAAAAGAAGTCATTGCAACGTCAGTGGAATTTTTTTTTACAGTTTTATTGCTAGCTACAGTGACTAAGAATGGCGCAGGTCTGTCATTGGTGTCAAAAAATGCGATGGCGGGCATAGGTTGACATTGTGATTTATGACATTCGATGTCATCGCGATGACATGCAAAACAATGACGATCACACGACTTGATCACTTTGAAAGTTGATGGTGACCTGAAACTGCGCGATGATGATCACACGACATTCATAAATATGAGTCATCGTAACTCAACATATTGACGTGAGTTTGTAAAGTTCCTTGATCAAATTCCTGCCGTGCTACTGTTGGGAGACTGCCATTGCAATGACAAGTTAATTAAAAAATTCTGTCATTGTCTCCTATCAACGATGACAGGGTGATTACACGGTCATCGAAAATTGTTATTTCGATATGACCCAAAACATTTGTGTCATTGTGCTTGTCATTCTAACCGGCAGTACAATGACAGCATTTGATGATGGCGATCACACGATGTGACGACCTTAGGACAGGTAAATTAACACATCATTATGACGTCAGAGTGTCATTGCGATCACTGATTTTGATGACCGTTTTAAACTGTCTTAAGCTAAAAAAAAAAACATTACGACAATGTCTACTCGACAGCTGTACCTAAAAAAAAAAAAAAAAAAAAATCTAGTACATATTTTTTTTTATTGAAGCAAACTTCTAATGTTATCCAAATTTTAATAATCATTTCGCTTAGATTAGATAATCTGTAAAATCTACATACATAACTCGCTTCTGGTGTCATATTGGTGTCACGACGCTGATTTCACTTCAAGAAGGCAGCGAACTTACGTCAAAATGAAGTACTAGGTACTTATGCAGTTTATACTTGTCCTTCAATCCTTGGGTTATTTTAATAAACAAGAAGACTATTATTAGACAACTTGGCTCTAAATTCTTTCAAAAGCCAAAAGTCTATTCACGCTTTATTCTCAAATCCATTAGAATATAAAGTGAATGGAAAAAATGATAGCAAACTTCACTTGCATTTTTATGCAAAAACCCACTTGCTATGCACGCAATAAAAGTGAAAGAACAATTGCCCTCAGCTTTGACGTTTAATTTTGTTTATTGTGCAATATCTACATTTTCCCGCATTTATTTCTTATGATAGCATCGTTCAACTGAATAAATTTCTCAACTATGTACATACCTCGTGGAAAAAAATATGAACATAAAAACTTTTCTCAAAGATGCGTAGAAATATTTAATCCAATTGAACAGATTCCAGAAGTGGTAGTATACTGCTCGAGTCGTTTCTCGTTTCCATTGTCGTCGTCGTCGGCGTCGTGTCAAAAACATAGTATTATGTACATAATTGTGACGCAAACAAAAGCAAACTTTGGCGTTTAGTTCTCGTGATGATGTTCAAATATATATTTCTCAATTGAGAATAGATTGTAAACTGAAAACTAGGTCGATGGAAATTGACATGAGGTTTAATTTAATGGCGAACCATTCAAATTGACATTGAAACTTTTATTAAGTTTGAAGTTGGGTTTATTTTTAAGTTTTATGGCTGATCATTTTAATAGAAGAAGCAAATATTTGTATGAACAGTTTAACAACTTGTGATGCATCTTTCACGAGGAACGAGTGAGATATAAAAGCACGATTTCATCGTCAATTATTTTGCTTGCCAAATATCAACTCGTGTCGTGACTTGTTTTTTTTTCAACCTCTCTCCCTCTCTAAATTATTTATTATTAATTAGCAAAATGCCTGACAACTGCCAAAAATGAAAATTTAATTTAAAGCCACTTGAATTCAATAACCACCAACGCAACGCAACGCAACGAACGTCTGCGATGATGTAATTTTCTAATTCCAAGAAATTTAATAATTGGGTAATAAAACTCCCAATTTATATATACCCCGACCCCCTCCCGCTCCAATCAACAACAACATCAAATAATACACAAAGTTTGTTGGTGGGTTTTGTTTTTGTTTGAGTACCAAATCAATATAAATTTGATAGCATGAAATAACACAACAGCAACAAAAGAAGTGAACGTGTTCATTAAGGACCCGATTACATCATTGCACCATCGACAACGTTGTGCTTAGCACGATACAAATCTGATACATCTATCCATCCATGCTCATCGTTAATTATTGGAAGTAGACTTATAGTGATGCGTTTCTGTCGCCTGAACATGAACACAAATAAAGTTCTCATCTTCTTGTTCAGATTTTCCTGTTCGATAGTAAATAAAAAAGAATACAAATACTCATACTCGTACATAACCCCGATAGCTTGTGAGTCGTGATAAAGATTTTCCTTTCATTTTATTCTACTTTAACGGAAACCCATACATACACAAGGTATACGAGGAGTAAACGAGAACACACTTATACAACATAGAAAAGCTTTATAGAATAATCTTTTTCCTTATTCGTATCGTAAGGACATTCCTTTGGTATACTATAGGTACGGATATACTTAGATATTTACGCTACGCTATGCACCTCCCTATTTTTCTTCTTTCGTGCTGTGCTTGGTTTACGGTACAACGACAACGTTGAAGGATATAAGATATCATAGGATTCTTTGTATACATACATATAGGTATAAGCAAGAGTGCCTTTTGTTGTTGGTGTTATGAATAAATCAGTTGTGTTAATCAGACTAAGCAAAAAGCGCGTTCAGTTGAATAATGAACTTATTAAGATTGATTTACACTTCATGAAACGTCAACCTCACGTTGTCGGCGTTAATGACCAAGATAATTTAAAAACCAAACCCTATTCTTCAATCCTTGAGTCTCAGGAGATTTGTTGGTTTAAAAATTAAACAAAAGAAATACAGTGTACCCAAAGGACACCTGGGAAAAGGAGATTTAAATTATGTAGATGCCAAAAGGTGAATTGGATATTCTGGGCACACAGCATAGCCAGTGAAACATGACTGAACTCAGAGTTGTGAATGAATGCATTCATTTTTGAATGCGTTCACTGAATTATTTATTTTTTTTTTTCTTTCAAGGTGAAATGATTTCTTTGACTTAAAACTGTCGGTCTAATTTAGACCAAAAATCCAGTTCATGTCAGGGTTGAAAATTGTAGTTTTTTAAAATGTTTAGGAAACTGAAAAATTTTACAAATCAGCTGACATTTCGAATTTCTCTTAAGCGGGGTTCACATGGGACAATGCAGAGGCCAAGACAATGAGACAAGACATAATAATTGTTTCATGTGAACAACTATCTCCAGGACAAGACAATTGTCATTTTAATGTCCTCCAAACTAGCCTGCCAAACTATCTCTGAGGACAATATCGACTGGCTGGGCTGTCATTGTCTTGTCCACCCCGTTCAAGAAGCCATTGCATATACATTTTTATAGTAGTTCTGAACTTCGTCAATGGCGGCGCTAGTTGTCTTGTCTACTTTACATCAAATGTCTTCTATTGTTGTTTTTGCTTCCAATGGCAGTCTAGACAAAAATCACTCCTAACTCACAAATCAAGTGTTTGTGAACTTCGTCCATAGATGGCGCACCAAACGTTCGTCTTATTGGGAGTACTATAGGTTATAAATACAATGAAGAAGCTCGCACAAGACAATTATATTGAGTACTGTCCCATTGTCTTGTCTGCGTGTGAACGCTGCTTTGGGCTTGCACTACCTGGTTAGGGCGATAGGGGGAGCAGAACAAATTGTACTAAACTGAGTTTGCCAATTTTATGTAAACAAAAAGTGACGTATTGTAGAAGATTATTCCTCATGAAACATGAAATAACAGATAACACACTTATTGTTTGAATAATTGAGTTACCAATTTTTAATGTTTGGAATCTTAAATTTTACAACAAAATGTCAGGACCGATTCGTTGGCCTTGCCAACGCGCAACTCCATTTTCACACTTGTCTGCTTCACACTAGTGATCCGCATGTGATGTTCGCCAGGTTCACCTCAAAAAACCAATTTCTGGAGCCAGCTAAATACTGTTGTATTAAGAGTCTTTAATTCTCTATTCTTCCCCCTCGTGATCGTACTGGAACGTAATTGTAAATGTCTGGAACAGACATGTGTGGATGAAAAAATTGGCAGCACAAGTATTCAATCTTTTTTGGAATCCATTTCCTTCCAAAAAAAGTCCACTCATACGTCAAGTGCTCGTTGCAGGGATGAAGAATCCTCGCTTATGATGGCTCCATCGACAGCAAAAAAAAAAATAACTGATGGACTTTCGGGCCCTTGACTTCACCTTCAAACAAGGAACCAAGGACTGTCATAAAGAGCAGTGGGATTCAAGACACTTCACTGGTCTACACCTATTGTGATTTTCAATTCTTTGAGGACTCCAGCTGTACATTTTGCTTTTGTCACTGCTCTTTCATACAAAGGATTCTCGAACTCTTCGTTGCCTGAGAGCCACCCATATTAGATCACGTGGTTGTCCATGCTTTTTCAAAATCAAAAAATCACTATGCAAATCTTCTAAGGAATCCCGATGTTTTTCTTCGTACCTTCATTTCGAAGTCGGTTATCGAAAACTCGCTCAACAATATTCATGATGATATCAGCGACTACTTTGTTTTGACAAATACTTCTGTTCATTATGGGTTACGCGTTCATTCGACTGAAGGTAAGAATGGGAACTTTTCGTTCAGCTTTGATCTGTGATACTATGTTCCGTTTGCTTCCGCTTATTTTCGTTGGTCCTTAATGGAGACCATGCCGTAGTTGTGTTTCACTTAACAAACACAAACAAGAATACTCGTAGCAGAAGAAAGTTTGATGGATAACTCATTTTTACTTGCGATTATAGGTACTATAAGGCAAGTTATGGATTCGTGCAGAAAAAAAATTTCGAGATAACAATCACACATGACATTACGATGATGGAGAAGTCGAAAAAAGTGGGTCTGGGAATTCCGTCCGTCTGTCTGTCACTGTCTGTCTGTCTGTCTGTCTGTCTGTCTGTCTGTCTGTCTGTCTGTCTGTTCGCGCTTCTAGAGCCTGAACGGATGGGCCGATTTGCTTCAAATTTGGTATCTAGGATTTATTTGGCCGTCCCTCGGAACGTATTTTTTATTTTTGCTCTAGGCCCAAAAATAACGGCACCTGCCATACAATCGTGAAGAAAAAAATTGATTTTCTCAAAAACGGCTCTAACGATTTTGATAAAACTTTCAGGATGCTATTTTTGTAAGACAATCTATCTTTTGGTTAAAAAATATTTTTCAAAATTTGTCTTATAACGGTACCTCTCATAGAACCAGTATTTTCAAATCAAATTTTCTCGTAAACTATACATTCGATTTCAATAAAATTTTGGCCACAGGAAGTCATTTATAATTTTATTAATATGGCATTTCAAATTTTTCAAAAACTTTTTTTTTTGATTTTTTATAATTTTTTCAAAAAATTTTTTGGTTTTCGAAATATGTTGGAAACGGGTATATTGATTTTTTTTTAAATTATTTTTTCAAATGTAAACTACAGGTTGCCATATATTTGCATACCCAAATAAATTTCAAAATATTTTTTGGAAAAGTTTTTCAAAAATAACCTTTTTAAAAAAAAACTGGTCGAACGATTTTCAATATTTTTTTTTTCTAGATTCACGTATAGCTTTGAAATTTTATTGTATACTTTGTTTTTCCGAGAAAACTTTTAAACTAATTTAAAAAATAAAAGAATTTTCGAAATTATTTAAATTTTTTTTAAATCCATATATGCAGCCACTAAGCAATTGCTTATCATAAGAGCAAGTTCGTGCGACCCAGTCGTGCATTTTATTTTAAGTAGTGTCTGTTCGCATGCACTAGTATGGTTGGTTTCGACAGTGTCGACAATGACAATGGGGACATCTATTTTCATAACGAAAGTTTGATGTAGGTGCCTGCCAGATAATTGGCTATAGCCAATGCGAAGCAAGTTCATTGATCGTTCACTTATTTTCAAGTTTATAAAATTGAAGTGAAAAATATATTAAAACAAAAATTTAAATGTCTCAGTCTCAGGAACTGGTAGTCGAATGTTCGCCAAAACCTTTCCAAAGGTTTCAAACTAGTATGTTTTGTTAAATAATAATTAAATCTGTCCAAAAATAACTAAACATGGTTGTTGCAGATGTTTCTCACGTCCTACCGCAAAGAGCTTACCTACCAATTGGAAAATTCGAATTTGACGTTTCTCAATATACACAAAATTATTCGCCTAGATTTCGGTAAATAAAGGAAATTTTTTTCTCATTTTACACATTTTGACAGTTTTCATTTTTTTGACACAAAAAGAACACGAACAAAGCTAATGTTTAACCAAACTTAACGAAGCATTCAGAACTCGGATTAATAAAGAAAATTTTAGCTGTCAAATCATGTTCACAGCTAAACAAACATTTTTAGGTTATCAAGTATTTCAGTGTACATATTTATTATACGACAAATGGATTTGACAATGTACACATATCTTGTTTTATCAAAAAAAAAAAAAAAAAGTGAAGGGATTAATTAGCTTGAACGACTCCAAAACACCTGGACGAGATTGGAATAACTTAAAGCCCTTAATCTTTATTAGGTTAAGCTTAAACGTATTTCGTTACGTATCGATCGATTTTCAAATTTAATTGCATTTTCCATTCAATAAATCAAGTTCACCTCACTGAATATAATACGATACAATGCACAACACAATAATAACACCCTCGAGGTGCTCTAAAACTTTCAATTTATCAATTTAAATTGAGATTTCTATTTATTTTCATTTAAGGAAAAGTCAATATAAGGCAATAAATCACCTTTGTTCATTCTCGTTGTGTGATAGATATGGCCTTTGATTGTCTTTATTTATGTGCTTTGCACAATTTAGTGAATAAATTTTCTGCAAAATGTAGGGTACGAACGCACGTAACTAGATACTTTTTTAATGTACGCATACATGTATAATATTAAATTAGAAATTAAATAAAACTAGACGAAATGGATACGCTCGTGCAATTTAACAAAAAAAAAAAATTGAACTTGTTTTCAAAACAAAAGACAATAGGGAAAGCAATAAAATCATTTGATTGCTTCCGAAATTATTAATTTCATGAAAAGAATACAACCTTGGGTTTCTTTTTATAGCGTATGTCTATTAAATAAAAATAAAGAAGCTCATAGTTAACTTGTTTATGAGCTTGAAAAATGAAATTTAATAGACGTTACGTAGTAATATGAACACTTACCTATATTTTATTTTTGAAAGACAAATATAAAACTCAACACAGAGGGCGCTACAATAGTCTTAAAGCACTTTTCATTGGTTTCACTAAGAGAACCACTAATTAAAAAAAAAAAATGATCAAGAAAGACTGCTTCTAAGCAGTTGTGAAGTGCAGTGTTCGTTCACATGCACCATAACCATAATTTTGATTAAGGGGCTAGTTGTTATAGTGATTTGAAAAACCAAACCGAAAAAGTTGAAACAGCGTGAAATCAGGAATTTTTTCGTGATTAGTGTTCAAAGCGATCAGAAAAAATATGTTTCTTTGAAATTTCACAAAACAAGTGTTTATCTGCACGTATCAGTGTATTCATTTTCGACATTGCTGGCACGGTGCATGGGAGTAAATAACCTGGCACCAAATTTTTCAGGGAAACAGAAAAAAATAGAAGCGGAAGATGTTTCAATTTCATCGAAATGAAAATCAGCTGGTATGTTAAATAAAAATCCACTATAAAAATAAACGAATACATTTTTAACAAAAAGTGTTAAATCATAATTATAATGAGTAGGTACTTTAAATCGAATCATAACATACTCGTAATAAATTTTCCATTAGAAATTTTTTTCTGATTGGTTTTTCTGATCGCTGAAACTGTCCCCTAAATGTTGAACTGGTGTGTCCAACTGTACATGTGCCATGCAGCCCGTTTCGAGGAATAAATGAATAATAACACAATTCCATTCCCAAAAAGCGGAACGTTTTGTGCGCCATCTATGGACGACGTTCACAAGCTTTGATTGGAGAGTAATTTTAGTGGCTTTTGTCTAAACTGCTATGGGAAGCAAAAACAACAATAGAAGACATTTGATGTAAAGTATATAAGACAACTAGCGCCGCCATTGACGACGTTCAGAACTAAAATAAAATGTTCCATGAAATTACTATAAAAATGTATATAACAATGACAATTCTTCCTTGCTAAGCTTCGGAGAATGTTTTCACAATTTTCCGAATTGAAAATATGTCACTTGTGTCTTCTTTAGTGTTCAGTGGCTGACATTTGAGTTATGATTTTAATTGTGCTTCTTGAGTGGAATGGAGAAGCAAAATTGTCTCCTCAGAATCATACGAAGTGTCATTTTTGCACCAATGGATTCCGGATGCTTCTGGACACTTCTTTTCCTCAAATAGAAAGTGCTGTTAAATCGTGGCATTTTTCGGCAGTATAGTTCCTCTTGCATACATTGAATATTGGGCTGTCAAAAAGATATAATATCTTTTGATAGTGTTTTGTAACGAGCTGTTTCGTTGCGTTGGGATCGTTGCTGGTTAGCTGGTAGCCACTATAGCTCGTCGGTGGGTGGGGTGGTACCGTGATTCCCCAACTTGTATCTAACCGAAAAGATCAAGCCAGTCTTTGTTTCATTTCTTTGGGTGTTAATAGATGCGCTAGAATGTCGCATCTACCCACCTTTTAATGGTTGCTGTTTCGTCTAAGCAACCCCTTGACTCTCGCTCAAAAAAAAGCTCGTGACAGTTGATGCTTATAAGACTGGCGGTGAATAATATAGAACTGTGCACATAAGCCATGGGGCTTAAAAGATGATCCAACTCCAAAACTACGAATTTGACATGTCGGCACCGTGCAATTAAATCAACGAAGAACACATAATTCCGAATGAAACATCAAGATTTGATTGCCAAAAGTTTTCAGAAAAATAAGGGATGTTTCCGCAGATCAAACATAAAATGCGAATTCAACGTTTTTCGACGCCTGAAGAAGCGGTTGATGTATTCAAAATGCTTGCTTTGGTTATACCTCATCGGAGTGATAAAATGTTTGGAACAACAAAATGTTCCATTTTACTGCTTCATCCAAAATCTTTTTCGCAACTGTGTAAGATCTATTTCAAAGCTGATCGGTTTCCTCAATGCAAAAGACACTCAGGAATATTGACATAAGAGTATTGCTTATGCTTAAGCGACAGAACATAGCATTGAGTTTGGGAAGCATCAAATTCCACATGGTTGATAATTTCATATTGGACAATTCTGTACAGATTGGAATTTGATGAGCTTATAATACGTTGCCGTTGCAATTCCACATCCTAAGAAATAGGTTGTGAATTCGGGAAAGAATATGAGAAGCTAAGGGTATTGTCTAAAGTCTAAACTATTAAGTGAACTGATCGTTGATAAAGATGAGAAAGAGTTTCGGATAAAAAACGGAACCTTGGGGCACACCTGCTTTTCTTTTGTAAATATCAGAGTGGAAACCTTCCAAAACGAATCGAACAGAACGGTTCGAAAGGTTACTTCTATTGAAAATATAAAATATTCCAACAACACCTAGTTCCTTAAATATTTTCTATAAATGTTTAGAAATGCACTATTTCTTTCAATGCCATTAAAAGTAGTTATCTGTTCAGCTAGAAAGCTTTTAAGATATAATTTCCATTAGTGATTGGAAGGGGGCAAAGGGTAAGCGGAAGAAGAGTAAAACTATCCAATGCAACAAGAGAATTCCATTGCAATATTGTGGTAAAATTGTGTCCTTATTGTTGTGTCCTATTACTTGACTTTTTTGTATTAAAAGGACAATAAATAGAAAAAAGAAAATACAAACGAACAAAGAAAATCGATACATTCCTTTCGCTGCTAGTACCTACCGAACGAGTACGATAAATGTTATAGTACATAAACGAGGACCTTTAAAATTGCTCTCAGGAAATTAACAAATCAGGAAATGTTGCAGTACTAACTCGCCTTGAGGCGTTTACTTTTTATTCAATAACTTAATCAAAGGATTTATTTAAGGGGACGGAAACCATAAAAATAAAATTCTTGAATTCCCCAATCGAGTAATCTACTGTATCGAATCAAGCGACAATCAGGATTACTAGAACTATGAGGGGAAACCAAGGATTTTGAAGATTTTTTCCTTCCCCGTAAGACTCCCTAAAACTTAGATTCATATTCTAAACTCTGAAGTGAGCTACCTTAAATAACATCTTTAAACTATTTCGAAAAGTTTTGTTAAATTCTGACCCGTTTTGAAGTTCCCCCACTCAGCTATATTTTCCTTCCAACTTCATAGTTGTGGGTATATCCTTTCCTCCATCATGAAATGAAAAATATGATGCGGAGCTGCAACTGCAATGGCAATGAATAAGAGGTTAGATTGAATAGCAAAACAAATTATCATTAAACTGACGATGCATCGCCAACGCAGTCATTTTAAATTGATGTTTGTAATTCAATCAATTTAGTTCAGATTCCATTTAACGTTTGATTCAATTTAGCGAATAAATTGTAAAATGTTTCGCCATTCCTGTTCGTTTGTAGAAGCAAATTGACTTGAGATTTATTAAGGAATCTTTAGGTACGTGGGCAGTTATGTTCCTGATGGATGATGGATGATGAATTATAAAAATTGTGGTATCCTTCGTAATTTGAACTGAAGATTGTTATTTCTGGGTAGGGGTAGAAAAAAAAGTAATGAGTTATAAGGCAAAAAGTATTGAAGGCAATTGTACACATTGTCTCTTAAATTTACGGGAAAGTTCCGGAGGGAAATTGGTAGTTCTACTCATCGAAAATGGGGATTTCGTTTCCCGTCGAAGAAGGTTAGAGCTTGTGAAATGCTGGAGCACTTGTAGAGTTTTGGCATAGGCTTTATTTTGAACCAAAAACAACATTTTTAGAAACTATAAAGCTTAAGTGGTGGCTGCATTCCTAAATTACACAATAAGTATACATTTTGACATAACTTCATAAGCAGTGTTAACTGTTAAGTCAGAGCTATCATGGACTGACCGGCGCCAACAATGATACAACTAAACAAGATAGCGCCTTCCACTTCTCTGCGCATCTACGTCATGAACACATAATATGAAGTTTTCGCCTTCTCGTTTTCGACTTCCCGTTTTAATTTTCATTTCGTTCTACGCTCTATACCATTGTATTTATAATCTATAGTATTCCCAATAAGACGAACGATTGGTGAGCCATCTATGGACGAAGTTCACAAACACTTGATTGGTGAGTTAGGAGTGGTTTTGTCTAGATTGATAATATATTAGATAGCAGACATTAAATGAATTGTTTGTTTTTGTTTTGAAAGATACCATTAATATGACAGTTCGGAAGGAAACCTTTCCTTTGCCTCTGACACTAGCTTTCTTGGGTTAATTATAGTTCGCTCTTTACATAACGCATTGTATATATAAACTATAGTACTACCACCTGAGGTGCGCCATCTATCGACGATAAACTAAGCTCGAGAATACAATGGGAAGCAACAACAACAATTAAAATGGTGGAAATTGTTGTTGTTGCTTAACATGGTATTCTAGAGCTTAGTTTTTCGTTGATAGATGGCGCACCTCAAGTGGGAATACTATAGTTTATATATACAATGCATAACGTTACGTTTTGAATTACATTATCAACAGATCGTGATGCTCCAGTTGTGCTCATGCACATGAGATTTCACCTCTACTTGTCACTTCTGTCCACTTTGAAGTATCCGTTGTTGCAAGAGTTTAAAAAGAATTTTATCAGTCGGCCCCTTGAATTATCAACAACGGTAAAAGATAAGTAAAACATTTTGAAGTATTCCAGCAAATAAATGTCGCAGGGAACTGTTGGTCTTAAGCATGACTTGACGTTCCAAATGTTGTCTCAGGCCTCTCACTGGTGGTGTCGAAGGTCTCTATAGTGTAATCTTTCCCAATTTTTACATGTTTTCTTTTGCTAATTCAGTTTAGCATTTATGCCAAAGCTGGACTTGACATGATAGAGTTCTTCTCTGCTGATGTCGCTTTGAAATACGTGAACGATTTGAATTTATGAGTGTTTTACACATTCCACGAACTTACGTTAAGATCTTTGACCGTTTTTCGTTTGCGAGGGTCTGGATTTGTTTGTTCATAGCGCATCTTCTGCGTGTAGTTTCTGAGAAGATAAATCAGGAGTGGAATCTGTTAAGGGGACTTTAATTTTTACATTCGTTTACATTCGAACGATTTATTCGTTCAAAATAGGCCGAAAAATATCTTAAAACGGAGCACCTTCTTGAAAGAGAAGCTCTTCCGCGAGTCTTCCGCGAATCTTTCGCGAATCTTCCGCGAATCTTTCGCGAATCTTCCGCGAGTCTTCTGTTAATCTTCCACACTATTTTTGATGTTTTTAGAAATTTGAACCTTTTGAGAAGGCAAACGAATCGCCAAGTAATCTGTGATTTGTCAAAATAGTACATTTTAGTCAAACACATATTCCATGCGTTCTTTAATAGATTTAGGTAGGTACTATTTAAAAAAAAACTGTAAAAACACAATAAGTTAAACATACTTTCAAGACCTAAAGACCTGAACAATCATTGTATTAAATATGTTTTTGTTTTAAATATATACAATAAAAAAAAAGTGTAGCAATTTAGTTATCCATTTTGATTGGCTGCTTTTTATTATACATTCATGCTCCATTTTGTTAATATTTTCGAGCTACCCTTGAGTATCTTAAGAACATTTTAAATAAAATCACAAACTTACATAATGTCCACTTTTATTATATACTTTCTTATAAATAACACACACTTTTTATGTATAAGTAGTTTTGACATTTCACTGGAGTCCAATAAAAAACAATATCTGTATGTATTATATAATTATATAACAAATGTATAAAATAAACTTAAATCACTCATTATTATTTTATTAATTTTATACATATATTATTTTGTATATTTAAAACTATGCTATAACTTCTAAAAAAATCCTTTTTTTCATTGAAAAAAAAAACATACATGTGTCATTTGTCTCCGCCTCAAAACGACAACAAAACAAAAATATAAAATAACCTTAGCCGACGAGAAAATACTTCGACGAACATCAATGCAAGTCCTCTTGCCAAAACGTCCTTCAACTGACAGTTTAAGCAACAGCCCAGGTCCTTCGTCGCCAGGTGATAAAAATAATAGTAGTTGGCTTTTTCTAAACAAGAAAGTATACCTACCTATATTTTGTATATACATATTATTTCTTTTTTGTACGTAAAATATCCGAGTTAGTTTAATGTTTGGTTTTATTGTTTATCATAATTTTTTTTTTGCCTGGTAGATGTACGTGAAAGATTTAGAAAAACTAAAACAATGTAACGTGCGTCTAAAAAAAATTATATACTTACAATGTGTGCAGAACTGAAAATAAAATTCAACCCACCAAACGCCCGCGCCCTTCGCTAAAATATGAAACCATTCAGAGACACAAGGATAAATGATAATGTAAAGACACAACCACACTGGGGAACAAAATTAGCACAACGGATGATATCTTAATTAAAAAACTGTTTATGGCCTTTCTGAAAATGTAGTCTTTGTTGAAAATGGCAGCAGGACCCAGGATAAGGATAATTCACATATCCTTGTTGAATGAATTTAAATTCATAATGCTTTACTCTTTTATGACAGCCTGGGAAATTATAAAAAAGATTCGAAGTCTGTGCTGCTATACAATTCCGAGATCAAATCTCAATCCATCTTGGTTCTTTCTTACCAATGGCAGTTATCATATGAGCTGGAAAAACTCTTAGGAGGAACCCAATTAGCGCTGGTATGTGCCATTTTGTTCCCATAACAAAACAACTTAATGAAGGATGTAATAGGATGTTTTTTTTACGGAGAAGGACGGGATGAACTAGAACTCTCTCGGAAGACTACTGAATCTGCCAAGCCAACCTTAGGTCAAATTAATTATTTAACCGTTCTTCAGACTTTATGCCACTTTGTTAGGCTGCTCGTTGGTGAAGGTACACTGGTTTTGTCAAAGAGTTGGTTTAGTTAGCGTGTTCGGCTTAGAAGTCCTTCAAGAATAATAGCCCGCCACCTAGTTGAGAAAGGTGGGAAGACAATCATAAGTTGTTGCCAAGACACTTTAGTCGATTTCATGCAACCAGCCTCCACACTATGCCATACCTATGCAGGGTGCTGGTTGGTAAGGTAACATTGAATCCGTCAAAGGAGTCGGCCAAGTAAGCGGGTCCAGCCTATTAGAAAATATCCAAGAGTCATACCCCACCACCTAGGTTAGGTACATATATGATTCCCAGGCGTGTCCTCTACCATTGGTTTCACTCTGGGAACCACTCGTTCTGAAAACCAATGGAACAAGCAAAATTGTTTCCGGTCAGTTTTGGCACAATGCCTATTCGCACTTACCAGTTTCACAAGTTTTCCCAATGTCGACCTAGTTTGCGCAGCCCGCTTCACGGTATATAAAGATACTCTTACACGTTCCTAGTATTAAATAACGCTCACTCAACTTCGTTGCTGGGCTTCGACGCCTATATCATCACGCACTCAAAACGTCTCCTATGATAGTCACTTCTTGAGCAACCGAACTGTTCCGTATAAAAGGGTTGAAAGGTCGGCTTTTAGTTATTTACTTTTGACAGTGCAAACAGCCCATGTATGCGTTCTAATGCCCGCCTGGGCTTCTTACTTTGGCACGGATCTAGTGGTCAAACTTTGAATGGCTCTTCTGCATAGATCCGGCTGAATTTGTAAGATAAGCCTGAGTCATGTTTATATATCAGTGACTTCAGCAAACCCCACGAGAAAAATTCTAGCGAGGATCAAATAGCATGACCTTAGTGGTCAACTCACTTCACCTCTGAAACAAAATGTCGTATAGACGGTTCAATTTACTCGTCTCATAAGAAATTGGTTTTCATCGTTCAGTAGCGCTCGCCAATAACTGTGACGGCTCACCAACGCGCCAAGTCAACACAGCCATTCATCCAAATATGTGCCGCGTCGCTAAAGACGGTTTTTCAGATATAATCGAGGTCCTCCTCCAAACGCTCCAACAAAATGCTTTTTCTATTGCCATGACTTTTGAGATCCTGTTGAATCGCCAAGTTGAAGTCTGCAAAAATTTGAGTTCTTGTGCACGGCGAAGAATTGAATGCCTTGGGTTCTGTTCTGTCGTACACTTTCACGAACCGCGGTGATGTCGTCGGTGGATCTTGACATACGAATGTTGGCTGATTGATTGCCTAACGGGTAATTTTTGTTCAATCGTTTAACTTTGGCGTCAATAAATGAATAATAAACAACCGATTTGACAGATGTCACCAAAGCAACATGGACGCCAAAATCTAACCACGCCAATTGAAAACAGCCTATCAAGCAAAGTGTGTTAAGAGGCGAAATGTAAAGAGCGCTTGCTGAATAAAATTGTATATTGCCAAGTCTACAGCTTCTTCTTTTTTATATTAAAAATGGATTTAGAGAAAAAAAGAAATTTAAATTCGTTCGTCTAATTTTGTTCCCCAGTGTAAAGCAAACAATAATCCCTCTTACATTTATGTCCCGTCCAGTCATGTGCATTGCCGCACAAAAAGAAAATTTATTTTTTTTTGCTGTCGTTGTTGGTATTTATGTTTTTTTGTTTTTCCATTTTGTTATTATTTTCTTTGTGTTCTTAATTTTGTTGTCATTCATTATTATTGTTATTATTTTGATGCGTCTATGTGTATTTTTGAATGTCATGGTGGTTAATATTTGTGTGTGTACTAAATGTCATTTCCATTTGAGTATTGATTATGTAATAATTGAAATGAAGAAATTTTATTTTTCATGGTAAGTACTTATTAAGGTCGAGGAAAAATGGAATGTGAATGTCTTTCAAGTTCCACGGAAGCTTTTGGTTCAAATAATAAAAAACGCAAAGACTAGAGCAGTATAGTTAACCTTTTCTGTTAGGAACAGAGACTTGAACTTTAAGTCGAAATTCTTGAGGGAAAAGTGATATGTCAAAATTTGATTATATGTATGACATATTATGTGTTAACCTTAAAGCACACGTTGCACTTTATCAGAATCTAATTGGATTTGTAGATTAATGAATTCGGTGGATTAGATATAAAAAAGAAACCACAACAAGAATATGAGGGGTTCCATCTGGTGGCCATATTTGTAGATATAATTATGTATAGCTCGCGAACAAAATGTCAAATTACTGTAATCAAGGTAAAGCCATGCGATGTCAAACCATCGTGTATGCTATATATTATATATGTATCGATGATGCCAGCCCAAAATTCACCCAAGGTAGTGACTTTTTCTGGATGCATTGTGATTAATCATTTGTACATTTTGTTGAAGACAGACTTTCCTAAATGACAGCCAATTTGATAACATCTATCAAATTGGCTGTCATTCATTAATATGGTCGCAATCACCTTTCAAATTTTGGAAATCGCTAAAACCCTTTGTTTTTATAGCGTGAGGAAATTATATTCTGTCGACTAGGGAGCATCTACTCTTTATGTCGAAAACTTAAAAAAATCTGTGGACGCGTGAGTGCGAAATTAGATTTATGTCAAATCTCCCTCACGGAAATATGTTGTTCTTCCTATTGACTTTCTTTTCATGAAAGGCTTAGTATTCATTCACCTCTTGTAAAATACAAAAATAATACAATCTTTCCCATGTGATATTTTCAATTTAGCATTATGCAACCATATGGGACACTTATCAGATGACATTTGCTAAAAACCGTGGAAATTAAAGGTGTGAAACCAAGCTGATATATTTTTGTATGGAAAATGGAATTACCATTTTCATTCACTCAAAAAAAGACATCGGATGTTCAAATCACTTTAGAGTTGATTGCAAAAGATATGGGCAACCAAAAATAGCAGGCTGAATCGCATTTCATGCGGTGCCAGTGGAAATTGTTGGTAGCTGAATTTTTTATTAGGAAGTCTACTACAGCAAATTTATTGTGAATTGTCCTGTGGTGGACCAAATACATTTTTAAAAATGCAATAAAACGAACAAAATAAAATTTTTTAATGTGCTATCTTTTTATTCGTAAGAGCAAACACTCCCATTAATTATTATGTAACACAAAGTCGTTCAAGTAGCTGCCTTGGTTGGCTTCGCAGTAGCGCATTCTTTCTCTCCAATTTTCCAAGACCTTGTTGATGGTTCGGATTTCGGATTTCTTGAATGATATTGGCCTAAAGCGCTTGAATCGTTTCCGGGTTGTTGGCATAACATTTTTTCCTTCAAGGTCTCCCATCACAAAAAAAAAAACCAAAGCGTTCATATCGCGGATTCTAGGCAGCCAATTGACATTCTTGGCAATGTCAGCTGATAACATGATTTTTGAATTTGGTGCGAAAAAGATAGGTTGTGGCATGGTGTGCCATCCTGCATGAACCAGAGGTCGTCCAAATCCATTTCTTCAATTTCAATAAATAAAAGTCGGTTAACATGGCTCTCTAACGCCTACCGTTGACCGAAACTTTGTTCCCAGCCTCATTTTCGAAAAAAAATGTCCCAATGATGATACCACTCCACAATCCGCACTAAACTGTCACTCTCTGTAGGTGCGTTTGCTTCTCCTCAATAAAGTGCAGGTTTTCCCAGCCCCAGATGCGGTACCTAACCTACGTAATTTTGTTTGTTAACGTAGCCGCCGAGATGAAATTGGGCCTGTTTTTCCGCTCAAAATCGTTGTATAATTTAAGCTGCTCTAAGGCCCAAACTGCGAAGCTATAACTAGCGGATGGTCGTGTGCCTTCAATTGTTAAGCCAGTTGGACCTTTGTAAGCGCATAATCCGAGAACTTTGTGCAGAGTTATTCTCCTCAGGCTAAAACGTTGAGCTGTTAAGACCGCTGGCGAGCTGATGTTCATGAATTGAGTACCACACAATCGGCTACAGGAGACACATTCTCGTCTGTGCACACCGTAGCAAGTGTGGTGGGTGCTTCATTTCAGCCAAAATTTCTTTTCAAAAAACGCACTCACATTGGAAATAAGTTCTTAATATTCCTAACATTGTTCAAGCATAAAGCGACTCATTTCAGACTGTGAATATTTTGAGCGGTGAACAGCTGTCAGTGTCAAAATAACTTATGATTTAAAAAGAAACCACTAGATGGCCCACCCTGTAAAATAAATACATACGTAATTAATCAGATAGTCAATAAGTGATAGATGTCATCGTGGTATTAAGGTTGTGTTCATATGCGCCATTTTTTGTTGATTTCTTTTAGCTATTAACGGAGATGGAGGATGATTATTGTACATATGTCCGAGAATATAGCTGAAATATTAATGAATGATTTTTAATCTTAACATGAAACCATGTTAAAACAATTATCGAAGATTTTTCGTGAAATATCCTCAAAATTTTACGAAATCGGAAAGTATACATCTACGTGTGCTAAGTTTTAATGCGATCAAGCTTCTTCTGCTATTTTTCGGTCCCAAAAAGATTCCTTTTACGTTCTGTAGACTAACAAATTTTTAAAAATGCACCTTGTTGTTCAAAGGAAAATTCTTCTAATAACTACTTTATATGTACGTAGAGACAATCAAACTGAAACAAATACCATTTCAGTTGACATGTCAGTAGCAACTTCGAATCTTCATTTTGTAGATATGGATTTTGTCCAACACCATGTTTTAAGCATTTAAAAATCCTCTTCTATCCTTGTTTTCTCCTCTCCTTTTTTTTTAAACTGAAGTTTGTATTGTGTGGCAGGATAGTTTTTCATACCACTTTTTGAAACAAAAGAAGCCTTATCTGTAGTTGTGGAGCAAAACTTTTCTGAAGGTGAAATTGTGTGAAACATTCAACCTACTTTTGCATTTGTAATTTGAGCTTTCTTTAGTTTTTGTGTTGGAAGTACGAAACAACCGTGCATACTGCACGACATGTGAATCCTTGATAGTTGACTCAAATGCCTTGCAAAGCAATCAAAAAAAAAGATTTTGTCCTTAGATAAGATTGTTGATTTGTCTCCGAATGACAGAATATTTTATGTCCTGGATTATTTTTTGCAGCCAGGTCCTTTACTATTTATTCGAATAACTCACTGCCAGTTCAATCGATACTTTCTGACAAAGATATCAATAATATTCATTGGACGAACTAATGGAAAATTTACGCTTTCGGCATAAAAGTATTCACTGCATTACTCTTCTGTATTACTCGGCGTTTAAAAAATGGGCGTCCCGTTGAGAGGACGCCTTGTGTAACCCAAGGATTGAGAAGTGGCATTTCCAATGGAATACTGACAGTGCTGCCATACTAGTCAAAGGTTCATCCTTTCGGGCTTTTATCATTTATTTACGTCTTAAATGTGTTACTTATCATTTAACTCCGGTGTTGAGAGGGTCGTACATCATCGAGATACTTTTAAATTTTTGACTTTATGCAGAACGTAATAAACAATCAGGTCTTCTTGTCTAAGTCTTCCCTTTTCACAAAACTGTTTCCACTCACTGAGTTATCCAGGATCTGCCCTATAGTTCTTCAGCTATACGAGCACAGTCCTTGTTAGGTTATTCAGGTGAGTACCTATATTCTATGCGCAGAACCGAAATGTGTTGTCCTTGTTTCACCTGCTGGTCATCAATACAACATATTGAAAGCTTGCTGGTGTTTCGGACCACAGTTTATTTTTCCATGCCAAGGGAGTTACGCCCGTTTTTAAAATAAGAGGACCAGGTCTTTTTGATTCAGCAATCCACTTCTATTTAATTTACTTTTTTTTAATAACTGAAATAATGTTTAAAAAAACGGCTTACTTGAGTGGTATTTTTAATTTGATGAAGTAAAAGTATCTTTGGTGCATATTTTCTCCCAGCAGTGCGTGCAATAAGCTCTTATCATGCGAGACCTAATGGAGTACAGCCATAAATTATTGAGCTAAGTGGAATTATGTGAGACTTCAAAACATTTAATTCCAAATTAACACGCAACAATATATTAAAGTTATAATTTTTTAACAAAATGGCATGCAACATTCTCCAGGGGATATATTATTCGCAATAAATCAAAGAAATTTTGTTCAGTTTGCGGACCAATGACTCCGCCCTAAATCCACACCAAATGGTAACTTTTTAAAGGATGCATTTTGTCACATGGTGAACCTTCTGTTTCGTGTGGTTTGGTGTCGTCTTGTAAACGGCGTGTTAACGCAGTCATTCTTCCAAAAATACGCCTCATCGTTAACTATGATTTCCTGACCTTCTTCGTCCTCTTCCAAACGCGTTGTCTATGGTCATGGTCATGTTTCCCTTGAACACTGCCGTAATGCTTCTTCCTGTCTCATTTCAATAAACAATGCTCCAGCGAAATATACAGATGCCTTCCTCCATTTAAACAATTTCTCCGTATCACTCGCATCGCTAGAGATGCCAATGAATTTATCCTTGAACCAAACTTCGGTCGTACTGTACAGTATGGATACTCCTTTTTTAGCCGCACTTTTCGAATGTGGAATGCTTAACCCTGCTCGATTTATTCCTCCCATTTTGATTTACTGACTTTCAAAATTAATGTGCATTGGTATTTCCTTTTATTTTCTATCCAATTTTCCTGAACGGGTTTAAAAAAATGAATTGTGCTCTCCTGGGCCAGTTGATTTTGTACGGTGTTGCCCTAAGTCCCGATGCGAAATTCCCGAAGTTAAAGTCTGCTAAAATTGTACTTCTTGTTATTGGAATCAACTCCTTCGGATTCTGCTGTACACTCTCACGGAACGCAGCGATATTCTTGGCCAATTTTGCGTTCCTTTGATGTTCTAATGTTGGCTTAATGAATCCCGATCCGGTCGTCACAAATCTGGCCACCAAATGTTGAAGAATCGAAGGGCCACCGGCGTAAAATGGCCGGGACGCTTGCACAGACAAACACTGATTTTGATCATAGACAGAGTTGTATCATTTGGATTGGATCACACAGTTATTTGGCGTCAGTAACAGATTTGGCAAATGTCACCAAAATAACATGGCCGCCAAAATCTATCCGCACCAATTAAAAAACCTTAAATAGAAAACATCAAATATGCTTGGTACATTTTTGATAACCATTTCTTTACAACGGATGCAATATGTTTATGAAAAATGTTCCGAAATGACATTGTTCGTTTCCCTATAAAGAAGTTTAATTTCCAAGATCCAGTTATGTTCTGTTAAATAGTTTTTAATGCCATTTCTTTAATATATACTAGATGTATGGAGCATTAAGCAGCAACAAAATCCTTCCATCCATCCCGTTTTATAACAGCTGGCCGTTTTACTGCGACCACGATTGATTACCCTGAGGCAGTTTCTTTTGAAACAGATAAACTCAAAATTCCTTTTTGGTATTCCAATATATTACCCTGATGATTTATTCCTTTGGAAGGGTTCTTTCGTTGTGTTGTCATCAACAGTTTCCTAAGTGTATTGCCTATCAAAATTCATAACTTGTGCCTGTAGTTACAGATTGTCCTGTTTCGTCAAGTTTTCTATAAGTTTCGTTAACGGACAAAAATTTGACAGATGTTTTGTTTTGGCAGATAATTCCGTCTGTCATATGACAGAAAGAAAAAGGGTTTTATGTACATATATTTATTAACACTGACAACTCTCATTAGTTCCAAAAACTGCCACACGAAAAAGGAGGAAAAAGTTTTCCCAACTAATTTTTAAGGGTAATTCACACAATCACCCTGGTCTCTACAAACACTTTGCAATTTCAAATTATCTCGAATGACAGGCAATTAAATTACTTTCTTTAAGTTTAAACCAAAGCGTTTGTTTGATGAAAGTAAATTAAACCAGACATTCCACACCACAGTCACTTAAACAAGGTCAAAGGTCATCATAATTTCGCACTGTGCTAAGTACATAAATCATTTAATTTAGTCCATTAGACTCCTCAAGGCTTTGTTGTATACTTCCATAATACTCGTTGTAATGTACACCATCATAGTTCACCCATAAGTCGTGTTGAGTGCCATCGACATTTTCGCCAAGTTTTTCCAATTAGAGAAAAAAAGCCAACACAAAATTGTTAATAGTTCGTTTGGCCGTAGCCGTGTTTTTAAATGGTGCTTAAGATAAAATGGCAGAGGTTAAATGAATGCTAAATGTATTTTCGCATGTCATTAAATTCTTACGATTCCAATTCCAACAATAGAAGTATTTGTTTTTTATTCAGGCAATGAGTTCTTGAAGTTATTCATCATTCATTGGAATAGAATTTGTGATTAGACTGTAGGCACTTTCAAAGAGACGCCTTTTAATGAAGTCTAATACAGACCGAATGGAGAGAATAGATACACTTTAAAAATATTGAAATGTATGGGCTTCTGGGTGTTTTTTTTTTTTTTAACAATGAGATGGTTTGAGTGTAAAATTTCTTTCTTCAAAAAATCACTTAGAAAAAAAAATTTCGTCTAATTTCATAAAAAATCTAATTCAGTCATCTGTCAAATTTTCACTTTGATGTTCCCAAAGAGAAACTTCCTTTTCATTTATAAAAATAACAAGTTGTAAGGAATAAATTAATTTTGCTGACGATACAATATTCGCACATAAAAATAAAAAAAGTCGAATTGTATCTACGATAGGATCGTAGAGTGTGTAACGAAAGTATTTAGAAAATATGTGATTTTGAGATGATTCAGCATTTAATCCTTTGCTATGGTTGCTTCTTCTTCTTTCTTATTTTGTCATCATTTTCATTTTGTCATCATTCATCTCTATAAACCTTTATACGGCTTTAGAATCCATTTTTTACTCTCCACAGTATGTGTAACAGAAAAGAAATCCAAGCACTTTTAAATTAAAATGAAGCGCATTCAATCTACCATCTACCATCTACCATCTACCATCTACCATCTACCATCTACCATCTACCATCTACCATCTACCATCTACCATCTACCATCTACCATCTACCATCTACCATCTACCATCTACCATCTACCATCTACCATCTACCATCTACCATCTACCATCTACCATCTACCATCTACCATCTACCATCTACCATCTACCATCTACCATCTACCATCTACCATCTACCATCTACCATCTACCATCTACCATCTACCATCTACCATCTACCATCTACCATCTACCATCTACCATCTACCATCTACCATCTACCATCTACCATCTACCATCTACCATCTACCATCTACCATCTACCATCTACCATCTACCATCTACCATCTACCATCTACCATCTACCATCTACCATCTACCATCTACCATCTACCATCTACCATCTACCATCTACCATCTACCATCTACCATCTACCATCTACCATCTACCATCTACCATCTACCATCTACTATCTACCAAAAACTAAGGACTCACTCATGTCCATTCAATGATTCTCATGGTATTTTGCAGAACATCGCGTGCTTCTGCATTGAGCCTCCTTAAAAGATGTGATTCTTTGGTCAGTGCGATGTAAATCCAGAATCCTTAAGTTTTCTTTAAACAGTTTTGGTGAATACTAGAATGTTTCTCACTTCGAAATGTCTGTTATTAGACTCGGATGACGTCACGGATCTGTATTTAAGGACATTATTAACGAGAAATCGGTCATCTTCTTGCGTAGAGACCTTTCGTCCGAACTAATTGTATGTAGCAGTGAAATATTTCAATATAACCAAGTGAGTCCCCACATTCAATCGCAACAAAAGGGACAACGCGTTGCTAGTTTGAAAACATGTCAACAATAATTATCTGTGTAAGTTCCATATTCTTATACCAAAAAATTACGAAACAAGTCACTTAATCCGCCAAGTACAAAACTTCAGATCTACCACACAAACTGTAAATTTCTGGGCTCAAAAGTAGACTATAGGTATTAACCCAGGGTCTTAACTATTTTTCTACTAAATATCATCCAAATTAATTCAGTAATTCAGGTTTCTATGCAGAAAAAACATAAAAACTTTCAAATTTCACCTATATTAATACAAAGTATACATTTTATCAATTGAAATCGAAAAAAAGTTTTAATGAAGTTCCGTTTGTATAAGACGACATGTAAAATCCACACAATAATATTTTTCTGACGTCATTTCTACGACACACGGCTGAGTTCACACCAATGACAGTTGTCTTACGTCAAAATGAAGTCAGATAAACTTAATTGATTGTGTATAATTTATAAATATCGTCTTATCTTAGCTTTAACGTTAAATTTGTTTCAAAAATTAATCAGCCATCTCATCAAGCAAATGTCTTCAAGTAATCTTTAAAGATATATTCCTTACATAGATATGCCCCATCTTGTAACACAGACTGTAACACATGTTCAGCCTATCAACCGTATTTAAATTGACGTGGAGTTGGAAGATCTGTTCTGTGCGTTCTATTGTCCATTGGTCGTTATAACGACGCACAAGCACAAATGAGAAGACGGAGGGCTTAGCTGGGTGGGTGCGAGGCAAGTGTGCGATACTTGAGTCTGCCGACTTTGTGGGCCTCATAAGTAATGCTGCCATGACGTCAGATTTCTTTTCATCTTTAATTTTATTCATCTCGTCTCGCATTAATAATTCAATTGCTCCCTGGCTATATTTAAAGAAGATTCCATTGTTAAATGAGTATCTTCGTATCTGAAAAATGTCAGAATGATAAAATGAGTTCATAGTGCTGGCAATTTCCGCATCTAGAGGATAAAAATGCCATTCATACGAGTAAGTTTATTGTAAATCCGATTAACATAGATTTTCATACTTTTCTTAACGTTTAAAAGCTTGTAGTGTATATTACACATTGGATGTAGTATTGGATGTAGTATTAATGACAGCAACAACAATGTTAAGTGGATAAATAGGTACCTAGCGGGGGGCACTCTATTGCTGAAGGAAGGTACAACGTACATCTCGCACTTGTGTAGGTTAGGTACTTCAATTAAGTTGTCAGGTCTGTAATATTTATCGTGTCCGACGACGCTATATAAGTAAGTTCTAACGACTTGACTGTCTAAGTGCTTGTTTTGAAGGATTCGCTTAAAGGGCGTGTTATTATTTTTAATGAATGAAACAAAAAAAATTAGATTTATTTTTAAATTGCACGGCACCAAGTGTCATTTGTTTTGAATTCTGTTCAGGCGCCAACAATTATGACGCGTAGAAAGTGGATATAAAGACAAAATAAAAAAAAAAAAAAAACAGACGCATTTAAATTTTTCTATATTATCATTTTCACATCATGATTTGACAATTCTTGAGCGTCTCCACATTTTCACAACAAGAGGCAAGAGGTAGGTTAGGTACTATAACGCAAATTATGCATTCGTAAAAAAAAACTTTAACAATCAAACATGACACTACGAATATAGGATAGCGATAGGTAGTCGAAAAAAGTAAATCTGACGTTTCTGGTCTGTCTATCCGTTTGTATCCGTAACTGCAGCCTAAACGGCTGGACCGATTTGCTTCAAACTTGGTACACAGTATTTTTTTTACAAAAGGGTTTTTGGAAGTGGGATTCCAGCTCTAAATAAAAACTAAAGTAATTTTTCTGAAAAGTGTGGTTTGTTTTTGAATGTCTTCGTTTGTTTCTTGTTCCTCGGTTCTCTTGTTTTTTTAGCTGTTGCCCTGTCAGACAAAGCACATGTTCAGCAATTTACAACTAGAACCTTATGCCTGAATCACAAACACGCTTTGGCTTCGGCTCCGCCTGACGTTTACGAGTTCAGACATAGGAATTCAATGTATGCTATCACAAAGAAGCTTTGACCTCACGTTTCGTTTGGCAACCGTAAAGAAAAAAACGTAATGTTACGTAATGTGACTCCAAACGGAAGCTCTAGTTCAAATGTACTGAACATTTGCTTTGTGTGACAACAAACAAAATTAATTTTTTTTGAAAGTCATTCTAGTGACGTCATGAATAAGCAATATTTAATAATAGTTGTTTTGTGTAATTCGATGTAGACAATGATAAAGATTATTTAATAATATAAATATTGAAACTTAAAAAGTATTTTATTTATTTTTGAGCACAAATTGCATTCGGAAAAATCACAATACGACGATAATGCATACTGCCATTAATGAACTGTTATTTTAGAAATGTCTTAAATGAGAAATGTCAAACAAAGCAAATTCAAAGCGGGTGCATCGTAACGTAGACGAAGCCGAAGCCAAAGCGTGTTTGTGATTCAGACATAAAGCTCCCGTTTGGAGTATCATTACGTAACATTACTTTTTTACTTGCGATTATAGGTACTATAAGGCAAGTTATGGATTCGTGCAGAAAAAAAATTTCGAGATAATAATCACACATGACATTACGATGATGGAGAAGTCGAAAAAAGTGGGTCTGGGAATTCCGTCCGTCTGTCTGTCTGTCTGTCTGTTCGCGCTTCTAGAGCCTGAACGGATATGCCGATTTGCTTCAAATTTGGTATCTAGGATTTATTTGGCCGTCCCTCGGAACGTATTTTTTATTTTTGCTCTAAGCCCAAAAATAACGGCACCTGCCATACAATCGTGAAGAAAAAAATTGATTTTCTCAAAAACGGCTCTAACGATTTTGATAAAACTTTCAGGATGCTATTTTTGTAAGACAGTGTATCTTTTGGTTGGAAAATATTTTTCAAAATTTGTCTTATAACGGTACCTCTCATAGAACCAGTATTTTCAAATCAAATTTTCTCGTAAACTATACATTCGATTTCAATAAAATTTTGGCCACAGGAAGTCATTTATAATTTTATTAATATGGCATTTCAAATTTTTCAAAAACTTTTTTTTTTGATTTTTTATAATTTTTTCAAAAAAATTTTTGGTTTTCGAAATATGTTGGAAACGGGTATATTGATTTTTTTTTAAATTATTTTTTCAAATGTTAACTACAGATTGCCATATATTTACATACCCAAATAAATTTCAAAATATTTTTTGGAAAAGTTTTTCAAAAATAACCTTTTTAAAAAAAAACTGGTCGAACGATTTTCAATATTTTTTGTTCCTAGATTTACGTTTAGCTTCGAAATTTTATTGCATACTTTGTTTTTCCGAGAAAACTCTTAAACTAATTTAAAAAATCAAAGAATTTTCGAAATTATTAAAATTTTTTTAATAGCCATATATGCAGCCGCAATAAGCAATTGCTTATCATAAGAGCAAGTTCGTGCGACCCAGTCGTGCATTTTATTTTGTTTACGATTGCCAAACGAAACGTGAGGTCGAAGCTTCATTGCGATAGCTTACATTACATTGAATTCCTCTGGCTCAACTCGTAAAAGTCAGGCAAAGCCAAAGCCTAAGCATGTTTGTGTTTCAGGCAGAATAGGCTTTGAAACTAATATCATATTTGTGATGTTTAGTCTCCAAGTTGTGTTGTATGAAATAAATAAGTAAATAAACAAAAAATATTATAACGTATATGTACATACAAACATACATATGTACATACATTATATTCTGTATATTAAATTATTTTTTATTTGAATACAATTTAATTTTCACAACTTAATTTTAATTTTGTTTTATTTTTATTAACGCGACGCGTTTCAGAAGCAACGTTCCATCATCGGGCGAATTAATTACTAAATAAAATTAAATGAAATGTCATTTCCTGAGTCATTGTTTCGTTGCATCGTGCCCTTGAAGTAAGTTGAGACGGCTACTGCTTATCTTGCTTTTGACTATTGTGGTGTTTCAATTCGTTGTGAATATCAGTTTGTCGTTTAATAGTTTGTGCTGTTATGTTATGTTAGATTTGTATAGCTATTTCGAATTCTTCCAGTGCATCCGGTAATCTCCCTTTTCTACAAATGTGCAATGGAATGAGGTTGTGATTCAAGTCTGTATATAGTTGTGACTGTTTTGCACCAAGTGTAAAGCGAAATTGGTTTTTGTGTTAGGGGTAGGTTTGTGTTCAGAAAATTGGAAAACAGTAGCCGTCTCAACATACTTCAAAGGCACAATGCAATTACTTTTTTATAATATGCAAGTTAATTCCTGATCAGTTGAGCAAATCATTTTGTAGAAATCGGTTTGTTTTTTTTTTTTTTTTAGTGTAAAGGAGTTTTAATTTTTTTTATCATTTTAAAATGAGATCAAGATCTGAACTTTCTAGAAGTAGTTTCCAGATGAGGACGTTTAATATACGTTTACCTGAAAATCGAGAGCGGAGTCTCGAGCGTTTTCAAGTGCAGGAGCGAGTGCAGGAGCGAGTGCAGGAGCGTGTGCAGGAGCGAGTGCAAGAGCGAGTGCAGGAGCGAGTGCCGGAGCGAGTGCAGAAGCGAGTTCAGGAGCGAGTGCAACAGCGAGTGCCAGAGCGAGTGCAAGAGCGAGTGCAGGAGCGAGTGCCGGAGCGAGTGCAAGATCGAGTGCAGGAGCGAGTGCCGGAGCGAGTGCAAGAGCGAGTGCAAGAGCGAGTGCAGAAGCGAGTTCAGGAGCGAGTGCCGGAGCGAGTGCAGAAGCGAGTTCAGGAGCGAGTGCAAGAGTGAGTACAGAAGCGAGTTCAGGAGCGAGTGCTGAAGCGAGTGCAGGAGCGAGTGTGTCAGCGAGTGCGGGTGCGATTGCGAGCCCGAGAGAGGGCGCGCATGAGGGCGCGCATAAGGGCGCGCATGAGAGCTCGCATGAGGGCGCGCATGCGGGTTCGAAAGCGCGTTTTTGAGTCAAGTACGGAGTATTTTTATCTATTGTGGCAATTTATATATTTGCTAGCTCGCGCTAGAGAATGGAGCTTTGAGCGTTCTTATCGCTTTAGAGATCATACAGAAAGACAACAGACGTCAAGGACTAGAGTTCGCTATCGATTTTTAGCTCCAAGAAACAGATCGGCTTTCAGGTATGATCCATATATTGACTATGCTCTATGCGAGCTAGAGTCGGGTATCGAGCGTTTGCAGGAAATATTTAGAAATATACAATCTCGCGCTATAGAATGGAGCTCTGAGCGTCCTCGACGACTTAGAGATCAGAAAGAAAGACGACAAACGTCAACGACTAGTGTTCGCAATAGAGTTTTAGCTCCCAGAAACAGATCGGCTTTCATATACGTCCCATACATTGACTCTGCTCTACGCGAGCTAGAGTCGAGTATCGAGCGTTTGCAGGAATTATTTATAAATGTACAAGAATGGAGCTCTAAGCGTACCCAACGCTCAAGAGGTCAGAGGGAAAGACAACACTCGTCAACGCCTAGAATTCGTAATCGAGTTTTAACTCCCAGAAGCAGATCGGCTTGCAGATATTTTCCATATATTGATGATGCTCAACAGTCTTACCTCAAATTCATAAGTAAGTACAACAGCCTTTTTGGAATGAGTTCGTTTGGCGGGGCGCAAAAGAATTTAGAGAAGCAAATTTTATGCCAACTTTTAAAATAGAGGGACAAGTTTGTATATTATCTTATAAGAAGCCAAATAAAATCTTCCAACTGTAAACGAGGTAGCCGTTCTCTTGGTCGAAGAAGAAAAATGCCCCAGGGATATAGTGTTGCACGCTAGAAACGGCCAGCTTAAAAGGGTCTCTGAGTTTTAATCCACTCAACAGAGACTAAGGGCTGATGAATACATTCATCTCAGAGACGCTTGTAGTCAAGACACAAATATTGACAAATGTGGAGCACTGCCACTCAGTTAGAGCAATCAAATATATTTGTAATTTTGTATATCAATAAGGGATCTGACCAAGCTACTTTTTAGCGTCAGAAACCCAAATGATAAAGTGGAAAACTATGTGAGTGGCCAGTATATAAGTACATATGAAGCTATCAAGAAAATATTAGAATTTTCGATCCACTAGCTGTATCCTACAGTCTTGCCGTTATCCGTCTACTTAATAAAAAGCCAACGGGTGTATTTTACAGCTGAACAAGTGGAGAAACCCCCACGTAAAACTAAACTTTCTTTCAGCGATAGCAGTTGTTTCGTCAGAAAATTGCTGCAACTCTCTTAAAGGATGGAAAAACTGCTCTTTCTATTTTTAAACTTCCACTATCCGTAAAACTTGAGCAACAACCTACTAATCTACCCGCAAAAATGAGCCTCTAATTAAATTACTACAAGATTGATTATGTGGGATGAACGCACCATGAGCCATAGAGCACATTTAGAGGGCGTAGACAGAACCTTAACAGATCTTAGAAACTCCTCTGCTCTCATTGGCAGATATTATCAAAGCATGCTTTAAATCTTCTCCCTTATGGACTTGGATTGAAAATTTCAAATTACGGACGAATATGAGAGCTCATCTTCATGGAATGACAGATAGTGTTAAAATTTTAAATTTCTCCCACTCCAATATTAAGTAGAAATTTGTGACATCCTTCTGGATGAGTCTCTTGACCAAAATGGAGCTTAAAATTATTTGACAACTCAGATACGTATATAACGGTGGATTAATTTAGTAGTTTCCTACCTGTCATACCTACTGTTTGTGTCTTGGCAGAATTATATTCTGATTCGTTAAGCGTTCGTTTTAAATGACGGATGTTATGTATTTGTCTGTCATTTTTGAGAGCTAACTGACGAATATCGAATGGGCTTTAGTTTCGTAAAATACATAACAGATTCGTAATTTTAGTAATTTCTTAGTTCGTTCGTATATAATTACGAAGAACTGAAAAAGTGACACGTAAAACAGCATTAATGAATCATGTCCCTTTCTATTTGGTTTGTTAGTCATTTAAGCTTCGTGTTTTGTAGCTTTTGACAAAAAAGTACGAAATTGGAATGATTGAAACACGAGATTGCTTTTTGTTGTTGTAAGTTATTTATTGTTAATTCAAATATATGAGTTGAGAAGCCATTTTGATGACGCCGTTTTATCATTTTCTAATTGACAACTAAAATGACTTATTCCTAATCATTCTGTCAATAATAGATTTCCAATAATAATGACTCAAGTAATGACATAAATTAATTTAGGTGTTCATGAAAGACATTTCACTTGAGTTTATAGAATTTTGCACTCAAGTCAAATCAAATATTCAAGTAGCTTAGCTTTATTTTAACCATCATGCTGGCTGATGTATGACATCGATTTTTGTTTTAAAACGTTGAATCTTAAACTTGCGTATATAAAATAAGGATGACATAATATGTAAGTTAGGTTTGTCATTTAAAAATGATTTTATGGATTGCTCATAATTTCAGGCTATTGTCTGAGCTAATGTCTGAGATCCTTTTTTATTTATTTTATTCATATTAAAGAAACAAAGTAATTTTAAGGAATAACCCATTGTTCGATGATGAAAACAGTTTCACATTTTCGCCGCCATGTTTTATTTTGTAACTGTATTCGCAGTATTTATTTGAATGCAACATCATCCTTCAATCAATTTTAAAATGTCTCATAAAAGTCTTTCAAAATCATTCTTAATTCCAAGGAAAATAATATCCCTTCAAAGGAATTGGATAATATTATACGCTACTTGAGACATTGCTTTTAAAGTGTCATCGCAATTTTGATACCCTTGTCAGTTTAAAATTGTTTTTTTTTTTAACCATGATTGCAAACCGTCTTCTTTTTCAAGTAAGCAATTGAAATATTTAAAGAAGTTTTTCTTCTCCTCTTCAGTTGGATAGATGGAAAAGTAGGGTAGGGAGTCTTTCTCCTTTAAAAAAGAAATATTCTTTATATTATTGATTGATATGGATTATTGAAATGATCAAAAAAGCTATACTAAAAAATATATCAAATTCCTAATTCAAGTATTTTTCCTCAAAACATTAGTATGTGCTTCAGAAGTGCCAAGTAGAGTACATACAGACGCATATGCAAACATATCAAAGGAAAGGTAGCAGAAACAAAATCATTGTATGATATCGACATTATAATTAAGTTTTAATTAACCGCTAATTAACTGCAGCAAATTTTGTTCCCTCTGCTTAATTTTTTTGAATTTGTGAATATCTGTCAATCCTTCTTCGTATTTCAGATTTGAATAAAAACTTTTTTTTAAAAAACGTTTTGCTTATTAAGTTTGAAGCTATCGCCACACAAGAATTTTGCAATAACAAAATTGAAAATTATCACAATTACTGGGCGGTTAAATAGGAGAAAAGAAACGCAATATTTATTCTTACGTGAAAAAATTATTGTTTGCAATTCCCCTTCACAATACCTTTCAAAAGATGTGTCATACATAAATGCACGGTTCATTTAAGGCAGAAATATTGGTACCAAATGGTGTTTGATTCTCGTATTAATGTGCCATTAATTAACACCTAATTATTGCTTCAAAAAATGTCTGTTTTGCTGAATTTGTTCACCTTTTTTCACTGAACTTTTCACACTATCTCTACATAGTTTTGTTTGGGGTTAGGGGTGAAAAAATACCCTCGTCCGGTCTGTCAGTGTTTTTCAAACTTAAAAAAAAAAAAATGACAACGTTCAAAGTTCACGTTTGTCTACCCATCTAATTTTTTTTTGTGACAAAAATAAAATTAAAAACATTTCTTTATTTAAAAGTTTTTTTTTGTTTTGTTTGATTTTAATCTATTTAATTGTTATCAGGAAAAATGTTATCACTTTATGATAAAATCCAGTCTATATTAAAACTGTTTCATCCGTCAAGTATAAGACAAACATAAACATTCCACAATTAAACACTCGAACAAATATTGATACGAGTGGAAAAGAGTATAAAAATCCATCATGGATGGCCTCGAACTTTTTTTTTCTGTTGGTGTGTATTCTAGCTGATTGTGTATCATCGCTATTAAAAAAAAAAAGACTGATTGGATGATATATATGCGTTTAATAATCTTTTAATTAATTGTTTACGCGCCGTTTGTTTAAATTGATAACATACAATCATGCAATGTGTTTCATTTAAAAATTTTGCCGACCATCGATCGGTCTTATATAAAAAATAGTGAATACTTGGATGCCTTTCATTTTGTTTTAGTATCTCTATAGGGGTTGGCTTTTAATGCAAATAATGAGCGCTTTGAAATTATGATAAAAAAGTAAAGTTTTTGTGTTCACTTTAATAGAACTGCTAAATCCACTTGTAAACGTAAACAAATTTGTGTTAAAAATTCTTCGAAAAGTAAATAACAAATTGTTCGAGAACAGCGGCTTTTCCCTTCGATTTTGAATTCATTGAAAAAAAAGAAAGTAATACAAAATACAATAAAAACAAAACACGCGCGACACAACACATAACTGTCTTATAGCAGCTGATTGTTAACTTTGTTTAAAAAAATAAAAAATTAAACACCAACGTTCTAATTAATAAAAAGACCAACCTAGGCGTTGGCATTGTATATATAATCCATAGTACTACCACTTGAGGTGCGCCATCTATCGACGAAAAACTTAGCTCTAGAATACCATGTGAAGCAACAACAACGATTAAAATGGTGGAAATTGTTGTTGTTGCTTCCCATTGTATTCTAGAGCTTAGTTTTTCGTCAATAGATGGCGCACCTCAAGTGGGAATACTATAGTTTATATATGCAATGGCGTTGGTACAGGCAGACAGTGTCTGTCAGATTTTCTTTCCAGTCTTCTCTATTTTGTACTCTTTTTTGTGTGTCTGGTGAATTAGATTTGGTGCCTGGAGTGGGCCATTCCATCGGTGAAGCTACTAATAGTAGGAACCTTAACTGGCTGCGCACAATGGTGTAGCTGCAGCAGTATCACGTAGCACTGTCAAAGTTAATGTCAAAAAAAGTAGCGCACTAAAAAGCATACACAAATACAATGTGCAGCACTAAACTCAAACAAAAGTCTGTGAAGTTGGAGTCGATTCGACCTGTACTTCAGCTACTCTCTATACTTCAGCTGCTACTTCGCATTGTAGCCATGCAATACGATTTACGTACATTTAATTTTGATACACCATTGTTCGCAGCCAGTTAAGCTGCAACTATGACCTTGTACCTTATGGTTATAGGATGAAACATCAGAAGCACACACAAATTTTAGTAGCTATTAGAAAATATTTTCAATAAATTCTATTTCGGTACCAAGTATGAGTTGGAAACACACATGCAGAGAGGGCGCTGCTGTCGAAAAATTTGCACATCTCGAAAGCATTTTTCCTGTAAAATAAATTTGCGAAATATCAAATATTGAAAACTGAATAATAATTCTAATTTTTCTATTATACCTTCTTAAAAGTCAACATTATAAAGGGTGTTTTGTTTAGAACTGAAGAAATAAAACTCATATAACAACGTTATGGCCAAGAATGTAGCTTTATTGTAAAGATAAGGGTTTGTCATTATGTTTTAAAAATGATTTCGGGCAAGTGGTTGATACGGCTGGCTCGAATAAATTCCTTGGTGGTTATGTAGACCGAATATTGGACGCAGCGCGCGATACGAAATTTGCACGATTTGCAAACGTTGTTCCCTAGTAAGTCTTTTCATTATGAAATGGCAAACCAAACTGAGCTTAAATCAAGTGACAGCTGTCAAAAAGATGCAACTCCGAAAAAAAAACCGTTTAGGATAATTTTGCATCAGGCATAGGAATTTCAGTCCCTTAACGATGCTCACGCCCACAGTGACCAAAAGTTGTACTACAAACTCAATTGATGACATAAAATCTAGAATCTACTATGTCAAATTCGAGATTTTTGCCTTCGGGACCAGTTTCCCTGCACCGTGTGACTCCTTGTCACACTTTGATGTCCCGAGTAACCTAGTGATACAACGTCATAGTTGTTACGATTATTAAGATGCTCTTTCTTGGGTATCTTAACGATATCTCTGTCTTTCCATTCCCCATTTTGTTTTCCCCACCAGCTTTAAACAGTGGCAACAAAATACTTGCGGTGGGTCAGTATATGTATATGTATGTAATTCCCTCTAAAAAGCGTACGTATATGACCGGCATTTGATAATTTTCACCTAAAAGCTCGTTTCGCCATCGAAGTTGGTCTTTAATTGACACTAAAAGGCTACCGTTCGTGTACAGGACAGGGTGATTGGTACCACCTTGTTGACCAACTTTGCGTTTCCGCTTTTTACAACTTCTGCACCGCTCTTCTCCAATTTGTCCAGTCCATAGCCCTTCTATTTCGACTCTAACATTTCTCTGGAATATACCATTTGAACTGCTCAATAAATTATAACCGATTCCAATTTCCGAAAAGCATTAAACAGTTTGCAGAAGTGTGTTTGTTCCAACTTGTCAACACTGACTGTGTGTGCCTGTGCATCTTCTACAACATTCCCACGCTAGTCTCAGCGTACTTCAGTCAGACCTTGGACAAATGCTTTATCCTCTGTTAGAACTTTCGAACATTGTCTCTGCGGTAGCAACCCTCCTTATTGAGAACTCAATTCTTGGAACTTCTTCAATAATTTCAGATGTGATTAGTTTCTTACTCTTCGGCACCACAATAATTAATGTGACGTATTCTATAATTGGTCGGTGTGGGCATTTCAAGCTTGAAAGATCAAAACTTTAAAGTGATAAATAGCACATCAAAAATTCATCACGTAATCCGTATTCATATGGATGCACTTATGAATCTTTAAACACCCAGGAAATAAATTCGCAATAAGTCATCTGGGTGGCGTGTGAGTAATTTTTTTAATGAATCTAAAAGCTAGAACAAGTCCATAATGATTTGCTAACGAAGTTATTATCAATCACTTAACAAATTAACCTGCCACTAACAACAACTATATACGACTTGACAGGACAGAAATAAAAGGTGTTCCCTATGACTGTTAACAAATTACAACTCAATCTAAACTCATGTAGATACGTATGTACCTAACCTATAACGAGTATCTTATCCAATTATTATTAGATTTGTATCTTTGAGTTTTGTGTTTATTTGTGTTTCTCGATGTTTTTGCTTATCATAACACTCATTCCAACCCCCCCCCCCCCCACAAATCTTTTTTCTTAAAAAGGCCTTACAGAAGTAGGTACTATAGAGAATGAAAAACAACAGACAAAAAAAATACTTAATAAAATTAAATAAAAGCTTTCTTAATGCCGTCTCGTGCACTTGGCTAAAATGAAAAAAAATATGAAAAAAAACACACCCCTCCTAGAATATCAAACAGCGCACAACAAGAAGGTACTCCACTCGTACTTGACCACGTTGATTGGCTTTTCGTGTTTTTTTTTTTTTTTTCTTTAGGTTTAATATCTTATTCATTTAATAATAAATTTATTAGTGTATCTGTTAGTATACCTAGTGATAGATAGATAGTCCAACAGGCTGTTTGAATTTTTTGTTTTGTTTTATTTGTTGCTTGTTTACAATTTGCAATTTGTTATTGTTTTTTGTTTATTCCTCTTCAAATTCATTCCGCTCGCTGTCGAATGTGTGCTTGAAAAAAAAAAATATATAAAAATATTTATGTATCGTAGACGTAGTTTTGGTTTCGGACTCTCTGTGATTAGTTTTCTTTTTGACCAGAAAGTGGACAGTAGAATCTTTGTTGAACTACAAAATAAAACAAACCAAAAAAAAAAAAAAAAAAATTAAATAAAAGAACTTAATTAAACAAATTTATAAATGTAAAAATAGAATGCGCATGTTTTTGTACCTTGAGATACATTTGCTCGTATTATTATTATTATTGTCTTGTATCTTTTTTTTTTTTTTAAGAATAAAATTTAAATTTATTTTTAATCTTTTTTTGTGAACGGTGTTGTGTTGTAATATTAGCGCAAAAGTGCAGCAAATTTTGATCAAATATACTTTTGATCTTTCAGTACTTTGAATTTTGGCTAATTTGGTGCAATGAAATTCTTTCTAGGCATCGCCAATTGGGGAGATAGCAGCTCAAAGTTTGATGGCAATTCGACAGATAAAGTGAGTTGGCATTAAGTTTTTTAATTTTTTTTTTTTTAATTTTTTATCAATTGAAATAAAAAAAAAAACTCTTTTTTTTTTTTAGCAACAGTCTACAGATACATCGAAGCTCAATCGCAAAGAGTCATACAAAGCACAGAGGAAGAATTATCGTCGTGAGAAGAAGCGTGTTGCATCTGAATTATTGAATTCACTGCAAGATCCAGCTGTGATTGTTCTCGCCGATTGGTTGAAGGTACCTACTTTTTGTATGATAAAAAATTTAATTATTTATTAGAAATTGGACAAATTATGGGGTAGTTTTAGGTTTTTTTTTTTTTATTAAAGTGCATTCTATATACTTTGTGTTTGTTCGAGTGCTACATTTGTATTAAGTGGCAGTTTTACAGTATATTGCGACTTTGAATACTTTGTCATGTGAGGTATATGGTATACTCGATGTTTTGAACCAATATTTACGTTTGATAATTTGTAATGAACGTCCATTCAGCTTCTGAAATATTATATTTTTTTTTCAAGGCCGGTAGTTTGAAATTTGACAATAACAAAATTAAAGTTTGTTCAAAATCATAAGGTCGACTTGGATAAGGTATTGTGATGGGATTCCCAGTCTGCGTAAAGCGACCTATACCCAAGACTCATGTTCTCGAATACAGGGTGTGTGATTTTTTTTTTTTAAAGAATTTTCAATATTATTGGTTTTTATTTGAACTCTATGCGCTCATTGAATCCATTGCGTAATCTTTTAAAAAGGCTTTTAATCTTGGCCAGAAGAATGGTAGCAGAAATCAGAAATTGCCACAATTGTTGTTCCAACTTATTGGCTTCAAATTAATTATAATACCTAAACAAAGTTTTCCAGACTTTTTCACAATAACCCCAGAAATTAAATCCACAATTGTGTCGCCGTATGTATTTTGTCTGTGATTTCGTAAAATAAGTACATAGCATATATTTGTATTAGCCGACTAAGCGATGTCCGTTCGTCCGTTTGTCTACTCTCTAAGTTCGCAATTTCAGAACTAAATACCTTTAATTTAGAATAAACACCAGTAAAATCTGTCAAAAAAACACGCCCACAATCATTGTTTTTGGTAAAGAAACCTCTATTTGGCAAAATTTAATTATGTTTTTGTGCAGTTTGTTTGTCAAACCATCACAATGCTTGAATTTTTTTTCACAAATGTTCTGTACCTAAAGTTTATTAAATAAATATTTGAATGTGAGAGTAGCTGACGCCCATTTTTCATACAAAACCATCAAAATTTATTATTTTTATAAATAAACGACGCCTGTTTTCGAGCGAAGAAACTAAAATTTTGTGGCTTTTTGTTGTGAGTAAACATCTTGTGTAATAAAAAATAAAATGCACGCCTAGGTCACAGGAACTTGCTCTAATGCTAAGATAATTGTAATTTTGAAAACAAAAAAATATTTAAAGAAATCTTTAATTTTTTTTATGATTAAGAGTTTTCTTGGGTAAAACTAAATGCCCAATAAAATTTTATTGTTAAAAATATTGAAACTAGATATATGAAAATGTACCTTATAATTATTTTTGCAAAACTCTTCAAAAACTTTGAAAAAACCAAAAATCATGTGTGGTTTTATGAAACCACCGTAAAAGTGAAACTAACGAGCGCCTTTCACTTTATCCCTACTCCGCGGCCGACCGTCACGCGACATGCAACACACAGACGAAAAAGTTTGAGACGATGTAATAAAAGTTTCACTTTAAAAATTTAAAAAAAAAATTTACCTTTTTTTCAAAATATGTACTCAATTTTTTTTTTTTTTGAAAAATCAAGGAATTAATTTTATTTTGTTTATAAATTAGCTTTCACATTAAAATTTTCATCAAAATCCGTGAAGTGGTTTACGAGAAAATCGTTTAAGAAAAAACTCTTCCTACTGAAGGTAGCGTTATAAGACTTTTCCTGAAAAATCTGTTTCAACCAAAACATGAATTTTACTCCAAAAACAGTATTCAGGAAGTTTTATCAAAGTCGTAGGAGCAGTTTTTGAGATAAATGAGTTTTTCACAAAAAAAATAATATGGCAGGTAGCGTTAGTTTTGGAGCTAGAACTACGAATGCATAACTTGCCTTATAGTACCTATAATCGCAAGTAAAAAGCGTTTGAGAATGTCTAAAAGGGGTCTGGTTAAAAATCCCGAAAGATCAAAATCATACGAACGTTGAAAATCCCTAAAATTCGAAATAAAGAAAAAGAAAATCCCGAAAAAATCGCGAAAAGTCATTAATACTGTAAAACCAAACAATTTTTGATTTGAAATACGTCCAGTAGTCTGGCAGAAACCTGTGTCAACAGTTGTCTTAATCAGCAGTACCTACTTGGGTGGCACTATTGCTTTGTTTTTGATCATTCGGGATTAAGAACGTTCGGGATTTTAAACGGCTCCCGTCTAAAAACCACGATAAGAAGATTATAAATGACTTCTTTTGCCCAAAATTTTTATTGAAATTGGAAGAATAGTTTGTGAGAAAGTCTGATTTGAAAAAACCAGTTCTATGAGAGTTACCGTTATGAGATAGATTTTGAAAAATCCATACCAAAACTTGTAATCTGTAGTTTTTAACAAAATCAAAAACAAAATTTCGGGTTTATCTTACTCCCACTTTCACGAAAAAGCAGCAAAACCAATGTTTTTCGTACACACTATAAAAAATATTTATCAAAAAATTGTGTAAAGATTAGCAATATGCCCACTTAAAGGAGCGTGATTTTTATTAAATAAATGTATTCAGCAGAAATTGTTTAAAAACGACTCAATCAGTATAATAAAACTATTAAATCTCAGTTAGAGTTTGGGAGTGGCATACTCCTTTTTTTTGTTATTGCGCCTGTAGTAAGCAATTGAATTGGGGTATTAGAAATCGTGTGCAGTTTAATGCGTCGAAAACTCAATGCTGTCTTTTGTCGAAAGCTAAACATACACCCTATATAGGTACCATTATACAATGTATATGTCATATTCATGAATGGTACTTGCATCGAGGAGGCCGAAAAGCTATCAGTACTCGGTATGTGTATCAGTGACAGCCTTCGTTGGAATGATCATATACTTGAGATTGCCAAGAATGCTGCAAGATGCTTAGGCTTTCTTAATAGATGCAAGAAATTTTTCACCCCTTCTGATCTGGCTACAATTTACAAATCGTTTATACGCCCTAAACTCGAGCATAACTCCCATCTCTGGGCAGGTGCTTCTCAAACTTTTTTACATCTGCTCGACAGAGTTCAGAAAAAGCGAGAGAGAAACATTATGGAAACATTTTTATCACTCGAACATCGTCGAAATGTTTCATGTCTTTCCTTATTTTAAAGGTTCTTTTACAAAAATGCTCACTCGAGATAGCCAGCTGCGTTCCACCCCTTAAACATTTCCCCCGTTACACAATACGTCTTGCTAGGAACGCTCATCAGTTTACACTTGAGCCCAATTTCGGACGTGTACCGTGAAATATAGGGATTCTTTCTTTAGCCGTACAAAACGAATGTGGAATGAATTGCCTGGCACAATTTTCCCTTGCCATTTTAATCTTCAAACATTCAAGACCAATGTTCATCGACACCCTCTTTCCCTTCCTCCCTAATTTCCTATCGCTCGCGCTGTGAATAATCATTAAAAGGGCTATACAAACCACTTGAGTGCGTGTGCCGTAGGTATAAAGAAAATAAAATGCACGACTGGGTCGCACGAACTTGCTCTTATGATAAGCAATTGCGTAGTGGCTGCATATTTGGATATTAAAAAAAATTTAAATAATTTCGAAAATTATTTTATTTTTTAAATTAGTTTAAGAGTTTTCTCGGAAAAACTAAGTATGCAATAAAATTTCAAAGCTATATATAATCTAGGAAAAAACAATATTGAAAATCGTTGGACCAGTTTTTTTTTAAAGGTTATTTTTGAAAAACTTTTTCAAAAAATATTTTGAAATTTATTTGAGTATGTAAATATATGGCAATCTGTAGTTTACATTTGAAAAATAATTAAAAAAAAAAAATCAATGTACCCGTTTCCAACATATTTCGAAAACCAAAAATTTTTTTGAAAAAATTATAAAAAATCAAAAAAAAAAGTTTTTGAAAATTTTGAAATGCCATATTAATAAAATTAATTCCTGTGGCCAAACTTTTATTGAAATCGAATATATAGTTTACGAGAAAATTTGATTTGAAAATACTGGTTCTATGAGAGGTACCGTTATTAGACAAATTTTGAAAAAAAATTTCGATCCTAAAGATAGATTGTCTTGCAAAAATAGCATTCTGAAAGTTTTATTAAAATCGTTTGAGCCGTTTTTGAGAAAATCAATTTTTGTCTTCAAGATTGTATGGCAGGTGCCGTTATTTTTGGACCTAGAGCAAAAATAAAAAATTTGTTCCGAGGGACGGCCAAATAAATCCTAAATATCAAATTTGAAGCAAATCGGCCCACCCGTTCAGCCTCCAGAGGCGCGAACAGACATATAGACAGACAGACAGACAGACAGACGGACGGAATTTCCAGACCCACTTTTTTCGACTTCTCCATCATCGTAATGCCATGTGTGATTGTTATCTCAAATTTTTTTTTCTGCACGAATCCATAACTTGCCTTATAGTACCTATAATCGCAAGTAAAAAGAGCAAGTAACTCAATACGTTTCCCTGGTCTACATAATGTATACTGTGATTTGGAATTCTTCGGTGACTCTAGGTTTAATGGACATCTTACGTTTGTCACTCTTCCCACTGCATTTCCATGAGGATTTCAACTCCTCTTTGCCTGAGAGCCACGCATATCAGATCTCGTGGTTGTCTTTCGAATGCTACTCTAAACTTAATACAGATACCATGCAAATTCTGTAAGAAATCCCGATGTTTTTCAATAATGATCCTATAATATTTTGGATGGCATGTAGGTATGTTGTTGACTTCTCCGCACTTGCACTGGCCACCAGACAGCCGTATTGAAGCCTTATGCTTTAAGGTAAAATAAATCAGAACCCATTTCGTTCAGAAACTGCTATTTGTGCTCATGGTCTTTTCAGTGTACTTATTTGATTGATTTGATTCAAGATTTACCTAATAAAATTAAATAAGATAGGAATACCTAACTACTTCCAGAAGTGAACAACACCGACATGACTTGCATCCACAAAACCAAATAATTTCACTTGTCTATCTCTGTCTTAATAAGAGTAATATCTAAAACAAGAATGATCACTGATCGATCACTTTCACTGAATTACTACACCAACGTCATCATAAAATTTCGCATCTCCAAATCAATTTAATTTTCCATCAAATTAAATAACGCCCGGCATTCTCCCATAATACATTGTGTTTGTGTCATCGAGTATGGCGATCATCGTGTCTGTGTCGGTGTGTGTGTACCTATAACGTTTCTTAAGCTTCGTAATTGAAAAATTCACAAACAACCACCCCTAATTTTTGATTTTGTTTGTTTTATATTATTTCGCATCATTTTGTTCTTGTATTGCGTAATTGAATTGTAAAAAAATATTGTATCTACATCATATTATTATGCGAACAGCGAACATTTTATAACCACAAATTAGCACACACGAGACACGATCGTTTCGCTTTGTGAACGATCATCTCACGAGCGGCAATACAAATCCAAGAATAGCACAATGAAATTATTTTGTTTGTTTGTTACAATTCACATTTAGTTTTTGTCGTAAAAGTAACTAATAGAAGAATGAGAGCTGAAGAAAGCATACTTACCTGGCGTAGGGGTTACCGTGATCATGAAGGCGGTTCCCCCGGGGCGAGACTCGGCCATTGCACTTCGGTTGGGTTGACCTCCGCGATTATTCCTAATGCGAATAACTCGTGCGTGTAATTTTTGGTAGCCGGGGATGGCGTTCGCGCCGCCCCGACCATTATAATACTTAACTATTGAAAAATCAAAGTAGAAAAAATTATAATTTGTTTTGGTTGAAAAAGATTTTTCAGGAAAAATCTTTTAACGGTAGCATAGGACCGGTGTTTTTAAATCAAATTATCTTGTAAACGACTGACGGATTTCGATGAAATTTTTTTAAATGTGTGTAAACGAAAAATATTAATTTTGAAACCATTCAAACAAAGTTTTTTTTTAAGTTTTTCAAGAAGGGTTTGTTCAATTCCAAAAAAAATTATTTTCGTGATAAAAATTACTTTGTGCTAGACATACTGAAATAAATTAAAATTATGTTTTCGAAAAGTTTTTCAAAAAAATCGATTTTAAATTTTATCCTTAAAAAACCAAAAGAGTAAATCAGATGGCTTAGTTTTTTTCCTGATAAGTCAAGTTATGCATTCGTAAAAAAAATTGTTTTTGGACAATTAAACATAACATAACGATCATAGAGAAGCCTAAAAAAGTAGGTCCGACAATTATGTCAGTCTGTCTGTCTATCAGTCTGTCTGTATCGGCACTTATAGCCTAAATGGCTGGACCGATTCGCTTCAAATTTGGTACATAGTATTATTATGACGTTTTACAGAGGGGTTTTTGGAATTAGCATTCTAGCTCCAAAACTAACGGTACCTGCCATATGATTTTTTATTAAAAACTCATTTATTTCAAAAACGGCTCCTACGATTTTGATAAAACTTTCTGAATGGTGTTTTTTGAGTAAACTTTATGTTTTGGTTGGAACAGATTTTTCAGGAAAAGTCTTATAACGGTAGCTCCTCTCCCATAGGACCGGTTTTTTGAAACCAGATTTTCTCGTAAACCATTTGACTGATTTCGATGAAATTTTTAATATAGGAGCCTTTTTATAGACGAAATAAATTTAAAAAAAAAAGTTTTTTTGAGTTTTTAAAAAAAGATTAAAAACAATTTTGAAAAAAAATTTCTTAAAATTCTAAAAAGTAAACGACATCAGTGGCTAACCTACTTATTTTTTTCCAAAAAACGTTTTAACTAGTGATTTTTAAGTGATCAATAAAATTACATATCATTTTTTCCCTGCTTTTTTTCAAAATCTCAAACCCCAAGACCACTGTCACACATTAGAGCAAGTTCGTGCGACCCAGCCGTGCACTTTTTTTTTGGTGGATTCGATGGGAATGGGAATTATATGTATGAACAAAAGATTTCTCTGATTTTGGTTTAAATTTAAAAAAATATTCTCACTAATATGATGTGGTGGCAAAAAATGTGTATAAAGGGTGTTTTCTTGGAGGTACATAAATGAAGGGTGATCGCTATAATGCGTATCAAGAAGCTAGAGCGAGTTGGGTTAAGAAAAGGAGATAATCGTATGGGAGCAGTGCTGTCACCTTATAGACAATTGAGCGCAGTATATTTGAGAAATAAAGGCAGTAGATTGCAATATACCGCAGTAGATTTGAGAAAATACTGCAAATATTAATAAACTGCACGACTGGGTCGCACGAACTTGCTCTTATATGAAACAGTGGTCTTGGGTCTTGAGATTTTGAAGAAAAAAAAATTAGCAGTGAAAAAATTGTATGAAATTTTATTAATCACTTACAAACCACAACATAAAACGTTTTTTTTTTGTACAAAATGAAGTTAGCCTGATTTCTTTTACTGTTTAGAATTTAAAAGATAATTCTAAAATTGATCGACCAGTTTTTTTCAAAAACTTATAGTTTATTTTTAATAAACTTTTCGAAAGCCAAAGAGTTTTTTTTAAGATTGGGAATTTCTAGAACATTGTAGTTCTGATCAGGGAAATAATATTTAAAAAAAAAAATTATCAAACCGGTTGTGAAATAACCATAGGTACATATATTTAAAAGCAAGAAATTTATAAACAAACGAATGTAATTTTGGATACTCGGTGGATGCCGATGCAGTCAGAGTGAACATTAGTTACGCATAATTTTCAAAACTGAAAGAGGAGTAGATTCGTTTTGCTGCGCAGTAGATTTTAATTTGCGACTAATCGCAGTAGATCTACTGCTATAGGAGTAGGGTGGCAGCACTGTATGGGAGGGGGCGGGGGTGGACTATTCCCTTCCGTTTAGGCGTTAGGTGCAATTTTAAAAGTGAACAAATCTCACAGCTTACACACTTGGCTGGCAGTGATAAGCTTACAACTTATGGGAAGCTTGTCTTACAGTTAGTTCATGTATAGTGTACTTAAGTTATTTCTGTAAGACTTACGCAAGTTGTAAGTAAATTTTGGGAAACAAAGCTAACACGACAAAATCTCTATGGGGAAGGGCCGCTATGATGCTATCTCAAAATGTCTAATAATCCCCAATTATAATCCCTAACATATAACATTGTAAGGTACCTATTAGTTAATGTAGTTAAATTGCTGTCAGAAATATTATTATACTCATCATATTTATGTGTGCACAGATTATTGCTTGATTCATTACTTGCACATCATCGTTTTGGGATTTTCTCTTTTGGGTTTTGTCTTTGGGGATTTTCTTTTTGAGATTATGGCATTTGGCCAAATCTCTCTAACCCACATTTTACATGTGTAATCTTTGCCTATCAATATCCAACCCTGAGTTGTTTATTTTTCACATCAGAACAATCTGAAAAAAAATGCATCACGGACAATCACCCTCTTTCAATTATGTCCATTCTTACATATCAAATGCTATATGTACCTACACATAGACATATACCTACATTATAATTTTACTATCATTTCTTGCCTGCCATTATCATCCCTCCTTAGTCCTTACCCTTATTGAATTCCCGATAAATTTATATCAATTTTTGTTCCTCTCCCATTCGTATAGTATAGTAATAAAGTGAAATGTGCATTGATCATTGATCGTAATTTCGTAATCGTAATGTACTAGTTATTATCGTTCGCTCTCAAAATGCACACTTTGTTTTTGTCATAAAACTTACAAGACGGAATATGAGACCAGAATAAAGCATACTTACCTGGCGTAGGGGCTACCGTGATCATGAAGGCGGTTCCCCCAGAGTGAGACTTGGCCATTGCACTTCGGTTGGGTTGACCTCCGCGATTATTCCTAATGCGAATAACTCGTGCGCGAAATTTTTGGTAGCCGGGGATGGCGTTCGCGCCGCCCCGACATAATAATCTGTTACAAAATTATAAAATATGGCGATGGCGATAGATCTTACAAATAGTGTAAATTGCGATAAAATAATTTTAAAAATTATTGGACTCAGCTGTAGTTTGAGAGTTTGACGCCAAGCTTACAAAGCTCACTGGCTGCGCAAAATGGTGTAGCAGTAGTACGTAGCAATAGCAATGTCAAAGTTAAATGTACGTTAATCGTATTACACGGCTACAATTATTGGAAGTAGCAGCTGCAGCATAGAGACAGAGTAGCTGAATGCTGAAGTACAACTCGACTCGACTCCAACTTCACGAACGTGCAACGTGCTACGCTGTAAAACAACAACACACCAAAATGGCAGACATGATTTTTATTTGAGTTCAGTCTACACATTGTATTCGTGTTCGTGGTTCGTGTACCTATGCTGCTTAGTGCGCTACTATGTTTGACATTAACTTTGACATTGCTACGTGCTACTGCTGCAACTACACAATTGTGCGCAGCCAGTCAGTCAGTAAGTGCTGGATACTTTAAAACAAAGTTTTAGGACACACCCACTTTTTAGATGCGTTTTCGTAAAGGTCTTAATCCCTTTATATGCATTTATGTTTCAATGTTTACTAATATTCGGTCGTAGTTTTGACGTAAGAAAATGAAAATTTTTTGTATGTAATCCTTGGTTTCGTAGAAGAATTTGGTTCAAGAATTATGAGAGAGATTTTTCTCTCATTTGAGAAATTTTGACAGTTTTCATCAGTTTTCAGAACCTATAGCACCCATTGTTTTTTTTTCCTTGAGTGTTGACTCACACCGAACACAGAACAAAAACTGCACTATAAATAATGTGACATAAAACGCTCCAGTGCGTATTCAGAGCACACAATAATTGTACCCGAGTGTGGATATCGAACAATCATTTAAAAATATATAAAAATTAAATTGTCTAAATTCAATTAATTTGTACTTCATCACTTCTTACTAAGACATTGCAATTTATTTTGTTTTTCCATTTCAGGTTCGCGGTACACTTAAATCGTGGACAAAACTATGGTGTGTCTTAAAGCCAGGTCTGCTTCTTCTCTACAAAAGTCCAAAAGTGAAGAGCAGCCATTGGGTAGGAACGATTTTGCTTAATTCTTGTCAAGTCATCGAACGCCCCAGCAAGAAAGATGGCTTCTGTTTCAAATTGTTCCATCCTCTTGAGCAGTCAATATGGGCACCACGAGGACCAGACAAGGAGACCATAGGTTGGCTAATAAATCCTTTTTAAAAAAGAAGAAAATCTCAAAAAATTCATAAAAATTCACTAAACTAAAACTTTTTCTTATAATAGGTGCAGTCGTCCAACCTTTACCAACTGCTTACCTAATCTTTCGAGCTCCTAGTCAGGCTGCTGGTAAATGTTGGATGGATGCCCTGGAGCTCTCCTTGCGCTGTTCGGCATTGCTACTACGTTCGAACAGTAACTCAGGCGGTGGAACAAATGCGGTCACTGATGGTAATGCGTCAGGCCAGAGTTCCCATGAGACACAGTGGTCCGAAGCAGATTACGAAAAGCACTTTAATGATCAGGGTGAGTAATCTATATTTTTGTTTTGTTGTTTCTAATTGTTGTTAAGTGTTAAATTTAAATAAAAATAAGATCAAAGTATTACGGCTAAGAATAAAAACCGCATGGAAAAGCAACACTCGTTCGGTAATTTTCTAACTGTCGAAAGTGCTGCAAAACAACTAACATCAAGCTCATTGAGCTTAGCTAGATCACCAACTCCAATATTTCAACAATTATACTTGACAATGACCAATTGGGAACGAATGATGTCAAATACGGCTGATTTTCCAAAAATACGAAAATTTCGAAAACTTCGACATCTTGCCAGCAAAGATGGCGGCGATATGAGTGATGTGTCAAGTGGAGTGGACTTTAGTCCGAAAAGGCGACACTTGCTTAAGAAATCGATGTCAATGCATTCATTTGGACGAACAAGTCAAACTAGTGATGAGGAAGACTCACCATCTCACCGAAGACTCAGTACGCCGGGTGTATTTTTGAACCCGTTTATAAATGGTACAGAATAAGTCTTTTTTTTTTTGTCGAAGTATGACCTTTCGTAGGAGTTGATTCATTTAGCGCGAAGCAGTTGGTAAATTCGAATTAAAAAGCAGACAGTATTTGCAAGTTTAATTTTAAGGGAATAGTTTATAGTTTTGAAACTTCATCTTCAGGAAAAACTTGTTTTTAAACTTCTTAAGCTAACGTATTTTTCATTCTTCTGCAATTAAGCTCTCAAAGCTATACTTTAAATTCACAAGCAAAGCATACTACATTGCATTAATTTAGAGGTTCAGTCTTAACACAATTTAGAAAATACATATTCATTGCCAATATTATACTCAGTATGTTACACTTAAATTTTTTAAAATGAATATTTTTTTTTAAATCATAATGTACATTGTACAGCTATATTTAGATAGAAGGTACAGACAAGTCGTATCTTAATCCCAATTACGTGTATGCGAGTGTACAACACAACACTTTTCATTTAAAGAACCAAAGCACGGAATACTCTCCTAAAACCACTCCATTTGTCAAAAAAAAAAATCAGTTAGTCAATTCTAAACATTTCATTTGAAGAATCCTTTTGAACACGTTTATGTTATTCAAACGTCAAAGCCTTTATTAAGCCGAGAAGCAAAGATACAACTTAAAAATCGAACAGACGCAGTTTTGCGTAAAGGAGTGTGCTATATAATTAAAATTATGAAAATCGTTCTCAGCTTATTGATCCAAAAATATGTCACCAGTGGCGAAACTGAAGACACTGATGCATACGAAAGTACACTCCCATATAAATAATGTGTTTGGTATTTGAGTTTTGCATGTAAAGGGTTTTTTTTAGAGGTATAGAACTTTAAGTTGGCAACGCTATTTTAACTGGCGGCCATTTTGTCAACTGTGAAGTGATTTATTTTTAGTTTGACTTGGCAAATTTATTTATTTTGAAAATCATGGTTCTGTTCGAAATACGTATCGCGAACTACGTCCATTTTACGGTGTTTAGAGATGAAGCTCACTTTTGGTTGAATGGATATGTCAATTTGGAGTGATGATAATCCTCAAGTGTAGGTTGAGCCACCGTTACAACCACAAAAACTGACTGTTTGGTGTGCTTTATGGGTTGGTGGAATAAATTGGTCTGTACTTCTTTAAAAACGATGCTGGTCAGAACGTTACAGTCAATGGTCACCGCTATAAAACCATGATTACTGACTTTTTCGTTCATCTATTGAACAACCATGATGTGTATAAGCTGTGGATTCGACAAGACAGCGAGTTTCACAATTTATTTGTTGAAGAAACCGTTCGGTGGGCACATAATTTCACCTTTTGGTCCTGTGAACGAAATCGTGCGATCTAACGCCGCTTTACTGTTTCCTGTGGGGATATGTGAAGGCGTTAATCCACGTCGATAAGCCCGAAACGATTTACCACTTGGAGGACAGCATTCGCAGCGTTATTGCCGATATACGGAAACAAATGTTAGAAAAAGTCATCGCAAAATTGGACCTCCAGATTAGACAAGGTCCTTCATTATGCCAGAAATTATGTTTGAATTATAATGTCAGAAGATTATCTTTCAAATAAAGTAAACTTCATGTCATGTCACTGAATTTAGGGTGTGTCTTATTGTCCAGCACCTCCCAAGTGCTTCAAATGATAACTAATTTCTTAATTTCTTATTAATTTCGACAAAAGAACTCATGGAATGGTTAAGTTCATAAAAATGTACGTTCAATTGGAAAAAAGACTATAGACAAAGGCAATTCTAGGTACTTCCCAATTGTTTTACTTATAGCACTTTCCATTGGAGAAAAAGAAGAGTCCAAAAGCATCGGAAAGTCTTCTGGAACCGTTCCTTTGGTACAAAAAGGACATACTTCTGAAGATTCTGAGAATAGAAGTTCACTTTTTGATTTGTTGTAGAAAGAAGATTCCAGAAGCACGGATACATAATATATGTATTATATTTAAAAAAAATGAGTTGGGGAGTGTCTGTTCGCTCGCAGCATCGTCGAAAGTTTTGGTAGTGTCGACAAGTGTGACCTTTGGTTGGAATCAAAACTGATGAAGAGTGAGCGGTATTGGATATGAGGAAGGGTTAAAAATCCCTTTGTAGTGCGTCCCATTCTTGATTCTTCAGAATGAGTGGTTCCCCGAGCGAAGCCAATTTAAAGTTGCATTCATCAACGAAAATTAAATCAGAACAGTACCTTCTTTGCTTTTTTAGTTTGCTTCATACTCTTTCAAATATTACCTACGAAATGACAGGAATCAAGTGAATTGCAGCTCGGTCTTGTGGGAAGTTAATAAACTTTCGTTGAGTGTATGTTTTAGGAACTTCGTTGGAAGCAGAGTCATGCTCAAGCTATAGTTCACACTTACTTAAGTAAAAAGCGGCGGAATACGTTGAGTCCCTATATACCTAGTTAAGCGTCAGCCTTAACAATTCAGTGCTGTCATTATTTGAAAAGATGGAATACTAAGGAAATGGTAACTCTAAAATTTTAAGCAGCTTTTGTAGTTAACTTCTATGAATTCTTGTCTTCTTTTTTATTAAATCAGAAAACCAAACCATACAAGCGAAGACAACTTTTCTTTTTTGACATTTGAAAAATTTAATGAAGCACTGATGTCTTCGATGTGAAGTTAAAAGCTTAGCAGTTTTTTGACATATCACGGAACCGCTACCACAATGACACTTTTCAGTGCCTAATATCTCACATTTGGAATATTTTCGTGTTCCATCCCGTGTGAACACAGCCCAAAGTCTTGCGGACAAAATTTCACAAGGACAACTTTGTTGAAATCACACTTAACATTGCTGTTATCGGGTAATTCAAATGTCTACCCCTAAGGCGAGTAAAGTAGGACATTTCATTTAAAAAGTGATTTCTTGGATAAGCTCTATTCGAATAGGTTATCGAAACGTAACAGCCCTTTATACAAAATACATGATAAATACCTACCATCTTTGAGTGCTCGTTTTCATACGCTTGACAACCCTGAACTGGCTAGACAGACGCAAGTCCTGTATTACTTTTAAACAAATCAAATCATCTGTATATTTTAACTATTCACTAAAAAAAATATTTGAACCCATTATTCTTAGGCTATCTTCATTCGAAACAAACCCTTAAATGAAGACTAATAAATTACACTTTGTTTGAATTTATTTTTTAGACCTTGACGCTGACAGCCAAAATGAAGGAGCTGCGGCTGTTATGTCAGGACCAGATTCTGAATCTGATTCTGACCTTGGTGAAGGTCCTGAGCAAATGAGTGCTGATCCTCCCGAGACGCCATATGTTCCATGTCCAGAAGAAGAATTTGGAGATGTAAGTTTTATCACATTTGAATATTGCCACATGACGGACCTAATCAATCTTTTTGCTTTCAGGCAGGAGAACAAGTCGAGGAACTTGCCGAAGAGCATAAAAGTCTCATTTGGTTTTTGATGAAGCAGGTCCGTCCTGGTATGGATCTGAGCAAAGTGGTATTGCCAACATTTATCTTAGAGCCCAGGTCTTTTCTGGACAAACTTGCCGATTCATACTATCACGCCGATATACTTTCAGCGTAATATAAATCTTGACCATGAAAACTCTCCTTTAGCATGATTAATTTGTGAATTTTTTTTTTTTAATTTCAGAGCTGTTCTTGAAGATGATCCATTTACACGAATGAAAAAAGTTGTCCAGTGGTACCTGTCGGGTTTCTATAAAAAACCAAAAGGCCTAAAGAAACCCTATAATCCGATTATAGGAGAGACTTTTCGCTGTTATTGGCAACATCCGAATGGTAGCCGGACTTATTACATCGCCGAACAGGTGTCTCACCATCCACCGGTATCGGCCTTGTATGTGACCAATCGTCAAGATGGATTTTGCATTACATGCAGCATTTTGGCTAAATCCAAGTTCTATGGTAATAGTACTTCGGCAATGCTTGAGGGAGTTGCCACTTTGACACTCTTGCCACGTGGTGAATGTTATACGCTGACAACTCCGTATGCCCACTGCAAGGGTATCCTTATGGGAACTCTGTCAATGGAATTGGGTGGCAAGATTTGCATTGAATGTGAAAATACTGGCTACAAGACCGAAATTGAATTCAAATTGAAGCCATTCCTTGGTGGATCAGAATATACAAATTTAGTCACAGGAAAAGTTAAGTTAGGCAAAGAAACTTTGGCAAATATTAATGGACATTGGGATACAGAAATCCGTATTAAGGATTCTAAATCGTCTGAAGAATCGATATTGTTTAGTGCCACACCAGAGACAAAACAGAAACGGCTTATGCGTTATTGTGTTCCTATTGACGCACAGGAACCAATGGAATCTGAACGGTTGTGGCAATTAGTTTCGGCTGCCATTCGGCGTGACGATCAAGTAGCTGCTACCGAAGAGAAAACTGTGCTGGAAGAGATGCAAAGGAATGCTGCCAAGGAAAGGAAGGCCCTTTGCACGGAGTGGATACCAACGCATTTCCAACAGGATTTAATAACTGGACAGGTGAGTTTGGTTGGGGAAAAAAAATCAAAAAATTTTAAACAACTACATATGTACATACATATTTCGGAGCTAATAAAAAAGTAGTTAATTCGATGTAAGGTTGCTATTCCTTGCTAATATGACTAAATGGCCAAATGACTACACGACTTAATGATTAAATGAAAGACAAGATCGATGGTAAAGAGTTGACTCTGTTAACACTGCTTATCATTGATTGTCATTTCGTACGAATAGACACTGACCAAATGGCAACAGGTCTGCTGTTTGCATTTTCTGACATTTGACATTTATTTTCGAAAGGAAGTTTGAGGGGTACGTTCACGGAGTAGAACACAGGCTTTTTGCGAAATTAAGTTGTTCATTGTCCACTTCAAGTAAATAGGCTCAAAAAGCTAAGAATGTTTTAATAGTGTTCTATGAATACCATCCTAAATGACTAAAACAGCCTACAAAATTGTTCTTTCAAAACTATCAGCATTGACGCACCCTGTAACCTTCGTACTTGTAGAAATTGATTGCTTATTTAAAATGTAGTTTTATGCAGTATTGTAAATTTTGTGGACATCATCATAATTTCCTCTCCAATCTGTATTGCTGTTGCTGCATGATTGATAAAATATCGTGGACAAACGCAGAGAAAATTTCAAGGCTGCCATAGTGGGCTATATGTCAGATAGGCCACTGTTGCACTCAAAATTTGTATCTAACTGCGTGCTTGTGAAGTAGTTAAAAACAAGACGGTATTTGGCTATTAAAACTTTAAATATGCTAGCGCTATAACTGTTTGATAACGATTTTTATTTGGCGTTTAATCAGGCTCGTTTCTTTACTGTGAATTTCTTCGAATTTTGCTATTCATTCAATTAATAGAAATCGTACAAGTTCTCTACAAGAGAACGGGCAGTAGTTTTTTTTTAATTGAACCCATGGTGGACTCGGGTTACATAATACCACAAAGAGACAAATACGTAAAGTCTGTCGATAGGGTTTTTTGTCCACGCAACCTAATGCGATGATTCAGAAGAATTGTTCGACAAAAAACTTTAAACAGTTTGACAATTTACTAATTAGATTATGTCTGTTCGCGTACTTTTTGTGCCAAAAAATGAAAACTGTCAAAATTTCTCAAATGAGAGAAAAATCTCTCAAGAAAGTACACGAACACTTTTTGTGTAAAAACTTGAAAAACGTCAAATTCGAATTTTTTGATTGGTTAACTCTTCGCGGTAAGGGTCATCTGCAACAACAAATGTTTACGTCATTCGATTTTGACAGAGTTCAAGTTTTTACCAGATGAAATTTCAGTGGGTAAAAACTTGCAAATTAATGAACGAAAGAATAAAACAGCTGTTATTTTCTTTCGTTCATCTTTCGTTCATCTCTCAGTACGCGAACGCTTTTTGTGTTAATGTAAACGTATGAAATCGAATGCAAACTGTTTCATTTGGGTACGCACAGAGGTATTATTTGTTTGATGTTCCTGCCAAAGTGTTTGCTGAAATGTCTGTTTGTCTGTGAAATGTCAAAATAAATGACTTAGCTGCCTCGAATTTCGTTTCGATCAAAAACACCTTAATTTTTCATTAAATTAAAATTTGTGTCTATACTTATTGTGTAACTGTCAACAATTTACCTCGCTTTCATGTAAAACAAGGCAAACAAACTAGTGGTCACGGAGCAAACCTAATTAAGGGGGTTTTTGTTTAGAGGTTTAGAACTATAAAATTAAATGAGTCACTGATAAATTGTATAAATTGGCATAAAATTGACTTTATTTGAAACATATTTCTCTGTCATTTTTATTTGAATATGATTTCTGGCACATGTCCACCGCAGCTGGCTCAGATGAAATCCAGTCTTGAGGTCCAATTTTCTATCACTCTTTCCAGCATTTGAGGTCGTATATCGGCAATAAAGTGGCTAATGTTTTTTTCTAAGTTGTCAATTGTCGCATGCGCTGTGTGATATGTTGCTCCGTCTTGGTGAAACCACAGCTCCCCCACATCAAGGTGATTCCATTCAGGAACGATAAAGTCATTGATCATGACTCTAAAACGTTCTCCATTCACTGTAACTCTCTTGCCGGCATTGTTTTTTAAAGAATTAAGGACCAATGATTCTACAAGCCAATAAATCACATCAAATTGTCAGTTCTTCTGGGTGTAATATCAATAAAAATAGTGCTGCCAACTTAAAGTTCTATAACCTCTAAAAACCCCTTAATAACTTTGGTTGCATTTTTTTCATTCCTCTGAATTTTAAATTTCTTAATATCTTATAAAATTTTAAAATTACTTTTCAAGTGGATCTACAAATACGCTGACCTCCGCCCATGGGATCCACGCAACGATGTCAAGCAATATGAATCAGAGTATCAAGTTTTAACAAAGACCTGTCATAAGGCACCCATGGTTCGTACCGGCAGCATTGTTAGCTCTGATCCATTGCATGTTATACGCGCTGAATCAAGACAATCTTTATGTGCTTTAAAACCGCCCAAACGTAACGCCATACTTGCGAGCAAATCAATCACCCAACTATCACACGATCGAATGAATATCCATTCAGACTCTAGTCAATCAAATGAGGAATGTGTAAAGAAAGTCATGACTGGAAAATCTATTAAAAAGTAAGTATACAAAAATTACGTTAAAAAATTTAATTTTATATTTTCTCGCAGTATTATGACATCAGTGGAGCAAGTAAATAAGACTCTAGAAGAACACTCAAGACAGTTAAAAAAGATTCAAGCCACCTTGGAGCGGGTACAATATGCGCCGGTTCAACGTCCCACATCACTTATGCCAAGTTCTATATCGCAATCAACAGTTATTAAGTGCCTGGTGTATTCGTTTGTGGGGATCGTAGTTAGTGTTTTTCTCAAGTGGTTATTTAAGTAGAGAATACGAGTAGTTTTCAAATAGAATAATGTTTTGTGTGTAATTTTCTTCTTAGAAATTGGCTTCTTCCAAATTGTTCATAATTCGAAATTTTTATTATTTTTTGTTTGTATAAATGTACAGGGTGGTTCAGAATGTTTAGTAAATTTTGTTGTTGCATTTCTTTCTTTTTGGTTCTATTTTTTTTTTTTTAAGTCAATGAAATATCGTTAAAAGTCTATTTTTTTGTAAAAATTAAAGTTGGCAATCAAGGATGTTTTAAGCAAACGGCTTCACTCATTCAACTTAGTCTTTCGCTTCTTACCCGGTATCTATTATTGTATGTCTTAAAACATTATATCGCCCTACATATTGTTAAATCCTTCAAAACCCAAACCGTTCGTAACTTTTCATTTTTGTACGATTCTACGAAACAACAATAAGTTCCCAACAAATTCGTAAATTTAAAATTGCATTTGGATCACCTTGTATATTTTCAATTTATACAAATACACAGTCTGCCCCAAGTCTTTAGAATAAATGTAAAATTCTTCCACATAATATTATTTAAATTTTTAAGATTTATTATAAATAATATATCACTTAAATGCAAATAAAAATGTCTTTGTGTAGCGAGGAGCGCAAAAAATACAATGCTTTATATATAATAAAATATATATATTTATATTAGTTTATAAATACATAGGTACACCTTCACATGCATATTAATAATCACGTTTCTATGATATACCTAAATGTTGCTTTTAAAAATAAAGCAAGTACATACCTCTATTTGTCCCAAGCTTTACATTTTGAAATAAAATATATAATAAAATTATATTGTAGCATTACGTTGATAAGCGTAACGGTTTTTAATAATTTTTACTTGCCTCGATTCAATCAATTTTTCGCAATTTAATGTAATTTTAAAGAAAACGGTATAATAAACATTTTCTTTTAGCTAGGGAAATTCTAAATGCTATTTAATAAATGTTAATAAAAAAAAAACACCAATAAATTGTCGACAGGGGGAAGGGACAACAATTAAGCTGTAATAAAATGTCAGTATGATGGTGATATTAATAAATCGACATTCGTGCAACGTCTCTGTCAGTCATTAATTTATTTTTATAAAGTTAATTTAATTATGCTTTTAATTTCTGATTGATGTTCCGTAATACGCGAAAGAAAAAGGAAGCATGTGTCAAAACCGAACGAACAGTTTCTTTCGAACTGTCAAATACATCCGTTGGCTATAAAAGCCTTTAGAAATAAGAAGAAAGAAGCCTTTACAAAAAAAAAAAAATCAAATTGTGAGGCGTAACGTACGACTGAAAGCGTACGGAAATAAAGGTGAACGAAACTTATCAAAAAGTCATTTCGGGTTGGGTATTATACAAATCACAAGTATGTATTTCTACTGTTTTGTAAGGCAACGTACTTTCCCATTCAGTTATGGTAAGCCCATTGGTCTAATTGTTAAACTCTTCATCAATTGAGTGAAATTGAAACACAACTGCTTAAGAGCGACTTAATATAAGTATTAATTCAGAAAAAGCAAAGTGACAGATGTCAAACTATAGCACTTTCCATTGGACGACAAGAAGCGTCCAGAAGCATCCGGAAGTCTTCTGAGACCGTTCCATTGGTAAGCAAATGACACTTCTGACGATTCTGAGAAGAGAATTATTATCTTCAGGTTTGGATTCAAAAACATGTCGACATACATAACAAAAACGTTCGGCAAAACTGAGCGCGAATAAACACTCCCCAATGTGAATATTCTGTGACTGCCATTTTATAATTGTATTTGTTAAGTATATCCTCAACTCGCCCCAAGAAAATACCAACATCGACTTCAGGGCGGATCAGGTTAAGAAAAACAGAGAATTTTCGCATAAGAGCAAGTTGAGGTTTTTCACAAAATGATTTGTGGCGACCCCAGGTCGACTTCAGGACTACAAACAAAGCTATTTTTAATCATCAAAATTGGCCAAGTTGTTTAGGGGACACAAATTATATTATCTGTCTCGTTCTCGATGATAATATTGTAGTCTTGCTTGTCATGCTCATTGTCACAACGTTTAACGCATAAAAAAAAAAGGGGTATTGGCATCCAGTCGCCATATTGTCCTCTACTTAAGCTCTCTACCTTCATATTGTTTCGTTGTGTTCAAGAGTCAACACGTTTTTCGCATACTGCTCCAAATTACCTTTTTTTTTTTTAAATTAAAAAGTTTTATTCAGTGTTTATTCAGTGTAAAAAAAAAAAAAAAAATAATAATTAAAATGTCAAAAAGGAGATCCAGATCCCACTCAAGATCCCGGGAAAGCTCCAAGCGTCATAGAGACGAAAAATATGATCAATTGGAGAACCAAGTGACTAACTTAACAAAGTTAGTTGAGGAGTTACTGAGTGTTCAAAAAGAACAACTCACAATAAAAGAATCTCAAAAAGAGACTTCTAAAACAAATAATACGGGTAAGATGTTTTTTATAATGAATCCCAATTTTCCACACGAAATTTGGGAGGTTATGTCCAAACGACATTTACCGGTCCATACGACACCAGACATATATATTATATACCTATATATACATATATATATTCTCCAGCTTGTTACACGTTCAACAAGAACAATATAACTACAAGCGGCACAATAAGTGTTTCTCTCTTCCACAAATGGTAAATTTATTGAACCAATTGTGTTTGTCTTTCTTTTAGATCTCGATCGTGAGAAAGAAAACATGACTCCGACTATAGACAGGTCGGTGGAAGCAATTGTGAGTGAGGAAGAGAGCGAGAAAACAGGAGATGCTGCTGATGAAAGAGATATACCAATGGAAGACATTTTAAAGATTTTAGGTATAGATACAAGTGAATCCAGTTTTAAAAACATAAATCACCACCCACAATTAAAAGAAACATGGTTGGAATGGAAAAAGAAAGGTCTCCCAGAGAAAAACAAGAAAGAAATTTTAGAGGCATATAATAGAAAAGGAGAGTTTTATACAGAGGCTCCGAAAATAAACCTTGAAATCGTTCCTCTGTTGTCAGATATTGCAAAGAAGAGAGACCAACATTTCATAGAGACCCAAAACTGTGTTGGGACTGCAATATCAGCGTTAGGAGCAGCAGTTTCATTGCTTTTAGATCCACCAAAAGAGGGAGTGGATGAAGTTCTGTTTACTGATTACATCAGCCACGCAGGACAAATCTTAACTGATGTTTTCTTTCAACAGACAGAAGCACGGAAGTCATATATTACTCCACAGCTGAGTAAAAATATTAAACCAATGATTGACTCTATGATTTCCGATGAATGGCTCTATGGCGATAAACTCAAGGAGAGGGTAAAGGACGCAAAGGAAATTGAGAAGGCTTGCACTGACATTAAAGAAAAAGTTTTTCCTAAATCAGCAACAAGATTCCGTGTCTCGGAAAACTACAAGTACCCACCGGCGAGTCAACGCCCGGTGGGTCAGCAATACAAACGCCTGTTAAAATTCAAACCAAGGACGTACAAGAACCCGCGAGGATCGTCGAAGACATCATCTCGGTCAACGACCCAAATATCGTCAAGAAAGTAGTGAAGGTAAATAAAACAGCTGGTCGTTTGTATTTCTATGTGGAGAGATGGAAGGAAATTACAAGCGACAAATTCATAATAAGCTATCTTAGAGGTTATAAAATACCATTTACTGAGACGCCAACTCAAAAATTGATTCCGAAAGAGAGAATTTGGTCGTTTGAGGAGGAGAAGAAAATATGTATAGAGAGGGACGAATTGCTTAAAAAGGGTGTTATTGAGGAATGCGAGGACTGCGAAGGACAGTTCATCTCATCATATTTTCTGGTACCGAAACCTGATAGTTCCAATAGGTTTATCCTGAATTTAAAAGAGCTGAATGAATTTATTGTAGCTCCACACTTCAAACTAGAAGACATCCGCTCAGCGTTAGGCTTAATCTCTTGCGGAGATTTTTTAGGATCTATTGATCTCAAAGATGCATATTTTCTTATACCTATTTTCGTAGGTCACAGAAAATATCTCAGATTTAAATTTAAAGAAAAAACTTTTCAGTTTTTATGTTTGCCATTTGGTCTCTGTACTAGTCCATATACATTTACAAAGGTTATGAAACCTGTAGTAAATATACTACGATTGAAAGGAATGGTTTTAGTATTATATTTAGATGATTTCCTTTTCATTAACAAATCTAAAGATAAAAGATAGTTGTGAAAAGAATATAAAAGAAGCAATAAAGTTGCTAGAATACCTGGGTTTGATCATCAACTATAATAAGAGTTCATTAGTCGCTGAACAAAATTGCAAATATTTAGGATTTAACATCAATACAATTAACTTTTCGTTGGATTTACCGAATAAGAAGAAATCTCATATATTCAATCTAGTTACTGATTTTAAATTAAACACATTTTGCAAAATAAGAAAGTTTGCCGAATTACTAGGAGTGTTAACAGCTGCATGTCCAGCAGTAGCCTACGGCTTCATTCATTGTAAACGCTTAGAAAGACAAAAGTTTCTAGCGTTAAAATTCAATGGTGGTGACTATGGAAGAAAAATGTTAATAAATGAATTAATTATAGAGGACTTAGATTGGTGGAAAACAAACGCAACTATTGGTTCCTGCCCGATTAGAACTCATACGTACGCGATTGAAATTTTCTCAGACTCATCCTTATCCGGGTGGGGTTGTTATTCTAATGGTAAAGAAGCTTTTGGTTTCTGGAACAAACAGGAAAGAAAGAACCATATAAATTACCTTGAATTGTTGGCGGCGTTCTTTGCAATAAAATGTTTCGCGTCAAAATTATCAAGCTGTGAAATATTACTCCGTTTAGATAACACGACGGCTATTGCGTATATAAACAAAGCTGGAGGTGTTCAATATCCACACCTTAGTGAACTCTCAAGGAAGATCTGGGAGTGGTGTGAAAAAAGACAACTATGGTTAAGGGCATCATACATAGCATCGTCAAAAAATACTGAAGCAGATAGAGCATCGCGTAATGTAAATATAGATTCAGAATGGGAGCTTGATCAAACAGTTTTTGAGCAAATTGAAAAAAGATTCGGACCATTTTCTGTGGATTTATTTGCGTCAAGGCTGAACAATAAATGCAAAGAATTTTTCTCTAGATATCCTGATCCTGAAGCGAAATTGGTAGATGCTTTTACTACATCATGGAAAAACCAATATTTTTATGCGTTTCCTCCATTTGCTATGATTCTCCGTACGCTACGGAAAGTAATTAATGACCAAGCAGTTGGTGTTATTGTAGTACCAGTATGGCCGACACAGCCATGGTATCCCCTTTTCACATCTCTCCTCATAGAACCACCTATTATATATAAACCACAATCTAATCTATTATTATCACCTTATAGAGACATGAAACATCCATTATCGTCCCACCTTTCGCTGGAGGTAGGAAAATTGTCCGGGAGGCGTATATAAAGAAAGGACTTTCGGATGAAACAGCAGACATGATGGTAAATTCTATCGCGAGTTCAACTTTAAAACAGTATGAGTCTAACCTAAGACGCTGGTGGTTTTTTGCTCACTCAAATAATGTAGACTTATATAACCCCAAAACAACAGAAATCATTAACTTCTTACACAATATGTTCAAGGAAGGATCAAGCTACTCCACTCTTAACAGTGTAAGGTCCACAATATCGTTAATCTCAGCTCAGGATATTAACCATGATGGCTTGATACCTCGATTTTTAAAAAGTGTATTCAAACAAAGACCTTCGAAGCCGAAATATGCTTCAACGTGGGATGTAGATCCGGTTTTAAAATACATGGAAAAAATGCACCCCCTTGCTAAACTGAAATTAAAAGAAGCTGCAGAAAAAGTGGCAACATTGTTGGCATTAACTACTGCTCAAAGACTCCAGACACTAGCATTGGTGGAGATTGATAATATAGAAAAAACCAACACAGAAATTAAAATCAAAATAACAAGATCGATTAAAACAACAAAACCTGGTTCCTTTTATCCAGAATTGGTATTACCTTTTCAAAAAGATAAACCAGAACTATGCGTGGCTTCAGCGGTCTTAGAGTATGTAGATATGACTAAGAATTTAAGAAGTAATGAGGCAAAAACCTTATTTATTGGAACTACAAAACCGTTTGGGAAGGTGTCATCGCAAACAATAGGCCATTGGATAAAGTCACTCCTGGGAAAAGCAGGAGTAGATACCAGTCAATTCACCGCATACAGCACGCGTCATGCAGCAGTATCAAATGCATACAAACGAGGTGTAGACATTACAACAATTAGACGGTGCGCTGGATGGACACCTAATTCCCAAACCTTTTTTCAGTTTTACAAAAGACCTATTATTCAGGCTTCTAATAGCCATTTTGCAGAAGCAATTTTAAAAAATAATTGAGTTAAATTAAATTGTTAAACTTTCTTTTCTTTTATGTGTTCTTTTCTGATTTTGAAATAATAATAAAAAAAAAAAAAAAAAAACTTTATGGTTTATTTTTTGTTGATTAATATAGTTAAAAATTATCACATAATCTCTAAAAATCTACAATATTATCATCGAGAACGAGACAGATAATATAATTGAATGATCAAACGAGCCCGAAGGGCGAAGTTTGATCAAAATTATATGTAATGTCTCGTTCGAAGATGATAGTCTCCCACCACATCGTGACCCAAATAAGTAGGTTAAGGTCTATTAATACAATTTGACTTGAGCCCACTATCATCTTAGAACTAAGTGATAATTCTTTATACACCACACAAAACAATATGAAGGTAGAGAGCTTAAGTAGAGGACAATATGGCGACTGGATGCCAATACCCCCTTTTTTTTTTATGCGTTAAACGTTGTGACAATGAGCATGACAAGCAAGACTACAATATTATCATCTTCGAACGAGACATTACATATAATTTTGATCAAACTTCGCCCTTCGGGCTCGTTTGATCATTCAATTATGCATACACGCACACTTAGAAAAACCGAAAGATGTAAGCTAATAAAGATCTTTATTTTTTTGATGTTTCCGTAACTAAAATTGACAGTTACAAATTTAAAATTATTTTATTCAACAATTTTATGCAAGTGATTAAATTGTTTTATGAAAGTGGTGCTTTTGGTCGAGCAACATTTTACTGTCGCCATAATTTACCTTGCGAGAAGACTGTTTGCAACGTGGTGGATAATTTCGAGTCGACCGGTTCAGTGAATAATCCACCAATTTTAACGACGACGCTGGTATTGCATTTATTTTATTCTAACTTTTTGTAAAAATAAAAAATTACAAAGTCTGTTCTACACCTTAGGATTCCTTCATTTCAAAATCTGGTACTACCATGCAATACCTTGTGAACATACCCGAGCTCTTAGAAAATGTCAATCAAATGTCATTTCTTTCCATTAAAAACGCAAAGTTGAAAAAAAATTGTAAACACGGCACTCTCTACGCAATTAATAACAAATCTTCGTCGGGTATTGCCTTTAGACATTCGTTTATCTTTGTTTAACATAATGGACAAAGAAAAACTTGCAGAACGTTTAAAAGGTATGTAATTTCCCCCACGAAATCACCTTGATCCAATCACCAATCTGCTATCTGCACTTCAATTGATTTTGTCCATGCTTGCGTCAACAAAAAATAAAAACAACAACCCGTAACACAGTAAAGTCCATAAATAGTTGTCTAATTTTTCTTTTAACTTTTAATAATAATTAGAGCCAACAGTTGATGCGATCCAGAAATTCTTTGCCGAAAAATTGGGATTCTCCAGTACTTCCTTAGGTGAACAGGTTTGTGTACACCAAAAATTGTTATCAAAATATGCATTAATTGTCCCGATTGCAGGAAAAAGTGATTGATGATCTAACATTCGATGGTCTGACCAAGCACTGGAAGGACAATGGCTTCAAAAACATTATTACAATGGTTGGAGCTGGAATATCAACGTGTTAGCTAAATAAATGTTCACTTACTTGTTAGAAAAAATAACCCATTCAATCTTTATAGCTGCCGGAATCCCAGATTTCCGTTCTCCTGGCTCAGGGCTCTATGACAACCTCCAGAAATACAACCTTCCACATCCAACTTCAATATTTGAAATGGACTACTTTATGGACAATCCTGCACCCTTCTTTGCTCTGGCCAAAGAACTCTATCCGGGGAATTTTTATCCAACTCCATCGCATTATTTCGTGCGGCTGCTTCATGAGAAAGGTCTTCTCCTCCGACATTATACCCAAAATATAGACACTTTAGAAAGAATTGCTGAAATACCAGAATCCAAGCTGGTAGAAGCACATGGAACATTCTTCACCAGTCATTGTTTGGGCTGTCGCAAGCGGCACACTATGGAATGGATGAAGGAACAAATCTTCGCGGACAATATACCAACTTGTGCCACTTGCAACAGCTTGGTGAAGCCTGACATTGTGTTTTTTGGCGAGAACTTACCCGAAGAGTTCTACGAGGCTCCAGAAAAGGATTTCCCAAAGTGTGATTTGCTTATTATAATGGGAACATCCCTCGAGGTGCAACCGTTTGCTGGTCTCATCGATAAAGTTGGTCCGGATTGTATGCGATTGTTGATCAACAGGGATAAAGTTGGACGTGGAGGAAGATCTTGGTATTCATTTGGACCTGGGCTAAGGTATGGCAAGGATGACAATACAAGAGATGTGGCTTATATTGGAGACTGCGACAAAGGTGTCTATGCTGTCGCCGATGCTTTAGGTTGGGGCGATGAGTTGAAGGAATTGGTGAATTCAGAACATAAACGATTGGAAGCGAAGAATAACTCTAGTGAGAGTTCGGACTTAGTAGAAGAGGAAGAGGGAGCTAGTGCAATAAAGTCTAAGACAAAATCAGAACAAGGATCTCCAGAAACGGAGAAAAGTGACAAGTTGACTTCTTCGCCAAAGGAGGAGCATAATGAAAGTAAAACTAAATAAAAGATAGGTATAATGTTGGATATTGGATTAGGTGAGAAAGGTAACAGACATGGTCATAAGGCAGAGATTTTATTGATGTGATTCTTCTAGCTTTAAGATATTCAATAAAATATAATTGTGAGTTTTCATCACACAAAATAGGACAAAAAAAAAACGATTTATTAAAATCATGGGAAGGTAGAAATTGCGGGTTTAAGTCTTAAAATCCACTTATTGTTTCGCTAACCAAAGTAGGTACCCTCAGCTGATCATATTCGTTTCCAGATTCACAATCCTGTTCCTAGGATGTGGATCTGCAACGGCAGGGTAGGATAAACTCTTTTAACTATTCTTAATAACAAAATGGGAAGTTATCAACCGTGTGGAGTTTAATGCTTCAATGCTGTCTTCTCTCGAGTGGCGTAGATAGCTTTTTGCTATGGGGGGGATGGATCTAGTTCGCTCATTTTTTTGCGATTATAGGTTCTATAAGACATGTTATGCATTCGTAAAAAAAAATTCTAACAATCAAACTTGACATTACGATGATAAAGAAGTCGAAAAGAGTGGGCCCGACAATTCTGTCTGTCTGTCCGTGTGTCTGTCTGTAAGTTACTACATCCTAAACGGCTGGACCGATTTGCGTCAAACTTGGTACATAGTATTATTATGACGTCTTACAGAGCGGTTTTTGGAAATAACATTCTAGCTCCAAAAATAACGGTAGCTGCCATACGATTTTTAGTGAAAAGTTAATTCTCTCAAAAATGGCTACTACGATTTTGATAAAACTTTCTGAATAGTGTTTTCTGTGCAAACTTTATGTTTTGGTTGGAATAGATTTTTCAGGAAAAGTCTTATAACGGTACCTCTCATATAGGACTGGTTTTTTTTTAAATCAGATTTTCTCGTAAGCCACTTGACGGATTTTGATGAAATTTTTAATGTAGAAGCCCTCTTAAAGGCAAAAAAATATAAATTTTTAAATTTTTGAAAAAAGTTTTTTAAAAAAAATTTATTTTTTTTTCTTTTTTGTTTTTTTTTTTTTAACGGTTCAAGCTATTTTTTTTAAATATTATTTTATTGATAAAAACTACAAGTTGTCCATACTTTAAAAAAAAACTTGGAATTTATTTTGGAAAAGTTTTTAAAAAAAAAACTGTCTTTTGAAAAAAAACTGTTCGAACGATTTTGAAAAAAAAAATTCTTAAAATTTGTCACAATAAACAAAATCATATGACTCTTTTCATTTTTTGCAAAAAAAAAGTCTTAACTATTGATTTTTAAGTGATCAATAAAATTTCATATACGAGTATGTACTTAGTTTTTTCCCTGCTTTTTTTCCAAAATCTCAAACCTCAAGACCACTGTCTCACATTAGAGCAAGTTTGTCCGACCCAGTCGTGCACTTTATTTTTAAAGTTTTTTTTGTCTTGTTCACTATGACTTATATGAACTCAGTTATGAGATTTTGAGCAAACGCCATTGGATGAGATCTCTACGCGTGCGTCTTTTGCATAGCAAATGTAATTTTTGACATAAATAACATTATTTGTTGTTAAAATGTTTCCCGTTAAAAATTTCTTTAAGTTTTGTTTCTTTAAAAACGTCTCTAGTGCCCAAATTAAAACACCAGATTAGGTGCTACAACATTATAAGATTTTGGCGTTCTCGGATTTTAAATAATTATGGCATGGGCGATATGATAACCTATTTGGGTCTCCAGACGACTTTTGTCAGGAGATTTTGGACCATGTGTTAGAACCTAAACTAGGTAATAAATAAATTAGTCTTTTCCCTCTTTAATGAAAAACAACACGTATTTTTATATAAATGTTTATTTTAACTCTACTCGACTCATTCGCCTTCAAATAATAACTGCCGCTTTCATCTCAGTCGATTCGCTGAATCCCTTCTGCGACAGAAGAACAGAAGTGTTCTTTTACCTTTCTGTTTGCTGAATAGGTAATACGAATGCGTTTTAGGATGCTGCTAACACATGATTTAGTTTTTGGGCGATATGAAATTTTGTGATTAGCTCTGTTTGTTGAACTTTACCCAGGGTCGCCCCAGGTTTAATTGACAACTACAAGAGATATTTGTTCGATTTGTGTTTACTTTCATCAAAATAAATGTATTCACTTGCATTTCTTTTACTTTTTTCGAAAAAAAGATATGAAAAATCAAACACAGAAGAAAATTAAATGCACAAGAAATGCTTGACAGCAAAAGTCACTTCAACAGCTAATTCGCTTACCTCAACTCACCGCAGCTAAATACCAAGATCGACTTCAGGGTGACTTCAGGGCGACCCCAGGTTTAAAAAAACAGAGAATTTTCTCTTGAGGACGAGTTGAGGTACCTATTTCAAATAATACCGTACCGGCAAGTGCGAATCGGACTCACGCACGAAGGGTTCCATACCATTACCTATAAAAACGAGCAAGGAATCACGTTTTTCGTATAGGAGCCCTCTTAATTTTTTTTTTTAAATTTAGTTTTTAGTATTTGTTGTTATAACAAACACAATGATACATCATCTGTCAAAATTTCAACTGTCTAATAGCGAGTTTCATTCAAGAAAAGATTTATTCTTTCTGCCAAAAGATTTGATCTTTTTCAGTTTTGCAAGTTTAATTGCAAAAAAGTTCAATTACAGATCAATTCTCAACACGAAAGATTGCATCTCTGATGGGTTGGGAGAATCGATCTGAATACTATTCTGTCAAACGTCAAATGAGAAATAATTTGTTATTTCTTGTCGTTTGTTGTGAAATTGTGCCAGTCTATGATAAATAAATCGAAAATAAACAAATAATGATCAAAGAACTTAATATGTATACATATGTACTTTAATTATTCAAATTATTATCAATTAGCTATAATTATCCAATGTTAGCAATTCCAACGACAAAAGACAAAAACCAAATGACAAAAAGTCAAATTACCAAAAAAAATTTCATTGAAAAGACCAATTCTCGATTTTGAGAACAAATCTTCCAAATTTTAATGAAACTCACTATAACTATCACGGTTCATGGGATACAGCCTGGTGACGGACGGACAGCGAAGTCTCAGTAATAGGGTTCCGTTTTCACCCTTTGGGTACGGAACCCTAAAAACGAGTTGTGGCGACCCCAGGGTGACTTCAGGGCTCAACAAACAAAGCTTTTATTTGAGCATTTTTATTTTGCGCCATAAGACAACACGTTAGTAATGTCAAAATGCCCAACACCAATGTCAATTCGCCCAAATTGCGGTAATAATATTACAACAAGAAAATTGGGGCCTGTCATGGTAACCGATCGGAGAGAAATTTCCTCAGATTCGGACGAAATGTACGAATTTTGTATCATGGTAGCCGTTCCGATTGATTAACCGGACATTCTTCGGAAAAAAGCATGAAGCATGCTTTCAAATGTCAAAATCACAGCGGCGCACATTGAATTCATGCGATCCAACGCGTCTATTTGATTTGTGTTTCTTCCTATTCTCTCCGTCAGCAAATCACATGTGGAACTTTGTCGGATGGTAATAAAAAAATATATATTTTTAAATAAAAAGGAAAGACAAACTATTTAATTTCTTGCGTATTTGTTTTGTGATTCTCTTTTCTTTGTTTGAAGTTCTCTGCTTGTATTAATATATTTCATTCCTTAAAAATACGGCTGTGCTGGATTATTCCACTACAAAAGGGGTTCATACTTTATTTATTTTTTTCTTTTCCTTATGCCATGTGTGCGCTCCGTTACGCAGTTTTATTTCTCTTCCGATTCGGATACCATGAACACAATAACTGCTGGAACACAATGGAGCCGGAGCCGGATCCGCAATCGCATCCGTATCGCATGTCAAAATATTGAATACACACGAATTCAATGTTGTGAACACAACGAGACGGATCCGCAAATGCAGCCGCAAACGGCGACGGACGAGTTGGCCGACTTTTAATAAATACGTGCGTATTTTAGACATTCCATACAAAAAAAAAGAGCAACGTGCTAATAAAATCCTTTTAGAAATTAGGTCAGGGTACAAAAATGTATAAAAAAGACTATACATGATGCGATATATGTTTTAATCATTTATTATATGCATATATATGTATGTTTTTCAGTGGAAATTGTAAAAAAAAGGTGGAGTACGTACGACTCTATTGTGGGCACTTCTAATTAGGTACGTACGGCATGCGATACGGTTGCGGCTGCGGTTCCGGTTGCGTTTTCTATTGTGTTCCAGCAGTAAATGCTCCAATCGGGACTTTTCTCCGATCGTAGGATTCTTCGAACGGATACCATGATAGGGGCCATTATTGAACAAAAAATTTGGAGTTGTGACATTTTTAATTCGGGCGTTATGGTTTTTGGGCGATGAGACCTAACGCCGAAGCTCGAGTATAATGTTCATATCTGCGCAGGTGCTCTGATTATCTACACACTTGCGTCTCATGGCCGTAATTCAGAACAGATCTTTTAAAGTGATTAATTACTTTCAAAAACAATGCTCCATCGAAATAACAAGTTGCATTCCTCTAAACTAATTTCCCCGTAATACTCGCTCTACTGGGAATGGGTCAATGTTTGCCTCCAGTTACTACATGTTTGCCTCTAGTTACATTTGAAACGTATGTGTATCGGTGTCCGGTGTATTTCCTTCACTCTTCTATCCACCATTCCTGATACCTGAACGCTCTAGGCTAAGATTAGACAAGTAAATTTAACTAACCATTTACGAAAGCCTTACAGAAGTAACTTACCGGAAACTTTTACGCCATACATGAAGGTTACAGAACGACATGCTTCCCGTAAGTTGTAAGCTTACCACTGCCGGGTGTGTAGGCTGTGAGATTTACGTAAGTGTCAAAAAGCGCGTTTACACTTGTAAGTTTTTCTTTCAACTAGCAACATAAAATTTACTGTAAGTCACATACAGAGCAGTTTACATGAGCAATTTTTTCAGAAGTTGCTTACGTAAGTAAAACTTACATTATTTAATCTTTGCCTAAGACTTAGGTCCTACGTAAGACGTACTTACTGCGATAAATGACGATAGGCTTACAAATAAACCCCCCTGACCTGAACAGTCATACTACATAATTCAAAATATGAAATCACTGATAAAATAAAAAAAGTGAATAACGAATCTGGGATATTTTTAACTCTACATTTCAAACTTGCATACGTTTCTTGTACCTTTACTTGGATACACATAAAATACAATTTTGGTTTAAGAAAACTTGAAACTTATAAGATAAGAACAATGAAGCATTTTCGGTTGAAATGAACACACAAATTCCTGGAATTAAATGAAATTAAAACGTTGTAGAGTGGTATCATCAGTTGTTTAAGAAAAATAAAATAGAATGATTTTAAAAAACAAAAGCTCAAAACTTTTAATAACTCTATGGACAGTTAATATACGAGTATTAATAGAATGCAGTGCAAGTAAGAATCTTATTTACTTCGTTCAAAAAATTTAGTGCTTACCTAGTATCTTCAAATTGAAGTAGGGACTGTAATAATGACTAATGACGATCTGTTTCTTACTCTTTTTAACAAAAAATATAGGTTCTTATAAATATCCGGTAAGAAGCTTTCAATATTGTTTTTAAGCATGGAACAAAAACGTTAAAGTGTTTTTGTTGTTTAATATTTAAGTTTGATATTTTAGCCTGATCGAATCCAAAAGTGCTACCAATTCAGGGATGTGGTGTTTTGGGAAAGCTAAGCAAAATTTTCAGTTTTTCCTCAATAACTCAACACAAACAAAACGCAAATTTTGAGTTATTTTACAAAAATAATTTCTTTTAGAAAACTATGCTAAAATACTTTTTTTACACCGTCTAATGAATTCTCTAATTTTGAAAAAAAAAAAATGCATGGTGCTATCCTTGGACCAAAACACGATAGCGTCAACAAAATAAACTGTTGAATTCAACTAAATCAATGGAATACAAATCTATTGATACAGTTATGGAGGAGGAACAAGCTGTCCAATTACCCAATCGAATTTTTAAACTCATTCTTCTTCGCTCTTCGTTCTTAAAATAGGTTCACTGTTGATGTTAATCTGCAATTTGCAACCGGCAAAGCTGTGCAAATTTTATCCACGCCACCAGTTTGTTCCGCCCATACCCATGCACGCGATATAGATTTACAGTTTACCTTCAAGGAACTGCAATTTTCTGTAAGCCTCAAAACGTCTGATCAACATAAAAATAACGACAAAACATTATAGTGTGCACTCTGGCGTATGCGTACTTTTCTGAGTTTATTAAATAAAATAAAAAAACACCCATGTTCTCATAATTTAGACAACTTCCATGGAGGTGCGGTGACGTATTGCGTGGTAGTGTTTGCTAAACATCAAAATATTTTACTATCGAAAGTATCGATGTTTTTCTGAAAAACTATCGATACTATCGATAATTTTTTAAAATCATTAATTAATCAAAATGAAAATGAAATAATTCTGGTTAAATAAAAAAAAAAAAAAACACAAAAAAAACAAGCTTTAAACAAAATAAAACAATGCCATGTTAGTTTATTATAAGTTCAAGAGAAATGTGCAAAGCATAGGTAGAAGGAAAAATGTTTTAATTATGTTTGATAAAAAGAAAATTGTTTAAATTTTTATCTTTAAGGCGATTTCTTCTTTACGTCATTATGTCTCCTGCTTTGGAAAAAATTCGTTCAGAAGGAACCGAAGAAGCTGGAATGCAGAGATACTTAATCGCGATTTCTCGTAGTTTACTTGTTGATTGATCCCAATACGTAAGTGAACAAGAACTTCTATCCATTAAAGATTTTTTCAAGTAGTGACGTACATTATGTCAATTATGGCTTCTGCTTCTGTCAAGCGAGTTGAACTTGACATCTGGTCACGTACAGTGTTATATTCCATTTAAACCACCTCTTCACTTGGAATGAAAATAATGCGTTCCAAATATTCCACATTGAATAAAGAATCAAGGAAATAGTTTATCCGGAATATTCCATTGAGAAACGAAAAAAGGGCGTTCCATTTACTCCGAATATACGGAATAAATAAAGAAACTCACACATTACTACAGTTTGTGTATCAAAGGACTGGAATTTGAATTTGCAAGTGTACAGGGATGTCCAAGATCGAAGACAAATTTTCAAAAAAGATATATTAAATTTTGATATTAAAAATTTGTTAAAATATTTGCCCTCTTCGATAGTATCGATAGTTTTTTACTATCGATACTATCACCGATAGTTTAAAACTTTCGATAGTATCGATAGACTATCGATGTATAGCCAACACTAGTGAATGGTGCACTAGCCCCTCATACGCTAGGTTGCTTGTTCAAGCCCAGTTCGGGCAAAAATTCTTCGAAAATTAAATTGAACATAAAAGCCATTGCGCACCACTAAAAGAGTCTAAAAGAGGTTGGTGCCCGTGAAGTATAGGACAGTATTAGGTTTATTTATTGAAAATGTTTATATCTATGTATCATCGTTTATATCATCGCGCTATCTGATCGGAATGGAAAAAAGAAGATTCACATTCACCAGCAAATCTCAAAATAATCTTCTTCGGATTAATGCATTGAAAACAAGAACATTCGAAAGATTTGAACATTTTGATTTTATTAGTGAACCTCGAGTGGGTTGGTGCGTGTCGTCCCATATACGGCAATTTTGTTTGTAATCGCAGCCATTCAATCGAAAATGTATCTTGTCCCTAAAAATATTTTAGGCCAAATGTTGGTCTCTTCCCAACGCCGGCAGCTAGCGAACAAATGGCTTTGCCTGCGGTCATGAACTTTGACAGGGTCAGATGGATCTTGTACGGGTGAAGGCCCAAGTCCTGACCCAAAATCAAATAAATAAATTGTTGGCACAACAGCTCCAAGCGGGGCCGGGGCCGGGGCCGGGGCCTGTGACTTATACTCTCAACCATTGCTGTGTGTGCGTTGATATTCTGCAGGAAAGGCAGTGACCTACAATTTACCGCCGAATCCGAACGGCTTACAGAGAAGCACTTTCCATGCCATTAATTACTCTTGGAGGATTTGTCACTTCATCGCAAGAGGCAGTACCCTGGAAAAGAACTTAGGTGTAGTCGTCATGGATTGAACCCAGAAACTTTGGTATGGCAGTCCGACACACTAACCACTACGCCACGGGGCGGGGTAGTACTAATTTTTAACTTTTGTCAGGAGAATTATTCGTTTTAGTTCAGTTCCGAAAGTTACCGAAAAAGCCAAGTTTAAACGATAATATTTCCCTGCTCCTCATCGAAAAGTACTGCCACTAAAAAGTTTAGAAAATCCGAGTCTTCGTTACTTCTCTCAACAGAAGTTAGAACCAGGTTCCCGTTAGAAATCAGTTTTGTCAAAGCATGTTAATTTTATGTTAATGTGGTGTAACTATATGGGCCTAGTTGTTTGGTATAAGAGCGTACCACGCTAGTATATTGGGAGCGTACTACGCTTTAATGGTAAGGCGATGTCTCGCCGTAATGTTCCTTGAAACAAAAATAAATAATCTAAGCAGTGCTGCTATTTCGAGTATTAATTTAAGTCTGTTTTTATTTTCAGTTTAATGTTCCTTAAATACATAATTCATAACTGTTATACTTATCTTCTATCTTACTTCTACATTTTCATAATTACTAACAATGTTATTCTTAGCTCCTATTGGTTGTAACATAAAATAGGATCTTATTTCTATTGAGTGACATTCAGTGCAATCGAGTGTATTGCTATTCAAAATTATTAATGTTGTGTGATGACACACTCGATTGAACTTAACATGTTTTGTCACTCGTTTTGTGTTTGGTTTGAGAGCAGTGGCGGTGCATATGTGGGTACACACTACATTAGATTTTAATTTAAATCAAAATCCCTAGAGCCATTTCCGAGCAAATCTAGAAAAACAAAAACTGTTACCTATTTAAAATATCGATTCGGCCCTTAACAAAACAAAAAATTTCAATAGTTTGAAGACCATTTGTTGAGAATGTAGTTTTACGTGAAAAAGCACCAACTGTTTAGTCTGACTAAAACAAGTTGTAATCTCTCGCAGAACCGTTTTGATTATGGCTATTTACGAAAGTGCCCTGACTCTGACTTCCCAAAATCGAATTTGAGTAATCGAGGAAAAACTAAAATATGCATTCCGATTCCATTAGATCTTGAAGTCGTAGCACTGAATTTATATCAGTATTCATCTCTAACATATTAAATAGTAAAAAATAAAAAAAAAACACTAAAATGGATTTGTTCCTGCTAAACCGTTAATTCTTCAACGCATTCTACAGCCTGTGATAACACCGACCGAACTGTATATTACGTTGGAAGTAAACTCAAACTTTACGTTAAGCTGTACATCAAACGAGCCGATTATTTGGAGTACGGGAATATTTCAGCAGCCCAAAAGTCCTAATACCACGACCACAACTCCACAGGGATACATAACAATACTTTATCTTCAAAACATATCTGTGCGACATGCTGGTAGATATTTCTGCATCAAGAAGAATGTTCTAGTGGATGGAAAGTTTAATTATTATAAATGTCCCGATATATCCGTATCTTGTGTCAACATATTTGTTAACGGTAAGTTTGAAAAAAATCTGTGTCATTTAAAAATCATCATTTTTGATACGCTGACAGTATGTAAAAAAATTTCATGATTATCGGTTGAGTGGTTCAAATCGTGAAAGCGATTATAAGCGCACTTATGGCCACCACCACAGACATACAGATACAGACCGCCAACTTTTTTTGACGTGATAACGTCTAATAAATCGGAATATATGGGCAGCACGCACGAAAAAGTGGCACAGTCACAGTCACGTTATATGTATATCTGCTTTGATAGCATAGAAAGTCGATAAAGTGGGAGGGGAGGGTGTTGGGTGGTTAGTGATTGGGGTAGTGTCGGGATTCGGGAAGAGGAAAAATTAAAAATTTGTCAAAAATGGTGGGTGGTTGTAGTTGGTGCGGTTGGTGAGGCAAAAATTGTCATATATAATGGGTGGTTCCTTGGTGGCTGTAGGTGAGATGTGTGTTTGGAGTTGTAGGGATTTGGTATGGTTGGAGGGGGGGGGGGGAGCAAATTGTCAAATATGGTGGGTGGTTGGTTGTCGTTCGTAGGTGGGTTGGGTGGTTGGCGGTTTAGGTGGTGGGGATGGTTGATTTGATGGGGTGGAGGGGGGGGGGGTGATGAAAAAATTGTCAAAAATGGTGGGCTGTTGGTTGCTGGTTGTATTTGGTAGTGGTAGGTTGGTGTTTGGGTTAGGGGTGAAAAAAAAAATTCAAAAATGGTGGGTTGGGTGGTTGGGGGTTGGTTATCACGTAAAATTATCGTCCGTAAACCGACTTTACAAACAACCAGTTTTTATTTTTTCTCTTTGCCTACAAGCTTGATGTGCATTTCATTTTGAGTATGTTGAAGCTTTTTCACTTAAGCTCTCTCGTGCATTTTAAATGGGAAACCAATACACGGCCACAGCCACAGTTATTCATATACGTTGGTGAATACAATATTTTTAGGGGCTTTCAGGCAAAAGGAATACGAGTTGGTTGTTTGTGTTCTGCGTTTTGTATAGCTTGTGGACAAAGCTGCCATTGGTCCTCAGAGTTCATATCAACAGTCATGGCTCATGAGATTTCCCTCAAGGTCACTTCTCATTGAAGTCGTCTAGCATTGAATTTCCTAGGCATAGTCATTGTTCGCCTGAGATCCTTCTTTGATATCCGTACTCGACGTTTGGCACCATCTGGGTAGTAAGCCAAACCAATGTTAGCTTTTCTGAAGGTTGGAGTTTGGACATGTAGAGTGCATGACAATATGGTTTCCGTTTACATAACCGTTATTATGTATTTGGTAGAGAAAAGACAAGGCCACACTAGGTGGATCTGCACTTCCCTAGAATACCAACTATTCGACACGAAGTTCTATGTGATTTTTTTTTACATTCAAAACTGCGATCTGTGAATGTGAGTTTTGAAAACTGGAATCTGAAAACCCTTTCATATGCGTTGTACGTAGGTACTTTTACTTTGTTTAATATCTCATTGATTTTTTTCCAGATCCAAAAGTGCATTTGGCACAAATCAAAGGGTTCGCAATTGATGTCACCAAGAATATGATTATAAGGATCCCATGTATACCAACGAAAACGTTAACTGATGTGGAATTGATAAAACCAAACGGACAGGTACCTATAATATTTTCTATATTTACTGTTAATGAATTAGGGGTCTGTTGTGCCGTATCATGCTATTTAGGAGCTCTTTTTTTTCATTAATTTGCGAGCAATCAAGGGGTTACGAATACCCTTTACATGAATTAACACAATGCGAGTGGTTACGAAAGTAGGATAGGAGATAAAAGAAGATACCGATGCATATTGGTTTTGAGTGTATGCAAATGCAAATCACAATGGGAGGGAAAAATTGAGCCGCTTAAAGCATTTCATATTCTTTAAGTGAGGCTAAAAAAAGAGTCTCTATACTTAACAATACATCCGTAGTTAGGCTCGAGGGTAAATTGATGGGCATTCCTAGCAATGCAAGTATTACGGGGAAATTTGTTAAGGGGTGGAATGCATAATGGCTATTTCGCTGGAGCACGGTTTATGGAAATAGCGATTAAACAAGGTTATACAAGAAACATTACTATGATGTTCGAGTGAAACAAATGTTTCGGTAATGGATTTTTCTCCAATCAGTTTTAAGGCTATTTTTGGATCCTATCCACAAGTTGAGAGTGAGTGACAGGAGCACCTGCCTGAGATTGAAGGAAAAGATCTCATTGAAAGATATTATTTAAGTTAGTATTTAAGAGACAGCTGACGGATCGGATATAGACTGTAAGAAGAAAATTCAGTTTATAAAAAAGAAGTTGGCCGTCACGTGACAACACATTCTATACACAGAGAGAAAAATGTAGTCAAATTCACCAAAAACGGTCGTAAAATTCACTGTAAATGTAGTGAAATCTCAACCCATTACACCTGTTGTGAAATTTACGATTTTTGTAGTACTTTTCACAATTTAAAATAATAGTAATATTTACTACTGATGTAGAACTTCTGTAGTTAAATCAACTACCAAGTTTCAAAAAAAATTCCACCAGCTATGTGTCTTCGATAAAATAGTAAAAGTCCTTACTAAACAAGTACAGTGAATTTACTAGTTTTAGTAAAAACCAACTACAGACGTAGTCAAATTTATTACATAAAATACTGAAATCTATTCCAGTTGTAGTAAAATCCACTACAGACGTAATAAAATTCATTGCATGAAATAGTAAAATTTATTGCAGTTGTAGTAAGATCTACAACGCACGTAGTAAAATCCATTGCATAGGGTAGTGAAATATACTACATTTTACTACAGATGTAGTTAAATCTATTGCGAAGGATAGTGAAATATACTCCAGTTGTAATAAAATCTACTACAGATGTAATCAAATTCATTGCATGAAATAGTAAAAGTTATTGCAGTTGTAGTAAGATCAACAACCTACGTAGTAAAATCCACTACATAGGGTAGTAAAATATACTGCATTTTACTACAAATGTAGTAAAATCTATTGCAGATGATAGTGAAATCTACTACAGTTGTAGTAAAATCCACTACAGATGTAATAAAATTCATTGCATGAAATAGTAAAATGTATTGCAGTTGTAGTAAGATCTACAACCCACGTAGTAAAATCCACTACATATGGTAGTAAAATATACTGCATTTTACTACAAATGTAGTAAAATCTATTGCAGATGATAGTGAAATCTACTGCAGTTGTAGTAAAATCCACTACAGATGTAATAAAATTCATTGCATGAAATAGTAAAATGTATTGCAGTTGTAGTAAGATCTACAACCCACGTAGTAAAATCCACTACATATGGTAGTAAAATATACTGCATTTTACTACAAATGTAGTAAAATCTATTGCAGATGATAGTGAAATCTACTACAGTTGTAGTAAAATCCACTACAACTGTAATAAAATTCATCGCATGAAATAGTAAAATTTATTGCAGTTGTAGTATGATCTACAACCAACGTAGTAAAATCCACTACATAGGGTAGTGAAATATACTGCATTTTACTACAAATGTAGTAAAATCTATTGCAGATGATAGTGAAATCTACTGCAGCTGTAGTAAAATCCACTACAAATGTAATAAAATTTATTACACTCAGAAGTGGAATTTACTACAGTTGTAGTAGACCGTTTTCGAAAAAGTAATTTGAATCAAAAAGGCAGTATGCAGAACTTTCTTGAAATACAAATGGCAAAAGAAAGCTGTATCAAAACGCAAACATGAATTAAAACTGCATTAGTTCAATAAAATGTTTGCGCTTATGAACAACTGACTTTTGCAGTTGGCGTTTCAAGAAAATTCTGTTGCATTCTGTGCATATTTTTGACGCAGCTGACATTTTCGAAAACGGTGAGGTATTCCCCCAAAACTGCAATCTGGAAATGAAAAGGAATGTTAAATTTGTAACAATGAAATCTGCTGTTTTCTTACATTCAATTTATATACCTACATATATCGAAAATACAGGTAAATCCCCTTTCGTTGATGTCGAAACCATTTTTTTCTGAAATGAAAGTAACTAAAAAATTTCTTCTATAAATCTTCCTTAGACTTTATCTGAAATTATAAGTCAAATTATTTATGTGTATGTATTCAAAAAATATTTTTATTTCAATTTTATTATTTTATTTTAACAATAGATACAATGGTATTATGTTTCTTTAATCAATATAATTTTAACAATATAATGTCTTAAATTTCTTTATCAATTTAAAATAATTAATATGTATAGCTTTTTAACATTTCCTTAAATTTTACTTTTGCATTAAAGTAATTAACAAATAAATAATGGTATTTTTTAAATATTTTTAAATCTAAGTGCCATTCTACCATCGGAAAGTTTATGTGGCAAAGCAGGGTAATATTGGAAATCCGTTATTAATTTAAAACTTAAAATATTCGTATTTTCCGTTGTTACAAAAGAATTTATATTTAAGTCGTATCGAAACAAATATTTAGTTGAAACAATTATTATACATTTTTTGCTGACCACTATTTCAGAAATTTTATAAATAAAGTTGCTTTTCTTGTGAAATAAATAAAATCCAGAAGAGTACGAAGTTCCCATAAAAATTATGTTTTGTGCAATTGTCTGAATACCGTCAAGACCAAATTCTTGAAGATCTTTGAAATATGGCTTTTTAGATATGCAAACATTTTTACTTTTCAAAATTTTAATTTTTTCGTCTTTTTCATTTAAATAAAAAAAGTTAGCTAATTTCAAAGATAGCTTGATTCCAAGGGAATAGCATACATTTTTTCTAGATGTTATGCTCTGGGCATATTGTTTCAACTCTTTGTGTTTTCCTTCATTTCGCATACTCCAAAACATTTTTAATGGCCCAACTCTTTTTATCACACCACAATAGTGAGTTAAAAAATGGGCTTTTGGCTTTAGGGGTTCATTAAATAATTCTTTGTAAATTTTATTATGATCAGCTACTCGGGATGCCAATTCTTCTAAATCATTTTCATTAAATGAACCATATAAGCATAGATCTACCAGTTTTTGAAGATTTAAGAAAAAAAGCCAACATTTGTCATCCTCAGGTACAAAATCCCAAACCATTAAAGAAAAAAAATGCACAAAGCAATGGCTTTCGCTCGCTTGCATATTCAAATTTTTGTTTTGTAAGGCCTCAAGTTTTATGGGAAGGGAGTAATTTTTCGAATCTATTGTTCCGTAATCAAAAAGCTGTTTTCTATCATTTAGATCTTCGAGTGAAAAATATTTTTTTGTTTTCATGAAGTATAAAATAATAGCACACATATCATTTTTCAAAACCCCCTCGAAAAGATCATGCATTATATCAACAGAAACGTTAACAACGGCATGAAAAGATGGAAGGATATTGAAAGCACATATTTCTGAGATTCCCGTTTGTTTTGGGTCATTCAGTAAAAGATCAGAATCATAATTTGAAACCGTTCTTAAGCTACTTTCCAACTCATAACATAGACTTTGTGTTTCCTTTTTCGAAGATTTACAAATTCGACAAAAATGAAGAGGTGAAAAAGAAGATCTGAAGCCTAGAATTTTATTTAGACCAAGATTATCGCCAGTAACTAAGCCTAAAGCAAAATAAATCCTTTTTTCAATACCTCCCGTTTTAATCATGACGCCGTTAAGTTCTAAATCCAACAAAATTTCCAAGAGGTTATTTAAAACATCTTTACGCTCATATTTCTTAAAATATTCAGCTTTAATAAGCATAGCAGGCAATATATTTGTCAAACAAGAACGCTTATGCTCTGGTAATGTAGGAAAATTGATATAGAATGCTGAAATTGAATTTACTCCGGAGTGTGAGCCCAACACATTATCTGGATCAAAATCGTCATTATAAAGGAAATATGGAATAACAGTTTTGTTTTCATTTGAGAATTTAGAATAAATTTTTTTCCAAACGGAGCCACACACAAAATTCTTTATCTCATCGGAATGCGCCATAAGGTTTTCCATTTCCTTCAAAGTTTTTTCAAGCAAATTTTCCGTTTCAAAAAATTTTTTTAGCATAAAAGGAATTGATGAAATTGTTCCTTTTATTTCCTTATATTCTAAAGTTGGTATACCCTTTTTAATCGTGTTTTGAAGTTCAGATGAAACTGTATTATTGGTTGGTACTTCTATCAAGTTTTTCTTAGTTAAATGCTTTATAAGTTTTTGCTCAGTGTCTATTTGGCAAAAAGCTGTACCACAAAATTTGCTTATTTTTTCAATTGCTGTAATTGGATCGTTGAAATCAATTACGCATTTGATAGGCTCAAATAAAAGTTTTTGAATTTCTGAAACAACATTGAATACTAAATTTCTTGGAACAGAATTGTGATTCATCATTTTTAAAACAAATCTTAAGGCACATTCCGAGAGGTCAACTTCTTTATTTTTAACAGATTCATCAAATTGCTCAGTAGAATTTTTATTAACATTATTAGAAAAAGAAAAATCACTTCTTGAGTTTTGAGAACGACACGAAGAATTGAAGTCTTCGTGAAAATCATCTGGACTTTCTGGGCGATGAAAAACTGCAGAAGTGGACTTATGGATTGAAATATTGGAATTGCTATTTACATCAGCGTGAACTTTCTTTAAATGTCGTTTTAAAACTAGGAAATCAGAAAATGCTTGTGGACAGTTCCCCTGTTTGCAATAAATTTCTTTTTCATATTTATGCTTCAACTTTAAATGAAAATAGTAATCATCCAAATTTGAAAAGTTTAATTCACAAGCAAAGCAAGAATACATGGTTTTTTTGTATTTTAATCTTTTAGCTCATTTATTAGTGCTATTGTCTTTGAACTTAATGTGCTTGAATTTAGATCGAAAAAAAAATTCTCAATGAATAACCATACATTTTGACTTTGTACTGGATATTTCAGATTAAAAACGTAATACAATTTAAAGGCTAAATCAATCGTTGATACAAAGTTATCGCATTTATGAAAAATTTTGTCTGAAATAAGGTAATATAAGTTTTGAGTTGGTATTGACACCACCATAGGTTGAATATTAAGATTTAATTCTTTGAGGGAGTGTTTAACTGTTCTATATTTTATCAAGATATCGGCTTGGTTCTCCACTTCGATAATGCTGCTATTGATTGCATCTGTTATTGAAACGTGCCACTTTTTTCCATTTTCAAGTGAAATCTTTTGAGATGGAGGCAGTTTATAGTGAAGTAATTTGAATGTTAGAAGGTCTTTATAATCTGTAAGAAAATAATTTACATAGTATATAGCGGTATAAAAACACTTCGCATTTAAAATATCATTATTTTTGTAGCAAAGTCTTTGCCTTCATTATCTGATTCATTTATATGGGCAAATAACTGTTTTACGGATTTGCTCGCACTTCTGATTTGCTCAAAGACGTTTTGCAAAATTTTTTTTTGAAAACCAGCCCAATTCTTTTTCAAACAAAATGACTTCTCCTCATTAAAAAGAGAAACAAAGTCTAAATCAATCTATGGAATAATTGTTTTGAATGGCATTTTTCCCAAAATTAAAAGAATAAGTTCTTACCAAATAAAGGCCAACAGATTGGGTAAAAAGCGGCCAGTCATTGAAAATTTCGGATGCATTTTTTTGTAAAATTTCTATCCTCCTTATATTGAAACAATTATTCCACTTAAGGACTACCAGCTCTATTGGTTGTGAGTTGTATTTCAACCAATCCTTCTCATTCAACCCTGCAAGATTTTGATACCAATCACTTTTTTTCCATATAATGGATGATTTCAGGTCTACTAAACTAAATACACTAAAAGAATTGGTTTTTTGTAGGAAGACAAATACTAGCCAAATAATAGCCAGAATTAATAATAATGATAAGTTAAATTGAGTTAGATTTTCACGTAATAATTGAACCACGAGCTAAACGTATACAACATAAACGTTATATATTGCAGATGGCTTAATTATACGTCCACTACGATTTGAGATTTGATAACTCAGAAGTGAAGAAGAAAATAGATCAGTCTTCTTAAGTGGGTATGAGATAATTTTCATATAAATCAAAGTAGCGAAAAAGATATGGAACCCAAATCTGGGGCCAAGATCAGATAAATATAAATGAAAGCTTTTCAAAGCTTTCAGTGGAGGATAACTCAGAAGTGATGAAGAAAATAGATCAGTGTTCTTAAGTGGGTATGAGATAATTTTCATATAAATCAAAGTAGCGAAAAAGATATGGAACCCAAATCTGGGGACAAGATCAGATAAATATAAATGAAAGCTTTTCAAAGCTTTTAGTGGAGGATAACTCAGAAGTGAAGAAGAAAATAGATCAGTCTTCTTAAGTGGGTATGAGATAATTTTCATATAAATCAAAGTAGCGAAAAAGATATGGAACTCAAATCTGGGGACAAGATCAGATAAATATAAATGAAAGCTTTTCAAAGCTTTCAGTGGAGGATAACTCAGAAGTGATAAAGAAAATAGATCAGTGCTCTTAAGTGGGTATGAGATAATTTTCATATAAATCAAAGTAGCGAAAAAGATATGGAACCCAAACCTGGGGACAAGATCAGATAAATATAAATGAAAGCTTTTCAAAGCTTTCAGTGGAGGATAACTCAGAAGTAAAGAAGAAAATAGATTAGTCTTCTTAAGTGGGTATGAGATAATTTTCATATAAATCAAAGTAGCGAAAAAGATATGGAACCCAAATCTGGGGACAAGATCAGATAAATATAAGTGAAAGCTTTTCAAAGCTTTTTTAGCAATGATTTGCCTCTGATGTTGGATTGTAGGATGTGTTGGACGAAATAAAAAAAAAACGTAATTATTCCTATGAAAACCTTGTTTATAAATCAAAGTAGCGAAAAAGATATGGAACCCAAATCTAGGGACAAGATCAGATAAATATAAATGAAAGCTTTTCAAAGCTTTTAGTGGAGGATAACTCAGAAGTGAAGAAGAAAATAGATCAGTCTTCTTAAGTGGGTATGAGATAATTTTCATATAAATCAAAGTAGCGAAAAAGATATGGAACCCAAATCTGGGGACAAGATCAGATAAATATAAATGAAAGCTTTTCAAAGCTTTCAGTGGAGGATAACTCAGAAGTGAAGAAGAAAATAGATCAGTCTTCTTAAGTGGGTATGAGATAATTTTCATATAAATCAAAGTAGCGAAAAAGATATGGAACCCAAATCTAGGGACAAGATCAGATAAATATAAATGAAAGATTTTCAAAGCTTTCAGTAGAGGATAACTTAGAAGTGATGAATCCAGGAATTATACATACAGAATATTATCTAATTAATATCTACAATCTAAATTGATTTTTCGTTCTATAACATGAAATGGAATAATGTGAAGGCTATGCATTTACATGAGTATACTTTATCATTAAACAATTCACACAACTCTGGAAGCCCCCATTGGCTTTAGTAAGTCGTTCATTCATCCGTCGAGTCACTTTTGTTTTCAAAATCTCCAATCTATTTATGATTTTTGTATTTTTTTTTTGGTAATTGTAATTAGTGAAGCAAATTGACAAATAAATTTTTTACAATCTAAAAGCAAAATCCAATCCTTCTATAATAACTTCTATCATCTACCATCTCTTGCCATCTACCATCTTCTTCCAACTTCTATCTACCAATTACCATCTAATTACCATCTGACAAGATAAGATAAATATAAATGAACTAGAATATTCCAGCTTTCAGTATAGGATAACTCAGAAGTGATGAAAACTGGGGACGTGATAAGATAAATATAAATGTTCCAGCTTTTAGGGGAGGATAACTCAGAAGTGGTGAATCCAGGAATTATGCCTACAAAATATTAAGCAGTCATAGACCATAATCAATCTTTCCACTACACCCACACAAAACCCAATTAAAACTCTTAGCACAATTAAAACTTAGCAAAGATGGTTTAAATGTTTTAGAGCAGCAGAAATGGAATCCATAGCTAGGAATAGGTACTTAATCCACAAGCAAAGCAACTTATTTGTTTAACTTTAATTGTTTATACATAGGTACGTTTCACAAATTGAAATTTTTGTTAATAAACCATAAGCTTCTCAAAACATATAAGTGAATAAGCAATATTACTAACCAAAATATGTATATAACAAAGCATGATAGTAAGATACTGTTTTGAAAATATATTTCAATCTGAAATTTAATTTGTCTTACTTTGCGTAATATCTGGCGGTGATGGGCACGATGTTATTGAATTTGATGAAGACGATGAATTACCCGATCTTAAACAACCGTTAACACAACCGTGTTTTGGTCGTGTGGGTAAAATTCCTTTCTTTCTCAACGATTTGATTTTGTTGTTGTAGGTTGAATACAGTTGACCTCTGGCTCTGCCCCCATCTCCACTAGGCACGTAGTAACAATTCTATGAAATAAATCATTATTAGTAAAAAGTTTTATTTTAAGCTATTGTTTTAAGACCTTATTTTCAAAAGGGAAAATTTTGACCAATTGCTCAGCTAATGAATTTATTTCCTTAGTTCCCAATACAATTTCATTAAAGAGAGCAAAGTCAACTAAAGTTGATATTACATCCTTTCTTTCTGCAGAGTTAAAGGGGCTTTTTTTTTGTAGCAATGATTTGCCTCTTATGTTGGATTGTAGGATGTGTTGAACGTTCTAATGAAATAAAAAAAAACGTAATTATTCCAATGAAAACCTTGTTTACCTACAATTAAATTGGATATATTTGGCATTCTTTTTTTTTTTTCATTTTTAATTCTTTAGAAGAGAAACACGTTTGTGTCATAATCTACACCCCATTTTTGTCCAATACAAGTATTACTCACCATGTATTGTTGTTCGAGGTTCAAACTTTTTTCGGAATCAGATCGTAAAATTAAGTCTTTCTTCGAAAGTTTTCCCATCACGACGCTGGATTCGGAGGCAGCACTACCCGACCCCGCAGAAAGACATTCTGATATCGAGCTTAGAGGTAAGTTCTAAATTTGTATAAACATTGTAACTTTCGAAATATAAATCGTCCTCTCATTCTTATCTTATCTTACCTTCAAGGATCTCCATTTAGATAGTCTTGCCTTGAACTTAATCCGGAATCCCATCAATTCTTGAGGAATTAGATTGTCTATGTCGGAAACCGTTATATGCTCTAGGCAATCTAAATCAATTTTTCTTTCTATAATATAGAATGAAATAATGTGAAGGCTATGCAATTAAATGAGTATAATTTACCATTAAACAATTCACACAACTCTGGAAGCCCCCATTGCTTTAGTAAGTCGTTTATTTCTTCATCCGGCGAATCATACGTGAAAACATACTCTACATCAGCAGGTTTTTCAGATATTTGCTGACTGAATGCTATATTATCCCCTTCACTCTCATAAAAAACTTCTTCAATAAGATAGGCACCGTCTGATTCTTCACATTTGTTTTCAGAATCTCCCATCTATTAATGATTTTGTTATTGTTTTTTATTTCAATGAACAAAATGGTAATTAGTAAAGAAAATTGAAAAAAAAACTTCTACCATCAACCACCTTCTACCATCAACCATCTTCTACCATCAACCTTCTTCTAACTTCTATACCACCTTCTACCATCAACCACCTTCTACCATCAACCACCTTCTACCATCAACCATCTTCTACCATCAACCATCTTCTAACTTCTATACCACCTTCTACCATCAACCACCTTCTACCATCAACCATCTTCTACCATCAACCATCTTCTAACTTCTATACCATCTTCTAACTTCTATACCATCTTCTACCATCAACCATCTTCTAACTTCTATACCATCTTCTAACTTCTATACCATCTTCTACCATCAACCATCTTCTAACTTCTATACCATCTTCTAACTTCTATACCATCTTCTACCATCAACCATCTTCTAACTTCTATACCACCTTTTACCATCAACCACCTTCTACCATCAACCATCTTCTACCATCAACCATCTTCTAACTTCTATACCATCTTCTAACTTCTATACCATCTTCTACCATCAACCATCTTCTAACTTCTATACCACCTTCTACCATCAACCACCTTCTACCATCAACCACCTTCTACCATCAACCATCTTCTAACTTCTATACCATCTTCTAACTTCTATACCATCTTCTACCATCAACCATCTTCTAACTTCTATACCATCTTCTAACTTCTATACCATCTTCTACCATCAACCATCTTCTAACTTCTATACCATCTTCTAACTTCTATACCATCTTCTACCATCAACCATCTTCTAACTTCTATACCACCTTCTACCATCAACCACCTTCTACCATCAACCACCTTCTACCATCAACCATCTTCTACCATCAACCATCTTCTAACTTCTATACCATCTTCTAACTTCTATACCATCTTTTACCATCAACCATCTTCTAACTTCTATACCACCTTCTACCATCAATCACCTTCTACCATCAACCACCTTCTACCATCAACCATCTTCTACCATCAACCATCTTCTAACTTCTATACCATCTTCTAACTTCTATACCATCTTCTACCATCAACCATCTTCTAACTTCTATACCACCTTCTACCATCAACCATCTTCTAACTTCTATACCATCTTCTAACTTCTATACCATCTTCTACCATCAACCATCTTCTAACTTCTATACCACCTTCTACCATCAACCACCTTCTACCATCAACCACCTTCTACCATCAACCATCTTCTACCATCAACCATCTTCTAACTTCTATACCATCTTCTAACTTCTATCCCATCTTCTACCATCAGCCATCTTCTAACTTCTATACCATCTTCTACCATCAACCATCTTCTAACTTCTATACCACCTTCTACCATCAACCACCTTCTACCATCAACCATCTTCTACCATCAACCATCTTCTAACTTCTATACCATCTTCTAACTTCTATACCATCTTCTACCATCAACCATCATCTTACTTCTATACCACCTTCTACCATCAACCATCTTCTACCATCAACCACCTTCTACCATCAACCACCTTCTACCATCAACCACCTTCTACCATCAACCATCTTCTACCATCAACCATCTTCTAACTTCTATACCATCTTCTAACTTCTATACCATCTTCTACCATCAACCATCTTCTAACTTCTATACCACCTTCTACCATCAACCACCTTCTACCATCAACCATCTTCTACCATCAAGCATCTTCTAACTTCTATACCACCTTCTACCATCAACCATCTTCTACCATCAACCACCTTCTACCATCAACCACCTTCTACCATCAACCACCTTCTACCATCAACCATCTTCTAACTTCTATACCATCTTCTAACTTCTATACCATCAACCATCTTCTAACTTCTATACCATCTTCTACCATCAACCATCTTCTAACTTCTATACCACCTTCTACCATCAACCACCTTCTACCATCAACCATCTTCTACCATCAACCATCTTCTAACTTCTATACCATCTTCTATCTTCTATACCATCTTCTACCATCAACCATCATCTTACTTCTATACCACCTTCTACCATCAACCATCTTCTACCATCAACCACCTTCTACCATCAACCACCTTCTACCATCAACCACCTTCTACCATCAACCATCTTCTACCATCAACCATCTTCTAACTTCTATACCATCTTCTAACTTCTATACCATCTTCTACCATCAACCTTCTTCTAACTTCTATACCACCTTCTACCATCAACCACCTTCTACCATCAACCACCTTCTACCATCAACCATCTTCTACCATCAAGCATCTTCTAACTTCTATACCACCTTCTACCATCAACCATCTTCTACCATCAACCACCTTCTACCATCAACCACCTTCTACCATCAACCATCTTCTACCATCAACTATCTTCTAACTTCTATACCATCTTCTAACTTCTATACCATCTTCTACCATCAACCATCTTCTAACTTCTATACCACCTTCTACCATCAACCACCTTCTACCATCAACCATCTTCTACCATCAACCTTCTACCTTCTAAACCAGAAAAGTGCATTTTTTTGTTTCTAAGATGAGGCGTCTTGAAGAAAATTGACAAATATACTTTTTCCAATCCAGAAGCAAATTCAAATGAATGCATGAATCAAGTCCCAAATGTTTGATTTAAATGTATTACCTATATTATATTATAAATATACAATTTATTACCTTGTTAAGTTTGTTTTAGACTTATTTTATGTTTTTATCCTTTTCGTTTTTATATTAATTGTTTTTTTGTTGAGAAAAGTTGATGTTTGTGTTTCTGACCATATCATAGGTCAATATGGTGGTAGTTTTTTTTTGTCAAAAAATCTTAATATGCATACAATGAAAATTCTGGTGATGCAGTTAGTAAGATTAGCTCATTAGTGACTCATCGTGACCAAAATAAAAACGATGGGATAAGTAACTTACGAGATGTAGCTTTATTTGTACCCCTGAAAGGCATATGGCCAAAGAAACAGCTCTTATATGAAATTTTTTTTAAATAATTTTTTTAGGGGGAAACGGGGGATGTTGAAAGTAGCGCGGGATTCACCAAAACTAGGAAATACTAAAATCTTCACTATCGGATGTATAGATGCTGAGAAAAGTTGATGTTTGTGTTTCTGACCATATCATAGGTCAATATGGTGGTAGTTTTTTTTTTGTCAAAAAATCTTAATATGCATACAATGAAAATTCTGGTGATGCAGTTAGTTAGATTAGCCCATTAGTGACTCATCGCGACCAAAATAAAAACGATGGGATAAGTAACTTTCCAGATGTAGCTTTATTTGTACCCCTGAAAGGCATATAGCCAAGGAAGCAGCTCTTATATGAAATTTTTTTTAAATAATTTTTTTAGGGGGAAACGGGGGATGTTGAAAGTAGCGCGGGATTCACCAAAACTAGGAAATACTAAAATCTTCACTATCGGATGTATAGATGCTGAGAAAAGTTGATGTTTGTGTTTCTGACCATATCATAGGTCAATATGGTGGTAGTTTTTTTTTTTGTCAAAAAATCTTAACATGCATACAATGAAAATTCTGGTGATGCAGTTAGTTAGATTAGCTCATTAGTGGATCATTATGACCAAAATAAAAACGAAAGGATAAGTTACTTTCGAGATGTAGCTTTATTTGTACCCCTGAAAGGCATATAGCCAAGGAAACAGCTCTTATATGAAATTTTTTTTAAATAATTTTTTTAGTGGGAAACGGGGGATGTTGAAAGTAGCGCGGGATTCACCAAAACTAGGAAATACTAAAATCTTCACTATCGGATGTATAGATGCTGAGAAAAGTTGATGTTTGTGTTTCTGACCATATCATAGGTCAATATGGTGGTAGTTTTTTTTTGTCAAAAAATCTTAATATGCATACAATGAAAATTCTGGTGATGCAGTTAGTTAGTTTAGCCCATTAGTGACTCATTGTGACCAAAATAAAAACGATGGGATAAGTAACTTTCGAGATGTAGCTTTATTTGTACCCCTGAAAGGCATATAGCCAAGGAAACAGCTCTTATATGAAATTTTTTTTAAATAATTTTTTTAGGGGGAAACGGGGGATGTTGAAAGTAGCGCGGGATTCACCAAAACTAGGAAATACTAAAATCTTCACTATCGGATGTATAGATGCTGAGAAAAGTTGATGTTTGTGTTTCTGACCATATCATAGGTCAATATGGTGGTAGTTTTTTTTTGTCAAAAAATCTTAATATGCATACAATGAAAATTCTGGTGATGCAGTTAGTTATATTAGCTCATTAGTGACTCATTGTGACCAAAATAAAAACGATGGGATAAGTAACTTTCGAGATGTAGCTTTATTTGTACCCCTGAAAGGCATATAGCCAAGGAAACAGCTCTTATATGAAATTTGTTTTAAAAAATTTTTTATGGGGAAACGGGGGATGTTGAAAGTAGCGCGGGATTCACCAAAACTAGGAAATACTAAAATCTTCACTATCGGATGTATAGATGCTGAGAAAAGTTGATGTTTGTGTTTCTGACCATATCATAGGTCAATATGGTGGTAGTTTTTTTTTGTCAAAAAATCTTAATATGCATACAATGAAAATTCTGGTGATGCAGTTAGTTAGATTAGCTCATTAGTGACTCATTGTGACCAAAATAAAAACGATGGGATAAGTTACTTTCGAGATGTAGCTTTATTTGTACCCCTGAAAGGCATATAGCCAAGGAAACAGCTCTTATATGAAATTTTTTTTAAATAATTTTTTTAGGGGGAAACGGGGGATGTTGAAAGTAGCGCGGGATTCACCAAAACTAGGAAATACTAAAATCTTCACTATCGGATGTATAGATGCTGAGAAAAGTTGATGTTTGCGTTTCTGACCTAATATAGGTCAATATGGTGGTAGTTTTTTTTTGTCAAAAAATCTTAATATGCATACAATGAAAATTCTGGTGATGCAGTTAGTTAGATTAGCCCATTAGTGACTCATCGTGACCAAAATAAAAACGATGGGATAAGTAACTTTCGAGATGTAGCTTTATTTGTACCCCTGAAAGGCATATAGCCAAGGAAACAGCTCTTATATGAAATTTTTTTTAAATAATTTTTTTAGGGGGAAACGGGGGATGTTGAAAGTAGCGCGGGATTCACCAAAACTAGGAAATACTAAAATCTTCACTATCGGATGTATAGATGCTGAGAAAAGTTGATGTTTGTGTTTCTGACCACATCATAGGTCAATATGGTGGTAGTTTTTTTTTGTCAAAAAATCTTAATATGCATACAATGAAAATTCTGGTGATGCAGTTAGTTAGATTAGCTCATTAGTGACTCATTGTGACCAAAATAAAAACGATGGGATAAGTAACTTTCGAGATGTAGCTTTATTTGTACCCCTGAAAGGCATATAGCCAAGGAAACAGCTCTTATATGAAATTTTTTTTAAATAATTTTTTTAGGGGGAAACGGGGGATGTTGAAAGTAGCGCGGGATTCACCAAAACTAGGAAATACTAAAATCTTCACTATCGGATGTATAGATGCTGAGAAAAGTTGATGTTTGTGTTTCTGACCATATCATAGGTCAATATGGTGGTAGTTTTTTTTTGTCAAAAAATCTTAATATGCATACAATGAAAATTCTGGTGATGCAGTTAGTTAGATTAGCTCATTAGTGACTCATTGTGACCAGAATAAAAGCGATGGGATAAGTTACTTTCGAGATGTAGCTTTATTTGTACCCCTGAAAGGCATATAGCCAAGGAAACAGCTCTTATATGAAATTTTTTTTAAATAATTTTTTTAGGGGGAAACGGGGGATGTTGAAAGTAGCGCGGGATTCAGCAAAAATTAGAAAAAACTAAAATCTTCACTATCAGATGTATAGATGCTGAGAAAAGTTGATGTTTGTGTTTCTGACCATATCATAGGTCAATATGGTGGTAGTTTTTTTTTGTCAAAAAATCTTAATATGCATACAATGAAAATTCTGGTGATGCAGTTAGTTAGATTAGCCCATTAGTGACTCATCGTGACCAAAATAAAAACGATGGGATAAGTAACTTTCGAGATGTAGCTTTATTTGTACCCCTGAAAGGCATATAGCCAAGGAAACAGCTCTTATATGAAATTTTTTTTAAATAATTTTTTTAGGGGGAAACGGGGGATGTTGAAAGTAGCGCGGGATTCACCAAAACTAGGAAATACTAAAATCTTCACTATCGGATGTATAGATGCTGAGAAAAGTTGATGTTTGTGTTTCTGACCATATCATAGGTCAATATGGTGGTAGTTTTTTTTTGTCAAAAAATCTTAATATGCATACAATGAAAATTCTGGTGATGCAGTTAGTTAGATTAGCTCATTAGTGACTCATTGTGACCAAAATAAAAACGATGGGATAAGTTACTTTCGAGATGTAGCTTTATTTGTACCCCTGAAAGGCATATAGCCAAGGAAACAGCTCTTATATGAAATTTTTTTTAAATAATTTTTTTAGGGGGAAACGGGGGATGTTGAAAGTAGCGCGGGACTCACCAAATCTAGGAAATACTAAAATCTTCACTATCGGATGTATAGATGCTGATAAAAGTTGATGTTTGTGTTTCTGACCATATCATAGGTCAATATGGTGGTAGTTTTTTTTTGTCAAAAAATCTTAATATGCATACAATGAAAATTCTGGTGATGCAGTTAGTTAGATTAGCTCATTAGTGACGCATTGTGACCAAAATAAAAACGATGGGATAAGTTACTTTCGAGAAGTAGCTTTATTTGTACCCCTGAAAGGCATATAGCCAAGGAAACAGCTCTTATATGAAATTTTTTTTAAATAATTTTTTTAGGGGGAAACGGGGGATGTTGAAAGTAGCGCGGGATTCACCAAATATAAGAAATACTAAAATCTTCACTATCGGATGTATAGATGCTGAGAAAAGTTGATGTTTGTGTTTCTGACCATATCATAGGTCAATATGGTGGTAGTTTTTTTTTGTCAAAAAATCTTAATATGCATACAATGAAAATTCTGGTGATGCAGTTAGTTAGACTAGCTCATTAGTGACTCATCGTGACCAAAATAAAAACGATGGGATAAGTAACTTTCGAGATGTAGCTTTATTTGTACCCCTGAAAGGCATATAGCCAAAGAAACACCTCTTATATGAAATTTTTTTTAAATAATTTTTTTAGGGGGAAACGGGGGATGTTAAAAGTAGCGCGGGATTCACCAAAACTAGGAAACACTAAAATCTTCAACATCGCATATATAGATGCTGAAGAAAAGTCATTTTTGTGTTTTTGGCAATATATATATATATATGTAGCGCGGGATTCACCAAAACTAGGAAACACTAAAATCTTTCAACATCGCATGGAAAGATGCTGAAGAAAAGGCATTTTTGTGTTTCTGGCCATATATATATGTAGCGCGGGATTCATTTAAACTAGGAAAAACTAAAATGTTGCTGAAGAAAAGGCAATTTTGTGTTTCTGGCCATATGGTGGTAGTTTTTTTGTCAAGAAATCTTAATAGGCATACAATAATCTAAATATGTAATATAATATATATAATACCTATATATAATATAAAAAATATACAATTTATTACCTTGTTAAGTCCTTTTAGACTTTTTATGTTTTTTATCCTTTTCGTTTTTATATTAAATGTTAATTGTTTAATTGTTTTTTTCACGTTTTTCACGTTTTTCACGTTTTTCACGTTTTTCACGTTTTTAATGTTTTTACGTTTTTAAAAAGAACAACTTTTTACTAAATTTTTATTTTAGCGCGCACTGAATTTAATTTTACAAAATCTCAGACATCCAAATCATATACTTTTACTTTGCAATGGCGAATGGCTAGCCACGCGCGCTGTCCATTTTCAATTTGCATACGTTGCACATGCAGTGCTGTCGTTTCAGAAAGCGGCAAGTACAAATACGCTAGTTAAAAGTAGTAAGAGCAAAGAATATTTTTTTTTGGTTTTAAAGCTTAAGCAATAAAAGTGCTTTGGGTTATTTTGAAGTGCAAACTAAAGAAAATAGATTTTTTTAAAAATTACTTTGACAACTGATTTTTTGCATTAGGTGCAATAAAAAATAACCTGTATAAAAATAGGTGTATGCGTATAAAAGAACCTAAATTAGAAAATTCGTTTTAATGTTCATTTACTATTTTTTTTGTTAATTTTACACTCTTTTAAATAAACAAAAAAACAAACAAAAAAAAAAACCGAAAATTTGTGATAAACGGCTCAATACTACCAAGTTTTTTTTAGTGAATTTATTGAAATATATCAATTAATTTACAATGTATCATTCCCGCGATAAGAAAAGTCTTAAATTACATTCAATATTCAACTTAAAAATACATATGTATAAGTTTTAAGCTTAATAGGTGACCTTTTTACTTATAGTATTTTATGTATTGTACAAAACAGAAAGAAAACAAAATTGAAATTGTTCTTCCATATAATTGTGATAGCGTTAATAATAAACATAAACTAGAGGTGATCTAGATTTAATCGTTGGATTAAGGTAAAAAAACCATATTTTTAACATATTTTTCAAGTTAGTCGGCTTTGATTAACTTTTCCTTTGCTAATTCACCATGTATAAGCGAAGAATTACATTGAAAAGTTGGCATTTGTTTGCAAGAATGTCATTTATTTTTTAATATTCATTGAAAAATAAATTTTTTGTCTGCAAGATTTCTATCGGTTTCGGTAGAGAAAAACAACACAGAGACAAAAGAAAAAGCAAACTACTGAACTAGTAAAAAAGAAAACCATTGAATTTAAAAACTATTCAGTTTAGTGTTTTCAGAGTATGTGATTTTTAACGACAAAAGATAGAAAAAGCCAGGTGTATTTCTCATTTGAGTGGGATTTTCAATAAATGTCAAGGGAATTTTTGAAAAAAGTACCTTCAAACACTCACATGTTCATGAAACGTCAAATATTTGAGTTTTTGGTCCAGTGTGAAAACCTTATAAGCCAAAATAATTTTGACGCAATTAAAAAGGAATTTAATACAAATTGAAATTTGAACGATAGCACTGGTGGTAGCTAATTCTATTGCTGATGTGATAAATTTTACTGAACTTGTAGTAAATTTCACTGAATTGGTAGTAAAAACTAAAAGCGTCCTTTCAAAAAAAAGGCGGAAATAAGATGTACTATATTCGTAATGAATTTTACAATATAACGTAGTATAATTCACAATAATGATAGTAAATTCAACTAAATGTGTAATGCATTTTACTGCATTTGTAGTAATGACCACAAGCGTCTTTACAAACAATAAAATACGGGAATAATATGTATTGAAACTCTTACAATGGGAGTAGAGAAAAGTTATGAAAATAAAACAAACACCTTTTGATGATTTTTGATAACTTTAACCCTGGGCCTCCACTTGAAATGAATGATTTCAAGAAATGTGTCATTTAGTGAATATTTTACGTGGAGTTCCCTTATGTCTGGATTTTTATAGTTTCTAGACATAGATTTCTTCATTTATTTCTTGTCTTCTTAGAAGAAATAAATGCAGAGATAAATTTGACGTTTGTGGTGACATGTCAACTTGAGCATGGTGTATTTTATATTTTTTTGGTTGTTTTTTATATAATGTTTCAAGGAAGAAAAACCGTGCACGGGGTAGTGTTTTGGTGTTTTTTCAATTTAATTTAGTTAATTTATATGGTAGGACTCAAAATGGAATACCTATAAAGGTAGTTCCACACTATCCCACAGTGTAGTACGACATGTCAAAAAAAGTGTGAAGGAATGTGTGATGGTTTTACATTCAATCCTAAAAAAATATTTCAGATCTAAACACATGTCAAATCGTATGAGATCTGCGCTGTCATATTTTGTTTCCACGCTATTATTGTATACACCTCTTTCATCACACATTTTTGACATGTCGTATTACACTGTGGGATAGTGTGGAACTACCTTAAAGGATATGAAGTGCTGGCTGGGCTTATAAAACAATTTTAATAAGTGTGTTGAAGTTATGAGTAAAAAAATATGTGCATTTTTGTTCGGACAAAAATTAAAGTAAATAAGTTAGCTGTGTATTGTGTTGCCTAATTTTTTATACGTTATTTTAGCTTTATAGTAAATTGCTAAGATCAAGCGATGAGATTTGCTTGGTGAGATCATGACAATAAATGAAATGTTAAAACATAAATTTCAGAAATAATATCTGACATAATGTCAGAAATAAATATTGCCAATGGAGGCGCGGCCTAATGATTTATAGCCTTTTTTTATGTTTTTGAGTTTTGGAATTAATGAAAAGGTTCATTGAAAAATAAATTTTTTGTCTGCAAGATTTCTATCGGTTTCGGTAGAGAAAAACAACACAGAGACAAAAGAAAAAGCAAACTACTGAACTAGTAAAAAAGAAAACCATTGAATTTAAAAACTATTCAGTTTAGTGTTTTCAGAGTATGTGATTTTTAACGACAAAAGATAGAAAAAGCCAGGTGTATTTCTCATTTGAGTGGGATTTTCACTAAATGTCAAGGGAATTTTTGAAAAAAGTACCTTCAAACACTCACATGTTCATGAAACGTCAAATATTTGAGTTTTTGGTCCAGTGTGAAAACCTTATAAGCCAAAATAATTTTGACGCAATTAAAAAGGAATTTAATACAAATTGAAATTTGAACGATAGCACTGGTGGTAGCTAATTCTATTGCTGATGTGATAAATTTTACTGAACTTGTAGTAAATTTCACTGAATTGGTAGTAAAAACTAAAAGCGTCCTTTCAAAAAAAGGCGGAAATAAGATGTACTATATTCGTAATGAATTTTACAATATAACGTAGTATAATTCACAATAATGATAGTAAATTCAACTAAATGTGTAATGCATTTTACTGCATTTGTAGTAATGACCACAAGCGTCTTTACAAACAATAAAATACGGGAATAATATGTATTGAAACTCTTACAATGGGAGTAGAGAAAAGTTATGAAAATAAAACAAACACCTTTTGATGATTTTTGATAACTTTAACCCTGGGCCTCCACTTGAAATGAATGATTTCAAGAAATGTGTCATTTAGTGAATATTTTACGTGGAGTTCCCTTATGTCTGGATTTTTATAGTTTCTAGACATAGATTTCTTCATTTATTTCTTGTCTTCTTAGAAGAAATAAATGCAGAGATAAATTTGACGTTTGTGGTGACATGTCAACTTGAGCATGGTGTATTTTATATTTTTTTGGTTGTTTTTTATATAATGTTTCAAGGAAGAAAAACCGTGCACGGGGTAGTGTTTTGGTGTTTTTTCAATTTAATTTAGTTAATTTATATGGTAGGACTCAAAATGGAATACCTATAAAGGTAGTTCCACACTATCCCACAGTGTAGTACGACATGTCAAAAAAAGTGTGAAGGAATGTGTGATGGTTTTACATTCAATCCTAAAAAAATATTTCAGATCTAAACACATGTCAAATCGTATGAGATCTGCGCTGTCATATTTTGTTTCCACGCTATTATTGTATACACCTCTTTCATCACACATTTTTGACATGTCGTATTACACTGTGGGATAGTGTGGAACTACCTTAAAGGATATGAAGTGCTGGCTGGGCTTATAAAACAATTTTAATAAGTGTGTTGAAGTTATGAGTAAAAAAATATGTGCATTTTTGTTCGGACAAAAATTAAAGTAAATAAGTTAGCTGTGTATTGTGTTGCCTAATTTTTTATACGTTATTTTAGCTTTATAGTAAATTGCTAAGATCAAGCGATGAGATTTGCTTGGTGAGATCATGACAATAAATGAAATGTTAAAACATAAATTTCAGAAATAATATCTGACATAATGTCAGAAATAAATATTGCCAATGGAGGCGCGGCCTAATGATTTATAGCCTTTTTTTATGTTTTTGAGTTTTGGAATTAATGAAAAGGTTCGCAACTGTAGTTGCCATACAACATTTTGTTTTTTTTCGTACGTTGAAACAAAAAAACTTGATAATTTAATTTTAATCTGATTAGGTATTCTGAAAATGTTTCGGCATTAAAATATATTTATGCATGTATAAGAAGTATATCATTATGCAATATATGATGCTTTCCTTATTTTGAAGTGAAGCATTGAAAACCACATGTATTTACATATGTAAGTTTTCTAAAGTTTTTAAAAAAATCAAAATTTACACAAAGTTACACAAAAACATAAATACATTGTGTTGTAAATTTAACTGCATTTGTAGTAATCGCCACAAGCGTCTTTTCATAAAAATGTGGGTAAAATTTTTACTGTAGGTATACCTGGCGTAGTAAATTTTACAGAATGGCGAAGTAAATTAATTTCATTATACATTGATAGTGAATTAAATTGTTTGTGTAGTAAATGTAACTGCGTTAATAGTAATCGCAACAAGCGTCTTTTTTAAAAAGGCGGATAAAATATTTTACTGTATGTGTAGTGAATTTTACAAAATGACGTAGTAAATTTCATTACATTAAATTGTTTGTGTGGTAAATTTGACTGCATTTGTAGTAATCGCAACAAGCGTCTGTTTTTAAAAGGCGGGTCTTTGCTAAAAAAAATTCGGGTTTTGGAAGTACTGTATTTGTAATGAGTTTTACCATATTAATAGTGAATTTTACTGTTTTGGTGTTGAATTCAACTGCATTTGTTTTCATTATCACAATTGTCCTTGCTAAGGAGTCGAGTATAAGATAAACTGCATTCGTAATAAATTTTACAAAAATGACGTGATGAATTTCACGATATAAGTAGTGATTTTTATTGTTTGTGTAGTAAATTTAACTGCATTTGTAGTGATCAGAATAAGAGTCTTTGCTAAAGAGTCGTGTTTAAGATAAATTACATTTGTAATAAATTTTACTATCAAGTGCAGTAAATTTTATTACAGTAATTACTGTTTTGCGTTGTGAATTTTATTACACGTGCAGTACCTTAATTTCACCATCAGTGTAGTACGAGAATAATAAATACTACTACGAATTTCTCCCGACTTGTAGTAAATTTTACTAAAAGTACTACGATTCATCGTTTTTAGTTGTGAAATTTACTACAAAGGGCTTTTGTAAATTTTACAACACGGTTTTGTTAAATTTACTACAGAAATTTCTCTGTGTGTAAATAGGAAAAAATAAATATATTTTAGAGACTGTTTTATGTTTTATTGTGGGTGAATTCTGTAACAGTAGCTTTGAAGGTGTATTATTAGAAGGGTTATGATTGGCCAGTTGGCATCAGAGCATTATGTCTTGTTTCGTGACCGCACACGGTCGATTTCATTGCTTTAATAAACATTTGGAGCTCATGATAAAACACAAAGCCCCCCTACAATCACCATACACGCAGATCAGTTACAGTCACCCCACCAAATCTACCACAGCAGTAACCACGCATACCACCCACCATTTTTGTCAATTTTTTCCTCACCCATACCCCACCTACAACCAACCATCCACCAACACTCAACACCAAACCCCAACTCCCAACCAACCACCCACCATCGACCAGCCACCCAACCATCCTACATTTTTGACAGTTCCGCTGCAGCGTAGTGCGACTTAACTTATACAATATCAAACAGGGAACGGCAATTTATCGATTAGACATGGAACCATTGAACACATTTCATTTGCTTCATTCGGGGAAGCACTCATGCTGTGCAAACGAGTGGAACAAGCGAAGTCGTTTCTGATAAATATTGACATATTGTCTATTCTCACACTCCAATTTCATATGGCTTGCTGAAGGCATGCGCAGCCCAATACACTGAGCAAAGGGATTTTTTCTCCATCTTCGTATTCATAAAGGTAGTTCCACACTATCCCACAGTGTAATACGACATGTCAAAAATGTGTGATGAAACAGATGTATGTATAATAGTGTGGAAACAGAATATGACAGCGCAGATCTCATACGATTTGCCATGTGTTTAGATCTGAAATATTTTTTTAGGATTGAATGTAAAACCATCACACATTCCTTCACACTTTTTTTTGACATGTCGTACTACACTGTGGGATAGTGTGGAACTACCTTAAGCGCTCACTCAAATTCGTTACTCGCGTTCGACACTACCAACACTTTCGACAAAGATGCCTTTAAATGAACACTTCACACTGGATCAAAAACTCGGTTTTTGTCTAAAACCCCAAAACCTACACCAAAACTACAAGGTTTCCCATACATTTGTCTCTATCGTAAGCTAGTAGTTTTTGATAAAACTCCGCAAATTTTATCAAAGTGTGGGATTTTCACTAAATGTCAAGGGGTTTTTTAGGAAAAGTACCTTCAAACACTCACATATTTATGAAACGTCAAACAAAACTTAGTTTTTGTTCAATGTGAATGCTCCAACTAGGTTTCGTTAACTTTTTGAGTTTTTGGTCCAGTGTGAAAACCCTATTACATTTGAGTTATGTTTTATTATTTTATTTAATTATCTATTTATCTTATTAATTAAAGATTTTGATACTTTTATTTATTTTTATTTGTAGATACTGAATGGGCCTTTGGTTCACAGTAAATATTACAAAAACGATATTACAAAATTTGATAAACGAACTGGATTTGATTTGACAATTCAAAATAAAAGAGATGAAGGATTGTTCATTTGTCGACCAAAGTTCCCATCAAGAACAAACCGGAAAGAAAGTTCTACATTCTATGTATTCTTTGTGGAGAAAAATAGCACAATGGAATTAGGTAATTCAAATTAATCATTTTATACAGCTTCATCTTTTATTCTACTACATGCTGTCAGGTCACAACTTATCTTCATTATGTCCAAAATCTTTTCATTTTCATTTGTATCTTTACGGCTGGCAATGGTACAGTGGATGTACCTAGCTCTTGGTTCCTAAGTCCTAACCTAGAATTGTGGGTTTGAGACCTCTCAAGGGTGTTTTTGAGAGGTATAGAACTATAAAATAAAATAAAACACACAAGCTGTATAATTTGTCATATACGATTTACTTTAATTAAAAGATTATTCTTTATCATTTTTATTCTGGCATATGGTCACAGTGCGGCGCGGCGCGGCTGCCTTAAGGTCCAATATTCGCATTGACGTAGTCATTCAACCAGAAAAGAAATGAGATTAATTGCTGGATGATTGTATCGACCATAAAATGGAAGTATTGCCCGAGATGCTTTTCAAGAAGAGAAATATTTTTTCGAAATAAATCTGCACAGTTTGCTTGAGTTGTTCAGGCGTCAGTTGATTCATGATTAAATGGCAAACCAAACTAAAAATATATAAATTTTTTTGTGTGAATTCGACAAGGTTTCTTTCGCTGTATGTTAACTGATGATTCCAATGTAAGATTCCTGGGTGAAACGCCAAATTTTTTTTGGACTAAATAAAATGCCATTAAAACCTAATTTGATTCAATTAATCACATAACAAAATGACTATCAATGCAAAGAGTGCTGCCAATTAAAAGTCTTATACCTCCATAAAAACACCCTTTATAATACTCAGACATGATACTTAAAATGGCTTCAAAATTTCAAAAGCAATGTACTTATACTAACGGCAGGGAACGCTTTCAGCTTAAGTAAAAATTATTATTTTTTGAATTAGTTGTGTCCGTTTGTATGGAATGTTTTTTTTTTCATTTATTTCTTTTAACTATAAGCACTGAACCCAGCAGCTCGAATAATACCCTTTCCGCCTATGCATGCTTTACATGGTGAGACTTTTATTCTAAAGTGCTTTGTAGATGTGGATGTGGAGCCATCTACAACTTCGTCTTATGAAATTCATTGGGAAACACCAAACCAAATGGACGCTAAAAATGTGAGCAAAATATTTTAAATATTTGATAACTAAATAACACTCGGCCACAATTATTTGTGCACTTTTTTAAAGCCCGTCTCTATATTTTCAGAGATCGAATGTCACTCACAGTAGCAGCGTTTTGCAGTCATCCCAACAAGCTGACATGTTTTTCAGACCTTCCAGCTATAATCGCGACTTCAAGGAACTAAATCGTTTTGTAGCTCAAAGTGAACTTACTATAAGAAATTCTCAAGCCAGTGATGAAGGCTATTACAATTGCTTGTTCCGAAACACTTCTGGAAGCATAATGGCAAATGCAACCTACTACGTCAAAAAATTGAGTATGCTAGTCTTTAATATAAAAAATGCATTAAAATTTATTCATTTTTTAAAGGTATTGGTGAAATATTTTTGGATGAAAATGCACCACACAACTTTACCTTCTTCAAAAATTCGACTAAAACTGCTGAGCTTTACGTGAATTTTCAAAGCCTTCTAGCTTTGGAAATAAGTTGGATTGCTCCTAAGGGAGTACCCATAGAAGAATATGGTGAAAAATTTGCTCACTTTTCAAATGAATTGTCTTCCTTTATGCAAATAAAAAACATATCTGTAGAAGATACTGGTGAATACATTTGTACAGCAGCCAACAACATGTCGACGAAAACGGTTAAGTTTTGGGTCGACATTAAAGGTAAGTTCGCACTAGTTATTTTTGAATAACTCATTTCAAGGAAAAGAAAGACTTTACCTTTAAAATTCCAAACAAAACAGTCTTATTAAAATCGTTGACGTTATTTTCAAGAAAAAATAAGCTTTTCGTTAAGAGTTGTATGTCAAGTACTTACCGTTAATTTAAGACCTTAAACGCCAATTTCAAAAACAGTAGGGCATGATTGTCTTAAAACGTTTTTTACTAAGGTTGAAGAAATTCGGTCTAATTGTTTAGTTTGGAGGAATCCAAGGCAGACATATAGATCTACTTTTTCGGAATTAGACAAAAACAGGATTACCTTTTAAATTCCTGTGGTTATTTCCATCTTGGATTTACTGGAAACCCCCTTTCAACTTCGGCCCTATTTAGTGTAGTTGTTCCGCTTCAGGTGGCCAGTTTAAGGTCTGACCATTTCACATTCAGAACCGAAATTCGTTGTCCTTTTTTCTTTTACTGGGGCCACTATCTGATTCAGTATATTGTTTCGGAAGCAATTCTTTTTAACGTGGTAGGGAAGTTGCCCCAACGCATAACTCAAAACCTGGGTGATGAACGGTTCCAAAGAAATTGATGGGTATGAGGTAGTTAGAGCTCTTGGTATCGATTGGTGTCAACCAGTGGTAATGCAGTCGCATTTCAATGAAAGAAACATTTTTTTCTTTGAATTTTAATCAGCAAAATTTTAGCGTTACAGCATAGTTTTCTTCAATCCACTATTTTTCCATTTTGAAGGTAGTATTGGGTTTTCATGTACAACAAAGCGGACGAAGATAGGCTGGCTTACACATGCCTATCAAGTTTTGTTTTAATTTCATTAAATTTATCTAGTATCTACTTACACTTGCAAGTTGCTTTTTAGTTTCACTTTCAAGTAAGTAAAGTTCGACAGTGAGTATTGCATGGCATGCATACCCTCTACATGTATGCATATCTACTACAAGACCGGATTGCTCTGTTTAGTTTAGTTTTTGATAAGTTTTTTCTACCGGCTGCGTACTTAACTGGAGTTTATTTGACATAATTCTTTGAAAGCGCAAAATGTTTGTTCCGTTTTGACAGAACTTCCGTGCTCTTCTGTTTGTTATTTTTCTCGTGCTAATTGACAGAAAGTGAGAACGTTTCATTGAGTTTTGACACTATATTCCGCTCATTATAAGGGCGTTGGCAATTGAAATTAGTCTATAGTGTTAATATTGTCAAACAGAGAGACGCTAAACTATACGATAAACTTAATATATTTCCTTTTCTCATAGGTAAGCCCCAAATTAACGTTAAGCGATCATACAACATCCAAGCTGGAGAAGATCTTGAACTGTCAATCAGGACGATTGCAAATCCCACCCCCACGCTATCACAGTTTACCTGGAGTTTCATTCCGTGTCAGTTTTTATATAAAAGTATGAAGGGTTCATGCAAGAAAAAACCAATCACTGTCAAGGTATGACACCAATTTTTATAATCTAAGCTTAATTTTTAACCTTTATCCTCTAAAACGAAGAATTCCAGTCTAACTAGGACATTGGACAATTTAAGGAATTTTAATACACTATTTGAACTTACCATCAAACCCGAAACACCCGGTGAAATACAATTTAAAGTCACAAATGACTTTGGAACCAGACTTTCTAGAAGTTTCGTTTTAATTGGTGACATCCCAGGCAATATATCCATTATCGGAATAGATCCTGGGCATGAAATAACTGAAGGAGATGAAGTCATCATGACTTGTGCTGGATTGAAAGCAATGTTTTATTTTACGACATGGTCGAAAAATAACATGGTAATGCAAAGTATGGGTGAAGTAGAAGTTAAAACGAACAACTCTCAGTTATCCTATCGAAGAACTGTCAAATTCAAGAATATCACCAAGCAGGATGCCGGAGAGTATAAATGTAAAGGCACATTGGAAGATACATTTGATCAGATCATCGAATCAGTAAATATCGTAGTGCATGGTTAGTTTAAAACTTCATATTCGCACAAGGTTCCATTACAACGGTCTTTTTTATTTTGAAGAACCGGAAGCCCCTTCCATTAATAAAACGAATATGGAAGATGAAGTTGAACGTTTTGTTGATCAATTTCTGCAGCTGACTTGTAAGGCTACTGGCAAGCCTAAGCCAACAATCACATGGTACAAGGACGATGAACAAATAAATCAAAGTTCCCACTTGGATTTGTTGGAAAATAATTCCATCTTGCGAATACAAAACGTAAATTCATCCGATGCTGGCGTTTACACATGTGTGGCCAAAAGTCGATTAGGTTCGGACAGTAAGAGCTTACTTATAGAAATTAAAGATATAACAGGTGAGCCCTTACTATTTCCAGTTTACTTTATTAATAAACATTTTCCATAGAGTCATCAAATCGTAAAGCAGCATTTGCAATTATTGGCGGTATAGCTGTGGTCACAATTTTAGTTATTTCCTTTAGTTTTTATATTTACAAAATGAAAAAGGTAAGTCCCCGAATAATGAACGAATATTCCCGTTGAATGCAAATGGAAATACTGTAGAGGGAAAACAATAATTCTGAAATGAACGGCGACAGTTTTTTTTAATATTTAATTCGTCCAGAAAGAACGTTTGAAAAATTAAATATTGAGCCCTACAATTTTCAATATTTTGATGGTGAAAGGTTCAACCCTATTTCTCAAGACTCAAGACATGCCACAAAGTCACCTTGGTGGTCGAAATAAATCAAAGACAACAGTTTTTGATCCGACACCGATGGATGTTACCACTTTGCAATGAAAATAAAAAAGAAAAGTTCGGGACGAGGAGGGGACCATAATACCTGCTACTATCGAAATGCAACATGTACTATGCTACTATACTGGAAATTTAGAAAATACAACAACCTGACCCAAAATCCCGTACTCTTACTATTCCAAATATTGTTCGTGACCTTGCCCTCAACGACTCGCTTTGTTCTTAATATGTATCATGTCAATGTTGTCCACGAACCCAAGTAATTGTGTCGATTTATTAAAGATGGTGCCGTTGTGCTGGCATGGGTATGACATTTTCAAGCCTAATGTTAAAACAGCTGACAGTGCGTCACCTTGTCTTTTTTTTCAAAAAAAAAAATTCTTTGCTTAACATTCTGTGCCTTGAAACTTTTTCATGGGAGTTTTATGATCCGCGATATTTGATAAAAACTAAAATTCAAGATGGTGGCTTGCGGCTAGAGTTCAGAGTTGCAGCAATTTGTGACTGAAAATTGAAATTCGGATGCGTTTGTCATTTCTTTTACTATTGTGAATTTTCCATCTACAGTATTTTCCTGTCCAATCAAGTCAAACTGATAAAAATCAAATCTTATTTCTTGTAGAATCTTCAACAATCCGTTTTCAACAACTTTGAAGAGGGTGCCATTGATCAACTTGATCCAAACTTGTCACTCGATGAACAGGCCGACTTATTGCCATATAACAGATGTTACGAGTTCCCCAGGAATAGGTTGAAATTGGGTATGCACTATTAAAGCCTTACACTTTAAATGTTAGCTTTTTTTGCTATACTTTAGGAAAACAACTTGGCGCTGGAGCTTTTGGGGTAGTTTTGCAGGGTTTGGCTGAACGAATAATTGAAAACGAAGAAGAAACTGTGGTGGCGGTAAAAAAAGTGAAACGGAATGCAGACCATGAAGTCTTGAAAGCACTCGTTTCGGAATTGAAGATAATGGTTCACCTTGGACAACATTTAAATGTTGTTAATTTGCTTGGTGCCGTCACTGAAAATAAGAGTGAGTTACCATAAAGTTGACTCTAGAGCTTCGTCCAAAAATTTAATTTCTTGTTCTTTTTAGGTGAAATAATGATAATTGTCGAATACTGCCCATATGGATGTGTCCAGGACGTTTTGCTGCATAATCGGAAATGGTTTGTCGATCAAATCGATCCATATAATGACAAAATCGATTCAACTATATCAAAGGAAATTTATTCGGAGAATAGCTTAGGTGCTAATAGGTAAGTTGCTCTATGATTTCGTTTGCTTCACTTTCACAGCAGTCTAATCTAACCTATCAAACTTAGTCTATCAACTTATTAAGGGAATAGTTTGACATCACGTACTGGATGGTTTGTTATCAAAACAGTAGGTTTATATCTTCTATTATTTTCTTCTTGTTTTCCGGAAGTTGCTTTTGGGCCCAACACTCAAACTCCTATAGGGCGGCAAAGCAGTTCCTTCCACCTTTTTATGTTCCTCGCACGATACCTCAGCTATGACAACGACCTCTTGGACTGAACTTTCTTCATGGCAGTTGATCTCCATGTTTACTTTGGTCTTCCAAATCGCCTTGTACCTACCCAGATAGATGAGTGACTTTCCGTATAGTCCTCTGTCTCGTAATAACCAGGTGTTGTTGGTTCTGCCGGGTGTGCATTATAATTGTGTTTTTGGCTTTAATCCTTAAAACAGCCGATTCCTCATTTTGAAGCCATTGACAGAGTACTGTTTGCAGTAAAATAGATGTCATTAGCACATTCCAAATGGTAACTCCATTTTCGCGAACCCAATTATAGTAGTCATATCCTAAGTAAAATCGATGACAGTTCACCATCCTGTGTCACTCTCTGTCGCACTACAGATGCATCGGATTACGTTGTAGTACGACTGTCTCGTTTTGTTCACGTTCTGTTCCTCGTAGAACAGTTCACATAAATTTGTCCAATCTTCCCGTCTTTCTCGTCACATATAATGCCTTCTCGTTTAGGGTTTTGGGAAAATGACGAAAAAAATATTAATGATAGCGGTTGTTTTGAAATTTAAACGTCTCTGTAAGCAGTGTGATTCCCTCCATCGCTGTGGGTTAATAAAATGGTCGACTAGATTGTGTTTTTGCCCACCAGAAGAGCCCCAACCAACTTTATGCTCAGTTTGTGTGTGGAAACAGGGCTCCACCTACCGGACGTTACATTAATCGACAAGCATTTTTTATTTCACTGGCCCAATGCATGTCCACTGTCAACCTATAACGCGTTCAAGGTCTAAGTTGTCCAAGCCAACTTTGGCATTAAGGTCCTCGTCCCCGTGATGAAAGTGGTGTTTCCTTTCCGATCGTTGCTGTAGACGGAGTTAAGCTTAGGATAGAACTTGTTTTTGTCATTCTCCTAACCGAAACTGGACTCAATTAAATTATATTTTATTATATTTGCAGCAACTCATCTAGCTTCAACTGCGATCCAACTGAGAGAATCATTCTTTCAACTTCAGACCTGGTAAGTTGGGCGTTCCAAGTAGCACGTGGAATGGACTACTTATCTTCAAAAAGAATCTTGCATCGGGATTTAGCTGCAAGAAATATTCTTCTCTGCAAAGATAACGTTGTAAAAATTTGTGACTTTGGACTGTCCAAGTCGATGTACAAAAATGATAATTACAAAAAACAAACAGACACACCTTTGCCCATCAAATGGTTGGCATTGGAGTCCTTGGCTGATCAAGTTTTTAACGTTTTAACTGATGTTTGGTCTTTTGGAATAACGCTGTGGGAGTTTTTCTCATTGGCAACTGTGCCTTACCCTGGAATGGATGTCAATCATGATTTCTTTACAAAATTAAGGAGCGGCTACCGCATGGAAAGGCCACCTTACGCGAATCAGGCAATGTAATTAATTTATTTAAAAATTATAACAATTTAACTGAGTTCCTTGTAAACATACATAGATATGAAATAATGCTGGAGTGCTGGAGTGAAGATCCCGAGCAGCGACCACTTTTTAAGGAATTGGAAATGAAATTTTCCAAGCTTCTCGATGCGGACGTGGCTCATGTAAGTTGCTTAAACTGCAAAAGGATAATAACCAAGTACAATAATATTGAAATGGCTTTGATTTCCAGCATTATGTTAACCTTAATGAACCCCACGTCAAATGGAATACTGAGTACCAGAAAAAAATAGAATTAAACTATTTGACAATCATGGGGGCAGACAATGAAGCAAAAGCAATGACTCCTTTTCCGATCTATGAGAATGAATTACCCGTCCCGGAGGAAGGTACAAATCCTTTATTTATAATTTTTTAATAAATTATCTAGAATGCAATTCTTAAATGTTTTTCTTTACAGAGAAAAATCCACCTATCGGTTACCTTCCTATGGTTTCCTTCAAGATCACAAGTGATAAGGGAATATTACGTCAAATTGATGATGGTTATGTTAAGCCTGATAGCCATTGATGATAAGATGGGCACACAGGAGTCTTGAAAAATGTTGAAAATTCGTTCTTGACTTAAAAAAAAAACTAATGAGATAATAATAACTTATTTAAATATCTTGAAGTATATTTGATTATTGAAAATATACCCTTGCAAAAAACTTATAAATGATTCGTAAGGACCATATTGACTGGTGTTACTTTTTTTTAAATAATAAGCCCGCGCACAGTGGGTTATTAATACCCTTAATATGAGCTAACACAGTTCGAGCGTTTAGGGAGTTTGGACAGGAGATAAAAGGAAATATCGATGCACATTGGTTTTGAATGTCTGCAAATCACAATGGAAGGGGAAAATTGAGCGGCGTAAAGCATTCCACATTCTTGTCGTGCAGCTTAAAAAAGAGTCTCTATACTTAACAGTACCTATATCCAAAGTTAGGCTCAAGAGTAAATCGATGGGCATTCTTAGTATTACGGAAAAATTGTTTAAGGGAAGGAATGCATCTGGCTATTTCGCAGAAGCACTATCTATAAAAGTAGCGATAAAACAAGGTGAGGCAGGACACATTACGTGTAACTTTGACCGGAATAGTCTGCATCCAATTTTTCTGTACCGCAGACAATGGTTAACAGTTTGCTCGAAATATTGGCAGAGCATTTCCATGTTTCGGAAGTACATAACAGCACAAATCTATCATTCCATCCAAACTTGGTGCGTAGTTATATTTCGCCGGAGTCGAAACATCTTACGTTGTTCTAGGACTTTTGGATAAATCAATGCAAGATCGACCACTTTTAAAACCGCTTTATATCTGCTGAGCGTAAATGCGTTTCTGGACTTTATCCACTCGAGAGTATGGTTGCGATTGACTTCGGAATCTTCGGGACGGGACGGTAATACCACGCCAGTTATTGTTGTTTTTAAGCTTTCCTTGCTTTGGTAACCTTACAATAACTTCACCCTTCTAGTTCCTTGGGAGAGTTTCCGTCTCCGAAACAGCTTGTGCTCGTTTGAGCAAAATAAAAAAATCCGCTTCAGGATCTAATTTTAGGAATTCCGTCAAGTCTAGCTGCTTTTTTTTTGCTTTTGGAAGATGGATCGCGTTTCTTTATCGCTGTAATTGTTGGGGAGCTGGTGTTAATACCCATAGAAGACGAAGTGAAAGAATTTAAAAGTGTTTTGACTTTATTGTAAAACTTTATTGTAAAAATGTAGTCACACCAATATAGTATGACCTTAAACTGAAGGCTGGTTTCACAATGTCTTTCTTTTGGAGGTACAATAGGAATGTTTGATGAAAAATGAGAGGAAAAGAATTTTTTTTCAAAAAACTTCATTTTTTCCGAGTGTGTCGCTCGAAAACGGTTGAGAATTTGTAAAAAACGTAGAGTAAAAGTTTTAGATAATTTTATGACGTTTATCTTATTCTCAGACAATTTTTCCCATCGACTCACCGTTTTGGATATACATATAAGAAGAATCAAGAAAATTAGGGTCTTTGACGTGTTAACCCCCTAGGCACCCTGAACAAGTTTCTGAAGGAACCGCTTTTCTGCCAGCTCACGCTCGCTACAACTCATTCCTTGACTGGACTATTAGGAAAAACTATATTTTCTTCAAGGTCCCCAACGCAGTGCCACCTATCGTATTAAAATTTTGTTAAAGGATTTAATTTCATTTTAATATTACGTAGATATTGTTATGTAATTTTTTTTAAAAATCGGTCCATAATTAAAATTTTTTGAAAAATGCGACCGCAACGCTAACTGGAGGGGGAATTAAAATACTTAAGTTTTGAACGTTGAGGCACTATATGACAAGACAGTCTTAGGTCATCTCCAAAGTACTATAGATTTTATAATCTATAAAATTAAGAGCTGTTTGATAGTGTTTCTTGTACAATACCCTAAGAGTCTACCTTAAGCTTGAAGTTAGTCATATGTTTTGATATTATATACATATAAACATAATCGTAAGAACATTCATATTAGGTATTTTTTTTTGTATTTTTTCGATTAAAATTATAAAATTACAGAATAGTCATTTTTCATAAGATAAGAAAATAAGAACAATGAACTCACAGTACCTAAAAGATATTCAATTATAAATTTCAAACTGTAAAAATTTTCGAATACTTTTTCTTGAATTCATATAAAAATAAATTTCTCTCCTGGCATAAAACGAAATTTTGTAGTGTGCAGTTTTGAAACTTGACAATATCCTTTAAGAGCAATATTTTTTATGATAAGTTTGTTGAAATGAATTTGGAAAAAAAAAGTTTAAAACTTTTAATAGTACTTTGGACATCAAGTGTTTCAATAAATTGTATTCCAAGTAAGTATCTTAAAAGCTTCATAAGGTTCTCAATCTTGAAAAACAAGTATAATGAAGTTTTAATTGGTGCCAATCTGTTTTTTTTTTTCAACGAAAGCATTAGATTTTGAACGTCCAAAAATAACACCCACGGATTGGGACATCAGCTTGGATATTAATTCAAACTTTACATTAAAATGTTCTTCGAACGAGCCGATTACTTGGCGTACTGGGATATTTGACCAGCTCAAAAGCCATAACACCACTATCAAAACTCAGGCTGGACAGTACGTTGCATCGATTTATCTTGAAAACATATCTGCGCAGCATGTTGGAAGATATTTCTGCGTCAAGAAAAATGCTCTCTTAGATGTTCCATTTTATAGATGTGACACACCGAACGTCACTTGTATTAACATATTTGTAAACGGTAAGTTTTTTTTCCAAAATTAATTTTGGTTTTATCAATTTGGCAAGGCTGTGGAACTTTTAAAATATTTTTACTAGCTCTATCGCGCAGGTATTGGCTTCATATTACAACGGTTTCTTTTTTTAACTATGCCCATGAGTTGGCAATGGCTTGTTCGAAAGTTGATATTGTTTATTAAAGCTCCCAATACGATAACATTACAATTTTTGTGTTGACTAATAATAAGGGGGTTTTTAACTGAGGTTTTGACAGCCTGATGGTGGCCATGTTGTTTTGGTGACGTCTGTCAAATCTTTTGTTTATTGTTATTGTTATTCAGTTACTGATTCCAAATCACCATCGAGAGTTACACGATTGAACAAACCGTCAAATTGACAAAACTTTTAATAAAAATGAGTTTTCGTTATGTTGTGCGCGTTGCGCCCGTTTAATGGTAGACGTGGTGGCCCTTCACAATCGACTCTTCAAGGTTTTGTGGAAGAATATCCTTCCTTTAAATTCGCAAGTCAAAGGAAGGCAAGATCAGCCGAGTACATTGCCACGGTACGTGAAAGTGTTCACCTGAACGAGAGGTAGTCAATTCCTCGACGTACATTTGAACTCGGCCTTCCGCAGACTTCAACCTGGTGAAGTTCTTACTTACTCAGGAGCTCAAAGTTCATGACGATATGCTGTCTTAATCGGAATTCAATGAGCTTATCATATGCTACCGTTTCAATTCCACATTCGCGAACATTGATGTGATTCTGAAAATGAATATGATAAGCTGAGAGTACTGTCGTCAACAAAAGAATTAAGATGATTAGATTCTTAGATAAGAGATTATATACATAGACTTAAGGAGTAGGAAGAGAGGCAGAGACAAAACGGACATTGCGAGACAACAATAAGTTATCATTACAAATTATTACAATATGAGTACTTTTACGAGTACGGAGGTCTTGAATCACTTATTTCCCAGGGACCAGCTCTGATTATTTTTGACCCCCTCTATCTTCTGTTCGAACAGAAACTTCAGAATAACTTTAATGTGATACAATTCTTAAGCCAGGTACTTCTCCATTTTGTTGGAGCGAATTAAACATTTGGTTAGTGCCAACAGTACCATCATGCTCTCTAAAGTAGGTACTGGAGGTAACGCCACCTCGGTGGTCCTAACCTTAATGAAAGGAAAATCTGCACCTCCTCGGGGTAGAGAGCTAGTAACGATAACGCACAAGGGGACCGAAAGACTGCCGGTATAAGAAAAAAACCAAGCGTTGATGCTCAGGGCACGGACTTGTCCTGTGGTTAAAGAAAATCTCCCTAAAGGCGGCAGAACTGTAGGTTGCGGCCTGGTGGCGGGTGAGCCACATCTCGTCTAGGTCCGTATGGTTTAATTATGGCCATTAAATATTGACAGCGACCGCCTCACCAACGTCGTTTTTGAAAACAAAACGTAACATTTCCGTTGACGGCACAAAATCCACACTGAACGGTAACGTCCATAGAGACGATTTTTCGGAAAAAATTAGTGTCCTTTTTCAAACGAGCCGAAGTCTAGTTAGCGAACAAACAGCGCGCGTTGTCTATGCCCACAAACTTTGAGCTCCTGAGATAGTTCGATATTGTACGGGTGTAGGCCCTAATCCTACACTGTTCAATCGTGTATATTTCCAGTACCTAATAACTAAATAATAAACAACGGCCAAGTCAACATGGCCGCCACAAACACTATCAAAATCTACTTGCGTCAATTGAAAATCCTTTCAGTAAGTTAAGAAAATCCTTACGGAAGTTTCTTTGCACAGACTGGTTGGTTGGTTTAAAATAACGCATTTCAGGGTGCACCATAAATCAATTAAAAATAAAAAGGTCTCGACATCTTTGACATCAATAACCAATGATATACGAAAAACTTTAATCAGGCTAACTTACAAGTAAGTGCCTAGTTACTGTTAATAAATTTGACATCTTGTTTTTGTTTGAGTCGATATCGGATACCTGAAATGTTGAGATTTTTAGTCAGTTACATTTTCATGATAACCATGTTAGAGAACAGCTATAAGCCCTATTTTACCTTTTTAGAGCTTATACAAAGTTTTTCTTGTTCTCACCCATTCTATTCGCTCTAGCCTTTTGTCTTATTTTATAGGAGAAGTTTGATTTGAATAGTTTTTTTTTACATTAGAAATTTAAATCATTTGAGTTTTAAATTGGTTTCCAATATTTTGATAATTTTTTTTTATTAGATCCAAACGTGCATTTGGTACCGATTGTAGGATACGCAATTGATGTCATTTCGCAGGAAATTATTACGATCCCATGTAAGCCAACCAATCCTGGCATCGAAGTGGAATTGATACGACCAAACGGACAGGTACAGTACATTTAAGCTTATCGTGGAATCCACAAAAATACAATACAGACTAGCGGCCGAAGTTTGGTTCTCTCATTTTGCCTACAAACTTAGAATCAACTTATATGTGAATTCTAGTATGCGTTTTGAAAACGTTTTCCCGTGATTTTAAACGGAGATTAAACAGACGAGTAAAACGATATGCACACGCGGGGATGTTCATATAGCTACCATAGTGAATTAAATATATTTAGGGGGTCTGGACCGGTCGCTGCCGATAGTCTGTATTGTGTGTCTGTGGTATAAAACCTTGTGTGTTTTTAATTTTGTTCAACTAAAAGCCTTTATTTTCCGGTGACGAGAAATAACTCAATACAAAATATGAGAGCGACCAACGACCATACAAAATGACGAAGAAATGAGATTTTAAACATTGGTACATAGCGAATTTGCTGACATTAACTAGACGATGACTAGACTCCGTGAACAGCGTGTCTATGATAATGTTCGATTATATCTTGGATATCTACATGACAAAGCTGATTCCATCTTTATTGATGGCTAGACTTAGACAAAGTCACATCTTTATTCAAAAAGAAGGCCTTTCTACCGATCCCTCTTCCCTTAAAAATATCTACAACCGTAACCACGAAGGTTATCCCTTACTGTAGACAAAGACGATTTCCACATTAGCTCCAAACGTTTTTCGTACTCACAAAGTACTCGTAACAATTTCAAAAATTATTTTTGTTCCTAACTTTAGTTCTGCTTCGAGAAATATAGCCTCTATCTAGATTCTTATCCTTGTAACTTGGTCTACCAAAACGTCAGTAGGCTTCTCACCAAATCTCCGATGGTTGTTAATTTCATTGCGCAGTCTCTCCCTAATAATGTCTTTGCCCTTACTGAAACTTACCTTTGTCCCAATATCCTTGCACAGCAAATTTTTCACTTAGGATTTCGACGTCTTTCGAGCTGATGGAATGAGCATTAATTTTACTCATTTTGTCCCTCATCTTTCAAATTCACTAATACGTCATCTCAGAAAATGTGTCAACTCCTTACTAAAGCCCAACTTTACACAAATTTATTCCAATTTTCTCTCTGTCAAGCTGTCTTCCCGACTTTTCATTCACAGAAAAGGTGCCCAAAAGGACATATCTAATTACCGGCCCATAGCCAAACTCTCTGCGATCCCCATGCTATTTGAAAGCATATTGTCTAGTTCTCACTTTATTTTCACTCTAAATCTATCTATTCTCCACAACACCACGGTTTCTTAAAAGGTTTATCAACCACCGTAACCTAACTGAATTTGTCTCAAAAACTGTGAAAGAACTGGAAAGGGCAAATGAAATGCACGCATGATTAGAACCGATTTTAGCAAAGCTTTCGATAAAAAAAGTCACCAAACTATTTACCCAGTTTCATCACTTGGCTTAGATTATACCCAGGACAACGTCAGTACGGAGTTATCTTTAACACTTTAATCTCTGATTGCATCAATGTCACTTGAAGTGTGCCTCAAGGGAGTCACATGGGCCTCCTAATGCTTGTTTTAACAATCAACTATGTTATAGCCATGTAATTGAGGACTCTAATCGAATAAGGTAGCCAAGTTTGGTCCCCATTTCACATATAGCTTAACCCACTGCCGCAGAAATGAAGCTAAGGAGCTTAGGTTTATTCGGTTGCACCTTCGAAATCTACATTGCTTTGATAACTTTATCGTGCCCCTTACGTAGATCGATTAAAAGTAATTTTTGTAGAACCTTAAAAAAATCAAGAATTTGCTGATATACTTTTTCAGTACCAAATCTTAATGATGACTAAAGTTTCTCCCATACTTCTGGAAACTGATTGGTCCCCTTGAAATCAATTCACCTAATATAAGATCCACCCCACTCTTTCAATCGCCTCTCCACCGCACAAACTGGCTATTTAGACTAAACTGTTCACCGCGAATAGCAAAATCTTTGCTACAAACTGTCAAAGTGTCAAAGACTATTCGTTTTCCACATACCATCCACTTCGTCGCAACGAATTCGCATTTGACTTACCTCAAACTTTCAATGCCCGATTGTGATTTACGGATATGCCGTTTGTTGTTCGCAACGAATGATAAAAATTCCATGCGAATAAAATGACATAATAGCCGGCTATTCGTTGTTCATTGATCGCTCATGTAACTAGCTGAATAGTCCTAAAGTAGACTCAACTTGACATAATGTAGGTACGTTCCACAAGGCTGATAAGGTTTAGTTTTTATCTTTATCTTTATGTTGTTATAATATTCTGTATTTAATGAAATTATCTGTCATACGAGTACATTTTAAATGGGATTTTTTTTTTTAGGTTCTGAATGGACCTATTGATCACAATGCGTTTTTAACAAATGATATTTCAAGTTTTGATAAATATACTGGTTTTAAATTGAAAATTCAAAATGTAAGAGACGAAGGTTTGTATATTTGTCGCCCAAAGTTCCCGTCAACTTCAAATCTGGAAGAAACCACTTCATTTTATGTATTTTTCGAAAAGGACTTTAAGAAAGGTAAATCAAAATAGATTTCTAAAATACTGTTTGTATATTTTATTTAGTAATATGTTACAACTCACCTTCATCATAAACAAAAAAGATGCCTAACTCACTTTGTCTCGCCCTATTTTATGAAAAAAAAAACTGTAAAATCTTTTGAACTTAAAAGAAATATCCTATAGTGCGCCATTTATGGACGAAGTTCACAAACACTTGATTGGAGAGTTATGAGTGGTTTTGCCCAGATTGTCATGGAAAGTCAAAACAACAATAGAAGACATTTGATGTAAAGTAGATAAAACAACTAGCGCCGCCATTGACGATGTTCACTATTAAAAAATCATGTTCCATGAAATTACTATGAAAATATAAATACCATGACAACTTTGTATATAAAATCTTTAGTAGTCTGGAGAAAAGAATCACCTCTGGCGACACCTAGACTTTAAAAACCATATCTCCAAACTTCTCGTTTTGGAGAGAAAATATAAGTAAAAAAGTTAAAATATGTGATAATTACTAGCGACAACCATAGTCCTACAATCGCATTATTTTATAGTCGTTCTCCAGACTACTATAGATTATATTGTAATATTTTTAGTCTTTTCTTTTACTTTTAAATCACCACTTCTTTCTCTATATATCAAACTCACTTTTTACTAAGTTCAAACTCTTTATTTATTTATTTTATACAAGCACCACTAATTATTCACCATTTAATCGTCACCACGGTTAAAATCAAACTGTCCCGTTTTCAGCTTGAGATGTCCTATTTATACTGGTGTAAAGCTTCTCGAAGAATCTAATACTCGAACCTTTCAGAACATTCAAGATGCTTTCAAAGCTTTTAGAGCTTTCAAATTTCATAATGGTCAAGAACAGTATTGTTCAGAATTATTACAGCATAATTACTGTAGTATAACATTGGGCGAATTGTACCCAAAGACAAAAACCATTCGTATAACAATATTATAATACAATGCTGAGACTAAAATGAAACCAACTTGTGGCAGGCAACTATACTCTGTTACACATAATTGGGCAGCACAGGGAAGATGGGGATGTTTGTCTCTCATTCGCACTCTTTTGTTTTCCGTAAGTGCTTTTCACACAAAAGCTCTTGCAGGGCTTCCGTAGTAAGCATTTCAAATAAGCAACAATCTTAAAAAAATGTTAAAGCTCTAAAACCAAAAGCTCTTCAGCAGAAACCCAAGGAAAGAAAGCTGAACGAGTTACCAAAAGAACACTGGTAACTCTGAATGCACATCAATTAAAAAGGGGTTGAATTTTAAATAGCAGCAGCCAGCAGCCAGGCCACAAACAATCAGTGCACGTGCACATTTAGATGTGCCTTGAATAAGACGTGGGACTCACGTCAGATGCAATTGGAAATTCAGTGGTGGTTGAACAATTTGTATGGGGGTTTCCTTCAATTTAGTGTGGTGCAAAAATATGTCACGCTACTGATAAAAGAAAAGCTTCCTCATAAGAGGTGTACTGCCCAATTATGTGTAACAGAGTATAGCAGTTCATTATGATTATAAAAGGTCCATGGTCAATGTTTTTAATATGAAGAAAGCTGGAGAAAGAAATTTTTAGTATTGCAAAATAAAAAAAAAACTTTTATCTGCTGGAAACGCTTACAGCAATAGTTAGGTATTAATTTCTTATTTATTTTTAACAGGTATATATTGTAATGATTTCTCAATTTGCGTTGTGCTATTAATACCTAATTATTTAACTATTGGACCAGGCCCAGCAGCTCGGATAATCTCCTTTCCATCTGCACATGCTTTACTTGGTGAAACTTTTATTTTAAAGTGCTTTGTGGATATGGATCCAAATAGTGGCTTCGCAGGTGACATTGTATGGGAAATGCCAAACCAAATGGAGTCTGAAAATGTAAGTTTTATTTTATATACTTATATAGTTAAAAATGATGAACCTACATCATGGGCCATTCCCATGCTTGATAGTCATTTACCACATTGGTCATTGGCTTCTAATGCCTGTCATATATAATCCGCATGTCTGAACACAACAATACAAATAAAGTGCACTACTGGGTCGCACAAACTTGCTTTATAATGTGTGAAAATGGTGCTTGAGATTTTGGAAAAAAGTAATCAGGAAAACAAATCATATGAAATTTTATTAATGACTTAAAAGTCACTACTTTAGAATAATTTAAGTAAGCCATCTGATTTCTTTACCCGTTTTGAATTTAAAGAAAACAAATTTCAAAATCATTCGTCCAGTCTTTTCAAAATACGTTTTTTTTTGACAAACTTTTCGAAAACGGACTCCAATTTTTTTTTAAGAATGCAAATTTTCAGCACTTTGTAGTTTTTATCAGAAAAATAAAAATCGAAAAAAAAATTTAATTGTTTTTGAAAAAACCAAAAGTTAAAGAAAAAAAAATTCAAAAAAACTTTATTATTTAAAAAATTTATTATTTAAAAAATTTAAGAATTGATATTATTTAGTTTATAAAATGGCTACCAGATTAAAAATTTCTTAGAAATTCGTGAAGTGGACTTTTCCTGTGAAATGAATTCTAATCAAAACATTAAGCTTACACAAAAAACACCATTTAGGAAGTTTAATCAAAATCCGTTTTTAAGGAAAATGAGTTTTTCATTAAAAATCATATGTTAGTTTTAGAGCTAAAATGCTTATTCCAAAACCCCTCTGTGCGAAGTCGTAATAATACTGTGAACCAAGTTTGAATCAAATCGGCAGAGCCATTTAGGCCTTAGATATCGATACAGCTGATAAACCACTCTCGGAGTTTCCAAGCACCCTTGGGTGCTTGGGTCTACTATGGTTATATCTCATATAAGTCTTATATGTCCCTCTACCATCGTGTAGTAATAAAATATTTATGTTTAATCAAAAATCTTACTTTATTTCTCAGAGATCTCTAGTGACTCACGAAGGGACTTTTAAGAAAACATCACCAAAAGTTGATATGTTTTTTAGAAACTCTAGATCTAAAGCCCGCTTTCAGAAATTTAATCGTTTTATAGATCAAAGTGTACTTACCATAACTAATTCTCAAATAAGTGATCAAGGATATTTCAACTGCTCGCTCCGGGACACCTTTATAAAGAAGGCCTCATACTACGTCAAACATTTAAGTATGTACATTATAATTATGTATTGGAAAGTTAAAAATTTCTATTAAATAAAATAATTTTTTTAAGGAAATGGAGAAATATTTTTCGATGACACAAATTCACCAAAAAATTTCACTTTCCTCCGAAACATGACTAAGACTGCTGAGCTCTTTGTTAATTTTCAAAGTCTATTGCCCTTGAAATTCAAGTGGACTGCTCCTAAGGGTATACGCCTAGGAGGAGTGTATGACGAAAAATTTGTTCACTTTTCAAACGGATTATCTTCATATATGCAAATAAAACACGTATCTGTTGAAGATACAGGTGAATACATTTGTACAGCAGCCAATAAACTGTCGACAAAAACGGTTAAGTTGTGGGTTGATATTAAAGGTAAGTTCACACAAGCAGCGCCACAACGGCCTGAAACACTAAGAATCTATTAAACCAAACCGAAAAAGAACAATATTTTAAATAAAAATAATTTTAATTTCTGAATTTGACTGAGCGGGCTCTTAAAGCTGAACTTATTGAACTGGTTCGACTCTAAATGTGGTGAGGCATGAAAAGTCAAAACTAGGACCTACAAATCGTGGCTCCAGTATGAGCTCAACGATGAGCGAAGAAAGGATGAACAACGCTTCTTCAGGAAAAAGATGAAAGGCAACAATCAACATGAAGCCGAGAAGATGAAGAGATGCTTTAAAAGGAAAAAAAAGTGCCAAACTTCTGTAAAACAGTGAAACAATAAAAATCAGGATTCACAAGCCGCCCTGTGCTCTGCAAAGATGGGAATGCAAACAGTATAGTATGTATATCAAGAGGCTATTTAAAACAGTTGTTGAATGGCGATGACAACTAAGATAAAGCACATAATCGACTTGTACCAGTTAATCTAGATGACAATCATGAGATTCATCCTCCTGACCAAAACGAAATTACAGAAGCTACGACCAGCTTAAAAACAATCAAAGCAGCTGGATCCGATGGTCGTCAAGTGGAACTTCATAAACACGCTGGACGTGACCTAGTCAAAAGCATAATACAAAATTTTCCGCAAAATATGATAGGAGGAAAGTATGCCCGATAATAATTAAAGTCTCAGTACCATTTGTCCGATCCACAAAGAGTCAAAGAGGAAGACCGCCTTCTCTGTGCCGACCCAAGAGACATAAGCCTCTTATCCAGCACTTTACGTGAACATTCTAAGCCGTTTACTGATGATCTTGTAGGCTTTACCAATGCGGCTTCAGATTTGGGAAATCTACGAAAAACCAGAGCCTCACATTACGCCAGATCCTGGAGAGAACTCAACTAACTGTTCGTGAAACTTAAGGCATCCTAGACAGTGTTACTAGAGTTGAACTACATATATAGTGACATGTCCAACGTTAAAACTCTGCTAAACTGATACACCTATTCAGGATGACGATGAAAAATGCTTGCTGTTCCGTCAAAGTTAGTAGACTCTGAAACCTTCAGCACCCCCAGAGGGCTAAGACAAGATGATTGTACAGAGCACTCATTGTCGCGGTCCTTCTATACGATACAGAAGCATGGATCCTCTTCCAATTGGATGAAAACTCACTTATAGTCTTCGAGAGAAAAGAGAACGAAACATTTAGCGAAGAAGATACAACAATGAAAAATAAACGTGCGTTACGGCAACATAAGCCTAGGCAGACAAATTAAAAATCAAGGACTAAAATGGCTGGCCAAGTAGAGCGAAAAAATGGCCCCAAGCACCAACGACCAAGTATTCCACAATTAACAAGTGCACTGCTAGTCCAACAACAAAATAATCAGTGCGCAACAACAAAAATTCAGTGCCGCTATTTGGAGTGGTCCCTTCTTCTTCCTTCACCTTCAAGCCACACAGCCTATCTAGGTTTTTATTATGACTCTCAAATGCGCTTATGCACAGTGGGGTCTCGATAAAAATCTGGAGAGTAATAAGAATGGGTAATTGATTGCATGATGATTCTTCCAGGATGGATCAAAACAAATTGACATGAAGGCATAATCGCTCATGTTGTTGAACTTTGGCAAGGCACCCTTTTTTTTGTTTTTAAGTCTACGTCTGTTTTCTTGATATATGATGGAAGATTTTAGAGTGGAGTATAGCAACATTGTTGGGCTTAGAAAGAATATCTGTGCTACGAATACTGCTACATACAGGCGAGCTGTTTTGGCATTGAGTGAAACCCAAGCAGCTGTAAATTCTGATTGTTTGGAATTCAGCTTACCTGGGTATAACTTATAGTGCTATTATTCTTTTCTCACCACGGTCTAGTCGTGTACGTCAGAATCGATGTTGCTAACCAGCTTATGCCAAAATGTAATCAGTGTTCAAACACAGACTTTAATTTCATGTGGTTTAAACTCACCATCAAAAAGCACTTCATCCATACTTGTTTTATTTACGGACCCCCCAGTCCGGACAGTATCTCGACTTTTAACGAATTTGATGCGCTGTCGAACTCCATCCAAAGAATTTTTACCCAATATCGTCGCCCTGAAATCGTTGTTACGGGCGATTTAAATGTACACAATTCTACGTGACTTCGATATTCTCGGTAGGCAACACCCAAAGAATGCTTAACAACTTAACTCAGCTAATTTACAAGCCAACACGAACTCCTGACACTGCAGGTCATTCGCTAAATACTCAAACTACTCTAGACTTGTTTCTTGCTTCTCATCCCTATAAAAACACGATACATTAATAATCGCCTCTAGGCACGTCAGACCATTACATCATTTCAGCCCATTCCAGTTAAAGACACAAACCCAACGAAAACCGTATGGCAATACGAGAATAAGCCAACTGGGACGGTCTCAACAATTTCTTCAGAAACTTTAACTGGTCACTATGTTTCCTCGATAGTGACACAGACCTGAGCGCTTAGATGCAATTACAAGCATTATTCTCTGCGGAATGAGAAATTTTGTTCCGATCAGGACAAAAAGCATCAAACCAGAAGACAATTGATGGTTCGACTTGAGCTGGAAAGATGTGAGAGAAGTTAGTTTCCGATCAGTGCTTAGGTTTCCTAAATCGATGTAAGAAATATCTTCTGATTTGGCTACAATCTACAAGGCATACATCCGCCCGAAGCTTGAGTATAATTCTTATTTGAAGTATACTTGAGTATTCGTTGGCCGAAAACGATATCGAAATTTGAAATTTGAAATATTATCGTACAGAACAAATTGGATGTTGACATCACCCAACGGAAAAAGGCGTCGGATAGGAGGTACACTGAGGAGATCTGATGAAAGCAACATAGCGAAACAATATTTCGGAAGAAGTGCTGAGGAATATATAAGACCAAAATCATCTTAGAGATCATCTGTTTTTAAGTGTTTGCATCCTTAGCATGGAATGATTTCGGCGCTACCCAGGCTCCAGGAGAAGCTTAACCTGTACCTGCGGCCGGAGCCGGACAACAAATTAAAACAGATATTGTCTTTCTCATTAACACTATTCAAATAAATTCTATGCTTTGCTAAAATAGTTGGATGATAGTGAGTGATTTGATTTTTTAAATTATCTCTGTCTGTCCAATAATGAATTTATATATTTTGTTCGTCAAAAAGTAATGTTCTTAGTTTCAGGTCTTTTTCAGCTATGACAGTGGTTTAAAGGTAAACTAAAAATCATTTTGTTCTTAACAGGTGAACCAAATATTTTGGTTAAAAGGTCATACAATGTACAAATGGGACAAGAGCTTGAATTATCAGTTACGACAATTGCGAACCCTCCCATACTGCTTTATATTAAATGGAGTTTCATTAAATGTCCATTTTTATGGAAAAGTGTAAAGGGTTTATGTGAAGGAGATCCAGCCAATTTGGGAGTATGTAGAAGTGTCAACCATAGTTTGTTTTAATAAAACCTTAAATAAATATCTTTTTTCTTCTTAAATGAAGAAATATAGAATAAAATTCAACAAAACCAATGATTTTACAACAATATTCGGTCTAGTTATCAAACCAAAAGTACCAGGTGAAGTACGATTTAAAGTTGCAAACGACTTTGGAACCTCACTTGCAAAAAGTTTTGTTTCGATCAGTGATATCCCAGGCAATATATCTATTATCGGAATAGATCCAAAGCATGAAATAACTGAAGGCGATGAAGTAATCATGAAGTGTGCAGCACAGCGAAGCTTATTTTCATTTCCGGCATGGTTAAGAAACAACTATATAATGAGCAATATTGGTGAACTTAAAGTCTCGATGGAGTCTTCAAAGTTCTCTTATATAAGTATTGTAAAATTCAAGAATATCACCAAGCAGGATGCTGGAGAATATATATGTAGAGGAACTATGCAAGACACAAATGATGTGATCACCGAATCAGTTAATATCATAGTTTATGGTGAATTTTAGGCATCATCACAAGATCTTAGTATAACTTTTTTTTTTAAGAACCTGAAGCCCCGGTTATTGATGAAACGAGTATGGAAGATGTAGTGGAACGTTTTGTTGATCAATTTCTGCAGCTGACTTGTAAGGCCACTGGCAAGCCTAAGCCAACCATCACATGGTACAAAGATGAAGAAGAAATAAATCAAAGTCCCAATGTTGATTTTTTTGAAAACAATTCCATCTTGAGAATCCAAAGCGTTAATTCATCCGATACTGGCGTTTACAAATGTGTGGCCAAAAATCGATTAGGTTCGGACAGGAAGAGCTTACTTGTGGAAATAAAAGACATATCAGGTGAGCCCTTACTCTATCTAGGTAACTTCATTAAAAAACATTTTCCATAGAGTCATCAAATCGTAAGACTGCGTTTGCAATTATTGGCGGTATAGCGGTGGTCACAATTTTGGTTATTTCCTTTAGTTATTACATTTACAAAATGAAAAAGGTAAGTCCCCGAACAATAAAGGGATATTCCCATTCAATGCAAATAAAAATACTTTATTGGGAAACAATAATGAAGGAATGAACGGCGACGCCTTTTTAAATAAAAAAAAAATATTGAACGTTACAATCTTGTTGCACCATTCGTTAAAGAGAATCACATCTTAATTTTTGTTGAATATTGATCAAGACAACATGGGGAACCTCAATGCCAAAGTCGCCTCGTACAATGTATATCCGAAACGTGTAAGAGGTGTACATGGATTGAAGCAGCGAAGTGAGAGTGGTAATTGCTTGTTAATTTTTGTGACGCTCGTCAGGTGGTAAAATGATGAACCCTGTTTCGACTCAAGACCTTTACAAAATCACCTTAGTCTCACTTGGTGGTAAAAATAATCAAAACTAACAATTAAATCCAACTACGATGGATGCAATCACTTTGCGATGGAAAAAACAAAAACATTTCGGAAGGAGGAGGGGACCAGCATCAGTTAAGAGATACTTTACGGAGACGTTTAGAAAAAACAGCAACCATACCCGAAATCCACAACCTGCTCTTTTGAACGCAAAACAAATAAACAATCATCTTATGTGGGCTCAAACTTTAGAAGCCTATAAATATCCCAAGACACCAGTTTGCTAGTGTCATATATTTTTGGCAATGCTGCAAGTCGATGCATTTGACGTTTGCAAATTCAGTTTAAAGGAAAACTGCTCGTCTTACTTCTGAAAATGTGGCAGCCATACATCATGTTGGTGGATCTTATCTTAACGGCTTAAACCACGTTTCCAGCTGACACTTTTAGCAGTTCGCAATGTTAAAAATCAAAGTTGTGTTTTGCGTTCGTTTGCTTGGTTATGTCATAAAGAATCCTGCTTGAGAAATACCTATTCGATTTAGTTCCAAAAGATATGTTGAGAATGAAATTTTTAAATTCCGACATCTGAAGGACACAAATTCTTTGCTTAAAATTCTATGCCTTGAAAACTTTTTTAAATTAGTGAGTTTTATGATCCAGGATATTTAATACAAATCAAAATTCAAGGTGGTTCCAAAAAAAATGTGACTGCAAATCGAAACTTGGACCGCCGAGTCATTTCTTTCATAAAAGTTTTTCCATCTTAAGTATTTTCTGCTCACTCAAATCAAACTGATAAATCTAATCTCATTTCTTAAAGAATCTTCAAAAATCAGTTTTCAATAACTTTGAAGAGGGTGCCATTGATCAACTTGATCCAAACTTGTCGCTCAATGAACAGGCGAACTTACTGCCATATAATAGATGTTACGAGTTCCCCAAGAATAGGTTGAAATTGGGTAGGCACTGTTCTTCAAACCTTATATTTCAAATGTTCAGCTTTCGATTTCGTTACTTTAGGAAAACAACTTGGTTCTGGAGCATTTGGCGTGGTTTGGAAGGGTTTCGCTGAGCGAATAATTGAAAACGAAGAAGACACTGTGGTGGCGGTAAAAATGGTGAAAGAAAATGCAGACCATGAAGTCCTGAAAGCATTCGTGTCGGAACTAAAGATAATGGTTCACCTTGGACACCATTTAAATGTTGTTAATTTGCTTGGTGCCGTCACTGAAAATAAGAGTGAGTCACCATAAAGTTGACTCTAGAGCTTCGTCGAAAATTTTAATTTTTTGCTATTTTTAGGTAAAATAATGATAATTGTCGAGTACTGCCCGTATGGATGTGTTCAGGACGTTTTGCTGCATAATCGGAAATGGTTTGTCGATCAAATCGATCCCTATAATGACAAAATTGATTCGAATATAGCAAATGAAATTTATTCGGAGAAAAGCTTACGTGCTAAGAGGTAAGTTGGTCGATAATTTCTTTTGCTTCACAGCAAAATAACCTTACCTAACAAACTTAGTCTGTCAACATATTAAGGGCTTAGTTTGACAGCTGTTGAAACAGTAACACACATAACTTTTATATCTTCTTCTACTATATTCTTCTTGTTTTCATGAAGCTGCTTTAGGCGGCAACACTTCAACTCCTGATGCAGTATAGGGCGGCAAGCCAGGTCCTTCCACCTCTCTGTTTTCCACGATACCTCAGCTGTGACCACGACTTTTGGAACTGATCGTCCTTCCTTGCAGTTGATCTCCATGTTTCCATTGGTCGTCGAACTCGCCTTGCACCTGGAAGATTCCTTTGAAAGCACTGCTTTAGTATATTGCCATCAGGTTACCTAAATGTATGGCAAATCCAGCGATACTTCCTTTGCTTGATGTCTTAATCCACTTTTGTTTGACCAGTCTGCAGTTCTTAGTTGGATATAATTTGTGACCACCGGATCTTAAGAATTGAATGCAAGATGTTGATAGAGCATTTCCGCTTTTCACAGACCCATAGCAACTTGGCTTTTCCAATTGGTCTCTGAGTTTCAACTTAGTACGAAGCGATATTTTTGAAGAATTCTATACACAGAAGAAAGCACTCCAAGTGCACTAAGAGCTTTATTTATTCTATTGATGACGTCCAGGTCTGATCCACCATCGAGTTCCAGAAAACTACCCAAATAGATGAAATGAGTGGCTTCAAGTATTGTCCCCTGTCTCGCAAAAACCTGCTGTTGTTGGTTCCGTTTTGTGTTTTTGGCGTGAACCTTGTTGCGGACGCCTGGCGCGAGTTAAGCTGTTGTAGCTACGGCAAAGCAAACAAATATATGCTTTATAGAACAAAATCTCTTTAAAAAAAATATATCTCTACATTTTCTTGTGTAAATTTTTTCAATACGCCCACTTTTAAATAATAATATGTATTAATATTTTTAATGTTTTTTAACTCGGTCGCAGTTTTTAAATAAGAAGATGAACAATTCGATATGCATTCCTTGATTATGTAGCAGAATGTGGTTCAAGAATTGCTAAGTACATCAATAATTCCATTCCATTTCCATTGCCATTCAAAATCAAATTTTTAAAAATTTAAGTTTTTCTTGTTTTGTTCAAATCGATCTGCAAACTTAAAATTGAATGTCACTGAGCTCATAATAATTGCCCTGGCAGTAAAAAGTCTCAACTTTGGGCGTGACACACGCCTTTTTTGTATTGCGTTAGCGTTTATTGGACATCAGCCATACAATGAATGTTATTGAATTTGTTCCTGTATGCCAAAGAAGAATTTTGTTTCTGAAACTGGAACATCGGCTGGCTGCGGGAGGCGAACGCATACACACACAAAAATATAGGGAATAGGGTGTCCAACAGTCCGTTGGAAGCGTACTGTAGCTCTCGCTTATGTTTAAGATAGAAATTGGTACCTACCTTTGCGTCCATTTGTAGCGTTTGATTTGATGTTTAGTTTGTTCTGACTTTTGAATGTTCAGTCTTATTAGTACTTTATGTGATGTCAAATTTCAAGAAAAAGAAACAACGAAACGAGCGCTAGGCTAGCGCCCCTAGTAGCGGTTTTTAAAAACAAATTTTAAAATGACTGTGTTTAACTGTTTATATGATCTGTCACTATCTTAAATTTGTTTTGAATCGTTCAGTAGTGTCCCAGTTTGTGGTTTGCATTCAAACTTGAAAAACGGAAAAAATCCATCGTTGTTCGATAATAAAATGGTTGATTAGATTGTCCGGGCCAACTTTGCATTAAGGTCCCCGTCCCCGTGACGAAAGTGATATTTACTTTCTTAAAGTTGCTGTAGACTTAATTAAGCTTAAGGGCTAACCATGATTGAAGAATGGTACGTACGTTGACTTACAAAACAGTAGAAATACATGTGATTTGTATACCCAAGCCGAAATGACTTTTTGTTCAGTTTCGGCAAGTTTCGTTCACTTGCCTTTTCGTACGTAATGTACGCTTTGAGTCGTACATTACGTACGAAAATCTGACATTCTGTTTTTCTAAAGGGTATTCTTCTTCTCTCTGTCTTCTTATTTTTAAAGGCTATTATGGGCAACTGATGTACTTAACAAAAGGAAACTTTTCGTTCGGTTTTGACACTTGCTTACTTTTTCTTTCGCGTATTATGGTTGGGCCTTTAGGATAGAACGTGATTTTTTCTTCCTCCGCTACAATTTCCGTCGAATTCTTGGGTTACACCTTGCAATCATTCTTCCTACCGTAACTAGACTACATGAAATTATATTTTATTATATTTTCAGTAACTCATCTAGCTTCAACTGCAATCGAGTTGGAAGAATCATTCTTTCGACTTCAGATCTGGTAAATTGGGCGTTCCAAGTAGCACGTGGAATGGACTACTTATCTTCCAGAAGAATTTTGCATCGTGATTTAGCTGCAAGAAATATTCTTCTCTGCAAAGATAACGTCGTAAAAATTTGTGACTTTGGACTGTCCAAGTCGATGTACAAAAATGATAATTACAAAAAACAAACCGACACACCTTTGCCCATCAAATGGTTGGCCTTGGAGTCCTGGGCTGATCAAGTATATAACGTCTTAACTGATGTTTGGTCTTTTGGAATAACGCTTTGGGAGTTTTTCTCATTGGCAACTGTGCCTTATCCTGGAATGGATGCCAATTATGATATTTTTATAAAATTAAGAAACGGCTACCGTATGGAGAAGCCACTTTACGCAAATCAGGAAATGTAATTAATTTATTTAAAATAGTAACAAAATTAAATTTAATTGAGTTCCTTGTAAACGTAGATATGACATAATGCTGGAGTGCTGGAGTGAAGATCCCGAGCAGCGACCACTTTTTAATGAATTGGAAATGAAATTTTCCAAGCTTCTTGATGAGGAAGTGGCTCATGTAAGTTGCTTAAATAACCGAGTTACCCATATTAAAATGTCTGTTATTTCCAGCATTACATTAACCTTAATGAACCGCACGTCAAATGGAATACAGAGTACCAGAAAAAAAAAGAATTAGACTATTTGACAATCATGGGGACAGACAATGAAGCCAGCCCAATGATTTCCTCACCGATTTATGCAAACACATTACCCGTCCCGGAGGAAGGTTAAAATCATTTATATAAACTTTTTTAATAAATTGTCTTGAATGTTCTTCTTTACAGAGAAAAATCCACCTGACAGTTGTTATCTTCCGATGATTTCTTTCAAAACCATCGGGAACAAAGGAATATTACGTCAATTGGACGATGGTTATGTTAGGCCTGAAAGACATGTCTTCATCGATGATAAAATGGCCACATAGGAGTCTTGATAGATTTCACAAATTCCCTTTTGTTTTAATAAGAAAATACCAATTTATTTTTATAGCTTTAAAAATAAAATTACTTATTGTATGTAAAATATACCGATGAAAAAAATGTATCAATGATTGGTTGGGACCAAATCTACCGGTGTTATTTGGACCGAAACATTGAAACCGGACGTAAACGATGAGACTGTTGTACTGCAACCTGCACTCTTATAGACGTATATTGTCGGGCTACTACAAGTCCTTTGGGTTTGGCGTAGGTGCCGGACTTTTCGCGAGAGGTAAAAAGAGACACGGTTGCCAAAGCTTCTGCCGCTCTCTTAAGATTGTAGCTTCGCAACATCAAATGAACCCTTCAACGTCACAATCAATGTCGAACCCCTTGAACGCACTGGCATCCAAGAAATTAATGGCATGTCTGCTAGCGTTTGCAATATGGTAAATTTGGCTGACGGTATATGTTCATCAGTAGACCAGTAAGTCCCCATGTGTGTATTGAGGTGTGGCATTGTATTTATAATCTATAGTATACTCCCAATAAAAGGAACGTTTGGTGCGCCATCTATGCACGAAGTTCACAAACACTTGATTTGTGAGTTAAAAGTGGTTTTTGTATAGACTGGCATGGGAAGCAAAAACAACAATAGAAGACATTTGATGTAAAGTAGATAAGACAGCTTGCACCGCCATTGACGAAGTTCAGAACTAAAAAAACATGTTCCATGGAATTACTATAAAAATTATTATAATTATTATTACAACAATTCCGTCGATGAATCAAACGGAGTAGACACACTTACAAGCACTGGCAACTTAGGCCTTCGGCTCAAGATAACACACAATAATACGACAGAGAGAGACAGACAGAACAGAAGATAGAAGAACACACAAACGAATGCCAACAGCTCGCAGTTATTAGTTTGACGGTCCACCATCTTACTATTAACCACGCGCAACGATGCTTGATTTCGCTGATCTATTGGGAAGCGATGCTTTATCAGACCCAAGGCCGTTGACGAAAATTAATATGTAATGGGTGTGGGAAATAGGTGCTAGCTATGATGACACATGACCTGAGTCCATTACTTTTTTGGGTTCTTCATGTTAAGGCCAACAAGATTAATCTGCGTACTTGGGACATTCATCATTATCATACGCCTTCTCGAGAAGATCATATAACTCTTCTATATAACTATTTCAATCCATATCTATAAAAAAAAATAATAGGTCGCATCTCCTATCCTTATCATTAAATTGCAAATACCCCTGGCCTATCTTCTTAAAATTTAACTTACATACCTACATATTGCACTAATAATGATGTTTTCCATCATACCTTAACTAAACATTAACTTAATACATATTACAAACAAAACTACCTAACTTCCTCACATTTAAAAAGTCTACACAAACAAAAATTAAATTTCTTTTAACTACACCACATCTGGCAACGCTACAGTTCATTTATATTTGACTTTTTAAACTGAGCGAAATTTCTTTGGTTTACCTGAGCCCCTTTCCTTCAGGTGCGAGGAAGGAAGATATCGACTTTCGCCAGCGCAAAGAAAAGGGTCAACAACAAACATAATCAACAAGGCAAATATATGAAGTGTCATAAACAAATTTGTAAACAACAAGAAGGCACAGCAATTTATACAAGGTGAGTATTAATTCTCAAAATTTAATATTGTAAAGCATTTATATTTCCAAAATTATTAGAAAAATATGTTCCTCAAAGTATTTTAGAGTAATAGTCCCGGACAGCCCTGGTTTCTTTCTATCTGCCTGCTTAATTCTTGCCTCTGCGATATTTCATTGAATTTTATAAGAAAGTTTTTTTTGTTTAATTATTAAATTTTGCCACATCCTAAAATAATAGGATTCCTTGTTTGTTTTTATTAATTAGAGTGATTTTCATCTAGTTTTTGTTCAACAAATCTACAATAAAAGAATCATCACATTTTTTTGAAATTTAACGTGGTTTTCTTTGAGTGGTTACTTATAATTTAACCATTCACCAACACTCACTTCTCTTGCTGAAAACTGCAAATCATTTATTGTTTTTGCCTCGTCTTCCCCGGTGAGTGCAAATTTTTTTATTTATTTTTTTGATGCTACGAAAAATTAAAAAAAAAAAAAAAAAAAAAATCCTATTTTCTCGGTGTCTACTCTCGTGCGTTGTACCTTGTCTGAGACTGGAGGAGAATCTTTGGATCGGCCGACGAACCTCATCATCATACCGACCTGTAACCCGTGCTTACATCTTTAATCGTCGCATTCGAGCGTGGTCTCTCATCTCCTCCCGAGCCCCGACTGAAATCTCGCCTTCTGGGCTGGGTGAGTACTTTTTTAGTGGTGTTCTGCCAAGCAGTTCTACTCTGGTATTACCCCATTAATTTCGTTGTGGGTGTTTTTATTTATTTACATCATTGTATATGAAATCTATAGTAATATGGATAGAAGGATCGACTGTGGCGACACCGTGAGCCTCCAAACCTTTATTTCCAAATTTCTCTTTTTGGAGAGAAAATGTAGGTGGAAAGGTTTAAATATGTGATAATTATCAGTGACATCTATGTGTCTCCAAACCCCGTTATCTCATACTCGTTCCCCAGACTACTATAGATTTCATATACAATGTTTACATATACTCTACCTTACAGGCTTCTGTCATCTCCAAACTCCTACGTCAACATTCACACATCATTACCGACAATTGTGACCTGGTTCGTGTCTTAACTAACAGTTCGCACTATTGTACACTGGGAGTGAAAAATACAGATCTTGTTTTTTTTTTGTTAAAGTAAAGTCGAGATAAACTTTAAAAGTTTTTAACAATGGAAAATAACCCATGTGATTCCCTGAACTGTGTTCTCGATTATAAATATACCGAACTAGAGCCGTGTCGCGGTCTCTGCGGTAAAACATTTCATCCAATATGTATCGGACTAAGTAAAAGATTATGCGGGTATATAAAAGAATACTTGAACTACTTCGTATATCTTTGTGATGAATGTAAGAACATCTCCCTCTCTCATATTCTACTTGCCGTTAAATGCCTCAGCGATTCTACAAATTCTATTTTGCTTACTTACATGATAAACCAGACTCTGTTTGTTTTAATGGCAAGACAAAAACTAACGTCTTAGTATCGATACAAAAAGAAGGCCTCCCTACCGACCCTTCTTTACTTATCAATATCTATACCCGTTTTCATGAGGGTAATAATATATCTCCTTCTACAGTCTCGAAAGACCTTGCTACATATGCTTCATTTGTAAACTCTAAACATTCTCCCTTCACAAGTTTCAACCACAGGCCTCGTCTTTAATACAATCCTTAATTCTTCATCTATCGGCGATACCCCAACTACAATATCTTTATATTATCAAAACGTTAGAGGGCTCCGTTCCAAAACCTCTTCTTTGTTTCTTAACTCCCAAAAACTGCCATTTGATATTTTTGCCCTTACAGAAGCGAACCTTTGTCCCAGCATTCTTGATAGTGAGCTTTTCACATCTGATTTTATCATCTTTCGTGCTGATGGTCAGATCATAGATTATGCTCCTTGTGGGCGTGGAGTTCTTTTGGCTTTTCACACTCGTCTGAATACAACCCTTGTCGAAGTCTCTAAATCGGCACTCTTTGAGTTCGTGTGCATTAAGGTTTCTGCATATAATCGGTTTTTTTACATTATCTGCTGTTATATTCGCCCAGCGCAGCCCACTCTTGCGTATGAACTAATAGTTGAGTCATTTGATTCGCTTTTTGATTCTGCGGAATCGAGTGATGATTTTATCATCGTCGGTGATTTCAATTTGCCTGACCTTGTTTGGATTCCATCAGAGGATGAATTACACTTTGTTCCCTGCAATACTACTTCTGATAAAGAATCTCTTTTCACAGATCGATTATTCGAAAATGGCCTATTTCAAATAAGCGGGATCTTTAATAACTTGGTGAGGCAGCTTGACCTAATTTTCTCTTCTCACCCTTTCAATTCAATTGTCACCGAAAGTTTCCTCCTTCTCTCCACCCTTGACCGATATCATCCTCCTCTATCTCTTCTTTTCACTGTCGATCAATGTTTATCCACCATTGTACCGGAAGTCTCATTTCATTTCAATTTTCGTAAAGCCAACTTCAACCAACTCGAGATCCTTTTAAACAATATTGATTTCAGTTTATTTTTGACCCCTAACGCCCCCATTGACATTACCCTGACATTCTTTTACACAGCTATCTTTGAGTGCTTGCTCCTGTGTGTCCCTTACGTACCCCAAAAGAATTGTTTATTATCACCCCCCTGGTACACCAAGGAGTTGCGAACTCTTCGTAATTTAAGGAATAAGTTATGGAAAACCTATTTAAAATCCCGAACATTTTCAGATTTTTAAAGTTCGAACAAGCTTCTTCCAATTTTTCTCTCCTCTGCGATTCACTTTACAATGCATATCTTGATAAAATGCAGTCTTGCCTCATCTCTGAACCGAAACGGTTCTATCAGTTTATTAATACAAAACGAAAATCCGATGGTCTACCCTCTTCCTTCAGTTTTAATAATACCTCACTACATATACTGCTGATCCTGAAGTAATTGTCAAACTTTGTGCAAATTTTTTTAGTCAGTCTTATAGCATAGCAATGCTGTTAATAATCCTGATCTAGAATATTTTGAGTACTTGTCAAGCAGTTCGCAAACTTCACTAGTTGCTCTTGATATTTCTCTTTCATCGGTCAGTGAAAAATTAAGTTTACTTAAAGATGACTTCTCTCCTGGTCCTGATGGTCTCCCAGCCATTTTTCTCAAAAAATGTGCTAGCGCGCTGTGCGACCCTCTCACAACTCTATTTAAACTCTCTCTTTCGCAAGCAGTTTTCCCTACCTTATGGAAAAACTCATATATTTTTCCAATTCATAAAAAGGGCAATAAAAATGAAATATCAAACTATCGTCCGATAGTTTAACTTTCTTCAATACCCAAGCTCTTTGAAAGCATCATCTACGACTCACTTTGTTTCCATTGTAAGTCATAAGTTTCTCCACTTCAACATGGTTTTATTAAGGGTAGGTCCACCACGACGAATCTTACTCAATTTGTTTCAACGACCCTCTGTGCCCTGGAATGTCCTGGATGCTGATGTAATCACTACTGATTTCAGCAAAGCATTCGATAAGATCTCTCACCAAATTATTTACATTAAATTAAAAGCCTTCGGGTTCCCTCCAATATTCATCCAATGGGTGAGATCCTACTTGGAAAACCGCCAATATAGTGTTGTGTTCAGATCTTCTGTGTCCAATCCCATCCACGCCACCTCAGGCGTTCCTCAGGGCAGTCATCTCGGGCCACTTTTATTTATCCTTACCATAAACGATGTTGAAAACATTATTTCTTTTTCTAACTTGTCTATTTATGCCGACGACATGAAAATTATGAAAATAATATCTACTCCTATCGATTCTTCCCTGCTTCAAAATGACTTGAATTCTTTCCTTACATGGTGCACTAAAAATTTTCTCGAACTCAATGTCTCTAAATAACATATGACTTTTTCTCGTAAACGCCTGCCTTTACCATCTCGTACTTATCATTTCTGTAATGTTTCGGTTCCCTTAGTTTCCTCCATTAGCGATCTTGGCATTTTATGTGATAAGGAGCTCAACTTTCGTTCTCAAATAAATTATATTATTGCAAAAGCTAACTCTTCCCTTGGTTTCATAAAGCGCTGGTCTAAAGAATTTTCAAACCCATACGTAACAAAGTCCCTCTTCACCACATATGTTAGACCTACATATTCTTGAGTATGCCAGTCAAGTTTGGTCTCCTTATTATTCCACCCATTCACTTAGAATTGAAGCTGTACAACGTAGGTTCCTCCGTTTTGCTTTACGAAACCTCCCTTGGTCCGACCCTCATTTCCTTCCCCCCTACGAACATCGTTTACAACTGATCGACCTTAGCACGCTTGCGTAACGTCGTGCTGCTGCAGACATACTTTTCGTTCACCAAATTATCACCAGTGCCATCGATTCTCCTCCTCTTCTTGAATTAATTTTCGTCAATACCAATCCACGCAACCTAAGATCTATCCCCTTCTTTTACCTTTCTACTCACCGTACCAATTATGCCCACTTCAACCCAATTACTAGAATGTTACGCTCAGCCAACAGTGCACAACATCTCCTAGTCTCACCGCCCTTAGAAAAAACCTTCACACTAATCTTCCTTAACCCCCCTACTATTTAGTTTTAAGATAGAATAATAAGATTACTTGATGTTAGAGTTTAAGTTATCCAAAAATATTGTTATTGTTATAAATATGAGCTTGAATTAAGCAAATAAATAAATATATCCTCTTTTCTTGTTTAGATGGTGTTAAGAAAAACTTTCTGTGCATGAACCTGGAATTTTTCCAAAAAAAAAAAAAATTCTGTAACCTTGAATTTTTGTTGCAAGACCAAGAAAAATATATTTAATATTCCTTTCTTTTCAGGAATTATGAATTATTCGAAACAGGAATGCTGCAAGGAAAATGCCACAACAACAAACAAAATTTCAAAAGAAAAAAAAAATGTGTAGCCTACCGCCACTGCATAATATCACCGCGCGCCGCGGCAAGAAACGACCCGGCTTTATGTCGACCAAAAAAAAAAAGTTGGTGGTGTATTTTAGTTCGACTGAGTTGGAGTTACCCAGGTAAATCAATGAAACTGGATTCCCATTTCAAGAATATGCTTTTAGTTCGTGTTTAGTTAGGTTAGTTTAATCTTAAAAGCACTATACTTACATGTTCCTTCAGGTAGCGTTAAAGTCCTTCGATTTGTATTAACGTTTCATACCTTTTAACGTAGCATCATTCCTTGTCCAAACTCCTCTTCCTTTTCTAGAACTTTCTTCTTTTTCTGGCACGATAAGAACCACCCCATTTCCGTGGAGCATAGCCGTGCAACGACAAGCGTGCCGCCGCAATTATTCTACTTTCCCAAAGTAAGTCCCCCGTGGAACCCTGACTCGCAACAGATATTCGCATTGAATGCAAATGGAAATACTGTAGAGGGAAAACAATAATGCTGAAATGAACGGCGACAGTTTTTTCAAATATATAATCTGGCCAGAAAGAACGTTTGAAAAACTAAATATTGAACCCTACAATTTTCTTGCATCAATCTCTAAAGGACGTCACAAGTGATAGAGCCGCCGCCGGCCGCTGCGCCGTTATCATTTTTGTTTTTATTAAATATCTTGGGTTTTATGAAAAATTTCTCAAGGCTCAAGAAAATATTGATTTAAAAAAAAAAAAAAAATGTACGGTTGAGGCTGATCATTGATGACTAACGACATCAGCCAAAGTTGGCCCGGACAATTTAGGTCCTCAACGCGTAACAGGTGTACATGGCTCGAGCCAGCAAAATTAGAGTAGTGCTGATGCTTTCTGATTTTTGTAACGCTCGTCAGATGATGGTGAAAGGTTCAACACTGTTTCTCAAGACTCAAGATCTGCCACAAAGTCACCTTGGTGGTCGAAATAAATCAAAGACACCAGTTTTTGATCCGACACCAATGGATGTTTCCACTTTGCGATGGAAAAAAAGAAAAGTTCGGGAGCAGGAGGGGACCATAACACCTGCTACTATCGAATGCAGCATGTACTATGCTACTGTACTGGAAATTTAGAAAATACAGCAACCTGAACCAAAATCCCGTACTCTTGCTTAATAGTCCAAATATTGTACGTGGCCTTGCAAGAACCCTTAAAGACTCGCTTTGTTCTTCTTATCACGTCAATGTTGTCCGCGAACACAAGTACGAGTAATTGTGTCGATTTATTAAAGATGGTGCCCGATGTTCTGGCATGGGTATGACATTTTCAACCCCAATGTTAAAACAGCTGCATGACCTTCTCTTTAAAAAAAAAAAATTCTTTGCTTAAAACTCTGTTCCTTAAAACTTTTTCATGGGAGTTTTATGATCCGCAGTATTTGATAGTAAAGATTTGTGTTTGCTTATGAAAGGAAAACTGCCGAAGGCTGTCGAAGATGGAAACGGTGAACTATATTTTCTTGATGCGGCTGGCGCAACTGGGAAAACGGTCCTGATATTGATATAATTGGTATTGGCAGTTATACGTGCTATAGCATCTATCGGAATCGTTGCAACTCTGTTGAGAGGTGAAAAAACATTTGGCACAACAAACGCATGTCTCAAGTCATCGTATTTGTGGAGATATACGTCAAAACCATTCCATTGAGTGTGAACATGAGAAGGATACTGCAACAGGATAGAAGTTTTCTCCAAAGAACTGTTGAGAATTTTGAAGGTGAAATGGAAAAGAATGACTGATTCCGCAAATTCCCTTGACTTCAGTTGATTTGCCATTCGAGTTCAAACGCATTCAGTTCCCAGTGAAACTTGCATTTACGATGACAACACACAAGTCACAAGGGCTGTCGCTGGAAATGAGCTGCATAAATCTCGAAATATCCTAAATATTCGTTAGTCATGTGTTTTGATATAAGCATATACCTATCCTAAAGAACATTAATACATATTAGTTTTTGTTTTTTGCATTTTTTTCGATTAAAATTACAGAAAGTCATATTTCACAATTGACTGATAAGAAAACAAGAACAATGAATTCACAGTACCTATAAGAAATTTAATAATAAATTTAAACTTTCAAACGTTTCGTGTACTTCTTCTTGAATTCATATAAAAATAAATTTCCCTCCTGGCATAAAACGAAATTTTGTAGTGTGAAGTTTTCAAATTTGATTTTATCCTTTGAATGCAAAAGATTTCCACCAAGTCTTCACTCAAGTTGTATTTTTGAATAATAAGTACGTTGAAATGGACTTAGAAAACAAAATTTTAAGACTTTTAGTAGTACTTTGGACATCAAGTGTTTCAATAAATTGTATTCCAAGTATGTATCTAAAAAGCTTCGTAAGTTGTTTCTCTATCTTAAAATTCTAGTATAATATTGTTAACTAGTTAGTAATTCTGATTTTTTTTTTCCGACAAAATGAATAGATGTTGATCGCCCAGAAATATCACCCACGGATTCGGAAATCAGTTTGGATGTTAATTCAAACTACACATTGAACTGTACATCAAACGACCCGATTGCTTGGCGTACTGGGATATTTGACCAGCTCGAAAGTCTTAACGCCACTATCAAAACCCAGGCTGGTCAGTACATTGCAACGATTTATCTTCAAAACATATCTGCGCAGCATGTTGGAAGATATTTCTGCGTCAAGAAAAATGCTCTATTAGATGTTCCATTTTATAAATGTGGCACACCGAACGCCACTTGCATTAACATATTTGTAAACGGTAAGTTTTTTTTTTAAATTAAATTTGGTTTTATCGATTTGGCAAGTCTCTGAACTTTTAAAATATTTTTACTACCTCTATCACGCAGTTATTGGTTTCATGTTACAACGGCCTCTTCTTTAACTATGGCCATCAGTTGGCAACGGCTTGATTGAAAGTTGATATGGTTTAATAAAGCTTCCAATACGATAGCATTACAAATTTTGCTATTATTAGGGGATTTTTAACTGACACGGGTAGGTTTTGACAGCCTGATGGTGGCCATGTTGGTTTGGTGACGTCTGTCAAATCTGTTATTTGTTATTCAGATACACGGAGAGAATTGAAAAATCACCAATTGCGAAATATTCAGTTGCAATTTACAAAACATGTTTTTTTTGTAAATCACGGCGCTTTGATTCGAAACTGATATAAAAATTGGCAATTTAACTTTCAATTCATCTCAAATTACAACAATTCCTAAGTTGAGATTTACAATTAAAAGTTATAATTCAAGCTTGTGCCCTTCAAAGTAAATTACAACCTTTTAGTCGCAATTTACTACTTCAAGGCAATAATTCCATTTCTACTTTTTACCAATCTGGATTTGCTACAATTTTTTCGTGATTTACATTCACTGAGTGTTAAAATCAACTCAAGTGTGTCTGACGGCTACGTCGAAGGTCCGGAGTTCGATCCCTGCCTCGAACTAATAATTATCTTTTTTTTTTTGTACTGTCTCTTTTGAGGAAATGTAAGATCCTCGAAAAATAAATCTGGTTAATATTAAAAGTGGAACTTTGTAAGCCATTCGGATTCAGCGGGAAATGATATTCCACCAGAATATAAACGCACATACAGGAATCGTTCAGAATATAAGTCATTAGGCCCTGGCATCGCTTGTCTCCAATAAATGCCTTTTTGTAGTTCTATTATGTACATAGGGAGTACAAGGTTGAATTTCAACTACACATAATATACATTTTCTTACCTTTACTCAAATGATCATCACAAAAAATTGTACATTAGACGTCCAAAACAAGACGACTAGGTATATTTTTCTCGCCAATAAAACATAATCTTAATTCAAAACACCCCTAAAATGTTACTCATATTCAGGTTGCTTCTTATTATTAATTTTGATATCCGACTTGGATGCATCACCATGGCCTAGTAGATGTGTGCTTGGTTGGTATGCAGAGGGTCTCGAGTTCGATTCCTAGAATCAGCCAAGTAAGTAAAAGTTACATCTTTCAATAAATAATAATAAATGCTTTCCAATAAATAGAAAACGTTGCTTCTCTCAAAGCGATATAATTTGTTACAAATTGAGTAAAATGGGGTTGCAATTTACGACTTTACCACTCATTTTTTCAAAAAAATATTTTTGATTCAAAACAAAAAGATGGAAATCTACGACTCGCTTTTTGCAATTTACAATCGAGTAAATATAAAATTGATACAAATTTGGATCAATTTTCGATTCGCGATGGCAATGTTTTATTTCTCAGGATCGGATTATTGACCCAAAAAAGTGGTAATTTGCTATTTTTGAGTGTCAATATCTTCATTTCGTTCAATTTTGAAAATTGCGAACAAAGAGTCGTAATTTACAAAACCCCGAGCTAGGGTGAGAAACTGCATAAGATTTTCGTGATTTGCAGCTCATTTTTCTTGATCTGATCTAAAAATTCTCTCCGTGTACTGTTTCCAAATCACCAGGAAAGTTACACGATTGAACAAAACGTCCAATTGATAAAACTTTAAATACAAATGAGTTTTCGTTAAGCGGCCCATACACACAACACTTATGAACACACTTGTGCCGGTGCACTGAAAAGTGTGGTGTGTATCGGCTGGATACACATACAAAATGTTTTGTTAATTTGTACCGAACGCCTTATATGTTGTCATTAATTTTGAGCTTGTTGTGCGCGTTGCGCACATTTAATGGTAGACGTGAGGGCCCTTTACAATCGACTTTTCAAAGTTTCTAGCGAATTTGGTTCTGCACTACAGTTCCACTTGATTCCAAGGAAACATCTCTGACTATTTTTGACCTCTCTAACTTCTGTTCGAAAAGAAACTTCAGACTCACTTTAAAGTGGGTTACAACATGGCATTCATTCTTAAGCCAGCTACTTCTCTATTTTGTTGAAGCAAAGTAAACATTTAGATTTGCAAAACAGTACCATATGCAATTAGAGAGTTATAGTCAGAATATAGAATATTGAAAACCAAGTCCCTCATTTTCACCCACCTTGGCAGTCATATGCACAACATATCAATCGCGTTTGATACTCCGATGGTTACCATGCTGGACTTAAGCTCTGCGAGGAATAACCTTGCCCTCAAATCATTTCTGCGGAGTGTTCATTGTCATCATCCTGTTGGGACCACATCTCGTCTAAGTCTAATGGAATAATGATGGCCATAATAATGACAGTGACCGCTGCCGACACAAAATCCACACCATTGTATATACATTTGTATAGTAATTTCATGGAACATGTTCTTTTAGTTCTGAACTTCGTCAATGGCGGCGCTTGTTGGCTTTTATTATTGTTTTTGCTTTCCATGCCAATCTAGCCAAAACACTCCTAATTCACCAATCTTAGAATAAAAATACATTCTTACAGTTTGTTACAGTGAATAAATTTGATATCTTGTCTAAGTCTTCAAATATTAAATCAGTTATGATGACATCTTCTAAAACGAATATAAGTGCAAATTTATATTTTCTTGCTCTAGCTTTTTGTCTTCTTTTGAATTTTTATTTTACATTTAAAATTGAGATCATTCGCGTTGTAAAGTTGTTTCCAATATCGGATTGAGTTTTTCTTTTTCAGATTCAAACGCGCTCTTGGTACCAATTGAGGGATACGCAATTGATGTCACTTCGCAGGAAATTATTACGATCCCATGTAAGCCAACAAACCCTGACATCGAAGTGGAATTAATAAGACCAAATGGACAGGTAAAGTACATTTAAGCTTATCGTGGAATCCACAAAAATACAATACAGACCAGGGACCGAAGTTTGGTTCTTTCATTTTGCCTACAAACACTAAATCAACTTATGTATGTGCATTCTAGTATTCGGTTGTAAGCGTTTTTCTGTGATTTTAAGCGGAGATTAAGCAGACGAGTAGATGTTCATATACCGTGGTGAGTAAAATATATATAGGGGTGTTAAAAGGGGTCCGGACCGGCCGCTGCCGGTGGTCTGTATTGTGTGTCTGTGGTAAAAACCTTTTGTTCAACTGAAAGACTCACTACAAAATATGAAAGTGACCAACGATTATTTTCCTCCTTATCTTTAGTTATGCATCGAGAAATATAGACTTATTCTTATTCATATCCTTGTAGGAACTATTAAAACGACGTCAGAGGGCTTCGAACCGAAATTCCGATGGTTTATCCAATATACATAGTCCACTCTTTCTTATACCCTTTTTACACACCACGAACTACCGTGTCGATGCATAGCATCGACATGGTTTTATGGCTGTGTGAAAAGGAGTTGTGTCGACACAGTAGATCGATCTCGTCGTGCCGGTTAAGTGCATCGACATGGACATGGTGTGTAAAAAGGACCGAACTGTTGAATCGACACAGATTTACCGTTCTGAATGTCTCGGTTTGTTTTTGTCAATTTGTTTATATTTTGAAACATGGAAATTGAGTCTGAAATTGAAAAATGCGTTTGGGCGCATTCCGAAATTGTTGTTTTATTAGAAATAATAAGAGATAAGAAAATTGTCGAGCTACTTGCTTCATAACTGATAAAGGCTTCCTAGCCAAGGAGACCAACTCAGACGGAGCAAGTTCATCTTCCACCAAGGATAGAAAAGTTTTCTTCTTCATCCGAAACGAGGAATACCATTGGTTATCCTCGTACATAAGCCACATTTTTTCAAAACTTCTTTTGTTGTGCCTAGGAAGCTCCCATTTTCTTTCAAATGAAACATCACAAATTTGTAGAGATGTCGCCACACAAGTCTGGAAAAATTTTAAACAGATTTTTTTTTTTGGGAAAATAGTTCAGCAAGCATGATATCTTGTCTTTCTCGTGTTCTTTTATTTTTTGATTTATTATAAATCATTAAATCACTCAAATATTTTTTCACTTCAATTTCTGTAAAAATTTTGACGTGTACTGAATTTTGACAGATGAACATATGTCGACACAGGGGTGTGTGAATGCCCATATAGAATCGATTCACTGTGTCGATTCATGTGTCGATGCTGGTGTGTAACAAGGGTATTAGTATTACTCTCAATATCCTTGACTTGTTCACTTCGGATTTCGCCGTCCTTAGAGCTGTTGGTAAGAGCAGTAATGGTAGGTATTGATTTTGGTCGCAGAGTTCTTCTGACCGGACATAATAACCTTGATGCTAACCTTTTGCATTGTATATATAAACTATAGTACTACCACTTGAGGTGCGCCATCTATTGACGAAAAACTAAGCTTTAAAATATCATGCGAAGCAACAACAACAAATAAAATTGTTGAAATTGTTGTTGTTGCTTCCCATGGTATTCTAGAGCTTAGTTTTTCGTCGATAGATGGCGCACCTCAAGTGGGAATACTATAGTTTATATATATACAATGCCTTTTGAAAGGGTCAAGTGGCTCTTCCTTTGTGCTGTAATTACTTTATCTAAACGGAGTGCCTATATTCTCTGCTGTTGTATCTCTTATAATATGTTATATATATAAATGAAGTGCACTTGATTACAATTTCTGATCCCATTATAGCCACTTCATGTGTTCCTCAAGGCTGTCACCTTGGCCCCTTGATAGTTGTCTTATTAATAAATGATGTTAGCCCAGTAATTAAGGACTCCAATCTCTTTATCTACGCAGAACACATAAAAATCATTAAGAAACTTTCCACCTCCTCTGACTTAACGCTTCAAAAAGAGATAAACTTATTCCAAACATGGTCACCTTTATTAGACCCTCCTTGAAACCACGCACCAATTCACCAATTTCGCATATAAGTTATTGCTGCGAACTGTCAATGTCTTTTCGCGTTCCACATAGTCGCAATCCATTAGTCGCAACGAACGAATTATTCGCGAGCGACTAACCTCAAAACTTCAATGTTTAGTAGCGATATACTCTATCACTAATTTGGTCGTGAGTATGTGGTACGTTCCACAAAGATGTTAAGCTTTATTTTTTTATATATTATGATGTTATAATATCCTGTTTTAATGGTCATACATTTTAAATGTGAAATTTTGTTTCTTAGGTTCTGAATGGATCGATTGTTAACAATGAACTTCAAACAAATGATATTTCCAGTTTTGATAAATATAATGGTTTTAAATTGAGAATTCAAAATATAAGAGATGAAGGTTTGTATATTTGTCGCCCAAAGTTCCCATCAACCTCAAATCTGGATGAAACTACTTCATTCTATGTTTTTTTCGAAGAGGATTTTAAGGAAGGTAAATCAAAATAGATTTTCAAAATACTGAATGTGTGTATGTAAACTTAGTAATATATGTTACAACTCATCATCATTACCAAAATGGATGCCTTCTTCAACTTGTTTTGCCCTGTTTTTTGAAAAAAAATATTAAATCTTTTGAACTTAGAAGAAATAATATGCTTAACACTTCTCATAATGACAATTAAAAGTGGAAAAAAGTTGTTCAATATCAACTACTACGAGAAAATGAAGGAAGACATAATTGTACCTGTCACTCCGACGGTGACGTACGCCATCAAGAAGTATTGCACGTTGTCGATTTCTAGTTTACGAACAGTTTCATCGTATAGTAATTATGGTCAAAATAAACCTATTTCCGGTTGCATTAGGGAGGCAAATTTAAATTGAAGGGTTGTAAGTCTAAAGAGCCTAAGTGCCAAAAAATCAAAAGTCAATATTTTTAGGAAAATAGAATCTAAGTGCCAAGCCTAATAATATTCAAATCGATCCAAGTGCCTGTTTCTTTTAAAAATTTGCTCACATACAAATATAGTAAATGGTGCGGTCTAAGTGCCAACGAGCTGTGTATTATGTGTTTTACCGTTAGGGTCTAAGTGCCACCATTGTATATGAAATCTATAGTAGTCTGGATTACAAAATCAAATCGATTTTGGCCGAATTGTTCGTTTTTCGAGAGAAAATGTAGGTGGATGGGTTTAAATATGTGATAATTATCAGCGACATCTATATGCCCAAAAACCGCATCATCTCTTACTCGTTCTCCAGACTACTATTTATATCTTAATATTAAATTGGGTAATTAGACTTACAATCCTTCAATGGCAACACGATTGACTTGTATTCGAATTGTTCGAAGGACGTTTGCAAATCACTTGTTTTAAATAATATTTAAATAATCTATAATAAATTTACCTCATCTTAATTTAATACTTATGTATAGGTACCCACTAGCACCTAAATTATATATTTTTGTTTGCATAGTCTAAAAATGATTAAATCTTATTTTATTGATGTAAATAAATAAATAAATAAATATGTATAAATAAATTAGGTACTTGTTTGTCACCTGTCACCTATTAATATGTCTGTGTCATGGACCTATTGTATGCACTGCTAGTCTAATCTCTTATGTCAGCTTCATACAATAATTGTTAAAAAAAAATGGTCGCCAAAATAAAGGCTCGCGATGCCAGCTCTCGAAACGCCACTTCAGGGAAAAAATTAACAACTAAAATGTTGACATATGTACATAGAAGCTCGAGACATCTGTTCTTGAAAATTCAAAAAGTTGCATATACACCATCAAAAAATGACAGACATTTTTAAATTTCCTAAATAGAAAATGTGCAACATCTATGTTTTTTTTTTAATTTCATTTTTGAAATGGGCAATGTGTACGATATTTTGCCTTAAACAATCGCAACTAAAGCAGATGGAGCCCAGCACCAAGAATTTTATCGCCCATAGTTGCGTGTTCGTGTCGCAAAAAATCTATAAAATCTATAGTAGTCTGGAGGAAAGGATCGGCTGTGGCGTAACGTAGACTTTCCAAAGAATTTCTCCAAAATTCTCGTTTTGGAGAGAAAATATAGGTAAAAAAGTTAAAATATGTGATAATTACTAGCGACATAACCATAGTCCTAAACAATCGCATTATTTTAGTCGTTCTCACGACTACTATAGATTATAATAATATACAATGCCGAGACTAAAATGGAACCAACTTGTGGCAGGCAACTAGCAGTCCATAAAATATAATAGCTCCATGGTTCATATACTTAATATGAAGAAAGCTGGAAAAAGAAATGTTCAGTATTGCAAATTAAAAAAAAAAAACTTTTATCTGCTGGAAACGTTTACAGCAATAATTATTAATAAATCATTTATTTTTAGCAGGTATATATTGTTATGATTTCTCAATGTGCATTGTGCTACTAATAATTATTTAACTTTTGGACCCAGACCCAGCAGCTCGGATTATCTCCTTTCCATCTGCACATGCTTTACTTGGTGAAACTTTTATTTTAAAGTGCTTTGTGGATATGGATCCAAATAGTGGCTTAGCGGGTGACATTGTATGGGAAATGCCAAACCATATGGAGTCTGAAAATGTAAGTTTCATTTTATATACCTATAGTTATAAATTAAAAATGATGAACCTACATCATGGGCCATTCCCATGTTTGATAGTCATTTACCACATTGGTCACTGGCTTCTAATACCTGTCATATATAATCCGCATGTCCGAACACCACAATATAAATAAAGTGCACGACTGGGTCGCACGAACTTGCTTTATAATGTGTGCAATGGTGCTTGAGTTTTTGAAAAAAAGTTAGCACGAAAACAAATCATATGAAATTTTATTAATGACTTAAAAATCACAACTTAAAACATTTCTTGGAAAAATGATGTAAGCCATCTGATTTCTTTATATGTTTTGAATTTAAAGAAAACAAATTTCAAAATCATTCTTTTCTTTTCTCTTTTTTACTTGCTCTATAGGGCAAGTATTGGTTTCGTGCAGAAAAAAAAAATCGAGGTTTTAATCAAACATGACATTACGATGATAGAGAAGCCCAAAAAAGTGGTTTTCGCCATACCGTCCGTCGGTCTGTCTGTGCGTCTGTGCGTCTGTGCGGATGTGCGGATGTGCGGATGTGCGCTTTTTCACGTCATGCTACAGCCTAAACGGCTTGACGGATTTTCTTCAAACTTGGTATATAGCAGTTTGAAGAAAAACCATTGTCGAGGTTTTTTTTATTTTTTTTTAGCCCGGCTCAAACTGGTACCTTTCAAGTAACGGTTTTTTTCAATTTGGATTTTCTCAAAAACGGCTCTAACGATTTTGATTAAATTTAAAATTTAGCTAACTTTAAGCATTTCTAACAAAACTGCGTTTTTTGTTTTTGCCTCAAATGGTCGTAACGAAAATCAGGTTTTAACGGCTTTTTTTCAAATAGCCATAAGTTCACAACGGCTTGATTGAATCAACTCAAACTTTGTTTGACATAGTTTTTCATAGTGTTCTATAGGATGGTTTAGTAAATTTTTCACTGAAGCCTTTCTAAACGGTGGCTTCCATACAACGAGCCGTTGAGTTTTAGCCAACTTTTTTTGGTTTTTTCTAATTTTCTCAAAAATGGCTCTAACGATTTTGATTAAACTTTGTGTGTTATATTCTTTTAGTATTTTTAAGAGAACTGCGTTTTTAGTTTTTGGCTAAAAATGCAAATAACGGAGATCTGCTCTTAACGGCTTTTTTTCAAATGGCCGTAAGTTGTCAACGGTTGCATCGAATTCACTCAAACTTTGTTTGGTATAGTTCCTTACAGCTTCCTTTCAGATGGCATTGATTTTTTTTTCATTTTCTCTTTTTTAAATAGTGGCTCCAATACAAAGTGCCACTAGATTTTGGCCATTTTTTTAATTTTTTCTAATTTACTCAAAAAAGGCTCCCCCGATTTTTATGAAACTTTTTATGTAACATACATAGAATACTTCAAACAAAACTGCATTTTTAGTTTTTGGCTATACATGATAATAGCGGAAATTGCTTTTAACAGTATTATTAATTTGGCCATAAGTGGACATTTATATCATTTACAACACCCAAAACCTGACATCATAATTTTAAATATTAAAGGTTTCTTAACGTTAGCTCCTGTACGTATATCGGTTTTTCCAATTTCAGTCAACATTTTTTAGGTTTTACCAAATTTTTCAAACATTAGTTGTTCTTATTGATCGAAAAGTTTGTTTTCATCGTACTATTGCACCAACAGAGCAAGTACGTGCGACCCAGTCGTGCATTTTATTTCTTTTCAAAAAACGGTTTTTTTGACAAACTTTTCGAAAACGGATTCCAGGTGTTTTTTGAGTATACGTGAATTTTCAGCACTTTGTACTCTTTATCAGAAAAATAAAATTCGAACAAAATTGAACAAATCGTTTTTGAAAAAACCAAAAATTATTTAAAAAAAAAAAAATAATAAATAAAAAAAAACTTTATTTGAAAAATTTCAGAATTGATATTATTAAGTCTAAAAAATGGCTCCTAAGTTAAAATGTTATATTAGAAATCTGTTAAGTGGTTAACGAGGTATTCTGATTTAAAAAAAACTTGGTTGTCTGTAAAGTCGGTTTACGGACGAACGATAATTTAACGTGATAACCAAGTCACAAAACAGTTCTTATAAAGGTTGTTTCTCTCTAACCACCAACCACCCACCCCACCTACAACCACCCGCCATTTTCTTCCTCACCCCTTCCTCCCAAACATTAACCTACCACCCTCACATTCAACCACCAACCAACAGCCCACCATTTCTGACAATTTTTTCCTCCCCCCAACCAATACCAAATCCCCCAAATCCAACAACCCACCCCACCTACAATTAGCCACCCACAATTTTTGACCCCCCCCTCCAAATCCAACTTCCCACTCTACCTACAACCTCCTGCTACTCACCCACCACTGTGGACAATTCCCCCCACGGCAAATCACAACTCAACCAGCACCACCGCGGCCGACAACCCATCCCAACTATTTTTGACAATTCCCCCCACCAAAACAAACCTCCCCTAAATCCAACCACCCTCTCCTAGTACAACAACCTGCCACTCACTACCATTTTTGACATCTTTTTCCTCCCCCCAACACCAAATCAATAATAAAAACATTTATAAAATTATAAAAACATTTATTTTTAATCAAAAATGTATCTTTATTTCTCAGCGAACTCAAATGACTCACGAAAGGACTTCTAAGAAAACATCCCCAAAAGTTGATATGTTTTTTAGAAACTCTAGATCTAAAGCCCGCTTTCAGAAATTTTATCGTTTTATAGATCAAAGTGTACTTACCATAACTAATTCTCAAATAAGTGATCAAGGATATTTCAACTGCTCGCTCCGGGACACCTTTATAAAGAAGGCCTTATACAACGTCAAACATTTAAGTATGTACATTATAATTATGTATTGGAAAGTTAAAAATTTCTATTAAATAAAATAATTTTTTTAAGGAAATGGAGAAATATTTTTCGATGACACAAATTCCCCAAAAAATTTCACTTTCCTCCGAAACATGACTAAGACTGCTGAGCTCTATGTTAATTTTCAAAGTCTATTGCCCTTGGAATACAAGTGGACTGCTCCTAAGGGTATACGCATAGGAGGAGTTTATGACGAAAAATTTGTTCACTTTTCAAACGGATTATCTTCATATATGCAAATAAAACACGTATCTGTTGAAGATACAGGTGAATACATTTGTACAGCAGCCAATAAACTGTCGACAAAAACGGTTAAGTTGTGGGTTGATATTAAAGGTAAGTTCACACAATCAGCGCACCAACGGCCTGAAACACTAAGAATTTATCAAACCAAACCGAAAAAGAACAATATTTTAAATAAAAATAATTTCTGAATTTTACTGAGCGGGCTCTTAAAGCTGAACTATATTGAACTGGTTCGACTCCAAAAGTGGTGAGGTATGAAAAGTCAAAACTATTACTATTTATGGGAATGCAAACACTATTGTATGTATATAAAGAGACTATTTTAAACAGCTGTTGAATAGATGACAATCATGAGATTCATCCGCCTGACCAAAACGAAATTACAGAAGAGCCATCACCAGCTTAAAAACAAACAAAGCGGCTGGATGCGATGGCCGTCAAGTGCGGAACTTCTTAAACACACTGGACATGACCTGGTCGAAAGCATTATATAAAATCGTCCGCAAAATATGATCGGAGGAAAGTATGCCCGATAATTGGAATCTCAGTACCATTTGCCCTGTCCAGAAAAAGTAGAGTAGTAGTAATTGCTGCTTAACTGGTACACCAACATTAAACACCTTATCAGGATGACGCTGAAATTTGCTAGCTGTTCCGCCAAAGTTATTTGAGACTCTGAAACCGTCGACACGACCAGAGGGTTAAGACAAGGTGACGCAGCACATCGGGCACTATTAAATCGACATTGACGTGATAGGAAGAACGAAGTGAGTAATAAACGGTGCCTGCTCATTGTCACAGTCTTGCTATATGGTGCAGAAGCATGGATCCTCTCCCAATGGGAATGGGATGAAAACATACTTAGAGTCTTCGAAAAAAAGAGAGCGAAACATTTGGCGAAGAAGATACAACAATTAAAAATATACGTGCGTTTTGTCATCAGAAGCCTAGGCAGAAAAATAAAAAATCAAGGACTAAAACGGCTGGCCATGTAGAGCGAAAACGTCCAAACCATTTCATCAGAAACTTTAGCTGGTCACTATGTTTCGTCGATACTGACGTCGACTTCAGTGCTGACATGATTACAAACATAATTCTCTGCGGAATGAGAAATTTTGTTCCGAACAGGACAAAGAGCATCAAACCAGAAGACAGTTCATGGTTCGTCGACTCCAGTGCTGACATGATTACAAACATAATTCTCTGCGGAATGAGAAATTTTGTTCCGAACAGGACAAAGAGCATCAAACCAGAAGACGATTCATGGTTCGACTTGAGCTGTAAATAGGCTATCGAGGTGAGAGAAGTTAGTTTCCAATGAATGCTTAGTGTTTAGGCACGACTTATTTTTGTAATAAAAATAGGAGTCGCCACCTTTTTATTCCCTAAAATTAGTAATATTAAAATAAGAAGACCGGCCATTTTTCTTTGGGAAAAACCGACTTGCGGCAAAAACCCAATTTATTAAACACTGTACGAACGCTGGACGAAGACTGAAAGTATAATTACATTTTGCACCGCTCATAGGCTGGCATGCTAAAAATAGTATATAAGTTAGTATATAAAATGTTGATTGCTGTCGGTATGGGTTGATTCTGATTGGCTTTTCCAGGGCTGTCGTCTCTAGATGATGGTAGTTTTTACTACGAATGGTCCCCATTCGGAACACTTAGGTTTCCTAAATCGATGTAAGAAATATCTTTCACCTTCTGATTTGGCTACAATCTACAAGGCATGCATCCACCATCCATCTGGGCAGGTGCTCCTGTCACTCAGTTGCGCTTCCTGGAAAGGATCCAACAAAAAAGCCTTAAAACTGATAGGTGAAAGAATCATTACCGAAACATTTGTTTCACTCGAACATCGATGTAATATTTCATTTCTTCAGTGCTCCAGGGAAATAGCCAGATGCATTCCCCCACTTAAACGATTTCCCCGTAACACTCGCATCGCTATGAATTCCCATCAATTCATCCTCGAGTCTAACTTTGGACGTAATCTTAAGTAAAGAGACTCTTTTTTATCCGCACCACAAGCTCGTACTGTGTTAACTCATGTTAAGGGTATTTGTAACCCCTTGTGTGTGGGCTCATTATTAATAAAAAAGTCCTCAAAACCAAACCAGAGGGAACCAAAAGCCAGGGTTGACCTCATCTTCGATGTAGCGACCAGGTAGAAGTTTTCCGACCGATAGAAAACTTGGCGAAACGTAGCAATGAGTGGGACTCCACCAGTTGAAAATCTTTGGATTCAGCTTTTATTCTGTGCTGTTATAATGTTTTTTAACAAGGAGACGGAATTCCTGTCTTAACCGTTATTTGCAGTTACTTGAGTATTCGTTGGCCGAAAACGATAACGAAATTTCAAATCTATATATATAAAAATGAATTGGTGTCTGTTTGTACGCGCCTAACTCAGCTGAATATCATCCAATTTGCATGGGGATTTTTTTGTTGGGTTTGTATTAAACCAGGTAAACGAATAGCGGAGCCGGTTTTTTTTTTTTTTTTTTTTTTTTTTTTTTTTTTTTTTTTTTGTTAACGAGTTTCTTCTCCACATGTGCAAGTGACCCGTTCGCCAGAGCTGCTCTACTCGGAAATGCTTCGCTATTATATTTGGAATGCGCCGCACAAAAAATTTCAACGTCGAAAACAAGGGCAAGCTGTTGCCGGATATGCGGATGTGTATTAAACTGATGCGCCTGGTCAAACTTCGTACGAAAACTGTTGATGGTGTGCTGTGTGCCACATTTAAAGAAGCCTGTCAGCGAATGAATTTGCTTGCCAACGACAATCATTCGGAAGGCAACACTTGCCGATGCTACAGTTTCTGCGCCTGCGACTCAAATTCGTAGATTGTTTGCCATCATCATCTCGACATGTTTTCCATCGAACCCCCTCATTTTGTGGGACAAATACAAGGACAACATAGCTGGCGATATTTTGCATCGAGTTCGAAGAACAACATCAAATCACGAACTTCAAATGAACGATAAAATCCGCAACGAGGCGCTGATATTGATCGAAGGCATGTGTATGCTCATGTGCAGCAACCTGTTGAGCCAGAATTCGATCGAGAGGCTTTGACAGAAACAGTTCGCACAAATGTCCCACTGCTCAATCCCGAGCAAAAGAACGTGGACGACTCATTGATGAAGGCGGTTGACTACGGTAACGGTGGCATATTCTTCCTGGATGCACCTGGGTGGAACTGGCAAAACGTTTCTCCTTTCGTTGATTTTGGTTTCAATTCGGCCAAGATCCGTAATCGCGCTTGCGGTTGCCTCTTCTCGAATAGCGGCCACGTTGTTGGAAGGTGGTTGCACAGCACATTCAGCGTTAAAGCTGCCACTGAATCTGCAGTTGAATGACGAACCAACATGCAATATTTCAAGAAATTCTGCTTTGGCACAAGTGTTGAAAACTTTCAAAATTATCATCTGGGATGAATGCTCTTGATCGAGCAATGAAAGATCTACAGAACAATATGAGACTCTTTGGAGGAGCAATGATATTGCTAGCCGGTGATTTCCGTCAAATTTTACCAGTAATCCCGCGATCAACGCCTACAGATGAAATCAAAGCTTGCCTAAAATTATCGTATTTCTGGTGATACGTAAAGAAGCTGCAGTTGACGACGAACATGCGAGTTGCGTTGCAGAACGATCCATCAGCCGATGATTTTGCAAAAAAACAATTGGCAATTGGAAATGGTTGAATTACCGTTGATGTTGCAACTGGCCTAATTTCGTTCCCGCTGAATTGTGAATTCACATCATAGAAGGAAGAACTCATCAGCAAAGTGTTCCCTTACATCGGTCAGAATTATTTGAACCACGATTGGCTCAGTGAACTCGCGATATTAGCTGCGACAAATAAGGACGTCGATGATTTGAATTTCATCATTCAAAATAAAATCGCAGCTCCACTGCATTCGTTCAAATCGGTGGATCGCATAACAAATGATGACGAAGTAACAAACTATCCAATTGAATTTTTGAATTCGTTGGATGTTCCCGGTCTACCACCGCACAATTTGCAACTCAAAGTCGGCTCTGTCATCATAATGCTGCGAAATCTGAACCAACCAAAATTATGTAATGGAACTAGGTTGACAGTGAAGAAACTCATGAACAACGTCGTCCATAAGCAACAATAATCAAAGACAAGTTCAAAGGCGAAGAAGTTCTCATTCCAAGAATTCCTATGATACAGAACGACTTGCCGTTCGAGTTTAAGCGGATTCAGTTTCCCGTTCGACCCGCATTCGCCATGACAATTAACAAATCGCAAGGCCAATCGTTACAAGTGTGTGGCCTTAATCTTGAATTCCCTTGCTTTTCACATGGACAGCTGTACGTATCGTGTTCGCGTGTCGGAAAGCAATCTGCATTATTTGTTTATGCACCGGACAAAAAAACAAACAACGTTGTTTATCACAAAGCGTTGCAGTGACCTAATCATTTCTGTTTAAATAAAAGTAATTTTAATCAATTTAATATCAATTGTTTAATTCCTTCTTAAGAGAGGCTCGACTTTGGAAAGGGACATTTAATCAATTTAAGGCGGAACAAAGTTCGCCGGGTCAGCTAGTTTGAAATATTTTCGTACACAACAAATTGGATGTTGACATCACATAACGGAAAAAGGCGTTAGATAGGAGATGCAATGAGGATATCTGATGACAGCAATATAGCGGAACAATATTTCGGAAGAAATGCTGAGGAAAATATAAGCGTTGAAAAACCAAAATCATCTTAGAGATCATCTGTTTTAAAATGTTCGTATCCACAGCATAGGGCAATTGCGGTGAATAATCATTCATTGAAGGATTTCGGTGCTACCCAGGCTCCAGGAGAAGTTTAAGCTGTATACTTGCGGCTGGACAACATATAAATAGAGAAATTTTCGTTCTTATTAAAACTACTAGCGAACCCATGCCCGCTTCGCTGAGCAGAGTTCCAATGGGCTGTTACCTGCAGTTTAGCCAAGAGGCATATAAAATTCTTTCAATTTGACAGGCTTGAGAAATGCTAAAATCAAATGGTATAGAAAGAAAACTTTGAATAAAATTCATTTTTTTTAAATTCAGAATCAAATCGTTGGATTCATTAAAATCTATTGACTGTGTAACAAACGAAGATGAAGCCACTCATTATCCAACTGAGTTTTTAAAATCCTTACATGTACCTGACTTACCACAGCACATTTTACAACTGTAGGTGGGCTCGGTAGTCATCAGCTTCGAAATCTAAAACAACCAAAACTATGCAATGGAACGCGCTTATGGTGATAAGAAAACTGATGAGTAATGTCTAACATTTTATTCTAATGCTTTCTTATAAACAACATTTTTTGTATTACCATCTTTTACATAAATAAAAAGTGCGGTCGGTTTCCTTACTCTAGAACACCCAACATACAGTTGACCATGAGAAATCAATGCCGCAAATTTTCAAAGACTAACCTTGGGCTTTATTTATAGTGATGGCAAAAGCAAGGCGAATAGGAAATTGATGACGTTTAAAATCAAATGGCAAATCAGGTGGAATCATTTGAATTCTGGGGATCAAAACATCTTCCCCTTTATATTTGCCACTAAGAATCGTAGCTTCAATTAGATTGTTCATTCACTTTTTTACAGCTAGTCTATTACCATTGCAAAGTTGAGGTTAATTAATAATACGCAGCATTATAATCGGGGCTCCAATTTTTAGAGCTAAATAATGAGGTTGCATTCCCGGTAAATCAAGCGAATTCAAAAGTTCCGTCGGGTAATTCACTATACGTCTTCCTCATTTATAATTGTATCAACTGATTTGTACATCTATTTCTTCTATAATAGATGCATTAATTTCAGCGACATCTTTATTTTTGCCTTTAGCTCTTTCACTTAACCAAGTACGATTTTTATAGTTCTCCGAAATACTTGGAAACACACTTTGAACCAATTCTTTCTTTGAATTCCTTTTACAATAGAAATTTGAGGTGTTATTTTATTTGGCCATTTGAGCTATCAACGTCAACGGACATTTTTCCATTTCCAATATCCAACAGCTGCTTTGAAAATTCTGCAGCAGATTGATCATTTTAGTGAGTGTTATAGCACTTTCCATTGGACGAAAAGAAGCGTCCAGAAGCATTCGGAAGTCTTCTGAAACCGTTCCATTTGTAAACAAATGACACTTCTAACGATTCTGAGAAGAGAATTTTGCTTCTGGATTTGAAGTCAGAATCCACTCAAGAAGCACAAATACAAATATAACTCAAATGTCACCCATAGAATATTCATTGGGAAAATGTCTATTCGCATGCAGCAATGCCGAAATTTTTTGTAATGTCAATAAATGTGACATATTTTCGAATCCAAATCTGATGATGAAGGCATCGAAGTTCAGCAACGAAGTTTAGAGAGTTGTATTTTATACTGGGAACCATTAAAAATCCCTTTATACCACGAATCGGGCTACGCACACAACTTTGAAATTGGCAAAACTTGCGAAACTGATGCCTGCGAACACTACATTGTGTTAAAACTGAACAGAAGCGATTTTGCATGTTCCATTGGTTTTCAGAATGAGTGGTTCCCCGAGTGAAATCAATGGAAAGTGCTTTTAGTGTTTTAACATATATCCACAAAGGAGAACATTTAAGGCAGACATTAATCTTTCAGAGTTCGATCTAAAGCTTCAAGTGACTTTTTTTGTGCCATTGTACACTCATCCCATACAATAATCCTACACTGTTGTAAGACTTTGGTCATTGCCGACGTTTTAGAAATATTACGTGTAGGCGCTTCATTAACCTGGATGCGCTGTACGACCACCATTAATTGATTGCATACTGGCAAGTGCATTTGCAACATATGCAACATACGTAGCATACATGATATTATTTTTTTTTACAGACAAACCTGGTGCAAATAAATACCTATTGGGCAAAAAAAGAATCATTAAATTCGGTGTTGTCAAACTCGAGATATAAATGGTCAAACATAAATCAAACTCATTTTTATATATATAGAAGAAGAAGATTAAAATAAATTTTATACTCTGCTGAAATATGGATGATAGTGAGTCTGTCCAATAATAAATTTATATGTTTTAGTCGTCAAGAAGTAATGTTCTTAGTTTCAGGTCTTTCTAAGCTATGACAGTGATTTAAAGGTAAACTAAAACTCATTTTGTTCTTTACAGGTGAACCCCAAATTTTTGTTGCAAGATCATACTATGTACAAATTGGACAAGAGCTTGAATTGTCAGTAAAGACAATTGCGAACCCCGATCCCACACTTCAAAATATTGATTGGAGTTTCTTTCATTGTCCAAATTTATGGCAAAGCCTTAAGGGTTTATGTGACGGAGATTCAATCACTTTGGGAGTATGTAGAAGAGCCAGCTATAGTTTTTTTTAATAAAGACTTTAATAAATATATCTTTTTTTCTTTTTTAACGAAGAAATTTAGAAGACAATTGAACAAAACCAATGATTTCACAACAATATTCGGTCTATTTATCAAACCAGAAATACCATTTGAAGTACGATTTAAAGTTGCAAACGACTTTGGAACCGCGTTTGGAAAAAGTTTTGTTTCGATTAGTAAAATCCCAGGCAATTTATCCATTCTCGGAATAGATCCAGAGCAGAAAATAACTGAAGGCGATGAAGTAATCATGAAGTGTGCAGCTCAGCGAAGCTTTTTTGGTTTGCCAATATGGTTAAGAAACAACAACACAATGAGCAATAATGGTGAAGTAAAAGTCACGTTTGATTCTTCAAAGTTCACTTTTAAAAGGATTGTGATATTCAAGAATATCACCAAGCAGGATGCTGGAGAATATATATGTAAAGGAACAATGATAGGCACATTTGATGAGATCACGGAATCAGTTAATATCATAGTTTATGGTGAATTTTAGGCATCATCACAAAGCCTTAGTATAACGTTTTTTTTAAAGAACCTGAAGCCCCGGTTATTAATGAAACGAATATGGAAGATGTAGTGGAACGTTTTGTTGATCAATTTCTGCAGCTGACTTGTAAGGCTACTGGCAAGCCTAAGCCAAACATCACATGGTACAAAGATGACGAAGAAATAAATCAAAGTCCCAATGTTGATTTTTTTGAAAACAATTCCATCTTGCGAATCCAAAGCGTTAATTCATCCGATACTGGCGTTTACAAATGTGTGGCCAAAAATCGATTAGGTTCGGACAGGAAGAGCTTACTTGTGGAAATTAAAGACATATCAGGTGAGCCCTTACTATATCTAGGTAACTTCATTAAAAAACATTTTCCATAGAGTCATCAAATCGTAAGACTGCGTTTGCAATTATTGGCGGTATAGCTGTGGTCACAATTTTGGTTATTTCCTTTAGTTTTTACATTTACAAAATGAAAAAGGTAAGTCCCCGAATAATAAATGTAGGGATATTCCCATTCAATGCAAATAAAAATACTTTATTGGGAAACAAAAATGAAAGAATGAACGGCGACGCTTTTTTAAATTAAAATATTTTGAACCTTAAAATCTTCTTGCACCATTCGTTAAAGAGAATCACATCTTAATTTTTGTTGAATATCAATCAAGAAAACATGGGGAACCTCAATGCCAAAGTTGGCTCGGACAATATATATCCTAAACGTGTAAGAGGTGTACATGGATTGGACCAGCGAAGTGAGAGTTGTAATTGCTTGTTAATTTTTATGACGCTCGTCAGGTTGTAAAATGATGAACCCTGTTTCGACTCAAGAACTTTACAAAATCACCTTAGTCTCACTTGGTGGTAAAAATAATCAAAACTATCAATTAAATCCAACAACGATGGATGCAATCACTTTGCGATGGAAAAAACAAAAACATTTCGGAAGGAGGAGGGGACCAGCATCAGTTAAGAGATACTTTACGGAGACGTTTAGAAAAAACAGCAACCATACCCGAAATCCATAACCTGCTCTTTTTAACGCAAAACAAACAAACATTCATCTTATGTGGGCTCAAACTATAGAAGCCTATAGATATCCCAAGACACCAGAAGGAAAATAAAGTTACCCGGAGCACTTAAAATTAGTGTTAACAATGACTAAGTGTAGGGAGCAGATTACAAGGGAGTATAGAAGTGTGTTTTGAGATACCTAGAAGGAACAAATTGGGCAAATCGATGGAAAGCGCTGAAGGAAATGCAAGAAGAGGAGATGCAAATGTTCAGTATAAAATTACAAAGGGCTTTGTAGACAAACAAAAGAATCACCAACCACACTCTTTTTGACTCGAACGTAGGTTTCTTAGCGTGAGTAGAAGACTAGTAACGGAGAATGAAAGAGCATTTCTGCATATCTTCCAAATACCTGAGAGCTGGCCCCTGGCATAGCAGCATGTATTGTGTTGCCACTCATTCATGCTGTTTGGGAAAATGAAATTTGACAATTATGTACTGTTTGCTAATGTCACTGATTTTTGGCAATACTGCAAGTCGATTCATTTGACGTTTGCAAATTCAGTTGAAAAAACTGCTCGTCTTACTTCTGAAATTGTGGCAGCTATCCCTCTTGTTGGTAACGCCAGCTTTTATTGAACTAAGAAGTTCAATGGAATCGTTTATGATGTTACTTAGAAGGAAATGCTTCTACTTTAGTAAGTACATTCTAAAAGCACTGTTTTCATCAAGGTTTCTTATGAGAGGTACTTCAGCTTGAGAAATTCTTATTCGATTTAGTTTCAAGACATGTTGAGAATGAAATTTTTAAATTCCTACATTATTTGACAGACACAAATTCTTTGCTTAAAATTCTATGCCTTGAAAACTTTTTTATAGGAGTGAGTTTTATGATCTGGGATATTAAATCAAGATTCAAGGTGGTGGATTGAGTTTCAGAAAAATGTGACTGCAAACCGAAACTTGGACTGCCGTAGTCATTTCATTCATTAAAGTTTTCCCATTTAAAAAAATTGTACAGCCCACTCAAATCAAACTGATAAATTTAATCTAATTTCTTAAAGAATCTCCAACAATCCGTTTTCAATAACTTTGAAGAGGGTGCCATTGATCAACTTGATCCAAACTTGTCACTCGATGAACAGGCCGACTTACTGCCATATAATAGATGTTACGAGTTCCCCAGGAATAGGTTAAAATTAGGTAGGCACTATTCAAGCCTTACACTTTAAATGTTAACTTTTTCTTACTATACTTTAGGAAAACAACTTGGAGCTGGAGCTTTTGGGGTAGTTCTGCAGGGCTTGGCTGAACGAATAATTGAAAACGAAGAAGAAACTGTGGTGGCGGTAAAAAAGGTGAAACGGAATTCAGACCATGAAGTCTTGAAAGCACTCGTTTCGGAATTGAAGATAATGGTTCACCTTGGACAACATTTAAATGTTGTTAATTTGCTTGGTGCCGTCACTGAAAATAAGAGTGAGTCATCATAAATTTGACTCTAGTCTAGAGCTTCGTCCAAAATTTGAATTTCTTGCTATTTTTAGGTGAAATAATGATAATTGTCGAGTACTGCCCATATGGATGTGTCCAGAACGTTTTGCTGCATAATCGTAAATGGTTTGTCGATCAAATCGATCCAATTAATGACAAAATTGATTGTACTATACCAAATGAAATTTATTCGGAGCATAGCTTAGGTACTAAGAGGTAAGTTGGTCTATGATTTGGTTCGCTTCACAGCAGTCTTATCTAACCTAACAAGCTTAAGCTATCATCATATTAAGGTGTTAGTTTGACAGCAGTTACTGGATGCTTTGTGGTCAAAACATTTACCCGTATAACGTTTATATCTTCTTCCATACATATATTCTTCTTGTTTTCCGGAAGCTGCTTTTGGCTTCAACACTCAAACTCCTAATGAAGTATAGGGTGGCAAACCAGGTCCTTTCAGCTCTCTCTGTTACTTGCACGATACCTTAGCTGTGACGACGACTTCTGGAACTGACCTCCCGGTCATGTAGTTGACTTCCATGTTTCCTTTGGTCTTCCAGTTTGCCTTGCACCTATGGAGGATTCCTTTGAAAGCACTGCTTCGCTGTGTTGTCATCAGGTTACCTTTCGTTGAAGATCGTATGATCTGATACCAATCATCCACAATCTTGAGGGAATCCGAAAACGGCCATGTATTTCTATGATTGGGTGGATAATGTCATCACTGCAACAACATCCGCAGCGCCCTTGAAGTGGTGCTTTTGTCCGTCCGCTGTCTCTAAAATTGTTGGTGATTTCCTTCGGAATTCTTCTCTCTCTCGGCCTGATTTGTGTTTTTATTCGCAGGCGAGGCTTAGTTTCGGGGACAATTTCCCCCATCCGATGAGCTAAGCCTGTGCACCGCAAGCAGTTCACGTCCCTAGAACTCAGTACTCAAACCAGGGAACTGCGACGAGTAGCTCAAATTGTGAGCCACTCGAAATATTCGCTGCCTAATGCAGTATTCCAGCACATTCCATTTCACCCAAGGCAATGCAAGCAATGTATTCGCTAAAATGGAATGAGCCGAGCCCGAGCTCATATTCGTTTAAGCGAATGAGATTCAGGCAGTGATTCGTTTTCTGTATACTGGAATGTGCCTGAATACTGCATAAGGCAGCGAATATTTCGAGTGGCTCACAAATTTTAGAGTGGCTCACAAATCGTGATTCTCTACAATGCTGTGTCTGTGTATATTCTATACTCTGTAAAACTAAAAAGGGTGTATGTAAATTGTTGCTAAAAAAATAAGTCATAAAACCATTGTCACGAATCGTTGGCGTTGCTTTTTTACTTTTTTTTGGCTCGGTAAAATTGAGAGTGCACTCTCAATTTGAGAGTGCACTCTCAATTTATTCGAGCTATATGAATCTATGAGCCTTTGGTGTGAGAGTCTATAAAACACTCTCAATTCATATAGGCAAGCAGTAAAACACACTAAGGCTCGCGAATGTTGTGTTCATGTCCTACACGATTCAAACTCGTTTCTTTTCTTTGAGTGCGAGCTTGTGTGCGGCTCGTAAAAAAGGGGATGATTCACAAGTGCAAATGAATGTATTCATGCAGTTCTCTGACTCAAACCTTCCCTTCCTCAACATTCCTTTTCCCAGTATCCTACCTTATCCTTATTCCTTCCCTCCAAACTACCGACGTTTTGTTCTTCGTTGAACAGTGCACAGAAAATTTATTGTCCAATCCACTTCTTCTTTCTCGTCACAAACGATTACTGAAGTTTAACTGTTGTTGTTAGTAGGTGATGGTCACTTTCTAAACCTACACTTCTCTAGTTCCTTGCATAGCAAAGTGATTCCCTCTTAATATTATAATGGTGGACTAGATTGCCCGGGCCAACTTTGCATTATTATATTTTATTATATTTTCAGTAACTCATCTAGCTTCAACTGCGATCCAACTGAGAGAATCATTCTTTCAACTTCAGACCTGGTAAGTTGGGCGTTCCAAGTAGCACGTGGAATGGACTACTTATCTTCCAGAAGAATTTTGCATCGTGATTTAGCTGCAAGAAATATTCTTCTCTGCAAAGATAACGTCGTAAAAATTTGTGACTTTGGACTGTCCAAGTCGATGTACAAAAATGATAATTACAAAAAACAAACCGACACACCTTTGCCCATCAAATGGTTGGCCTTGGAGTCCTGGGCTGATCAAGTATATAACGTGTTAACTGATGTTTGGTCTTTTGGAATAACGCTGTGGGAGTTTTTCTCATTGGCAACTGTGCCTTATCCTGGAATGGATGCCAATTATGATATTTTTATAAAATTAAGAAACGGCTACCGTATGGAGAAGCCACCTTACGCAAATCAGGAAATGTAATTAATTTATTTAAAATAGTAACAAAATTAAATTTAATTGAGTTCCTTGTAAACGTAGATATGACATAATGCTGGAGTGCTGGAGTGAAGATCCCGAGCAGCGACCACTTTTTAATGAATTGGAAATGAAATTTTCCAAGCTTCTAGATGAGGAAGTGGCTCATGTAAGTTGTTTAAATAACCGAGTTAACCATATTAAAATGTCTGTTATTTCCAGCATTACATTAACCTTAATAAACCGCACGTCAAATGGAATACAGAGTACCAGAAAAAAATAGAATTAGACTATTTGACAATCATGGGGACAGACAATGAAGCCAGCCCAATGATTTCCTCACCGATTTATGCAAACAAATTACCCGTCCCGGAGGAAGGTTAAAATAATTTATCTATACTTTTTTAATAAATTGTCTTGAATATTCTTCTTTACAGAGAAAAATCCACCTGACAGTTGTTATCTTCCGATGGTTTCTTTCGAGAGCACCAGGAACCAGGGAATATTACGTCAATTGGATGATGGTTATGTTAAGCCTGAAAAGCATGTCTCCATCCATGATAAAATGGCCACATAGGAGTCTTGATAGATTTCACAAATTCCCTTTTGTGTTAATAAGAAAATACCAATTTATTTTTATAGCTTTAAAAATGAAATTACTTATTGTATGTAAAATATACCGATGGAAAAAAATTATCAATGATTGGTTGGGACTATATCGACCGGTGTTACTTGAGCCGAAACAGTGAAACCGGACGTAAAAGACGAGACTGTTGTACTGCTAGATGTCACTCTTAAAACTCTTTAGGTTTTATTTTAATATAACACTTTTTAAAAAAGGTGTCGAGAGACGGAGCTCTCGATTAAAATTATCTTTATTCGTTACGAGTTCTTAAAAGACTAACCAGAGTGTCAAAGACAACTGGTGTTTAAACTTATTCTTTAAGAAACGTACGTGATTCTTTCTCATACGCCTTCTATTCTTCTTGGTGGTCCAAATATGATTTGTAGGTAGAATTTTGTTTATGTTTATTGGATATGCAAAGTAAGCAAAAAGTATTCGTCTCTTGGATCACAATGTGCTTACTTTGTATCATTGTTTAGATTTGAAATTATCTTAAAAAAGGTTCTTGTCCGTTTTCTTTGCTATAACATATATTTATATTATATTACATATATTGTCGGGCTACAAATCAGTGGCGGACTAAGATTGTTGGAGGCCCAGGGCGGCAATGCTGAAATGAGGCCCCTTGCAGATTTTTTTTTAAATAATAAATTTTGACTTCACGTCTGTAAGACCTTAGGTTTTTTGCACTGCACTAGTTAGAGAGAATAGAGAGATATGAAAAAAATTTTGGGAATAAATTGTAACTTATCTTACAAAAACCCCACTGGTGCGGTGGCATCCAGTTGAAACTGAGGGAATATAGAAAAATTGCTGCCCATGTTGGAGCTCGAAACCAGGCTTTTAACAATTTGTGTTCCATTTTTTGAAGTGAAACTTCTTTAGAATCGTTGTGATTTCAAACCGGATGCAACGAAAAAACGACATGTAAGAGACACAAATACAAAAATGTGTAGGATGAAGCCAGGAAAGAATGAGACAGAAATATACATACTATTTTACTGACGGAAGTAACGCTCAGTATTCTAATATGGCGGCACCGATGACTCGCATTAGCTCACCGTGTGCACGAACGAGTGAGAATATAAATACTATAATCTTACTCATTCATGCACGTGCTCCATGGCATTTGTTTGTTTTGATCATTGTAGGGATGGGCAAGTAAAAAATATATCGATATTTATCGTATCGATATTCTTTAACAGTATCGATAATTATCGGGTGAAAAAAATCAATATATCGATATATCGTCAGTTTTCTCATGATTATTCATACATATTACGAAAGCATTCAAAATTCGTAAAAAGAATAGACATGCAGAAAACAGTATGTTTTTTTTTTAAATGTTGTTTTGGCTAAAAATACAAATAACGCATATCTCTGTTTATAAACGACTGAATTTAATAAATAAAAATGCGGAACATAAGCACAAGAGTTTGAACTTCTTTGCTCGGAAAATGTGTTATGTTTCATCATATGCATTTTATTTTAAGTTGCATGAATGAATTAAATTGGGGAAGAACGCACTGCGACCTTAAAGATCTATTGTGCCCCTTTTAGAGCTGGATGAGGATACTCGTCCTACAGCACTTCCTCCAAATTGGTTTCTTTTAGGAAGGTTAGATAGTATTTGAGGTATTTTTAAAGAAGGTAATCTGCCCTTATTTATCTGGTAACTACCCAGGTTTTTGAAGTGAAACTTCTTAAGAATCGTTGTGATTTCAAACCGGATGCAACGGAAAAAAAACAGGTAAGAGACACAAATACAAAAATGCGTAGGATGAAGACAGGAAAGAATGAGACAGAAATATACATACTATTTTATATTATCGGTCTCTCCTCTTTGTCCCATACTTCGTAGCGTCCCCACTCCCGTCTTCTAAGCATAGTCGCCTGTAATTTGTGAGCCAGAGCGAGAGAGCAGATGTCGGTGTATATGTATATTGCACACTGTTTAATACGTGCTTGTATTTGAGCATTTAACGTGTGTTAGTGTATGTGAAAACTACGTGAGCTACTGTACACTGTATGCGGCTGCGTATAACAGCTTTTTAGTAAGATGTCAGCGTGGTGTGTTATTATTGAAGTCAAACTTCTTTAATATCGGGGTAATTTGAAACTCGACGAAACGGAAATGCAACATGACACTTTTAAGCAAATATGTAAATCAATTAAAAAAAAAATATATATCGCAACAAGTCTGAGAGAGAACGAATGAAAAAAAAAATTATGACACAGTATTTTATATTCTAGGTCTCATTTTCTCCTATCATACGTTTTGCCTCTCACTCAGGTAAGCATTATGTTAAACAAAAGCGAGTGAGCAGGCGCGTTGGTACGATTAAGTTAGTATGTTAGTTAATATAGGTACGTGATTTGAATGCTGTCTAACAAGAAAAGCTTTACAAAAGGTTTCAATAAACTTAATTCAAAAAGAATGTAAAATTCAAACAAATACATAACAAAAGTATTTATAGAAAATTGGCATTCAAAAAATTATTTAAATTTTAAAAAAGTATCCTGAATTTTTGAAAATATTCAGTTTTCGAATATTTTTTTGACTTGTTTTAAATAGTGGCGTCCTGGAGTTCATAGTATAAAAAGGAGTCAAAAGGACGCAAAGTATGTCGGTACGCCTGTATGCTTGAATATGTGTTGAAACTTTTGTATTTGTATAGATACGTGTTGAAAGCATTTAGTCATACATAACATAAGGTTTGAAAGTAATCCGAAAACTGGTGCTGGGTGGCTGAGTTTTTCATCTCATTCTCTAGTAAATTAGGTATACCAACTTCTTTGAAGTTTCACTTCAACCGAGTGTGAATTACGCACACAATTTTTTTTTTATATTTTTTGTTTGGTTTTTTTCATAAATTTTTAAGCGGTTTCAAACATCAGCAACAATTCCGGAGTGGTTGGGTGGAAGACAGAAAAATGCAGGCTTTTGGCAAAGTTTTTTTTTCAACTTTTTTATAAAAATGTTTTCCTTTCGTTGAACAAAAGCATCATATTTATGGCTCAGAAAGTAACAATACACATCTGTTTTTGGCATAGCAGCCAACAGGTAGAGTGCAAAAAAATAATTAAATAGAAAACAAAATCAAAGATTTTATTTAATACTCGCAACGTCGCAACCCGGCTTATTATGGAAGGCACTTTACTTTACCAAAAAAAACTCGATACAATCACTTGTTCTTTATTAAACTCATAGTAAATTTGTACCAGATTGTCCAGACCATTAGCCAAAGCGTCATCAGAAGCTTGAAGCTTCATTAACTTTGTTTGAACAATTTGGAAAATGATGTTTATTTCCTGGATAGCCGTACATCGATGAGAAAATTCTTGTTTAAATCGGTCAAGGCACTCAACCATTGTTCGACAAACTTCTTCTTGAATTGTTAACCTAGCATCATGAGCGACTTCACTCCTGGCATTGTTTTTTTCATCCTCCTTCTTCCTCGTCGGTCAATGTTAATTCCCCTATCGTTGCATTTATTAGTTCCAAATATTTTTGAACTAAATTTACTTCTTTCAGTATCACTTGGTAAAAAATGAATATATAGGTCAAGAAGTTGAAGTCACATATAGCTGGAAGGAGCAAGCATGCTGCTGACCTTGTGTCAAGATTTGCTTTAGATGGATCTTGCATATTTTCTATAGTGCTGATAATTGTTTCTATACATGTTCTTTTACTACTCTTACAGAATCGTAATGAGAACTCCAGCGAGTATCTGACAAACGTTTCAAACTCGTCCCTGATTTTCTAGAAGCAACTCCCATCTTTGTGTAGAGAAACGCATGAAAATGCATGGACTCCACAAAGATTAAGTGAATGATTAGCACAAGGACTGAGTAGAGCTTTTGGATTCACCTGTCGAATTTTTCGTAGTACACCTCCGTTTACACCTATCTAGCCCATCTTTTTCCAGCTGCTTTTTAATGTCTATCGACATATCTTCTGCAGTCTTGCCAGACATAACGAAACAACATAAAAAGGATTCCCGAACTTCTATAACGCCATCTTCTATATGGACGTATCTAATTATTTGACTCAATTGGTCAGTTCTGCTTTCATCGGGTGTACTGTCAAAAATCATTCCGTATAGTACTTAGCCTTTTTAACATCTGCGAGGACTTTTTCTTAACTTGTTCACCCAAACTGAAAATAAAGTAATTTTGTATGTTTTTCGACAAATAAAATGGTACTCTCATTAAACCGCCAGCGGAGTTTTGAAGTCTTAAGCAATGTTCATTTAAAACTTGATCATATTTTACCATTAGTTCCACCAATTCTAAAAAATTTCCTCTGTTTTCTGATGAAACGTCTTCACGATGGCGCGAAAAGGCAGATTTTGCTCAGCTTAAGATTGTAGAAGAATTAAAAGTTTTTCCCCCGAAGTTCAGGAACCAAAAGAATAATAACTTTTATAATGTGTATTTATTTAAACAAAAGAAACGTATATTAATAATTGGAAAAAGACCTTCACTACCAAGCAACAAATTTAGAAGTGATATAAAATTATAACAAATGAAAACTATGACTACTTTATATTTTGACAATGAGAGAGATGATTGATTTGACAAAGTATTTTAAAGTAAAGTATTTTGAATAAATTCGAACACGTTTGATTCTCCAACAAAGATAGCGTTATATATCAAGAAGGCGATTTAAAATATTTCTCCATTTCCTGGAACTATCGTTAATAATTTTCTGACTATCCTTTCCAATAGTTTTATTCAATGTCAGGCCCATAGAAAGAGTTTTGCATTTTCCATGATATGATAGATGTTCAGGTGATGATTCATGCTGCTATATTTTTGGATTCAATTTCCACCACTGACAGACGCCAGAAACAAGTGATGTTTTGTCATCGCCTTCAGATGCAAATTATCGGCAGCAAAAACAGTATACTTTTTTGGTTGATGGTGAGAAGAGGATCCATTTTCTTAAATATTTAGTCTCGTTTAAATGAGAGTAAAACCACGATGAAGTTAAACAACGATGTGTTCCCTTGGTGTGGTCACCGGGTCTTTCTAAAGATTCAAAATGTCCTTCTTTGTCTTGATATTCTTCGCTTCCTTTTTCGATAATACTAATTCTGATATGCCCTGGAACAGGAATTGGCCAACTTGCAGTATCATCAGATAAAGAGCAGTCGAAATTAGAATTATGTTCATTCTCAGTAATTATCCCATCATTACTGTTCTTATCAATATCTTGTTCACTGTGAATTATGTACATTAAGTTCTTCATTTAAATCGCATGCAGCAGCAGAAGCAGAAGCAAGTTTCTCACCTTCACCTGTGTTTATAGTCTCAACATCAATCCGTAACGCCGGAGCCTGATTCAACAGTTTGGTTGCGATTTGCTTCTTCGTCTTGCATTTAACGAAAATACTTTTGGATAAAGATCAAACTTTCTTTTCGGAGAACCAGATGGATGGATGAATTGCGGGTGGCAATGGTACAGTGGATGAAGTGCTTGGTTGCTAACCTAAGAGTTGTGGGCTCGAGCCCCAGCCTGGTCAGCAACTTTTCAATATTCCCCCAGCTTCAACTGGACGCCACCCGTAAGACTTTCATGAGATAAATATCACCTATTTCTCAATCCACTGTACCAACAGAAAATCTTTCCTATCTTTCTATTCCTTCTAACTATTGCCGTGCAGTTTGCATTCAAAAGACCTTGGATCTTACAGGTATAAAGTTAAAATTATTATTATTATTAAAAAAGATTTGGATATTAGATTTATTTCAATCCTCGTCTGGTATACGAAAAGAAACGAAACATACACCCTTGTTGCGATTTTTAATTCTAAATTGATATAGTAGACGCTTGATGTATTGAATCTCGTTATCAAGGGGTAGTGCCCAGCCAAGTATCCGCCCATGTTTTCAAATTCTTTTAGAACTTTAATTAGTCGTAGAATCTTGAAACTTATCATTATTAGACCAAAGATAATATAACAAGTAAAGATGTCGCACGTAGAACAAATTTCTGTGCCTGAAAATTTCAACCCCCAGATTTTAGCCATAGGTCCTAACATGTATCCAAGAATTTAATTGTTTAGCATCATTTTAAAATTCTTCGATGAATATAGTAGAAAAGAGAGCCTTGATTTTAATAGATGAATCAATCGTTGTCTGCTGGAACAGATAATACTGAAACTGATGAGAAAATTACTCTTGACGATGCTGCTGATGTCATAGATGTTGTGATTGCGGGTGTTCCTAAGGTTGGTGTTGTTGATGAGGTTGTCAAACTAGATGGTGATGGTGAAGTGGATGCTGCTTACCGTTCTGTTGCTGCAATGTTGGCCGATGTCAATACAGAAATTGTTGCTGTTGCTAAAAATGCTGATGATGGAGAAGCTCTGTCTTATAATTCTTCAAGACTTGTTGCTGGTGCTATCCCATCCGCTCTATGCGATAATGTTGCTGTTGTTTTTGATGATAATTCCAAAATTGCTGGTGTTGCCAGACAGGCTGTTGCTGGAGCAGCTGTGCCTAATAAATCACCAACATTTGCTGCTAATGCTGTATCGAATCGCATGAGTCCTGGTAACTCTGCATTCGATGGTCACTCAAGTATAAGAAGATAAAATTAAACGTAAATAAAACTTAACGTAAGAACTTAACGAAAGAGTGCTTGTTCTGCGAACAAGCACGAGTGAGAGTTAGTCTTAAGCAGGATTTTGAAGTGAGATGAATAAAATTTGCTAAGTGGTTTTTTTATAACATTTTTTCCACTATAAATTATCGTGTTTTATTTCTTTCCTCATATTTATTGATTGAGATGATATTATACAGTCCATTTGAGCTTCGATACATTGGTCCATGTCGAGCGTCGGATATTGTGCCAGTGACGGTATGGTGCAGGCTTCCTTTACAAAAAAAAAAAATATTAAAAAAAAAAAAAATAAGTGCAGTGATTGATTGTGGTTCGTTTTAAAACGAACAAAATATTGTGAATAGTAAAAATGTGCTCAATTGTGTCACAAAAAATTAAAGTGTGCGCAGCAGAAGCAGTTTGTCGCGACACGCGACAGGAGTATGGGCAGGAAACTGTGTATCACCAGCAGGCGATGTGCAAAACGGTACTTCATTATATAATAATGATCAATATGTACCAACCAGCATGTAAGTAGATCAATATAAATTGTTGTTGTTTTTCCCCTTTTTCAAACGGCGTTGACCGATGAAAATTCTTCGTCAAGACTCAAGAGAACAAGAGCAGGTAAGAATGTACGTATTCTCTCGAGCAAGAATACACACTTACGAGTTACGCATACACAAAACACATTATGTATATGCGCAACTGTGACAAAGAGGAGAAAAATGACAAATTTCGTCATTCGAAAAAAAGCGGTCTTTCGACAGAAAACCAATTTAAAAAAAAACAACAAACAACAACAACAATATCTATACAATAATAATATTAACATACATATTTACATTTTAAATAACATTTATTGAAAGCAAAAAAGGATGAGCTGAAATATAGTCCTAAAACAGGACAAAGTATTTTTTATTGTTAAGAAGTGCAAATATTTGATTGTGTGAATGGTGGTAGTTTTTTGGAGTATTTTGCAACGGAGCAGGTTTCTTTTTTTTCCCTTCTTTATCTTTTCCCGTTGCATTGAATGTGTCCCGATGTATGTGTGCAGTGTCTATGAGCGATTTTGTTTTGTTTTCGGTGAAGTGTGAATGAGCAATGAAGGGGCGATCTGAGTTTATTTGTTTTCTTATGGAGAATGAGAATTTTTGAATTGAGTGAAGTGCGCAGGATGTTCTTTTTCCTCTTTTGGTGCGTGTGTGATTTACATACCCTTTTAATTTCTTTTTTTTTTTATGAATAAGATATTTTTTCAATATTACCTAGATATATTGCGGTGATGTTGCTGCTTTGTTGTTTGGTAGGGATCAAAAATTAATTTCTTTTATAGGTGTTAAGTTTTTTTTTTGTGTGTCACTTTTTTTTCTCTTGAAGACTTTGTTGCTCGAGATATAGCAGGGGCGAGTGGAACTCAAAGCACATTTGTGCGAGTTACCAAATATGAGAGAAAAGTTGTGAAGGACTCGAGATATAGCAGGGGCGAGTGGGACTCAAAGCACATTTGTGCGAGTTACCAAATTTGAGAGAGAAATTGTGGACTCGAAATATAGCAGGGGCAACTCAAAGCACATATGTGCGAGTTACCAAACATGAGAGAGCAGGTATGAAGAAGGAACTTGAGTGCAATTGCACCAGTTGCCATGAACAAATTATTATTAAAAAAAAGGACACATAGCTGGGCAGGAAAAAACTCAAAGCACGACGGTGCTAGTTTTTAGAGAAGGAAAGCTTGCAAGCGGCAGGAATAAAATATTTTAAATTCAAAAAGAATAAATATTTTTAAAGCAGGAAAATGAGCCACAAAAACTTCGTTTCTCGATGCAACATACCTTATAATAAATAAACTATATTTGCGACAACAAAAGCAGCAACAACTAGCCGACCTTTTTTTTATTACATCTATTATTTATTTTATTTTTGCATACTGGGAATTTTAGTACCTACTGCAAACTATTATTAATTTATGTATCTGCATATTGGGAAATTGAAGTACCTACTGCAATCGAGTATCTCTTTCATTTTCAGGGTAGGACATTTTTGAGAAATAATTTCTAATGCAATACGATTTTATATATTTACAGAAAAGAGCAGCGAATAAAAAAGATTGACAACCAGCAGGAGAAAAATCACCAATATGTATTGGATGCTGGTGTATTTCCATTGAGCAGGATGCTTGCCTTCGTGGAGTCTCCAGCCTTTGGAACTTCCACGATGGCAGCAGTGCAGGTCAGGCTTGAAGCCTTTCAGGATGCCTGGACGCAGATCAGGTTACGCGAGAGCAGGATTGCGTTGGCCGACGATATGTTGGTCAAGGTGGAGATACAACGCAGGATTGCTGGAGCGGAAGAAAATTACTTTGATGCCCACGCAGTGTTGCAGGAAAAGCTAAAAAAATGGCTCCAAAAACAAGCATAGCAGGCATACCAGGTAGAGCAGAACAGGCATTGAGCGGAGCGATGGCAGGAAATTTGAGCAGCCGTTGTCACAACTTCAGACGCATCCGAATTCGAGCTGGTATATGAGGACATGCGAGCAGCTGGCAGTAATGCCCGAAGAGCAGGAGCACCAGGTGACAAGAGGCTGTTGCCTTGCCTTTCTGAATCATCCAGTGTGACGTTGTCTAGAGTTTGCAGTACTGATCATTCGTGCAGGATCTCGTGAAGGAAAAGGCACTTTGCCCAATTGTCTTAAGACGTACCATGCCCCAAAGGACTGCTTCCAAGGGCCGTGTTGTCGATGCCCCGGGAAGCAAATGCAAAATAGTGCTACGAAAGAGATTGGGAAGGGTGCAGAAATTGTTCTATATGCGCAGGAAAAGTGAAAGAAGAGAAGGAGCCAGACAAGCGAAAATAAGCAAAAGGCAGATTGACTAATTATGCCTCCCAGGAAACGCCCTCGGTTGGAGAAGGGCAGGACGGAAGAAGTAGCAGGAACAGCAGGAAGAGAGAAAGCAGGAAGTGATTGGAAGAGGTGATGTCCTGGGGGATTTTAAGAGAGCTAGGCGTTTGCCTTCTAAAATCAAAAATAAAAATATGATTAAAATTTATTTCGTCTTTTTATGTCTTTTAATTATAATGAGCAAGAGCAGGAGAGAGTTACTTTGATGCCTACGGCACAAGTAAGAATTGAGATGGATAACAGAAAGTATGGGCCGGTAAGAGCACTTTTAGAGACGGGCGCACAGCCCAATCTGGTTTTAATAGAGCAGGACTTTTGGATTCTTCCTGAGCAGGTTAAATCGCAGCCAGATGTGCCAACACACAACTTGAAATTGCCACGGATGAGCATTGCTACAGCATCTCTTGCTGATCCACATTATTGGAAAGCAGGTACTGTAGATTTATTGCAGGTTCATAGCAGAAGCATTTACTTCTGTCTTAGAGCATCGACGAGGTGATGTCCTTGAGATGGAAACTGTTTTCGGCAGAATAATATTGGGAGAGTATGGTAATGAGAAGGATAGCATAAACAATGAGCAGGTATCGCAGGCAGTGCGCATGGATAGTAATCAACTTCATGAATTGTTTAAGCGTTTTTGGCATAAATAGCATAAACAATGAGCAGGTATCGCAGGCAGTGCGCATGGATAGTAATCAACTTCATGAATTGTTTAAGCATTTTTGGCATAAATGGTTTAAATGACATAGAAATGTCGTTTAGCAGGTCAAAAGAGCAGGAGCAGGTGGAGCAAAATTTCATCAAAACAAATTTACGTGATGATTTTGGCAGGTTTTTTTGTGACGATTCCTTTGAAGGAAGCAGTGAAAGAGCTTGGAAGTTCAGACCTTACAGCTAAGCGTAAGTTTCTTTGTTTTGGAGAGAAGGTTGGCAGGAGATCCTGAGTTGAAACAAAAGTACCAGGAGCTTATGAGAGAACATGAAGAAGCAGGACATATGACACCAGTGACTGGCACAGTGCATGGCAAAACCATATACCACATCATTGCGTCACCAAAAAGTTAAGGGTCGTATTTGATGCTGCAGGACAAATAAAGGTACTTCATTAAATGAAGTGCAATTGCTTGGAGAAAACTAACAGAAGGATCTGCACGAAATTTCGATGCGCACCGTGTCGCCATTACTGCGGACATTAAAATGATGTTCAGAATATTGAAAGTAGCGAAGGAACAATGGGATTTGCAGGGTATATTCTGGAGAGAAAACCCGCAGGACAATTTGAGAGAATATTGGCAGGACAATTTGAGAGAATATTGGCTGACAGTAGTCACCTATGGTATGACCTCATCAGCTTATAATACTGTACAATGTGCAAGGGAGGCAGGAGTTTCCAGAAGCTGCAAAGACAATTAAGCAGGAATTTTATATGGATGACTGCACCACAGGTGGTGATTCTGAAGAGAAGGAGATCAAGTCATCAAAAGATTTCGATCATGTTTTAAAAGGGGCAGGTTTTGAGCTTAGAAAATGGAAATCCAATTCCAAAGCTCTTGTGAAGGACATGAACTATGAAGAGCAGGAGTCAATAATGTTCCAGGATGATGAGAAAATGTCAGTTTTGGGCTTGAAGTGGCTGCTTGAGAAGGATCAATTCACGTTTGTGGTAAAAACACCGGAGACTCAGCAGGCAATAACCAAGAGAAGCGTAGTGAGCTGTGTTGACTCCCTAGAGAGATAAATGAGAGATGGAGAGATTTCTGGCAGGAAATAACATACTTAGAGAACGTGAAAATTTGGAGATGGATAGGTACTTCAGAAGAAGTACGAAAAGAGCTACATGGATGTTTGGATGCTTCTGAGAGGGCATATGGAGCAGCGATTTATCTGAGACCGATACGTACGGCAGGATTACAGCAGATCTCATCACAGCTAAAACACGGGTTGCACCACTTACAACGGTGGCAATACAGCGCTTAGAGCAAGCAGCTGCGGAGCTATTGGGACGGCTAATTGTAAACGTCATTAAAACAATGAAATGGGAAGGTATTGAGTATGATCTTTGGGCAGATACACTCGTAGCGCGGCATTGGATAAGTAAATTACCATGCAATTTAAAAACGTTTGTAGCGAATAGAGTCTCGTCTATACAAACAAATACCGAAGTCAAAAGGTGGAGACATGTTGGAACGAAGGATAACCCGGCTGATATTCTAAGAAGAGGAATAAAGCCATCAGCATTGGTTGATAGCAAGTTGTGGTTACTTGGGCCGGAATGGTTGACAAAACCTCGGTCGAGCTGGTCATCTGAAAAGTTTGTGCCAAATGTTTCAGATGGGGGGAGGGATGAGATGAAAGTTTTTGTGATAACAAAATTTACAGAGCCTTTATCTATTTATTTGAAGTGCTGGAGAAGGAGTATTCTATTGATTGAATATACGTCTACATAAGAGAAGGCGATTAATGTAATCAGCTATGTAATAAAAAAAAAATAAAGCAACGAAAAGAAGATGAAGAGATAGATGGAAAGAAATGGAGACGTTCTGCACGTCAAGTGAAAAGAAGGAATAGAGCAGGTGAGAGTGCAGGAGCTACAGCAGTACTTGGGCAACTATTTGAAGAGAGGATGAAATCAATCGGTCACCTGTTGACAAAAGAGCAGGAAAAGTATTTTGCGAAGGAAATCATTTGTATAGAGAAGGACAGGTGTTTGCCTGAAAAGAGCAGGATAGAATCCTTAAAGCCAATCTCAGATGGTGAAAAGATTCTGAGAGTAGCAGGGAGATTGGAAAGAGCAGAGATAAGATACGAGAGAAGGCATCCAGCTATCGTGCCAAATGGTTCTCGATTGGCTTGGTTGATCATGTATAATGCGCATACAGCAACGAATCATGGAGCAGTGCAGGTCATGATGCAGGACATTCGTCAGAGATTCTGAATTCCGAAGCTCCGAAGTCAGCTGAGGAATTTCTTACATAAGTGTTTGGTTTGCGTGCGTTATAATCAACTTTTTGAGATGCAGTTGATGGCTGATTTGCCACCAGAGAGAGTAACAGCAGGGAAGGATTTTCTACACACAGGGGTAGACTATATGCAGGTCCATTCGAAATAAAGATGATCTACAGAGCAGGTGAGCAAATAATAAGACAGAAATGTTGGGTTTCCGTCTTTGTTTGCCTTAAAACTAGAGCAGTGCATATAGATTTGGTAACAAATCTGACGTCAGTGGGGTTCATTGCTTGTTTCGAAAGATTCATAGCAAGAAGGGGCAGGTGTGGAAGGACAATGGTACAGCATTTGTCGGTGCAGCGAAGGAATTGCAGAAAGCCAAAGAGCGTTGGTTAGTGAAGGATACATTTGAACACTTAAGTTTGAAAGAGACGGAATGGAAGTTTATAACTCCTGCGGCACCACATCAAGGTGGGATATACGAAGCAGCGGTAAAGTCGATGAAATATCATTTGACGAGAATTGTTGGAGCGAAGGTTTTGGCATATGAGCAGGTTTTGACATTAATTACTGGGATAGAAGCCATCTTGAATTTGAGACCGCTACATCCATTAAGCAATGATCCTGATGATTGGCAGGCGTCAACGCCGGGACATTTTGGTTGGTGAACCGCTTGTTTTACCGTTAACATTTATAACCAATGAGATGCCAAATACCAAGGGCATACAATTGTGGAAGGAGCGCAAGTGAATGCTTGCACACTTCTGGAGCAGATGGAAGGAAGAGTACTTGTCTACTCTACACGAGAGGAAGAAATGGCGAAAGCAGAAATATAGCTTCAGAGAAGGACAACTGTGCATAATCAGGAAAGAAAATTTCCCATCATCGGCGTGGGCGAGGGCGCGGATACTAAAACTAATACCAATCAGGGATGGACTAATAAGGAGCGTGGTTCTGCAGACAGCGAGCAATCAACTTACGAGACCGGTACAAAAGATCGGCATCTTACTAATCAAGGAACTGGAATGATTAATATATTAGAATAAATTTGTATTGAGCAGAGATATATGTATGTAAAATAAAAGCGAAAGGGATGGAAAACCGTAGGTTTTCGCCGGGACTGTATCGAATCGCATGAGTCCTGGTAACTCTGCATTCGATGGTCACTCAAGTATAAGAAGATAAAATTAAACGTAAATAAAACTTAACGTAAGAACTTAACGAAAGAGTGCTTGTTCTGCGAACAAGCACGAGTGAGAGTTAGTCTTAAGCAGGATTTTGAAGTGAGATGAATAAAATTTGCTAAGTGGTTTTTTTATAACATTTTTTCCACTATAAATTATCGTGTTTTATTTCTTTCCTCATATTTATTGATTGAGATGATATTATACAGTCCATTTGAGCTTCGATACAAATGCTATCTCATCTGATTTATGCAACCATCTTAATACTGAAATTAATCCTACTAGTCTGATTGACTTTTCTAATGAAGATAAAATCTATTTCTCAAGTTCTCATACTGATTCCATTGATCAATTGAATGCAGCTAAATTAGCCGCCTCTAAACTAATCTTGAACTCAAAGAAGATTTTAAGCAAAACAAATCTAAAAACTCAACCTGTTCTGATTGGTGCTGATTTTGACTCCACGCTGAATGTAGTATACAATTCGAAATGGTTACATGTATCTAAATTTCATCATAGTACGGAGCCGGATGACATCATAAACCATATTGCTGGTAAAACTGGCATTCCAAACAATGCTTTCAAATAATTTAAACTAATTAAAAAAGGGTTATCGCTGGAAGATGTAAAATTTGTTAATTTTAAGTTATGCGTTCCTGCTGAACATTTGGATTATCTTTTGAACGACTCATCGATTTGGCCTTATGCTGTAAAAGTCAAACAATTTATCGACCATCCAAAAAACCACAAAGCTGCCTCGATATTGATAGAAGAAACATAACTCTAAACAATGTCGAACTAATAGAAGATGCCGTAACGAGACCAATTGATGTATCGGGTGCCATTATGACTTCATCGTATTTATAAAATCTATCTATTTATTATCAAAATGTTGGTGGTTTAAGAACCAAACTAAATCAAGTATTATTATCACTTTCTTCTGAATTATATGATATCGTTATCTTTACTGAATCTTGGTTAGATGTAAATTTTTTAACTACTGAAATTTGTAATTCGTCTTATACTATTTTTAGAAAAGATATATGCTCACAAAAAACTGGATTAGAGCGGGGAGGGGGAGTCTTAATAGCTGTTAGATCTAGCTTGTCTTGCAAAATTGTTGATTTAGAATCTGACATCTCTTCTAATAATTCTAATTACGATATTGATCAATTAATTATTCAAGTATCATTGTGCAATATGGAAGAACTTTTTATTATGTGTAGTTATATACCACCAAGAAGTACTATCGATCTATATGATATACATCTAAATAATTGTAAAAATATTCTTGAAAGTCTTTCTAGTTCTCAGCATATTTTTTATGCTGGAGATTTTAATTTAGGGGATATTAATTGGATTTTTGATCAAGAAGAGAAATATTTAGTTCCTTTTAATATTAATACTGATTCTGAGGCACTGTTGGTGGATTTTTTTTAGCCAATTTGATATTATTCAAATGAATAACTGTTATAATGACTTGGATCGTGTTCTTGATCTAGTTTTTGTAGATAAGCAATTTAACGTCGTTGTTGAAAAGTGTTTACAACCAATGCTTCAGAACTCAGTACATCATTGTGCATTAGTTGGAAATCTTAGTTTCTATAGTTATTTAAAAAAGACTAATTTAGGGAATTCAAAAGTTGTAAATTGTTTCGAGAATGCTGACTTTGATGCAATTAATGAGTACCTTTCCACGTTATCTTGGGGGGATATCATGAACCAGCCTGATTTAAATTATGCGTATGATTCTTTTAAAGATGTTCTGAAAACTACCACTGAACGTTTCGTTCCGCAAAAAACAATTTGGTGTAATTCAAATCCTATTTGGTTCAATAAAACGCTGTCGCGTCTAAAAAATCAGAAAAATAAAGCTTACAAGAGATACAAGTCTAATAGAAATAATCAAAATCTACATAATACTTATTTAACATTACAAAGTGAGTTTGATTCTCTTAATTCAATGCTATACAATGAATATATAACTTCTACTGAGTTAAAGATCAAAAATGGTAGTAGCCATTTCTGGAAATTTATCAATTCCAAACGTAAAAGTATAGGTTTTCCGAATTGTATGAGTCACTTAGGAGTAATATCAAGTGATATATATGAAATATGCAATCTTTTTGCTAAATACTTCGAATCCGTCTATACTAATGAGCTACACTCTCAAAATCTTCCTAATGTACCTGAAAGATTTTGTCTAGGTAACCTTCAGATCGACTTTGAGGAAGTCTTAGTTGCTTTGAAGCAAATAGATACCTCTAAATCAGTAGGTCCTGATGGCCTCTCACCACTATTTTTAAAAAATGCAGCTATTTCATTAGCTGAACTTTCAATGTTGTTCAATAAAACATTGGCTAAGGGTTTATTTCTTAATGAATTTAAAATTTCGTTTCTAACGCCAATTTTTAAAGCTGGGTCTAAGCAAATTATATCTAACTACAGACCAATTTGCAAAATTTCAGTTATTCCAAAAATATTTGAAAAAATTGTTTGTGAGAAAATACTTTTCCATGTCCGAGAGCATATATCGGTCTTTCAACATGGCTTCATACCTGGTAGGTCTACGGCAACTAATCTAGCTATCTTTGTAAACCATATAATCTCGAATATTGAAAACAACTTACAAACCGATATAATTTTTACTGATTTTGCCAAGATTTTGATAGAGTGAACCATAAGATTCTACTCCATAAGCTTGGTTGTCTTGGGTTTCATTCTTATTTAATAAAATGGATTGAATCGTATTTAACTGGTCGGGTTCAAATTGTGAAAATTGATGCAAGCTTTTCCGACCCTATTTATGTTCCTTCAGGAGTTCCTCAGGGTAGCCTCATTGGACCATTACTATTTCTTCTATTTATCAACGATATATCTGATATATTTATTCATTCAAAATGCCTTCTTTATGCTGACGATTTGAAGCTCTATAGAAAGATCGAATCCTTACATGATTGTTTACTCCTTCAAGATGACTTTGAAAGACTTTCGCAGTGGTGTAACTCAAATTCCCTTAATCTGAATGTAGCTAAGTGTCAGGTGTTAACATGTTCCAAAAAAAATGTCTTGATTAATTATAGTTATAATTTGAACACCGTTGTCTTAGAAAGAATTTCTCAAAAAAAAGATCTGGGCTTTGTTTTAGATGTTAAATTATCTTTTAAGCCCCATATAGATCTTATTATAAGCAAAAGTAACTCAATGTTAGGTTTTATTAAAAGAAATACTCGTGAGTTCTCAAATATATTTACTCTAAAAACACTTTACTTTTCTTTAGTTCGTTCAGTTCTCGAGTATTTCTCTATTATATGGAACCCTTGTTACAATAATGCGTCCGATAGAATAGAAAGAGTTCAAAGGCGTTTCTCTAGGTACGCTATCCTTAAACTTATGTATTGGAATAGGGATATTCCATCCTATAATGTTAGATGCTTGTTAATGGGAATCCAGACTCTCGTGCTTCGAAGAAAATATTTCTCGATTATGTTTGTTCGTGACGTTTTGTCTTATCGCATAAAGTGTTCGTTCCTTTTAAATCAATTGAGTCTGCGTGTTTGTAAACTTCGTCCATAGATGACGCACCAAACGTTCCTCTGATTGGGAATACTATAAATTATAAATACAATGATGACAACCATTCCTGCGTATGCCATTTAATTTGTTGGTGTGTTTACTGCTCCGATTTAAAAATCAAGGCAGAGCGTCAGACTCTCAAAATAAATGGCATATCAGCAGATTTTCAGCTTGTAGGCAAAAAGAGGGACCATACAGTTGGCGGTCTGTATCTCACTGGCCCGTGCCCAGAAACTTCGGCGTGACAGTCCGATACACTAACCACTACGCAACGGGGTACTACAATACTATAAATTATAAATACAATGAAACAAGTCACAACTCACAAGGGCAGTCGCTGGAAATGAGCTGCATAAATCTCAAAATATATTAATTATTCGTTAGTCATGATGTGTTTTGATATAAATGTATACCTATCCTAAAGAACATGTATACATAATGTATAAGTTTTTGTTTTTTGCATTTTTTTCGATTAGAATTACAGAAAGTCATATTTCACAATTGATTGATAAGAAAACAAGAACAATAAACTCAGTAAATACCTATAAGACATTTAATTTTTAATTTTAACTGTCAAAGGTTTCGTTTACTTCTTCTTGAATTCATATAAACATACATTTCTCGCCTGGCATAAAGCGAAATTTTGTAGTGTGGAGTTTTCAAATTTGATTTTATCCTTTGAATGCAAAAGGCTTCCAACAAGTCTTCACTCAAGTTGTATTTTTAAATAATAAGTACGTTGAAATGAATTTGGAAAACAAAAGTTTAAGACTTTTAATAGTACTTTGGACATCAAGTATTTCAATAAATTGTATTCCAAGTATGTATCTAAAAAGCTTCACAAGTTATCTTAAAACAAAAGTATAACATTGTAAAGTACATAGTTTATTCTGTTTTTTCCGACAAAATAAATAGATGTTGATCGCCCAGAAATATCACCCACGGATTCGGATATCAGCTTGGATGTAAATTCAAACTTCACATTGAACTGTACATCAAACGACCCGATTACTTGGCGTACTGGGATATTCGACCAGGTCGAAAGCCTAAACACCACTTTCAAAATCCAGGCTGGACAGTTCATTGCATCGATTTATCTTGAAAACTTATCTGCGCAGCATGTTGGAAGATATTTCTGCGTCAAGGAAAAAGCCCTCTTAGATGTTCCATTTTACAAATGTGACACACCGAACGTCACTTGTATTAACATATTTGTAAACGGTGAGCTTTTTTTCTAAACAAAATTTGGTTTATATATTTGGCAAGTCTCCGAACTTTTAAAATATTTTAACTAGCTCTATCACGCAGGTATTGGTTTCATGTTACAACGGCCTCTTCTTTAACTATGGCCATCAGTTGGCAACAGCTTGATTAAAAGTTTATATTGTTTATTAAAGCTTCCAATACGATAGCATTACAAAGGTTGCTATTATGAGGGGATTTTTAGCTGACACGGGTAGGTTTTGACAGCCTGATGGTGGCCATGTTGGTTTGGTGACGTCTGTCAAATCTGTTATTTGTTATTCATATACTGTTTCCAAGTCACCATGGAAAGTTACACAATTGAACAAAACGTCCAATTGACAAAACTTTAAATAAAAATTAGTTTTCGTTAGTGCAATTGTTGTGCGCGTTGTGCACATTTAATGGAAGACGTATTGGCCCTTAACAATCGACTCTTGAAAGTTTTGTGGGCAACATTCGTAAGTCGAAGGAAGGCAAGATCAGCCGAGTTCATCGCCACTGTCCGTGACGTGGGAGTGTACAGCTGAACCGGAGGTAGTCAGTTCCTCGCCGTACATAAGAACTCGGCAGACTTCAACTTGGTGAATTTTAAATTGGAACATGAGCCTACGCTCGTTCAATATCTAACTTCAAAGTTCATAATGATATGCTGTCTAGATCGAAATTTGATAAGCTTATCGTTCCAGTTCCACGTGCGAGATCATGGATGTAAATCTGGAAACGAATATGATAAGCTGAGAGCACTGTCGTCAGCAAAACAATATCATGGCGTTAGTTCTTAAGCCGGCTGTTTCTTCAATTTCTATCAGATATCATCAACATAGTCCAAATGACTTAACTTATGAAATGAGTCCCATTGAGAACAAAGTCTCTCATTTTCACCAACCGTTAAGGCCCAACCGTAAAGGCTCGCGCAAACCAAAGCGGCTGCGGTGGCGGTGGCGACCCAGCAGGTCGCGCGATAAAGAGACGGGCAGAAATCTGCTCAAACCAACACGATATTTTCAGTCGCGGCCAAGCCGTGAATAATATCATTATAGTTGAATTGAAATAATAATATTTATTTAATAATTATTTAATAATTAATATCTAATTATTCTCACAAAAATGGATGAAGCCGTACTACTTTTAGACGAGACAAAGAAGTAAAAAAAATTCATAAGTGTATCTTGCATATTTTTTATTATATTTTTCAAAAACATTTTTAGTTTTTAAATATTCAAAATGGCTTGCACTTTCAAACAATAAATAAAAAGATATCACGTATAGCAGCTGCGATACGGCGGGCAAATGGTGCATGCAGCGTTCTACATAGATCGCGTGGCTGAACGCAGCAGTGGATCGTATTCACAACCAACTTATCGCTTAGGTGTGTGCCATTTGTATGGTTTACATGTGCATGCCTTAATACGCGAAAGAAAAAGTAAGCAAGTGTCAAAACCGAACGAAAAGTTTCCTTCCGATTTGTAAAGTACATCATTTGCCCATAATAGCCTTTAAAAATAAAAAGAAAGAAAGAAGAAGAATACCTTTTAGAAAAAAAGGAATGTCAGATTTTCGTACGTAATGTACAACTCAAAGGGTACATTACGTACGAAAACGCAACTGAACGAAACTTGCCGAAACTGAACAAAAAGTCATTTCGGGTTGGGTATACAAATCACATGTATTTCTACTGTTTTGTAAGGCAACGTACGTACCCATTCTTCAATTATGGTTAGCCATAATTGGCATAAATCACGCTTTGGCTTCGGCTTCGTCTACGTTACGATGCACCTGCTTTGAATTTGCTTTGTATGACATTTCTCATTTAAGACATTTCTAAAATGACAGTTCATTAATGGCAGTAATCCATAAAATACTTTTTAAGTTTCATATTTATATTATTAAATATAATCTTTATCATTGTCTACATCGAATTACACACAACAACTATTATTAAATATTGCTTTTCATTAGGGCAAAACTTTGAAACAACTTTGACTCCATTTCCCATACAAAATAAAATTATTGTTTTTTTTTTTTGGTTTGGACGAAATCAAGGTTGCATGTTATGTGAAAACAAATCAAACGCAACTAAATTGAAAACAAATGGATAGAATATTTTCTAAAATGTCAATTTGAAACAAAATCCAAGGCAACGGAAAAAGTAAACAAACCAATATGCAAAGCAAAGGCAGAAGTAAACAATACAAAATAACAATTTTGAAATAAAATCCAGGGCAACGGCAGAAGTAAACAAATCAAAACAAGAAAACAAAATGAAAAGGTTGTAGAAAAAGAAAGAAGATAGTCTGTTGTCAAATCGAATATGCAAACCTAGATGAAAACAGTTTTGTAGCAAATTTTCAAATATTCTAATTTCGGCTCTAATGAAAACGTAGTATTATTCATGACTTCACTATAGAATGACTTTAAAAAAAAATTAAATTTCTTTATTGACATTTTTTTAACAGCTGTTGAGCTGCCAGACAAAGCAAATGTTTTGAACTAGAGCTTCCGCTTGGAGTCACATTACGTAACATTACGTTTTTCTCTTTACGGTTGCCAAACGAAATGCGAGGTCGAAGCTTCTTTGTGATAGCATACATTGAATTCCTGCGTCTGAACTCGTAAACGTCAGGCGAAGCCGAAGCCAAAGAGCGTTTGTGATTCAGACAAAAACAGGAACAAAATTGATAAGAGAACATGTCCCTTTCGCATTTAAAAAGCATCGGAATGTTGTCCACTGCGCAAAGGGAAATACCTTTCGCTGTTGTACTATTCTTTTATTATGGCAACAATTTTACTACGGATGCCTCTACCTCCAAGAGATCTCCATGTCCATATGACATCGTGATTAACAGAGGCCTTCTCGAAGTCGATGAACGTGAGGTAGAACGGCGTTTGATACTCCGATGATTACCGTAACGCTCGTAGTTTAAGAAAAAACTTTGACACCGATAACCGATGCTGTAGTAAACAATTAATTTGGCTTACCGTGACTCATGCTATAACTTAATTAAATTGCTTTTAATGCTTCGTTTTAAGAGCAAATACATTACATACTTAAAGTGTGTTACTGTAAAAAAATTTTATATCTTGTTTTCGTTTTAATATTCAGATATAAAGATTTTAAGTCAGTTGCATTTTTATGATAACATCTTAGAGAATGGACATACATAAGTCCTATTTTACCTTTTTAGAGCTTGTACAAAGTTTTTTCTCGTTCTGATCCATTCTACGCGCTTTAGCCTTTTGTCATATTTTATAGACGAAGTTTGATTTGAATATTTTTTTTTACATTAGAAATTGAAATCATTTGAGTTTTAAATTGGTTTCCAATATTTGATCGAATTTTTTTTTTTAGATCCAAACGTGCATTTGGTACCGATTGAAGGATACGCAATTGATGTCATTTCGCAGGAAATTATCACGATCCCATGTAAGCCAACAAACCCTGGCATCGAAGTGGAATTGATAAGACCAAACGGACAGGTACATTTCATTTAAGCTTATCGTGGAATCCACAAAAATACAATACAGACCAGCGACCGAAGTTTGGTTCTCTCATTTTGCCTACAAATTTAAAATCAACTCATGTGCGTTTCAGTATGCGTTTGTAAGCGCTTTCCCGTGCATTTTAAATGGAGATTAAAGAGACGAGTAAAACGATATGCACACGCGTGGATGTTCATATACCGTGGTGAATTAAATATATTTAAGGGGTGTTAAAAGGGGTCTGGACTCTGGACCGGTCGCTGCCGATGGTCTGTATTATATGTCTGTGGTAAAAACCTTGTGTGTTTTTAATTTTGTTCAACTGAAAGCCTTTATTTTCCGGTGACGTGAAATAACTCACTACAAAATATAAGAGCCCACCAACGACCATACAAAATGACGAAGAAATGAGATTTTAAACATTGGTACATAGCGAATTTGATGACGTTAACTAGACGATGGCTAGACTTCGTGAACAGCGTGTCTATGATGACAAAGCTGATTCCATCTTTATTGATGGCAAGACTTAGACAAAGTTACATCTTTATTCAAAAAGAAGGCATTTCTACCGATCCCTCATCCCTTGAAAATATCTACACCCTTCATCACGAAGGTTACCCCTAGTACTGTAGACAAAGACGATTCCCACATCAGCTCCAAACGTTTTTCGTACTCACAAAGTACTCGTAACAATTTCAAAAATTATTTTGGTTCCTAACTTTAGTTCTGCCTCGAGAAATATAGCCTCTAGATTCTTATCCTTGTACTACCAAAACGTCAATAGGCTTCTCCCCAAATTTCCGATGGTTATTCATTTAATTGCGCAGTCTCTCCCTAGTAATGTCTTTGCCCTTACTGAAACTTACCTTTGTCCCAATATCCTTGCACAGCGAATTTTTCACTTAGGATTTCACCGTCCTTCGAGCTGATGGAATGAGCAGTAATTTTATTCATTTTGTCCCTCATATTGAAAATTCACTAATACGTCATCTCAGAAAATGTGTCAATTTCTTACTACAGCCCAACTTTACACAAATTTATTTCAATTTTCTCTCTGTCAAGCTGTCTTCCCGACTATTCATTCACAGAAAAGGTGCCCAAAACGACATATCTATTTACCGGCCAAATAGGCAAACTCTCTGCAAGACCCTAAGCTATTTGAAAGCATTGTCTAGTTCTCACTTTATTTTCACTCCAAATCTATCTATTCTCCACAACAGCACGGTTTCTTAAAGGGTAGATCTACCACCGTAATCTTATTGAATTTGGAAAGGGCAAATGAAGTGCACATGATTAAAACCGATTTTAGCAAAGCTTTCGATAAAAAAAGTCACCAAACTATTTACCCGGTTTCATCACTTGGCTTAGATTATACCCAGGACAACGCCAGTACGGAGTTATATTTAACACTTTAATCTCTGATCCCATTAATGTCACCATTGTATATAAAATCTATAGCAGTCTGGAGGACAAAATCGAATGTGGCGACACCAAGACTATCCAAGCCGAATTGCCGAATTTCTCGATGTGATAATCTATATGCCCAAAAACCGCGTTATCTCTTACTTGTTCTCCAGACTATAGGGGAGGACGGGGCAGAGAGGACTTTCTGTTTAAAACGATAAGTAAGTGACTTAGCCAAAAAGTTATAAGAAATAATAAAAGCGCCCATCTATCTTCTCAGTTGATTATTGTCTTTTGTGTGTACAAGTGCTTTGAGATTGAATAAATTAAAATTTATTTCTTTTTAAGTTAAGTTTATAAAAAAAAGTTTATGAAAAAGTGTGTGCTTATAATGTTAATAATAATTTTAAGTTTTTATATCGAAAACAGTGAGTTTAGTGGTGCTCTGTGCAATTTTAGTTTTGCGAAATATTCGCTGTGAAACACGTTGATATAATTTTTTAAAGGCATTCGTGTTGGGGCACAGAGGAATTAGGTGGTCCCTTGTGTCCCCTATAGAATATGAATCTGATTAATTTTTGTTACAGATTACAGATGTACCCAACTCAAAATGAAGTAAATCAAAGTTTCAAGTTATGATTTGATCAAAAAGAATAAAATAAATACCTACCTAGGTAAGAGTTTATACATTCTTATTGCCTTTTGAGAAGAAGATTTTTCATATGGGGCACAAAGGCCCATGGCACTTTTTTTGCACATTTAATTAAAAGAAAGTGATAAAGTTGCGATAGCCTTCATTAACATAGTTAATATTAAAACCTTAAGGTAAGTGGTGATGAAATTTGAGCCGCTTTTCTCTGTTTAATACATTATAATAAACCAGCAAAAGTTAAATGGTCCCTGTGCCCCGTCCTCCCCTACTATAGATTTCATATACAATGATGTCACTTAAGGTGTGCCTCAAGGGAGTCATATGCGCCTCTTATGTTTGTTTTAACAATCAACTATGTTAGCCATGTAATTAAGGACTCTAATCGAATAAGGCAGCCAAGTTTGGTCCACATTTCACATATAGCTTAACCCCTTGCCACAGAATTGAAGCTGAGGAGCTTAGGTTTATTCGGTTGCACCTTCGAAGTCTACCTTGCTCTGATAACTTTATCTTGCCCCTTACGATAGATCTATTAAAAGTAATTTTTGCAGAATCTTAAAAAATTCAGTACCAAATCATAATGGTGACTAAAGTTTCTCCCATACTACTGGAAACGGATGGGCCCCCTTGAAATCAATTCACCTAATGTTAGATCCACCCCACTCTTTCATTCGCCTCTCCACCGCACAAACTGGCTATTTAGACTTAAGTGTTCGCCGCGAATAGCAAACTCTTTGTTACAAACTGTCAAAGTGTCAAAGACTATTCGCGTTCCACATACCATCCACTTCGTCGCAACGAATAATGCCTGATTCACAACCTCGCGTCACGACGAGACTTACCTCAACATTTTAATGTTCAGTTGTGATATACGGACGGCATGTTCTCCTCAACGAATGAAAGCAATTTTATGTGAATGAAATGTCATAATAGGCGGCTATTCGTTAATCGTTAATTCGTTGTTCATTGATCGCTTTCATGTAACTAGCTGAATAGTCCGAAAGTAGATTCAACTTGACATAATATGTATGTACGTTCCACAAGGCTGTTTAGGTTTATTTTTATTTGTATGTATGTTGTTATAATATTCTGTTTTTAATGAAATTTTCTGTCGTACATTTTAAATGGGAATTTTTTTTTAGGTTCTGAATGGAAACAATGAACTTCAAACAAATGATATTTCCAGTTTTGATAAGTATGTTGGTTTTAAATTGAGAATTCAAAATATAAGGGATGAAGGTTTGTATATATGTCGCCCGAAATTCCCATCAACTTCAAATCTGGAAGAAACCACTTCATTTTATGTATTCTTCGAAGAGGATTTTAAGGAAGGTAAATCAAAATATATTTTTAAAATACTGTATGTGTTTGTTTAAACTAAGTATTATGTTACAACTCGCCATCGTTATAATCAAAAAAGATGACTTCTTAAACTTGCTTTGCCCTGTGTTATTAAATCTTTTGAAATATGCTTAGCTCTTCTTATAATGACAATTAAAAGAGTAGAAAATTTGTTCAATATCAAAAATTACGACAAAATGGAAGAGGACAACATTGCACCTGTCTCTCTGAAGGCGACGCGACGTACGCCATGGCCATCAAGGAGTATTGCACGTTGTCGTTTTTTAGTTTACGAACAGTTTCAAAGTAGCAAGTATGGTCGAATTAAACCTATTTCCCGTTGCATTAGGGAGGCAAATTTAAATTTTAACACTGTTAACTTTTATTCGAATTATTCGAAGGACGTTTTCAAACCACTTTTTTCATTAATCTACAGGGTGATTCACGAGCGTTGTGCTAAAAAGCTAGAGCGTGTAGGATGGGTTGAGACAAGAAAAAAATCTTATGGGAGGGGGGTCTATTCCCCTCCGTTTAGCCGGGAGGGGCAATTTTCTAAAAACATGACCTTAATTTGAAAAAAAATTATTAAAAAATAACGGTAACTCCTACAAAGTCATGTTATACCTTTTTGTAAAGCCAAAAACTTACTTATTTATTGTAATTTTAAATGAAGGTATTCTATTGAACCGTTTTCAAAATATTAATTTTCAAACTCAAAGTTTTGAAAAAAAAAAAATTAAAAAAAATAATTTTAAAACTATTTTTTTTCAAAATTTTACGTGATTTAGTATTATTTTTGTTCTCAGAATTCAATGCATGGCTTTGTAGGAGTTACCGTTATTTTTTAATACATTTTTTTTCAAATTGAGGTCATGTTTTTAGAAAATTGCCCCTCCCGGCTAAAGGGAGGGGAATAGACCCCCCTCTCCTATACGATTTGTTTCTTGTCTCAATCCATCCTACACGCTCTAGCTTTTTAGCACAACGCTCGTGAATCACCCTGTATATCAAGTTTGAAGAAAATCCGTCAAGCGGTTTAGACTGTAGCATGACGTGAAAAAGCGCACAGACAAACATACGCACATCCGCACAGACAGACCGACGGACGGTATGGCGAAAACCACTTTTTTGGGCTTCTCTATCATCGTAATGTCATGTTTGATTAAAACCTCGATTTTTTTTTCTGCACAAAACCAATACTTGCCCTATAGAGCAAGTAAAAAATGTGTTTATTATATTGGACTTAGCCTAGGAACTGTTTTTTTTATAGTGAAAGTGACAGTGAAAATGAAAAAAAGGAAAGTTATAGTAAAAAATAAAAAAAAAAACTACTATGAAACAATCATCCCAAGCTACGATGATAAAACTAAAAAAAATACAAAATAAATACATATATATGTACATACATAAATAAACAAATAAATACCTACATAAAATAAATATATAAAGATACAAAAATGATTATACATACTCACTTATTTACATGTTTGTATTGTTTACTTCTTTTTCGTAATGCGCAAACAACAGCTGACAGTAAATTGCATCTGTCAAACAAGAGAATATTCCATTTAAACCACCTCTTCACTAGGAATGGAAAGAATGCATTCCAAATATTCCAGATTGAATAAAAAAACAAGGAAATAGTTTATCCGGAATATTCCATTGAATAAACAAACGCAAAAAGGGCGTTCCATATATTCCGAATATACGGAATGAATAAAGAAACTCATTCAATGAGAAAATTATGCAAGCCTCTGCTTGGCCCGCGCCCCGCAGGGCCACAGGTGTTCTTGTAAGAGATTTTATTCACTTATCAAAAAACGAAGAGCAAACAATACAATTAAAACCACCAAGATCTTCTCTACAAATTAAACGACGAAACCTGTTTTTGAGATTGTACGAGTAGCCGATGATGTAGCTAGTTGCTTTTGATGCTGATTTTGCTGTTGGTGTTGCCACTGCTCCTGCTATTGCTGCTAATAAATATGATCACAATTCAATCACTCTCTCCGTCTATTATCATAACCACGGAAATGTAGTAGTTTTAGAAGATTTTAATTTAAGTACGGTGAAGTGGGTCTATTCAGATGATGATAAGACTTTAATTCCGTATAATGTTGTAAGTAAAAATGAAACGCTGCGCTGGTCTTAGACACTATGGCTGCATTAAATTGTTTGCATTTGCAAGTTAATAATGTTTTTTAAATAATCTGCGTAGAATTTTAGATCTAGTTTTTATCCATGAAGACTTGAATGTATTTTTGTTAAAAGATTTCCTTCTTTTGAATAGTGATAAAATTGATATACACCATAGTGCCTTGAATATTTGTATAGATTTTGTTTCTTATAATCAAATTTACTGTACAGAGCAATATATCAATTATAGTTATGATTTTAATAAGGCTGACTACACTGGCATGAATAATTTTATTATCTGAGTAACATTGAATGGAGACTAGTTTTGTGTCGTCTGGAAATTATGCAAATTTTCTGAATGTTTTGTATGATGCTTTTTATAATTTTGTACCGGTTAAACGGATTAAAAAAAGTGGTAAGCCCGCTTGGTTTTGCAAAAGTTTATAGCGATTGAAAAATGCTGTGTTGAAATGCAGAGTAAAAGTAAAATCGACCCCAGTTTTCGAAGCGAATATTGTCGTTTACGCTGTGAGTATGAATATCTAAAAAATTTTTTTGCATAGACAATATGTTTGGTCCATTCAATCTAAAATTAAATCAAATTCGAAATGTTTCTGGCAGTTTATAAATTCTAAGAGGAAATCCTTTGCAATTCCAACTGCTATGACGGGGCTGTAAGTAGTGATCTCAAAAATATTTGTGATTATTTTTCATCGTTTTTTCAATCAAACTTTATAATGTAGTTCCAATAATTCTGCAAAAGATTCTGATATTTTCACTTTAACTCATTTAAACTTTTCCAACATTTCTCTTCATGAAGAAGGGGTCTTTTCAGAATTAGGTAGTTTGAATAACAGTTTGAGTATGCCTCCCGATACCATTCCCTCAATATTTCTAAAAAATTGTAAATCGAACCTGTTAAAACCACTAATGTATATTTTTAATATGTCTCTAAAAAATGGTATTTGTATTGACTGCTAAAAAAAGTTCATACATAACTCCAATTTATAAATCTGGACCAAACTATAGGCCTATTGCCAAATTACAGTTAATTCCAAAAGTGTTTGCATCTCTTGTTAAGAAAAGGATGTATAAAGCTGTAAAAAAACATATATCACCCTTCCAACACGAATTTGTAAGGGGTAAAAATGGCAGAGGCTCAGGTCCGCCGATACAGTCCTCGACTGCTCCGACAAGTCGAACACAAACATTATTGAAGAGAGTATTCTTTTGGTGAAACTAGTGAAATTTCACAGCAAAACTACATACCTCTCAAAGAATACGTATAGTTTTGAATCCTTGTAGGTACAATGTTTCTTCTACTTTGATGATGAAACGAATCCTACTACTTTTCAATTTAAGTCCCTAAACAATTACATGTATATACTATATAATATAGGTATATTGGTATATAAGCAAATATCACGTAAATGTCTTACCAATTGATTCTTTTTATTTCAACTTGAAGTTTTTATGGATGTTCTTCCAAAACTTATATTCAAACCTTATAATTAAAAACACAAATGCACTTTAAATTCGAATTTATAATTCAACTGAACAATTGGCTGTTTGCGTTGTGGTTTGCTCTCCGATTTTTCTTTGATATGACCTAAAATCCTACAAAGGTCAACCCAGTCTTCATATATATGTTATTTACATACATATTACCTCTACATCTGAGTGAGATAACTATTCCAATTCATATCTATAAAAAAAATCATTGTAGATAGTATCTCCTATCCTTATCAATAAATTGCAAACACCCATGGCCTATCTTCTTAAAATTTAGCTTATATACCTACATATTGCACTTATTATGATGTTTTCCATCACACCTTAAATAAACATAAACTTAATACCTATTGCAAACAAAACTACCTAATTTACTCACATTTAACAAGTCTACATATAAATAATAAAAATTCCTTTAAATTCGCAATATCTGGCAACACTATGATTCATTTATATTCGACTTTAAAACTGAGCGAATCCACTTTTGGGCTTACATGACCCCCTTTCCTTCAGGTGCGATGAAGATAGCTATCAACTTTCGCATGCGCAAATGAAAGAGTAAACAGCAAACATAATTCACAAAACAACTATGAACTGTCACAAACAATTTAGTAAACAACAAGCAATGCTGAAAATTGAAAAAGGTGAGTATTAAATCTTGAAATTTAGTGCTTTTAATTATCTACGCATATTTCCAATTTTTTTATTAAAATTTATTATTTAAATTATTGAGAATATTTTTCAGTAATAATCTTGGAAATATATCTCGATTACAGATCAGACGGTGTATCGGGAAAAATGTCTGTGCTTGCACATGAAACTTTTCAAGACACCGAAATCTGCTCTTTTTCCAAATGTTCTTCTTAAGAATTTACTAAAAAAACCAAACTAATATATTTTCTTTTCTTTCTCAGAAATCATAATGAATGTGCCTGTTGCAGGGGGGCAAAGAAGCCACCCAAGAAAACAACGAGAAGCAGGCTTAGACGAAATAAAAAAAATCAAAATTAGCCTACCGCAAAGTATTTTCCACCGCCACGGCAAGAATCAAGAGACAGCTTTTCGCCTACCTCAAAATTGGTTTGTGCGTCTAATTTTGTTTGTTTGTTTTATATTTTACAATCAACCTAAGAGGCTGATTGTCTTCTGGAATTGGCCAGGTAAGCTATATCTTTGGAAATTCTCACGTAACAATAGATAGATTTATGTATTTATTTGTTTATAAGCTTTGCTTTTAAAAAATGATTGGCGATATGTACCTACCTACATATAATATTTCACAATGTTAGTGCATTTTATTTTTATACCCTATTCCATAGAATAGGTATATTGTATTTGCAGGGCCCGATCCAGCTTTTTCGCCGCCCTGGGCAAACATTTATGTTGCCGCCCTTTTGCAATGACAACATATAATATACTCTACGACCTCCAAATAAATAGATGGGGCAGAATGAGCTAAAAGCCAAACAAAAATATAAACGTCTAAAGGGATACGCTTCGAAACCAACCAATACCAATTCAATACCAATTATTCAGAGCTCTTTTCTGAATAAAAACAGAAAAACGCCTAAGGTGCTGGAAAGTGCATTCTCAAAAAAAGAAAAAAAAAACGTGGAAAAATGTTTTCGAGAAGTTTTTTTTTTTTTTAATCAAAACTGTTCAAGAAATCAGATGGCTTACTTCATTTTTTTCCCCAAAAAACGTTTTAACTAGCGTTTTTTAAATGATTAATAAAAATACTTCGACTTTATATTTCTGACGGACATAATATACAGTCAAAATTCCTTATAACGATCTTCAAGGGAACAAAAAATAAAAAAATTATAAAATTCGTTAGAAAGAAATGTGAAATGTGTTTTTAAACCTCGTGTTCCTTTTTATTTAAAAAAAAAATTGGTATAAAAAAGAAATTAGTGAAAGAAATGCATATCTTTTGTTAAGAAATTCAATTTTTGATTGCGCATTAAAAATTTTGTTTTTTTATGGATATAGTGGCAATGGTACAATGGATATAGTGGTTGGTTGCTAACCTTAGAGTTGTAGGTTCCAGTCTCAGCCTGGGCAGCAACTTTTATTTATTTCCCCAGCTTCAACTGGACGCCACCCGTGGGATTATCATGAGATAAATATCACCTTATTCTCAATCCATTGTACCAACAAAAATTCTTTTCTATCTTTCTATTCCTTCTAACTAATGCCGTGCAACTTGCATTTAAAAGACCTTAGGTCACAGGCGTATAGTTAAAATTATTATTATTATTAAAAATCTTCCAATTTAGAAAGTTAAAAATTTGCATCATCTTTAGTTTTACCACTTGTTTCAATAAAACTTCAAAAATTCTGAAATGCAGTTCTCTTATCACTATAGAAGGGCTTTTTCGTCTCGTCTGAAGTAAAGTCTTTTCAAATTGCTGTTGTTCTCGATTATTATTGATCATATCGCTGACAATAGACCTTAGTCTTCATCGGACCAATTGTCAAAAGTACTAATGACAGCTTTGTTAAAACGACTGAGGATTGAACTTGTTTTACCTTCGAAACTAACTAATATGGGATATTTTTTTTAAGAAGAAGGGGAACAAAATGAAATTTGCTATAGAAAGTAGAGTTCGTTATAAAGTAATTTTACTGTACCTACATATATTTATGTATGAGGGGACTGCGAAGGTAGAGAAATATGAATATTTTTCTGATGACGGATAAAATGTTTTGTGTTTCTTCGGTTACTTGACAGTTGAGAGTCTACATTTACTTCAGCTCCCCACACACATCACACTTGTGTGAGAAAAATCAAAATTCTTTCTGATTTATATAATTTCTCCCATGATTATCTTAATTAGAAGGAAACAAGTAAACATTTTTTGGAAAGACATAGCTTTAATAATCCTCAACTTTCAAATTTTGCCGCCCTTGAAATTTGCCGCCCTGGGCAAATGCCCGGCGCGCCCCCCCCCTAGATCGGGCCCTGTGTATTTGGTGTGGAGTTTGTAACATAGAGAAATAATACCGTTAGGTATAGAAAAGTACATATATTCTGACTCAGAATCAAAAGCCTAGTCGATTTAGCAATATCCGTCCGTATGTATACTCTCTAGAGATCGCATTTTTTGAGCTAGAAAGCTGAAATTTGGTATATGTACATAATCTTTGGTTCAAGAGTAAGGCTAAGTTCTTGAACCGGCAAAATCCGCCCACAAACACGCCCACAATCGCCATTTTTGTCGAACAACCTCAATTTGATAAAATTAAATTATGTTTTTTGTACAGTTACAGTAAGCTTTAGGTAAACCTTCTTCCAATAAAATAAAAATATTTCAGTTGGGCGTGGCTGACGCCCATTTTTCATACGAAACCATCAATATGGTTTTTATAAAATAACAATTGTTATATTAAAGCGAAAAACATTAAATTTTGTGGGTATTACTTGCACATAAACATCTTGCGTGTGAAATCAAAAAAATTGATTGTAAGCGTGGCTGACGCCCACTTTTCACTAGAAACTATAAAAAATTGTTTTTCCAAATAAACGGTATTTATAATGAATCCGCAAGCGTCTCTTAGTAGAAACCTAAACATTTGTATAGGAAAAGAAATTTTTGAATTTTGGGCGTGGCTTTCGCCCACTTTTCATGAAAGAATGAAAAACGTTGTTTTAAAAATTTGAGGTACTACCAATATTCAATTTAAGCTTTTTTCCCTTCCGTTCGTTTTATGAAAAAAAATATCTACATTTTATTGTGTAAATTTTTTTAATACGCCCACTTTTAAAGGCGTGATTTTGATAAAGTACCTTCGTTCAGGTAAGGTCGCTTAAAAACTACTCGATTCAGCTGTAGTTTTACACATATGCCTAAATACTGACTAATAATCGAAGCTTAGTTATTGCTTCAAATTTTTAAGACACGCCCACTTTTAAGGGGCGTTTTCGTCAAAAGTCGTACAGTGCATTAATTTTTTAACGTTTTTTAACTTTCGGTCGCAGTTTTGAAGTAAAAAGATGAACACTTAGATTTAAGTTCCTTCGTAACGTAGCAGAGTGTGGTTCAAGAATTGTTAAAATCACCCATAATCGCTATTTCCATTCAAAATCTTATTTTTAAAAATTTAAGTTTTGCCTTGTTTTGTTCAAATCGATGTGCAAGAATAAAATTGAATGTCACTGAGCTCATACTATTGCTTTGGCAATAAAAAGTCTTAAATTACGCCTTTTTTTATTGTGCCAGCACTAATTGAACATCACACCACACAAAATTAATGTTATTGGATTTTTTTCTGTCTGGCAAGAAGAATTTTGTTTCTGAAACGGGATCATCGGCTGGCTGCAGGAGGCGAACGCATACACATACAAAAATATAGGGAATAGGGTACAGTTCGTTGCAAACGTACTGTAGCTCTCGCTTATGTTTCACGAGTAATTTCAAAGATTTTTTCAAATAAAGTTCGGAAAATGACATTTGTGAGATGTCGATTCCTAAAAATTCTTTCAATTTGTTTAGAAGTTAAATAGTAAGGAACTAGATGGATCACCCTGTGCACACACCTTGTGACATTCGTTTCTTCTGTTAGGCCATTTGTTGTCTTAAAAGCAATTTTAGTTTTCACGTATACATTTTAAAATGCATGGATTATTTTCGACTTGCTCCAATGAACGTGAGGTGCGTCCATAACTTTTCATGGTTCACACTATCGAAAGCTCCTTTAAGGTCAACAAAGATTACAAAAATACTTACTTTCTTTTCCACAAGAGTAATATCTGTGTTTGCATTAAGGATATAAAGATAAATAAACAAATAAATAAATAAATAAATAAATAAATAAATAAATAAATAAATAAATAAATAAATAAATAAATAAATAAATAAATAAATAAATTAATAAATAAATAAATAAATAAAAAAAAACATGGTTGTCTGTAAAGTCGGTTTACGGGCGATTATTTTACGTGATAACCAGTTCACATAACAGTTCATTTGTAGGTAGTATCCCTCCAACCAACAACCACCCACCCCACCAACAAACAACCACCATTTTTGATTTTTTTTTCTCACACCTTCCTCCAAACATCAACCTCCCACCCCCAAATACAACCAACAGCCCACCATTTTTGACAGTTTTTGACATTTTGTTGCTCACAATTTTTTGCCCTCACACAATAAATCTTTCTTCCTTACCACCACCAACCAACCACCCACTATTTTTTACAATTCCCTCCCAAACACCAAATCTTCCCTCAAATCCAACCACTTACTTCACCTACAACCACTTGCTACTCACCTACCATTTTTGACACCTTTTTTTTCCTCACCCCTTCACACAATAAATCCCACCTTACTTACCATCAAAAACCCACCCCACCTAAAACCACGAACCAACCACAAATTATTTTTGACAATTTTTGCCTTACCACCCAAATACAACCACCAACCAAACACCCACCATTTTTGACAATTGTGCCTCACCCCCCTTACCAAATCATTCAACACCAACCACCCATCCCAACTACAGCCAACAACCAACCACTCAAAATTGTTGACAATTCCCCCTACACCTAATCAACCTCCCTCCTCCCCCCTTCACCACCACCACCAACCGTCCACCCCACCTACAACAGCCAATTAACCACCCACCATTTGTGACATTTTTTGTTCACCCGTTAAAACAAACACCAACCTATCACCCGTACATACAACCAACAGCCCACAATTTTTGAAAATTTTTTCCTCCTCCCCCACACAATAAAGCCAGCCCTTCCTTATAACCACCAATAACCCAGCCACTATTTTTGACAATTCCCTCCATGCACCAAATTCAACCACCTACTCCACCTACAACCACCTGCTACTCACCCATCATTTTTGACAATTTTTTTTTCGTGCGCGCTGCCCATATATTCCAAACCGATTTATTAGACGTTATCACGTCAATAAATAAATAAATAAGTAATTAAATAAGTAAATAAATAAGTAAATAAATAAATAAATAATTAAATAAATAAATAAATAAATTAATTAATAAATAAATGAGCAAAAAATAAATAAATTGTATACAAATACAAAAATATATAGAAATAAATAAAGTACCCGTCACCTGGCACCTATTATTATGTCTATGTCATGGACCTATAGGGCTGTCCAAGAACCTATCTCTTTCCAAATTGTCGCTGGCACTTTGAGGAAAAACATTGAATTATCCGACGAAAAATAAGTTTACATAACTTTCGTAATAAAAATGTGATTTCTGTTCACTTATTAATTTTTTTGGTGGTCTCTTTAAATATTTGGAAAATACTTTACATGAAATGTCTTGCCGCCAACAATGTTTTCCCTCAAAGTGATTGACACTGACGTATTTGTCGACTGCCCTATTATGTATGCACTGCTTGTTAAATGTCAGCTTCATCATTGTAATTAGAACCTATATAGTAATATCACTGTGGAGTATATATTATTGTCTAGTTTTCCCGCTTAAGAGCGCTGCTAATGGAGCAAATGTGTAAAAACAAAATTAATTTTATTTTATTCCTTCCTCAAATACTTTAAAATCGTATAATGGAGAGCTCTGGTTTTATTATGGTTTTCAATGATGACAATTCTCAATATAGCATGTTCTTTGCTCCCTTCCATCTCTTCCTTCTTCATCAATAATCTGAATTGAGTTAATGCCTTGTTTTGTCGTCCGTGGCTTGCCAGCAAAACATCCAAGTGATAGTAGGATAGGTTCTATATATACAATGGCTTCATATAATAATATTGTCAGCAAAATGTCAACAAAATAACAGCTCGCGATGCTAGCTCCAAAAACGCCACTGCAGCGAAAAATTTACTATTAAAACTTGACATAGAAGCTCGCGACATCTGTTCTTGAAAATTCAAAAAGTTACATACACCATCAAACAATAACGGACATTTTTAAATTTCGTCTATAGAAAATGGGCGACATCTATGACATTTTTTAAATTTTATCCTTGAAATGAAATATTTTGAATTAAACAATCCCAGCTAAACCAAATGGAGCCCAGCAACAAGAAATTTGTTGCCGCTCCGCTAGTTGAGAGTTAAGGGCATGTGTCGTAAAAATGACCCAGACTAAAATGGAACCAACTTGTGGCAGGCGGCAACTAGCAGTCCATAAATAGGTCCATGGTCAATGTATTTAATATGAAGAAAGCTGGAGAAAGAATTTTTCAGTACCTATTGCAAATAAAAAAAAAAAAATATCTGCTGGAACCTGGAAACGTTGACAGCAATAATTATTAATTATTTATTTATTTTTAGCATTTACATATATATTGTTATGATTTCTCAACGTGCATTGTGCTACTAATAATTATTTAACTTTTGGACCCAGACCTTGCAGCTCGGATTATCTCCATTCCATCTGCACATGCTTTACTTGGTGAAACTTTTATTTTAAAGTGCTTTGTGGATATGGATCCAAATAGTGGCTTCGCAGGTGACATTGTATGGGAAATGCCAAACCAAATGGAGTCTGAAAATGTAAGTTTTATTTTATATACCTTTAAAGTTATAAATTAAAAACGATGTACCTACATCATGTGCCGTTCTTGATAGTCATTTACCACATTGATCATTGGCTTCTTATGTCTGTCACATATAATCCGCATGTCCGAACAACAGAATATAAGTAAGGTGCACGACTAGGTCGCACGAACTTGCTATAATGTGTGACAGTGGTGCTGGGGCTTGAGATTTTGGAAAAAAGTTAGCAGGCACACAAATCATATGAAGTTTTATTAGTGACTTAAAAGTCACTACTTTAGAATAATGTAAGTAAGCCATCTGATTTCTTTATCTGTTTTGAATTTAAAGAAAACAAATTTCAAAATCATTCGGCTAGTCTTTTCAAAATACCTACGGTTTTTTTTTGACAAACTTCTCGAAAACGGATTCAAATTTTTTTTTCAAGTATGCGAATTTTCAGCACTTTTTAGTTTTTATCAGAAAAATAAACTGCCAAAAATTGTATAAAAAAAATTCAAAACAAAAAAAAAATTATTTGAAAAAATTTAAGAATTGATACTATTTCGTTTATAAAATGGCTCCCAGCTCAATATAAATTCTGATTTGAAAAAAAAAAAACCGGTCCCATGGGAGGTATCATTGTAAGACAAAAAAACAATTCAGAAAATTTTATCAAAATCCTAGGAGCCGTTTTTTGAAGAAAATGTGTTTTTCGTTAATATTCATATGACAGGTACCTACATTTAGTTTTAGAGCTAGAATGCTTATTCCAAAACCCCTCTTTACTGTAATACTGTGAACCAAGTTTGAATCAAATCGGCCCAGTCATTTAGGGTCTTGGGTGCTTGGGTGAACTATGGTTATAGCTCATAGCTTATACATATCTCCCTCTACCATCTTGTAGTAAGAAAATATAAATTTTTAATCAAAAATATATCTTTATTTCTCAGAGATCTCTAGTGACTCACGAAGGGACTTTTAAGAAAACATCACCAAAAGTTGATACGTTTTTTGGAGACTCTAGATCTAAAGCCCGCTTTCAGAAATTTTATCGTTTTATAAATCAAAGTGTACTTACCATAACTAATTCTCAAATAAGTGATCAAGGATATTTCAACTGTTCACTCCGGGATCGGCCTGACAGCTTTATAAAGAAGGGATCATACTACGTCAAACATTTAAGTATGTAAATATTGTGTTTCAAAGTTCAAAAATTCTATTAAATAAAATAATTTTTTTAAGGAAATGGAGAAATATTTTTCGATGATACAAATTCACCAAAAAATTTCACTTTCCTCCGAAACATGACTATGACTGCTGAGCTTTTTGTACATTTTCAAAGCCTATTGCAATTGGAATTCCAGTGGACTGCTCCTAAGGGTAAACGCATAGGAGGAGTGTATGGTGAAAAATTTGCTCACTTTCCAAACGAATTATCTTCATATATGCAAATAAAAAACGTATCTGTTGAAGATACAGGTGAATACATTTGTACAGCAGCCAATAAACTGTCGACAAAAACGGTTAAGTTGTGGGTTGATATTAAAGGTAAGTTCACACAAGCATAGCGCACCAACGGCCTGAAACATTAAGAATCTATTAAACCAAACCGAAAAAGAACAATATTTTAAATAAAAATAATTTCTGAATTTTACTGAGCGGGCTCTTAAAGCTTAACTATATTGAACTGGTTCGACTTCGACTCCAAATGTGGTGAGGCATAAAAAGTCAAAACTAGGACCTATAGATTGTGGCCCCAGTATGAGCTCAACGGTGAGCGAAAGAAGGATGAACAACGCTTCTTCAGGAAAAAGAAGAAAGGCAACAATCAACATGAAGCCGAGAAGATGAAGAGATGCTTTAACAGAAAAAAAGTGTGAAACTTCTGTTAAAGAGTGAAACAATAAAAATCAGGATGCACAAGCCGCCCTGCGCCCTGCAAAGATGGGAATGCAAACAGCATAGTATGTATGTCAAGAGACTATTTCAAACAGTTGTTGAGTGACAATGACAACTAAGATAACGCAATCGACTTGTACCAGTTAATCGAGATGACAATCATGAGATTCATCCGCCTGACCAAAACGAAATTACAGAAGCTATCACCAGCTTAAAAACAAACAAAGCAGCTGGATCCGATGGTCATCAAGTGGAACTTCATAAACACGCTGGACGTGACCTGGTCAAAAGCATATACAAAATTTTCCGCAAAATATGATCGGAGGAAAGTATGCCCGATAATTAATATCTCAGTACCATTTGGCCGAAACACAAAGAGTAAAAGAGAAGACCGCCTTCTCTGCGCCGACCCAAGAGGCATAAGCCTCTTCTCCAGCTACCAAAGCGGCTTCAGATTTGGAAAATCTACGCAAGACCAGAACTTCACACTACGCCAGATCCTGGAGAGAACTCAACTAACAGTTCGTGAAACTTAAAACATCTTAGAGAGTGTTACTAGAGTTGAACTACATAAATAGTGACATGTACAACTTTAAAATTCTGCTAAACTGATACACCTATTCAGGATGAAGATGAAAAATGGTAGCTGTTCCGTCAAAATTAATAGAGACTATGAATCCTTTGACACCACCAGAGGGTTAGGACAAGGTGACGCAGTGTCATGCAGCTGTTTTAACATTGTACTTGAAAATGTCTTACGGAACACACATGCCAGCTCATCGGGCACTATTAAATCGACTCCATTAATTCAGTTTGCGGACGACATTGACGTGATAGGAAGAACACAGCTTTCAATGGGATTAAAAATAAACGAGGCAAGACGAAGTATATGCTTTCATCGACAAAAGTCTAATCCCACCACCAACTTGATTTGAACTTGACCTTTGATAGATATAACATCAAGGTAGCCATTGAACTTATCTCCTGGGCATTTCAGTAAACTCAGACAACAACATCAGCGCTGAGATCAAACGTAGAATTGAGGTATTAAGCCCTATAGAGAAGAACCGCGGAGGCGTTGTACAGAACACTTACTGTCACAGTCCTGCTATATGGTGCAGAAATATGGATCCTCTCCCAGTTGTATGAAAACTCACTTAGAGTCTTCGAGAGAAAAGAGAACATAACATTTAGCGAAGAAGATACAACAATGAAAAATATACGTGCGTTACGGCAACATAAGCCTATACAGAAAAATTAAAAATCAAGGACTAAAATGGCTGGCCAAGTAGAGCGAAAAAATGGCCTCAATCGCCAACAACAAAGTATTCCACAATTAATAAGTGCACTGCTAATTCAACAACAAAATAATCAGTGCGCGACAACAAAAATTCAGTGCCGCTATTTGGATTAGCATCGAGTGGTCCCTTCTTCTTCCTTCACCTTCACCCCACACAGCCAATCTAGGTTTTTATTGTGACTCTCAAATGCGCTTATGCACAGTGGGGTCTCAATAAAAATCTGGAGAGTAATAAGAATGGGTAATTGATTGCATGATGATTTTTCCAGGATGGATCAAAACAAATTGACATGAAGGCATAATCGCTCATGTTGTTGAATTTTGGCAAGTCACCCTTTTTTGGTGTTTAAGTCTACGTCTGTTTTCTTGTTATATGGTGGAAGATTTTAGAGTGGAGTATAGCAACATTGTTGATCTTAGAAGGAATATCTGTGCCGCGAATACTGATACATACAGGCGAGCTGTTTTGGCATTGAGTGAAACCCAAGCAGGTGTATTTTTAATGAATTTGATGCGCTGTCGGACGCCATCCAAAGAATTATTTTCCAATATCCTCGCACTGAAATCGTTGCTACGGGCGACTTCAATGTACACAATTCTACGTTGCTTCGATGCCCTTGCTAAACAACACCCGAACGAAGGTATGCCGAGATTTTCGCTGAGATTAAGAACTTAACTCAGCTTATTGACAATCCAACATGAACCCCTGACATTGGAGGTCATTCGCCAAATGATCCAGACGTGCTTCTTACCTCTCATCTCGCTAAATACACGATAATAGTATTATCACCTATGGACGCCGGGTCATTGTGTCATAGCAGCAAATTTTTCATGTTCTAACAAACCAGTTAAAGAAAACGGTCTCAACAATTTCATCAGAAACTTTAGCTGGTCACTATTTTTCCTCGATAGTGACACAGACTCCAGCGCTGATATGCGATTACAAACATTATTCTCTGTGGAAGGAGAAATTTTGTTCCGATCAGGACAAAAAGCATCAAACCAGAAGACAATTCATGGTTCGACTTGAGCTATATAGAGACCATCGAGGTGAGAGAAGTTAGTTTCCGATGAATGCTTAGGTTTCCTAAATCGATGTTAGAAATATCTTTCACCTTCTAATTTGGCTACAATCTACAAGGCATATACATCCGCCTGAAGCTTGAGTATACTTCTCATATCTGGGCAGGTGACCTGTCACTCAGTTGCGACTTCTGCCTTCACGGTTATTTGTAGTATTTTTGAGTATTCGTTAGCCGAAAACGATATCGACATTTCAAATTTGAAATATTATCGTACGCAACATATTATATGTTAATCACCCAACGGAAAAAGGCGTTGGATAGGAGATACACTCAGGAGATCTGATACAGCAACATAGCGAAACAATATTTAGGAAGAAAGGCTCAACAAAATCATCTCAGAGATCATCTCCTTTTAAATTTTTGTATCCACAGCATGGAAGGATTTCGGTGCTACCGAGGGTCCAGGAGAAGTTTAACCTGTACCTGCGGCCAGAGCCGGACAACAAATTAAAACAGATATTGTCTTTCTCATTAACACTATTCAAATAAAATCTATGCTTTGCTGAAATAGTTGGATGATAGTGCGTGATTCGATTTTTTGGATTACCTCTGTATGTCCAATAATGAATTTATATATTTTAGTCGTCAAGAAGTAATGTTCTTAGTTTCAGGTCTTTCTAAGCTATGATAGTGGTTTAAAGGTAAACTAAAACTCATTTTGTTCCTTACAGGTGAACCCCAAATTTTTGTTGCAAGATCATACTATGTACAAATTGGACAGGAGCTTGAATTATCAGTAAAGACAATTGCGAACCCCGATCCCACACTCCTAAATATTAAATGGAGTTTCATTAAATGTCCATTTTTATGGAAAAGTATAAAGGGTTTATGTGAAGGAGACCCAGTCAATTTGGGAGTATGTAGAAGTGCCAACCATAGTTTGTTTTAATAAAGCCTTAAATAAATATCTCTTTTTTTTCTCAAACGAAGAAATTTAGAATAAAATTCAACAAAACCAATGATTTTACAACAATATTAGGTCTAGTTATCAAACCAGAAATACCAGGTGAAATACGATTTAAAATTGCAAACGGCTTTGGAACCGCACTTGGAAAAAGTTTTGTTTCGATCAGTGACATCCCAGGCAATATATCCATTATCGGAATAGATCCAGAGCATGAAATATCTGAAGGCGATGAAGTAATCATGAAGTGTGCAGCCCAGCGAAGCTTATTTGAGTTGCCAATATGGTTAAGAAACAACAACACAATCAGCAATATTGGTGAAGTAAAAGTCTCGATGGAGTCTTCAAAGTTCTCGTATAGAAGGATTTTGAAATTCAATAATATCACCAAGCAAGATGCTGGAGAATATATATGTAGAGGAACAATGATAGACACATTAGATGAGATTACCGAATCAGTTAATATCATAGTTTATGGTGAATTTTAGGCATCATCACAAAGCCTTAGTATAACGTTTTTTTTTAAGAACCTGAAGCCCCGGTTATTAATGAAACGAATATGGAAGATGCAGTGGAACGTTTTGTTGATCAATTTCTGCAGCTGATTTGTAAGGCCACTGGCAAGCCTAAGCCAACCATCACATGGTACAAAGATGACGAAGAAATAAATCAAAATCCCAATGTTGATTTGTTTGAAAACAATTCCATCTTGCGAATCCAAAGCGTTAATTCATCCGATACTGGCGTTTACAAATGTTGGGCCAACAATCGATTAGGTTCGGACAGTAAGAGCTTACTTGTGGAAATAAAAGACATAGCAGGTGAGCCCTTACTATTTCTAGGTAACTTCATTAAAAAACATTTTCCATAGAGTCATCAAATCGTAAAACTGTGTTTGCAATTATTGGCGGTATAGCGGTGGTCACAATTTTGGTTATTTCCTTTAGTTTTTACATTTACAAAATGAAAAAGGTAAGTCCCCGAATAATAAATTTAGGTATATTCCCATTCAATGCAAATAAAAATAATTTATTGGGAAACAATAATGAAAGAATGAACGGCGACGCCTTTTTAAATTAAAATATTTTGAACCTTAAAATCTTCTTGCACCATTCGTTAAAGAGAATCACATCTTAATTTTTGTTGAATATCAATCAAGAAAACATGGGGAACCTCAATGCCAAAGTTGGCTCGGACAATGTATATCCTAAACGTGTAAGAGGTGTAGTACATGGATTGGACCAGCGAAGTGAGAGTGGTAATTGCTTGTTAATTTTTATAACGCTCGTCAGGTGGTAAAATGATGAACCCTGTTTCGACTCAAGACCGTTACAAAATCACCTTAGTCTCACTTGGTGGTAAAAATAATTAAAACTTACAATTAAATCCAACTACGATGGATGCAATCACTTTGCGATGGAAAAAACAAAAATATTTCGGAAGGAGGAGAGGACCAGCATCAGTTAAGAGATACTTTACGGAGACGTTTAGAAAAAACAGCAACCATACCCGAAATCCATAACCTGCTCTTTTTAACGCAAAACAAACAAACATTCATCTTATGTGGGCTCAAACTATAGAAGCCTATAGATATCCCAAGACACCAGAAGGAAAATAAAGTTACCCGGAGCACTTAAAATTAGTGTTAACAATGACTAAGTGTAGGGAGCAGATTACAAGGGAGTATAGAAGTGTGTTTTGAGATACCTAGAAGGAACAAATTGGGCAAATCGATGGAAAGCGCTGAAGGAAATGCAAGAAGAGGAGATGCAAATGTTCAGTATAAAATTACAAAGGGCTTTGTAGACAAACAAAAGAATCACCAACCACACTCTTTTTGACTCGAACGTAGGTTTCTTAGCGTGAGTAGAAGACTAGTAACGGAGAATGAAAGAGCATTTCTGCATATCTTCCAAATACCTGAGAGCTGGCCCCTGGCATAGCAGCATGTATTGTGTTGCCACTCATTCATGCTGTTTGGGAAAATGAAATTTGACAATTATGTACTGTTTGCTAATGTCACTGATTTTTGGCAATACTGCAAGTCGATTCATTTGACGTTTGCAAATTCAGTTGAAAAAACTGCTCGTCTTACTTCTGAAATTGTGGCAGCTATCCCTCTTGTTGGTAACGCCAGCTTTTATTGAACTAAGAAGTTCAATGGAATCGTTTATGATGTTACTTAGAAGGAAATGCTTCTACTTTAGTAAGTACATTCTAAAAGCACTGTTTTCATCAAGGTTTCTTTTGAGAGAGCAATGATGTCAGTAGCTTTGGCAACTGTGTCAACTATGGTCATTTGACCTCTATGCTCGGACAACATAATCCGGTTTAAAAACAAGGCCCATCGTTCTGAAATCCAGCGATATAAATATCCACGGCGTAAATGATTGGTGGATCTTATCTTAACGCCAAACTTCGTTTCCAGCTGTCACTTTTGGCAATTCGCAATGTCAAAAATTCAAGTTGTGTTTTGCGTTCATTGTTACGGAGTCATATAGAATTCTGCTTGAGAAATTCTTATTCGATTTAGTTCCGAAAAATATGTTGAGAATGAAATTTTTAAATTCCTACACCATCTGAAGGACACAAATTCTTTGCCTAAAATTCTATGCCTTTAAAACTTTTTTAAAGGAGTGAGTTTTATGATCCGGGATATTTAATACAAATCAAAATTCAAGGTGGTGGATTAAGTTCCAAAAAAATGTGACTGCAAACCGAAACTTGGACTGCCGTATTTATTTCTTTCATTAAAGTTTTTCCATTTAAAAAAAATTCTCCTGCCCACTCAAATCAAACTGATAAATTTAATCTAAATTCTTAAAGAATCTTCAACAATCCGTTTTCAATAACTTTGAAGAGGGTGCCATTGATCAACTTGATCCAAACTTGTCACTCGATGAACAGGCCGACTTACTGCCATATAATAGATGTTACGAGTTCCCCAGGAATAGGTTAAAATTAGGTAGGCACTATTCAAGCCTTACACTTTAAATGTTAGCTTTTTCTTACTATACTCTAGGAAAACAACTTGGCGCTGGAGCTTTTGGAGTAGTTTTGCAGGGTTGGGCTGAACGAATAATTGAAAACGAAGAAGAAACTGTGGTGGCGGTAAAAAAGGTGAAACGGAATGCAGACCATGAAGTCTTGAAAGCACTCGTTTCGGAATTGAAGATAATGGTTCACCTTGGACAACATTTAAATGTTGTTAATTTGCTTGGTGCCGTCACTGAAAATAAGAGTGAGTCATCATAAATTTGACTCTAGTCTAGAGCTTCGTCCAAAATTTGAATTTCTTGCTATTTTTAGGTGAAATAATGATAATTGTCGAGTACTGCCCATATGGATGTGTCCAGAACGTTTTGCTGCATAATCGTAAATGGTTTGTCGATCAAATTGATCCAATTAATGACAAAATTGATTGCACTATACCAAATGAAATTTATTCGGAGCATAGCTTAGGTGCTAAGAGGTAAGTTGCTCTATGATTTGGTTCGCTTCACAGCAGTCTTATCTAACCTTACAAGCTCAAGCTATCAACATATTAAGGTGTTAGTTTGACAGCAGTTACTGGATGATTTGTGGTCAAAACATTTACCCGCATAACGTTTATATCTTCTTCCGGAAGTTGCTTTTGGCTTCAACACTCAAATTCCTAATGAAGTATAAGGCGGCAAACCAAGTCCTTTCAGCTCTCTCTGTTACTTGCACGATACCTGAGCTGTGACCATGATTTCTGGATTTGAACTTCCTTCATGTAGTTGATTTCCATGTTTCCTTTGGTCTTCCAATTTGCCTTGCACCTGGAGGATTCCTTTGAAAGCTGTATGCTGTGTTGTCATCAGATTACCTCAATGTATGGCCAATGCAGTGCCACTTCCTTTGCTTGATGTCTTCACCCGCTTTTATTTGACCAGTCTTTAGCTATAGTTCTTGGTTGGATATGATTTGAGACCACCGGATCTTTCGAATTTAATGCAGGCTTTCAACTCCTCAAGATGTTTGTAGAGCATTTCCGTTTTTCACAGGCACATAGCAACTTGGACTTCCCGTTGGACTCTGAGTTTCAACTTAGTAGGTATACAAAGCGATATTTTTGTAGGATTCCATACACAGAAGAAAGCACTCCGAAATCCGAATGCACTTCTAGCTTTATATTTATTCTATTGCCGACGTCCAGATCTGATCCACCATCGCGTGTCCGAAAACTACCCAAATAGATGAAACGAGTGGCTTCAAGTAGTGTCCCCAGTCTCGCAAAAACCTGCTGTTGTTGGTTCCGTTTTGAGTTTTTGGCGTCAACATTGTTGCGGACCCGTGGCGCGGCTACTGAAGTGTGTTAACCCAAACTTAAAGAAAATAAAATGCACGACTGGGTCGCACGAACTTGCTCTTTTGATAAGCAATTGCGTAATGGCTGCATATATGGATGTTAAAAAAAAATTTAATAATTTCGAAAATTCTTTTATTTTTTAAATTAGTTTAAGAGTTTTCTCGGCAAAACTAAGTATGCAATAAAATTTAAAAGCTATACGTCAATTTAGGAAAAAAAAATATTGAAAATCGTTGGACCAGTTTTTTTTTAAAAAGGTTATTTTTGAAAAACTTTTTCGAAAAATATTTTGAAATTTATTTGAGTATGTAAATATATGGCAATCTGTAGTTTACATTTGAAAAATAATTTAAAAAAAAATCAATGTACCCGTTTCCAACATATTTCGAAAACCAAAATTTTTTTTGAAAAAATTATAAAAAATCAAAAAAAAAAAGTTTTTGAAAATTTTGAAATGCTATATTAATAAAATTATGAATGACTTCATGTGGCCAAAATTTTATAGAAATCGAATGCATAGTTTACGAGAAAATTTGATTTGAAAATATTGGTTCTATGAGAGGTACCGTTATTAGACAAATTTTGAAAAAAAATTTCAAACCAAAAGATAGATTTTTTTGCAAAAATAGCATTCTGAAAGTTTTATCAAAATCGTTATAGCCGTTTTTGAGAAAATCAATTTTCGTCTTTAAGATTGTATGGCAGGTGCCGTTATTTTTGGACCTAGAGCAGAAATAAAAAATATGTTCCGAGCGATGGCCAAATTAATCCTAAATACCAAATTTGAAGCAAATCGGCCCACCCGTTCAGCCTCCAGAGGCGCGAACAGACAGACAGACATACAGACAGACAGACAGACAGACGGACGGAATTCCCAGACCCACTTTTTTCGACTTCTCCATCATCGTAATGTCATGTGTGATTGTTATCTCAAATTTTTTTTTCTGCACGAATCCATAACTTGCCTTATAGTACCTATAATCGCAAGTAAAAATAGGTATTAGATCGAATGGCAAGCGAGCAAATTTAAAAACACTTACAACTAAAATATTCCATATTTGGTGGGCCACCCCAAACAGCTGAAAAAGTTAAAGAAAGATGTAACAGATACTTTGAGATGAAAAAAGCTGGAAATATGATAACGAAAATTATTAAAATAGAAATTGGTACCTACTTTTGTGTCCATTTGTAGCGTTTGATTTGATGTTTGTGTTTTGGTTTTGTTTGTTTTGATTTTTAAATGTTCAGTCTTATTAGTACTTTAATTGATGTCAAATTTCAAGAAAAAGAAACAACGAGACGAGCTGCAATGTAGCGCCCCTAGTGGGGTTTTTAAAAACACTTTGTAAGACAAATTTTAGAACGACTGTGTTTAGGTATTTATTTATACTAGAATGGCCTAGTGGCCAAAATTGGGCCACTGAAATGCCCAAAACTGTGGGAAAAAAATTTCGCAGCGAATTTAATCGAACAAAATGGTAAAAAAACACACCAAGACATTTTCACCTGTATTTTCAAAAAAAAAAAAATTGCCAGCACATCTACTCAGTAATACCTTTCCAACGATATACCTAGTACATCATCTCAATTGGTTGGGTAACCATAGCCACCTCACAATTGGTACCACAAAAAACTGATTTGCCTATTTATATATATGTAGATGGTCTGTCACTTTCTCAAATTTGTTGTGAATCATTCAGTAGTGTTCCAGGTGTACGGTTGTCATAAAGGTGTTATTTATGTGGTTTGCATTCAAACTTGAAAAACGAAAAAAAATACATGCCTAGTTTCATCCGACCGACGCAGACTCACCACCACAGACCAATACAGACCGTCAACTCGTACTCCTCTTGCCTGAAACACCCTCGATATATATTTGTTCGTGTCTGTGAATACGTGTACATCTCTCTCTGTGCATTTTGTGATGGCAACCATCCCTGCGTATGCAATTTTTTTTTTGGTGTGTTTGCTAAATGGTTTTAAAAAGCAAGGGAGGGCGTCACACTCTCAAAATAAATGGCATATCAGCTGATTTTCAGCTTGTTGGCAAAAGGAGCGACCGACCATACAGTGAGTTGGCGGTCTGTTTCTTATTGGTCCGTGCTCACCACAGTGTAGACGAGGTTTCCGTATTCGGCTAAGCCTTAAGCTTAAAATAGCATCCCTGACTTTTGAAGTAGAGATCCATCGAAATGTCAAAATTGGTGAGAGACAGAGAAGAAATAATGCTTGGAAATAATCATTTGCTACTAATACTATGAACAATTATGCATATTTATAAGGATTATAGTGGGATAATGATCGGATGATGTTTTTCAGTTAGGAGATGGACAACGTATTTGTTGGTGCATATATGTATGTATATTGTTTGCCCTAATCGTGTGTCAGATGTTCTTGATACTAATAAAGACAAGAAAAAGAACATTGAACTATAGGTGACAGTCAGTGGCGCTACTAAAGAAGTTAAAAAAACCTGAATTTTGAAATCGTCCAGAAAATGTTGTGTGGTGCGAGAGAGAGAGCAGAGATTTCAATTACAAATAAAACGTTGGTGAAAATCGAATTAGATTTTTAAATTAAACTAGCAGTGGTGAGTTTAGGAAAAGATAAATTTATAATTTTATTACAAGGATATATTTTAAATTGTAAGGAGTTCTCGGCGGTCCCAAGTTCTATAAAAAGATTGGGCCGCCGACTTTTTTAAAAATTTCGTGAGGAAGTTCTACTTGGATTTAAAAGGAAGCAAAAGATCCATCATGTGACAGTCCTGGCAATCAATAAGGGCTCCCAAGAACAGGATCACCACGTTTCCCCTCCCCCTTGGGACACCCGTTGCACTTATGGAGCATCCTATGCCATTCCACCAAGCATTTTTTTAGAAAAATAAAGTCCACAGTGAGTCCTTAAAATTAAAACCGAAAAAAAAGAAAAATTAAAAAGATTAAAAAAGAAAATAGATCAATCAAAGAATATCAAAAGAAAAATTTAAAAAAAAGGAAATTAATAAGGAGAAAAATTAAATGAATTGCATTATAGTTTTAAAATATTTATTTATTTATATATTTATATTTATTTTTAGTCTTTCTTTTCGATATAACGCCATTTAATATTTTTCATTGTATTTTTTTTTTTTTCTTAAGCTAGCTACATTCAATTATCTTTTGTTGTTAGCGAGAAAGATAGTTTTTTTGTGTATCACGTTCGTTTTCTCTGTTTATTTGGTATAAACCTCCCTATATCCACCTCCACAGAGCTCTTTAGAGGTAGGGCAGTTAGGGCACCCCTCCGTTTTTTTGATTTTTTTTTTTTGAACCGCTTCACAAAAATTAAAATATCTTCGTCACCTTTGTTTTTTTTTTGCTGTTTCTTTCTGTTCTTTATTAATTATTTTTTTCTGTAAATATTTTATTTTTTTTTTAACATTATAAGACAGTTTTTTCTTTTTTTTTTGATACAGTAATTTGTTTCCACAGTCAAAATTTATTTAATTGTTAAATAAACTTAATGGCTTTGTGAAAATAAGGAATTCTTTAATACGTTTTAAGATAAACCAAAAACATGGATTTATTTGAAGATCATTTTCAGGGGTGTGTAAGGTATGTAAAATATTTCGGTATGATCTGAAACCGGTTACCCACCATCTTGGAGAATCCGAAAACAACATGGATTCGTATGGTTGAGTGGATAATGGCCTCACTGCAACAACATCCGCAGTGCCTTTGAAGTGGTGCTTCTGTCCGCCCGCTGTCTCTTAAATTGTTGGTGATTTTCTTCGGAACTTTTCTCTCTCTCGGCATGATTTGTGGCTTTTTTTTTCTCCGCTACAATTTCCGTCGAATTCTGGGGTTAAATCTTGCAATCATTCTTCCTACCGTAACTGGACTACAGGAAATTATATTTTATTATATTTTTAGTAACTCATCTAGCTTCAACTGCGATCCAACTGAGAGAATCATTCTTTCGACTTCAGACTTGGTAAGTTGGGCGTTCCAAGTAGCACGTGGAATGGACTACTTATCTTCGAGAAGAATTTTACATCGTGATTTAGCTGCAAGAAATATTCTTCTCTGCAAAGATAACGTTGTAAAAATTTGTGACTTTGGACTGTCCAAGTCGATGTACAAAAATGATAATTACAAAAAACAAACTGACACACCTTTGCCCATTAAATGGTTGGCCTTGGAGTCCTTGGCTGATCAAGTATATAACGCGTTAACTGATGTTTGGTCTTTTGGAATAACGCTGTGGGAGTTTTTCTCATTGGCAACTGTGCCTTATCCTGGAATGGATGCCAATCACGAATTTTTTACAAAATTAAGGAACGGCTACCGCATGGAGAAGCCGCCTTACGCGAATCAGGCAATGTAATTTATTTATTTAAAAACAAAAAAACATTTGACCAAACTGAGTTGCTGGTATACATAGATATGACATAATGCTAGAGTGCTGGAATGAAGATCCCGAGCAGCGACCACTTTTTAATGAATTGGAAATGAAGTTTTCCAAGCTTCTCGATGAGGAAGTAACTCATGTAAGTTGCTTAAACTGCAAAAGGATACTAACCGAGTAAGCTTATATTGAAATGGCTTTGATTTCCAGCATTATATTAACCTAAATGAACCGCATGTTCAATGGAATACAGAGTACCAGAAAAAAATAGAATTAAACTATTTGACAATCATGGGGACAGACAATGAAGCCTGCCCAATGATTTCCTCGCCGATGTATGCTAACGAATTACTCGTCCCGGAGGAAGGTTAAAATCATTTATTTATACTTTTTTAATAAATTGTCTTGCATGTTCATCTTTACAGAGAAAAATCCACCTGACAGTTGTTATCTACCGATGGTTTCTTTCAATACCACCAGGAACAAGGGAATATTACGTCAATTTGATGATGGTTATGTTAAGCCTGATAGGCATGTCTCCATCGAAGATAAAATATCCACATAGGAGTCTTAATAGATTTCCCTTTTGCCTTAATGAGATAATACCAATTTATTTGTATGGCTTTAAAAATAAAATTACTTATCTATCTTCTGTATATATAAAAATGAGTTTGATTTATGTTTGACCATTTATATCTCGAGTTTGACAACACCGAATTTGATGACTCTTTTTTTGCTGAAAAGGTATTTATTTGTGTAAGAAAATAATACAATGTATGTTACGTATGTTGCATATGTTTCAAATGCACTTGCCACCATGCAATCAACTAATCAACAAATTCAATAATTGATCATAACTGAAATGTATGCATAATTATGAATCATTATGCAACATATACTATACAACATTTGCAACAAATGCATTTATATATCGAGTTTGACAACACCGAATTTGATCATTTTTTTTTCTGAAAAGGTTATTATTTGCACCAGGTTTTTGTGTAAAAAAATAATACAATGTATGTTACGTATGTTGCATATGTTGCAAATGCACTTGCCACCATGCAATCAATTAATGGTGGTCGTACAGCGCACTCTGCTCTTAAATTGCCTTTGAACATCCAGGTTAACGAAGCGCCTACATGTAATATTTCTAAAACGTCGGCAATGGCCAAAGTCTTGCAACAGTGTAGGATTATTGTATGGGATGAGTGTACAATGGCACACAACAAGTCACTTGAAGCTTAAGATCGAACTCTGAAATATTTGCGAGGTAGCCAAGTAATATTTGGCGGCGCCATAATATTGTTGGCGGGTGAGTTCAGACAAACTTTGCCGGTCATACCCCGATCGACTACTGCGGATGTCAATGCCTTAAATGTTCTCCTATGTGGATATATTTATGTTAAAACACTCACTAAAGTGATCCATCTGCTGCAGAATTTTCAAAGCAGCTGTTGGATATTGGAAATGAAAAAATGTACATTGACGTTGATAGTGCGCCATTGTGCATTCGTCCCAGATGTGATTTTTGAGGCTACTAAAACTTTTTCCATTGCAGAGTGTTTTGCAATGTTACATGTCGGTTGTTCAGTAGTTTGAAGATTTAATGGCAGTTTCAACGATGAGTGAGCAATTTCTACCCCAAATTCGGATCTCGCACAAATAGGGACCAAACTCAATGACACGAGGAATGTCTTTGCTGTTCCACCAGGGGCATCCATTAAAAATAAGCCACCATTTTCATCATCAATTGTATTAATTAATTTATCATAAACTTTCTTCTATTTTGGCTTCAACAGTTCATTCCTTTGAACTGATTGGTCTAATTCATATCGATCATATACTTACGTTCACGTTACAATTCTCTGGCGCTGGCACTCCTAACCTGACTTACAAACTGCCGCACATACATATGAGGTAACACATATCTTCGATCAAGAGCAAAGCCTGGTTATGCATCTCCTCATTAGCCTCAAGATCATGATTTCTTGAACTGACACGAATTGGATGTAAAATGTCTTCTGCCATTTAAAAAAAAAAGCTTCGCAGATTTCGAAAATTTTTTTCTTTAAAACTAAAATAAATTCAAGCAATAAAATGGCGAACTTTTTTCATTGAATTAAAGTTTTTTGATTTAATCTTATCTTTTCTTATCTTATATAATAAAAAAATTTTAAAAATGAGTTTGAAATAAATGGTTTATAAGCATTTGAATAACAATATTTAAAAAACGAATTTTATTCAAAGTTTTTTTTCTATACATTTTAATTTTAGCATTTCTCAATTTATACGCCTCTTGGCTAAACTGAATTTTTTTAGAGGCAACAGCCCATTGGAAATCTGCTCAGCGAAGCATATAATTTTTTCTGCTCGGTCCTGTTCCTCAGTTCCAGGTTCGATATGGTTTGGGGCCACCGGATGTAGTGCTGGGTTGCTTAACCTTAGAGTTGTGAGTTTAAATTCAGCCTGGGCAGCAATTTTTATTAATTACCCGTGGGATTTTCGTGAGAAACGCATTAAAAAGTTTTTGAAAAAATTTCGTCTGTGCCCTGACAATATTTCAAATTTCAAACTGTTTTGCCGACTCAGTTGTAAGAATGTGGTGGCGCGAATATAGAATTAACTACAACTACCTACCACTGAAAGCTGAGGGATTGTTTCACAATGTCTCTTTCGGAGATGCGGTGGGATAGAACGGGTCTTATGAAAAAAGAAATCTGTGACTTCTATTTATGGAAGGTGTTACCTCGATAGAAAGTCTTCTGTCAGAGCAAGACTAAGGCAAAGTGTCTTCAGCTTTCTGGAAGTCAGTGAAACTTTGGTTTAACAATGATTGCATTGTCCCAAATTTTCCCAATAGCCTAAAACACACATGCCACTGCGGATGACAAAGACGTCGCGACGCTCCCAAAAAAATATTAATTGAGCTCCTTGAAAAAACACAACTTTAGGCCTCACCGATATATACACACTTTGTTACCGGCAGGAGAGAGAGGATGTATTACATTTCATTCGCGTTTGTCCAATGCTGGCAGAGATCATAGGCCAGTTCATTTCGAAAAAACTTTTCTGCAAATTGAAGAGGTAACTATAGCTATCTGGATGGTGCGTACTGGATGCGTTTTTACAAGTACTACAAAGAAGCCATAACTTACAGGGCCCGAATCGTCGAGGAAAGTTTTTGATTCATGCCTGTTATACGTCACTCGAGAATCTGTAAACCGGACCATAAATTAATTTGCTTTTTGTACTGCTAAACTTAGTCATTTTAATGTTTTTTTTTTTTTTTATTTAACTATACTAAAAGTCCTGTAAACACGTTTGAATCAAACTGCTAGTCATACAAAAGTTTATTTTTAGTAAACTTAAAGTCATTTTAAAACTACATACATATAGAAACATTTGAATTTCATTAATCTGGATGTCCCCAAAAATTTGTTTTAACTAAACTAAAATTCTCTTTGAATAAAAAAAATTTAATTTTTTGTCTACATTGTAAAAAAAAACAAAAATTAATTAACCTATTAAAATTTGTATCTTCATTACTTAAAAAAAATGAACTTTTCGCAATTTCAGTCAGACGACATTCCATGTAATGTATGTATATATTATTATATATACATAGCATATATAGCAAGAAGGAAACTCTAGAGCTTCTTGTAAAAACCCACTTTCCAGAATCAATTGTTCTGGACTCCCCAACCACAAACCTACCTCCACAACAGGAACCGTCAAGGATCCCAACAACTGGAGACTGGAAAACAGCTAGACATATCTGTAACACCAATGCCATCAAATGGGCAATCTCCTCTCTGAAACCGTTTAAGGCATCAGGAGAAGACGGCATATTTCCGTCTCTGTTACAAAAGGGAACAAATGTACTAGCACCTATTCTCTCAAAACTATTTAGCTGTAGCCTCGCTTTCGGGCACTTGCCTGATAGTTGGCTTAAGGTTACAGTAATTTACCTACCAAAGGCAGGAAGGGATCTGGAACCAAGTCCTAAATCCTTCCGCCCAATCAGCCTCATGTCGTTTATCCTCAAATGCATGGAGAAAGTTATTGACAGACACATTCGTGACACCTCTCTAACGCTCTCGCCTCTATCGAAAACACAATATGCATATTAACCAGGAAAATCGACTGAAACAGCGCTGAATGATTTGGTCACAAAAATTGAATCCCCCATCCATAGTAAGGAAATCTGTGTAGTCGCTTTCCTTGACATTGAGGGAGCCTTCAATAACACCACTTTTGAGTCAACAGATCGTGCACTCAGGTACCACAACGTGACACAAGTTGTATGCAAATGGATCATGTCCATGCTTAGTTGTAGAATTATCCAGAGTAAAATCGAAGATATAGAAATTTCTGCACTCACAACCAGAGGCTGCCCACAAGGAGGAATCCTCTCGCCACTTATATGGTCCATCGTTGTAGACAGCCTACTAAGATCACTCGAAACCCACGGCATTTATGCAGTGGGCTTCGCAGATGATCTAGCCATTGTCATACAGGGATCGTCAGAAATATCAATATCGAATAGACTTCAATCAGCCTTGGACATTGTACGGGACTGGTGCATCTGCGAAGATCTCTCCGTTAACTCCAAAAAGACAGTTATTGTTCCTTTTACTAAGAGACGAAAAGTAGATCGTCTCACACCTCCTTCTCTATATGGTGACACAATCCCATTTTCAAAAGAAGCAAAATATCTGGGGATCGTTCTAGACAGCAAATTGTCATGGAACCCTCAACTAGAACGCATTTCTAACAGAGCATCAAAATCTCTCTGGACATGCCGTAGTATTTGCGGAAAAAACTGGGGGCTCAAACCCAAAATGATGCATAGCCTCTACACTCTTGTAGTGAGACCCGCAATAACATATGCAGCGTTGGTGTGGTGGCCAAAAACTAAAGAAAATACTGCCATAATGAAGCTAGAAAAAATACAACGATTAGCAACGACATGCATAACGGGATGCATGCGGACCACACCTACATTTGCACTCAATGTAATTTTGGGATTACCTCCAATCCACCTATTCATAAGAATGGAAGCAACACTGAGCTTACATCGTCTCTTTCACCAAGAGTATGTAACCTTAAACCTAAATGCAAGGGGCCACCTTTCGCTTCTCAGCAGCTTGGAAAGGAATTTAGCATGTGTCTGGATGTCACAATTCATACATATAACTTCACACAAAATTTCTCTATGGTCATCCCCCCAGGGAAGACTGGGAAAACTTCAAACCACACCCTTCTAGCGAAGACCTGGTCTGGTTTACGGATGGCTCAAAAATGGAAACAGGTACTGGTTCCGGTATTTTTGGGGAATCACCTTGTGCGAACTTTTCGGTCAGCCTTGGTCTTCATTCGTCCATATTTCAGGCAGAGGTCTTTGCTATTAACGAATGCGCGAGGATACTTTGTCACTCGAACGCCAAAAATAAAACTATATTCATCTTCTCAGACAGCCAGGCTGCCCTAAAAGCTCTGGCCACGCCTGTCATAAGATCCAAGCTAGTCCAAGAGACTGTCTTATTACTCATTGAACTTGCAAGGTTCAATTTTGTGATTCTCCATTGGATCCCTGCACATAAGGTATACGAGGGTAATGAAAGGGCCGACACCCTGGCCAAAGAGGGCGCCTCATTGCCATTGGTTGGCCCAGAACCATTCTGCGGAGTAAACACTAATTACTTCAAAAACACTGCCAAAAACATCCTACTCACGGAATCTAATGCAGCTTGGCAATCAACTCCTGGTCAATTCTGCTCCAAACGATTTGTACCAGAATATTCACACAAAACCACAAAATTCCTACTCAACCTAGATAGGAAAACTCTAAAGACAATGACCGGAATCATAACCGGACATTGTCCTCTGAAAAAAACACCTTCACAACATGAGACTATAGCAACAGACTCCGTCTGCCGTGTTTGCCTCGAAAGTGAAGAAACATCTCTGCATATCCTCACGGAATGCCCAGCACTCCTCCGCCTCAGAAAGCGAACACTTGGTTTCGAGATCGTTCCCTTGGAAAAACTCAAAACCTTCCATCCACAGAATATCTTAAAGTTCTGGTCTCTGTCTGGAGCAACAGAGCTGCTCTAGAATCTCACATGGGTTGGCACAATAGGAATCTCCGAGATACCGCAGTGCCTGAGCTGTTAAAGCCCTCCCTAACGACAAATAATAATAATAATAATGTATATATTATTTATTCAAGAATTATTGTATCGATTATGTGAAAACATTATTCAAAGAATAAAGGAATCTATCTATTTATCTCTCTATCTAGTAGAAAGCTATTAAAAGATAGTCAGAATTGATTGTTATATCTCATTTTGAAGAAACTCTTTACTAACTCTGCTTTAATATCAAAATAGTCAGAATTAACTATTTTGTATAGTCTTGATAAAATAATTGACTTTTAACTATTTTTTAACTATTTTGTAACAATTTTCAGGTTTTACTTGCGATTGTAGAGGTACAAACTATAAGGCAAATTATGCATTTAAAAAAAACGTTTTTTGGAAAAACTGGAACGATTTTGAAAAAAAATGTCCTTAAAATTCAAAAAAAAAAAAATAAAGAAATCTGATGGCCTGCTGCATTTTCTCCAAGAAACGTTTTAACCATTGATTTTTAAGTGATCAATAAAATTTCATATGATTTTTTCAATGTTTTTTTTTCCCAAAATCTCAAACCCCAAGACCATTTTAACACATTAGAGCAAGTTCGAACGACCCAGTCGTGCACTTTATTTTTTGTGCAAAAATAGTCACTCGACAAATTTGATTGGAATTTCAAGAATGACTATGACAATAGTTACAAAAGTAAATATTTTTTTGTTTGAGTGTAGAAAACAAAATTATGAGCGCGTTTCTGTTCTTTGAATACCACCCTAAACTTTTACTTAAAACAATGATTCGTTACGTTAGTCATATGTTTTGATATATTTATATGAACATTCATATCAGGTTTTTTTTTACCATTTTTTGATTAAAATTACAAAATTGCAGAATAGTCATATTTCACAATTGACTGATAAGAAAATATGAACTCACAGTAATAAGATATTTTATTAAAAATGTCAAACTGCCAAAAGTTTCGGGTACTTTTTCTTGGATGCATATAAAAATAAATTTCTCTCCTGGCATTAACCGAAGTTTTGTAGTGGGCAGTTTTAAAATTTATTTTTATCCTTTAAGTGCAAAAGGACTAACAGCACCCAAGGTTTTTTTTTTAATCATAAGTGTGTTGAAATGAATTTAGAAAACAAAAGTCTAAAACTGTTAATAGTTCTCTGGACATCAAGTGTTTCAATTAATTGTATTCCAAGTATGTATCTAAAAAGCTTATTAAGTTTCTCTATCTTAAGAAGCAAGTAGGGTTCATATATTTTATAATAAAGTAGTAATCGATAATCTATATTTTTGCTTTCGACAAAACCATTAGATGTTGATCGTCCAAAAATAACACCGACGGATTCGGATATCATCTTGAATGTTAATTCAAACTTCACATTAAACTGTTCATCGAACGAGCCGACTATTTGGCGTACTGGGATATTCGACCAGCTCGAAAGCCATAACACCTCAATCAAATCCCAGGCTGGAAAGTACATTGAAACTATTTATCTTGTAAACATATCTGCGCAGCATGTTGGAAGATATTTCTGCGTCAAGAAAAATGCTCTCTTAGATGTTCCATTTTATAAATGTGACACACCGGACGTCACTTGTATCAACATATTTGTAAACGGTGAGTTTTTTTTTTGCTAAAAAGATTTGATCTTGTAGTTTTTACAAGTCTCTGGAAGTTTTATATTACTTTTACTAGCTCAATGACGCAGGTATATTGGTTTTATGATAAAAAAAAAAAAAAAAAAAAAAAACAGCAGACGCACTCAAAAAAAGTGGTTTGCGCCGTAACTTCGGTCGGTCTGCAGGACGCCTATGGGTCTGTGCGATTTTTTTTAGTTAAGGTAAGGGTTTGACGGATTTTCTTATGATTTTCATTAAGCCCAGCCAGAACTACTACATTTGGATTCGTGCAGAAATTGCTTAAAAGATTTTGATTAGGGTAAAAGCGGGGGAGATGGTATACCTTTTTTGTTTTTTACAATGTCTTTCAAATTAAATAACATTTTATTTTTCTAACAATGCAGAATTGTTTTTTATTGAATATCCAATGTATGATAAGGTTTAAAGAAATTCATAAATAGTATTTATATTTTTAATTGCAAATATAAGAAAGTATTAAAGAAAACCATCTCACCCTATAGGGTGAGAGAGATAGCATACCCTGGTGGGTAAGATGGCACAGGTCCTTATTTCAAATTTTTATTACCACATTCATTACACATATGGTTGAATGATGTGCAAGAATACTGAAGCCATCTATGGCACATGATACATTGCAGCCAGTCGTCTTTTTTTCGGGTGGAACTATATTCTTCACCGCAGCCCACGCACGCATCTTCGCCGAAATCCTCCGGGCCATCAGAATGTTCATGCAAAGAAACTGTGCCTTCGGATGACGTTGAATCATTGCGAGCTCTTGCAGTTTTCTTAGCCTTTTTCTGTTTTAAGGCTTGCATCTTCTTTTTCTTTAATTTTTGGATTTCGATATTTTCTCCTGTGTTCAATACCCGAGCTTTTTGCTTTCTTGTGTTGACTCGTGTTGGCCTTGACGTTGATGGAATTGGCGATAGGACAGCAAGAGCCTTGCTTGGAGTAACATCGCTGAAATCTTCAACAGGACTCTTCTGCTGTGGACAAATTGGTTCGGTTCACATACAAAAATCGGGTGAGATGGCATGGGCGAACACTACACAAATATTAAATATTGTAGTATGGAATGCGCCATCTCACCCGACAAAAACTATGTCATCTCCCCCTTTTTCATATATTTCCTATTCATAAGCATACAAAAAAAACAGGTGGTACTATAGCACAGTTTTTATAGTTAGTGCTTAGCATACATATTTGTTCAAGTGTTGATGTATCAAAGCCTACTTAGAACCCAGCGACTCACAAGAAATCGGGACAAAGAAATCATTAAAAAAAAAAAAAACGAAAAAAATCTTCACATAGCTTGCTTTAATATTTTTTTATTTTTTTTGTACGGGACACACAGAGACGAATACTGGCTACTTTGATTTAGAACGTTTATAGGATTTCAAAAATGATTTTTATAAAATTGTGGGCTAATAAATGTAATAGATATTTAAGGTGCGCCATCTCACCCGCTTTTACCCTATACTTAAGTTTAAACCAACGTCGAGCACATTTTCGTTTTAAGCTCAAATAATCATAACGGTAGTGCCTCGTGGCGTAGTGGTAAGTGTGTCGGACTGCCACGCCGAAGGTTCTGGGTTCGATCCCTGACTTCAACTATGTTTTTTTCTGGGGTAGGTACTGCCTCTTGCTAGGAAGTGACAAAGCCTCCAATAGAAATAATGTCATGGAAAGTGCCTCTCTGATATAGCCGTTCGGATTCGGCGGTAAATTGTAGATCCCTTCCATTCCTGCAGATTATCAACGCACACACGGGAATGGTTGAAGGTGTAAGTCACAGGCCCCGGCCCCGCTTGGAGCTGTAGTGCCAACAATTGATTTTTTTTAAATAATAACGGAAAACAGGGTGTAATGGCTTTTTTGAAATATGGCCATAAGTTGGCAACGGCGTGATTAAAAGTTGAAATTGTTTATTATAGCCTATAATACGATATCATTACAATTTTCGCACAAACTGGTTTCTAAAGGGTGGCTCTTATATGGGGTTTCCAACTGACACGGGTTGGTTTTGACGACCTGTTATTTCGTTGACGTCTGTCAAATCTATTGTTTGTTATTCAGTTACTGATGCCAAATCACCATATCAAGTTACACGATTGAAAAAAACGTCCGAAGCAGTCGGTTCCTCGACGTGCACAAGAACAAGAAAAATCAAATGTCAAAACGAAATGTCAATTTGAAATTGTTTTTCGGCTTTTAGGTTGTTGAAGTGATTTTGTATTTTAAAGGAACAATTTAATTAAAACAGGAGTGAAATGAAGACAAAATTCAAAAATAAAAAAAGCATGAAATGTATCGCAAGAACTTGCTCTTATGTAATATAACTGCTTTGTTGCTGCATAATATGTATATTAAATACAATGCACGACTGGTCGCACGTACTTGCTCTAATGTGTTACAGTGGTCTTGGGGCTTGAGATTTGGAAAAAAAGCAATGACAAAACCATATGAAATTTTATTAATCATTCAAAAATCAACCCTAAATCGTTTTTTGGAGAAAATGAAGTAAGCCATTACATTTCTTTTACTTTTTTGAATTCTAAGGAATTTTTTTTCAAAACCGTTGGAGCCGTTGTTTCAAAATACGGTTTTTTTATTGAAACTTTTCGGAAACATATTCCAAATTAATTTGAGTATGTCAAAATCTAGCGGTTTCAAGTTCTTATCAGAAAACAAAAATTTAAAAAATTTTGAACAAACCTTTTTTGAAAAAATCAAAAGTCAAAAAAAAAATGTTTAGGTAACTGTTTTTTTTAAAACTCAAAAAATTTTTTTTTGGAAAATTAAAGAATTTATATTATTTCTCTGTTATAAAGAGCTTTTATATTAAAATTTTCATCGAAATCCGTGAAGTGGTTTAAGAGAAAATCTGATTTAAAAAAACCGATCCTATGGGAGGTACCGTTATAAGACTTTTCCTGAAAAATCTGTTCCAGCCAAAACATAAAGTTAACTTAAAAAATACCATTCAGAAAGTTTTTCAAAATCGTAGGGACCGTTTTTGAGATAAATGAGTTTTTCATTAACAATCATATGGCAGGTATCGTTAGTTTTGAAGCTAGAATGCTAATTCCAAAAACCTCTCTGTAAGACCTGCCTTATAGAGCAAGTAAAAATTAAAAATTACATTTCGGAAATCCTTTTTATTTTAATACCCTATTCTATAGAATGGGTATATTGTATTTGGAAAAACAACACTGTTAGGTATAGAAAAGAATAAATATTCTGACTCAGATTTAGCGATGTCCGTCCGTCGGTCCGTCCGTCCTTATGTAATACTCTCTAGAGGTCTCAATTTGTAAGCTAGAAATCTAAAATTTGATACAGGCTCCGGACCTGGCAATGCAAAATAGAAAAATCAGTTGATCGGCTGGCAATAGCTTCTCGGTCTAAACTATACTTAACTAAAGTAGAGCAAGGGAAAAATCGGTCGGAGTGAAGCCCCTTTAACGGTGATGCACCAAAAATTTCGGATAGCTAACAACTATGTACCCCCCCCCCCCCCTATGTAAAAAAGATAATCTGTTAGTTCCTGGTTTTCCATCTTCTTCAGTTCTCTAAATTTGTAATATTGTATCAACCGGAAGGTAGAAGACGATTTCTGCTACTAATTTGCCTTCCCTTTGTCATGTTGTCATACAACTACTGACTGTGAGTCGTAAGAATAAAATGTAATGACTCACATGTCTTGTATGTCTAAACAGGCATGCAACGCTGATTGTTTAATTGTCAGGTGTTCACGTTAAGCTTATTCTCATCCTGTACGTAGTCAGGCGGTTGATGGCTTTAATTAAATTGGTGGGTAGCAGTGGGGTATTCAGTGTGCCAATGGATCACTGGGTAGATAATGGGGCGATCGTTACTCTTAGCAAGCTGCACTGGTCAGTTGATGTGGTGCAAAAACAAAATCAGCTTAAAAGTGGGGAATTTTAGTCGTCCTAATCATTATCACAGTTGTTTCATTATCATCATCACAGTTACGATCAAAGCAAAACGGTAAAAATTTGCACCACAAGCTTTAGGTAAATCTTTTTCTAATTTTATAAAAATATTTCTGTTCGAGCATGGCTGACGACCACTTTTCATACAAGACCATCTATTTCATAAAATAGCAGTACTTATATTAGACATTAAGTTTTGTGAGTATTACTTGTACACACACTTGTGAGCTTACGCCCACTTTTCATGAAAGAAAACAAAACGTAGCTTTTAAAATTTAAGAAACCAATATCCAAATTTATCCTTTTTTCCGTTCGCTGTATGAAAAATATATCTCTTCATTTTTATGTGTACATTTTTCCAATACGTCCACTTTAAAGGACGTGATTTTGATAAAATAACTTTAATCGGGTAAGATCGTTACAAAAAACTACTCGATTCAACTGTTGTTTACGTATACTCGTATCCCTAAAAAAGCAGAGTTATTTTATTTTTATTTTATTTTTTTATTTTTTTTATTTCACAAGCTTACAGCTAATAACAAAAAGTATTATTAACCTATTACAAGCTACGTTTTTATTAATTCAATATAATTTTTAAGAAAAACAAAATCATTTTTTAATTTCAAAAGAAATTTTTTTTTTTTTTTTTTTTTGTTATATGTTTTGTATTATGTATATAAAATAAAAACCAAATCAAAAAACCAAACCAAAAAACCAAACCATTAGCAGCATGAAAACAATGTATTAAATAAAATAACGTCAATTCAGTATGGAGATAAATGACGGACCACATTCCGTTACAATTCTCAATATAACTTTTCTGGAATAAGCGTATTCCGAACATAAGACATCAAAATCGGTAAAAAGCAAGTTATGAAATTTTTGAATTCTTATAATTGGAGACTAAAGTAATAAATTTGAACGGTAAAATGGAATTCTGAATGTTATAAAATTATTTCGATTTGAACGAGCCGGACAGTGAATGTTTATATTGTTCAATAGTAATTGGCATTCTATTTTGCCACAAATGATCTTATATAGAAATAGTTCATCTAAAAGGCATCTGCGTTGAAACAAAGAAATCATACCGAACAGTTTGAGCCTTTCAATATAGGTTGAATGCTGCCTAAACATTTTGTACTCTAGAAATCTGGTGAATTTTTTCTGCTGTTTTTCAATTTTCTCTGAATATGTACTATAAATAGGGTTCCAAATAGTAGATGCCGAAGCCGGCTAATTCACTGTGCACAATTCACCGTGCACAATTCACTGTGCACAATTCACTGTGGGGACACTTCACTGTGCACAATTCACTGTGGTACACAATTCACTGTGGCGGGCAATTAACTGTTATGGACAATAAATTTACAGTGGTGGACAACTGTGGTGGGGTTATTCACTGTGGCAAAAGTTGAATAAATTCCACCTCTATAGTGATGAGCAGACATTGAAATACATCAAATGGAAGATGATTTTCCTTATGTTGTGTTCGTTTTATTTTCTGAATATGACCTTATGAAACTAATAAAAATTTTAAGTTTTCGACATCTGACAATTTTCGACCTGGTTTCAATTTGTTTCAATAACTGAAAAAATTATTACAATCGGAACCAAAATCTGTTAGATTTTTGTTCTCTGTTTATTGATTTAATGAAAAAACTTTGTAAAGAATAATACTAAACTGTTTTAAGATTTAGGCATTGGGGACAGTTCACTGTGGTGGACAATTAACTGTGTGCATTTCATTGTGGTGTACTATTCGCGCGCGCGAATAGTACACCACAATGAAATGCACACAGTTAATTGTCCACCACAGTGAATTGTCCGCCACAGTGAATTGTGTCAACAGTGAATTGTGCACAGTGAATTGTCCCCACAGTGAATTGTGCACAGTGAATTGTGCACAGTGAATTGTGCACAGTGAATTAGCCTAGACCCAGTAGATGCATACTCAAGGGAACTACGAACTAGCGAATTAAATAGTGTTATAAAAGTTTGAAAGTTTTTGAAAAACTTTCTTGTTCGGAAAATAAAACCTATGTTTCTTGCAGCCTTATTTATTAAAAAGTTGTAGTGTTTATCAAATAAAAGTTTGGAATCGAACAAAACTCCAAGATCTTTGTGTTCATGTACTCTTGTCAATTCATTCCCACCTAAAAGGTATTGAAACGCTATAGGAACTCTTTGACGAGTGAAAGACATTATATTATTTCCTTGTATTCAAAGGCAGAGAATTTAATTCACACCATTCAGACAAAATATCCACATCTCTCCGCAGAGCTATACAGTCTCTCACACAAGAAATGGTTCTATACAGCTTTAAATCATCTGCAAATAGCAACCCGGGAGATAAGAGGTTTTCCATGATGTCGTTTTTTTATATATATAATGAAAATAAGAGGGCCCAACACAGAGCCTTGTGGTACTCCCGACTTGGGAAAAAAAGGAAGGGATGATACGTTGTTCAATACTACCCTGTGTGTTCTGTTATAGAGGTAAGATGAAAACCAATTTATTAGGTCCTCATGGAAACCAATTTTTCTCATTTTTTTTATAATAGTAGCATGACAAACTTTGTCACACAGACTTTTATGACATGTATCGTACATAAGCTATTGTCAAAGGCATCAAGCATTAGAGCATAAAGATATGAACAGGTTAACGATATGAGTTCAAGTTTCGTACGTAAACTTAAAAAAAAAAAAAAAAAATTGCTGGGGGGGCGCCAAATTCAACTTTTGCCCCCCCTTGAACAAATCCTAGATCCGGCGCTGATTTAAGCTTTAAAACACATTTCATGCCTTGTTGGATAAAGTGTTTTCAAATTCACGACAAATATTTGGGTCAGTGAGAACGGTTGTATTGAGTTTTTGTCTGGTTATTGTGTTATCTGAACTTCTCCATTATATCAGTTGTTCATATCTGCATTCTTGCTCCTGCGTCAGTTCAATCTTGGACGCGGTGTGTAGGCCCAAGTCCGGTACTGTTCAATCGTGTATATTGCCATGGCGAGTACCAGCAACTAAGTAATAAACAACGTCCAAATCAACATGGCCGCCATAAACGGTGCCAAAATCTACCTGTGTCAATTGAAAAACCGTTCGGATAGTCGGATAATGAATGGATCGGCAGTTTCTTTGCACAGACTGGTTGGTTGGTTTCAAAAGACTTATTACGGGGTGCACCATAAATCAATTAAAGAAAAAGGTCTTGGCACCTTTGTCTTGGCTTCGTTTGAGTCAATTACATTTTCATAGCTTATAGGCTTTTTCTTGTTCTGACGACCCATTCTAGACGTTCTAGCTATTTGTCATATTTCGTAGGCGAATTTCGGTTTGAATTTTTATTTTACATTTAAAATGGAGATCATTCACGTTGTAAAGTTGTTTCCAATATCTGATCGAATCTTTTTTTTTTAGATCCAAACGTGCTCTTGATACCAATTGAGGGATACGCAATTGAAGTCACTTCGCAGGAAATTATTACGATCCCATGTAAGCCAACAAATCCTGGCATCGAAGTGGAATTGATAAGATCAAACGGACAGGTACAGTATACCTTTAAACTCATGATGGAATCCACAAAAATATAATACATACCAGCGATCAAAATTTGGTTCGCTCCTTTTGCCTTCAAGCTTAAAATCAGCTTATGTTTGTTTTAGTATGACCAGGTAGGCTGGAAAAACTTTCGAATTTCAAATCGTAACAGCGCGGAAAACTTGCGAATTGAGAAGACTAAGAAGGATTTGAAAAATAATCAAAATCTGTTCATGTCCCGATCGCGCATGCGATCTGAAGTTTTAAAATCTACAGCTATAAATATCAAGTTTCTGACCGCGCTACCGCTGCTTTTGCATCAAGTTTCTTGCACGACCTTGGATTAATTACTGATGTGAAAACTTTTCTCATTGCCATAGATAAAAACAAATTGAGAAGAGAAAAACGAAATGTGAGGACCGAATTAAGCAGTAAATCAAATCAATTTCCACTACAGGGTCCTTATTTGGATGGTAGGAAGAACGACACATTAGTTTTAGATCTAGTTGCATCGGAAAGGTTTCGTAGAGTTAAAAAAGAAGAACATTATCTATTCTCTCACTCAAGAACCAGGTTCAGTGTACGTCGGCCATGTTACTCCAAGTTCTGGAAATTCTGGAGATCTGTTTGCTGTCATAGGATGTGATGAAACTGTCATTAAAACTAGTTAGAAAAATGGTCTTATTCGCCGAATAGAAATACATTTAAGAAAACCTTTACAATGGGCAGTTTTATCTTCTGCATTTTCGACATCTATTCCAATACTTGGACGGTAGATCAACATGTCAAAAATCTTTGAAAGGTCCAATTGGCGAAAAGCTTGTTGACTGTGAAAAACGCAGAGTTGCTAGTTTTAAGAATTTAACTGCGAAATTCCTAAGATAGACAGAAACATATTGAGTAAGGATCAATAACATTTACTTGATATTTCTAGATCAATTAAGTCTTTAACCTGCAAAGAATATTTGGCTGTAAGAGATCCTGGTCCCTTGTCACATTCACGGTAGTTGACAACAGCTATAATCGAACTCTCAGGTTGTACTTTAGTGAGGAAGTTCCAACGCAACAACTTCAAGATAAAGTTTTATTCATTTTGAATTCGTACATGCCAATGTGGTTTAAAATTAAAACAAGTAACAACTTGACAGATGGACCAAAACTTGTGTACCAAACAATACAATCTTCAAGGTACCTCTCTGAAGATTTACGCAATATTGTCAATTGTGTTATCGAGAGAAACGGATTTTTCGCATACCCTGAACATCTTATTCTAGCCATGGCAGTAGATAATGATGAACAAGTAAGAGAACTCAAACTTCGACGGACTTTGAAGGCATGGCAGATTAACCGGAAGAGGAAATCAATAAGAAGTTATAAGCCAATCAGACTGAATTTCAATGCCCAAAACTACACAGAAATTATTGATTGGGTAGATTTGTCATCTCCCCCTTTGTTGCAAAATATAATTCTCATAAGACAGAATTCAAAGTTCCTTCAGCTTAAAGGGAATTTTAATAAATCGTTCAATATTAAACAAAATAACGTGATAATGATTACTTTAATCACACACTCACACAAAACTGATTTTTTTAAAAATAAAATATTCATTTCTCAAAATTATTTTTATGGTGTAGCTTATTGATTTTATTGTTAAAGCTTTATTTTTTTCAAAGAAAACCAGGTACGAAGTAAGAAATTTGTAAGTTTTCTTTTTCATTATATCGTTGATGAAATTTGCAAAATTTTATCAACTTTGTCGTTTTTGCGCGATCGGAAATCCTTAAAAGATTTGAACCATTTTTGTTTCTTATAAAGACTTGGCCCATTGGCGAGCCGCCTGAAGCTTTTATATTCTACATATGCATATTATCATTTTTTCGAGAATATTCAAAACTTCAGATCGCATGCGCAATCGGAAGACAAGAACCGATTTTGATTATTTTTCAATTCCTTCTTAGTCTTCTCAATTCGCAAGTTTTCCGAGCTATTACGATTTGAAATTCGAAAATTTTTTTTTTCGGCCCACCCTTATGAATATGTCAACGATTTCTCGTGCATTTTAGATTTAAGCTTAGATTTAAATTTCTTAGATTTTATTTTTCATAAATAATCTTTTACAATAGATTGCCTCAATCTTAAGTTAGTTAAAGTTATCGCAATGTTAATTATTTATAATCAAAAAAGCAATACAGTGAAGAAATAGACTAGATATAAACTAGAAACCAACAGAAAAATCAAATAATGCTTTAGAAAAGAAAAAAAAAAGAAAAAAAGGGCAAAATGTTTTTTAAAAACTAATTTTTAAAACCAATTTTCAGTTTCATCCAAATATTTAAATAAGATCTCATTAAACTTTCTGTCAGAGCTTAGCTTCCTTATTCTCAAATTTAACGAGTTCCAGGAGCGAACGAAAAAAAGTTGAGAGGTGTCAAGGGACACCCGGATGGATCAGATCCGTTCAGCCATTCTGGTCTGATTTCAAAAATTAAAACAAATCTATCCCACGGGAACCATATATTTTACCGGGATAAAAAGTAGTCAATATGCTATTCCAGACTATAATCTATCTCTGTGCTAAATTTCATTCAGATGAGTTCAGCTATTCTGGTGTAATTTCAAAAATTAAAACAAATCTTTCCCACGGGAATCATACATTTTACAGGGATAGAAAGTAGCCAATATGCTATTCCAGACTATAATCTATCTCTGTGCTAAATTTCATTTAGATCCGTTCAGCCATTCTGGTGTGATTTCAAAAATTAAAATAAATCTATCCCACGGGAACCATACATTTTACCGGGATAGAAAGTAGCCAATATGCTATTCCAGACTATAATCTATCTCTGTGCTGCATTTCATTCAGATCCGTTCAGCCATTTTGGTGTGATTTCAAAAATTAAAACAAATCTATCCCACGGGAACCATATATTTTACCAGGATAAAAAGTAGCCAATATGCTATTCCAGACTATAATCTATCTCTGTGCTAAATTTCATTCAGATGAGTTCAGCTATTCTGGTGTAATTTCAAAAATTAAAACAAATCTTTCCCACGGGAATCATACATTTTACAGGGATAGAAAGTAGCCAATATGCTATTCCAGACTATAATCTATCTCTGTGCTAAATTTCATTCAGATCCGTTCATCCATTCTGGTGTAATTTCAAAAATTAAAATAAATCTACCCCACGGGAACCCTACATTTTACCGGGATAAAAAATAGCATATCTGCTATTCCAGACTATAATCTATCTCTGTGCCAAATTTCATTTAGATCCGTTCAGCCATTCTGGTGTGATTTCAAAAATTAAAACAAATCTATCCCACGGGAACCATAAATTTTACCGTGATAAAAAGTAGCCAATATGCTATTACAGACTATAATCTATCTCTGTGCTAAATTTCATTCAGATCCGTTCATCCATTCTGGTGTAATTTCAAAAATTAAAACAAATCTATCCTACGGGAACCATACATTTTACCGGGATAAAAAATAGCCTATCTGCTATTCCAGACTATAAGCTATCTCAGTGCCAAATTTCATTTACATCCGTTCAGCCATTCTGGTGTGATTTCAAAAATTAAAATAAATCTATCCCACGGGAACCATAAATTTTACCGGGATAAAAAGTAGCCAATATGCTATTCCAGACTATAATCTATCTCTGTGCTAAATTTCATTCAGATCCGTTCATCCATTCTGGTGTAATTTCAAAAATTAAAACAAATCTATCCCACGGGAACCATACATTTTACCGGGATACAAAATAGCCTATCTGCTATTCCAGACTATAAGCTATTTCTGAACTAAATTTCATTCAGATCCGGTTAGCCGTTCTGGCGTTAGTCAGCAACAAACATCCAAACATCGTAAATTTCACATTTATAATATTATATAGTAGGATTTATTATTGTTGCGGCGCTACTTTACCTTCTTCAGCCACCGGGCTGAAAGTATGAATAGCTACCAAAGTTAAAATAAAACGAGACACCATTTTTTATTTTGGGAAACCTTTTAAGGAAAAAAACCCAATTTATTCAGCTTGCTCACTATTCGCTCGCTGTCGATAGACTAAATTAAAAATACATTTTATACCGCTCGCAGGCTGGCATGATTATATATAATAATTGTACATAAGACAGAATGTTGACTGTTGTATTGGTGGATCATGGTTTCGATCCAGGGCTGTCATCTTGGTACTTAGGAAGATTTCTTCACTCCGTATGGTTGCCATACGGAACACTCCCCGCGAAAACGAACGTTTTCCAATAGGTTGCTTGCACTTTAGGTTTTAGACTTAGTCCTCTTGAGACGTCCTTCCATTGGCTGTCGCTGTGTAGATACGCTGGAACACTGATTTGATTGGCTGATCTGAGGAATAGAGGAAAGAAGCAGAAGTATATTATCCTGCCTATCCCCTTCCCGATATGCTTGCAAACACTAACTGCTAGCTCGCTATTGTCCTGTAAGAACATCTACACTTTTAATTGGCTGACTATAATTGCGATTGGTTTGTAAGACCATATACGCTTCTAACTGGCTGAATCTATTTGTTTTCGGTTTGTAAGACCATATCCGCTTCTAATTGGCTGGCTATAATCGCTATTGGTTTGTAAGACCATATACGCTGCTAATTGGCTGGCTATAATCGCTATTGGTTTGTAAGACCATATACGCTTCTAATTGGCTGTCTCTACTGGCAAGATACATAATTTTTGCACTGCTCTTGTCAACTTCCCTGTCTCTGTCTGCACTATCACTGATCTCACTATCCCATCACTACTATATATCAGCTGGCTAACTCTCGCTAATGACCATAAGGCTGGCGGAAGATTCTCATCTTTAACTATCACTAACTGTCCTACTTGCATGCTCTCCTTTTCTCTTCTCCATTTCTTTCTCTCCTGCAATGTTACTAAATACTCCTCTCTCCATCTCTTCCAAAAATTCGCTAGCATTGACTGTCTCTCCCTCCACAACTTGATCCCTTTTGCTGGCGTATCACTGGCTAAGGTAAATGGAGGAGGTAACACTATCGGTTCTCCCACCAAGAAATGTCCTGGTGTGAGCGCTTGCAAATCTGCTGGATCATCATATAAGGGGTGTATTGGTCGAGAGTTCAATATCCCCTCTATCTCTGTTAGCAGAGTTCGAAACTGTTCACTCTCTAATACATGCTGTCCCACTATACGCTTGAGATGATATTTCATTGATTTAACAGCTGCCTCATATATACCCCCTTGATGAGGAGCAGCTGGCACCATGAAAATCCAATCAGTGCCCTCATTGCTTAATGCATGGAACACCTCTTCGCTCTCCCACACTTTCCAGGCTTGCTTTATCGCTTTTGCAGCACCTACAAATGAGGTGCCATTGTCACTATACATTCTAGCACATCTCCCTCTTCGACTTGTAAAACGCCTATAACAAGCAAGGAATGCCCCTGATGTTAAATCCCCCACTGTATCGATGTGAATCGCTCTTGTTTTCAAACACACAAACATCGCTATCCATGTCTTTCTAAGACTCACTTGCTTAAAATTTCTATCCACCACTCGTATCATGAATGGTCCTGCATAATCTACACCAGTATGCAGGAATGGCTTGCCTGGCTGTACCCTGTCTGCTGGCAATTCTGACATTAACTGCTGTTCCAATTTGTAGTTGTGTCTCACACATACTACACACTTGTGTATATAGTTTCTCAGCTCGCTACGGATTCTAGGAATCCAAAAATGCTGGCGGATCACTTGCATCATCACTTGCGCGGAACCATGTTTGGTCCTAGTATGAGCATCATCGATTATTAACCATAACAACCGAGTCCCATTTGGTATAATCGCTGGATGACGTACATCATACATTGCCTCAGCACGGTGTATGCGACCCCCCACTCTTAATATCCCATCGCTATCAAAAACTGGCTTAAGCGATTCAATTTTACTATTCTCTGGTAGCTGTCCTCGCTTGCGCAAGGCAGCTATGTCCCTCCCATAACTCTCTGACTGTGCTTCTCTTAGTAGTAGACTAATAGCAACTGCCCGCTCTCCCGCTTTTAATGCTGTCGTAACTTGCTGACCCCTCTCACACTTGCGCATTATCATACCCGCTTGCCGTTCACTAACTCTCGCCCTCAGTTGGCATACATATCCCATGATATTCACCGCTTTCTTAAGACTACTGGCATACTCTACCACTGGCACTCTGGTTCGCTGGCTGGGCATCCATATGCTCCATTTTACGCTTGCTACATTGAAGAAGCACACTTGCATCTCTTCATTAACTGTATCAGATGCAAGCTCTGCAATCTTATTTGCTGGCCATACACTCTCTGGGAAACATAGCCATTCGGGGCCATGTAACCATAACTTGCTCTTTACTAAATCTGCTGGCATTACTCCCCTGCTTAGTAAATCGGCAGGGTTCGCTTTCGTATCTATATGTCGCCATGATCCGACATCTGTCCGACTCTGTATTGCGGACACTCGATTGGCCACGTAAGTCTTCATATCCCTTGGGAGCTTCCGTAGCCAATGTAAAACCACCATGGAGTCTGACCAGAGCACATACTCTGCTCCTTGCCATTCCATAGCTTCCAATAGTTCCACTAGCATTCTGCTTAATAGTTCGGCAGCAGCTAATTCCAACCGAGGTATGCTCACTGTCTTCAGCGGAGCCACCCGCGTCTTTGCTGTCACTAACAGGCTCGTACACTGTCCGCTTGCTGACACTGTCCTCACATATATCACTGCGCCATATGCAGTTGGTGATGCATCAGAGAATCCATGTATTTGGATGCTGGCTTGCTGGCTCGTGTGTAACCAACGGCCAATTCTGAATTCCTCCAAATGCTTTAGCTCTTCTAATAATTTTCTCCATCGGCGTTGTAGCTCAGCTGGTAGCACTTCATCCCAGGTATAGCTTCCCCTCCATACATCTTGTATGAGGATTTTCCCCAGAATGACCACTGGAGCAATGTACCCATTGGGATCATACAACTTCGCTATCGAACTCACTATCTTTCGCTTTGTCGCTGCCATGTCTGGTTCATGGTCTTGTACCGTAAAGGTGAACTGATCACTGGTTATCAACCACTGCAGTCCTAACACTGTCGCTTGCTCTTCACTCTCAAAATTCATCACTTTCTCTTCAGCTGAATCAAGCTGACTGAGCACTCTCTCGCTATTCGACTTCCACTTACGCAACTCGAACCCCCCAGTTCGTAATACCATATCTAACTGATGTATAAGAAGCATCGCCTCTCCTTCATCATCACACCCCGATACACAATCATCCATGTAGAAGTCGTTCACTACCACTCGCTTCACACTAGGGAATGTATTGCCTAGTTCACTGGCACACTGAATCAATGCTCGCACTGAATTATAAGCAGACGATGTCATGCCATACGTAACTACCGTTAGCACATACTCGGCTAACTCTTCTGTAGGAGATTCTCTCCAGAATATTCTCTGGAGATCCCACTGCTGGCTTGCTATCTTCACTTGCCTGGACATCATTTTGATGTCCGCACTGAATGCTATCTTATGCCTTCGGAATCTCATAACGATTTCATGAAGGTCGCGCTGTAATTTTTCCCCTAACAACTGTACGTCGTTAAGAGATATGCCGCTATCGGATTGACAACTGCAATCAAACACTACCCTGAATTTTTTCGTCACACAATGGTGTGGTATATAGTAAGCTGGCTGCCCCGCTGGCGGCTGGCTTCTTGCTTTATGCATATGCCCTAGCTGTTCGTATTCACGCATGAATTCAATATATTCGTGTTTGAGTGCTGGCTCTCTTAGAAACTTTTGCTCGAGATACATAAATCTCTTTAACGCTATCGCTCTTGAATTCCCCAACTGAGTTATCTCAGGTTTCAAGGGTATTGTGACAACAAAGCGGCCTTCATTGTCACGAAACGCTGTTCGCAGAAAGTTATCTTCTACGGCTTGCTCTTCTGGAGATCTGGTAATCAGACCTCCCACTTGATCCATGGACCACAGTTGTCGTACCAACCGGTCCACGTCTTCAAGCTCTGAACAACGAGCTGCTGGCATGACACTGAAAATGTCACTCGCATCGCTTGGCTTATCGCTACCAAAAATCACTAGCCCAAATATTGTGCTAATTGCGACCATGTCGCTTATTCGTTGCGGTATCGCATTTGTTAGAATTTTCGCAAACACTCTCACTCCTAGCAAAATCGAAACTGTATTCCGTTTCCAATATTCAGGGTCAGCATATTGCTCCCCTGCTTCAAATGGTGCTGGCTTAAAATCCACTAATGGAGTGCAGGCTGTCCATCTGGTTTCCTTTGGTAGTACCCAAAAGATCTCATCAACCCATTCCCCTGACTCAAACCAAGGTAATATCCTAACACTAGCTTGCTCTTTTATGCATATCGGTTCACCCTCAATGCCTACTATCTTACGCTTAGCTATCGTGGTAACGATGCCATACTCACTCACTATCTCATGTGGTATTAGATTCGGATGTGCCCCAGAATCTAATAACGCTCGCAAAGGCCCATATGTCTTGCCCCCTAATTGTAATTTAATTAACGCTGTAGGTAAAAACGTTAGACCTTCGACCAACTTCCCGCTATCAAATAAATCGACACTTTCTGAATATTTTTCGCTATCTTTTATTGTTTTATTTTTTCTTATAACATTCTGCATATTGGCTGGCTCGTTCTTACAGCTTTCCTCTGTCTTCACTCGCTTGCTTTTGGCACCCTGGGCCCCGGTCAGTCAATCGGTACCTCGCTTCTTCAGCTTGAATGCTGATGCGTTCAACACTGGTGCTGGTTTATTCATCACTTGCATTGGGCACAGGACACTATTGTGCAATTGCTTGAACGGGCATCGTGGGCACGGGTCTTGATAGCACTCGTACACTCCATGCCCGCGTTTGAGGCAATTCTCGCATAGCCCCTGCTGTCTTACATAATCCCGCCTGGCGGAAAGGTTGCGCTCTTTGAACTGTGGACAATTATACAACTGATGAGGTTCACAGCAGAGCTCACAGGTGTGTTGCCTGTGGCTGCTCCTCATGGCGCTGGCACTCGTTCTCCTGGCTGCTGGCTGGCCCCTTGTTAATGGCTGGTTTATTGCTCGCACTGCTGGCTGGTATCTATTCGCTTGCTGGCTCGCTGCTGCCCTTGTCGCTGGCTGCTGTCTCATTAACGGCTGGCTTGTCGCTGGATAAGCGTTCCTGCTGGTGGTCGCTCCAGACCTATCTCGGTTGCCACGGCTGTCTCGCTCGCTTTCAAAACGATCATATCGCTTTCTGGTGACATGGGGCTGACTGCTGGCTGCGGCCTGTCTATCAAGGAAGTCCAGCATCTGCTTGCTGGTCGGAGTCTCGCTATCTCGGTGCAGCTCCCACTGTCGGGCTGTTTCAGCATCCAGCCGCTCGTGAATCATTGTAACCACGAACATATCCCAGTACTCGACGGCTGCTCCCTGGGCTTTGAGCTGGCGTAACATTTCGTGCGTCACATTCGAAATGTTTTGGATAGCACTGCTGTCTGGCTTCGCTGGCAGAGGCACTAGGTCCGTGAACGTCTTCAGTAGCATCCTACAAGTGGAATACTTCCGATTGTATAGCTGGTTTAGTCTGTCCCAGGCTTCGCTGTAATTTCCATCGGTCAGCTGCCATTTGCCCATAGTCTGGGCCGCTTCTCCATGCAATGAATTGGTAAGATATGTGAACTTGTAAGCTGGCGCTATGGCACTGTTTTCATGCACGGCTGCCACAAACCGGTCATGAAAACCTTGCCAGCTTGTTAAGTCTCCATCGAACGTCCCCCAGGAGTTCGGTAAGTTGTGCTGCTGGCCTGGCATCTGCACTTGGACAGATATCGCTGGCTGGGACTGATTATTGCTGGTTGACGCTGGCGACATCATTGCGGCGCTGGCTTCTGTTCGCTGGGGAACACTCGCTGCTTGCCTGACCTCGCTGTCTGTCAAGCTGAGCTCACTCATTGCTGGCTGGACCTCGCTCATTGCTGGCTGGACCTCGCTGGCTGGCTGTAATCCGCTTGCTGCTGGCTGTAATCCGCTTGCTGCTGGCTGTAAGCTGGCTATTTTCTTTGCTATCCCTAGCTTCGTGGCAAAATATTGCCTCTCTGCCACGACCTGGTCGGCTTCGACCTGTGCAACGTTGGCCCCCTTGGCCACCACTAGCTTGGCATGTACTGCCTTCAAATGGGCCCAACACTCGTCCAGGTGCTGCTGTCGAAGCTGCAGCTCGATCTCATCGGCTTCTTGGAACTCTTCACTTGCTGCGTAGGCTGCCAACCTTTCAATGGCGGCTATTGCCGAACGGTGGGCATGTTGTTTTGCCATGCTGTTCTGTAAAAAAAAAGGAAAGGAATAAAGAGATATTATATTGTTTAATTTGCTGTCCTGATGTAACTTTCGAACACTAGCTAACTGTCCTGATATCAACGCACCCCCTCTTCCTACCTAATTATGTCCTCTAATTAGCAACATGACTTGCTACACTATCCACTAGCTCATTCACTATCTACTGGCTTCATATGTATATTTGTTATTTTGCTGGCTTCTGAATATTTTTTGTATTCATATATGTGGTAGCGCTACCCTCACTTGCTATTGAATAATTTCACTTGCTAGACACTGGCTGATTAGCATACGTTATTCACATTTTTGTGTCACTATCAATCTTTTTGCTCTAGGCATTTTCATCACTGGCATTCACTATCTATTCGCTGTATGGACATTCCCTACCTATTTCCCATTAAAAAGTGTTGGCCAACACTCACTCGCATGACTTGCTACTGGCTGCTTTTACTAGCATAAATTCAATTGTTATTCAATATTCACTCTCATTGTCATGTCGCTTGCTTTGAGTTTTACTCTCATCGCTTGCTATATCCACTTTCTTTATGGCATGCCACTTGCTTTGAGTTTTATACTCATCACTCGCTATGTTCACTATCTAAATTTCACTAGCCGTATGCTAATCGCTGGCTCGGACATAATTTCATACACAAAAAAAATAATATTATGACGCACCCCCCGGTGTCTCAACATGCCTCAGACGATCCGGACATGGAAACACCAAAATAACGCAACGCACCCCCAGTCTCAACGTGCCTGTATCGCCCCAACACGGAAACCTTTTTTTAACGCAACGCACCCCCTTGCAAACACTGTACACACGGCCGACGCGCACACCATTCATAAATAACATATTTATCCCAATATTTATCTTTTATGCGGCCGACGCATTTATATCGAATAATTGATATGCATTGCTAGCTTCACTGACAATAAAAATAATTAAAAAAAAGAACACTTTCTACGCTCTTCAATATTTTGTGCTGGCTATTTCACTGTATTCCTTTTTTCCTTGCTAACTTCTATTCTGCTATTCCCACTATCTAACACTTTTCACTGGCTTAATATTATTAATTTGATCAACAATAATACACACCTTTTCTATTTAATTTTTATTCTAGAATTTATTGTTTGTTTTTATTATTGTTTTTTTTTTCTTGTCTTTTGTCACTGACTTTGTACACCACTACCTCGCTTCAAAACACGAAACTGAATGACGCTATGTGCAGTGGTGTAGAATGAATTGGAAATAACACACCCATACATGAGTACCTGTATGAGGATCATCAAAAATGTGTATCCCATACCTACTACATGTCGCTTGCTTGGGGTGGGTTTTTGGATTTATTTTTTCCATTGCTAGCTGCTTGCTATTCTAGTTTTGCATACACATTGCGCATGTATTAGAGCATTGCGCTGATTAATTTCTGAGAAATGCCTCATATGAGTGTAGCTGGCTTGTATTGGAATTTATTCATGCAAAAACTACCTATGAGCTGGCTCACCTTCTTGTAAGACTACGCATGTGTGTTCGCCTGCTTATTAGGAAAAATGTGCAATGTGTATGTATGCTGGTGGTTTGGAGAGAATTTATATTCTCCTGCTGGCTAATTGGAGAGAAACTTATGTACACTGACTGGCTGTTTGAGGAGAAATATGAGAAATATATATATACGCTGTATTGTTTGGAGAAAACCTGGCTGTTTGGAGAAAAACTCATGCATGAATTGTGCTATCTATAAAAACTATCTATGCATTAGCTGGCTGTATTAAATACAAATATAAATGCACTGTGCTGTCTGGAGAGAACTAGCTATATACGTTCACTTGTTATGTTAGAATAATATATATATATATGTGTACATATATGCGCTGTGCTGTCTGGAGAGAAAATATGGACGCTATTCTGTTTGGAGAGAAACTGGTTATATGTTAACTGGCTATGTTAGAAATAATATATATATATATATATATATATTCGCTGTGCTGTCTGGAGAGAAAATATGGACGCTATTCTGTTTGGAGAGAAACTGGTTATATGTTCGCTTTTCAGTAATCACTATCTGAAAAAGAATATGTTTCTCTATATGGCTTGCTGCTTGGTCATGCTCCTCGCATTCATGAGACTTTGCGGTCCGCAAATCTCTGCCATATCATATCTCTATATTTGGAACCAATATTATTTAATATTTTTACGCTATCTTACTCTTCTCGTTCTCTTGCTTTCTATAAGCACTTTCTCTTGCTTAAACGCTTACACTTGATATTTCACTTGCTGCCCAAATTAAATAAATTAAATTGACTTTTCACTGGCAGGCTCTTGGGCGTTGAATCTCATGATTCTTTATAATTTCACTTGCCCTTTATAATCACTAATCACTGATTCTAACTCTAATTTTCACTTTCGCGTGCTGGCTCAGTGGACTGTATCGCTGGCCACTAGCTCATATTCGGCTCGATGCGACCAAATGTTGCGGCGCTACTTTACCTTCTTCAGCCACCGGGCTGAAAGTATGAATAGCTACCAAAGTTAAAATAAAACGAGACACCATTTTTTATTTTGGGAAACCTTTTAAGGAAAAAAACCCAATTTATTCAGCTTGCTCACTATTCGCTCGCTGTCGATAGACTAAATTAAAAATACATTTTATACCGCTCGCAGGCTGGCATGATTATATATAATAATTGTACATAAGACAGAATGTTGACTGTTGTATTGGTGGATCATGGTTTCGATCCAGGGCTGTCATCTTGGTACTTAGGAAGATTTCTTCACTCCGTATGGTTGCCATACGGAACAATTATGTACAAAAAACCTGTATACACTCAACAAAAATAATCGTCGCGACACCACACTGTTCAATGCGAAATAGAAATGAAAGTATCTGGCTTGCTTTCTATAAAAGAGAGAGAGAGAGAGAGAGAGACAGACAGAGAAACATGCGCACGCCGCACAGCTTTCAATAGCTTACTATAGCAAAAAGTGTCGTGACAAATTTTCGAAAGAATTTTTTCCGTCTAGCCCCCTTTCACAACGCACGATAACGAACGTCGTTCCAAAACTCACGTTCGGAGGTTTGACACAAAAAATGAGGTTGAAATATGGTCAATCGCTTTAGATCAAAAACATAACGAATAATATTATTGAAAACTACATCAAGCTTTCTTCTATGATTCGGCGTTATAAGCTGTAAAAACTTGGCTTCCATATGTAATTATAGGTAAAATAGTAAAGCTCTTCGACATACGTAGATAGATTTATCAAGCAACCGTAAACTTTGCCAATGACTAATTGGACTTGAAGGCTCCATTTAAATGTATTTTTGAACCAAATTCATATATTCTTGACCATTTTGATATACTTGAGAATCGAGTTCCCAAGGTAAACTGATACAACCAACTTTAGCAAAACCTTCGAAAAATATGTCACTGACCTATTGACTTTTTAAGCTTAAAGTCTTTAGGTTTCCACCCCGTTTCGGCTCTTGTCTTAGATCATACCAAGGACAACGCCAGTACAGCGCCAGCAATATCTTTAGGCATTAAATCTCTGATCCCATTATTGAAACACTTCAGAAATTATAACTCAATAAAATTTATCTATTTACGCAGACGGCATGAAAAACATCCATTGATTTTCACATATATTTATCCTCTCGGAGAAACTCCCTACCCAACTCCTCTTGAGCTCCCCCTTTTTGATCTTATTTTAAGTTAACAGTAAGTTTAGCTTATGTTATCAGTTTAAAGAAACGCTTGTATTTAGCCTAACTTCAGCTCACGTTTCAGCTGATCTAAAAGTTGTTGTCCCTCGAAATCTAGATACTTTTATAGACCAAGCTTTAATACTCCTCTGCGAAAGATTTTATTTGCGCAACGAATAAATTACTCGAGCTTGACAATGAATGAAAAAAAAAATTGAATGAATTTTTTTTTTTTTTGTATTAATGCACACGCGCTCAAGGGGTTTGTTATAGCCCTTTTAATGATAAGTCACAGCGCGAGCGATAGGAAGTTAAGGAGGAAGGGAAAGGAGGTGTCGATGAACATTGATCTTGAATGTTTGAAGATCAAAATGGCAAGGGAAAATTGTGCCAGGCAGTTCATTCCACATTCGTGTTGTACGGCCAAAGAAAGAATTCCTATATTTCACGGTACGCCCGAAATTTAGCTCAAGTGTTAAGGGGTGGAACGCAGCTGGCTACCTCGGGTGAGCATTTTTTGTAAGAGAATCTGTAAAATAAGGAAAGACATGAAATATATCGACGATGTTCAAGGGATGGAAATGTTTCCATAATGCTTCTCTCTCCTATCAATTTCAACGCTTTTTTGTGAACTCTGTCGAGCAAGTGAAGAAAAGTTTGAGAAGCACCTGCTCAGAGATGGGAGTTTTACTCGAGCTTAGGGCGTATAAACGCTTTGCAAATTGTAGCCAGATCAGAAGGGGTGAAGAAATTCTTGCATCTATTAAGAAAGCCTAAGCATCTTGCCGCATTCTTAGCAATCTCAAGTATATGATCATTCCAACGAAGGTTGTCACTGTTACACATACCGAGTACTGATAGCTTTTCGGCCTCCTCGATGCAAGTATCATTCATGGATAATGGCATAGGGGGTATGTTTAGCTTCAACGACAAAAGACAGCATTGAGTTTTCGACGCATTAAACTCCACACGATTTCTAGTACCCCAATTCACAATGCTGGCTGTTTAAATCGGAGTTTAGCGAGCTTATCATACGATTTCGTTGTAATAACACGTCCGAAGGCGAAGGCCGTGAATTATCAAACGTATACGAAAAGCTGAGGGTTGAGTCGTCAGCAAAACAATTTAATGGATTAGAAGTCACAGACAAGAGACCATTTATAAAAATGAGAAAGAGAGTCGGAGACAGAACGGAGCCCTGGGGCACACCAGCATTTATTTTGTGGAGATCAGACTTGAAACCGTCTAAAAGATTCCTGAACGATAGGAGCGATGAAAAAGCTTACGCAGTGGTTTTGCCAGCGATGAAGAACACTTCTTCAGAAGAATAGGGGGTATACCATCCGGGCCAGCGGATTTGTGTATATCAAGATCTCGAAGTACTCTTGCTACTGTACGAGTGCGGAAAAATATCTGTCCCATAGAAGAATTAACGTTCTCAAGTACAGGAGGGGCACTGTTGCTTGCAGGCAACGTAGAACTTGCAGCAAAATAAGCTGCGAGCATATTCGCCTTCTCTGAAGAGCTGACAATAGGTTTATCGTCGACGATGAGCGTTGGAACTGATGATGACGTTGAGTTCTTGACGTTTTTTACAAATGACCAAATGTTTTTAGTGCCTTTGGGACATTGCATTTTTGCCGTAACTTCTGGTCATGTAAAAATTTCGTTTGGTGTATAATGGAGTTGCACGATTTCCTAACTTAATTGTGTTTCTTCCAATTTTCCTCAGTTGGGTTGGCTTTGTAGGATCGGATGCTTACTTCTTTCAACCTGATAGCTTTCTTAACACTCTTCGGTAAACCAAGACTTTTCTTTTGGTTTGATACATTTTGTTCTGTGAGGGACAAAAAAGTTCTCATTCCAAGAAAAATCACTTCTGTAATCATTTCAGCACTGGCATCAATGTCATTATCGAGGAAGCATAATGACCAGTTAAAGATGCGAAAGAAATTATTCAGACCGTCCCAGTTGGCTTTCTCGTATTGCCAAACGATTCTAGTGGGAATTTTTTCATCAACTGGATGGTTATAGATCGAGAAATAAGTTGAAATCACACAATGGTCCAAGGTGCCAAATGGAGAAGTTACTTAAATAGTATATTTATCAGGATGGGAAGTAAGGAACAATTCAAGAGTATGGGCAGATTCCCCATCAACATCCGGTATACGAGTAGGCTCATCGACAAGCTGAGTAAGATGGTTATACTCAGCAAAGATCTCGGTTTACCTTCCTTCGAGTGTTGTCTGGCCAGAATAGTGGAGCCAACTTGAATTGTGTACATTGAAGTCGCCCGAAATCACGACTTCAGTGTGAGGACAATGGGAAACAATTCGGGAAATTGAATCTGACAAAACATCTACCTCATCACAAGTAGACATGCTGTCAAGATTCGGAATCCTGTAAAGAAAACAATAATGAATGATATGCTTGCGGACAGTGAATTTGAGCCACAGGATATTAAAGTTCGTATTAGAACAATGCCCATATTGGGAAAGGCTCTAACAAGCAATATCATTCCTAACATAAACGACAAGACCATGGTGGGAAAAAAGTAAGGGCACTAAGTTATATCCAAACAAACAAAATTCTGATAAATCAGTATTCTGTCCAACCTGGGTTTCACTTAATGCCAAAACAGCTGGCCTGTATTGCACAGTATGGGCGTACACAGAAAAGAAATTCTTCCTAAGCCCACGAACATTTGAATATACAACACAAAAATCACTTACCATTTTGAAAAACTAAACACAAAAATTCAACTTTGACGAAACTAATTTCTGCCGTGCAGTATAAATAGGCCCATATTAATTCCAATTATAAACAAACTGTCCTAGGTATTATGCCCATAAAACAATTTGCAAAAGAGAATTAATATAGACAAAAAACACGATTGAAATATACATTAAATGCTACTCACCTATCCAGTGCAAACCTCTTGCGATAAGCCTCACAAGAGATAATAATCTGTCATACATTTTTAACCAAATTTTTTTTTTTTAGGTTCTCAATGGACCTTTTGATCACAATGAATTTCAAACAAATGATGTTTCCAGTTTTGATAAATATACTGGTTTTAAATTGAGAATTCAAAATACAAGGGATGAAGGTTTGTATATTTGTCGCCCAAAGTTTCCATCAACTTCAAACCTGAATGAAAATACTTTATTCTACGTTTTTTTCGAAGTGCACAAAAGATTTTTGGAAAATGGTAAATCGAAATAGATTTTAAAAACACAAAACGTTTTTATACCATTGCATACTATACATTTGGTAATTTTACGGCTCACTTTCATTATAACTCAAATCAGTGCTTATCCTTGCCTTGCCATGTTTCATGAAACAAATATGATATTTTTAAGCTCATCAAAAATATGCTTAGCTCTTGTGGTGAGGACTACTAAAATGTAGCGTTGGACACCAGGTTCCTTATTGCAGTGCGGACTTTCAGACTGTCTTCGGCAAAGTAGCAAAATAGAGATTAACTCAAAAGCCAATAACTCCTATCACCTATCACCTATCACCTATCACCTATCACCTATCACCTATCACCTATCACCTATCACCTATCACCTATCACCTATCACCTATCACCTATCACCTATCACCTATCACCTATCACCTATCACCTATCACCTATCACCTATCACCTATCACCTATCACCTATCACCTATCACCTATCACCTATCACCTATCACCTATCACCTATCACCTATCACCTATCACCTATCACCTATCACCTATCACCTATCACCTATCACCTATCACCTATCACCTATCACCTATCACCTATCACCTATCACTTATCACCTATCACCTATCACCTATCACATATCACCTATCACCTATCACCTATCACCTATCACCTATCACCTATCACCTATCACCTATCACCTATCACCTATCACCTATCACCTATCACCTATCACCTATCACCTATCACCTATCACCTATCACCTATCACCTATCACCTATCACCTATCACCTATCACCTATCACCTATCACCTATCACCTATCACCTATCACCTATCACCTATCACCTATCACCTATCACCTATCACCTATCACCTATCACCTATCACCTATCACCTATCACCTATCACCTATCACCTATCACCTATCACCTATCACCTATCACCTATCACCTATCACCTATCACCTATCACCTATCACCTATCACCTATCACCTATCACCTATCACCTATCACCTATCACCTATCACCTATCACCTATCACCTATCACCTGTCACCTTTAAAATATTGTTATAATTTCTTAATTTATTTAACTAGACCCAGTGGCTCGGATAATCTCCTTTCCATCTGCACATGCTTTACTTGGTGAAACGTTTAGTTTAAAGTGCTTTGTTAGTATCCCATTGATTGATGTATTCGGTCAAATTGTATGGGAAATGCCAAACAAAATTGGGTCTGAAAAGGTAAGTTTTGTTTTATGTAATGTACACCCTTAAAGTTATAAATTTAAAACTATGTGCATTATGTGTTTTGTGCGGGAACAAGCAGTTAGTTCGTATCTCACCCCCGAATGAGCGGATTGCTCTGCTTCCACAAGTTTTCGATCAGTTTAGTTTACGGATGTAATCTGCGCTTTGCGATCGCTATCGCATTTTACGGACGAACATTTGACATCTGACTATGAGTATGAGAGTGAGATAGACTTTGTGTGTGACGTCACAGGTCCCGGTCATCTTATTCTTCTTCAGAGGAAAATATATGTTTTGCTTCCGCGGCAATCCGTCCATTATGACTAGCGCGTTCATTTCACATGTTGGATGGCAACGTTTCGTTCAGTTCTGACACTAGCTGCCGTTTGTTTTCCATTATATTTCAGCCTTTATTCTTGATAGTCATTTACCACATTGGTCATTGGCTGCATTATTTCTTCTATTGCCTGTCATTTATATTCCTCATGTCCGTAAACCAAAATATAAATAAAGTGCACGACTGGGTCTCACGAACTTGCTCCATTGTGGGACAGTGGTGTTGGGTCTTGAGATTTCGAAAAAAAAGTTAGCAGAGGAAAAATGTGATATGAAATTTATTAGATATTGAATTATTACTTATAATGCAACATTGGCAAGACAGTACCTTTTGTCTGATCTTTTAATTTTTTTTTTTTGCTTTGAACTAGTACCTATGTTAAATTAGTTGCTTAGTAAAAGCTTGTTAAACTGGATGTGTTCCTATATTTTTTCTTTTCTCGCAACAAAGGTTACGGACCCACGTGTTTGATTAACAAGTTTTATATAACTTTTTTGTTTTATTTAGTCAGCCGTAATTTAAAATAAAAGCAATGTATTTTTTATTAATTTGGCGCGAAATGAAAAGTCGAAATGAAGTCAGTTCTCATACATTCGGAAGGGTTGGGTACGAAATCCCGATTAACAAAACACCGAGCGTCAAAATCCCGAATGACAAAATCCCGAATGACAAAACCCAGAATTACAAAATCCCGACTAATAAAATCCCAAAAACCTAGATCCCGAATATTTCACTACTTTTAACTTGCTCTATAGGGCAAGTATTGGTTTCGTGCAGAAAAAAAAAATTCGAGGTTTCAAAACATGACCCCCTATGCCTTTATCCATGAATGGTACTTGCATCGAGGAGGCCGAAAAGCTATCAGTACTCGGTATGTGTATCAGTGAAAACCTTCGTTGGAATGACCATATATATTTGAGATTGCCAAGAATGCTGCGAGATGTTTAGGCTTTCTTAATAGTTAGATGCAAGAAGTTTTTCAACCCTTCCGATCTGGCAAAAATTTATAAGCCGTTTATACGCCCTAAACTTGAGTATATCTCCCATCTGTGCAGGTGCTTCTCAAACTTTTGTACACCTGCTCGACAGAGTTGAGAAAAAAGCTTTCAAATTGATAGGAGAGAGATGGAAACATTTCCATTACTTGAACATCGTCGAAATGCTTCATGTCTTTCCTTTTTTTACAAGTTCTTCTACAAAAAATGCTCACTCGAGGCAACCAGCTGCGTTCCACCCCTTAAACATTTTCATTTAACATTTATCACTCGTATTGCTAGGAACGCTCCTGAGTTTACACTTGAGTCCAATTTCAGACGTACCGTCTTATATAGAGACTCTTTAGCCGTACAACGTGAATGTGGAATGAATTGCCTGGTACAATTTTCCCTTGCCATTTTGATCTTCAAACATACTGAAACCGAACATATGGCGTTGGTGTCAGCCACTGAGGAAGCAGTTTGTTTATGGCGTCTGACTGAAGAAGTTGGATTTAGTTGTGCATTGGGAGGCCAAACTGAACTAAATGGTGACAATCTAAGCGCACAGCAAATAGTTAAGAATCCAGTATTTCATAGAAAGAGCGATAAATGCAAACTGTTACCGAAGAGAATGCTGATCCCTGCTATAGGTACATACTTCCTATGGACGTGCTTGCAAGGCAGCAAACGGCACATCGACGACGATTTTGTGGAATACCGTACCTTATCTATAAAGGTCCAAGAATAGTTGTCTGCCGGCGCGGCGAAGCTTGTCCTTGCAGGAGTGTCTATATAAGCAATTCCGTCTTCACCGTGTGATGGTGTTGGTCGTTACCCAGGGTCACTTTCATACATCTGAATCAAACTGCGTTGATGGACATTTCGGCAAATCTTTGCATTTGGGGCAGTTAGATCCTACAAAGCCAGGGGTTTTGCACTTGTAGTTGTATATTGCCGATTCCCTGATAGTTGTCGTAGTTTTCTTGTTTTCAAATTCTTGCTTTATACGACAGTGGCCATTGTGCTTGTAGAAATTGCAACTATTCTTTTCTTCACTCCTCTGCTTGTTGTTTTCTGTCGTGGACGGACATTTCAACAGATTTAGCTTTCGCTAGAAGTTCCGAAAATGTTTTGACGTCGTTTCTTGTAACACCCTCCACGAATACGGTTGAGCGATCCATAAGTCATGTCCAACATCATTGTTTCTCTCGAAGCTAGCGCAGGAAGTTAAGACAGAAGTTATCGGTCTTTTCGGAAGGTTTCTGTTTCCCTTCAAAGATCTCCATACATATCTTATATGCTGGTTTTTCGGGAGCAACGGAATTCCTGAGGAAATCAAGGACATGTCACTGCATTCTCTTCTAAAAGAAATGGGAATCCTATCATTGCATCAAAATTATCGATCCTTTCTACATCTTTGTAGACAGTTATTGGTACTATGAATACTTCTACAGCTATGGAGTCTCACTCGTCCTTAAATTTGGCAGTGCAATCGCTGAAACTGCTTTTGGAAATTAATTGCTCATGCAATTTATGAATTTCTTCAATTGGGCGTCCGTGAATTGTGCCACATTAGTTATATTTTCGATTTCGTAAATGACCCAATCGTTGGTGTAGCAAACGGTTAGTCTTGACGTGTTAGTTGGGCGCCAAAAAGGCGATAAATGGGGTTGTTTCTTTGAGGGGTTCTTTGACAGTTACTGAAAAAAGAAAGTTTGTTGATTCGCTGCTTTGGTTAGCTATCTACCGCGCGCATAATACAGGGTGGGCTAAAAGAAGTCATCCATCCGATGTTGTTTGGATCTCTGAGAAACATCGATTCTGTTTTTTGATTATGTTTATTTGAACCTTTAGTATTGGGTCAAGTCGAGAAGATGATATCGGCCAAATGGGCGCCGTCACAATTGATTGCTCGTATTATGGCATTTTCATCACTTCAGCGAGAACTTCGGGTGATAGATTCTAGCACTCGTGTCGAATGTTGTCCTTGAGGGCTTCCAGAGTCTCAGGCTTGTTCACGTAAACACGGGACTTCAAAAATCCCAAAAAAAAAATATCTGAAACGGTGAAATCGGGCGATGAGGCGACCCGGGAACGCCGCCTTCAGAATATCGGTTCACGTCGGTTCATGTATCGCTCCATGGCTTGTTTACTTGTATTCTGCATCTCTGTCTAGTCCACAAATGTCAAAACAGATTTAACATTGGCGGTCATTTGCAAAAATGAGAGCATCTTACAATAGTAAGTCAACCAACTGAGAATTCCATCTTCAAAAAATGCAATAATAATACCTTGGTAGTACTTTAAGTTTTCACGTCATAATTTTATTTGTAAAAAATTTACTCGATATCAAAATTATTATTGGTAATATACAGGGTGATTGGTATAAGGTGTAACAAAAAGCTATAGCATGTAGGTTTGGTCGAGACAAGAAAAAAATCGTATAGGAGGGGGGTCTATTCTTTTCCGTCTAGCCGGGAGGGGAAATTTTCTAAGAACATTACTTAAATTTAAAAAAATTATTAAAAAATAACGGTTACTAATACAATAACATGCTAAAATTTTTCTTATTCTTTTACTGTAATTTTAAATGAAGTTATTCTAGTGAACAGTTTTCAAAATATTAACTATCAAACTCAAAATTTTGCAAAAAAAATGAAAAAAAAATAATAAACTAAAAAAATCCAACGCTGAAAATCGGATTTTGTTGCCAAGCTATTCAAAAATAACCGAACCTTCTTCTTCACAAAAACACGAAAAAATTGTTTAAATGATCACTTCTTGTGCGTTGTGCCATCCCGGAGGGCTAGATTTTCTTGTTATCATACTTAATGTCTGAAATGTATTCTTTGTTTGAAACGGCAATGCTGTCATCATCCTCTGTAAATGTTTGGTCACAATCTGCAAAAGGGAATACAATTTCTGAAGTAAGCTTTCGTCATCCATGTCCACAATAGAAGCCTTAAGGTCGACATCCATTTTTACCTCTCCAACATGCCTCGACATTTGCAAATTCAGATATTATATACAAGCGCATATCGATCCAAGAAAACATTTCTAACATGTGAGTAAGAATTTAAGTATAGCCCCAAACGATTCCTTTAGGTATTCAAAAATAATTTTTATAGAGCTCTTATGCTTATTAAAATTCCTTTCTGAAATGCTAACAAGCTTGCTTTGTTGTCGAATCGCACCCTTATCACAGTACACAGATTGTATCCAATATTTACTCATGGCAATCAATTTCAAGTCCATAAGCAGCTTTTCGTGGCTTTGAATGTACTCTTGGAACTCGCGCATTAAAAACGTCAAACCAAGCATCAACCTGCAGCATCGAGTGAATTATTTCAAGTATGATGATTAAGAATAACATTTTTAATTACAGAATTGTCAATTAGAAAATTTCAAAGTGCCTAGCATTCCCATCCGATTTATCGCGCAAGAGTTTGTATGGGAAAACAGTTGTGTTGTGTATTTTACCTGAAAGGGTAAGTTTTCTGTACGTTCCATTACTATAGATTTTATATAAAAAGCTTGAAAAAAGAGAACAAAATCTCAATGAACCATCACCTTTTGTCGCTTACTGCGCTCAACAGTTATTTGTGTTCTGATGTAAGCCTGGGGAGGACTGGGATCGTCTAAATGATCTTCTTCTACAACAATATTCTCGAGGAATTCTTGCACCTCCAATTGACGCTGTCTTTTTAGCAATCGAGGATTTCAATTGTTATTTTCTTGCATTTTTAAAGCAATTGGTTTCGGAAGATTTTCTGATGATATCTATACATATAATAAAATTGTAACGGGTCGATGTCTGTACATTGAAGATATAGATGCAAAACTAATATGGGGAGTCTCTATTAGACCCACAGAAGCCAAAACAAACGTTTTTAGAATTTTTGTCTGTCTGTCTGTCTGTCTGTCTGTCTGTCTGTCTGTCTGTCTGTCTGTTAAGTTATAGAAATTCCACACCATTTACAGAATACGAAGAGAATACAAGTCTCTTAACTGGTAAGTTCTTTACAGCAAGTTTATCTTTGATTAGAAACAGTTAATAATCTTCATTAAATGAACTTTTAAGATGCGAATAAAGTGCCAGAAATTTCAGAGGACCAAGATATTCGGAACATATTAGAACAAGAAAATGAAGATTTTGCTGGTGAAGAAAACGCTATTTTCTCAACTGCTACGGAAGAAGACAAATCAGCGGATTTCGATGACGATGATTCTACTTGTGATCCTAGTTTTGTTCCTGTTGCTTCTGACAACGTAAGTAGCGAATCTGATATTTCTTTTGAAACAAAAAGCGCTGGTCATCTGCTGGAGCAAAACTTATTGTTTGGAGATTGTGAAACTGTTTCGGAAAACGAAAACCAAAATAATGAAATGGCTAACGCAAAACAATCAAAAAAGATGCGCAAAGAAAAAAGAAACTCTGGCAAAAACTACACGTCTACAGCTGGAAAAACCGTACAAAAACGAACTCTACGCAAGTTAGATAACTGTCTCGACAAATGAATAGACAAAATTTCTTATGAAAACCAACAGCTTATTTTTAAAAAATATTGGGAACTTGGTTCTCATGAGCTGAGACAAGCGTTTGCTTCTGGCTTCATTGTGGTTGAGGAAACTAAATCTGAAAGAAAAAACAAGAGTCTTACTAATCCAAGGAAAAAAAAGCACTGCAATAAATACTTTTTGGAAGTTAGTGGTGAAAGGATTTCCGTATGTCAAAAATGTTTCAGATACACCCTTTGTGAATCAGAGCAATTTATAAAAACTATTGTTAAAAAAAGCTGGAAGGCCATGGAGCATTTACAAATGGCGATATGCGTGGAAGACATCCTGGTCCTAAAAAACTTTCTCCTGAAAAAGAAAATGAAATAATTACATTTAGAAACAGTTTCCCATCTTATGAGTCCCACTACACTAGACATGACACTTATAAAAGATAACTGTCAACGGATTTATCAATCGTTGAATTATTTCCGCTCTATTCGGAAAAATATGACCCAGTTTCACTTTCAAAATTCTCAAAAATTTTCAACACCCTTAACTTAAAATTTAAAAAACCTACATTAGACACTTGACACAAGTGTGAAGTTTTAAAAATGAAAATTGATGTCGCTTCTGATGAAGACCGTGCGAATTTCATAAAAGAACAAAAAAAATCATCACCTAGAAGCGGAGACCGCTTATAAGTCAAAGCAATTAGACAAAACAAACGCTGAGAATAACAAATCTTTAAGAGTTTTAATTTTCGACCTGCAACAATGCCTCCCAACACCTTTTTTAAGGTCCTCAGTTTCATTCTATAAACGTCCATTATGGACCTATAATTTAACTGTTCATGACTGTATAACTAGGCAGCCAGTATGTTATATGTGGCATGAGGCAAAAGGAAATCGTGGTGGAAATAAAATTTCTTCGTGTGTTTTCAAACACCTTCAAGACCTTCCATCAGACATTAAACACGTTATCCTCTATAGTGACTGTTGTCCAGGACAGAATAAAAATTCTTTCGTTGCTTCAATGTTTGAGACTTTTTTGCAACTTGACACCAACTTGAAGATCATTGATCATAAGTTTTTTCTTCCTGGACACACTCACAAGGAATGTGACGTTGACCATGCCTTAATCGAAAAAAAGAAAAAGCGCACAACAGTTAAAATACATCATCCTCGGGATTGGTACCAATTCGTGAGAACTGTGGGTGTTAAACACAAATTTCACGTTCAAGAAATGAGTCAAGACCAAATTTTCAATTTCTCAGCAGTTTCTAAAGAAAAGTTTATGTGGCGTAAAGTTGACAATGATGGTCAGAAGTTCTGTTGGCAAAATATAAAGTGGATGAGGTTCACGAAGGAGTTTGGAACTGTATATTTAAAAACTTCGCTCAATAACACAGAGGAATTCAAGACGCTGAACATAAGACGCCATGGGTTCAATTCCATAAAATTTAAGGATTTAAATAAATGTTATTTTACGCCTCTCGAAATCAACGAAAAGAAAAAGCAGGATTTACTGGACATGCTTCCACTGATTGACAGTATTTACTATCCTTTTTATAAAAATCTAAATACTAATAATAAAATTGGAGAATTTCATCCAGACTTAACTGAAGCTGACGAAGATGAAGGTTCAGTTCATATCTAAGTTTATAAAATATCATTTTAAACTCTCATTTTGTATTGGTTTTAGTTCCTTTATTTCTTACATTTCGCAAATCCAATGAATTTTGTACCTTTTTTGTTGCTTTAAATGTATTTTTGTTATTAGAAGAAAAAGGTTTTCAACTTGAAATATTTTAAATAAATGGAAAATAAACAAAAGTTTTGCCTTAAAGATCTCGGATTTGACATAAAATCTTAAGTCCACTTAAGGAACTTTTTTATTTGTTATGGATTTGAAAGAACAACTTATGTTACTTAAGATATTATTTATTTTCAGTTTGGTTTTTACATAACATCTTAAGTATAAAACTGCATTTTTTCTACTTTCCTACCATCAGATTTCCACAAAATAGGTAAAAACGTTAAATAGCCTCTTCATTTTACAATTTCGAACAAAAAAACTTATAAATTATAATTAATAGAAATTTTAGATAAAAATAAATTTTTCTCGAAATCTCTTTTTTCGACATAAACTACTTTGTCTTATTGCCACAGAATGACAGAATACATCCCAGAAGTAAAACTTCTTTGGCAAACTAATTTTTATTTTTTTTCCACCGCACCACGTTCGCTCTATTTCACTTCTTCTCTCTCGATCTTTCTCACTAGCTTCTAGCTTGCTCCCTACTCTCGCTTCATGGCTATGTGCTTCATGCCTCGTTCGCCCTTTCTCACTCTCTATCAATCGGTCTCGATTGCTCTCTCCCTCTTCTGGGACGGAAGTCGCGCTAATTTTCGCTTCATCAGTAAAAATTTTACCCTCATGCGCCTAAAGAAGTTTCACTTCAAAAATGTTGAAACAAATTTCAGTAAGGAGAAAAAAATATTAAAAAACATAAGCGAGAGCTACAGTACGTTTGCAACGAACTGTTGGATACCCTATTCCCTATATTTTTGTGTGTGTATGCGTCTGCCTCCCGTAGCCAGCCGATGTTTCAGTTTCAGAAACAAAATTCTTCTTTAGCAGACAGAAAAAAATTCAATAACATTAACTTTGTGTGGTGTGATGTTCAATTAGTGCTGGCAAAATAAAAAAAGGCGTGCGCCACGCCCAAAGTTGAAACTTTTTATTGCCAAGCCAATTGGTATGAGCTCAGTGACATTCAATTTTATTCTTGCAGATCGATTTGAACAAAACAAGACAAAACTTAAATTTTTAAAAACTAGATTTTGAATGGAAATAGCGATTATGGGTGTTTTTTACAATTCTTGGACCACATTCTGCTACGTAACCAAGGAATATATCTCTAAGTGTTCATCTTTTTACTTCAAAACTGCGACCGATAGTTAAAAAACGTTAAAAAATTAATGCCTTATACAACTTTTGACGGAAACGCCTTAAAAAAGTGGGCGTGTCTTAAAAATTTGAAGCACTAACTCAGCTTTGATCAGTATTTAGGCATATGTGTAAAACTACAGCTGAATCGAGTAGTTTTTAAACAATCTTACCTGAACAAATGTATTTTACCAAAATCACGCCTTTAAAAGTGGGCGTATTGAAAAAATTTACACAAGAAAATGTAGAGATATATTTTTCATAAAACGAACGGAAGGGAAAAAGTTTTAAATTGAATATTGGTAGTACCTTAAATTTTTAAAATTACGTTTTTCGTTCTTTCATGAAAAGTGGGCAAGCCCACTGTATTTTCATACACAAACGATTTAGTTTCTACTAAGAGACGCCAAATTTTGGCTTGCGGATTCATTATAAATACCGTTTATTTACAAAAACAATTTTTTAATAGTTTCTATTGAAAAGTGGGCGTCAGCCACGCCCAAAATCAAATTTATTGATTTCATACACAAGATGTTTATGTGCAAGTAATGCCAAAAAAATTTAATGTTTTTCTCTTTAATATAACATTTGTTATTTTATAAAAACAATATTGATGGTTTTGTATGAAAAATGGGCGTCAGCCACGCCCAAACTGAAATATTTTTATTTGATTCGAGGAAGGTTTACCTAAAGCTTGCGTGTGCAAAATTTTAGTGTTATAGTTTTATCGTAACTGTACAAAAAACATAATTTAATTTTACCAAATTGAGGTTGTTCAACAAAAATGGCGATTGTGGGCGGAATTTACTGGTTCAAGAACTTAGCCTTACTCTTGAACCAAAGATTATATATACCAAATTTCAGCTTTCTAGCTCAAAAATTGCGACCTCTAGAGAGTATACATACGGACGGACGGACGGACGGACGGACGGACGGACGGACGGACGGACGGACGGACGGACGGACGGACAGACATGGCTAAATCGACTAGGCTTTTGATTCTGAGTCAGAATATATATACTTTTCTATACCTAATATTTTAGAAATTTTGTAATAACTTAAGTTATTGTCACGTACGAACAAACGACGCCACGTGTCTAACACTTTTGAAAACGATAGTATTTTATTTAAGTTTTTTAGAAGTTAAACACTATTTTTTCTTCTGATTCGCAATGAGTATACGGACCTCTACGCTCTTTTTATCTGTTTGAATGCAATGGATATTGGATCATGTTTGGCCTTAGCGTTTTTGCATGGCTGCACATTCATTATCCTGTTGCCAATTTCTGATGATAAATGGTAAATGACTCGGGTTTTGGACACCAATCGCGATGCCAGATCAGCAAAATCTTTTGCCGATTACACCACAACGTTGTCATCTAAAGGCTTAACATTTTTTCCCTCACTAGTCTCTTGATTGTCCCGCCAAATGTACATTGAAATTTAAAAATCTACTGTTTCTTAATTGGTTGAAAGTTATGCTTTCTCATGGAATGCTAGTAAAATTATCTTTTCCTTAAAGCGCGATTGAGGTAAGTATCATTTGTTCTGCGAAACCAGCAGAAACTTTGAATTATTGCGTATGCTGATTTTTCTTTTAAAAAATTGTTTATAAAAAAATAACTCACCAGCAACCAAGTCCCCCCCCCCCCCTTCCCTAACTAACCCAAATATTTTTAAACACGTTGGCCGACCTTGGTTATACATAGTTCATAGCGAACATCTCCCTATACCGTCTTGTAGAAAGAAACAATATATTTTTAATCAATGATTCTTTATTCTTCAGAAATCTCGCGAAATAATCTTTGAGGAAGCACGACTAAAAGGTCATATATTTTATGGACAGTCTAGATCTAATCGCGGCTTTCATCTAAATAGACGTGGTGTAAGTGAAAATGTACTTACTATAAGTAATTCTCAAATAAATGCTGAAGGATTTTACTACTGTTCGGAACAAAGGTATAGTGGATACAAAAGAGCAGAGGCTTCATACTACGTTAAACATTTAAGTATATGTTTTTGAACGTTAAAAAAATTCTATTAAATAAAATATTTTTTTAAAGGAAATGGAGAAATATTTTTCGATAAAAATTCACCAACTTATTTCACTTTCTTCCGAGACACAACTAGGATTGCTGAGTTTCATGTGAATTTTCAAAGCCTATTGGCTTTGGAATTTACTTGGACTTCTCCCAAAGGAATACGCATAGGAGGAGTATATGATGAGAAATTTTCTAACTTTTCAAATGAACTATCTTCATATATGCAAATTAAAAACATATCTGTAGAAGATAGCGGTGAATACATTTGTACAGCAGCCAATAACATGTCGATGAAAACGGTTAAACTGTGGGTTGATATAAGAGGTAAGTTCACATAAAATATGCATAGCGGCCTGAAACACTAAGAACCTATTAAACCGAACCGAGAAACTGAAACTGAGTTCTCTCAAATAAAAATAGGTCCTTTTCTTAAAATGCCGAAAACAACAAATTTCTACGAATTTCAACCAAATTCTGTTTCTTAATACACAAAATCTCACGAGAGAATAGAACACTTTCTCTTCCCGCCCGATTCTAGCCCAAGAGATTTCATTGGGCTGAAATTGTAGTCCGGTCAAAAAAAAAAAAAAAAAAAAAAACAAAAAAAAAAAAAAAAAAAATAGTGCTATTGGTACAGATGTTGGGAACACCATTTCAAATAAATTAAACAACACCACCATCGCATCGATCCGACCGGTGCGTAAAAAGTTATTCAAGGTCAAATAAATGGTTTTTCCAATTTTTCTGGTGAACGGTATATGTTTTATCATAAAAATATATGAGACAATTTGTAGACCATGAAATTATCTACAAAAATTGTTGTTTTCATTTTTTTGTAAGAATAACCATTCCGGCGTGATTTTATAACTTGAAGTAGTAATTTTTTTTTTAGGTGGAAAAAGGTCGGAAGTTAATGAAACCTTATGAAGTTGTTCATGTATAGTTAGAACATTTTACGAAGTTTTTGACCTCGAGGGCAATGTGGAAAATGACTAGGGGTGGGGTGGGGAGCACGCCTGAATAACATTCGACCTTGCTCTGGTTTTTCCCGATTTACTTTTTTCTTACGTGTTATGGTAAACAAGTTTTCAGTTTTTAGTAGAACGTTAAGTTTCCTACAATTTTGAATGTATAAAAATTGATGTATGTCAATTTTGTAACCGAGATATATGGTGCTTCTAAAAATAGGCCATTTTTCAGAATTTGCTAAAAAATGCCAAAATATTTGCTAAAAATGTAGCTTTTTTCTTCTGATAAAAAATAAAAAAAAAAAAAATTAAAATAATTTTGTTAAAAATTAAAATAAACCTTAAGTTCCTCCCGATATGTATTTAAGTAGCTAGATGATATGAATCCTTGCAATTAATTGCATTAACAAAATAAAAGTGCTCTCCTACGTCCTATAGTATGTGTAAAACGCGGCATTGCTAGAGCTATTGGGCTTCGCACAGCCACCACCGAAAAACCCCTGGTTTAATTCCAGTAAATCTAGATGACAGTCAGGAGCTACATCCGAAAACGAAATCAAAGTAGCCAGCACCAGAAAAAAAACAAACAAAGCTGCTGGAACATATAAGATCCTGGACCAGCGTTTTATGCAAACGGCTTAAGCCGTTTCTGATGTTTTAGTAAATCCTAAGGTACGCAGGTAGAAGAACGTTCTTACGAAGAAAGACGATGTGAGCTGGCATTCATCTGGAAGACAGCTCAATCTACCAAGCAAGGTTGCCGATTTGTGGGGAATTCCCCAAATCGCAGGGAATCTCAACTCGTTTGGGGATATTGTGGAGATTGTCACTTTGCGGGGGAAAATGCGGGGATTTTAACGTTTTAGCAATAAGTGCTTATCGATGGACGATACATTAATAGTTTGGTGATTATTTGATTTGAAGCTATTTCCAGTGCTTGACGGGTACATATTTTATGTGATATCTCAAAAACTCGATGAAGTATGGCGTTTTCACGCTATGTTTGATTTTACTACTAGCGTAAGGTATTTAGCCTTCGTCGCCAGACATGAACAGAACATTTTCCAAACTTAAAAACTGTCATCCACCTTTTACTTATATTGCCATTTGCGAAAGCATCAGTTGAAAGAAAATTCTGTGAACTGAAAAACATAAAAATCGAAAACAGAAATCACCTACACGGAAAGAATTGAAAAATCACCAATTGCGAAATATTCAGTTGCAATTTACAAAACATGTTTTTTTGTAAATCACGGCGCTTTGATTCCAAACTGATAGAAAAATATGGCAATTTAACTTTCAATTCATCGCAAATTACAACAATTCCTATGTTGAGATTTACAATTAAAAGTTATAATTCAAGCTTGTGCCCTTCAAAGTAAATTACAACCTTTTTATCGCAATTTACTACTTCAAGGGAATAATTCCATTTATACTTTTTACCAATCTGTTTTTTCGTGATTTACAATCACTGAGTATTTAAATCAACTCAAGTGTGTCTGACGGCTACGTCGAAGGTCCGGAGTTCGATCCCTGCCTCGAACTAATAATTATCTTTTTTTTTTGGTACTGTCTCTTTTGAGGAAATGTAAAATCCTTGGATAATATGGTTAATATTAAAAGTAGATCTTTGTAAGCCATTCGGATTCAGCGGGAAATGATATTCCACCAGAATATCAACGCACATACAGGAATCGTTCAGAATATAAGTCATTAGGCTCTGGCCCCGCTTGTGTCTCCAATAATGCCTTTTTTGTAGTTCTATTATGTACATTGGGAGCACAAGGTAGACGTCCAAAATAAGACGACTATATTTTTCTCGCCAATAAAACATAATCTTAATTCAGAACACCCCTAAAATGTAACTCATATTCAGGTTGCTTCTTATTATTAATTTTGATATCCGACGTTGATGCATCACCATGGCCTAGTAGATGTGTGCTAGGTTGGTATGCAGAGGGTCTCGAGTTCGATTCCTAGAATCAGCCAAGTAAGTAAAAGTTACATTTTTCAATAAAAAATAATAAATGCTTTTCAATAAATAGAAAACGTTGCTACTCTCAAAGCAATATAATTTGTTAAATTGAGTAAAATGGGGTTGCAATTTACGACTTTACCACTCATTTTTTAAAAAGATATGTTTTTGATTCAAAACAAAAAGATGGAAATCTACGACTCACTTTTTGCAATTTACAATCGAGTAAATATAAAATTGATACAAATTTGGATCAATTTTCGATTCGCGATGGCAATGTTTTATTTCTCAGTATCGAATTACTGACCCAAAAAAGTGATAATTTGCTATTTTTGAGTGGCAATATCTTCATTTCGTTCAATTTTGAAAATTGCGAACAAGGAGTCGTAATTTACAAAACCCCGAGCTAGGGTGAGAAACTGCATAAGATTTTCGTGGTTTGCAGCTCATTTTTCTTGATCTGATCTAAAAATTCTTTCCGTGTACATACATACATGCTGATACCTTAGCTTTTTACTTGTAGTTATAGGTACTAAGGCAAGTTATGCATTCGTCGAAAAAAAAAGAAAAAAGATGGTCTAAAATGTCTGTCAATCTGTCTGTTTGTATAGAAACTGTTAAATTCTAACCTTAATGAAAAGTCGACCACGTTGTTAAACTCCAAAAATTAGAATGACTTTATTTCATCTCCAGATGACAACTAAACATATGACAATTCTATGTTTTATAATTAAAGGTTATAACATAAGGAAAGATAGGATGATACATTTATTAATTCAAATACATGTCAGTCTTCCCCACTAAATATTACATAGCCTGATACCGCGCAGTCTGAGTCCGCATTCTGGTTGATCTTCTCAACTCTACCGCTGGTTGCTGCCTAGAATCTCTCTCAGTTGTTTGTTTAGTCGACGCTTCTGAATCAGGGTTGCCTTTTCTTTCGTGTTTTAAAGTGCTTGGAATGTCCACTGCTTTGTTAGTTGAATTTACCTCATCTTATTTGACTTCCCCGTCTTGTGTAACATCACTTTTTGTTTTTGTTCTTTCAACAGAGGATTCTGTTGAGAGAGATATCGGTATACAGTTCGAAAAATTACCTTCAACCAATGTAGTCCTCATCTGATCGATATGCCTCCGATGTCCGATATGATGTACCATCGACATCTACGATATAATGAAGGTGACCATCTCGTTGGATAACCTTCTCAAATTTCCATTTACATTCCTTATCTTGGTAGAAACGAACTTGAACTAGGTCGCCTATCTTGAAGTTTCTGTGGCACTCCAATGATCTTTCGTTTTCCATAAGGGATGGTCGTAACAAATCCAACCTGGTTCGGTAGGTGAACTTGAACATCATTTCGGCTGGACTTTCACCTGTAGTTGAACTAGAAGTTTTCCTATACTGGACCAGTAGATGTAATTTTGTATGAAAATCGCCCGAGTCGTTTTTGGATGAACGAAGTCCACTCTTTAAAATCTGAACAAAACGTTCAGCTTGTCCGTTTGTAGATGGGTGAGCTGGCGATGTGCGTTTGTGTGAAATATTATTGTATTTTAAGAAATCTTGGAACTCTTTTGAAGTAAAGTTGCTGCCGTTGTCAAAAACTAAAACCCTTGGAATACCAAACCGGGCAAATACTTCTCTTAATGCACATATAGTGTGGAAACTCGTTATTTTATTCATTGGAATGACTTCCAACCATTTTGTTTTGGCATCGACAATAACTAAGAAGTAGCGCTCCATAAACGGCCCCGCAAAGTCAATATGTAAACGCTGCCACGGCTGTGTTGGAACCTCCCATGGATGCGTGATTACTTTCGTCGGCTCTTTCAAAACTCTTGCACAATCCCGACAGCCTCTCACCAACTCCTCTATGTCTCGGTCGATCCCCGGCCAAAAACAATAGCTTCTGGCTAACGCTTTCATTTTGACAATGCCTATGTGTGCTACGTGTAACTCATGAAGCACTTGGGCACGTAACGAAGAAGGTATGATAATACGTATCCCGCGATACACGCATCCATCATGTAGCATCAGTTCACTGGCCATGTTTGCATACGCCGTGCCTCTTAAATTCTCAGCGTTTTGTAATTTAATGATAAGTAAACACAATTCCTTATCATTTTTGATTTGTTGTAAAATATCCTTGTGTGTGATTGGTAAGTATTCGTTCCAAAGTTGATAAATTTCATGCGGGTTGCTGGAATTCACATCGGTAATATTTAAAGGGTTTCTGGAAAGAAAATCAACGTTAGTATGTTCCTTTGTGTTTCTATGTTTAATGGTGTATTTGAATCCGCTAAGGAACTGCGCGTAATGTAAAAGTCACTGTGCTGTAAGTAATGGTAGATTTTTCGATGGGTGAAGGATACAAGCAAGAGGCTTGTTATCGGTTATGAGTGTAAAGTCCCTTCCATAACAGTAATTGAAAAACTTGTGAAGGCCCCAGAAGATTGCAGTGGCCTCCTTATCTAACTGACTGTAGTTTGTTTCCGCCTTGGTTAAACTTCTAGATGCGTAAGCGATCGGTATTTCACCTAGATCAGTTAAATGAGATAATATCGCCGACAACCCAAAGGGCGATGCATCTGTAGCCAACAAGAGAGGAAGTTTTTCATCAAATGGAATTAGACCATTATCACTCATCATCTCGTTCTTTAGTCGCTCGAATGCATGTTGGCACTCTGACGTCCAGACGAATTTTTGATCTTTTCTTAGCAATTTGTAAAGTGGGTGTAGTTTTGTCGATAAATCTGGAATGAATCTATGATAATAATTTACCATTCCCAGAAATTAACGTAATTCTGTTAACTGAGTTGGTGGTTGAATACTTATAATGGCTTCGATTTTGTCTTTGGTTTTATGCAAGCCATCTTTGTCGATTTTATGGCCTAAATATATAACACTCTTCTGAAATAATTTACATTTCGATGTATTTAAATGTATATTGAATTTTCGTAGCACGTTCAACAAATTCAAACATCTTTCAAAAAGTTCTTCAAGAGACTTTGCCGCCACTATAATGTCATCAAAGAACCAAACACTCCCTTAAGATCTCGGAGTATATTATCCATAACTCGTGTCCATATGTTTGGGGCTGTTTTGACTCCAAACATCAGTTTCTTAACCTTGTAAAGGCCCAACGTAGTTGTGATGGTTTGCATTAGTGCGCTTTCATCCGACATGCTGAGGTGTAAATAAGCTTTAAATATGTCAAAGGTGCAAAAGTACTCACAACCTTTTAACTTATCATATAATTCTTGAATTTTTGCAATTGGATAATTATCGTTCATGATACATTTGTTCAAGGTCACCTTATATAATCAGCACATAAACGAACTGATTTATCTGCCTTAATGACGGGTACAATAGGGGTTCCCCAATCGGAATGCTCGACCTTCTCCAAGATGCCTTGCTTTTCCAATAGTCTGATCTCCTCCTCAATTAGGGGGCGTATAGCATATGGTGCTTCCCTTGCTTTTACAAAAATGGGTGATGCCCCTTCGCGTAACTTCAAAACGCCCTTGAAGTCTGGGATGGTACCCACTTTGTGCTGGAATAAGTCTTTAAATTCATCGAAAATCTTCTGTTTCATCCTTTCCAAATCTCCGTTTTCAGCAAAAGTATTAACTGCGTTTATTCCCAGGAAGTTTAGAGCATTTACCCACTCTCGCCCCATTATTGAGTCAAATTTTCCTTGTACTAAGTATAAATTTGCCGTAATTTTTTTTTTATCGCATTCAATTTCTACCTCGGACTTACCAAGTGCTGGAAAAATATCATTGTTGTATGTTTTGAGCATAACTTTAGTGGGTTGTATTTTGGCATTTGGCCAATGGTTTCTAAATGTATTAAAATTCATTACTGATATTGCTGCTCCGGTGTCTAATTCCATGTCGAAAGGAACTCCATTAATTTTAAGGTTGATAAAGTACTTACCACCGTGAGTATCAACACAGCTTCTGTGTACTTTTAAGGCATGTATAGCTTCACTTTCTTTGTTGGCCAAGGTTAGTGCATTTATTTCATGTGGATGATTTCCATCGTCTGTGTAATCATCATCTTCATCATCTGTTATCACTTGTAAAACATTCGCATCTCTCGGAGATGATCTCCACTTAATACAAACAGACGTAGTGTGCCCTGTCTTATGACACCTTTTACAAAACAAGTTCGTCGCTCTACACTTGTTTGCCATATGGTCTGGTTTCCCACAACGAAAACATGTGATTCCCCTTTCGGTCTGGGGGTTCTTGTAATTATGATTAGTCTTTCTAGCATTCGCTCTACGACTTTTTTGTTGCCAAGGTATTCAAAAATAACCGAACCTACTTCTTCACAAAAACACGAAAAAATTGGCTAAATGGTCACTTGTGCCATCCCGTAAGGCTAGGTTTTCTTGTTTTTGTGAAGAAGTAGGTTCGGTTATTTTTGAATACCTTGGCAAGAAAAAGTCGTAGAGCCATAAAGTTTTCAGTGTTGGATTAAAGATTAATGGAAGCGTTGAATTCTGAGAACAAAAATTATACTTAATTACGTAAAATTTTGAAAAAATTAGTTTTAAAATTATTTTTTCAAATTTTTTTTTCAAAATTTTGAGTTTGAAAATTCATATTTTTTAAACTATTCGTTAAAACAATTTAATTTAAAAACAAAATAAAAGGAGAAGTTTTTGGCTTTTCAAAAAGGTATAACACGGTGTTGTAAACGAACCCGTTGATTTAAAATATTTTTTTTTACAAAATAAGTCAATTTTTCAGCAAATTGCCCCTCCCGGCTAAACGGAGGGGAATAGACCCCCCCTCCCGTACGATTTTTTTCTTGTCTCAACTTAACCTACACGCTATAGCTTTTTGGCACAACGCTGGTGAATCACCCTGTATAGTTGTAGGTAGAGGTAGCTCAAGTTTTACTGCATACCAATATTTTTAAAAAATATTTTTTTGTAATTTTAAAAGCTTTAAAATAATTAATGTTTTGGAAACCGCCTATTATATTTTTTTCTAAAAATTATAAATAAATATATTTGCTGAATACCTGTATGAACTGACGTTTTTGATTTTTTTTTTTGAAATTTTTTTTTTAAAAACCGCTCCACAGATTTTTATAAATTTATTCTAATAAATTCGAATTTATCCAAGAAATAAAATGGCGTACTTTTTTTCAGCTCAAATTAGTTTAAGTATTTATTTAAGAATTTTGAAAAAATTATTTTTATCAAAATCTCAAGCCCCTAGACCATTTTTTTTGCAGTTTAAACCATCGAAGAAAATGTTAAAAACAAAGATATATGGCAAAAAACAATGACTGAATAAAAATAAATAAATAAAACTTATGGATTTTTTATTAAAACACAATTTTTTTAACTAGATAATTGTGTGAGGAATTGGTGGGGAACTGGAACTTTGTTCCCCAATTCCCCAATTCGGGTGATTTGACAACGAATTTTGGGGAATTTGGGAAGTTGGCATCGGCAACATTGCTACCAAGCGAACCCTAGACAAAAATTCATGTAACCCTACTCATAACTTATTGCCACCTAGACAAGTTTTTGGTTGATGAGGAAATATTGGTTCGGTCAAAGAGTTGGCTCAGTAAGCGGGTTCAGCTTAGAAATTCTCAAAGAATCATAGCACGCCCCCTAGGGTGGTGTATAGTTCTCAGACGGTTCCACACGCCAAATTTTTGATTGTTTAAGTCGAAAAGGTTAAGGGAAAAAGATCACAAACTGTCTAGGCACTCCCAAATCGATTTCATGCAACCAGACTCCAGTCTTTATTCCACCTAGGCCGGATACTGGTTTGTAGCATTGAATCCGTTAAAGTGGTCAGTCAGGTTAGCGGGTTCAGCCTACCAAACGTCCAAGAATCATACCCCACCATAAAGATAAGTGATTTATTCATAGCCATTTTGTCGCATCGAAGGTCAGATCTTTGATAATTTTATTTGATAGTACATCCAGGTCTTCATAAAAAGTTTCACCATTGACACAGTTTCTGAACTACAGTCTCCTTTTCTGTCTTTGTCTCATTACTACAACCAGTAGTCATTAAAAGGAATACATAGCCTTGCAGCATGTACACCTTCACCGTCGGGTTTTGCCTTTGTAACCCACGTCAAATGCTCACCTAAGGTTTGCTTATTTGCGTCAACCAAATGCGAGCTGTGGGCTGTCAAGAGATATCTCTAGCTAGTATTAGTTTGACTCTCAAGCCTTCCCAGTCCCTGCTTTTCTTAGAAATGCATGAACTAAGGAACAGCCTAGCGAACTCATCACCGCACTTGATCACCTTCGAACCTGTGAGCATCTTGCTAGAATCGAAACATGGGCATAGGTTTTGGAGGTTGACAAAAGGAACACTATCGCCGAAAGTTTTGCTTCGATGGAATTCCACACAAGCAGCAAAGATTTGCTACCACAGCTACCCTCTCTTGAATAGTTTCAGGTTCGTCATTCTTGGCAACCTGTCGAGAATAAAGGTTGCCTTCTTGAACTGGCCTCGCAATCGGTAACTTTCGTTTTAGCCCTGAAAAGCTCCACCATGCCTGGCTCTGCTACCAGGGTTCCTTTTGGGTATTTTTGGGTTTAGTATAGTTGGTAGTGAATCTACTGAAACCATCGACACTACCAAATGGTTAAGACAAGGTGGCGCACTGTCATGCAGCTGTTTCAAAATTTTGCTGAAAAATGTCATACGGAAAACCCATGCAAGCACATCGGGCACCATCTATACATATAATAAAATTGTAACGGGTCGATGTCTGTACATTGAAGATATAGATGCAAAACTAATTTGGGGAGTCTCTATTAGACCCACAGAAGCCAAAACAACCGTTTTAAGAATTTTTGTCTGTCTGTCTGTCTGTCTGTCTGTATGTTTGTACGCGCATCACGCAAAAACTACTGCATGGAATTGAATGCGGTTTTCGCAGATTTATTGGTAGTACGCCAACTTAAAATATAGGCTACATTTTATCGCAAGAAAATATATAATTCTGGATGTTTTTTTAATATTGCTGTAATCGAACGTTATTCAATGAACTTAACGCAAAATTAAAAGATTTTAAAGAAGTTAGCGTCTCACTTACATTATGGCGCTGGAAATCATAAAAATAGCGCCACACTTACCTACATTTACATGAATAGAAATAAGTTAGTCGTTCTGAATAGAAGTTACCTCAAAAACATCATAGATGGCGCTATTTACCACCATATAGAAAATTTCTCATTCAGCGAAAGCAGAAACCGAAAAATAATGTAACCATAAAGAATGGTGAACGAGCAATACTTACGCCCAAAACTGATGATGAAGCGGAGCTGCCATAAATAGCAGTATCGGCGCGGAGTATCGTTTTGAAAGTGGGCATTCCAATAAGGTATATTGCTTCAGAACTTAAATCTCCAACTTTGCAATTTAAACCGTTATGATACTTCGAAATAATGTTATACAGAACCCAAAAATCTTACTGCTGTAGAGTTGGTAAAGTATGTAGCTTTCATACCACGCATACCACGCATTTTGAACCGGTGTTGTGCAAAAATAAAAATATACTGAGATACCTACTTTATTCTAAAATCCACGCGTACGAAGTAGCGGGCAAAAGCTAGTCTTTTATAAATCGACACAATTACTTGGGTTTGCAGACGACATTGGCGTAATAGGAAGAACAAAGCAAGCACTAACGGGTGCCTTCACCGACACAAGACGAAGTATATGCTTTTATCGAAAACAAAATCCGATCCCACCACTGCCAGTCAGAACGTGACCATTCATAGGTATAACTTCGAGGTAGTCAGTGACTTTTGTCTACCTGAGCGCTGCTCTAAGCACAAAGGCAGGCAACAACATTAGAGCTGAAATCAAACGTAGACTAACTGTTGCTTATAGCTATTTCTTTGGGCTGAATAAGCAATTGAGGAATAGAGCCTTGTCGAGAAAAATCAACGAGATGCTGTATAGAACACTCCTGGTCCTGCTATATGGTGCAGAAGTATGGTCCCTTTCCCTATCGGATGAAACGTTACTTGGAGTCTTTTTGAAAAAGGTTCTGCGTACGATTTATGGTCTTGTCTACTTAAAAAGAGATCGAAACCATTGGCGAAGAAGATGCAATGGTAACTATGTGTGCTGTACAGCGACATAAGCCTAGCGAGAAAAATTCGAATTCAACGACTTACGAGTAGATGCGGCTTTGCTATGTATTGCAAATGGACATCAACGCTCCAGCTCTCTAAGTCGTCAACGCCAAATCAGAGGGATTCATAAGCCAAGATAGACCTCATCTTCGATGGAGCGTTGACGTCATCCAACGGAAAAATGAGTTGAATATGAGATACGGTAAGGAGATCTGACGACGGCAACATAGCGAAACAATATTTCGGAAGAAATGCTCAGGGAAATATACGCGTTGGAAAACCAAAATCATCATAGAGATCATCTGTTTTTATATTTTCGTAGCCATAGCAAGTGAAAAATGAAATTGAAAAAAGAAAACAAAATTTAAAAAACACAGCAACAAAAGTTGTTGCATTTAATTTCAATTCGAGCATTAACTAATTTGAAATAAAAAAGTAGTTCCTTGACCTTGTGTGCGTTTCACCCAAGCATTTAATCATCATTTTATTGGCCACGAGCATGCATATTTTTAGTCTTTTTGCTAGTAACAAGTCTCCCTAACAATATGTATATAATTACAGTGCAGTTTTGCACTGGAAATTATATATAAGTGGCGATTTTATCGAACATTGTGCGTCGTATACTCTGTTCAACGTAAATCGGCAGAACAGGGAAGATAGGGAAATTTGTCTCGCAATCTTCTGTAAAGGCGTTTCATACAAAAGCTCTTACAGGGTTTCCGTAGTAAGCATTTCAAATAAGCAACAATCTGAAAAAAATGTATGTAGGGTTGGGTTACCGTTCTTTTCTTAAGATTGAAGTTTTCATTTAGGTACTTTGTTTAATTAATAAAAAAAACAAAACAAACACCACCAAGAGGTAAGATAAAAGACGCGTTTTTTAAGGGTATGTCCAGTAGGCCTAATCCCTTTAAAATAAAAAATTAACAAAAACAATCATTTTATTCATTTAGATTAATATACTCGTGTGTGTCGTTAGCCTTTCTCGACATTAAATGAGTCGGTGGTGTTCTTACCAACCTTGACGGAGCAGCGCGAGTTCTCCATAGTCATCCTGCACAATCGAACGAGTTTGGCAGGGATGCCAAGAAGTGACATGGCTCTGTATAGCTCGTTCCTGTTTACGCTGTCATAGGCGACTTTAAAATCGATAAAGAGGTGGTGAGTATCGATCTGTAATTCTTGGTCTTTTCCAAAATCTGCCGAAGTGTGAAAATTTGGTCAACGGTTGACTTACCGGGCCTGAAACCACACTGATAGGGGCCAATCAGTTCACGTGCGAAAGGGTTCAGACGTTCACACAGAATGGCCGACAAGATTTTATAGTCGACATTTAGGAGACTTATACCTCTGTAGTTGGCGCAGCTTAGAGTATCTCCTTTCTTGTGGATAGGGCACACAATGCTGAGGTTCCATTTGTCAGGCATACTTTCATCCGACCAGATTGTACAGATGAGTTGGTGTATGCTCCTCACCAAGTCATCTCCCGCTGCTTTGAAGAGTTCAGCCGTAAGGCCATCAGCTCCAGCAGCCTTGTTGGACTTTAGTTTAGATATTGCTATCCGAACTTCTTCTTGGTCGGGAGGACGGAAATTTTTTTCTTCATCATCCAAATCGAATGGATCATTCTGCCTGACAGCGATTAGTTGGTTGTCTTCGCCGTTTAACAGTCTGCAGAAGTGTTCTTTCCAAATTCTCTGCACCGACTGTGTATCTACAACGACATTCCCACCCTCGTCTCTACATGCTTCCGCTCGGGCTTTGTAACCCTTGGACGAATGCTTTACCCTTTGGTAGAACTTTCGAACATTGCTTCTGCCGTAGCACCCCTCAATAGATTCAACCATTCGTTTTTCCAGTTCTCTTTTTTTTCTTCTAAAAAGCCGATGTTCCTCTTTCCTCTTTTGCTGGTACACCGCACGGAAAGCGCTCTTGGCAGCTCTAGTTCTGGCATTCAGAACTGCATGATAGGCTTCGTCTTTGGCCAAGTGTGCGAGCCTGCACTCATCATCGAACCAGGTGTTTCGTTGTGGTCGCCTAATGAAACCCAAAACATCCGTGGCAGCGGTTTTGATGGCCATTTTGCAATGTTGTCACTGGCCACTGGGCCTCTGGGTTTGGCGCAGGCGAAGGGCTTGTCAAGAGATAAGAGGAGACATGATTGGCAAATGTTGTGGCGGTCTCTAGCGATTTTAACTTAGCAACATCAATCTTTCTCACAGTGGATGTTCGGTTCTGCGGTCTGGTGGAGATCCGCATTCGCACTTTAGCTACAACAAGGTAGTGGTCCGAGTCTATGTTGGCCCCTCGGAAAGTGCGGACATCCATAACACTGGAGGCATGTCTGCTATCAATCGCAATGTGATCAATTTGGTTGACGGTATTTTGATCAGGAGACCGCCAGGTCCCCTTGTGTATATTGAGGTGTGGGAAGTATGTGCTAGTTAAGATGACACTTCGCCCCGCAGCAAAGTCGATTAGCCTGTGTCCGTTACCGGAAGTCTTGTCGTGCAGGCTATGCTTTCCGACTGTCGAGCCAAAGTTAACCTCCTTTCCGATTTTGGCGTTGAAGTCACCAAGAATAAACTTAGTGTCGTACTTCGGGCATTCATCATACGTCTTCTCGAGAAGATCGTAGAATTCTTCTTTGGTCGTGTCATCTTTTTCCTCTGTGGGGGCGTGGACGCAGATCACCGAGATGTTGCTGAATTTGGATTTAATGCGGATTGTGACAATGCGTTCGCTTATGCCACGAAACCCCAAGACTTCTTGCCTAAGCCTTCCTCTTATCACAAATCCGCATCCAAATAGCCGCTGTTTTCTTGTCCTGTAGCACTTGCCGTAGTAGATGTCACAGGTTTTCATCCTCCTTGTGCCTTCACCATCCCATCGCACTTCTTGGATGGCTGTGATGTCGGCTTTGACACCATCTAGGGCCTCCACTAATTGTTCGGCGGCACGTGGCCTGTTAAGGGTCCGGACATTCCACGTGCAGAACCGAAATTCGTTGTCCTTGTTTCGTTTGCTAGGGTCTTCATCAGTAGGGTCATCCATATCCGAGGCAGTTGGTTGTTTCGGAACCAGAGGTTTTTTACGTGGTAGGGAAGTTACCCCGACGCACAACCCCCAACCTGGGGGACCAGGCCCTATGCTGCTCTCCTTGGACAAAAGGAGCTGGAGAAATCCAGAGTCAGTAACCCACTACGGGGATGTGAGAGCTACCGTTGGTCCTGTATGGGCTCATCCGCCACCTTCTCTATTTCACTACCCTGACTAATAGTAGTGAAAGGACCCAAAGACCTGAGCTCCAAATATGTCGAAGTAGCTCAATGGGGTGCCTACCATATAGTCTGTAAGGGTCGCCGTTGGTTCACTTAATTGGAAGCTCATCCGCCGCTCGCTTGCTTTCTGAGGGGTTCGTACAGAATAAACTGCTACCCAACAAGAGAAACAGAGGAGCTTTATGGCAGGGCAATTATAGTGTTGCTATTTTTCTGTGATCAACACTCGCGCTTATAAGTTCAGCAAGTCAAGTCCGTGTGGACAAGACCAGTACCCGATGGCTACCACTTGGAGGTAAAATAAGCACAATTGATGAGTATGAGACAGTTGCAACGCTGGGCATCGCCATGTTGATACCAATGAGGGTCTACCCTATTCATACAGCACCCAGCCATCTGGTTAGGTTCTGTAATGAAAAATAATTTATGCGCACCATCTTCATCACCCAAATCGACTCGCAAAATTACCACCACCTACATTACAAATTGCATAACAAAATATGCAAAGAAATCTTATGCCCAAAAACCAATAATAATATCCACCCGAATTTACATGCCAACACCTCTTGCATAACTGCACAAAAAGTATTTCGTAAATCCTCAACCACCATCCATTACACAATTTCTGAAAGCGAAATACTTACCTGTCAACGAAAACATTAAAACCCTACACCTAAATAATGGCACAACGTCAAGAATAATACTTATTATTCTCGTTTTATGCAGAATGAAACTTATTTGTGCACCCATCTCTAGCACACCATAATATAAAAATGATTGCCACGCATTTACCTTACGTTTGCAGCAAACGAGTAAATACGTTCACTACCTTACCTATCAAGATATTTTCCGAGCGCACCCATATTTCCATTTTTTCCATCACAACTAGCACCAACTTCACTGATTTTGTCATCAGCACAATAAGCCAGCATGGCTGGCCTCCCCACTAATTTAACTTTTTGTGTGAGCAATTGTGTTTGAAGTTACTTGGGACTGGCGACGGATGTGCCAATTCCTTTTCCGTTCACCAGCCACGCCAAGAGCATCGGACCCCTCATAAATTTTGGTGACGCCAGCAACAATATCCCTATATGGATTAAATCGAAGGTGAGTGAGTTTTTTTTTCTTTGTAGAACTTTTTAGAACAATCTTTTGTTCACGTGGCTAAACGCCAATATAAAGTAGGTAAAATATATAAAAGATATCGACAAATTGTTGTAGGTAGATGAGGACCACAGGACATCTGAGAAATTAAGGAAAAATCAACAAGATACGACAATTTATAAACCCGGCGTGCCCCTGGAAGTGGTCAACGCAGCCAAAGGCGTCACCGCCACTCGGTTGCCACAACCTCCGTTCCACAGCCCAAGAGGAATACGCTCCAACACCAGCGAATAACCAGCATCACGTGCGAGGAAGCCCTTTTCGACGCGATCGAAAGGATTCCGCAAATATAGTTTTTTTTTTCTCTTGAAATGAGGAAGTTTCCTCTCGTGTGACATTTTGAAATAAAAAGGTATGGTGAATGTGCGAACAAAATGTTTAAGTTAGTGTTGCTCAGGAGTAACAAAAGAACTTTTTACCCCTCATTCCAGATTGGTCCACCTTCTAGAGACACGCCGAAGATTTTCATTTCATTTTATTTTTCATTCAGATTCAGATTCTGACTTTGATTTTAATTTTTTGATTTTTCATTATCAGCATTATTTCATATATTAATGTGAAATACAGAAGTCTTGAGATTGCCTGTCCATTCTCCGTATCTAATCCTGCAATAAAATCCAGAAGCATCACTAGTTTCTTTGAGTCTATCTACCTTCCTTCGACGGGTAAGAATTGTGCACAAGTCTCTCTGCACCAGCCTAGTTTTCATCGTATGACCACGGTTGTATATGACTGATACGTCTACCGTATTGGATCACGTGCCACTGTAAAAGCACGTGCCTTGAACGTACGACACCTCAGCTCATGTGGGACATATCTACAACAACATCGTCACTCTGTTCCATTGGCAAAAATACTGGAGCAAGCTAAGTAGCGGCGCTTAGCCCAGACCAGCGTTCCATCTTTCGAAACACAATACCAGAGTCGTTATCATCAGCAACATCAATTATATCTATGTATTTTATTTATCGATAAGTATTTTAGATTATAATATACGATTGTAGATAGTAGATAACTGAGTAGAATTTTGATAAATTTTGGAATCTTTTATAGACAGGGTGTTCTAGCCATTGGTTAAAATATTCCCAAGTTCCAGGTTTATATAAGCGAAAGTTCATAACAAAAATAGAGCAGTGCAAATCAATGATCTAGCGAAGCAGATGAGTTAAGTCAGATACCATTTTGGGGATTTATAAAGAGACACCAAAGGGGATAAGAAAGCAAACACACCAGAGATACACAGTCAAAAATAATTCAGTGAAAAGCAATTCAATCAAAGTGTAACGTAAATTATGACACTGGACTTTACCATAGTCTAGTTTGAAGTATTTGAAATCAGTAACCCAGTATACTTTTAACCTTGTTTGATTTTTGAAAAGCCAGTAAGGCTCATTAACGTAGAATCAGTGCAAATCATAAAGAACATACATACATACATCATCAAATTACGTCAAAAGTGGTATATATTTTCTATTATTATCAAACAGCAGAGACGCCGTTCCAGCTTTGATTCCGGAGTGCACTTCAGCAACAAAGTTTTGGGTGAGTTCGTTCCAATTTATTATACCTATATTGCAAATTATATATCACAATATTGACTGAGCATTTGTTGATGAGAATTGATATAAAAGTTGAACAAGAAAGATAGTTTTTTTTTGTGGTTACATACGTCAAGCTTACATTACATTCCGTCAAGAGGAATTTCAAACAACATCAAGAACAAGCGAGACTGAGTTCAGTGATAGTATTCCTGAACAGTCGTACATATTTTTTTTTAATTTTTCTGTTTTCAACGATATTTATTCTGAATCAGATTTGGGATAAAAGTAGCATACTCCGCTTGAGAGTTATCAAGTGTTTTTCAAGAGTTTTTAAAAAGGAATTATATCTGTGGTATAGAATTATTTAAATTCAAAGAATATAAAATTTACCAATTGCTGTGTTTGAAGATTTAACTAATTGGCTGTGTATCAGAATCAGAGATACACAATTGAGTATAACATAATTGGTGTGAACAGAAGTTTTTTAAATTGGTTTAGTTTAGAGCGTTAAAAATCCAATACTGGTGTGATCAGGAATTTGAAGTTTAAGATATAACATTAAGATAATTTTTAAGATTTATAACAAGATTTGAGTAAGTTTATTTTTTTTTGTTATTAAAGAATTTTTATAACGATTTCAGAAAATTTTATGTGTTATTATTCGTGTTTAGTTGAGGGATATGATTGATCCCTGTGAGTTATTTTCCGTTATTAGTGATGCATAAGAGCATCGTTATGAGTTTGTAAGGTTTCAGGTCTATGGAGAGTCGGCAGGAGCCGAAGCGCAGCAGGGAACATGGGAAGCCAATTCCCCTTACGGTAATTTTTGTGCGTGTTAAGTTTTGAGTTAAGTTTAGTAATGTTGTTTAGCATGGAGTAAGGAGTTTTCCTTACGTCTTGTTTGATTTTGGAAGATTCGCCGAATATTTACATTAGCCAATGCGAATCCGCAGGAACGAATATGGATCTTTCCATATTTAGTTCATGGGTGGGTATAGAAGGCTAGAGGGACACAAACACCTTGTTCTACGCTTTTAACATATTTTCTTGAGTGACAGTAGAATCCATAGAACCTTTTTTTTGATTATTTATGCTCAGGGGCCACGTCCACCTATGGTCCCCATTCTTCTTCTTTCTTGGTAGAATTCTTCAACATTCAATTCGTGTTTGAAGTGAATGATCCAATTATCCAGATACAAAATCTTGCTATAGCTCCATGCATACTTCGGGCCCCAGCTCAACTAAAATAACCCCCAAGGTCAAGACCACCCTGGCCGTAGATCCGTTATTTAACAATGTAACACAAGCCTATCTTCCTGTAGCAAGGACCACTCCCCACCCGGCGAGTTTAAGCGATGGCACCCCACAACGGATCGATGCGACTGTGGAAGAGAAGGCACCGACACTTATGGCTTGGACGCGCCAGAGGGTAATTATACCTCTGGTGCTAAAAGTCATAATAATCCTGGTGGCAGAAGTAGACATTTTCATCTCAAAGGAAGAATTCTTGTAGCTTAACCACTGATAACCCTGAACGTATTCTAGGGAAGGCAAGTAACATCGGCTTGAGCAAGCATAGTAATGGTTAGTAGTTATTGGTAATTCTTCCCCCTTGAGGTTGTGAATGGTACACATCCCGTATGAGTTAAGTTCTGATTAGTTTGTGTTGATGACTTGGTATAATGAGTTTGAGTTTGTTTGTCGGTAGGTTTGACAGTACAACCTCCGAGTTCCGTTTATTCGAGTTACAGTTTACTAAGATAAGAATCGTTTTCTTTGGGTACGTTTTGTTCCGGTCTAGATTTGTGTTGGCGATACGGTATATTATAACACCTACGTGTACCAAAACCTTTAAACAATTACACGTATCACAGTGGTATGAAGCTCAGAGATGGCACATTATTGCTGGACCTGCTGAGTATGGTTGTAAGTGGAATGTGTGAGCTGTCGGTGGAGTGCGACTGCGATGCGTGTGAGCTGTGATGAGATGACATGAGGATATGATAGAGGAGATAAGGAATGGGAAGAAAAGGTATTATACGTTTAGTAGTTTTCTTCGCGTTCGCGCATTTGTCTCTCGATTTGTATTCTTCTTTTTGTAATATCATTTATGATTATATTAATAATCATTAATGATATTTTTTCTTAGTCTTCGTTACAGTTCTATGACTTTTTCAGTCTACAAGCATTTATATCCAGCTTTTAGTGCTTTGGAAATAAACTCTTCCAACTTTTCTCTAATAACTTTGATAGAGTAAAAGTTCTTTGATCGAAGCTTATAGAAAGACTTTGTGAACTTTTGTGAACAAGTAGGTTCGATTATTTTTCAATATATTGGGAACAAAAAGTCATAGAACCATGCGGTTTTCAGTGTTGGATTAAGAGTTAATGGGAGCATTGAATTTTGAGAATAAAAATAGTACTTAATAACGTAAAATTTTGAAAAAATTAGTTTTAAAATAATTTTTTTTAATTTTTTTTCAAAATTTCGAGTTTGAAAATTAATATTTTGAAAACGGTTCAATAGAATAACTTCATTTAAAATTACAAAAAAATAATAAGTTTTTGCCTTTACAAAAAAGTATAGTGTGGCTTTGTAGGAGTTACCGTTATTTTTTAATAATTTTTTTCAAATTAAGGTCATGTTTTTAGAAAATTGCCCCTCCCGGCCAAATGGAGGGGAATAGACCCCCCCTCCTATACAATTTTTTTCTTGTCTCAACCCAACCTACACGCTATAGCTTTTTCGCACAACGCTCGAGAATCACCCTGTATAATATATAAATATAGGTATATATGTATGAATGTATGTATATATTACTAGCTGTCCCGGCAGACACGTTGTTCTGCCCTTCCGAGCAGAGATAGCGATGACAGATATAAACATTTTAAATATTAAGCGATAAATTTGACTTCTAATTATATTTATAAGTCAAATTAGTTTGTATAAAATATGAGAAAATGGATGTTTTTTTTTTTTAATTTATATTATTTCTTCTTTTTATTTTACTATCGCAGAGCCTTTTCGTAAACTACATTTTTTGTTTTTCCCGGAGTTGTGCTATAAATATACAGAAGTAGAAGTGATGGCTTTCCTACGCGTGAACATGATACATACAATTATTATTATTGTCCGTGGGAGAAGCATGGATATTCAAGGTCGATTCCGCACAATTCCAAAGGTTGTCCTTGCGCCTTATTTATTGTCATGGCGAAAGCAAGACGTATTGGAAATTGCAATCGTTTGAAATTAAAAGGTAAATCTGGCGGAATTATTGGAATAAGCGGAATCAATACATCTTCACCTTTAAATTTTCCTTTTAAAATCGTTGCTTCAATAAGATTATTCATGACATTTTTGACTGCTCATCTTGTTCCGTTGCACAATCGAGGTGGATTTATATTCCAAAGAAGAATAATGGGTGCACCAACTTTCAAATTTAAACGATGAGGCGGCAGTCCAGGCAAATCCAAGGAATTCAGAAATTCAGTTGGATAATTGACAGCGTCATCTTGATTCGTGACCGTATCTACTGATTGATACGTCACAATCTCACCAGGCATATCATTTAAAATATCCGCATGCAATTGACCGACGTCCTTATTTTTGGCTGCCAGTAGGTATTGCTCTTTCACCTAAAAAATTGTGATTTCGATAGTTTTGCGCAATGTTTGGAAAAACACTTGAAACCAATTGCTGTTTTGTTTGTACGAAATTACAAAAATTATCTGGCAAAGTGATTAATCCAGTAGTAGCATTAATTGGAATTTGTCCATTTCCTATCGACAGTAGTTGTCTAGAAAATTTGTCAGCATATGGGTCATTTAGTAATTGTACTCTTACATTTGTTGTTAAAGTGAGTATTTGTAATTGTACATATCTCCATAAACTGGATGACTTCAAAAATGTCCTTAATTCATCTGCTGGAGTTGAACGGGGAATCACTGGCAGCGTTTGACGGAAATCGCCAGCCAACAATATCAGAGCGCCACCGAATATTTCTTGTTTAGTACGTACTCGTAAATCATTCAAAGTCATATCTAAAGCTTCCATCGATCTCTTATGTGCCATTGTACATTCATCAAACACTATTAATTGGCATTGTTGCAAAACTCTTCCCATTCCAGAATTTTAAGAAATGTTACACGTTGCATTTTCATTAATTTGCATATTCAATGGTAATTTAAGTGCAGATTGCGGTGTACGACCAACATCCAATAATGTGGCAGCTATTCCAGATGATGCAAGTGCTAATGCTATATTGTTTTATGATCTTATAGTCGCTAACAGCAAGGAAATCAAAAATGTTTTTCCGGTACCGCCTGGTGTATCTAAAAAAAGACATTAATCTGCTTTCGTTTTGTAGAGCTTGAATTATGGTATCATACGCATTTTTTTGTTCTCGATTCAATTTGGGCAGATTCAAATTTATAAATGTGTTCATTTCATTTATATCATATTGTTGTTCACGTTGCATTTCTTGATTAAATGCGTCATGTACATATTGATCGATTAGGAGCAGGCAAGCCTAATTGTGACAATGTTTTATTTACGATTGCTAAGCACATATCTTCAATTATAACTAATGCCTCATTATACATCTCCAGCGTAGTGATTAATTCCTGATTTCTAGAAATACGACGCATTCTATTCAAGATATCTTCAGTCATATAGTCACGATAACTATGCCACAATTCTACTGGATTTTATGGAAAACATGTTGCGATAATTATTGAAAATAATGTTCTTATTTGATGCGGTAAACCTGTGGATGATGCATCCATAAGTGGGGCATCCAAATGATTATCATTTTCTAATAAATGCAGTTCTTCACATGCTTGACGATAAGTGTGGCAAAGACGCCCATTCACTCTTTTCAAACTCAAAAAAGATGTATAGGTCCACGAACATTAACCAATAAAAGACGCAAATAAAAACATTCATGTTGGCTGGGATGCACTGCATATTTAGGAATGAGTTTTTCTATGGACAGAATACTAAGTGAAATTGTATGAAGCATTCAAAAACAAAAATGCATTATATAAGTTTTAGAATTTTAATGCATTCATAAAACTTTTAGAAAGTAATAGTAGAACTAATTCAAACCAATAAATAACAATATCATTCTTGGCCGCCCACGATCCATACAAAATTGCCCATTCTCCTTTCTTGCATGCTTCACGATAATGTTTTGGTGTATTTGTATACACCGCGCAAAACCATACAAAAATACAAAAAAAAAATAGCAAAAGCAACAACAAATGTTTATGTTTTTGACTTCAAAACTAACAACAAAAATCCAATATTATAAAATTCTGACGATGACTGATTAATATTTCAAATAAATAATTTTTGAGTTTTGCTAATTGAGCTTTAAGTGTATTCTTTACGCACGCACAACACACACATACCAATTTCAACCAAACTTCACTGAATTCGTATATAGACCAATACCAAAGATGTGTTAAAGTTTGGCTGAAATTGGTAGACGGGTTAAGGCGTGAATCGGCGACTAAAAAAATATAGTTTACTTTTTATATATATAGAAGATTTATTTCGTCAGAATCTTTATACTATCCAAATGAAGTGGGTTTCTTTTCTTATGAAAAACAGTACTTCGACTCGATAGATATGGATTAGAGGAAAGTAAGAATCTTTTGAACACATCTATTTATTTATTTATTTATTTATTTTTTTTAGCTTCGTCGACCAAAGAATAAGGTGGATAGACAATATAATCAATATCTGCCAGCTGCTGTCACATGGTTTCATACTAAAAGTGCCAAGTTTTGCGTTTACCATCAACAGAAGCGCTTCCTCTGCAGAAATAATTTTATTTTGTTTTTGTTGGCTTAGTCTAGCCTTTTTGAGACTGGTAGCCATTGCAGGTGAACTAAATGCAAGCTCCTTTAATTTGCTCCTTTAATTTGCTGCATCTCTTTTGCCAGATGATCGTAAAGAAACTCTAGCAGCACTATTAGCAATTTAGTGCACACCATCAGTTCTTTGACTTTGCGTTTTTGCACGTTCGGGGCACATTCATCAAACGCCTTTGGAGGTCGTCCAAAGTTAGGTTTCGTGCTAGATGATATGATCAGATCAAAAAACTCCTCCGGCATCTTCAATTTTTCATCCAACCATTTCTCATTAGGCTTTTTAAACTTAACCATATCTCGCATACTTCTTTCCCACCTTGCTGATATTCTGCAACTTATAGAGCTCACATATATATGTTTGGAGAACTCTACGGACCTTATCTGTGTCCACAAGGCTGAAACGTTCCATGATATGTATAGAAATTGCCATATTTCGGTGTTCTTTTTTGAATTTTTCCATACCTCAAAAACAGCCTGAATTATACTGATATGTCTATGCAAAAAAAAATAAAATGCACGACTGGGTCGCACGTACTTGCTCTGTGGGTGCAATAGTACGACGAAAACAAACTTTTCGATCGATAAGAACAGCTCATTTTTGAAAAATTTGGTAAAAACTAAAAAAAAATTTGGCTAAAACTGGAAAACTCGATATACGGGAGCTAACGTTTAGTAACCTTTAGTATATCAAATTTAGATGTCGTCTTTTGGGTGATATAAATGATATAAATTTCCGCTAATGGTCAAATTAATAAAACTGATATTACCAATTTCCGCTATTATCATGTGTAGCCAAAAACTAAAAATGCAGTTTTCTTTGAAGTATTTTATATATGTAACATACAAAGTTTCATACAAATCGGGCGAGCCTTTTTTGAGTAAATTAGAAAAAACGAAAAAATTGGCCAAAATCTAATGGCTCTTTGTATAGGAGCCACCATTTAAAAAAAAATCAATGCCATCTGAAAGGAAGCTAAAAGAAACTAAACCAAACAAAGTTTGAGTGAATTCGATGCAACCGTTGACAACTTATGGCCATTTGAAAAAAAGCCGTTAAGAGCAGATCTCCGTTATTTGCATTTTTAGCCAAAAACTGAAAACGCAGTTCTCTTAAAAACACTAAAGAATATAACACACAAAGTTTAATCAAAATCGTTAGAGCCGTTTTCGAGCAAATTAGAAAAAAACCAAAAAATATTGGCTAAAACTTATCGGCTCGTTGTATGGAAGCCACCGTTTAGAAAGGCTTCAGTGAAAAATTTACAAAGCCATCCTATAGAAAACTATAAAAAACTATGTCAAACGAAATTTGAGTCGATTCAATCAAGCCGTTGTGAACTTATGGCTATTTGAAAAAAAGCCGTTAAAACCTGATTTTCGTTAAGGCTATTTGAGCCAAAAACAAAAAACGCAGTTTTGTTACAAATGCTTAAAGTAAGCTAAATTTTGAGTTTAATCAAAATCGTTAGAGCCGTTTTCGAGAAAATTCAAATTGAAAAAAACCGTTACTTGAAAGGTACCAGTTTGAGCCAGGCTAAAACGAAATAAAAAAACCTCGACAACCGTTTTTCTTCAAACTACTATATATAAAGTTTAAAGATAATCCGTAAAGCGGTTTAGGCTGTAGCATGACGTGAAAAATCGCACATCCGCACAGACGCACAGACAGACCGACGGACGGTATGGCGAAAACCACTTTTTTGGGCTTCTCTATCATCGTAATGTCATGTTTGATTAAAACCTCGATTTTTTACTTGCGATTATAGGTACTATAAGGCAAGTTATGCATTCGTAAAAAAAAAAAAAAAAAATTCTAACAACCAAACATGACATTACGATGATGGAGAAGTCGAAAAAAGTGAGTCCGACAATTCTGTCTGTCTGTCTGTCTGTCTGTCTGTCTGTCTGTCTGTCTGTCTGTCTGTCTGTCTGTCCGTGTGTCTGTCTGTCTGTATAGTTACCTACAGCCTAAACGGCTGTACATAGTACTATTATGACGTCCTACAGAGGGGTTTTTGGAATTAGCATCTTAGCTCCAAAACTAATGGTACCTGCCATACGATTTTTTGTGAAAAATTAAATTTTCTCAAAAACGGCTCCTACGATTTTGATAAAACTTTCTGAATGATGTTTTCTGTGCAAACTTTATGTTTTAGTTGGAATAGATTTTTCAGGAAAAGTCTTATAACGGTACCTCCCAGGACCGGTTTTTTGAAATCCGATTTTATCGTAAGCCACTTGACAAATTTCGATGAAATTTTTAATGTAGAAGCCCTTTTATAAACGAAATAATATAAATTCTTAATTTTTCCAAAAAAAATTTTTTTTGACTTTTTAAAAAAAGTTTCAAAATTTTTTTTTAAATTTTGTTTTTTCCAAAAACGGTTTAATCTATATTTTTTTAATTTTATTTTTCTGATAAAAATTACAAAGTGCTAGAAGTTGGCATACTCAAAAAAAATTTGGAATATATTTTCGAAAAGTTTTTCAAAAAAAACTGTTTTTTGAAAAAAACTGGTCCAACGATTTTGAAAAAAATTTTCGTCAAAATTCAAAAACATAAAAGAAACTTGATGGCTTACTTCATTTTTTCCAAAAAACGTTTAAGGTATTGATTTTAAAGTGATTTATAAAATTTCATATGATTTTTTCAACGCTTTTTCCCAAAATCTCAAGCACCCAAAACCATTTTAACACATTAGAGCAAGTTCGTACGACCCAGTCGTGCACTTTATTTTTTCTGCACGAAACCAATACTTGCCCTATTGAGCTAGTAAAAATTGTATGAAGGGAGCACTCAGAAGCAAGAAAAGTAAATTGATTCTGACAAATAAAACACAGGAGGAGGTTTTAAGCAATATTGCACATGCTATACATGCGTATACATTTTAAAAAGGCTTCCGGAAGTTGAAACACACAAAATAAAACAAGTATTACAACAACAACAACAACAACAACAACAAGCAAACGAATACTTCTTCCATTTATAATTAATTTTTTTTTGTTAGCAAACCTTAAGAATCAAGCATATACCAATAACTTTAAAAAAAACTATTTTGGGTTCTAGCTTTACTAATAAGGTAAACACACAACGACCAAATTTATTAACTTTGTGCAACTGATTGCATTTTTTTTAATGAGATTTAGCTGTTGCTCTGTTTGCTCCCCAACGGTTAATCAAGTCTTATGAAAATTTATGTTGTTAACATATTGTTGCCTTTGAATTTTTCATTAAGTTCCGCTAGATTTGCAAAATAGCACACTGTGCGTCGTGACAATATCAATTTATTTGTTTCATTGGACCTAAAGCCCATTTTATAAAATATATCCATCCGTAGAGCAACAGGGACAGCAAACGACGCCATATTTCTCGCCGCTCTTTTGACATTTCTCTTGAATTAGGTTTGCCATTTCATGATGAAAAGATATACGAGCCAACAACGAGTCGAAATTATTAAAATTTACCACCGAAATTCAGAGTCAGCGGCCTCAACGTTAAGAGCGCTACGTCCAATTTATGGTCGTCATAATCGTCCTAGCAGATCAACAATTGAGCGTCTAGTGGAAAAATTTGAATCCACAGGCACAGTACAAAATGTTCCCGTGCCAGTGAGACAAAGAATTGCCCGTAGTGTCAAGAATATTGCGGCCGCTGAGGCTTCAGTAGCAGAAAGCCCAAATGTGTCTCTCACACGTCGTTCTCAAGCGTTTAGCATCTCTGTAACGTCGTTTTAGCGAATTTTGCGAAAAGATCTTGGCCTACATCCTTACAAAATTAAATTGACGCAAGAACTGAAGCCGCTTGACTACCAGAAGCGTCGTATGTTCGTGAATTGGGCTGAGCAACAACTTGAAAATGATTCGGATTTTCATCGAAAAATCATCTTCAGCGATGAGCCTCATTTCGGGCTGAATGGCTTCGTCAATAAACAAAATATGCGGTATTGGTCAGGCAGCAATCCACACGAACTCCATGAGTCATCATTGCATCCCGAAAAAATTACGGTTTGGTGTGGTTTATTGGTAGGTGGCGTCATTGGGCCGTACTTCTTCCGTGATGATCAACACCGGCCATTGCTGTGAATGGGGATCGCTACCGTTCAATGATAACCGAATATTTTTGGACCCAATTAGATGATATGGACTTGGAGGACATGTGGTTCCAACAGGACGGCGCCACAAGCCACACAGCGAATGTCACAATCAATTTATTGGAAACCAAGTTTGGAGAACGTGTTATCTCACGAAATGGTCCAGTCGCTTGGCCGCCTCAGTCGTGCGATTTGACGCCGTTAGACTATTTCCTGTGGAGCTACGTCAAGTCTATGGTTTATGCCAACAAGCCAGCGACGATTGATGAACTTCGTACGAATTTCGAACGTGAAATTGCAGCAGTATCGGCCGATTTATGCTTGAAAACCGTCGAAAATTGGGTTCAGCGTCTGGACTTCTGCAAGCGTGCCCGTGGTGGCCATGCAAAAGAAATCGAGTTCCATACATAATGGCATCGAACGTACTTTCACAGGAATAAAAAATTTCATTGATATTCAAAACCGTTTTTGTTTTATTTAAAAACTTTTGTAGCGCTCTTATTGAAAAACCCTTTAGTAGTACATCAACCAAAAAATAGTAATAGTAGTATTTTAAAAGAAATAGTAGTACCGGCCTTTTAAAGCCTTGGAAATAAATGAGCATCAAATTTTCTATCTAAATATTTTATTTTGAACTGTTTTTTCTTTGACAAAATAAATACAACAACATCTATATACATATACACATAAATAAAAATGAAGTGTCTGTTTGTAATTTCAAAATGTCAGTTTCTTACTAAATGCGTATGAAAGTACATACGGTACTTAGAACAAAAACGCAATTTTTAAAATTTGTGTCTGTCTGTCTGTCTGTCTGTTTGTTCCGGCTAATCTCGGAAACGGCTTAACCGATTTTGACGGGATTTTCACTGGCGGATAGCTGATGTTGTAAGGAATAACTTAGGCTATTTTAATTACTCCTATAGGTGGCGCTGCGGTCGCAATTTCCAATTTTCTTATTTATGGGCCGATTTTGACGGGATTTTTACAGGCAGATAGCTGATAAGCCGAATTTACTTAAAATTACACAGTATCTATACACATAAATAAAAAGTGTAAAATATCAGCTATTTACTGAATGCATATGAAAGAATTATTATTTTCAATACTTTGATGAATTTTGGCGAAACGAAGTTCGCGGGTCAGCTAGTATAAATATAAATTGCTTAAAAAAAAGTTCACAACAGGCTTGCACGGAATTTCTCTAATGTGTGACAGTAGTCTTGGGGCTTGAGATTTTGAAAAATAGTTAGCAGAGACAAAAATCATATATGTAGGGTAGGTAGGTATCTACTTTTATTATTTGTTAGTTAAAACTTTTTTTTTTTTGGGAAAATGGAGTAAGTCAACTAATTTCTTTTAGATACTGTTATGCATTTTTTAGAAAAAAATATCAAAATCGTTCGAAAAGTTAAAAAAAAACTATTTTTTTTAAAAAACTTTGAAAACATATTCAAATTTTTTTAGTATGCCAATTTCCAGCAATTTGTAGTCAGGAAAATAATAGTAAAAAAAAATTACAGAAACAGTTTTTGCAAGAACCAAAAATACACAAAATTAACTTAAACTTAACTTCACTGAAATCCGTCAAGTGATTTACAAGAAAAGCTAATTTTTGAAAAAAATGCGTTATATAATACCGTTAGTTTTAGAGCTAGAATGCTTATTCCAAATATTCATCTATAGGACGTAATCATAATACTGTGTATCAAGTTTGAAGAAAATAGATAAAGCCGTTTATGCTGTAGGTGCCGATACACCCATGCAGCAAAACAGACAGACAGGAAGAACTGTCGCACTTACTTTTTTCGACTTCTCTATCGTAATGTCATGTTCGATTGTTAGATTTTTTTCACTAATCAACAACTTGCCTTATAGTTACCATAATGAAAAGTTAAAATAACATTTTTAACTTTTCAAAATAGCTACTTAAATAAGTAATTATGATCATGTAGCAGGATAAACAAAATCATAAAAGAGGGAAATCCTCTTCTTTTTTATGAGAAGAAAATTTGAAATACAAATGCTGCCTAATATCATAAAATTAGAAGTGGAAACAGTTTTTTTAAGGGTGACATTATAGTTTGCTGCTTGAGTTTATTTTATTTTCGAAAAGAGGAGAACGGGAGTACGGTGGTCTCGAAAGGAGGATAGTCCTCCGATAGTAGTACTTTCGGCAACACTGCCGGTAACTCTGAATGCACGTCAATTTTATAGGGGGTGATTTTGAAATAGCCACACAGAATCAGTGCACACTCAGATGTGCTCTGAATCATTGCCGTCTAAGGCCATATCAGGGCCCTTGGGCACACACAAATTTGGGGCCCTGTTGAAAAGTAAGAAAGTGAATGACAAAAACATTTTGAATACAATATAATGTGGATTCGAAACCAGTAGAGAGTGATATGTTTAACAACGTTTTTCCGTCGCGAAAACAACAAAGAAGGTTTGCCGATGGTATCAGTTGCCAGTGCTTATAAATGTGTCTACTTTGTTAATTCATCGACGGAGTAGATTAAAGTGTAATGTAATGTAAAGACGGTTGCCAACAAGCGGACAGGCAACGTCGCTTGAATCACATTGTTCATCAGTTTCAGATTGTTCAACATGATTATGATCGATTCCACCTTCAAGGGTAGTACGCAGCTCGAGCTAAATTTTAGTTCACGTTTTTCTCTCCAAACCTTAGCTAAAACCCTAGCTAAATTTTGACATAGGAGAGTTGTGGAGAATATGTGATTGAAAAGGCGACTTTGTGTAGAAAATGTCAAAACAAATTTTGTTTGACAAATAAACACAAAAATGTTCTTTTAATTATTTTTTTGAAAGGTTTGGACGTTTACCTTCTCGTAAAGGTAAGTTTCTTAGGCCGCAACTGATGCCAATGGTGATGATTCAATCACAGCTCCAACCTACACAACAACAACAACTCGTGGTAGAGGACGAGGCAGAGGAGCTGCTCATGGAAGTAGGGCACGCGGGGCAACTTCTTCTGGAAGAACCATGCCTTCACTGGGCATTTCAGTGGGATCGGTAAGGAAACCTTAGACATTTCATAGAGAAGAATGAGGCAAAACATTTTTGTTAATCCCTAGAAAACAAGCACCAGGCAACCCACTCTCCTTGATGCCATGAATCAGAAGTTATCAAGAACAAGAGCTGCTGCATCTAAAGTCGTCTACGACATTTCTTCAGATTCTGAGTGAATTATATATTCTTTTTTTGTTTTCATTTGTATATTTTTTTTTTGTTTAAATAAAAAGTTGCCATTCCATTGATAGAACTTATAGTCATCTCTCCAAGTCAATCTTTGTGTTACCGATGAATCTTTAAACTTTATGTATCCCAGCGCCGAAGTCTTCAGCTCCTGCATGAGACCATTGTCAATGCAGTACCTTTCATCGATTTCGATAGCAAAGAGCTGGCCATTGCGTTCTTCACACATGATACCCATAATCTCTTGGAGTCTCAAATTGCAACATTGCAATGTGCAATGGTAGCAAAGCCGTTGAAATCTAAATAAAAAAAAATATTTTTTAAGGACTTTTGAATTGTATTTTAGAAACTTACCTTTTTACTTTTGTTAGTCTGAAAGATGTACTGTTCATCTTTGATTTCTATGGAAAGAGTAGTCTCTAATACGAGAACTTGGCCCAAGCAGTCTTTAAAATTAAATTTTGATCCACTAACAGCAACATTTTCATGTAAATATTTTTTTTTAACTTCATGTACCTACTCGATGACAGAAGCTTTAAAGAATTGCAAATAAAAAAACAGCTGTTCTCTTATTCATAAGCGTACCCAGAGAAAAGTTAAAGAGGGGCATTAAAATATCATCGCTTATAGACTCTTTTTGTACAAAACTCTATTTAAAAATTCGTTCTTTTGTTTTAGCAGAACACTTGTTATTTTGATTTGCATTCTCTACCCGAAATAGCTTTTTTATGCCGTAAAACAAATTTTCGGTTAAGATTCAACCCCTACGTTACCCCCTTTTAGCTACGACCCGAAAAGATCTGTCAAAATTTAGCTCGCAGAAAATGTGCCGAGCAATTAATTAGTCAGCTAAATTCTGACAGTACACTGTGAAACAAAAGTTTGAAATTTTAGCTAGAGCTGTGTACCACTCGGCTAAAATGCTTTGCTTAATTTTAGCTTGGCTAAATTTTTTAGAGAATTTTTTATGGGAGCTAAATTTTAGCTCGAGCTGCGTACTATGCTTCAGCTGTAAATTATGCAGAGGAGTTTTTGGCATATCAAGCGAGTTCAAAAATTACTTCAGATAGTTGGTCGCTTCATTTATGTCTATCACGCTTTCAACGGATTTGTGTGAAACTGCATTCTTCAGCGATTTGATTTTGAATTTTGAAATTTAAGCTTCGTTGTCAATTTCAACGTCTTGTCTCCAACCAACTCATAAATCTATCACTGTTTGGTCAACTGTCTTTAAAACTCGTTTATGCACCATTGTGTGATAATCCCAAATGATGATTTTGCAGTCTTGCATCAATTTCTCTGTCGCCGAATTTTCTGTCGTTGTGTAAGTTGGCTTGTCAACCGTGAGAAGATTCATAGGCAGCTTCAAAGCGGAATGTGCAGTTCACACAACAACAAAAAATATACGTTTTTTTCATCTCGTGAAAATTTTCAAATCGTGAACTTATCATGTTTTGAAAATAAGGGATTCATTTGAATTCATGACCGAATTGTTGCCAGAATCAACGAAATGACAAGTGTCTTTCCTGTCCCATCGGTAGTATCGAGAAAGTGAATGAAAAAGTTTGTTGCGTCCATGGATAAACAAACACCTCACGTCTGAAACGTGGATTTGATTTATCCCTGAAATTTTATAGTTTTCCAGAGATCACACTTGGTGTATAGTGTATGTGAATATATCAGCCTTTTGGGGCCCTCGTCACGATAGGGACCCTGGGCACGGGCCCGGGTGCTCTGAATAAGACGTGTGTGTAGTGTTGGCTAAACATCGATAGCTTTAAACTATCGGCGATAGTATCGATAGTAAAAAACTATCGATACTATCGAAGAGGACAAATATTTCAACAAATATTTTAATATCAAAATTGAATATAACTTTTTTGAACATTTGTCTTCGCTCTTCGACAGCCCTGTACACTTGCAAATTCAAATTCCAGTTCTTTGATACAAAAACTGTAGTAATGAGTGAGTTTCTTTATTCATTCCATATATTTGGAATATATGGAACGCCCTTTTTGCGTTTCTTTACTCAATGGAATATTCCGGATAAACTATTTCCTGGTTTCTTTATTCAATCTAGAATATTTTTAACGCATTCTTTTCATTCCAAGTGAAGAGGTAGTTTAAATGGAATATAACACTGTTCGTGACCAGATGTCAAGTTCAACTCGTTTGACAGAAGCAGAAGCCATAATTGACATACGTCACTACTTGGACAAATCTTTAATGGATAGAAATTCTTGTTCATTTACGTATTAAGTACCTATATCTCTGCATTCCAGCTCCTTCGGTTCCTTCTGAACGAATATTTTTTCCAAAGCAGGAGAGATAATGACCAAAAAAGAAATCGCCTCAAAGATAAAAACTTAAACCATTTGCTTTTTATCAAACATAATTCAAACATTTTTAAAGACTAATTTTATATTTCTTTTCGCTTCTCCTTCCACCTATGCGTTGCACATTTCTCTTGAACTTATAATAAACTAACATGGCATTGTTTTATTTTGTTAAAAATTTTTTTTTTTTTTGTTTTTTTTTTTTATTTAAACAGAATTATTTCATTTTCACTTTAATTGATTAATGATTTTAAAAAAACTATCCATAGTACCGATAGTATCGATAGTTTTTCCGAAAAACATCGATACTATCGATAGTAAAATATTTCGATGTTTCCTTCAATTTACTGTTGTGCAAAAATATGGCACGTTAATGATTAAAAAAATGCTTCTACATAAGATGTGTACTGCCAGTTTAAGAGGTGCCCACAATGGAGTCGTACGTACTCCAAGTTTTTTTTTCAAATTCCACTGAGAAACATACATATATATGAATATAAAAGATGATAAAACATATATCGCATCATGTATAGTCTTTTCAATAAATTTTTAATTACCTGGGGCCGAATTACCGCATCCGTAGGTGAGCAATACGTCACTGAATTATTTGTATTTGGCATTACTGCTTACGATATCGAGCTCGGTATCGAGTATCGAAAACAATTTTTGGCATTCCCTTGTCAGTAAACGTGTGTTTTTTTACTCGATTGATGCGAGGCAATCGTAAACGATTCAGCAGTCACGGATAGGAACAAAAAAAATATTCTGGCTGATAAAATGTAAGTTATTTTATTTTTAATACATAATATTAAAGCAAAATATCAAATGTGAAATGTTTTAGGATGAATTTGAACAAAATCGACACCATACAAAAAAATATCCTTCATGGCAGAGCATGCGGATTTGACCAGACAAATTTTTCCGAATTCGGCTCAAGGGAAGACAACAAGTGTTAGGCTGTATATACGCCCAAGAAAAGGGACAAAACCAAACTAGTTCTGCAAGGAGAAGATACCATCCGAAATTTTGTTCCAGACAAGAGTGACAAAAATGCCTTGGAGAAACACATTCAGCTCCAAGAAAGCAAACTTTATAATTCAAGAACGACTCTTGGAAATTAAAGAGAATAAGCACAAATGTTTATTTTAAGTTAAATGAAATTAAATTGCAAACACAGTAGCTTCAGTTGAAAGATTAAAAAACTTCAATGAGTATCTTTTTATGTGAATGTTCTAAATACTTTTTTTATTTATTATAATAACAATAACAGCTGTGACAAATAGGTAAATGATAGATGTGTAAATGGCGTTTATAATGAAATGTAATAGATTTACCCTAGTACAATTAAGAGTGTGCTCGATACGTGATGCTTCGTATGCCATCATCCCGATGTGTTGTTTACGTAAATCAGTAACGTATGAAAGTTACTCACTTGCTCACTGATGCCGTAATTCGGCCCCTGACCTAATTTCTAAAAGGATTTTATTAGCACGTTGCTCTTTTTTTTTTTTTTTTTTTTGTATGGAATGTCAAAAATACGCACGTATTTATTAAAAGTTGGCCAACTCGTCCGTCGCGGTTTGCGGCTGCGGTTGCGGATCCGTCTCGTTGTGTTCACAACATTTAATTCGTGTGTATTCAATATTTTGACATGCGATACGGCTGCGGCTGCGGTTCCGGCTCCGGCTCCATTGTGTTCCAGCAGTTATGTTGGCTAGAGTATGAACCACATCTAACTGGTGAGCCCACCGTTCATGCGCTTGGCCGAAACGCACATAAGGTGAAGGAACTACATTCTTTTTATTTGTAATACATGGGAGGATATTGGTGTTACAATAGGCTCCAGGAATTCGTTTTGGGACTTGTGTCCCACTTAAGTGAGACATGAATCCCAAAAAAAAAGTTGGGACTTATCCCCCATTTTTTATAATTTAGAGGATTTTCTCAGAAGGGGACGCAACAAGAACAGTCAGACAGGTTTTTGCTTCTGTTTTTTTGGTTTAATACTACGCATCACTTACAATTACAACCAATTTTTTTTTTTTGTCTCAAATTTTCAAAAACCCAAATTTAAGAAGTTTCTTTTCTTCAGAGAATTTGAGAAAAAAAACTAACAAAATTCTTAAATATTGGTTTAAAGGTAAAGAAAAAATTATTATTTTGTTCTTTACAGATGAACCCGCAATTTTGGTTGAAAGGTCATACCATATACAAAATGGACAAGAGCTTGAATCGTTAGTAAGGATAATTGAGAAACACGCTCCCACACTATCAAATTTTTCATTGAGTTTCATCCCGTGTGATTCTTTGTATGAAAGTATTGGGGGTCGATGTTTTCAAGATCCAATCAAAGTCAATATGACAGTATGTAGAAGTGCCCACTATATTTTTTGATAAAGGCTTAAATAAATACCTTTTTATCTTCTTTTACGAAGATCTTCGAAGTACCAAGGGACAAAGCCAATGATTTTACAACAATATTTGGTTTAGCTTTCAAGCCAGAAACACCAGGTGAAATACGATATAAAGTTGCAAGCGACTTTGGACCCATACTTGGAAAAAGTTTTGTATTAATTGGTGACATCCCTGGCAACATATCCATTAGCGGAATAGATCCAGAGCATGAAATAATTGAAGGCGATGAAGTGAACATGACGTGTGCTGTACTGAAAAGCTTATTTCGGCAGCCGTTTTGGTTAAGAAACAACAAGAGAATGGACCGTAGTGGTTATGTATTCTCGTTCTGGTCTTCAAATTTCTCCCGCAAAATATCTGTGAAATTCAAGAATATCACCAAGCATGATGCTGGAGAATATAAATGTAAAGTAACAGAGCTAGGCACATATAAGGAATTCACAGAATCAGTATATATCGTAGTTAATGGTGAGTTTAAGAACTCATATTCTCACAAAGTTGCAGTATTGCGTTGTTTTGTATTTTTAAGAACCCGAAGCCCCGGCTATTTATGAAACGAATATGGAAGACGAAGTGGAACGTTTTATTGATCAATCTTTGCAGCTGAATTGTAAGGCCACTGGCAAGCCTAAGCCAACCATCACATGGTTCAAGGATGATGAACCAATTAACGAAAATGCAAACGTTGCTTTGTTGGAAAATAGTTCCACCTTGCGAATCCAAAGCGTCAATTTCTCCGATACTGGCGTTTATAAATGTGTGGCCAAAAGTCAATCAAGATTGGACAGTAAAAGCTCACTTGTAGAAGTAACAGGTGAGCACTAACTATTTGTAGGCTACTTCTCTAATATACAATTCCTAATACATTTTTTATAGAGCCATCAAATCGTAAGACTGGGTTTGCAATAATTTTTGGTGGTATAGCCTTTGTTACAATTTTAGTAACTTCGTTTAGTTTTTACATTTACAAATTGAAAAAGGTAAGTCCCAGAATAATGAAGGCATATTCTCATAAAATGCAAATGGAAATACTTAAAAGGGAAAGCAATTATGAAGAAATGAATCGCGACAGCTTTTTAAATTCAGTGCAGGCAGAATCACCATTTGAAAAAGAAAATATTGAACCGTCAAATTTTCTTGCCCCGTTCGTTAAAAAGGTCACAGGAGATTTAGTTGCGTTGTCATCTTAATTTTTATTAAACATTATGGTAATGGTTTCCTATTAATAAGTTTTCAAGGCTAAAATCTCAATTCAATTGAAAGTAATATTATGAGCATGAGCATCGTTCTGAAAGGAGTCATACCTATAAAAATGCGGAGCCTTAATGTTAAAATTTTCCCTGACAATAAACTAAGGTCCTAAATGCGTTATAAGAGAGCTTGGCTCGGGCCAGAGAAATGACAGTGGGATTGTTTGTTAATTTTTGTAACCCTGAACCCTGTCTCCAATCAAAACCTGTCACAAAGTTAATGATTAACGAAAAAAATACATAAGAAACGCATATACAGTGCCGTTCGAAAAATTTTGGTCAAACTTTTTTTTCGAATTTTGTCAAACTTGTTGCATATATTTTAATGAGGTTTCGTTTTCTTATGCGGTTTCAATCGTTTCATGATACATTTAGAGTGATATATTTTTTTTCCATGTGGATGCAGGTATGGTGTTCCAGGTCCGGATAAGTAAATTTTTTAAGTTTCCAATTGACACTGGACGCTTCTTCGCAACCTCGAGTTTCATTATTGACCAGATATTCTCAATTAGATTGAGATCTTGACTGTATACATCGACTTAATACATCGACAGTATTTTCTTCGAAGTACTTTTTAACCTAAAAAAAATGCAAATATAAGTGAAGGAAGTTCTAGCTAATTTAAAAGCCTAATATTAATCTTTAATATTAAAAAAAAAAAACAAGTTCATATATACAATTTTGGCTGTATGGCAAGGAGCATTGTCCTGTTGAAAAATGAATCTGCAAGTGTCACAAAAAAACTCCAGCGCAGAGGGCTCAAATTAATTTTTCAGAACCCGTAGGTAAACTTCTGCATTGACTTTCGGTTCTAGAAAGACCATTCTATCTTTTTCATCTCCAGAGAAGCATCCCCAGACCATCACACCTTCAGTTTTGGGGGGCATCCATAAGATGCATTTAGAGCTTAGTCTTTCCTTTGGTTCTCTTCGCGCGAGAATTCTCCCATCTCCAACATGCAGCTTAAACTTTGATTCGTCGTAGAAGATAACGTTGTTCCACATGTCTTGAGTCCAGTTAAGATGCTCCTGAGCCCATGACAATCGTTTTTCTCTGACTTTTATTGGAAAATCCGGCTTCAGTACTGGCTTGAGTGCTCTAAGTCCAGCTTTTACGAGCCTTTTCCTCACTGCGCTTGACGAAATAACTTTTCCTGTAGCTCGACAAAGATCGTTTTTAAGATCCACTGAAGTCTTGAACCGATGCCGCCGGCTTTGTAGCACCAAAAACGATCTTCCACTGGGGTCGTCTTTTTTGGCCTTCCTGGGACCTTTTTCCTGCTGGTAGTCCCGGTTGCACGATATTTTTTCAAATTCCATGACACAGTTTGTTGAGCAACATTTAATCTTTTGGAAATTTTACGAGTTATTTTTTCACTAAATCTCTTCGTTTCGCTTCGGACTGCTATCACGAGCTGAATGCACCTCTTCTTCATAATAACATCGACTTTTATGCACTTTTTGAACGACATTTCGCTACCTAGTTCAAAAAAATCTCGTACCTCTCATACATTCCAAGAACTGCGCCGGAAAATGGTAATAAAGGGTTTGACCAAAATTTTTCGAACGGCACTGTATATTCTGAGTTCTGACTCAGAATCAAAAGCCTAGTCGATTTAGCGGTGTCCGTCCGTTAGTCCGTCCGTCCGTATACCTACTCTCTAGATGTCGCAATTTTTGAGCTATATATTTAATTTATGTTTCAAGAGTAAAGCTACAAAAATTCCTGAACCTGTAAGATCCGCTTATAAACACGCCATTGCTGTTTAACAATGTCAATGGCGTGTCTTACGCCAACTTTTCATGCAAGAACAAGAAATGTAGTTTTAAAAATTTAAGGTACCAATATTAAATTTTAAATTTTTTTCCAATCGTTATATACAAAATATATCTCTAAATTTGTGTGTACATTTTTTCAATAGGCCCATTTTTATGGGCGTGATTTTTATAAAATACCTTTATCCAGGTAAGATCGTTAAAAAACTACTCAATTTAGCTGTAGTTAAATTTTTTTTCATATTTTTAGGACACGCCCACTTTTAAGGGGTGTGTCCGTGAAGGCCATAATATCCTTTAACATTCTAAATGTTTTTAATTAGCGGTTGCAGTTTTGATGTAAGAAGATGAACACTTAGATTTTTATTCCTTGGTTACGTAGTAGAGTGTGGTTCAAGAATTTTTAAAAACTCCCATAATCGCAATTTTCATTCAAAATCTAATTTCTAACAATTAAAGTGTTTTCTTTAAATCGATCTGCAAGCTTAAAATTGAATATCACCGAGCTCATAGTAATTGCCCTGTCAATACAAAGTCTCAATTTCGGGCGTTGAACATGCCTTTTTACTTGCTCTATAGGGCAAGTATTGGTTTCGTGCAGAAAAAAAAATCGAGGTTTTAATCAAACATGACATTACGATGATAGAGAAGCCCAAAAAAGTGGTTTTCGCCATACCGTCCGTCGGTCTGTCTGTGCGTCTGTGCGGATGTGCGGATGTGCGCTTTTTCACGTCATGCTACAGCCTAAACGGCTTGACAGATTTTCTTCAAAATTGGTATATAGCAGTTTGAAGAAAAACCGTTGGTTGAGGTTTTTTTTATTTTGTTTTAGTCCGGCTCAAACTGATACCTTTCATGTAACGGTTTTTTTCATTTCGGATTTTCTCGAAAACGGCTCTAACGATTTTGATTAAATTTAAAATTTAGCTAACTTTAAGCATTTCTAACAAAACTGCGCTTTTTGTTTTTGCCTCAAATGGTCGTAACGAAAATCAGGTTTTAACGGCTTTTTTTCAAATAGCCATAAGTTCACAACGGCTTGATTGAATCAACTCAAATTTTGTTTGACATAGTTTTTCATAGTGTTCTATAGAATGGTTTAGTAAATTTTTCACTGAAGCCTTTCTAAACGATGGCTTACGAGCCGATAAGTTTTAGCCAAAATTTTTTGGTTTTTTCTAATTTGCTCAAAAACAGCTCTAACTATTTTGATTAAACTTTGTGTGTTATATTCTTTGAGTGTTTTTAAGAGAACTGCATTTTTAGTTATTTGCTACAATTGACAATAGCGGAGATTGGTAATATCAGTTTTATTAATTTGGCCATAAGCGGAAATTTATACCATTTATATCAGCCAAAAGACGACATCTAAATTTGATATACTAGAGGTTACTTAGCTCCCGTATATCGAGTCTTCCAGTTTTAGCCAAATTTTTTTTAGCTTTTACCAAATTTTTCAAAAATGAGTTGTTCTTATTGATCGAAAAGTTTATTTTCGTCGTACTATTGCACCCACAGAGCAAGTACGTGCGACCCAGTCGTGCATTTTATTTTATTTTGTTTTAGCCCGGCTCAAACTGGTACCTTTCAAGTAACGGTTTTTTCAATTTGGATTTTCTCGAAAACGGCTCTAACGATTTTGATTAAATTTAAAATTTAGCTAACTTTAAGCATTTCTAACAAAACTGCGCTTTTTGTTTTTGCCTCAAATGGTCGTAACGAAAATCAGGTTTTAACGGCTTTTTTTCAAATAGCCATAAGTTCACAACGGCTTGATTGAATCAACTCAAATTTTGTTTGACATAGTTTTTCATAGTGTTCTATAGAATGGTTTAGTAAATTTTTCACTGAAGCCTTTCTAAACGATGGCTTACGAGCCGATAAGTTTTAGCCAAAATTTTTTGGTTTTTTCTAATTTGCTCAAAAACAGCTCTAACTATTTTGATTAAACTTTGTGTGTTATATTCTTTGAGTGTTTTTAAGAGAACTGCATTTTTAGTTATTTGCTACAATTGACAATAGCGGAGATTGGTAATATCAGTTTTATTAATTTGGCCATAAGCGGAAATTTATACCATTTATATCAGCCAAAAGACGACATCTAAATTTGATATACTAGAGGTTACTTAGCTCCCGTATATCGAGTCTTCCAGTTTTAGCCAAATTTTTTTTAGCTTTTACCAAATTTTTCAAAAATGAGTTGTTCTTATTGATCGAAAAGTTTATTTTCGTCGTACTATTGCACCCACAGAGCAAGTACGTGCGACCCAGTCGTGCATTTTATTTTATTTTGTTTTAGCCCGGCTCAAACTGGTACCTTTCAAGTAACGGTTTTTTCAATTTGGATTTTCTCGAAAACGGCTCTAACGATTTTGATTAAATTTAAAATTTAGCTAACTTTAAGCATTTCTAACAAAACTGCGCTTTTTGTTTTTGCCTCAAATGGTCGTAACGAAAATCAGGTTTTAACGGCTTTTTTTCAAATAGCCATAAGTTCACAACGGCTTGATTGAATCAACTCAAATTTTGTTTGACATAGTTTTTCATAGTGTTCTATAGAATGGTTTAGTAAATTTTTCACTGAAGCCTTTCTAAACGGTGGCTTCCATACAACGAGCCGTTGAGTTTTAGCCAACTTTTTTTGGTTTTTTGTTATTTTCTCGAAAATGGCTCTAACGATTTTGATTAAACTTTGTGTGTTATATTCTTTTAGTGTTTTGAAGAGAACTGCGTTTTTAGTTTTTGGCTAAAAATGCAAATAACGGAGATCTGCTCTTAACGGCTTTTTTTCAAGTGGCCATAAGTTGTCAACGGTTGCATCGAATTCACTCAAACTTTGTTTGGTATAGTTCCTTACAGCTTCCTATCAGATGGAATTGATCCTTTTTTCATTTTCTCTTTTTTAAATGGTGGCTCCAATACAAAGAGCCACTAGATTTTGGCCAATTTTTTCATTTTTTCTTATTTACTCAAAAAAGGCTCCCCCGATTTTTATGAAACTTTTTATGTAACATACATAGAATACTTAAAAAAAAACTGCATTTTTAGTTTTTGGCTATACATGTTAATAGCGGAAATTGCTTTTAACAGTATTATTAATTTGGCCATAAGTGGACATTTGTATCATTTATAACACCCAAAAGATAACGTCTTATCTATACATATAATAAAATTGTAACGGGTCGATGTCTGTACATTGAAGATATAGATGCAAAACTAATATGGGGAGTCTCCATTAGACCCACAGAAGCCAAAACAACCGTTTTTAGAATTTTTGTCTGTCTGTCTGTCTGTCTGTCTGTCTGTCTCTCTGTCTGTCTGTATGTTTGTACGCGCATCACGCAAAAACTACTGCATGGAATTGAATGCGGTTTTCACAGATTTATTGGTAGTACGCCAACTTAAAATATAGACTACATTTTATCGCACGAAAATATATAATTCTGGTTGTTTTTTTAATATTGCTGCAATCGAACGTTATTCAATGAACTTATCGCAAAATTAAAAGATTTTAAGGAAGTTAGAGTCTCACTTACATAATAGCGCTGGAAATCATAAAAATAGCGCCAAACTTACCTACATATACATGAAGTTAGTCGTTCTGAATAGAAATTACATCAAAAACATCATAGATGGCGCTATTTACCACCATATAGACAAAAACGGATGAAGCGGAGCTGCCATAAATAGCAGTATCGGCGCGTAGCATCGTTTTGAAAGTGGGCATTCCAATTAGGTATATTGCTTCAGAACTTAAATCTCCAACTTTGCAATTTAAACCGTTATGATACTTCGAAATAATATTATACAGAAGCCAAAAATCTTACGGCTGTAAAGCTGGTAAGGTATGTAGCTTTCATACCACGCATACCCCCCATTTTGAACCGGTTGTGCAAAAACAAAAATATACTGAGATACCTACTTTATTCTAAAATCCATGCGTACGAAGTAGCGGGCAAAAGCTGGTTTTAAATATTAAAGGTTTCTTAACGTTAGCTCCCGTATATCGAGTTTTCCAGTTTTAGCCAAATTTTTTTGGTTTTTACCAAATTTTTCAAAAATGAATTGTTGTTATTGATCGAAAAGTTTGTTTTCATCGTATTATTGAACCAACAGAGCAAGTACGTGCGACCCAGTCGTGCATTTTATTTTATTCCGCCAGCAGTTATTGAACATCAAAATTATTGTTATTGTAATTTTTGTTTGCCTAAAGAAGAATTTTGTTTCTGGGTTCCGAATCGTGTTTAGTGTTAAGTCTCTTTGAGCTGATCGAATTAGACTAAACCCGTTGTTAAAGAGAAATTCTTACTCAATTTAGTTCCAAACTTGATGGGAATATAATTTTTAAATTCCTATAACTTTTTAAGGAAACAAATTGTTTGCTTAACATTCTGTGAATTGAAATCTTTTTCATAAGGGTTTTATGATCCGGGATATTTATTAAAAACTAAAATTCAAGTTGATGGCTTTTGGTTGAAGTTTCGAGTTCCAAAAACTTTAACTTCAAATTGAAGCGTGGACTGCCTTAGTCATTTCTTTCATAAAAGTTTTTCAATCTAAGTATCTTCTACTCACTCAAATCAAACTGATAAATCTAATCTAATTTCTTAAAGAATCTTCAACAATCCGTTTTCAATAACTTTGAAGAGGGTACCATTGATCAACTTGATCCAAACTTATCGCTCAATGAACAGGCCAACTTACTGCCATATAATAGATGTTACGAGTTCCCCAAGAATAGGTTGAAATTGGGTAGGCACTATTCTTCAAACCTTATATTTCAAATGTTCAGCTTTCGATTTCGTTACTTTAGGAAAACAACTTGGCTCTGGAGCATTTGGCGTGGTTTGGAAGGGTTTCGCTGAGGGAATTATAGAAAACGAAGAAGACACTGTGGTGGCGGTAAAAATGGTGAAAGAAAATGCAGACCATGAAGTCCTGAAAGCATTCGTGTCGGAACTCAAGATAATGGTTCACCTTGGACACCATTTGAATGTTGTTAATTTGCTTGGTGCCGTTACTGAAAATAAGAGTGAGTCATCATAAAGTTGACTCAAGAGCGGTATCCAAAATTTGATTTTTTTGCTTTTTTAGGTGAAATAATGATAATTGTCGAATACTGCCCATATGGATGTGTCCAGGACGTTTTGCTGCATAATCGGAAATGGTTTGTCGATCAAATCGATCCATATAATGACAAAATTGTTTCGACTATATCAAATGAAATTTATTCGGAGAAAAGCTTGGCTGTTAAAAGGTAATTTGCTGGTGTGCTTTAAGGTGACTAACCTAACCTCAGAAACTTAAAAGGGATTAATTAACTAGGAACTTAGGTACCCTAACAGCAGTTACTGCATATTTCTTTGGCAAAATTAAACTCATATAACGTAGTAGGGCCGTTACCAAAATTGAAGTATCTTCTCTTAGTATATAACTCTTAATTTTCATTTTTTCATGCCTTGTTCGACAATAAAAGTGAATTATTATTTAGCACTTATGTTTATTTAAATTTTAAAAGAAGAAGTGCGTGCGTACAAGATGTGAAACTTCTTTGGCAAACTAATTTTATTTTTTTGCACCTTCAGTGCAGCTTCTTAGGGCCGCTTACTCGCCTAACACATTTAATATTATATACATCTCATTTTTCATATCAACCTTCCAGCGCTCATTTAACCACATATCAAGTCACATCCCTGCTAGCCGCCAATCTATTTAAAACCATCAACCACCTGACTGCCAATGATGCCAGATGAAATATATGAAATCCCACCGGATTCGAAATAACATCCCACTAAATTTGTACTATGTATGGGAAAAAAACCACCATATTTAGTTTAATAGTTTAACGCTAAAACCCTACTCAATGCATTTAAAAAAAAAAAAAAAAAAAAAACCTTAGACCCGCACGTTCGGACTTGCGTAAAAAAATTGATATCCCAGTTTCAAACCGTAGTCAATTTGATCGCATTGCAGTCAACTCGTTAAGTTTGCGCCTGTAATTACCTAAGAGTTGAAAGCACACTATTCAGCTAAATGCAATCGATGTAACACCAGTTTGAAACTGGAATTTGTAAAATAGTTTATTCGGATAGTAGAGTAGGGATAGCCTTATGGAATGAAATTAAAGTCTTGTATTTTTTCATTAATTTTTTTGTGTAAAAAATACTTGCTGAACTCAATTACTATTTTTTTTTTTTTTTGTTAAATCAAACTTTAAGCCATAATTGTACATGTTTTTAATTTAGGTGATAAAATAGTTTTTTAATATTTATGTATGTAGGTATGCACCTATGTCGTACTGAAATATCCTTAAAATAATATCACCGCATAAAATAACAATCCAATCGGAAAATTTCCAACCATAAAAACCACCAACAAAATTTTCCCACTACTTTACCCACCAAATAGTTTTTTTCCAAACATTTTGATGGGAAAAACAACCAATCTGGGAGCACTGACTGCCTACAGTGGATATACGAAACACTTTTGTCTGCTAAGACACACATAATGCATACCGTCCCTGCTAACAACCGTTCTATTTGTAACCATCAGCCACCGACCTACCCACAGTTGATATGCAGAACCAGTTTGTGCTATTATAAAACAAACCCATTGTATATACATTTTTATAGTAATTTCATGGAACATGTTTTTTTAGTTCTCAACTTCGTCAATGGCGGCGCTAGTTGTCTTATCTACTTTACATCAAATGTCTTCTATTGTTGTTTTTGCTTCCAATGGCAATCTAGACAAAAACCAATCCTTACCCACCAATCAAATGTTTGTGAACTTCGTCCATAGACGGCGTACCAAACGTTCCTCTTACTGGGAATACCTACTTTAGATTATAAATACAATGACAAACCTAGCCTAACCTACAGCTCTCTCTCCCCATGGCACTGTGCGTGATGTGACGTTCGCTCTATCTCTATCTCTCTCTCTCTCTCTCTCTCACGCTTATTTCCGCTGCATCAGTAAACATTTTACCCCCAGGCGCCTACAGAAGTTTCACTTCAAAAATGTTAAATAAACATTAAAGGCTCAATAGATAAGTATGCAATAGGTCGGACTGATTTTATTTTAATTCTGGTTTCAAAATACTGCTTTCTTTCATTCCGGTTAACAAAAATCTGCTTGACAAAATTTTACTTTTCAAAATTTTGACTTTTAAAAAATAAAAAAATCTTCTAAATACTTTTTTAACTAACTTTTTTTTATATATTCTCTGTTCTCAACCGTGCACGTGTAACGCAGGAAACGGTTCACAAAACCGTATACTTTAGTCGAGATGTTGGCAGAGCATTTCAATGTTTCACAGGAATGCAGCTTTGTTGCATATGTCGGTTTGACATTTGACTTAAATACATAGTTTCAACTTAGTACGAAGACAAAGTGCAATGAGTCTCCTCTTGAGAAAGGATTCCGGATGCACAGCCATGTTTATTCCATAGTTCACGTCCAGGTCTGTTGCACCATCTACATCTAGCAACAAATAACTTCCTAGGAAGTTGAACAGAGTGACCTCCTCTATTGTCTCCTCTCTCACAATAATTAATTAATCCTTAAAACAGCCGCTTCTCCATTTTCTTAGAGCGATTAGCAAAGTGCTGTTTGCAGTTAAATGGATATGATATCATGAGCATAGTCCAAATGACACAACAAGTGAAACGGATCCCATTGGAAATCAATTCTCTCAATTATAATGACCGTGGTAGTGATAAAACCAGAGAATATCTACTAATGAGTATGGACACTCTCCACGTGTTTATTATTTGTTTACAATTTATACAAGAAACAGACGACAGTAAGAAATGTAATAGTGAAAGAGAGATAGATTCAACATGGGCACGCTTTTAAAAACACGTACAAAAAAAAGTATACACAAAATCGTCTCCTTAGTTACTTTTCACTAGTGTGACCAGCTTCTAGAAAATTTAACACAAAAATTGGTGCAAATAGAACTAAGTTTACATGAAAGCAATACCTGGTCACACTAATCAATACTGTTGTTAAGAGAAATACTACTACACTTAAGATAACAAGGGCCCGCTTTAAGAAAAACATTATTGGAAAATCACATCTATGTATGTTATACAAGATAAGTGTGTGTGGGTGTACCTACAATACGTGATGTGTACTCTCTTTTTCATAAGCTATTTTACGAAAGGCTAGGAATCAATACTTCTTGCCTGTTTTCACTTATAATATTTTTTTTTTAGGTTTTTTCTTGTATTGGTTGAGTTCTAAGTGTGAGAAGAGTGTCCCTACTCATAAGTAGATATACTCTGGTGATAACATCATCAAGCGCAAGAAAAAACAAAATCGGTGACAGAGTATCATCCTGCATCACTCTTTGTTGCTCAAGGATGTTATTCGTCAAGTGTTGATGTTACCGACACATGATCGACAGCTTGGTTCTGTACTTTAATGAATGAAAGCGTTTTCATAGCAGCTGTTCGTATCTGCATTGTTGTTGCTAGCATGTGATGGTCGCTTAATGCACTCCTCTCATTCCTTGCATTGATTTTCTCCACTGTTGTTGTATAATAAAATGGTCTACTAAATTCTGTGTTCGTCCCCCAGTGGAGACCGAGGATACTTTATGCCAGGTTTGTGTATGGAAACATGGTTCCATCTACCACCAGCTGACGAGCGTTAAAAAATCGACAATTTTTATTTCACTGGCTCAAGGCATGTCCTTGTCTATTGTCCACAAATAATGCGGTCAAGGCCTACGTTGTCCGGCTAATTTTTGGCATTGAGGTCCCCATGATGAAAGTGATGTTTCCTTTCAGAAGGATGCCGAAGACGGAGTTAAGATAGAACGTGGTTTTTTCTTCCTCCGATAAAATTTTCCTGCAGTCATATATCAATTCTCCCTATACCGAAACTGGACTCCAGGAAATTATATTTTATTATATTTTCAGTAACTCATCTAGCTTCAACTACGATCGAGTTGGTAGAATCATTCTTTCGACTTCAGATCTGGTAAATTGGGCGTTCCAAGTAGCACGGGGAATGGACTACTTATCTTCCAGAAGAATTTTGCATCGTGATTTAGCTGCAAGAAATATTCTTCTCTGCAAAGATAACGTTGTAAAAATTTGTGACTTTGGACTGTCCAAGTCGATGTACAAAGATGATAATTACAAAAAACAAACTGACACACCTTTGCCAATCAAATGGTTGGCCTTGGAGTCCTGGGCTGATCAAGTATATAACGTATTAACTGATGTTTGGTCTTTTGGAATAACGCTGTGGGAGTTTTTCTCATTGGCCACTGTGCCTTACCCTGGAATGGATGCCAATTATGATATTTTTATAAAATTAAGAAATGGCTACCGCATGGAGAAGCCACCTTACGCAAATCAGGAAATGTAATTAATTTTAATTAATTTTAAAATAGAAACAAAATTAAATTTAATTGAGTTCTTTGTAAACGTAGATATCACATAATGCTAGAGTGCTGGAATGAAGATCCCGAGCAGCGACCACTTTTTAATGAATTGGAAATGAAATTTTCCAAGCTTCTCGATGAGGAAGTAGCTCATGTAAGTTGCTTAAACTGTAAAAGGCTAATAACCGAGTAAACCATATTAAAATGGCTGTAATTTCTAGCATTATGTTAACCTTAATGAACCGCACGTTAAATGGAATACAGAGTACCACAAAAAAATAGAATTAAACTATTTGACAATCATGGGATCAGACAATGAAGCAAAAGCATTGATTCCCTTTCCGATTTATGAAAACGAATTACCCGTCCCGGAGGAAGGTAAAAATTCTTTATTTATACTTTTTTAATAAATCACCTCAAATGTAAATATTCTTGAATGTTCTTCTTTACAGAGAAAAAATCACCTGACGATGATGGTTACCTACCGATGGTTTCCTTCAAGACCACCAGGAATAAAGGAATGTTACGTCAATTGGATGATGGTTAAGCCTGATAGGCATGTCTCCATCGATGATAAAATGACCACATAGGAGTCTTGATAGATTTCACACATTATTTTTTTCCTTGAAAAACATATCAATGAGAAAATATCATCTTAATACCCTTAAGTATACAATTATTTAAAACAAGCTTTTTCCCGCTACTTCGTACACGTTTGGATTTTAGAATCAAGTATCTAAGTACGTTTTTATTTTTAAGCAGCCAGTTCAAAATTGAAAACCAATAAAATTGACTTGTAACAGGTAGATTAAAAGTGCTTATTTTCATGTTAAATGAAACAACAAAAATTAAAGAATTTGTTTCTATAAAACCTTCAGGCGGCTTCTATTGCATAGTTGGAGGGTTAAATTCCGAAACAATATGCCTTGAATGCCCACTTCTAAGCAATGTTACGCGTGGGGAGAAGTTGAGAAACTCTAACGAATATGTGGTACCATCGCATTGGTTCGGTATAGAATAGAACTATGTTTATTGTTTATGTACCGGTATACCGTACACCACTTAGACTTCTTTAATTTTTTTTTGCAAAATACTGTGATTAATGGCAGCTTTGCTTCATCAGTTTTGGAAGTTCGTATTCCCCTTTAAGCCAAGCCAAGTTGTCGTGACGTTTAGACTGTTCTTTGTGTGTCCCTGTCTATTCCTTTCTAAGGCTACATTTTTTTGTCGATCTCTGCTTCTCTGCTTACAGCGCCATTATGTAAGTTAGACCCTAACTTCCTAAAAATATCTTTTAATTTTGAGTTAAGTTCATTTAATAACGTGCGATTGCAGCAATATTAGAAAAACCAATTGGATATACTCGTGCGATAAAATATAGCCTATATTTTAAGTTAGCTTAGTACCAATAAATCTGAGGAAACCGCATTAAATTACATGCAGTAGTTTTTGCGTGATGCAGAGGCAGACACCAATAATTACAAAAACTGTTGTTTTGGCTTCTGTGGGCCAAATAGAAACTCCTTATACGAGTATTACTTTTTCATTTTTATCTTCAATGTACGGACATCGACCTGTTACAATTTTATTATATGAATATGACCATGCTACTTGGACCGAAGAAATAAATCTGGCCGTAAGCGACGAGGGTTGGAGGACAGTGACATTTTGTAGAACAAGCTAGGACATTTAAAAGGAATTTATAATATGTTATGTATATCGTCCAGCTACAAGTACTGCAGTGCTTCAACTTCTACTGAAGCATAGAGGAGCAACAAGATCTTTCGGCGCAACTAGCCTTAGCTGTGGCCATGATTGCAGGTATCTTTAAGCTTCAAACTACTAACGACCTCCAAGTTGTTTTGGTCTCCTGATGCGTCTATTGCCTTGAAGATTCCAGTCGAAAGATTATTTCACTTTATTGTCGTCAGGATTCCTTAGTGTATAAGTAAATAAAAGATGTTTCGTCTTTCTTTTTGAGTTCACAACTGGCTCAATGCGTTTATTTATTTTAACTTAATGCTATATTTGCTTTTACTTTTACTTTTTGTTATTATTAGAATTTGTTTTTGATTATTAATTACAATTACAAATCAAAGTAAATACGTGCTGACTAAGATAATGAAGGGAAGTGTGCAGGAAATGAAGCGTTGGGTGCTAAGGGTAATGCGCTTCGGTTATAGGAATGCGCTTAGTTAGGAATATGGAATATGGGAATCTTTTAGGAAAGGTATATGAAATGAATATGGGTATGAATTGTTGTTAACTTACACAGTACAAAATGTATTGGCCATTTGAAATTTTTAATAAAATATCTTATACTGTGAGGTGATTGTTCATATTTTCTTATCAGTCAATTGCGAAATATGACTTTTCTGCAATTTTGTAATTCTAATCAAAAATGGCTATAAAAAACTTATATAAATGTTCTTATAAGTATGTACCTACTAATGTATATATGTATATATATATATCAAAACACAATGACTAACATAATGAATCATTGCTTTAAGTAGAATTTTGGAGTAGTATTCAAGGAACAGAAACCGCTCTTAATTTTTATTATTTCTATTGTTTATAAGATCTAAAGTAGCTACTCTGGTGATGGCGATAGGCTGTCTTCCACAAAATACACGGGAAGCGATATTAGTTTATTCAAAAGTATACATAATATGGACAGGAAAATAGAATTTCGGAAGATAAACGTTCGCAGAATCATAGTTTAGAAGGATTAATTACAATACAATAAAAAAAATTTAAAAACGAGGTTCAGGGCTGAACCACTATCTGAGGGGAGCAAAAAAGCTTTTTGCTATATATTTTCGACAGAAAACGACGTGTTTAAATTCTTGATCCATGGATCAATTTTATTTAACCCTTGGAAATCGGGTGTTAACTCTCAAACTACTCTTGGACCACCGTCTTAACTTATAGATTTTTGTTAAGTTTTTACAATGCACTCGCCCTCAAGGGAATATGAATATTGAATACCCTAACTCTTATAATGAACTTACTAAACTAGAAAGATGGGAAAGAAAAATGGTATAGTGAATTGAAATTATAGGTGATAATTATTTCACAAAAATCCCACTTAACTTTTATTATGAATACGAACCGAAGTAAATCGTTTCTAAATTTTGATCCGAGGATGGAATATTGCATTTTTGCATTGTACAATTGGCTCTACATTATTAAGTCGGCTGGCAGACGCCTAACCCCACATTCGCAAGTGACGACAAGGTTGACAAAATTAGACTAGTAATATTGCTGAGTATAAATAGACAGCTAGTTTTGAACATTTGTTCAATGATACCACTTCCAAATTCACGTCACCGAGTCACAGTTTTGCGAGCACTCGTAAATTTTTAGTAGTAGCAATTGGTGAATAGCTTTACAAGGTTCTTAAGTTTAGAGTGATCCGTGAATACCACCCTAAGTCTGGTGTACTTAAATAAAACGTATTTCTTTTATACTTTTTAATCACCTCTTTTTGGTTTTTTAAGTTAAGCTTACTTCAATTTAAATTTAAACTCTCAATTTAACAATGTTTACTAAGTACACCACTGTTCACCATTTTTCAACTGTGCTGTCACCATAGTAGTCTGGATAACGAGTAAGAGATAACGCGGTTGTTGGACATATACATACATAGATGTCGCTGATAATTATCACATATTTAAACTTTTCCACCTACATTTTCTCTCCAAAAACAAGAAATTCCGCAATTGAAAACGAGTGAACAGAAACTTGTGATTTTGGAAACAAAATCCAAGGCAACAGCAAAGTAAACAAAAAAAAATAATATTTTTAAAATAAAATACAGGAAAATGGCAGTAGTACCTACCTAAACAAAACAAAACAAGAAGAAAGAATGAAAAAGTTGTACAAAAGAAGAAGAAGGAAGATAGCTAGATGAAAACACTTTTTTAGCAAATTTTCATTTTATTTCGGCCCTAAGGAAAACGTAGAATAACACTAAATTAAAGAAAAAAAATCAATTAAAAAACAATTTTTGATGACACGACCATAATGCGAATTATTTTTGGTGTAATATTATTTTGGATTCGGTCTGTCAACTCAAATTTCAGACAACGGAAATAAAAGCTTAGTTCTTTGAGCCGCGAAGTCACCCTGCAGTTTCCACAAATCGTTTTTTGAGAACCCTCAACTCCGCCTAAATGCAAATGAATACGAATGCATTAAAAATAAGATATTTTAAGAAAAATGGAAACTTTATGTTGTTTGTTGTAACAAATACATAATAAGCAGCCCTAATTTGATTTTTGATGGCTGGGTGCTGTATGAATAGGGTAGACCCTGATTGGTATCAACATGGCGATGCCCAGCGTTGCAACTGTCTCATACGCATCAATTGTGCTTATTTTACCTCCAAGTGGTAGCCATCGGGTACTGGTCTTGTCCACCCGGACTTGACTTGCTGAACTTATAAGCGCGAGTGTTGATCACAGAAAAATAGCAACACTATAATTGCCCTGCCATAAAGCTCCTCTGCTTCTCTTGTTGGGTAGCAGTTTATTCTGTACGAACCCCTCAGAAAGCAAGCGAGCGGCGGATGAGCTTCCAATTAAGTGAACCAACGGCGACGCTTACAGACTATATGGTAGGCACCCCATTGAGCTACTTCGACATATTCGGAGCTCAGGTCTTTGGGTCCTTTCACTACTATCAGTCAGGGTAGTGAAATAGAGAAGGTGGCGGATGAGCCTATACAGGACCAACGGTAGCTCTCACAACCCCGTAGTGGGTTACTGACTCTAGATTTCTCCAGCTCCTTTTGTCCAAGGAGAGCAGCATAGGGCCTGGTCCCCCAGGTTGGGTGTTGTGCGTCGGGGTAACTTCCCTTCCACGTAAAAAACCTCTGGTTCCGAAACAACCAACTGCCTCGGATATGGATGACCCTACTGATGACGACCCTAGCAAACGAAACAAGGACAACGAATTTCGGTTCTGCACGTGGAATGTCCGGACCCTTAACAGACCACGTGCAGCCGAACAATTAGTGGAAGCCCTAGATGGTGTCAAAGCCGACATCACAGCCATCCAAGAAGTGCGATGGGATGGTGAAGGCACAAGGAGGATGAAAAACTTTGACATCTACTACGGCAAGTGCTACAGGACAAGGAAACAGCGGCTATTTGGATGCGGATTTGTGATAAGAGGAAGGCTTAGGCAAGAAGTCTTGGGATTTCGTGGCATAAGCGAACGCATTGTCACAATCCGCATTAAATCCAAATTCAGCAACATCTCGCTGATCTGCGTCCACGCCCTCACGGAGGAAAAAGATGACACGACCAAAGAAGAATTCTGCGATCTTCTCGAGAAGACGTATGATGAATGCCCGAAGTACGACACTAAGTTTATTCTTGGTGACTTCAACGCCAAAATCGGAAAGCATAGCCTGCACGACAACACTTCCGGTAAAGGACACAGGCTAATCGACTTTGCTGCGGGGCGAAGTGTCATCTTAGCTAGCACATACTTCCCACACCTCAATATACACAAAGGGACCTGGCGGTCTCCTGATCAAAATACCGTCAACCAAATTGATCACATTGCGATTGGTAGCAGACATGCGTCCAGTGTCATGGATGTCCGCACTTTCCGAGGGGCCAACATAGACTCGGACCACTACCTTGTTGTAGCTAAAGTGCGAATGAGGATCTCCACCAGACCGCAGAATCGAACATCCACTGTGAGAAAGTTTGATGTTGCGAAGTTACAATCGCAAGAGACAAGCCCGGCGCCTGCGCCAAACCCAGAGGCCCAGTGGCTACATTGCAAAATGGCCATCAAAACCGCTGCCACGGATGTTTTGGGTTTCATTAGGCGACCACAACGAAACTCATGGTTTGATGATGAGTGCAGGCTCGCACACTTGGCCAAAGACGAAGCCTATCATGCAGTTCTGAATGCCAGAACTAGAGCTGCCAAGAGCGCTTCCCGTGCGGTTTACCAGCAAAAGAGGAAAGAGGAACATCGGCTTTTCAGAAGAAAAAAAAGAGAACTTTAAAAAACGAATGGTTGAATCTATTGAGGGGTGCTACGGCAGAAGCAATGTTCGAAAGTTCTACCAAAGGGTAAAGCATTCGTCCAAGGGTTACAAAGCCCGAGCGGAAGCATGTAGAGACGAGGGTGGGAATGTCGTTGTAGATACACAGTCGGTGCTGAGAATTTGGAAAGAACACTTTTGCAGACTGTTAAACGGCGAAGACAACCAACTAATCGCTGTCAGGCAGAATGATCCATTCGATTTAGATGATGAAGATTAAAATTTCCGTCCTCCCGACCAAGAAGAAGTTCGGATAGCAATATCAAAATATCAAAACTAAAGTCCAACAAGGCTGCTGGAGCTGATGGCCTTACGGCTGAACTCTTCAAAGCAGCGGGAGATGATTTGGTGAGGAGCATACACCAACTCATCTGTACAATCTGGTCGGATGAAAGTATTCCTGACGAATGGAACCTCAGCATTGTGTGCCCTATCCACAAGAAAGGAGATACTCTAAGCTGCGCCAACTACAGAGGTATAAGTCTCCTAAATGTCGCCTATAAAATCTTGTCGGCCATTCTGTGTGAACGTCTGAACCCTTTCGCACGTGAACTGATTGGCCCCTATCAGTGTGGTTTCAGGCCCGGTAAGTCAACCGTTGACCAAATTTTCACACTTCGGCAGATTTTGGAAAAGACCAAGAATTACAGATCGATACTCACCACCTCTTTATCGATTTTAAAGTCGCCTATGACAGCGTAAACAGGAACGAGCTATACAGAGCCATGTCACTTCTTGGCATCCCTGCCAAACTCGTTCGACTGTGCAGGATGACTATGGAGAACTCGCGCTGCTCTGTCAAGGTTGGTAAGAACACCACCGACTCATTTAATGTCGAGAAAGGCTTACGACAGGGTGACGCGCTGTCATGTAACCTCTTCAACATCATTCTTGAGGCAATCGTACGCAACTCGCATTTCAACACCAGCGGTACGATTTTTTTTAGATCCGTTCAATTGCTTGGCTATGCTGATGATATTGACATTATTGGAAGAACGAAGCGCGCTGTCAGTGGAGCATTCGCAAGTATTGAAGTGGAAGCGGCTCGAATGGGTCTGGCTGTAAATGAAGATAAAACAAAGTATATGCTGTCCTCGGGTGAAGTAGATCATCACCGTAGGCTCGGACAAAACGTCACAATGGACAGATATAACTTTGAGGTTGTCAAGGACTTTGTCTATTTGGGTTCCACTATAACCTCTCAAAACAACATCAGTGAAGAGATCAGTCGAAGAATCACTCTTGCCAATCGCTGTTTCTTCGGGCTAAGAAGGCATCTTAGAAGTAAAGCCCTCTCTCAAAGGACCAAGGAGACACTATACAAGACCCTTATCATCCCAGTCCTGCTGTATGGGGCAGAAGCATGGACACTAACACAAACGGATGAATACAGGCTGGGGTGCTTTGAGAGAAAGATTCTTCGGGTGATATTCGGGCCTGTATGTATCAATGGAGTATGGAGGAGAAGATTCAATGACGAACTGTACGCGCTATACAGCGACATTGACTTGGTTAAGAAGCTGAAAATTCAGCGGCTTAGATGGCTGGGTCATGTGGAGCGTATGGACGAAAACGCTCCTGCCCGACGAGTCTTCAATTCCAACCCGGAGGGCCGACGCAGTTCTGGAAGACCCCATCTAAGGTGGCGCAATCAAGTGGTAAACGACCTCAACCAACTTGGTGTGCGCAACTGGAGGCCACTGGCTAGGGACCGGCCTAGCTGGCGAGGTTTGTTGGTTGAGGCCGTGGTACACAATGGACTGTCTGCTCCACCTTAAGTAAGTAAGTAAGTAATTTGATTTTTGAGAAACGAAAAACCCAGGTTTTTTGCCAACTTTGGAATTGTTAAGTAAACCTGTGCCGATCCTGAATTAAGTTCAAAGAACAAAGCTTAAGTGAGGAGATGATTCAATTAGACCTATTCAATTCCAGAAGGCGATTAGACATAGGTTTGCTCGGAAGTAATCTATCAATGTTTCCTGGCTTGCCACCACCAGGACAGGGATGGATCCCACCGGGTGTGCGCTGTAGATTTGGTTTTCGTTGATTTATTTTTTTTAGTTAAATTATTAAGAAAAAATTGTATCTGTATTTTAGCAGTAAGAAGGAAACGAAATTAAATAAAAATAAAAAGGTTGAATTTAAACAAAGTTTTAATTGCTTTCTTTGCTTAAACCCTGGACTTACGTCACTTTGTGACGATTGTGGTGGGTATGTAAGAAAAACAATTGCTGCATTTGTAGCTCAGAAAACCTAGAAGTGACCGAAGAGATGCCTTTGCATCTAGACAACATGACTGTTTTGGTGTGTTCTATCATGGTCCATCAGGGGCGTATCGAGAGGGGGCGTGGGAGAGTCTCACCCCCCACGATTTTCCGAGTCGGCAAATCATTCGGCAGTTAAGCCGGCAAATAATCATTGTAGGTTTATTTACTGTCTTAAAATTTGTAATTAAAGCCCAAATACAGTACAGTAAGTTTGCACATTGTACCTGCTTTTTCGGCTGTCAGAGTACAGTACGTTGTCTACTAACGCAACTCTCGACTCACATATGTGCGTGACGTAGATGTGCAGAACGAAACAAAAATGAAAACGGGAAGGCGCTATCTGGTTTAGTTGTAAAGTGATGTGCCAACTCGTAAATTTCTCAAACCGAGTTAATTCGAGTTGGAATTCAAGCAAACCGAGTTGCAACTCGAGTTGGCCAACTCGGTTTGAAACAAAATCAGTGAATACATGTCATTCATTGTTTTTGAGTATTCGATTCGGTTTGGTAGTAAAAAAATCGGGTTTTTTCTGATTTTTTAGAGGTTTTTTAATCCATCGACATCCTTGCCATCCTTCAATGAAATTTGACACTTCATAGCTTGACAGATGGAGAATTGATAGTTAATTGGATAATTAAAGTACCCATCAGAGATGCATTCTTTCGTGTTGAGAATCGATCTAGAATTGCACTTTTTGAATGAATGAAACTCTCAAAAGTGAAAAAGATCAAAACTTTTGACAGAAAGAGCAATTTTTTTCTTGAATGAAACTCGCTATAACAAAACAACTCGGTTCAACTAGGTTTGTACCCGCTTCTAGAGCCAATGTCACAATAGAAGTAGTCAAATCTATTGTGGAATTGGATCCTCTTTTTTTCAAAAAAGATGTGGAATGTTATTTATCGGAATTGCTAATTCTTCTTTTTTCTTGTAACGAATACTCAAATTTCGACGACATTACCAAAGAGGTATTTAAATTTAAAAAAAATGTGATTCCGTTAGCAATCAAACTAGTTTCCTACATGTTAACCGATCCTGTGACATCGGCTTCTTGTGAGCGGTCATTTAGTAAACTAAAAATAGTTCTAAATTATTTGCGTACGACCATGGGTAATAAAAGGTTAAATTCACTACTGCTGCTTTACTCCGCAAAAGATATACTTGATGAAATTCAATTAAGCGAGGTTATTGAAAAATGGGCATTATTAAAACATCGCAGGGTTAAACTTTAAATTAAAATTAAAATTCATGTAAAATGTTTAAATTGTTTTTGAATTTGGAATTTCCATTTTAAAGACTGAAGTAATAAAATATGTAATTTATTTTCTTTTATTATTGAATATTATTATTTAATAAATAATGTTTATTTATTTGTTTTGTTGTTAAAAATTATTATTTTTATAATTAAATGCTGAATTGTAAAATAATACTTTTATGACTTTTATTTCTCTAAAGGAGTATGGGCAGTTTTGGGCGCTCGCGGCCATTGACAAAATTAGTCTCAAATTAAAGTTTTGTTATTCAGGATCAAGTTTTTCTATGGACATAAAAATGTATTTCATTTAGAAAAAAAGATATTTTAATGGTAATATCAAGTTTTATTTTATGGAATAAATAGGCGAGCGCAAGATTCTTCCACGCTTCAATAAACATATTAACGTTGACTTTGTTTATACTATGATAGAAATTATACAAATAATGCAGAATATTAAGTGAAATTGTATGAAGATTTAAAAAAAAAATGCATTTTATAAGTTTTAGAAGTACACTACAGTCATAAAACTTCTAGAAAGTATTAGTAGAACTAATTCAAACCAATAAATAACAATATCATTCCTGGCCGCCCAAGCCCATGATCCATACAAAATTGCCCATTCGCCTTTATGATTCCCAGAAATATTTATTTTTTTTCGGATGCAGTCGGCAATTTCTTAAAATTAATCGGCATTTCACTGAAAGTCAACCCCCCCCCCCCCCCCATGCCTTGGACCCTCGCTACGCCACTGGGTGACATTGGTCCGTATTTCTTTGAAGTTGATGCCAACGGGCAGACGGTTGCAGTCAATTTGGAGCGATATGGCCGAATAATAATCGATTTTTTGGACGGCTATTGAATATCATGGATTGGATGATATGTGGATCCAAGAAGACGGGGTAAAAAGCCACACACCACGACCAATTACGGCTTTATTGCGTGAGAAGTTTCCTGGGCGCGTAGTTTGCTGGCGACGCCAATTGGCCACCAAGATCATGCTATTTGACACCGTTAGATTTATTTTTATATGGGATAACGCCAAAGACCGTGTTTACGCGAATAATCCCTGAACTCTAGACACATCAAAAACATTACTTAAGTTATGGCTAAGATGTCATCACATTTGAGCCACTTGCTACAGAAGCCCCTTCAAAAGATTAACATAACAGTGACTGCGTATCCACTAGTGTTTCCATGTTTCTATCCTAGCAGGTTTCAGGGCAGCGAGTTTCATTAAATTCACTCTCCTGTAGAAATCTCAAACCTTTTTTTACTGAAGCATCTCTAAATCTACTAGACTTCACGTTGATCGTGGTCTTTCTTCTTTCTCCTGGTCAAGCGTTTCTCACCCTTTTTTTGCTTATCACACAGCTTACGGAAAGATCTAGTTTTATTATTGAGGCACATAGTGTCGGCCTCCGTTTTGGCCTTGTTTGACTGAGTACATGTAGAAAGTATCGCAATTTTTCTAAGCAGCCCAGAAGTTTTGACGCTGTGGTTCTTATGGATTGTTGGCATAGATGTCATTGGTCTAGCCGGTTACTATCAACAGTGGTGGGATTCCTTTTAATTTCTAGAGATGCAAGGCCAGTTTGCAGCTGTCCCTTCCGATAGAACTCGCCATTCCAAAGCAAGGAACTATAGAGCAGTTTAACCAATTAAATTATCTGGGAAGTTTAATAGAACTCGATTGGGAAGGGGTCTTGGGTGTTAACAATAGAATAAACAAATTCCGTCTTCCGACAAAATATCGCACCAAGTTTGGATCCAATGAAAAATATGCGTTGTTAAATAATATACACTCTGAACATCTGGTGGCCTCAAACCATATCACGACCGGGCATACGAAAATGGATGCAGACACCAAGCAACGGAAGTGGTGTTTGATAGGCTATACACTAAGGAATCCTGACGACAATATAGTGAAATAATCTTTCGACTGGAATCTTCAAGGCAATAGACGCATCAGGAGACCAAAACAACTTGGAGGTCGTTAGTAGTTTGAAGCTTAAAGATACCTGCAATCATGGCCACAGCTAAGGCTAGTTGCGCCGAAAGATCTTGTTGCTCCTCTATGCTTCAGTAGAAGTTGAAGCACTGCAGTACTTGTAGCTGGACAATATACATAACATATTATAAATTCCTTTTAAATGCCCTAGCTTGTTCTACAAAATGTCACTGTCCTCCAACCCTCGTCGCTTACGGCCAGATTCATTTCTTCGGTCCAAGTAGCATGGTCATGGTCATATAATAAAATTGTAACAGGTCGATGTCCGTACATTGAAGATAAAAATAAAAAGTAATACTCGTATAAGGAGTTTCTATTTGGCCCACAGAAGCCAAAACAACAGCTTTTGTAATTATTGGTGTCTGCATCACGCAAAACCTACTGCATGGAATTTAATGCGGTTTCCTCAGATTTATTGGTACTAAGCTAACTTAATAATATAGGCTATATTTTATCGCACGAGTATATCCAATTGGTTTTTCTAATATTGCTGCAATCGCACGTTATTAAATGAACTTAACTCAAAATTAAAAGATATTTTTAGGAAGTTAGGGTCTAACTTACATAATGGCGCTGTAAGCAGAGAAGCAGAGATCGACAAAAAAATGTAGCCTTAGAATAGAATAGACAGGGACGCACGAAGAACAGTCTAAACTTCACGACAACTTGGCTTGGCTTAAAGGGGAATACGAACTTCCAAAACTGATGAAGCAAAGCTGCCATTAATCACAGTATTTTGCAAAAAAAATTAAAAAAGTCTAAGTGGTGTACGGTATACCGGTACATAAACAATAAACATAGTTCTTTTCTATACCGAACCAATGCGATGGTACCACATATTCGTTAGAGTTTCTCAACTTCTCCCCACGCGTAACATTGCTTAGAAGTGGGCATTCAAGGCATATTGTTTCGGAATTTAACCCTCCAACTATGCAATAGAAGCCGCCTGAAGGTTTTATAGAAACAAATTCTTTAATTTTTGCTGTTTCATTTAACATGAAAATAAGCACTTTTAATCTACCTGTTACAAGTCAATTTTATTGGTTTTCAATTTTGAACTGGCTGCTTAAAAATAAAAACGTACTTAGATACTTGATTCTAAAATCCAAACGTGTACGAAGTAGCGGGAAAAAGCTTGTTTTAAATAATTGTATACTTAAGGGTATTAAGATGATATTTTCTCATTGATATGTTTTTCAAGGAAAAAAATAATGTGTGAAATCTATCAAGACTCCTATGTGGCCATTTTATCATCGATGGAGACATGCCTATCAGGCTTAACCATCATCCAATTGACGTAACATTCCTTTATTCCTGGTGGTCTTGAAGGAAACCATCGGTAGGTAACCATCATCGTCAGGTGATTTTTTCTCTGTAAAGAAGAACATTCAAGAATATTTACATTTGAGGTGATTTATTAAAAAAGTATAAATAAAGAATTTTTACCTTCCTCCGGGACGGGTAATTCGTTTTCATAAATCGGAAAGGGAATCAATGCTTTTGCTTCATTGTCTGATCCCATGATTGTCAAATAGTTTAATTCTATTTTTTTGTGGTACTCTGTATTCCATTTAACGTGCGGTTCATTAAGGTTAACATAATGCTAGAAATTACAGCCATTTTAATATGGTTTACTCGGTTATTAGCCTTTTACAGTTTAAGCAACTTACATGAGCTACTTCCTCATCGAGAAGCTTGGAAAATTTCATTTCCAATTCATTAAAAAGTGGTCGCTGCTCGGGATCTTCACTCCAGCACTCCAGCATTATTTCATATCTATGTTTACAAGGAACTCAGCTAAATATAATTTTGTTACTATTTTAAATAAATTAGTTACATTTCCTGATTTGCGTAAGGTGGCTTCTCCATGCGGTAGCCATTTCTTAATTTTATAAAAATATCATAATTGGCATCCATTCCAGGGTAAGGCACAGTGGCCAATGAGAAAAACTCCCACAGCGTTATTCCAAAAGACCAAACATCAGTTAATACGTTATATACTTGATCAGCCCAGGACTCCAAGGCCAACCATTTGATTGGCAAAGGTGTGTCAGTTTGTTTTTTGTAATTATCATCTTTGTACATCGACTTGGACAGTCCAAAGTCACAAATTTTTACAACGTTATCTTTGCAGAGAAGAATATTTCTTGCAGCTAAATCACGATGCAAAATTCTTCTGGAAGATAAGTAGTCCATTCCCCGTGCTACTTGGAACGCCCAATTTACCAGGTCTGAAGTCGAAAGAATGATTCTACCAACTCGATCGTAGTTGAAGCTAGATGAGTTACTGAAAATATAATAAAATATAATTTCCTGGAGTCCAGTTTCGGTATAGGGAGAATTGATATATGACTGCAGGAAAATTGTATCGGAGGAAGAAAAAACCACGTTCTATCTTAACTCCGTCTTCGGCATCCTTCTGAAAGGAAACATCACTTTCATCATGGGGACCTCAATGCCAAAAGTTAGCCGGACAACGTAGGCCTTGACCGCATTATTTGTGGACAATAGACAAGGACATGCCTTGAGCCAGTGAAATAAAAATTGTCGATTTTTTAACGCTCGTCAGCTGGTGGTAGATGGAACCATGTTTCCATACACAAACCTGGCATAAAGTATCCTCGGTCTCCACTGGGGGACGAACACAGAATTTAGTAGACCATTTTATTATACAACAACAGTGGAGAAAATCAATGCAAGGAATGAGAGGAGTGCATTAAGCGACCATCACATGCTAGCAACAACAATGCAGCTACGAACAGCTGCTATGAAAACGCTTTCATTCATTAAAGTACAGAACCAAGCTGTCGATCATGTGTCGGTATCATCAACACTTGACGAATAACATCCTTGAGCAACAAAGAGTGATGCAGGATGATACTCTGTCACCGATTTTGTTTTTTCTTGCGCTTGATGATGTTATCACCAGAGTATATCTACTTATGAGTAGGGACACTCTTCTCACTCTTCTCACACTTAGAACTCAACCAATACAAGAAAAAACCTAAAAAAAAAATATTATAAGTGAAAACAGGCAAGAAGTATTGATTCCTAGCCTTTCGTAAAATAGCTTATGAAAAAGAGAGTACACATCACGTATTGTAGGTACACCCACACACACTTATCTTGTATAACATACATAGATGTGATTTTCCAATAATGTTTTTCTTAAAGCGGGCCCTTGTTATCTTAAGTGTAGTAGTATTTCTCTTAACAACAGTATTGATTAGTGTGACCAAGTATTGCTTTCATGTAAACTTAGTTCTATTTGCACCAATTTTTGTGTTAAATTTTCTAGAAGCTGGTCACACTAGTGAAAAGTAACTAAGGAGACGATTTTGTGTATACTTTTTTTTGTACGTGTTTTTAAAAGCGTGCCCATGTTGAATCTATCTCTCTTTCACTATTACATTTCTTACTGTCGTCTGTTTCTTGTATAAATTGTAAACAAATAATAAACACGTGGAGAGTGTCCATACTCATTAGTAGATATTCTCTGGTTTTATCACTACCACAGCAGGGTTACCTCTGGGATTTTTCAAAAAGTCGCAGAAAAAGTCGCTTTTACAAAAAAAAGTCGCAAATTAAAATTTTTTGAAAAAAGTCTCATTTTCGAACAAAAAGTCGCAATTTCAAAATAAATAAAATGCACGACTGGGTCGCACGTACTTACTCTGTTGGTGCAATAGTACGTGAAAACAAACTTTTCGTTCAATGAGAACAACTCATTTTTGAAAAATTTGGTTAAACCTAAAAAAAATTGACTGAAACTGAAAAAACCGATATACGGGAGCTAACGTTAAGAAACCTTTAATATTTAAAATTAAGACGTTAACTTTTGGGTGTTATAAATGATACAAATGTCCACTTATGGCCAAATTAATAATACTGTTAAAAGCAATTTCCGCTATTATCATGTATATCCAAAAACTAAAAATGCAGTTTTGTTTGAAGTATTCTATGTATGTTACATACAAAGTTTCATAAAAATCGGGGGAGCCTTTTTTGTTTTTTGAGTGAATTAGAAAAAATGAAAAAATTGGCCAAAATCTAGTGGCTCTTTGTATAGGAACCACCATTTAAAAAAGAGAAACTGAAAAAAAATCAATGCCATCTGATAGGAAGCTGTAAGGAACTATACCAAACAAAGTTTGAGTAAATTCGATGCAACCGTTGACAACTTATGGCCATTAGAAAAAAAGCCGTTAAGAGCAGATCTCCGTTATTGGCATTTTTAGCCAAAAACTAAAAACGCAGTTCTCTTAAAAACACTAAAAGAATATAACACACAAAGTTTAATCAAAATCGTTAGAGCCATTTTCGAGAAAATTAGAAAAAACCAAAAAAAGTTGGCTAAAACTCAACGGTTCGTTGTATGGAAGCCACCGTTTAGAAAGGCTTCAGTGAAAAATTTACTAAACCATCCTATAGAACACTGTGAAAAACTATGTCAAACAAAATTTGAGTTGATTCAATCAAGCCGTTGTGAACTTATGGCTATTTGAAAAAAAGCCGTTAAAACCTGATTTTTGTTACGACCATTTGAGCCAAAAACAAAAAACGCAGTTTTGTTAGAAATGCTTAAAGTTAGCTAAATTTTAAGTTTATTCAAAATTGTTAGAGCCGTTTTCGAGAAAATCCAAATTGAAAAAACCGTTACTTGAAAGGTACAAGTTTGAGCCGGGCTAAGACGAAATAAAAAAAATCTCGACAACTGTTTTTCTTGAAACTGCTATATATCAAGTTTGAAGAAAATCCGTCAAGCCGCTTAGACTGTAGCATGACGTGAAAAAGCGCACAGACGCACATACGCACATCCGCACATCCGCACAGACAGACCGACGGACGGTATGGCGAAAACCACTTTTTTGGGCTTCTCTATCATCGTAATGTCATGTTTGATTAAAACCTCGATTTTTTTTTCTGCACGAAACCAATACTTGCCCTATAGAGCAAGTAAAAATGACGACAATCGAAAAAATAAGTTTTTGAAATGCAATATAAATTTAATTATTAATGGCTTCCTGCATTAAAATTTTTATTGAAATCGGAAGAATAGTTTACGACAAAAAACCTAGTTTAAAAATAACGGTTCTGTGAGAGGTATCGTTACGAGACAAATTCCGAAAAATCTGTTTTACTAAAAGAAAAGATAAACTATACTAAAAAAATAGCATTCTGAAAGTTTTATGAAAATCGTTAGAGCTGTTTTCGAGAAAATCAAATTTCCTCCTTACCGTTGGATGGTGCTGTTATTTCTGGGCCTAGAGCCAAAATTAAAAATATGTTAAATAGATCCCAAACATCAATTTGAAAACAGACAGACAGACGGAATTTCCAGACTTACTTTTTTCGAGTTCTCCATCATCGTAATGTGATTTGTTCGAAAGCTGAAGCTGAACATAGAAAAAATTGAAAACTGGAAAGTTTGATGGTAAATGTTTAGGCATAAGAAAAAGTTGCATTTTTACAAAGGTCGTCGCATAGTCGCACAGCAAAAAAAAGGTCGCAAAAATGCGACTAAAGTCGCCAAAGGGTAACACTGTACCACAGTCATTATAATTAAGAGAATTGATTTCCAATGGGACCCGTTTCACTTGTTGTGTCATTTGGACTATGCTCATGATATCCAATTGCAAACAGCACTTTATCAATCGCTCTAAGAAAATGGAGAAGCGTCTGTTTTAAGGACAATAGAGGAGGTCACTCTGTTCACCTGCCTAGGAAGTTATTTGTCGCTAGATGTAGAGGTGGAACAGACCTGGACGTGAACTATGGAATAAACATGGCTGTGCATCCGGAATCCTTTCTCAAGAGGAGACTCATTGCACTTTGTCTTCGTACTAAGTTAAAACTATTTAAGTCAAATGTCAAACCGACATATACAACATAGCTGCATTCCTGTGAAATATTGAAATGCTCTGTCCACATCTCGACTAAAGTACTGGGTTTTGTGAACCGTTTCCTGCGTTACATGTGCACGGTTGAGAACAGAGAATATATAAAAAAAAAAGTAAATTAAAAAAGTATTAAGAAGAATTTTTTATTTTTTAAAAGTCAGAATTTTGAAAAGTAAAATTTTGTAAAGCAGAATTTTGCTAACCGGAATGAAAGAAAGCGCAGTATTTTGAAACCAGAATTAAATTAAAATCAGTCCGACCTGTTCCAAAATTGTAACTATCCATTGAGCCTTTAATGCTTATTTAACATTTTTTTAATATAAAAACTAACTTAACCATATAGTTAATGTCTCTATTACTTCAAAATATTTCCCGTATTTTATTTTTTTCTTAAATAAACATAAGTGTTAAATAATAATTTACTTTAACTGTCAAAGAAGGCAGGAAATAAAGAAAATTAAGAGTAGGATACTAAAAGAAGAGACTTCAATTTTGGTAACGACCCTACTACGGTTATATGAGTTCTTTACTCAAAATTTAAAGTGGCTTAAGTCGGTTTTTCCATTTTTGTAGAAATGTATTTTTAACTTAAAAAAATTATTTAAGGAAAACTATTTTGACTACAGTACTGAAATTTAAACCAAATATGAATAATTAATTACTCTTCAAATTTTCAAAATATCTCTTAGGGTTTAGTGTTAAAAGTCGAAAAATGTACGTAAGCCTTTTTTACTTTTTGCCATGTACTTTGAGAAATGTCTTCAGCCACTTAAGCCGTTTTCCCAGTTTTGTTTTTAATTTAAATTTGTATTAAATATAAGCCATTTTTCCCTAAGCAAAATCAAAAAATTACATGATTTACGTTATGTATATGTAAGGTATTTCATTTTATTTTTTATTAATTGTTTGTGTTAAAAATAAATTTAGGTACAAAAATAAGAACATTTTATAGCTATACCTACTGCCATATTCAAGAGTCATGAAATAATTTCTATTCCATAGCTTCAGCTTCTTCCGTTAAATCTATATACAAATCTGGCTTTGGTTCTGTGGATAGATTTCTATAAAAATCGTGGAACTGCCCATCAATTAATGGAAGTAAATTAATCAAGTCCTGTTTCTTGGCTTCACTTATTTTATTCGGTCCATCGTAAAGCATCTCCAAGCAATCTATCTGTGTTCACTTGGGTACATCCTCGATTCTGAATATTTAGTACTTGAAAAGGTTCTTTTTCGTCCAAGGAATTCTTGTAGTGAATTTTAAATGTAAAACGAAGCCATATTATGTTTTTCCAATAATTAACTTTGTTATTGTCTTCATCGACTTTGCGAAAAATGTATTTATTTTTTGTAACCAGCCCAAAGTTCCAGAAAGTTGTTTGGGACATCTCATTTACCAAAAAGTCTTTTTTTGGACCAACTCCCCTTATAAATTGGTACCATTTTTTTGGGTGGTATATTTTGAAGGATGATTTTTTCTTCTTCCTCTCAATTATGGAATGGTCAATATCACATTCCATGTGTTTGTGTCCAGAAACAAAAAATTTGTGATCAATATGCTTTACATTGTTATTTTCAGCACTTACATGCATTAGCATCATCACTGCAACCATCTTGTTAGCAGTTATCGCTGTAAAAAAACGACATGTTCAGTTACGGGTAATAAGACTGATATTAAGTTAAGGTGCTTTATTTAACAGACAAGATGCAACCTCATTGCCACCTCTTCCTCTATTTGTTACACCTTCGTGCCACATATAGCAATGTGGGATTCCTTCGGCACAGTCATGGACTGTCAGATTGAAAGATATTGATGATTAAAGATATGGGGTAGGAAGGCACTGCAAAAACTTTTGTTGTTTGCAGATTTTTTGCAACCTCAATATCCCTCATCTTCGCTTCATAGGCAGAACTTGCATCGGCATGGTGTTTTTTCTGCTCCATCTCTACCTCGATAAGATCATTTCCTGTGGCTACTGACTAACGTATAGCTAATGTGTCACATTTTGTAAAGGTATCTAACTTCGGCTTTTTAAATTTTATGTTTAGGTCCTTAAAGATTTCTGTGTATTTTGTAATGGATATTGGATTTTCAGTTTTTTCGGTGTGCAGTTTAATCAATTTGGATATGCTAAGATGGCTGTCAAAATATTTTTCAGAAGAGTACTTTCGAGTATAATGGCTCTCGTATGCTGGAACCTGGAATACTAGTTATTTATGTGTTCAAGAACTTCATTCCTTTTAATCGCTGATATTTTGTTTGTCGGAATTGATTTACCTCTCATGTCTTGCCTTGCAACTGTACCTGGAGATTCAATTTTCTTTGATAACAGTTTTTAAAAAGCTGTCAGTTTCACCCAAAGTCATCTTAAAACACCTCTGGGTCTGGCAAGCTTGTGTTCTGATTTCGTGCAGATTAAGAAAATAGGTACATATATGGGAACTAGCGGTATCGAGGAGTCTTACCAATTTTTTTTTACCTGGTTCTTTTTTCATCTTCTACACAAATGAACCCGGCTACGAATGCCAACTTTAGATTATAATTTCCAAGCTCCCAGTATTGCTTGAAAATTGTCTCTTGTTCCATTATTGAAATTTTGTCTTTACATTTATGTTTACAGTTGGTTAATGCTTTCATTGTTCATTCAGGGATATTTTTACCGGTTTTCGTAATGTTTTTGTGACCTAAATTTCTTTTTTGGCGTCTTGCTTTTCTGGATTCTTTTATTGAGCTACTCACCGGAGCGACACTTTCTGCTTCTCTATTTTCCGAAACTATATTTTGTTCAACTTGCATGGCCATTTCTTCGATTTCAGAATCAGAAAAGTAGTTTTATGGGGACTTTTCTGATAAACGAAAATCCAGGTCCTTAATGCTGTCATCGCTTTCTTCGTAGAATGATTCTTTGGAAATAGTTCCCTATTCGGCTGCTCTTTTTAAATTGAAGACGTTTATATCAGAAAACCCGTTAGCACAGCTTGAAGATGTTTCGTCAGCAAGAACTGGCGTGAAGACATCACTACATATGTATCTGCATTTATTTTCAATACAATTTCTTAATAACTATATATTTAATTGAATTAACGAAGTCTTACCGTTCAATTCCTTGAGTAAAGCTAAAGTTTTGGCTTTATCTGCAGAGCATGTTGGAATTGCACCAACTTCACCTTATGGGATAACAATGTTGTTAGTTGCATAATATTAAATAAATACATGTGTATGTATCGATTTTGTATCAAACCTTGACATTCAATGTTTTAGTTTATAAATTATCCTTCGGATAATACTTAAATTACCTGATTCTATGTCATATTGCTGATCAGGAGCACAATTTTTAATACTTTTCATAAGTGCAAGGTGAAGCATTAATTCATGTTGATCCTTGTTTTTTTTTTTTAATTTTTACACAAAAACGTCTGTTGCATAGTAGATAGGCACTTTGTGTTTTTATATTATTTATTTTTTAGTGACTAAGAATTTTTCCTCAACCTAAATGAATATAATTGGGTACTTTTATTGTATTCCTAAAATCACTAACTTCTTCTACATACCCCGATAAAGTGGTAGACATCTTCGATTTCATTGCGATTGCACAAACTACATGTTGGTCGAAGGTCAGCTCTATGTGGTATATAATTTAACTTTATAATCTCTGTTCTGGCTTTAAAAATAAGGCTCATATAGTACAGAGAGATATCGTTGTTAAAATAGTTATTGAACCTAAGTGTGTGATTAAGTTCTCTGTATATAAGCCTAGTTGAAGATATTTGAGCTCTATTTAAACATTGAAGATACATAGAATCATCCACTCGTGATATGCACTTATAGAACGTATCCTGCCATTCAACGATATCTATATTAATCAGATCAAAATTCAAATTGTATTTGCTAGCGATCTCGCACCATTCTTTGAAAGGTGATTTCTTGCATTTGAGCAAGAATTTCATCATTTGCTTTTGCAAGTTTGAGTCAGGTCTATTCATCACCTTAACTATATAATCTGCATTTGATTTTAAGTTTTGCAAATAAATTTGTGGTAGGCCTGATTCAACGTGTATAGCGTAAGATGGTGTTGATATAGGGAGTTTAAAAATGCGTTTGAAGAAGAATCGTTGAACTACCTCAAAGTCCTCAATATTGTTATATCCAAAGACTTGATTTGCATAGCAAAGGCAAGTTTTTATTGTGGCATCAAATACTTTAAACTTAGCAGATGGATCTACATATTTGTTGCCAAAGAATTTATTCCACATTAGATTTATAGCTGTTTTAGCTGTAACACATCTATCTTTTACATGTTGGCGAAGATCAAGATTATAAGATATTCAAACACCCAAGTACTTATATTGATTAACAATTTCAATCGGATCACGTTCTAAAAACCACTTCTCTTGGGGACTTCTTTTTCGGTGGCAGCTTTCAAAAATCATTATTTTTGATTTCTCAACATTGATTTTTAGATCCCAAAGATTACAAAAACTATTAAGTTTATTGATTTGGAGTTGTAAGGCATTAGGGTTTTCTGATAGTATGACAAGGTCATCAGCATATAAAAGTACCTTCACATCCACCTCACCAAATTTAACCCCCCCTGGGAAATCTTTAGATACGTCGTCAATGAATAGAGCAAACATTATTGGACTTAGACCACAACCTTGGGGAACACCAGTACATGTACTAAAGAATTCTGACATTGTGTTTCCATTCCATATTGTAGCAGAAGTATCAGTTATAAGTAACTCATATAATTTTAAAAATTTCGTCGACATACCCAATGTGGAAAGCTTGTATATTAACGAAGACCGATTGACCGTATCGAAAGCAGCCTTGAAATCGACAAAAAACACATATAGTCTCTTTTTCCTCTCTAGGAACCACTTGGCGATATTTGTCAAAACAAAAATTTGATCTACGGTCGAAAGACCTACACGAAAACCAGCCTGAAACATACTAAGGAGTTTATTTTCCTCCACCCATTTCGATAGCCTATGGTATAAAATGTGAGTGAATATTTTCCTTAAAGATGGGAGGATCGAAATACCTCTATAATTAGAAGCAAGTTGTAAGTCACCTTTTTTAAATATGGCACAAATCCATGCTTTTAAGAATGCCTGTGGTATTATTTGTTCATCAAAAAGTTTGTTGAAAAAGAATTTCTTACATCTTCAAAAACATGCGGAACGTTTTCAACTAAAGAAGCCGAGTTCTGAAACTTTCCGATTCTTGCGTTCAGATCTCCTAGTATTAGTAAGTTTTTTAATTCACTTTCATCCAAAAAAGATTGCAATTCATTAAACTCATTAATCCAGTTATTGCAATTAAGATAGATTGGAATAATGTAATAGCGGTCATGCCTATGGTTAAACTCTAGAACAGTTTTCCTACCTATCAGCTTTGTCTTAACAAAGTTACTTATATTACATTTAATTGCTATTAAAATGCCCCCACTTGCTCTACCAAAAACATTACTTCTTTTAGCTGGAATAAATGTGACAAAGAATTCTTTAAAATATTTCAAAAATTGTGTTTCTTTACCTTCTTCAATAAATGTTTCTAATAAAATAATAATATTATAATTTAAAATGAATTTAAAAAAATCAGGAATGAATAATTTGTTTTTCAGCCCGAAACATTGTAACATAAATTTTTTAAATTTAAATGGCAGACGGCAACCCTGTCCTAACTTTGATGTTGATGTTGATTCAGCTGACTGCCGCATTCTGCTTGTTCAATATGTTGCGCTGTCTTGGAATAGTTCTGACTGTTGTTATTGTTTATGTCAAAAAACTGCAACCCAACTTCTCCAAACGTGTTTTTAACAAACGTCAATTCCTCAGAGTTTCTTATTATTAATCCTCGCAAGAAATTAAATGCAAATGAGAAATTATTTATACATAATTTGACTCCTTTAATTGTAATTTTTGCTGTTGGCACCAAAACTAACAGTTATTTACTAAGTAATTAATTCGCCCGATGATGGAACGTTGCTTCCGAAAGGCGTCGCGTCAGTAAAGAACAAATTGTTAAAAAAAAACAAATTAAGTTGTGAAAATATTAAATTATTCAATAAAAAACATTTAAAAATTTATAAATTTTTAATGTGTTGATTTATTATTCGTTATCAAACACAACTTGGAGACTAAACATCACAAATATGATACTAACAGTTTCGTTTTAATTTGGTAAAGAGCGCTTCTTTTCTGCCGTGTTAAAAGAGACTGCTCGCGATGAATTACGATTCCTGTTCCTTTTAGTTTTGATGTAGCTTCAATTATTTTGTTTACTGTGCCGCCTTCGCCAGGTTGAAAGTTGAGAATTACCATGGTCTTGTTGGTGTTTCGATTCGTGAACTCTTGTGATTCTTTTAAGGGCAAATCAGCACTATCTTGAAGATGAAGAAGACCTTTACAAGTTTGTTTTGCAAATTCGACTTTATTGGTCTTCCCTTCTGCTGTAAAACGTACCACAACAGAATTTTCATTGTTTTTCTGAGAAATAACTTCAAGTTGCCGTTCTAAAGTTTGACAGTAATTTTCCATATCAGTCAATCTCTTCATTTGGAAGTCGTTTTGAGACCGTAATAACTGAATATTTCTTGAGACAGCTAAGACTTCTTCTTTTGTGGCAATATTTTCCAATTTTGGGGTTATGCACTGATCCAGAATCATTTTTAGTTGATCAATCGACATCCCCAACTGCCATTTTATTGTTCGGTTCAAATATGTGTTTTTTATTATGATTTGGTGATTGTTCCGGTGATGTTTCCTCTAATTTTATTTTTGGTAGCATATGCACCAAGTTTGACTTTGACCGCACGAAATATTCCCCAATAAAAAAGATTAAAATCGTACCTGATGAAACCAATTTTTCGAAATAACACTTTGTTATGATTTAGTTCGTGTTAACAAAAGATGTTTTTTATAAAAAAGTTATTTATTTTGATTATAAAGCTTAATTTTAATTTAAAATTGAGACCGCACAAAAAACTTTAACTTTCTCACAAGATTTGACAGATGTCAATCCCAAATTTTGTGGCATAAGCGAACGCATTGTCACAATCCGCATTAGGTCCAAATTCAACAAAATATCGCTGATTTGCGTCCACGCCCCCACGGAATAAAAAGATCACACGACCAAAGAAGAATTCTACGATCTTCTCGTGAAGACGTATGATGAATGCCCGAAGTACGACACTAAGATTATTCTTGGTGACTTCAACGCCAAAATCGGAAAGGAGGGTAACTTTGTTTCGACAGTCGAAAAGCATAGCCTGCACGACAACACTTCCGGTGACGGACACAGGCTAATCGACTTTGCTGCGGGGCGAAGTGTCATCTTAGCTAGCACATACTTCCCACACCTCAATATACACAAAGGGACCTGGCGGTCTCCTGATCAAAATACCGTCAACCAAATTGATCACATTGCGATTGGTAGCAGACATGCGTCCAGTGTCATGGATGTCCGCACTTTCCGAGGGGCCAACATAGACTCGGACCACTACCTTGTTGTAGCTAAAGTGCGAATGAGGATCTCCACCAGACCGCAGAATCGAACATCCACTGTGAGAAAGTTTGATGTTGCGAAGTTACAATCGCAAGAGACAAGCCCGGCGCCTGCGCCAAACCCAGAGGCCCAGTGGCTACATTGCAAAATGGCCATCAAAACCGCTGCCACGGATGTTTTGGGTTTCATTAGGCGACCACAACGAAACTCATGGTTTGATGATGAGTGCAGGCTCGCACACTTGGCCAAAGACGAAGCCTATCATGCAGTTCTGAATGCCAGAACTAGAGCTGCCAAGAGCGCTTCCCGTGCGGTTTACCAGCAAAAGAGGAAAGAGGAACATCGGCTTTTCAGAAGAAAAAAAAGAGAACTTTAAAAAACGAATGGTTGAATCTATTGAGGGGTGCTACGGCAGAAGCAATGTTCGAAAGTTCTACCAAAGGGTAAAGCATTCGTCCAAGGGTTACAAAGCCCGAGCGAAAGCATGTAGAGACGAGGGTGGGAATGTCGTTGTAGATACACAGTCGGTGCTGAGAATTTGGAAAGAACACTTCTGCAGACTGTTAAACGGCGAAGACAACCAACTAATCGCTGTCAGGCAGAATGATCCATTCGATTTAGATGATGAAGATTAAAATTTCCGTCCTCCCGACCAAGAAGAAGTTCGGATAGCAATATCAAAATATCAAAACTAAAGTCCAACAAGGCTGCTGGAGCTGATGGCCTTACGGCTGAACTCTTCAAAGCAGCGGGAGATGATTTGGTGAGGAGCATACACCAACTCATCTGTACAATCTGGTCGGATGAAAGTATTCCTGACGAATGGAACCTCAGCATTGTGTGCCCTATCCACAAGAAAGGAGATACTCTAAGCTGCGCCAACTACAGAGGTATAAGTCTCCTAAATGTCGCCTATAAAATCTTGTCGGCCATTCTGTGTGAACGTCTGAACCCTTTCGCACGTGAACTGATTGGCATCTATCAGTGTGGTTTCAGGCCCGGTAAGTCAACCGTTGACCAAATTTTCACACTTCGGCAGATTTTTTAAAAGACCAAGAATTACAGATCGATACTCACCACCTCTTTATCGATTTTAAAGTCGCCTATGACAGCGTAAACAGGAACGAGCTATACAGAGCCATGTCACTTCTTGGCATCCCTGCCAAACTCGTTCGATTGTGCAGGATGACTATGGAGAACTCGCGCTGCTCTGTCAAGGTTGGTAAGAACACCACCGACTCATTTAATGTCGAGAAAGGCTTACGACAGGGTGACGCGCTGTCATGTAACCTCTTCAACATCATTCTTGAGGCAATCGTACGCAACTCGCATTTCAACACCAGCGGTACGATTTTTTTTAGATCCGTTCAATTGCTTGGCTATGCTGATGATATTGACATTATTGGAAGAACGAAGCGCGCTGTCAGTGGAGCATTCGCAAGTATTGAAGTGGAAGCGGCTCGAATGAAAACAAAGTATATGCTGTCCTCGGGTGAAGTAGATCATCACCGTAGGCTCGGACAAAACGTCACAATGGACAGATATAACTTTGAGGTTGTCAAGGACTTTGTCTATTTGGGTTCCACTATAACCTCTCAAAACAACATCAGTGAAGAGATCAGTCGAAGAATCACTCTTGCCAATCGCTGTTTCTTCGGGCTAAGAAGGCATCTTAGAAGTAAAGCCCTCTCTCAAAGGACCAAGGAGACACTATACAAGACCCTTATCATCCCAGTCCTGCTGTATGGGGCAGAAGCATGGACACTAACACAATCGGATGAATACAGGCTGGGGTGCTTTGAGAGAAAGATTCTTCGGGTGATATTCGGGCCTGTATGTATCAATGGAGTATGGAGGAGAAGATTCAATGACGAACTGTACTGGCTATACAGCGACATTGACTTGGTTAAGAAGCTGAAAATTCAGCGGCTTAGATGGCTGGGTCATGTGGAGCGTATGGACGAAAACGCTCCTGCCCGACGAGTCTTCAATTCCAACCCGGACGGCCGACGCAGTTCTGGAAGACCCCATCTAAGGTGGCGCGACCTCAACCAACTTGGTGTGCGAAACTGGAGGCCACTGGCTAGGGATCGGCCTAGCTGGCGAGGATTGTTGGTTGAGGCCGTGGTCCACAATGGACTGTCTGCGCCACCTTAAGTAAGTTTAATATTTCTTATTGGTAAACTGGCTTATGTCAGTTGGGCCAATGTTCAAAATTCAAATATTCTTTTATTAACTTCTCTTTATTTTGTAATAGCTGCTTATGTCTACGTAATTCAAATAAAAGCAAATAACATAAAATGGGGAAACTGCTTAAGTCAATTCAAATCAAATTTTGAAATGGAATAACGGCCTAAGCGGGAATAAAATTCAAAAATTGGTTTTGGAAAAACGGCTTATTTGGACCTAGTGCTCTGTTCCTTATTATTTAATTGCAATAAAAGATACAATGAAAACAGGCTTGATTGAACAAAACGCAAACAATAAACTTAAGACGTTACTCCAATTGTAACTTTTGAATTTTCATTGAACTAGGTCGTTTTAACATAATCAAAAAGACCCTTCTATGTGACTTTTATACAAACCGAGTATACAGAAATGTAGCTAATTTTTATTTTCGAATATTAGGTATTTAAGAAAATCGATTTTGGCTTAAGTCAATTTAAGCCACTTTACCTTTTGAGTAAAGAGTTGTAACTGCTGTTTAAGTAAGTTCCTAGCTAATAAATCCCTTTTAACTTTGATTGGTTAAATAAGTCACCTATGAAGCACACCAAAACATCCAGCAACTTACCTTTTAACAGCCAAGCTTTTTTCCGAATAAATTTAATTTGATATAGTCGAAACAATTTTGTCATTATATGGATCGATTTGATCGACAAACCATTTCCGATTATGCAGCAAAACGTCCTGGACACATCCATATGGGCAGTACTCGACAATTATCATTATTTCACCTAAAAATTGCAAAAAAAAAATTGAATTTTTGAGCAAAACTATAGAGTGAAATTTATCTATGATGACTCACTCTTATTTTCAGTAACGGCACCAAGCAAATTAACAACATTTAAATGGTGTCCAAGGTGAACCATTATCTTGAGTTCCGATACGAATGCTTTCAGGACTTCATGGTCTGCATTTTCTTTCACCATTTTTACCGCCACCACAGTGTCTTCTTCGTTTTCTATAATTCCCTCAGCGAAACCTTTCCAAACAACCCCAAATGCCCCAGAGCCAAGTTGTTTTCCTAAAGAAACAAAATCAAAAGCTGAACATTTCAGATACAAGATTGTAAAAATAGTACCTACCCAATTTCAACCTATTCCTGGGGAACTCGTAACATCTATTGTATGGCAGTAAGTTGGCCTGTTCATCGAGCGACAGGTTTCGATCAAGTTGATCAATGGCACCCTCTTGAAAGTTATTAAAAACGGATTGTTTAAGATTCTTTAAGAAATGAGATTAGATTTATCAGTTTGATTTGAGTGAGCAAAAGATGCTTGAGATTGAAAAACTTTTATGAAAGAAATGACAAAGGCAGTCTACAAAAGCCATCAACTTTTTTTAAAACAAATATCCCGGATCATAAAACCCTTATGAAAATAAAGAAAATTCTTCTTTAGGCAAACAAAAAATACAATAACAATAATTTTGATGTTCAATAACTGCTGGCGGAATAAAATAAAATGCACGACTGGGTCGCACGTACTTGCTCTGTTGGTTCAATAATACGATGAAAACAAACTTTTCGATCAATAACAACAATTCATTTTTGAAAAATTTGGTAAAAACCAAAAAAATTTGGCTAAAACTGGAAAACTCGATATACGGGAGCCAACGTTAAGAAACCTTTAATATTTAAAATAAGACGTTATCTTTTGCGTGTTATAAATGATACAAATGTCCACTTATGGCCAAATTAATAATACTGTTAAAAGCAATTTCCGCTATTATCATGTATAGCCAAAAACTAAAAATGCAGTTTTGTTTGAAGTATTCTATGTATGTTACATAAAAAGTTTCATAAAAATCGGGGGAGCCTTTTTTGAGTAAATTAGAAAAAATGAAAAAATTGGCCAAAATCTAGTGGCTCTTTGTATAGGAGCCACCATTTAAAAAAGAGAAAATGAAAAAAAAATCAATGCCATCTGATAGGAAGCTGTAAGAAACTATACCAAACAAAGTTTGAGTGAATTCGATGCAACCGTTGACAACTTATGGCCATTTGAAAAAAAGCCGGTAAGAGCAGATCTCCGTTATTTGCATTATTAGCCAAAAACTAAAAACGCAGTTCTCTTAAAAACACTAAAAGAATAAAACACACAAAGTTTAATCAAAATCGTTAGAGCCATTTTCGAGAAAATTAGAAAAAACCAAAAAAAGTTGGCTAAAACTCAACGGCTCGTTGTATGGAAGCCACCGTTTAGAAAGGCTTCATTGAAAAATTTACTAAACCATCCTATAGACTATGAAAAACTATGTCAAACAAAGTTTGAGTTGATTCAATCAAGCCGTTGTGAACTTATGGCTATTTGAAAAAAAGCCGTTAAAACCTGATTTTCGTTACGACCATTTGAGCCAAAAACAAAAAACGCAGTTTTTTTATAAATGCTTAAAGTTAGCTAAATTTTAAATTTAATCAAAATCGTTAGAGCCGTTTTCGAGAAAATCCAAATTGAAAAAAACCGTTACTTGAAAGGTACCAGTTTGAGCCGGGCTAAAACAAAATAAAAAAAACCTCGACAATGGTTTTTCTTCAAACTGCTATATACCAAGTTTGAAGAAAATCCGTCAAGCCGTTTAGGCTGTAGCATGACGTGAAAAAGCGCACATCCGCACAGACGCACAGACGCACAGACAGACCGACGGACGGTATGGCGAAAACCACTTTTTTGGGCTTCTCTATCATCGTAATGTCATGTTTGATTAAAACCTCGATTTTTTTTTCTGCACGAAACCAATACTTGCCCTATAGAGCAAGTAAAAAGGCGTGTTCAACGCCCGAAATTGAGACTTTGTATTGACAGGGCAATTACTATGAGCTCGGTGATATTCAATTTTAAGCTTGCAGATCGATTTAAAGAAAACACTTTAATTGTTAGAAATTAGATTTTGAATGAAAATTGCGATTATGGGAGTTTTTAAAAATTCTTGAACCACACTCTACTACGTAACAAAGGAGTAAAAATCTAAGTGTTCATCTTCTTACATCAAAACTGCAACCGCTAATTAAAAACATTTAGAATGTTAAAGGATATTATGGCCTTCACGGGCACACCCCTTAAAAGTGGGCGTGTCCTAAAAATATGAAAAAAAAATGTAAGCACTAACTGAGCTTTGATCCTTATGTATATGTGCAAAACTACAGCTAAATTGAGTAGTTTTTTAACGATCTTACATGGATAAAAATCAAGCCCATAAAAATGGGCGTATTGAAAAAATGTACACAAAAATTTAGAGATATATTTTGTATATAACGATTGGAAAAAAGTTTAAAATTTAATATTGGTACCTTAAATTTTTAAAACTACATTTTTTGTTCTTGCATGAAAAGTGGGGGTAAGACACGCCATTAACATTGTTAAACAGCAATGGCGTGTTTATAAGCGGATCTTACAGTTTCAAAAACTTTTGTAGCTTTACTCTTGAACCAAAGATTGAATATATCAAATTTCAGCTTTCTAGCTCAAAAATTTCGACATCTAGAGAAAATACGGACGGACGGACTAACGGACGGACACCGCTAAATCGACTAGGCTTTTGATTCTGACTTTGTGACAGGACTTGAGTGGAGACAGGGTTCAGGGTTACAAAAATTAACAAGCAATCGCACTGTCATTTTCTGACCCGAGCCAAGTTCACTTATAATGCGTTTAGGACCTTAATTTACTGTCAGGGAAATTTTTAACATTTAGGCTCCGCATTTTTAAAGTTATGTCTCCTTTCGGAACGATGCTCATGCTCATAATATTACTCTCAATTGAATTGAGATTGTAGCCTTGAAAACTTATTCATAGGAAACCATTACCATGATGTTTAATAAAAAAATTAAGATGACAACGCCGACTAAATCTCCTGTGACCTTTTTAACGAACGGGGCAAGAAAATTTAACGGTTCAATATTTTCTTTTTCAAATGGTGATTCTGAATGCACTAAATTTAAAAAGCTGTCGCGATTCATTTCTTCATAATTGTTTTCCCCCTTAAGTATTTCCATTTGCATTTCATGAGAATATGCCTTCATTATTAAGGGACTTACCTTTTTCATTTTGTAAATGTAAAAACTAAACGAAGTTACTAAAAGTGTGACCACAGCTATACCGCCAATAATTATTGCAAACGCAGTCTTACGATTTGATGGCTCTATACAAAATGTATTAGGAATTGTATATTCGAAAAGTCAACTACAAATAGTTAGTGCTCACCTGTTATTTCCACAAGTGAGCTTTTACTGTCCAATCCCGATCGACTTTTGGCCTCACATTTATAAACGCCAGTATCGGATAAATTGACGCTTTGGATTCGCAAGGTAGAACTGTTTTCCAACAAAGCAACGTTTGCATTTTCATTAATTTGTTCATCATCCTTGAACCATGTGATGGTTGGCTTAGGCTTGCCAGTGGCCTTACAATTCAGCTGCAAAGATTGATCAACAAAACGTTCCACTTCGTCTTCCATATTCGTTTCATAAATAGCCGGGGCTTCGGGTTCTTAAAAATACAAAACAACGCAATACTGCAACTTTGTGAGAATATGAGTTCTTAAACTCACCATTAACTACGATATATACTGATTCTGTGAATTCCTTATATGTGCCTATCTCTGTTACTCCACATTTATATTCTCCAGCATCGTGCTTGGTGATATACTTGAATTTCACAGTTTCTTTATGGGAGAACTTTGAGGACTCCTTTAAGACTTCTACTTCACCAATACTGTCCATTATGTTATCGTTTCTTAACCATTCCGGGTTCCAAAATAAGCTTTGCAAAGCAGCACAAGTCATGATCACTTCATCGCCTTCAATTATTTCATGCTTTGGATCTATCCCGCTAATGGATATGTTGCCAGGGATGTCACCAATTAATACAAAACTTTTTCCAAGTATGGGTCCAAAGTCGCTTGCAACTTTAAATCGTATTACACCTGGTGATTCTGGTTTGAAAGTTAGACCAAATATTGTTGTAAAGTCATTGGCTTTGACCCTTGGTACTTCGAAGATCTTCGTAAAAGAAGATAGAACGGTATTTATTTAAGCCTTTATCAAAACACTAAAGTGGGCACTTCTACATACTTTCATATTGACTTTGTCTGGATATTGATTACAATTGCCCTGAATACTATCCCATAAAAAAAAACATGGGATGAAACTCAGTGAAAAATTTGATAGTGTGGGAGCGTGTTTCGCAATTATCCTTACTAACAATTCAAGCTCTTGTCCATTTTGTATATTGTATGACCTTTCAACCAAAATTGCGGGTTCATCTGTAAAGAACAAAATAATTTTGTGTTTACCTTTAAACCACTATTTAAGAATTTTGTTAGTTTTTTTTTTCTCAAATTCTCTGAAGAAAAGAAACTTCTAAAATTTGGGTTTTTGAAAATTTGAGAAAAAAAAATAAATTTGTTGTGATTGTAAGTGATGCGTAAAATTAAACCAAGAAAACAAGACTGTTCTTGTTGCGTGCCCTTCTGAGAAAATCCCCTAAATTATAAAAATGGGGGCATAAGTCAAAATTTTTTTTTTTGGGATTTATGTCTCACTTAAGTGGGACACATGTCCCAAAACGAATTCCTGGAGCCTATTGTAACACCAATATCTTCCCATATATTAAAAATAAAAAGAATGTAGTTCCTTGACCTTATGTGCGTTTTGGCCAAGCATGAACCGTGGGCTCATCAGTTAGATGTCGTTCATACTCTAGCCAACATAAACCGGCAGTAAACATCTTATATAGAAGCTTTTTTTAAATCATTAACGTGCCATATTTTTGCACCACAATAAATGGAAGGAAACCCGCCATACGAATTGTTTACTCGCCAATGTACAGTCACTGGCAAAATTATTTACACATTGCATTGTTCGCACCTAACCTAACCTATAAAGCTGAAAAACTTTTGAAATAAGAACAAATTGTTTATAAACTTTTCTCACTTTTAATGTTTGCAGATTTATTCAAACAGTAAATTTAAAAAAATAATCAAATTCCAACAAGTAACTGTACAAAACATACAAAACTAAGTGGCACAATTATTTACACACCCATTGAACAATGGCAAAATTATTTACACAAGTGCAAATAACTGCATACGGAAAGTAACGGTTCTTAATTTCTTTAGTTTAGTGACATTTTGCGTGGTGTCCAAACATTGCAATCAGTTTTGCTAGGTCTATGCTTGAGACAAGTAATACGAGATGGCAAAAACTACCAAGCTTTCAATTGAATAAAGAGCCGCAATTGTTGTCTCTACATAATATTGTTGCAGCGGGAAAACAATTTATAATTTAAGTTCTAAGTTTAACGAATGTGGAAGTGTAAAAAATAAAGTTGGTAGAGGCAGAAAAAGGGTTACATCAAAAAGGGAATATGCCAAAATCGTTCGCTCCTTCAAAAGTAACCCACGTGAAAGTGTTAAAAGTGTACTCATGGACATAAACAAAGATCGCAAAAATAAAATTATTAGTGAGAAAACATTACTAAGAAGATTAAAAGAAAACGAAATAAATGCCTACGTTATCCAGAAAAAGCCTCATATAATACCCAAAAACAAGTAAGTAAGGCTACGATTTGCAAGGGAACAAATCAACAAACCACCAGAGTTTTGGTGGAGCATCCTTTGGACTGATGAAACTGCTTGTTCCTTGGACGGTACCTATGGGAGTAAGTTTTACTATTCCAACCCTAAAATGAAGGTCAAATAACCCGTCATTAAACCTAATTCGAGGTATATCGGGAGCGAATTTATCCTTCAACAGGACAATGCGCCGATACACACAGCCTGAAATATTAAAAAAGTATTTGGCAGAAGTGGCTCAAGAAGTTTTAAAATGGCCCCCACAAAGTCCTGACCTGAATGTGATCGAAAATCTTTGGCACATAGTGAAATCAAAAATTCCTGAAACCATTGGCAGGACTGCTGATCAAACTTGCAAGGACTTTGCAACGGCTTGGAGTACCATTCCACGAAAGCAAGTGCAAGGCTTAATAGATTCAATGCATAGACGCCTTGCGGAAGTTATTGCGGCAAAAGGAGAGAAAACAACCTATTTGGTAATGTAACTTTAAATAACCGTTAACTTAAAACTTAAAAATATTTTTCTTGTTCGCTTCCAGATGTAGTGAAAAGGGAAAAACTGGGTTTGTGTAAATAATTTTGCCTGTGTTCGGTGGTGTGTAAATAATTGTGCCACTTAGTTTAGTATGTTTTGTACAGTTACTTGTTGGAATTTGATTATTTTTTTAAATTTACTGTTTGAATAAATCTGCAAACATTAAAAGTGAGAAAAGTTAATAAACAATTTGTTCTTATTTCAAAAGTTTTTCAGCTTTATAGGTTGGGTTAGGTGCGAACAATGCAATGTGTAAATAATTTTGCCAGTGACTGTATTTCCAATTGCATCTGGCGTAGATCACACACGTCTTATTCAGGCAGAGCACATCTGAGTGTGCACTGATTCTGATTGGCTATTTCAAAATGCAACCCCTATAAAATTGACGTGCATTCAGACTCAGAGTTACCGGCAGTGTTGCCGGGGACTTTCCTTCTTTCGAGACCACCGTACTCCCGTACTCCTCCATTCGCATCCGTACTACTATTATGAAAAGAGAAAACCAAATATAACTTAAGCAGCAAACTATAATGTCACCCCTAAAAATCTGTTTCCACTTCTAATTTTATTTAAAATCTATAGCATTTCCAAAAAGCGGAACGTTTTGTGCGCCATCTATGGACGACGTTCACAAGCTTTGATTGGCGAGTAATTTTAGTATTTTTGTCTAAACTGCTATAGGAAGCAAAAACAACAATAGAAGACATTTGGTGTAAAGTAGATAAGACAACTAGCACCGCCATTGACGACGTTCAGAACTAAAATAAAATAATCCATGAGATTACTATAAAAATGTACATACAATGGCATTTGTATTTCACATTTTCTTCTCATAAAAAAGAAGAGGATTTCCCTCTTTTTGATTTTGTTTATCATATTATTTATTTAAGTAGCTATTTTGAAAAGTTAAAAATGTTATTTTAACTTTTCATTATGGTAACTATAAGGCAAGTTGTTGATTAGTGAAAAAAAAAATCTAACAATCAAACATGACATTAAGCATAGTACGCAGCTCGAGCAAAAATTTAGCTCCCATACAAAATTTAGCCAAGCTATAATTAAGCAAAGCATTTTAGCCGAGCGGGACGCAGCTCCAGCTAAAATTTCAAACTTTTGTTTCCCAGTGTACTGTCAGAATTTAGCTGACTAATTAATAATTGCTCGGCACATTTCCTGCGAGCTAAATTTTGACAGATCTTTTCGGGTCGTAGCTAAAAAGGGGTAACGTAGTGGTTGAATCTCAACTGAAAATTTCTTGTAAGGCATAAAAAAGCTATTTCGATTAGAGAATGCTAATACAAATAACAATTGTTTTGTTAAAGCAAAAGAATATTTTATATTTATTTTGAATATTGTGTTTTTACAAAAATAATCCAAAAGCGATTTTATTTTAATGCCCCTCTTTAACTTTTCTCTGAGTACGCTTATAGATAAGAGGACATTTTCTACACAAAGTCGCCATTTCAATCCTATGTCAAAATTTAGCTAGGATTTTAGCTAAGGTTTGGAGAGAAAAACGTGAACTAAATTTTAGCTCGAGCTGCGTACTACCCTTTACGATAGAGAAGTCGAAGAAAAAATGAGTCCGACAATTCCTTCTTTGCTTCAAACTTGGTAGTTGGTTATTACACTGTATTATGATAAAGTCCTATAGAGGAATATTTGGAATAAGCATTCTAGCTTTAAAACTAACGGTATTATATGACGCACTTTTTTCAAAAATCAGATTTTCTTGTAAATCTTTTGACGGATTTCGATGAAATTTTTAATGTGGAAGCCCTTTTATAATCGAATTAAATATAATTCTAAATGAAAACTTCAATCTTAAGAAAAGAACTATAACCCTACATAAATTTTTTTCAGATTGTTGCTTATTTGAAATGCTTTACGGAAAACCTGTAAGAGCTTTTGTATGAAACGCCTTTACGGAAGATTGAGAATGAGAGACAAATTTCCCTATCTTCCCCGTACTGCCGATTTACGTTGAACAGAATATAAACGCACAATGTTCGATAAAATCGCCACTTATATATAATTTCCAGTGCAAAACTGCACTGTAATTATATACATATTGTTATGGAGACTTGTTACTGGCAAAATGACTAAAATTATGCATGCTCGTGGCCAATTAAAATGATGATTGGTTGGGTGAAACGCACACAAGGTCAAAGAACTACTTTTTTATTTCAAATTAGTTAATGCTCGATTTAAAATTAAATGCAACAACTTTTGTTGCTGTATTTTTTTTTTTTTTTCAATTTAATTTTTCTCTTGCTATGGCTACATAAATTTAAAAACAGATGATCTCAATGATGATTTTGGGGTTCCAAAGCGTATATTTCCCTGAGCATTTCTTCCGAAATATTGTTTCGTTATATGTTGCCGTCGTCAGATTTCCTCACTGTATATCATATTGAACGCATTTTTCCATTGGGTGACATCAACGGCCAATTTGTTCTGTAGGTACGATAATATTTCAAATTTTAAAGATCGATATGGTTTTCGGCCAACAAATATTCTGGATATACATATACTGCAAACAACGGTTAACACCAACCTGCTCCCTGCTTTAGAAGAAGCTTTATAACAGCACATCTTAAAAGCTGTACACAAAGATTTTCATCTGGTGGAGTTCTAAACAGGAGAAGGGATTCCATCGAGTGCCATGACACTGCCGAGGTAAATAAACTGCGTGCTCTCCTGATTTAATGTTTTTTTTTTTTTTTTTTTTTTTTTTTTTTTTTTTTTTTTATACGGCACACGCGCTCAAGCGGTTTGATATAGCCATTTTAATGATTAGTCACAGAAGGAGGTGTCGATGAACATTGATCTTAAATGTCTGCAGATCAAAATGGTAAGGAAAAATTGTGCCAGGCAATTCATTCCACATTCGTGTTATACGGCTAAAGAAAGAATCCCTTTATTTCACGGTACGTCCGAAATTGGACTGAAGTGTTAACAGATGAGTGTTCCTAACAAGACGAGTGTTACGGGGGAAATGTTTAAGGGGTGGAACGCATCTGGCTACTTCGAGTGATCATTTTTTTGTAAAAGAACCTATAAAATAAGGAAAGACATGAAACAATTCGACGATGTTCGAGTGATGGAAATATTTCCATAATGTTTCTCTCTCCTATCAATTTGAACGCTTTTTTCTGAACTCTGTCGAGCAAGTGAAGAAAAGTTTGAGAAGCACCTGCTCGGAGATGGGACTTTTACTCGAGTTTAGGGCGTATAAACGCTTTGCAAATTGTAGCCAGATCAGCAGGGGTGACAAAATTCTTGCATCTATTAAGAAAGCCTAAGCATCTTGCAGCATTCTTGGCAATCTCAAGTATATGATCATTCCAACGAAGGTTGTCACTGATACACATACCGACTACTGATAGCTTTTCGGCCTCCTCAATGCAAGTACCATTCATTGATAATGGCATACGGGCTACGGGGTATGTTTAACTTTAACGACAAAAGACAGCACTAAGTTTTCGACGCATTAAACTCCACACGATATCTGATACCCCAATTCACAATGCTGTTTAAATCGGAGTTTAATGAGCTTATCATACGGTGTCGTTCTAATAACACGTCTGAAATCGAAGGCCGTGAATCATCAAACGCATATGAAAAGCTGAGGGTTGAGTCGTCAGCAAAACAATTTAACGGATTAGAAGTCACAGACAAGAGATGATTTATAAAAATGATTGTATTGAACGGTCCAAAAGACAGCTTCTAATCCAACGAATAAGAGTATCATCGACACCAAATGCACGCATTTTCGATAAAAGAGCTTCATGCAAAACTCTATCAAATGCCTTTGAAATATCAAGCGCAATAATCTTGCTTCCGCCAAAGCGATGCAAAGATTTGTTCCACTGTTCGGTGAGATATGCCATCAGATCACCAGTGGAACGATTGCTGCGAAAGCCGTATTGCCGGTCATTTAAAAGCTCCCGATCTTCGAGATATTTCTTGAGCTGAAGATTTATCAGCCTTTCCATGACCTTTGAAAGTGTTGCGAGTCAGGGTTCCGCGGGGGACTTACTTTGGGAAAGTAGAAGGGCGGCGGCACGCTTGTCGTTGCACGGCTATGCTCAACGGAAATGGGGGTGGTTCTTTGCCGCTTCCACTTATCCCTCCTGCTCGACAATCAAAATTATCATGCCAGAAAAAGAAGAAAGTTACAGGAAAGGAAGAGGAGTTTGGAAAGGAATGAAGCTACGTTAAAAGGTTTGAAACGTTATCACAAATCGAAGGACTTTGACGCTACCTGAAGGAACATGTAAGTATAGTGCTTTTTAAGATTAAACTAACCTTACTAAACCTACCTAAAATTCAAAATAATACAAAAAAATAAAATTTCCACCACCAATATGATAATATAAAATCCCATCACCAAAAATAATAAAAATGGAATCACCTCCACCAAAGTTAAAGTTCGTTTGTACGAACTTAACTTATATACAACTTAACTTATATACCTTAATCTGAACCCTAAAACTAAAGCACTTTACTTTTCTATTTCCCTCAGATACCGTACTACTGAATTCCAAGCGCTCGTCTGATGGTATTGACGAAGGCCTGGCCAACCCACCCAAGTATCTGAAAGATACTTCCTGAACGTTACTTCCATGGCCGATGCTCGGAAGTAACCCCTAAAATGACCAACCAGTCGCAAACTGTCTGTAGCGTACAGTTAATTGGTCATGTCATACTACCGGAAGTCTTGCATCAGGACGGCTTTGTCCGCCTCCACACACCCTTAGCTATAAAAAAAATTTAGCAATTCATAACAAAAAAATGTTTCAAATTACTTTATAAATTTTATTTAAAGATTTCATTAAAATTGAGCTCTCCTGCTCTTAATACTATTAACTCAAATTTTAAATTTCAAATTCTTAAAAACTAATAAAAATGTAATAAAAAAAAAAATAAACTAACCTAGTTGAAAAAAAAATGAAGTCGCACTGGTGTGAATTAAATAATTTTATATGACCTGCTTTCGGTCTAGATATCTATGTAACTTTGTAACTCACAGTTTTCCTGGTCCCTCGTTGTCCTGCCGGCAGTACTTTGAAGAACTGGTATAACTTGTTGACACTCCGTGTTGATAATATGTTTTTATAACTTTACAAGACTATTTAAATTCAACAACCACCACAAAAATCACTTTTCCAATTTTAAAATAATATTAAAAAAAATGAGATAACAAAAAAAAAACAAAGGAGAACTAAATTCTTTACAAAAAAAAAAACTAATGCACAAATTCAGTTTGTCTTATTTAACGTCAAATTCACTTTTAACCACTAATTATTTTCCTTCTACCTAAGCTCAGCGAAGCTTCTCCTCTTCACAAAAACACTATAAAAGTTTTTAGGTATCCTTTTGGGATTTTTACACCGTATATCACTCTAGTATATATCAACAAAAATCCTGGACACTTTTGGTCTTTGTTCTGCTGAAGTCCAATCTTTTGACCTCTTCAAAAGAAGGCTTCCTCTCAGGATGTCTTCACTGACGTTGGAGAGAAGAAAATTAAACGGCAGAGGCTCAGGCCCGCTGGTGCTAGTTCGATTCACTTCCAATAAACTATTAAAACTTCATTGAACTTTCATACCTCTGAAATTATTGGCGAACTGCAATCAAGATCTTCTATAATCTTCCTTTTTGGATTTCCAAATTCCAGTTCTCTTTGTAGTTATATCTATATAATATATATATATACCTATTTACTAAACTGATCAATATAATATATCACTTGAATCATTTTTCCACTTTACCTACAATTTCCTTTGTATTTAATTACTGGTTTTCTTTTGCTTTTCTTAAAAAAAAAACTTCGGAACTTTAAATCGCTTGAAAATAATTTGAATTTGCGATTCAAAAACAATGGCCGCACGGAGAGAATTGAAAAATCACCAATTGCGAAATATTCAGTTTCAATTTACAAAACATGTTTTTTTTGTAAATCACGGCGCTTTGATTCGAAACGGATAGAAAAATTGGCAATTTAACTTTCAATTCATCTCAAATTACAACAATTCCTAAGTTGAGATTTACAATTAAAAGTTATAATTCAAGCTTGTGCCCTTCAAAGTAAATTACAACCTTGTTGTCGCAATTTACTACTTCAAGGGAATAATTCCATTTATACTTTTTACCAATCTGGATTTGCTACATTTTTTTCGTGATTTACAAACTCTGAGTATTAAAATCAACTCAAGTGTGTCTGACGGCTACGTCGAAGGTCCGGAGTTCGATCCCTGCCTCGAACTAATAATTATCTTTTTTTTTTTGGTACTGTCTCTTTTGAGGAAATGTAAAATCCTCGAAAAATAAATCTGGTTAATATTAAAAGTGGATCTTTGTAAGCCATTCGGATTCAGCGGGAAATGATATTCCACCAGAATATCAACGCACATACAGGAATCGTTCAGAATATAAGTCATTAGGCCCTGGCCCCGCTTGTGTCTCCAATAATGCCTTTTTTGTAGTTCTATTATGTACATAGGGAGTACAAGGTTGAATTTCAACTACACATTATATACAATTTCTTACCTTTATTTAAATGATCATCACAAAAAATTGTGCATTAGACGTCCAAAATAAGACGACTAGGTATATTTTTCTCGCCAATAAAACATAATCTTAATTCAAAACACCCCTAAAATGTAACTCATATTCAGGTTGCTTCTTATTATTAATTTTGATATCCGACTTGGATGCATCACCATGGCCTAGTAGATGTGTGCTAGGTTGGTATGCAGAGGGTCTCGAGTTCGATTCCTAGAATCAGCCAAGTAAGTAAAAGTTACATTTTTCAATAAAAAATAATAAATGCTTTTCAATAAATAGAAAACGTTGCTACTCTCAAAGCAATATAATTTGTTAAATTGAGTAAAATGGGGTTGCAATTTACGACTTTACCACTCATTTTTTCAAAAACATATTTTTGATTCAAAACAAAGAGATGGAAATCTACGACTCGCTTTTTTGCAATTTACAATCGAGTAAATATAAAATTGATACAAATTTGGATCAATTTTCGATTCGCGATGGCAATGTTTTATTTCTCAGGATCGAATTATTGACCCAAAAAAGTGGTAATTTGCTATTTTTGAGTGTCAATATCTTCATTTCGTTCAATTTTGAAAATTGCGAACAAGGAGTCGTAATTTACAAAACCCCGAGCTAGGGTGAGAAACTGCATAAGATTTTCGTGATTTGCAGCTCATTTTTCTTGATCTGATCGAAAAATTCTTTCCGTGCGTTTATGTTATACTTTGCACTCCGAATTTAACTTAGCTATGACCATGAAATCCCACAAAGGTCAACCCCAGTCTTCATTTTCATATAAGTAAATAGTTACCTCTACATCTGAGCGAGATAACTATTTCAATTCATATCTATAAGGAAAAATCAATTATTCGAAATATCTCCTATCCTTATCTTTAAATTGCAACTACCCCTGGCCCACATACTTAAAATCTAACTTACATACCTACATATTGCACTAATAATGATGTTTTCCATCATAACTTAACTTAACATAAACTTAATACATATTACAAACAAAACCTAACTTCCTCACATTTAAAAAGTCTACACAAAAATAATAACATTTCATTTAAATTCACCACATCTGGCAATGCTACAATTCATTTTGATTTGACTTCTCAAACTGAGCGAAATTCTTTTAGTTTACCCGACCCCCTTTCCTTCAGGTGCGAGTAAGAAAGATATCGACTTTCGCATGTGTAAAGAAAAGGGTTAACAACAAACATGATCAACAAGGCAAATAAATATGAAGTGTCATGTGTCACAAACAAATTTGTAAACAACAAGAAAACACAGCAATTTATACAAGGTGAGTATTAATTCTCAAAATTTAATATTGTTAAGCATTTATATTTCCAAAATTATTACAAAAATATGTTCCTCAAAGTATTGAGGATATTTTAGAGTAATAATCCCGGAAATATAATCCTCTTTTCTGATTCGATGGTGTTAAAAAAAAAACTTTCTGTGCATGCACCTGGAATTTTTCCAAAGAAAAAAGATTCTGTAACCTTGAATTGTGTTGCAATAGTTACTTATTTGACCAAGAAAAATATATTTAATATTTCTTTCTTTTCAGGAATTATGAATTATTCGAAACAGGAATGCTGCAAGGAAAATGCCACAACAAAAAAAAAAAAAATCAGAAAAAGAATCTTTCAAAGAAGAAAGAAAGAAAAAAAATGTGTAGCCCACCGCCACCGCGTATTATCACCGCCGCACGCCGGCGCCCGCCGCGGCAAGGAGTAATTGAACCTTAAGGTAGGTCAGGTAGGTTTTTTTCCTTTTTGTGCCTACACAACTATAACCCCTTTTTATACTGCTGGCGCCGTAACAAAAGAAGGGACGTCAGTGCAATTGGTCGGTAGGTGGAGGGGGAGAAGGAGTCACCTTTTTCAGGGACGGGCTGGACAAATGCTATTCTCCATCTACTAGGCAAGATATCTGAACGATAGGAACGATGGAAAAGCCTACGCAGTGGTTTTGCCAGCGATGAAGAACACCTCTTGAGAAATATAGGGGGTATACCATCCAGGCCAGCGGATTTGTGTTGGTCAAGTTCTTGAAGTACTCTTGCTACTGTACGAGTGCGGAAAAATACATGTCTAATAGAAAAATTAACGTTCTACTAGTACACTGTTGCTTGCAGGCAACGTAGAACTTGCAGCAAAATGAGCAGCGAGCATATTCGCCTTCTCTGAAGAGCTGACAATTGGTTTATCGTCAACGATGAGCGTTGGAACTGATGATGACGTTGAGTTCTTGACGTTTTTTACAAATGACCAGAAGTTTTTACTGCCTTTGGGACATTGCAGAATTTTTTGCCGTAACTTCTGGTCATGTAAAAATTTCGTTTTGTGTATAACGGAGTTGCACGAGTTCCTAACTTGTTTGTGTTTCTTTCAATTTTCCTCAGTTGGGTTGGCTTTAGAGGATCGGAAGCTTAATTCTTTCAACCTGATAGCTTCTATACACTCTTCGGCAAACCAAGACTTTTCTTTTGGTTGGATACATTTTGTTCTGTGAGGGCAAAAGTTCTCATTCCAAGAAAAGTCACTTCTGTAATCATTTCAGCACTGACACTAATGTCATTATCGAGGAAGCATAATGACCAGTTAAAGTTGCGAAAGAAATTATTCAGACCGTCCCAGTTGGCTTTCTCGTATTGCCAAACGGTCCTAGTGGGAATTTTTTCTTTAACTGGATGGTTGGAGATCGAGAAATTAGCTGAGATGACACAATGGTCCGAGGTGTCAAATGAAGAAGTTACTTTAATACTTTACTTTAGTTACTTTAATACACCGTTGCCGTGTGTACTAGGACTGTCGAGTTAGTGTGTACCTTATTAAATTTTATTTTAGTTTAAATTGTTTTATTTTAAATTATTTAAATGTAAATTAATTTTTTTGTTTACTTAAAGGTAAGTTTATGGTCGACACTTGATGACGAAACGGATGCAAGTTGCGATGGTTCTGATGGCTCTTAAAAGACGCGAAGAGTTAAGCACGCAATGTAAAACATTATCGCTGTTATTTAATTGAATCGAAAAACTTTTAACTTTTCGTTGTTCTTCTCTTGTTTCAGTTTCGGGTTGATTCGGAGAATCGAAATCCCACTTACAGCGAAGAAATTCTAGCCCGTTCCACCAAACTTCTAATGACTGGAGTTCTGAAGGATGTACACCTCTAGAGGCCGCATCGGCTGGGTTATGAAGCGTTGCGACATGTCCCCAGCAATCGATGCCAATCAGTCTCTGGATTTCTGATACGCGATTGGAAACAAACGTGGTCCATTTGTTGGGAATAGCTCGTATCCAGGCTAGAGCAATTGTTGAATCCACCCAGGCATAAGTTTTCGCATTGGGTATGGGCAACACTTCCTTGGTGTAATGCAAAAGTTGCGCCAAAATTAATGCACCGCAGAGTTCAAGACGCGGAAGAGTGATTGTGCATTGACGTGGTGCCAGCTTCGTTTTTGGCAACAGCAAGTTCACATGGATTTTGTTCTTATCGTCGAGAACGCGGATATAAACTGCTGCTCCATAAGCTTTCATCCAAGCATCAGAAAAACCGTGGAGTTCGATCGCCTTGTTGGACTTGCTGATCCTGATCCATCTTGGAATGTTAAGCCGCTCGATGAGAGGAAGTTCATTCCGAAAAGCTTCCCATTCCCTCTTCATAACTTCTGGGACTTGTTCATCCCAGTCACAACCCAACTCCCAAAGTCGTTGCATGATGAGCTTGGCCGTAATAATGCATGGAGAAATCCAGCCAAGTGGGTCAACAAATTTTGCAATGGTGGAGAGAATTGATCTTTTCGATGTTGACCCCGTTGATGATTGCAGATTTTGGTGCGAGAAGCAATCGTCTAGAGGAAACCACTTGATGCCCAGCGTTTTCACATGGCCCGATAAGTTGAAAGGTAATTCGAAATCGAGCTCTCGATCTTGTGTTGGTATGTCATTAATAAGTTCCTTTATATTACTCGTCCATTTTCGCAGATTGAATCCAGCTGATGCCAGAAGGGATTTTGCTTCATCTCGCTTTCGGAACGCTTCTTCGATGGAATCTGCACCGCTTATCAGATCGTCAACGTACATGTCCTAACGGACAACCTTCGCACCCTCCGGAAAGTTATGATTTTCGTCACCAGCCACTTGCTTCAAAATCTTGATGGCAAGATAAGGCGCACTTGCCGTGCCAAAAGTAACGGTATTCATCTTGAATATCTTCATCAGCGCTGTTCGTTGCTCTCTCCACATAATAAGTTGATAGTATCGGTCTGGGAAACTAACCACAATTTGTCGATACATCATTTCGATGACGGCCGTAAAAGTGTATCGGTGAGTCCGCCATCGCAAGACAAGATCTATGATGCAACTTTGGACCCACGAGCAGACGGTCGTTAAGGGGATTTCCCATCCGAAGCTTTGGAAGCTGCATCAAAAACTACTCTCGTCTTAGTAGTGGAGCTGGACTCTTTAAATACGGCGTGATGTGGCAGAAAATAATGATGTGGAGTCGCCAAGATCGCATCATTTGCATCAATTTCCTCCATGTGGTTTTAATCTTCGTATTCCCGAAGTCATTTTGTGTAAACTTCACAAAGTTTTGGGTCAGCTTCCAGTCTCTTCTCAAGATAAAGAAGTCGTCGAAAAGCAACGTTCCGACTGGCACCCATCGCAGGACGATCATCCTCCTTAAACGGCAGCTTTACTTCATAACGTCCATCTGGAAGACGCTTCGTATGTTGCTCGAAATGTTTCTCACAAGCGATTTTCTCATCAGTATCCTGAGTCTTGAAAGGTACTTCTTCCATCTGCCAAAATTTCTCCAGTTGCGAGCCTAAGTCAGTTATTTGGACAAAACTCCGAACTTGTTGGGTCGCTTGCGATGGAACTCTTCCCAAAACAATCCGGCCAAGATGTGTATTTTGGGCAATGGGCCAATATCATCTTCTGGTTTTCGAATATCAGGAAGGAATATTTGGGCACATATGTCACTTCCCAACAACAAATCGATGGGGCCAGGCTCATACAAATGGGGATCTGCTAATGTCAGGCCCTTAAGGTGGTTCCATTTGCCAGGTATCACTCTTTGGGTCGGGAGATGCCCTGCCCAGTCAGTGACTTGAAAACTAAAGCTTGTAAGGTGCTTTCAAAAGTCGAATGCCGAGACGCAATTAGAAGCTCGACTGAGTGATTTGTAGTGCCGCTGCTGACCAACCCTAACCCGGATACCTCAACAAAAGAACGCCGCTTCTCTAGCCTTAGCACTTGTACAGCTGATTCGGTGATAAAAGATGTTTCTGATCCTGTATCGATCAGAGCCCGTAAAAGACGTATTCTGCCATCCGTAGATCGAGCTTTGACTATTGCTGTTGCAAGAAGTACTTGATGTGTTGGTCCACTATTACCATGGGACGTGTGGTAACTAAAACTTTGCCCAGTATATGACTGATATTGGTGATTTTCTCTCATTGGTTGGAACTCTGATGCATTTGGATTCACCGATGCCTGAAAGGCATTAGAATTGTTCATTTTCGGCTGAGTTGATGAACCAGCAACAGGTAGAGCATGTTCACTGGGACCAGCCGCAAAATGTGTGGGTCTTGTAGCTTGTCGCTGTTGTTGTATGTGTGTATTTGAATAATGGTACGTGTTGGTATGCAAAAGTGTGTGATGACGTTGTTGGCAAAATTGACAGACGGACAGATTTGAAGAATCCTGTACTACATGTCCATAGGAAAGGCAGTTTGCGCAAATTTTTAATCGGAAGACGGTGTCTCGCCGACTGGCACTGTCCAGATTCAGGAAATGCTGGCATCTTCTAAGCGAGTGTTTGCTTTGATGACAAAGTTGACAAACTAATTTGTCCGCAGGACTTGAGTTCGTTGGCACCGGTTTGGGAACTGGCTTGTTCCTTTGCTTCATGTGGAAAGTCTTGAATTTCGCAGCTTGAAAATGTTTGTTGTTGGCGTTCGACTCATCTTTTGCTTGGCTAAAAGTTCTGGCTTCATGTTGTCCAAGGACCTCTAGCGTTCGGAACCGTGTTTCCAAAAAATCTGTAAATTTGCTAGATTTTGGTAATTTTCTAGAATTTCCTAACTTTTCTTCCCACAGTTTTTGGGTGGAAATCGGAAGCTTTTGAACAAGGAACCAAATAAGAACTACATCCCAAGAATCCACCGGCACTTCCATGTTCTCAAGTGCTTGAACGCATTCTCTTGTCGTATAGAGAAAATCCTTAAGACCAGCTGCAGTTTCCCGAGTTAAGGTAGGTTGACCGAAAAGCGTCTGCATTTGGATGTGGACCAGGATGCGTTTATGGTCATACCTGTCCTTCAACAAATCCCAGGACTTTTCATAACTCATCGCTTCAACAGATACGTTCTGCAAAAATCGTTCTGCGTCACCCACCAAGCACGACTGCAGAAAATGGAGCTTGTCAATGTCATCCAAGCTCTTGTTTTCGTGGACAAGTGCTTGAAACCTGTCATGAAAAGCCCGCCAGGTAATATAAGAGCCGTCAAACTTGGGCAAATCAATCCGTGGCAATCGAATTGTAGAATGACTTGCTGGTGCTATTAAAGGCGCATTAGAGGCTGCCTCTGCACCTGCGTTTGCCGATTTAAGATCCATTGTGACCGATGGTTTGGACTTTTCGATGGCATCTACTAAATCTGCTCTATATTCAAGGTAAATTACATAAATTTGGTCATAAGCTACCACTAATTCTTCTAATTTCAGGTGATCTTCAAATAATTTACCCCCACTATCGCTTCATGATAAACTTTCGACGAGGCCATGTCTTCTTCAAGTTTGTCCAACCGACCTTGAGCATATGAGGCGCTCTTACGTTCTTTAGGCGCTTTTTTAAAGTTTGTAAGATGTTTTTTAACCTTAGTTAAAATGCCCTTCTGCAGCTCCCCGTATTTATAATTGTTTTCTAACATATTGACAGGTTAACTTTGAAATGGACGAGTTTAAAACACGTAAAGCAAAGACTTACTGCTTGTCTGTTGTTTCTGTTGCCTCAACTGGGTTTTAAGCGGTTGCCGTAATGCTGCTTCAACGCCTGCTACTGCTGCGGTGGACTTCGTTGACGTCGTCGTTGTTAAAAACGAATAAATTTATTTGTGGGGTATAATTTCGCGAGAAAGTGTACACTTTTATTTAGTTTAAGTTTATTTGTCTTAATTTTATGTTTAAAAAACGAAAATTCAAAATGTTTACCCGTAAAATGTTCACTAAATGTTATTTTTTTTCGAAATTATTGTCACTATCGCGAACACGAACCTCAAAATGTTTAAAATTGTTAAAATTGTTTTCAATAAATGTTTAATTTGATTTTTCAAATACACACAATTGTACCAAATTATTAAGTAAATTAATAAAAAGAACGAAGAACCAATATTTTAAGTCTCGTAATTTTTATTTTAAAAACAGAGCAAAAATAATGCAAAAAATGCGGAAAAATGAAACAACCGAACTCGTTTAAACTTTCTATTAATGTTCCTCATATAATATTTTGTCATATGACCTAATGTACAATCGAAAAATACAATAACTCCATTAATTTTGACATATTAATAAAAATACAATAATCAATTATGACATTTTAGTTTTAATAAGTTGAATTTAATTGAAAACATTTGTAGGGCTTTAAAATACAAATTTTATGGGTCGCTTTCATACGACTGTTGTTTATTTTATTTTATTTCGTACTTTCGTACAGTCTCGTTGATTTTTCTCGACAAGGCTCTATTCCTCAATTGCTTATTCAGCCCAAAGAAATAGCTATAAGCAACAGTTAGTCTACGTTTGAGTTCAGCTCTGATGTTGTTGCCTGTCTTTGTGTTTAAAGCAGCGCTCAGGTAGACAAAAACCACTGACTACCTCGAATTATACCTATCAATGGTCACGTTCTGACCATGGCAGTGGTGGGATCAGATTTTGTTTCCGATAAAAGCATATACTTCGTCTTGTGGCCGTTTATTTTCAGTCTCATTCTGCTTGCTGCTGACTCCACGGTAGTGAAGGCACCGGTTAGTGCTCGCTTTGTTCTTCCTATCACGCCAATGTCGTCTTTAAACCCAAGTAATTGTGTCTATTTATTAAAGATGGTGCCTGATGTGCTGGCATGGGTGTTCCGTATGACATTTTCCAGCAAAATTTTGAAACAGCTGCATGGCAGTGCACCACCTTGTCTTAACCTTCTGGTAGTGCCCACGGCTTCAGTAGATTCACTTCCAACAAAACTAAACCAAAAATACCCAAAAGGAACCCTTGTAGCAAAGCCAGACATTGAGGAGCTTTGCAAGGGCTAAAACGAAAGAGACCGATTGCGTGGCCAGTTCAAGAAGGCAACCTTTATTTTCGACAGGTTGCCAAGAATGACGAACCTGAAACTATTCAAGAGAGGGTAGCTGTGGTAGCAAATCCTTGCTGCTTGTGTGGAATTCCATCGAAGCAAAACTTTCGGAGATGGTGTTCCTTTTGTCAACCTAAAAAACCTATGCATATGACTCGATTCTAGCAAGATGCTCACAGGTTTCAGGGTGATTAAGTGTGGTGATGAGTTCTCTAAGGAGTTCCTTAGTTCATGCATTTCTAAGAAAAGCAAGGACTGGGAAGGTTTGAGAGTCAAAATAATACTAGCTACAGATATTTCTTGACAGCCCACAGCTCGCATTTGGTTGATGCAAATAAGCATCAAACCTTTGGTGAGCATTTGACGTATGTTACAAAGGCAGAACCCGACGGTGAAGGTGTACATGCTGCAAGTCTTTGTTTTCCTTTCAATGACTACTGTTTGTAGTAATGAGACAAGGAGAGAGAAAGAAACTGTAGTTCATAAACTGTGTCAATGGCGAAGCTTTTTATGAAGACCTGGATGTATTATCAAATAAAATTATCTTGGATCTGACCTTCGATGCGACGAAATGGCTATGAATAAATCACTTATCTTTATGGTGGGGTATGATTCTTGGACGTTTGGTAGGCTGAACCCGCTAACCTGACTGACCATTTTAACGGATTCAATGCTACCAATCAGTATCCTGCCTAGATGGAATAAAGACTGGAGTCTGGTTGCATAAAATCGATTTGGGAGTGCCTAGGAAGTTTGTAATCTTCTTCCCTTAACCTTTTCGACTTAAACAATCAAAGGTTTGGCGTGTGGAACCGTCTGAGAACCATACACCACCCTAGGGGGCGGGCTATGATTCTTGGAGAAATTCTAAGCTGAACCCGCTTACCGAGCCAACTCTTTGACCGAACCAATATTTCCTCATCAACCAAAAACTTGCCTAGGTGGCATTAAGTTATGAGTAGGGTTACATGCATTTTTGTCTAGGGTTCGCTTGGTAGCAATTTTGCCGATGCCAACTTCCCGAATTCCCCAAAATTCGTTGTCAAATCACCCGAATTGGGGAAGAACAAAGTTCCAGTTCCCCACCAATTCCTCACACAATTATCTAGTTACAAAAATTGTGTTTTAATAGAAAATCCATAAGTTTTATTTATTTATTTTTATTCAGTCATTGTTTTTTGCCATATATATATTTGTTTTTAACATTTTCTTCGATGGTTTTAACTGCAAAAAACCCCCATTTTTTAACCTTTCTCTGGTAGCCATTATAAATAAAATGCACGACTGGGTCACACGAACTTGCTCTAATGTGTGACAATGGTCTAGGGGCTTGAGATTTTGATAAAAATAATTTTTTCAAAATTCTTAAATAAATACTTAAACTAATTTGAGCTGAAAAAAAAGTACGCCATGTTATTTCTTGGATAAATTCGAATTTATTAGAATAAATTTATAAAAATCTGTAGAGCGGTTTTTGAAAAAAAATTTCAAAAAAAAAATCAAAAACGTCAGTTCATACAGTGAATACCTGCCAATAGATTTATTTATAATTTTTAGAAAAAAATATAATAGGCGGTTTCCAAAACATTAATTTTTTTAATTTTTTTTAAAGCTTTCAAAATTACAAAAAAATATTTTTTAAAAATATTGGTATGTATGCAGTAAAAATTGAGCTACCTACAACTATATATGTGTGAAATTTCGAAAGAATCGGTTGAGTCGTTTTCGAGATAGTCGAAAGCAAAAAAACGGTCCTATGGAATGTACCGTTCTTAGCCATTTTTTAAACTTTTTTTTTCAGCCATATGATTGGTCGTATCTAGAAAGCAACAAGCCGTTTTTGAGAAAAATAAGCTTTAACGTAACGGTTATATGGCAGGTACCGTTATTTTTTGAGCTAAAAAAAAATTCAATTTCCCCTACTCTGTACAATACCTAAAAAACTCTTGTACCAAGTTTGAAGCAATTCGGCGCACCCGTTTGGGCTGTAGGTTTCTATACAAACAGACAGACAGACAGACAGACAGACAGATTGGCAGACATTTTAGACCATCTTTTCTCTTTTTTTTCGACGAATGCACAGCATGTATGTAGGTGATTTCTGTTTTTGATTTTTATGTTTTTCAGTTCACTGAATTTTCTTTCAACTGATGCCTTCGCAATTGGCAATATAAGTAAAAGGTGGATGACAGTTTTTAAGTTTGGAAAATGTTCTGTTCATGTCTGGCGACGAAGGCTAAATACCTTACGCTAGTAATAAAATCAAACATAGCGTGAAAACGCCATACTTCATCGAGTTTTTGAGATATCACATAAAATATGTACCCGTCAAGCACTGGAAATAGCTTCAAATCAAATAATCACCAAACTATTAATGTATCGACCATCGATAAGCACTTATTGCTAAAACGTTAAAATCCCCGCATTTTCCCCGCAAAGTGACAATCTCCACAATATCCAGAAACGAGTTGAGATTATCTGCGATTTGGGGAATTCCCCACAAATCGGCAACCCTGCTTGGTAGATTGAGCCGTCTTCCAGATGAATGCCAGCTCACATCGTCTGTATCGAATCGCATGAGTTCTGGTAACTCTGCATTCGATGGTCTCTCAAGTATAAGAAGATAAAATTAAACGTAAATAAAACTTAACGTAAGAATTTAACGAAAGAGTGCTTGTTCTGCGAACAAACACGAGTGAGAGTTAGTCTTAAGCAGGATTTTGAACAGAGAAGGAATAAATGTGCTAAGTGGTTTTTTATAACATTTTTACACTCTAAATTATTGTGTTTTATTTAATTCCTATATTTTGTTATTCGAGATGAGTTATACAGTCCATTGAGCTACGATACATTGGTCCATGTCGAGCGTCGGATATTGTGCCAGTGACGGAATGGTGCAGGTTTCCTTTAAAAAAAAAATTAAAAAAAAAAAATAAGTGATTGATTGTGGTTCGTTTTATAACGAACAAAATATTGTGAATAATAAAAATGTGCTCAATTGTGTCACAAAAAATTAAAGTGTGCGCAGCAGTTTGTCGCGAGCGACAGGAGTATGGGCAGGAAACCGTGTGTGTATCACCAGTTTCACCAGCAGGCAATGTGCAAAACGGTACTTCATTATATAATAATGATCAATACGTACCAACCAGCAAGTAAGTAGATCAATAATTATTGTTGTTGTTTTTCCCCTTTTTCAAACGGCGGCGACCGATGAAAATTCTTCGTCAAGAGAGCAAGAGCAGGTAAGAATGTACGTATTCTCTCCTCAGAGAATACACACTTACGAGTTACGACTCATGACCAGGGATGCCAATGCTGAGTCCAGAAAGTGAAGTAGATAGCCCGAAAAAACGAAGTAGATTTGAAAAAAGTGTAGTAGAAAAAAAAATTCATGAATATGGGTATTTTAATTTTGTTTTTATTATTAACAAGAAAACAACAATGACTAGTACTTCTTTGTTTAACAAATGACTGCTTAGCTCTCATAAAATAGTTTTACATAGAAATAAACAAAAATTTTTGTATTTCAACATCAATAAGATTATATTATAATAAATTGTACATACATACATATATGATAAATATTATGAATTTATAGAATATTTTATGTATATAGATTAGATATATTAACATACTGTGCAAATGTAATCAGTCTGTAAAAAAAAGCTTTCCTGAACATATTTAAATTTTGTAAAATATCGTAGTAATTGCTTAGGAGGTTCAAAATCTTCTACCCCAGCCACAAACTCCCTTATTAATAAGTGGGAAGAAGCGGTACTTATATCTAGCTTATTTCTTTTTACTTGCGATTATAGGTACTAAGTATAAGGCAAGTTTTGCATTCGTAAAAAAAAGTGGACAATCAAAAATAATATAACGATGATGGAGAAGCCTAAAAAAGTGGGTCCGACAATTCTGTATGTCTGTCTGTCTGTCTGTACGTCTGTCTGTATCGGAATCTACAGCCTAAACGGCTGGACCGATTCGCTTCAAACTTGGTACATAGAATTACTATGATGTCCCACAGAGGGGTTTTTGGAATTAGCATTCTAGCTCCAAAACTAACGGTACCTGCCATATGAATTTTTGTATCAAAACCGTAAGATCCGTTTTTGAGATAAAAACGGATCTTACGGTTTTGATACAAATTTCTGAATTGTGTTTTTTGAGTAAACTTTATGTTTTGGTTAGAACAGATTTTTCAGGAAAAGTCTTATAACGGTACCTCGGTTTTTTTAATTAGATTTTTTAATATAAAAGCTCTTTTATAAACAAAATAATACAAATTCTTTAATTTTTCAAAAAAAGTTTTTTTTTGAGTATTAAAAAAAAAGTTAAATTTGTGTTTCTAACTTTTGTTTTTTTCGAAAACGGTTTGTTCAAAATTTTTTAAATTTTTATTTTCTTATAAGAATTTTAAAGCGCTAGATGTTGACATAGGTACTCAAAAAAAAATTGGAATATGTTTTCGAAAAGTTTAAAAAAAAACTGGTCCAACGATTTCGAAAAAAAATTCCTTCAAATTCAAAAAAGCAAAAGAAATCTGATGGCTTACTTCATTTTCTCCAAAAAACGTTTTAACTATTGATTTTTAAATGATTAATAAAATTTCATATGATTTTTTCATAACTTTTTTTTCCAAAATCTCAAGCCCCAAGACCACTTATTACATTAGAGCAAGTTCGTACGACCCAGTCGTGTACTTTTTTGTTTGTTTTGACGTTGTTAGAGTCGGAAAATCGTCTTCCTGCTGCTGCTATGCGGAAGACTAGCTAGTGTAAGCATAAAGTCGGGCAACACTTTAAAAAAATTTTCTTCATGCACTTAATATATGGCTACAAAAATGTCAAAGTGTAGGTACATTAAAAGCACGAAGGACTACCTAAATGGGAGAGATATTATGACTGTGCAGTTGAACAGTAGTTTTTTTTGTCTCATAATAGGTGCTAGGAATATTTTTTACTAAACAAAACCGAAACACACCACGATCGCGACAAACTTTATTTAAATGAATTAAAACTAAACTATAAGGATTACCCGAATCCAAAACTAAAACGCGAATATATTTATTCAAAAAGAAATAAACAAATGAATGCACCACGGGCGGCGATGTGCAACACGATTAGAAGAATTGAAATCGAACAAGGAACGTCAAACGCCGCGCCGCCGGTGCGCGTGTTTGATAAAAAAAAAAGAGATACACAAAAAAAAAATAATCCCTAGTCAGACAGCAATTGCAGTGCTGTCTCCCGTTAGCTCAGCTGGGAGTGGGTTCGATAAGAACAATTATGTTTATTAATCGCGCTCGATTAAAAAAAGGTCACGAGTCCCACAATCTTGGGAGGAAAACGAAAATTCAGCGAAGGCCTACACAACTAAATTTGTTTGCCCCACATAGGGTCACAAACAAAACGAGTTAAAAACAAATTAAACAAACAATAGACAAGCTAAAATTTCTGGTCTCAACCAGACACAAAAATACTTAGCTTCGTAAAATCCCGCCAACAAGAAAATCCTTCTCAAAAATGTCTTCAAAATTTACTTCTCGATTTCCTCAATCGTTTACTCCTTTATCTTTTAATTTCAATCTCGGTAAAACAATCTCGTTTTTCACTTTTTTTCTTCAAAGTTTTTCTTTTTTTCCAAAAATTATCTTATCTTTCTCAAACAAAATCCAAAATTGAATTCCAATCCAAAATGGAGGCTTGGCTTGTCCCCTTTGCCCCGACCATATATCCATCCTCTTCGGATCTTTTGCGTGGTGGTGTTCTTGTCTCAGTCATGCAGCAGCATCTCGCCCATCTATGCAGAGACGTGCGACTGAGAGCGGTGATACAACCATTGCACGCGATCCTATGCGTTGAGGATGCGATCCTCGTAGGCTCAGTGGACGTGTTCAGCCGTATAATGTCAATTATATTTTATTTTAAAGGGAAGTGAAAAACCACGACACAACGCGCAAAGTCCCCAGCCCAAACCGGCCCAAATTAATTATTTTAAGAAGAGTATTCTTGTTGGAAAGAAACTTAACCATTTTCCAACTAAAATGGTGGAATTTATAAACAAGACAAATCTTTATTTTGTAGACCTTCGCGCAGAAAATATTAGAAAGGGAAAAACACATCATTGTGATTTTTCTTTGATGTCCGACCCTTTATGGTGGGCACTCGGCCATACTACATTTATGTTGGTGTGATTATTATTCACACATCGTTGGACATGAGTCATCTTCATGCCTTTCGACCTTCTGTCGACAACTCGAAGATTTAGTGGCTCTTCCGCCTTTCGTAAAATAAGGTGGACCTCCTGTCCAACACCTCTGATGGAACCTAGATTGGTTACTTTTCCAAAATACTTAAAGAGCAGTCCTCTGGCTGATGGACCAGGTTTCTACTGCACTCTTTAGAGTATTTTGGAGCCGCAACAGGAAGGGAATGTGGGACAAAAAGTTATTAAAGAGGAAATGGGTTGGCAAAACTTGTTGTGGTAAAATTTACCGCAACATAGGGAATGTTTGGAAAACTAAAAACTAATGTGTAGTGTAATGAACGTAGTTGATTCGTTGAGTGTGTTCAGATCAATTAAGTTACTTTTTAGAAATGAATCAAGCATAAAAAAACGAAGTAGATTTGATTTGCTACGTAGCAGATGCATGAAAATAAAAATTGAAGTAGATCTGCTACATATAAAGTACATTATCATCTCTGCTCATGACATGAGCAGCAAGCCGGAGTGAAGGAATACGCATACACAAAACACATTATGTATATGCGCAACTGTGACAAAGAGAAGGAGAAGAATGACAAATTTCGTCATTCGAGAAAAAAAAACAACAAAAGCGGTCTTTCGAAAGAAAGAAAATTAAAAAAAAAAAACAACAAACACAACAACAACAATATCTATACAATAATAATATTAACATATTTACATTTTAAATAACATTTATTTAAAGCAAAAAAAAGTATGAGCTGAAATATAGTCCTAAAAGAGGACAAAGTATTTTTTTTATTGTTAAGAAGTGCAAATATTTGATTGTGTGAATGGTGGTGGTTTTTGGAGTATTTTGCAACGGAGCAGGTTTCTTTTTTCTCTTCTTTATCTTTTCCCGTTGCATTGAATGTGCCCCGATGTATGTGTCCAGTGTCTATGAGCGGTTTTGTTTTGTTTTCGGTGAATGCAAGTGTGAATGAGGGAATGAGCAATGAAGGGGCAGGGGGCGATCTGAGTTTATTTGTTTTCTTATGGAGAATGAGAATTTTTTAAATGAGTGAAATGCGCAGGATGTTCTTTTTCCTCTTTTGGTGCGTGTGTAATTTACATACCTTTTTAATATCGTTTTTTTATGAATAAGATATTTTTTCAATGTGATGTTGCTGCTTTGTTGTTTGGTAGGGATCAAACATTTTTTTTTGTAGGTGTTAAGTTTTTTTTTTGTGTGTCACTTTTTTTTCTCTTGACAAGCTTTGTTGCTCGAGATATAGAAGGGGCGAGTGGAACTCTTAGCACATTTGTGCGAGTTACCAAATATGAGAGAGAAATTGTGAAGGACTCAAAATATAGTAGGGGCAACTCAAAGCACATATGTGCGAGTTACCAAACATGAGAGAGCAGGTGTGAAGGAGGAACTTGAGTGCAAATGCACCAGTTGCCATGAACAAATTATTATTTAAAAAAAAGGACACATAGCTGGGCAGGAAAAAACTCAAAGCACGACGGTGCTAGTTTTTAGAGAAGGAAAGCTTGCAAGCGGCAGGTATAAAATATTTTAAATTCAAAAAGAATAAATATTTTTAAAACAGGAATATGAGCTACAAAAGAATTTCTCTTCTCGATGCAACATACCTTTTCTTATAATTAACAAACTATATTAGTAACAACAAAAGCAGCAACAACTAGCCGACCTTTTATTTATTATATCTATTATTTATTTTATTTTATTTTTGCATACTGGGAATTTTAGTACCTACTGCAAACTAAGTATTATTTTTTATTTATTTTTTGCATATTGGGAATTTTTAGTACCTACTGCAAAATATTATTTATTTATCTGCATATTGGGAAATTGAAGTATGTACCTACTGCAAACGAGTATCTCTTTCATTTTCAGGGTAGAACATTTTTGAGGCATAATTTTTAATGCAATACGATTTTATATATTTACAGAAAAGAGCAGTGAATACAAAGAAAATGGACAACCAGCAGGAGAAAAATCACCAATACGCACTGGATGCCGGTGTATTTCCGTGAGCAGGATGCTTGCCTTCGTGAAATCTCCAGATTTTGGAATTTGCACGATGGCAGCAGTGCAGGTCAGGTTTGAGGCCTTGCAAGACGCCTGGTCGCAGGTCAAAATCAGCGAGAGAAGGATTGCGTTGGCTGACGATATGTTGGTCAACGTAGAGATGCAGCGCAGGATTGCTGGAGCGGAAGAAAGCTACTTCGCAGCCCGCGCAGCATTGCAGGAGAAGCTGAGAGAGATGACGCCAACAACAAGCACAGCAGGTAGAGCAGAACTGGCATTGAGCGAAGCGATGGGCAGGAAATTTGAGCAGCCGTTGTCACAACTTCAGGCACGGCCGAATTTGAGCTGGCATATGAGGACATGCGAGCAGCTGGAAATAATGCCCAAACAGCAGGAGCACCAGGTGAAAAGAGGCTGTTGTCTTGGCACTAGTGCCAATTTCTGAATCATCCAATGTGGCGTTGTCCAGAGTTTGCAGTACTCAGCATTCGTGCTAAGCAGGATCTCATGAAGGAAAAGGCACTTTGCCCCAATTGTCTTAAGACGTCCCATGCTCCAAAGAACTGCTTCCAAGGGCCGTGCTGTCTATGCCCCGGGAAGCAAATGCACAATAGTGCTACGAAAGAGATTGGGAAGGGTGCAGAAACTGTTTTATATGCGCAGGACAAGCGAAAATAAGCAAAAGACAGATTGACTAATTGTGCCTCCCAGGAAACGCCCTCGGTTGGAGAAGGGCAGGACGGAAGAAGTAGCAGGAACAGCAGGAAGAGAGAAAGCAGGAAGTGATTTGGAAGAGGTGATGTCCTGGGGGTATTTTAAGAGAGCTAGGCGTTTGCCTTCTAAAAACAAAAATAAAAATATGATTAAAATTTACTTCGTCTTTTTATGTCTTTTAACTATAATGAGCAAGAGCAGGAGAGAGTTACTTTGATGCCTACGGCACAAGTAAGAATTGAGATAGATAACAGGAAGTATGGGCCGGTAAGAGCACTTTTAGATACGGGCGCACAGTCCAATCTGGTTTTAATAGAGCAGGTTTTTTGGATTCTTCCTAAGCAGGTTAATTGGCATCCAGTAGTGCCAACACACAACTTAAAATCGCCACGGATGAGCATTGCTACAGTATCTCTTGCTGATCCACATTATTGGAAAGCAGGTACTGTAGATTTATTGCAGGTTCATAGCAGAAGCATTTACTTCTGTCTTAGAGCATCAACGAGGTGGTGTCCTTGAGATGGAAACTGTTTTCGGCAGAATAATATTGGGAGAGTATGGTAATGAGAAGGATAGCATGAACAATGAGCAGGTATCGCAGGCAGTGTGCATGGATAATAATCAATTTCATGAATCGCTTAAGCGTTTTTGGCATAAATGGTTTAAATGACATAGAAATGTCGTTGAGCAGGTCAAAAGAGCAGGAGGAGCAGGTGGAGCAAAATTTCATCAAAACAAGTTCACGTAATGATTTTGGAAGGTTTTTTGTGACGATTCCTTTGAAGGAAGCAGTGAAAGAGCTTGGAAGTTCAGAGCTTACAGCTAAGCGTAGGTTCTTTGCTTTGGAGAGAAGGTTGGCAGGAGATACTGAGTCGAAAAAAAGTACCAGGAGTTTATGAGAGAATATGAAGAAGCAGGACATATGACACCAGTGACTGGCACAGTGCATGGCAAAACCATATACCACATCATTGCGCCACCAAAAAGTTAAGGGTCGTATTTGATGCGAGCTGCAGGACAAATAAAGGTACTTCATTAAATGAAGTGCAATTGCTTGGATAAAACTAACAGAAGGATCTGCACAAAATTTCAATGCGCACCGTGTCGCTATTACTGCGGATATTAAAATAATGTTCAGAATATTGAAAGTGGAGAAGGAACAATGGGAATTGCAGCGTATATTCTAGAGAGAAAACCCGCAGGACAATTTGAGAGAATATTGGCTGACAGTAGTCACCTATGGTATGACCTCATCAGCTTATAATACTGTACAATGTTCAAGGGAGGCAGGAGTTTCCAGAAGCTGCAAAGACAATTAAGCAAGAATTTTATATGGATCACTGCACCACAGGTGCTGATTCTGAAGAGAAGGCGATCAAGTCATCAAAAGATATCGATCATGTTTTAAAAGGGGCAGGTTTTAAGCTTAGAAAATGGAAATCCAATTCCAAAGTTCTTGTGAAGGACATGAACTATGAAGAGCAGGAGTCAATAATGTTCCAAGATGATGAGAAAACGGCAGTTTTGGGAGGTAAGTGGCTGCTTGAGAAGGATTGATTCACGTTTGTGGTAAAAACACCGGACACTCAGCACGCAATAACCAAGAGAAGCGTAGTGAGCTGTGTTTACTCCCTAGAGAGATAAATGAGAGTTGGAGAGATTTCTGGCAGGAAATAACATATTTAGAGAACGTGAGAATTTGGAGATGGATAGGTACTTCAGAAGAAGTACGAAGAGAGCTACATGAGTTCTCGGATGCTTCTGAGAGGGCATATGGAGCAGCGATTTATCTGAGAAATATACATACAGACGGCAGGTTTACAGCAGATCTTATCACAGCAAAAACACGGGTTGCACCACTTACAACGGTGACAATACCGTGCTTAGAGCAAGCAGCAGCGGAGCTATTGGCACGGTTAATTGTAAACGTCATTAAAACAATGGAATGGGAAGGTATCGAGTATGATTTTTGGACAGATTCACTCGTAGCGCGGCATTGGATAATTGAATTACCATGCAATTTAAAAACGTTTGTAGCGAATATAGTCTCGTCTATAAAAACAAACACCGAAGTCAAAAGGTGGAGACATGTTGGAACGAAGGATAACCCGGCTGATATTCTAAGCAGAGGAATAAAACCATCAGCATTGGTTGGGAGCATGTCTTAATATCGAAGGACAAAAATCTCGAATGACAAAAATCTAGAATACAATTACTTATAATCTAGAATGCAAAAATCTCGAATGCACAAAAATCTCGAATGAATTATAATCTCGAAAGAGAAAATCTCGAAAAAAAATCTCGAATAAATTGTAGATTCGAGATTTTGTATTAAAAGTTAATACTCAAGTTAAACACAGCTCTTCAGGTAGTTAAACAATTATTTATTTTCTGAACTTAAATAGAACAAAAAAATTCAATATACAAAAAGCAAAAAACACAAGAATATTATTCAGTTTTATATACATAAATATAAATATCTATAGCCAACAAAACTATAAGTGAGAGTTGTATGCAAGACTTTTTAAGTATCCCACATGACTTCTCTCTTCTTTTTCGTTCAAAACCTTCAATATTTGTTTTTCTTTTTTTATAAACTCTCGCCTGACTCTTGTTTCTTCTCCTTTGTGTTTGTGCATCTTTTCAACTTGTCAAAGGACGTGCACTGATTCCTTGCCTAAAATTTCAATCAATTTATAGAGGCCAATGTGTGACCTTCCCACTAAGACTTTCAGCCTTCTGTGCCACGACTCAACTTTGTTTTGTGTCCTGGGTAAGTTCTGCTTTATTTGGTCAGCACAAGACCAAAATGAAGGGGAATATAAGGGCTTACATCTTGTCGATCCAATATAGTTCTTATCAAACCATTTTCCAATTTTTCGGCTACTTACGCAAAATTGATAGTTCAACGAATTGAAGTAGTCAGGAATTTCGTGTGCTGGAACAAACGCTAAACATTTTAACATTCGCATTTGTAAACTAAAGTTCTCATCTCTTCCGTATTTCTTGGTAAAACCTTCTTTCTGAATTTTTCTATAGAGGATTTGTCCTAAATGAAAAAAACAGCCTTTAGGCTGGGCTTCCGGAAAAAAAGATTGTGCCGATTTGTAGCTTGCTTTTTCGAAATCTGAAATTATCATTGATGGATTAAGGATTATGTTGTTTTCGGCAGACAATTTAATTATTTCAGAAAAAAAAAAACGTCGTATGAAGCCCGTGATTTTGAACTCATGATACAAAATATTACTGGAACAATATCATCCTTCACCATGCAATGTAGGGAAAATAGTTGCCTCATAATCGATGGCACTACTTCAAACGTCCCATCCATCAACCAAACTCTTGAAGAGCCGAGAAGATTTAGACTCTCTGTTGTTCCTAAAATTGTGAGTTTGTTTCCCTCGTAATCTCTTTCGGAAAGGACAAAAAGCTTCCCATCAACGTACCTTGAAGACACAAATAATAAGAATCATTTCATAGCAGATTAAAATATATTTTTTTAAATTTGGGATTATATTAAAATAAAGTGCACGACTTGGTCGTACGAACTTGCTCTAATGTGTTAAAATGTTCTTGGGTGCTTGAGATTTTGGGAAAAAAGCGTTGAAAAAATCATATGAAATTTTATAAATCACTTAAAAATCAATACCTAAAACGTTTTTTGGAGAAAATGAAGTAAGCCATCAGGTTTCTTTTACGTTTTTGAATTTTCACGAAAAATTTTTTCAAAATCGTTGGACCAGTTTTTTCAAAAAACTGTTTTTTTTTGAAAAACTTTTCGAAAATATATTCCAAATTTTTTTTGAGTATGCCAACTTCTAGCACTTTGTAGTTTTTATCAGAAAAATAAAATTAAAAAAATTAAGATTAAAGCGTTTTTGGGAAAACTAAACTAAAACAAAAATTTTGAAACTTTTTTAAAAAACTCAAAAAAACTTTTTTTGAAAAATTTTCTAAATAATATTATTTCTTTTATAAGAGGGCTTCTACATTAAAAATTTCATCGAAATCCGTCAAGTGTCTTACGAGAAAATCGGATTTTAAAAAACCGGTCCTATGGGAGGTACCGTTATAAGACTTTTTCTGAAAAATCTATTCCAACCAAAACATTAAGTTTGCACAGAAAACATTATTCAGAAAGTTTTATCAAAATCGTAGGAGCCGTTTTCGAGAAAAATTAAATTTTCACTAAAAATCGTATGGCAGGTACCGTTAGTTTTAAAGCTAGAATGCTAATTCCAAAAACCCCTCTGTAGGACGTCATAATAATACTATCTACCAAGTTTGAAGCACATCGGTCCAGCCGTTTAGGCTGTAGGTGCCGATACAGACAGACGGACAGACAGACAGACAGACAGACAGACAGACAGACAGAATTTTCGGACCCACTTTTTTCGACTTCTCTATCATCGTAATGTTATGTTTGATTGTCAAAAAAAAATTTTTTTTTTTTACGAATGCATAACTTGCCTTATAGTACCTATAATAATCGCAAGTAAAAATGTATTAGACATAAACAATATTGACGAACAAAAAACATGTATATAAATTAGTTTCTACAGACGAACACAAGATTTGTTTTTATAATTGGTATTTAATTTCCGTTGGGAATTACCGTAGGCGTTGCGGTATATTGATTTCGCTTAGATCAGTAGGCTCTCTCTCGTTTTGACGTCTAACACGAGCGATTTTTCGTTTCTGAGCAACATCAGAAGGTAAATAGACCCTACATTCTGATGGGGTTTCTATTTTCGTGTTTAACACTATTTGAGATGGTGCATCACAAGTTGACTTTCCTTTATTTTTGACAGATGAATTACATTTCAACACGTGTTTTTTATATGCAGCTGGGGTATGGGAATGCTCACTGGGAAGTTTAACAACACTGTGTGTACCACTATTTTTCACCGTAATCACTCTTCCCCGACGGTTGTGAGTTTTATTAAGCTCGCAGATCCAATAGACCTTATTTTTTAAACATTTATTTGAGTGATAAATAAATCCATCGATTTCAATTTTTGTAAACCCTTTGTTCGATGTTATTTCGTTCACCTTCATTTTTATTTTCTTCTTATTTTTTTTTATTTTCTTCAAGTAACGATGTGAACACAGCACCATAAATAGTTTAACTAATCTCTGCAACCTGTTTTTACAGTTGCATTATACCTACCTAAAGTTCAGAGAGGTCGTTTTTTTTTTTTACAAAAGAGAGTAAATAATTTACTTACCATGAGTTAAAATATCAATTTTTGAGACAATGTTTCTATTCGCGAGCGCGAATAGAAACATTGTCTCAAAAATTGATATTTTTTTTTCGAGATTTTTGCATTCGAGATTTTTTTTTCTAGATTTTTGTATTTCGTGATTTTTTTCTTTCTTGATTTATTTTTTTCGAGATTTTTTCATTCTAAATTTTTTTATCGAGATTTTTGCTTTCTAGATTTTTGCTTTCTAGATTTTGGTTTTCTAGATTTCGTGGTAGACCCGCATTGGTTGATAGCAAGTTGTGGTTGCATGGGCCGGAATGGTTGGCAAAACTTTAAAGGCAATCTTAAATGGTGAAAAGATTCTGAGAGTAGCAGGGAGATTGGAAAGAGCAGAGATGGAATACGAGAGAAGGCATCCAGCTATCGTGCCAAATGGTTCTCGATTGGCTTGGTTGATTATGGATAATGCGCATACAGCAACAAATCATGGAGCAGTGCAGGTCATGATGCAGGACATTCGTCAGAGATTCTGAATTCCGAAGCTCCGAAGTCAGCTGAGGAATTACTTACATAAGTGTTTGGTTTGCGGTATAATCAACTTTTTGAGATGCAATTGATGGCTGATTTGCCATCAGAGAGAGTAACAGCAGTGAAGGCTTTTCTACACACGTGTAGACTATGCAGGTCCATTCGAAATAAAGATGATCGACAGGTGAGCAAATAATAAGACAGAAATGTTGGGTTTCCATCTTTGTTAGCCTTAAAACTAGTGCAGTGCATATAGATTTGGTATCAAATCTGACGTCAGTGGCGCTCATTGCTTGTTTCGAAAGATTCATAGCAAGAAGGGGCAGGTGTGAAAGGTTATATAGCGACAATGGTACATCATTTGTCGGTGCAGCGAATCAATTGCAGAAAGCCAAAGAGCGTTGGTTAGTGAAGGATACATTTGAACACTTAAGTTTGAAAGAGAGAAGAGACGGAATGGAAGTTTATGACTCCTGCGGCACCACATCAAGGTGGGATATACGAAGCAGCGGTTAAGTCGATGAAATATAATTTGACGAGAATTGTTGGAGCGAAGGTTTTGGCATATGAGCAGGTTTTGACATTAATTACTGGGATAGAAGCCATCTTGAATTCAAGACCGCTACATACATTAAGCGATCATCCTGATGATTTGCAGGCGTTAACGCCGGGGCATTTTGGTTTGTGAACGGCTTGTTTTACCGTTACCGTTTATAACCAATGAGATGCCAAATACCAAGGGCATACAATTGTGGAAGGAGCGCAAGACTATGCTTGCACTCTTCTGGAGCAGATGGAAGGAAGAGTACTTATCTACTCTATACGAGAAAAAGAAATGGCGAAAGGAGAAATATGGCTTGAGAGAAGGACAACTCTGCATAATCAGGAGAGAAAATTTCCCACCATATCGGCGTGGACGATGGCACGGATATTAAGACTATTACCAGGCAGGGATGGACTCATAAGAAGCGTGGTTCTGCAAACAGCGAGCAATCAGCTTACGAGACTAGTACATACGATCTGCATCTTACCAATCAAGGAGCTGGAATGATTATTATATTAGAATACTTTCAATACAATCGCATGAGTTCTGGTAACTCTGCATTCGATGGTCACTCAAGTATAAGAAGATAAAATTAAACGTAACTAAAACTTAACGTAAGAACTTAACGAAAAAGTGCTTGTCCTGCGAACAAACACGAGTGAGAGTTAGTCTTAAGCAGGATTTTGAACAGAGAAGGAATAAATGTGCTAAGTGGTTTTTTATAACATTTTTCCACTCTAAATTATTGTGTTTTATTTAATTCCTATATTTTGTTATTCGAGATGAGTTATACAGTCCATTGAGCTACGATACATCGTCTTTCTTCGTAAAAACGTTCTTCTACCTGCCTACCTTAGGGTTTACTAGAACATCAGAAACGGCTTAAGCCGTTTGCATAAAACGCTGGTCAGGATCTTATATGTGATGATTAAAAGGCTTACGCATCTTTAGTTGACCCAAAATCGGTGGCCTCCCTTTTTGTGGATCGGGCGGATGGTAATGACATTCAAATTTTCGGGGGTATTTTCTATCGGTTCCAGCAGCTTAGTTCGTTTTTTTTTTCTGGTGGTCAAAGATTTCGTTTTCGGATGTAGCTCCTGACTGTCATCTAGATTTACTGGAATTAAACCAGGGGTTTTTCGGTGGTGGCTGAGCGAAGCCCAATATATCTAGCAATGCCGCGTTTTACACATACTGTAGGACGTAGGAGAGCACTTTTATTTTGTTAATGCAATTAAGTTGTGGAATAATTTTATACATCAGTTGCAAAGATTCATATCATCTAGCTACTTAATTACATACCGGGAGCAACTTAAGGTTTATTTTAATTTTTAACAGAATTATTTTTATTTTTTTTTTATTTTTTATGAACACATTAATTTTTTTTATTCGGGTATTATCAGAAGAAATAAGCTACATTTTTAGCAAATATTTTGGCATTTTTTAGCAAATTCTGAAAAATGGCCTGATTTTAGAAGCACCATATCTCGGTTACAAAATTGACATACATCAATTTTTATACATTCAAAATTGTAGGAAACTTAACGTTCTACTAAAAACTGAAAATTTTTTTACCGTAACACGTAAGAAAAAAGTAAATCGGGAAAAACCAGAGCAAGGTCGAATGTTATTCAGTCGTGCTCCCCACCCCACCCCTATAGTCATTTTCCACATTGCCCTCGAGGTCAAAAACTTCGTAAAATGTTCTAACTATACATGAACAACTTCATAAGGTTTCATTAACTTCCGACCTTTTTCCACCTAAAAAAAAAATTACTACTTCAAGTTATAAAATCATGCCGGAATAGTTATTCTTACAAAAAAATGAAAACAACAATTTTTGTAGATAATTTCATGGTCTACAAATTTTCTCAAATATTTTTATGATAAAACATACCGTTCAGCAGAAAAATTGGAAAAACCATTTATTTGACCTTGAATAACTTCTCACGCACTGGTCGGATCGATGCGATGGGGGTGTTGTTTAATTTATTTGAAATCGTGTTCCCAACGTGTCTGTACCAATAGCACTATTTTTTTTTTTTATTTTTTTTTTTTTTTTTTTTTATTTTGACCGGACTACAATTTCAGCCCAATGAAATCTCTTGGGCTAGAATCGGGCGGGAAGAGAAAGTGTTCTATTCTCGCGTCAGATTTTTTGTATTAAGAAACAGAATTTGGTTGAAATTGAAATTCGTAGAAATTTGTTGTTTTCGGCATTTTAAGAAAAGGACCTATTTTCATTTGAGAGAACTCAGTTTCAGTTTCTCGGTTCGGTTTAATAGGTTCTTAGTGTTTCAGGCCACTATGCATATTTTATGTGAACTTACCTCTTATATCAACCCACAGTTTAACCGTTTTCATCGATATGTTATTGGCTGCTGTACAAATGTATTCACCGCTTTCTTCTACAGATATGTTTTTGATTTGCATATATGAAGATAGTTCATTTGAAAAGTTAGAAAATTTCTCATCATATACTCCTCCTATGCGTTTTCCTTTGGGAGTAGTCCAAGTAAACTCCAAGGACAATAAGCTTTGAAAATTCGCATGAAACTCAGCAGTCCTAGTCGTATCTCGAAAGAAAGTGAAATAAGTTGGCGAATTTTTATCGAAAAATATTTCTCCATTTCCTTTAAAAAATTATTTTATTTAATAGAATTCTTTTAACGTTCAAAAACATATACTTAAATGTTTAACGTAGTATGAAGCCTCTGTTCTTTTGTATCCACTATAACTTTGGTCCGAATAGTTGTAAAATCCTTCATCATTTATTTGAGAATTTCTTATAGTAAGTACACTATGAATTATAACACGACTAATTCGCTGAAAGTTAGATCTAGACTGTCTAAAAAACATATCAGCTTTTGGGGATGCTTTCTTAAAGATTATATCGCGACCTTTCTGAAGAATAAAGAATCATTGATTAAAAATATATTGTTTGTTTCTACAAGACGGTATAGGGAGATGTTCGCTATGAACTATGTATAACCAAGGTCGGCCAACGTTTATAAAAATATTTGGGTTAGTTGGTGAAGGGGGGGGGGGGGGGGGACTTGGTTGCTGGTGAGTTATTTTTTTATGAACAATTTACAATAATATATACGCAATAATTCAAAGTTTCCGCTGGTTTCGCAGAACAAATGATACCTACCTCAATCGCGCTTAAGTAAAAGATAATTATAGCATTCCATGAGAATTAAGAAGCAGTAGATTTTTAAATTTCAACGTACATTTGGCGGGAATATCAAGAGACTAGTGAGGGAAAAAATGTTAAGCCTTTAGATGACAACGTTGTGGTGTAATCGGCAAAAAATTTTGCTGATCTGGCATCGCGATTGGTGTCCAAACCCCAAGTCATTTACCATTTATCATCAGAAATTGGCAACAGGATAATGAATGTGCAGCCATGCAAAAACGCCAAAGCCAAACATGGAATTTCCAATATCCATTGCATTCAAACAGATAAAAACAGCGTAGAGGTCCGTACTCATTGCGAATCAGAAGAAATAAAATGCACGACTGGGTCGCACGAACTTGCTCTAATGTGTGACAGTGGTCTAGGGGCTTGAGATTTTGATAAAAATAAATTTTTCAAAATTCTTAAATAAATACTTAAACTAATTTGAGCTGAAAAAAAAGTACGCCATGTTATTTCTTGGATAAATTTAAATTTATGAGAATAAATTTATAAAAATCTGTGGTTTTTGAGAAAAAGAGATTTTTTTGAAAAACTTTCTGAAAAAAAATTTAAAAAAAAAATTCAAAAACGCCAGTTCCTAGGTTATCAGCAAATACATTTATTTATAATTTTTAGAAAAAAATTTAATGGGCAGTTTTTAAAATATATATTTTTTAAATTTTTTTCTTAAAAATGCTTTTAAAAATACAAAAAAATATTTTTGAAATATTGGTATGCAGTACAAATTGAGCTACCTACAACTATATATATGTGTGAAATTTCGAAAGAATCGGTTGAGTCGTTTTCGAGATAGTCGAAAGCAAAAAAAACGGTCCTATGGAAAATACCGTTCTTAGCCATTTTTTAAAACTTTTTTTTCAGCCATATGATTGGACGTACCTAAAAAGTAACACTGATTTTCTTAAATCAAAATCGTTAGAGCCGTTTTTGAGAAAAATAAGCTTTAACGTAACGGTTGTATGGCAGGTACCGTTATTTTTTGAGCTAAGAAAAAAATTTCAATTTCCCCTCTGCACAATACCTAAAAAAGTCTATATAGGTACCAAGTTTGAAGCAATTCGGCCCACCCGTTTGGGCTGTAGGTCTCTATACATACAGACAGACAGACAGATTCAGACACAGACACAGACAGACAGACAGACATACAGACGGACAGAAGTTTTAGACCATCTTTTTTCGTCTTCGCTATCATCGTAATGTCATGTTTGATTGTTATCTCAAAACTTTTTTTTTTTCGACGAATGCATAACTTGCCTTATAGTACCTATAATCGCAAGTAAAAATAGTGTTTAACTTCTTAAAAACTTAAATAAAATACTATCGTTTTCAAAAGTGTCAGACACGTGGCGTCGTTTGTTCGTACGTGACAATAACTTAAGTTATTACAAAATTTCTAAAATATTAAATACGTATGTGTTTTTTTTTTTCAATATTTTTTCTCCTTACTGAATTTTGCCCCCCCCCCCCCCCCAATTATTTGCTTCTCACACATCAACATTTTTGAAGTGAAACTTCTTTATGCGCATGACGGTAAAATGTTCACTGATAAAGCGGAAATTAGCGCGACTTCCGTTCCAGAAGAGGGAGAGAGCAATCGAGACCGATTGATAGAGAGTGAGAAAGGGCGAACGAGGCATGAAGCACATAGCCATGAAGCGAGAGTAGGGAGCAAGCTAGTGAGAATGATCGAGAGAGAAAAAGTGAAATAGAGCGAACGTGATGCGGTAGAAAAAAATAAAAATTAGTACGCACGCACTTTTTTTATAGTTTCGCTAAAATTTTAATGCAAAGTAATTATTTAAAAAATTGGTTGACTCTAGCCGTCTGTTACGTCACAGCTATTGTAATTCTTTTTTAAGGCCATTATAAAAATATCCTTCAGAATGTTTGCATATATACATAGTTTAAGACTGAAGTAGTTACAATGTGTAAAATAAAATTAATACATGGCATATCTCATTTACGTAGGTAGGTACCTAAAATAAGGAGCCTTATTGTAACATAACAGTAGTTCTATTTGTCAGTTCGTGACCATGGAAGGCTCCTATAGCACTCTGTTAGACCGGGTCTTAATGTCAACTTTTTTTAGTTTTTTTTTAAAACTTTTTGCTCAAACAAAGTGCCAGAAATTGGCATACTGTAACAACAATTCAACATTATTTTTATTCTCTTTAACTAAACAACTACTTAATACTTTTATTATTTAATTATATTTTATCTTTCACATCTGGTTCTGGTCACACCAGGATTTTAAAATAAAATAACACTCAACCTTAATCACAAAAGCTCTTTATTTACTCCGTAGTACAATTCTTCCTCCCAAACAACAAAAAAGCTAATTCAGAGAATTATAAAAAGTGCACAATAGATACAAATCATTCAGGATTCAGGTCATTTATCTTGATAAGGGAAGCTTCCACAAGCGTCCTCGCGAAAAATTTGCAAAAAAATTAAAAAAATACGCTTAATTACCATCAGAAAATCTTCCGAAACCAATTGCTTTAAAAATGCAAGAAAATAACAATTGAAATCCTCGCATGCTAAAAAGACAGCGTCAATTGGAGTTGCAAGAATTTGTTGCAGTAGGCAGGCTCCTCCTCTCGCACTTTAATCCACAGCGCATTTTAATTTTATGAATAAATAACATTTCCTCACATTATCATTTTAATATATATGTACTTAAATAAAGTTTAAGTATTAACCTTTACCTAAGTTTTTCTCAAGTTAAACAATTTCAATATTATATACTTCAACTTAAATAAGTTTTAAGTTATCACTTCCGGGGACGCACACGTTTCTCTTTTTTTTTTTTCTTTAATTACTTCGAATATTTAAAACTTACCCTTACAGGTAAAATACACAACACAACTGTTTTCCCATACAAACTCTTACGAGATAAATCGGATGGGAATGCTAGGCACTTTGAAATTTTCTAATTGACTATACTGTAATTAAATATGTTGTTCTTAAGGTGCCTTTACATGGAGCTGCAAGCCCTGATCTGCAAAAAAAGAAGATGCAAAATCAATAAATCATACTTGTGTGATATAGAGGGAAGGCAAAAATGCAGACGTCTTCATGGATGCAGATTATAGGAAAATTATAGATGCAGCTTGAAAATTATAGTGAAGACGAACATGTTCATCTTCATCGTCTGCACTATAATTATTGTTGTTGTTACGTTTTCGTCTGCATTTGCAGCTTCATGTAAAGCCACCTTTAATCATCATACTTGAAATAATTCACTCGATGCTGCAGGTTGATGCTTGGTTTGACGTTTTTAATGCGCGAATTCCAAGAGTACATTCAAAGCCACGAAAAGCTGCTTATGGACTTGAAATTGATTGGCATAAGTAAATATTGGATACAATCTGTGTACTGTGATAAGGGTGCGATTCGACAACAAAGCAAGCTTGTTAGCATTTCAGAAAGGAATTTTAATAAGCATAAGAGCTCTATAAAAATTATTTTTGAATACCTAAAGGAATCGTTTGGGGCTATACTTAAATTCTTACTCACATGTTAGAAAAGTTTTCTTGGATCGATATGCGCTTGTATATAATATCTGAATTTGCAAATGTCGAGGCATGTTGGAGAGGTAAAAATGGATATCGACCTTAAGGCTTCTATTGTGGACATGGATGACGAAAGCTTACTTCAGAAATTGTATTCCCTTTTGCAGATTGTGACCAAACATTTACAGAGGATGATGACAGAATTGCCGTTTCAAAGAAAGATATTAAGTATGATAACAAGAAAATCTAGCCCTCCGGGATGGCACAACGCACAAGAAGTGATCATTTAAACAATTTTTTCGTGTTTTTGTGAAGAAGAAGGTTCGGTTATTTTTGAATAGCTTGGCAACAAAAAGTCATAGAGCCATATGGGTTTCAGCGTTGGATTTAAAATTAATGGAAGCATTGAATTCTGAAAAAAAGATATTACTTAATTACGTAAAATTTTGAAAAAATTAGTTTTAAAATTATTTTTTTTTCAAAATTTTGAGTTTGAATATTTTGAAAACGGTTGACTAGAATAACTTCATTTAAAATTACAGTAAAAGAATAATTTTTTGGCTTTACAAAAAAGTATAACCGTTATTTTGTAATAATTTTTTTAAATTTAAGTCATGTTTTTAGAAAATTTCCCCTCCAGGCTAAACGGAAAGAAATAGACCCCCCCCCCCCTCCTATACAATTTTTTTCTTGTCTCGACCCAACCTACATGCTATAGCTTTTTGTAACACCTTATACCAATCTCCCTGTACCTATATTACCAATGTTAATTTTGATATCGAGTAAATTTTTTACAAATAAAATTATGACGTGAAAACTTAAAGTACTACCAAGGTATTATTATTGCATTTTTTGAAGATGGGATTCTCAGTTGGTTGACTTACTTTTGTAAGATGCTCTCATTTTTGCAAATGGCCGCCAATGTCAAATCTATTTTGACATTTGTGGACTAGATAGAGATGCAGAATACAAGTAAACAAGCCATGGAGCGATACATGAACCAACGTGAACCGATATTCTGAAGGCGGCGTTCCCGGGTCGCCTCATCGCCCGATTTCACCGTTTCAGATATTTTTTTTTTTTTGGGATTTTTGAAGTCCCGTGTTTACGTGAACAAGTTGTGACGGCGCGCCCATTCCGATATCATCTTCTCGACTTGACCAATACAATACTAAAGGTTAAAATAAACATAATCAAAAAACAGAATCGAAGTTTTTCAGAGATCCAAACAACATCGGATGGATGACTTCTCTTGGCCCACCCTGTATTATGCGCGCGGTAGAAAGCTAACCAAAGCAGCGAATCAACAAACTTTCTTTTTTCAGTAACTGTCAAAGAACCCTTCAAAGAAACAACCCCATCTATCGCTTTTTTGGCGCCCAACTAACACGTCAAGACTAACCGTTTGCTACACTAAAGCCCAACGAGTGGGTCATTTACGAAATCGAACATATAACTAAAGTGGCACAATTCACGGATGCCCAATTGAAGAAATTCATAAAACCTATGCATGAGCAATTAATTTCCAAAAGCAGTTTCAGCGATTGCACTGCCAAATTTAAGGACGAGTGAGACCCCATAGCTGTAGAAGTATTCATAGTACCAATAACTGTCAACAAGATGTAGAAAGGATCGATAATTTTGATGCAATTAAAGGATTCCCACTTCTTTTAGAAGAGAATGCAATGACATGGTGGCAAGGTATTAAAGCCGAAGTCGAAACCTGGGATACCGTCCTTGCTTTCCTCAGGAATTCCGTTGCTCCCGAAAAACCAGCATATAAGATATATATGGAGATTTTTGAAGGGAAACAGAAACCTTCCGAAAAGACCGATAACTTCTGTCTTAACTTCCTGCGCTAGCTTCTAGAGAAACAATGATGTTGGACATGACTTATGGATCGCTCAACCGTGTTCATAGAGTGTGTTACAAGAAACGACGTCAAAACATTTTCGGAACTTCTAACGAAAGCTAAAGCTGTTGAAATGTCCGTCCACGACAGAAAACAACAAGCAAAGGAGTGAAGAAAAGAATAGTTGCAATTTCTACAAGCACAACGGCCACACAACTGCTGACTGTCGTATAAAGCAAGCATTTGAAAACAAGAAAACTACGAAAACTATCAGGTAACGACCAACACCATCACACGCTGAAGACGGAATTGCTTATATAGACACTGCTGCAAGGACAAGCTTCGCCGGCTGACAACTATTCTTGGACCTTTATCGATAAGGTACGGTATTCCGCAAAATCGACGTCGATGTGCCGTTTGCTGACTTGCAAGCACGTCCACAGGAAGAATGTACAGATGGGAGATATATTCAAGTTTAGGGCGTATAAACGCTTTATAAATTTTAGCCAGATCAGAAGGGTTGAAAAACTTCTTGCATCTATGAAGAAAGCCTAAGCATCTTGCAGCATTCTTGGCAATCTCAAGTATATGATCATTCCAACGAAGGTTGTCACTGATACACATACCGACTACTGATAGCTTTTCGGCCTCCTCGATGCAAGTACCATTCATTGATAATAATATATATAAAAAGAAGTTACATTTCCTTGGTAATCTTATAACTCAAGAACCGCCGAACCGATTGACACAAAAATTTTACAGTTCGTTCATACATATGAGGAAGTGGTTTGTGTGTAGTTTGTTTGGAATCGGTGGAGCCGTTCTTGAGTTATGACATTTTATGTGAATAATGCTTTCCTCTCATACGAAATGCCTGTATGGGAAAAACAACAACAAATACACAGCCGCTTATGAGCGTTTCTGTTGTACTGTATGACTGTATATGAGTACACAGTTGTCAAATGTAGTTGTAAGTGCATTTTGTTAATATTAATTCGCTGTCATTGGAATTCAGCTGACAGTTTTCTTATGTGCTTTGAGTTCTCTTATATCGTTCTCCTCTCATTGCGAACAGACATACTTTTGGTGAGTGTTAACCATGTGTTTCTTTTTTAATACACTGTACCAAAATTCAGTCAATAAATCGTATAGAAAAGTACTGAATTATGGTAGAGTGTAGTATTTATCGATTGAAATATTTTCAATTATATTTTAAATGCTTCATTTTTATGTATATAAAAGCGTTTTTTCATTTTCAATTGGATTGAGGTTTTTTCCAGTGTGTGTGTATGTGAATTCATATTTCCACGCACACACATTCATATTACCACGCACACACATTGAACTTTGAATTCAATTTATAATTTTTTTTGAAATAATTTTCAATGTTTTGCTTTTACATTCAATTAGTAATACACTGTACTGAAAGAATGCCAAGTTCAAGACGAGCAAACATTGGCAGACGTTTACGTCAATCAAATGCTACAGCGTTAAATCGAAGATCACAAAGTGAAGAAGATGACCATTTAGGTTTTATTCATTAAATTATGAGATAAAATAAACTTACCAATAGAACTATTTTATTGAATTTCCACCAATTCGTATTTCATTTCCCCAGCTATAAAATCTGCATCAGAAAAGATGTGTTTGTCCAATGGATATATTCCTATGGCTTTAAACCCACTAACAGCGATTTGACCTGTCTGCACTCTTAAATAGGCTTTAGAAAACAACCCTACTAAGTCATACGGGCTAACTTTGAGAGCTGTTTCCCGAGAAAAACGTCTAACCTCGTCATTGTTGTCAAGTGGCTGCATTGTATGGGTTGAGTGAGGCGGAAGCGATAACATTATAACTCCATTTTGGCGAGCTAAATCTAAAACTTCAATATTCCTTGTATGGCTATAATGGCCATCGAGGATAAGTAATACTGGATCATTTTTGGATGGTTTTACATAGCTTAAGAAGTGGTGAAACCATTTGGTAAATAATGGGATCTGAACCCATCCTGAGAAATGGCATGATGAATCTGATCCTGGTGGTGCACCTTTCATCAGAAGTGGATTTTGGTTTTTTTCGGGGGAAAATAAAATATGGTGGAACAAATGAACCTCCAGCGCTCATACATGAAATAACGGTGATCAGAGATCCCCGCTCTGCCGATGTCATGGCTCCGATTTGCCGCTTTCCTTTTCTTGCCAAAACTTGCTGCTGTTTTGACTGAAGGACGGATAGCCCTGTTTCGTCGACGTTCCAAATTCGATTTGGCGGAAAATTGTATTTTGAACACTCTTGTTCCAAAAGATCAAAAAATACATTGACATTTTCACGAGTAAATCCTTTTGCCCGATCGAAAGATGTGCCAGTGGGTGAACGGATGCTTAGTTTTTCCATGTGACGTTTCAAAAATCCCTGAAGCCAATCATTTCCAGCACATTCGGCAATTGTTGAAAAAATATTTGTTATTGAATTTCTTTTGGCCATTTGGAATGCTAATGATCTTATGTCGCGTCTGGTAAGACCCCACATGCGAGACTCAATTTCTAAAACATAATCAACGAGAGTCTTCTCAATGGATTCGGTGAAAACAGGCTTTCGTCCCAATTTCAGGGAAAGAAGCGCCTTCACAGACTCCTTACTCCGAGCATGTCGTTGAAGAGTCGTGTGTGGCACGCCAAAAATCTTCGACGCACGTAAAATCTTCATTTCTCACCGCATAAATTGCACGCTCCATATCCTTGGGATCCCATTTTCTGATTTCACCCTTTTTTGGCATTTTAAAAATGAAACTATAGACGAAGGCATCAATTACAACCACTGCACAAAACAAACTTATGAGATGGGTAATGTGGTATACAAAACCACAAAAGGCTATAGCTGCTATACCACACTACCCGAAAATTTATGATTTTACAAACATTGAAAATAAACAAAAGTAAAATGAGTTTTATTCAAACTTACAATTGTTAAACAAAGGTAATGGTTGATTTTCGCAAGAAGTTGTGTTGTTTCGATAAAAAAAGACTTTTTTAATCACAAAAATTTATTTTTCTGTCACCACAAATAAATAAATATTTCAAGAGAAAATGCTTATATTGACGTACAAAACCCGCCTACTATGTTTATACCCTATTCCATAGAATGGGTATATTGTATTTGGTGTGGAGTTTGTAACATAGAGAAATAATACCGTTAGGTATAGAAAAGTATATATATTCTGACTCAGAATCAAAAGCCTAGTCGATTTAGCCATGTCCGTCCGTCCGTCCGTCCGTCCGTCCGTCCGTCCGTATGTATACTCTCTAAGGGTCGCAATTTTTGAGCTAGAAAGCTGAAATTTGGTATATATAATCTTTAGTTCAAGAGTAAGGCTAAGTTTTTGAACTGGTAAAATCCGCCCACAAACACGCCCACAACCGCCATTTTTGTTGAACAACCTCAATTTAATAAAATTAAATTATGTTTTTTGTACAGTTACGATAAAAGCATAACGCTAAAATTTTGCACACGTAAGCTTTAGGTAAACTTTCTTCCAATCAAATAAAAATATTTCAGTTTGGGCGTGGCTTACGCCTATTTTTCATACAAAACCATCAATATTGTTTTTATGAAATAACAATTGTTATATTAAAGCGAAAAACATTAAATTTTGTGGGTCTTACTGGCACATAAACATCTTGTGTATGAAATCAAAAAAATTGATTTTGGGCGTGGCTGACGCCCACTTTTCATTAGAAACTATAAAAAAATTGTTTTTGTAAATAAACGGTATTTATAATGAATCCGCAAGCCAAAATTTTGCGTCTCTTTATAGAAACTAAAAGGTTTGTGTATGAAAAGATATTTTTGAACTTTGGGCGTGGCTTACGCCTACTTTTCATGAAAGAACGAAAAACGCAGCCTTAAGAATTTAAGGCATTTCCAATGTTTAATTTAAACCTTTTTCCTTCCGTTCGTTATTTGAGAAATATATCTCTACATTTTCTTTTGTAAATTTTTTCAATACGCCCACTTTTAAAGGCGTGATTTTGGTAAAATACCTTTGTTCAGGTAAGATTGTTTAAAAACTACTCGATTCAGCTGTAGTCTTACACATATGCCTAAATTCTGATCAAAGCGCAGTTAGTGCTTCAAATTTTTAAGACACGCCGACTTTTAAGGGGCGTTTCCGTCAAAAGTCGTATAATGCATTAATTTTTTTAACGTTTTTTAACTATCGGTCGCAGTTTTGAAGTAAACAGATGAACACTTGGATTTATTTTCCTTGGTTACGTAGCAGAGTGTGGTCTAAGAATTGTTAAAAAAACACACATAATCGCTATTTCCATTCCAAATCTAATTTTTAAAAATTTAAGTTTTGTCTTGTTTTGTTCAAATCGATCTGCAAGAATAAAATTGAATGTCACTGAGCTCATAACAATTGCCTTGGCAATAAAACGTTTTAACTTTGGGCGTGGCGCACTCCTTTTTTTTATTGCGCCAGCACTAATTGAACATCACACCGCATAAAATTAATGTTATTGAATTTTTTTCTGTCTGCTAAAGAAGAATTTTGTTTCTGAAACATCGGCTGTTTGCGGGAGGCAGACGCATGCACATACAAAAATATGGGGAATAGGGTATCCAACAGTTCGTTGCAAACGTACTGTAGCTCTTGCTTATGTTTTTTTATGTGAACTACTTGCTCATTAAAAAAAATATTAAAAAGCATGTTTAGAATTTGAAATAACAGGCTATACCACATTACCCATGTATACCACAAAAAAAAATTAAAATCCCGATTCTGAAGTACCGCTTTTAATAATCCTGTTTAATAAGAATCCCGTTTCTCGTGAGCCCGCTTTTTAAAATCCCGTTTAATCCCGCTAAGCCCGTTTCGTATTTTGATAAATTTACTCAATATACAAAATCAATAAAAAAAACTTCTCCAAATATTTGTTTTTTGTTTTCTTTTTGTCTCCTTTCATACGACATAACGCCCATGAACATTATGTCACCTCATCATCATCAGCATTGGGCTGTAAAATAAATTCAATCCCGCTTTTGGAATCAACACAAGGTATTTTATTTTAAAAATCGCCGCGATTTTTAAAATAAAACACCTTGTGTTGATTCCAAAAGCGGGCTTATAAAAACGGGAGTTTAATAAACGGGATGGTAAAAAACAGGATTTTAAAAGCGGGATTTTATAAAAACGGGATTTTTAAAAACAGTATTTTAAAAAACGGGATTTTAAAGACAGGATTTTAAAAAACAGGATTCTGAAAAACGGGCTCCCGAACCCAACCCAATATATTGTGGCACAAACACCTACTAGTTGATAATGGCATAGGGGGTCATGTTTTATTGAAACCTCGAATTTTTTTTCTGCACGAAACCAATACTTGCCCTATAGAGCAAGTTAAAAGTAGTGAAATATTCGGGATAAAGGTATTTGGGATTTTATTAGTCGGGATTTTGTAATTCGGGGTTTTGTCATTCGGGATTTTGTCATTCGGGATTTTGATGCTCGGAATATTGTTAATCGGGATTTCGTACCCAACCCTTCCGAATGTATGAGGACTGACCTCATTTCGACTTTTCATTTCGCGCCAAATTAATAAAAAATACATTGCTTTTATTTTAAATTACGGCTGACTAAATAAAAAAAAAGTAATATAAAACTTGTTAATCAAAAACGTGGGTCCGTTCCGTAACATTTGTTGCGAGGAAAGAAAAAAAATTCGGAACACATCCAGTTTAACAAGTTTTTACTGAGCAACTTATTTAACAGTCGTGCATTTTAGTACCCCGTGGCGTAGTGGTTAGTGTGTCGGACTGCTACGCCGAAGGTTCAGGGTTTGATCCCTGACTTTGCCACCTTAAGTTTTTTTCCGGGGTACTGCCTCTTGCGAGGAAATGACAAATCCTCCAAGAGTAATTAATGTCATGGAAAGTGCTTCTCTGTTAGCCGTTCGGATTCGGCGGTAAATTGTAGGTCCCTTCCATTCCTGCAGAATATCAACGCACACACAGGAGTGGTTGAGAGTGTAAGTCACAGGCCCGGCCCCGCTTGGAGCTGTTGTGCCAACAATTTATTTATTTTACTTATTTAACATAGGTACTAGTTCAAAGCAAAAAAAAATGAAAAGATCAGACAAAAGGTACTGTGTTGCCAATGTTGCATTATAAGTAATAATTCAATATTGTAGCACTTCAATGTTTTATTATTTTACTATGTTCTTATTTATTTCAATATAATTATTATTTTATTCAACCGACTATGAAATTTTGTTTAGAAAAAATAATAATGATAGTTCATGTTGTTATGGTAATTCAAATGTAAATATTAAAAACTCATATCAGTAATTTTGTATTTCTTTCTATTGATTTCATTCTCGTTTGGTATTTCACTTACGACAGTCGGGTAATCCACTGACCAGTACAGAAAAGTATCAAACTTGAAGCTTGAGCAATATTTCGCTATTAAAGACTTGTTTTGGGAGTTTTCTTCGACGGACGGAATCTCCTCCGCCTTTAAAATTTCACACACAAGTTCGATATATTTTAGTTATCAATTATCAGTCTACTTGCTTCATATTAATTTTAATTTAAATTTACTTTAATTTTTCCGTTTCTTAAATGTCCTAATTTTTCTGTTTTATATAAAATTAACTCATTTGTTTTATAAAATTTCAATCTTTGCATTTCTTTTAATTTTGTTGGTCTATTGTTTGATTTTGGAAAGATTCTTAACACACGAAACTGAGACCTTAAGAGATCCACGTTACAATATCTAATAAATCTCATATCACTTTTTTCCTCTGCTAACTTTTTTTTTGAAATCTCAAGACCCAACACCACTTTCCCACAATGGAGCAAGTTTGTGAGACCCAGTCGTGCACTTTATTTATATTTTGGTTTACGGACATGAGGAATATAAATGACAGGCAATCGAAGAAATAATCCAGCCAATGACCAATGTGGTAAATGACTATCAAAAATAAAGGCTGAAATATAATGGACTGAAACAAACGGCAGCTAGTGTCAGATCAGAACTGAACGAAACGTTGCCATCCAACCTGTGAAATGAACGCGCTAGCCATAATGGACGGATTGCCGCGGAAGCAAAACATATATTTTCCTCTGAAGAATAAGATGATCGGGACCTGTGACGTCACACACAAAACATATATTTTCCTCTGAAAAATAAGATGACCGGGACCTGTGACGTCACACACAAAGTCTCTCTCACTCTCATATTCATAGTCAGATGTAAAATTTTCGTCCGTAAAATGCGATAGCGATCGCAAAGCGCAGATTACATCCCTAAACTAAACTGATCGAAAACTTGTGGAAGCAGAGCAATCCACTCATTCGGGGGTGAGATACGAACTAACTGCTTGTTCCCGCACAATTACGGACGGGCCCGTCCGCGCCGTTCCTAATATTATAGTTCAGCCTTAACACATGATGCACATAGTTTTAAATTTATAGCTTTAAGGATGTACATAAAACAAAACTTACATTTTCAGACCCAATTTTGTTTGGCATTTTCCATAACATTCTACGGAATACATCATAGCCTGGCATCATATCCACAAAGCACTTTAAAATAAACGTTTCACCAAGTAAAGCATGTGCAGATGGAAAGGAGATTATCCGATACGCTGGCGCTGGGTCTGGGAACTCTAGTTAAATAAATTAAGAAGTTATAACAATATTTAAGAAATAATTAATAATTATTGCTGATAGGTGATAGGTGATAGGTGATAGGTGATAGGTGATAGGTGATAGGTGATAGGTGATAGGTGATAGGTGATAGGTGATAGGTGATAGGTGATAGGTGATAGGTGATAGGTGATAGGTGATAGGTGATAGGTGATAGGTGATAGGTGATAGGTGATAGGTGATAGGTGATAGGTGATAGGTGATAGGTGATAGGTGATAGGTGATAGGTGATAGGTGATAGGTGATAGGTGATAGGTGATAGGTGATAGGTGATAGGTGATAGGTGATAGGTGATAGGTGATAGGTGATAGGTGATAGGTGATAGGTGATAGGTGATAGGTGATAGGTGATAGGTGATAGGTGATAGGTGATAGGTGATAGGTGATAGGTGATAGGTGATAGGTGATAGGTGATAGGTGATAGGTGATAGGTGATAGGTGATAGGTGATAGGTGATAGGTGATAGGTGATAGGTGATAGGTGATAGGTGATAGGTGATAGGTGATAGGTGATAGGTGATAGGTGATAGGTGATAGGTGATAGGTGATAGGTGATAGGTGATAGGTGATAGGTGATAGGTGATAGGTGATAGGTGATAGGTGATAGGTGATAGGTGATAGGTGATAGGTGATAGGTGATAGGTGATAGGTGATAGGTGATAGGTGATAGGTGATAGGTGATAGGTGATAGGTGATAGGTGATAGGTGATAGGTGATAGGTGATAGGTGATAGGTGATAGGTGATAGGTGATAGGTGATAGGTGATAGGTGATAGGTGATAGGTGATAGGTGATAGGTGATAGGTGATAGGTGATAGGTGATAGGTGATAGGTGATAGGTGATAGGTGATAGGTGATAGGTGATAGGTGATAGGTGATAGGTGATAGGTGATAGGTGATAGGTGATAGGTGATAGGTGATAGGTGATAGGTGATAGGTGATAGGTGATAGGTGATAGGTGATAGGTGATAGGTGATAGGTGATAGGTGATAGGTGATAGGTGATAGGTGATAGGTGATAGGTGATAGGTGATAGGTGATAGGTGATAGGTGATAGGTGATAGGTGATAGGTGATAGGTGATAGGTGATAGGTGATAGGTGATAGGTGATAGGTGATAGGTGATAGGTGATAGGTGATAGGTGATAGGTGATAGGTGATAGGTGATAGGTGATAGGTGATAGGTGATAGGTGATAGGTGATAGGTGATAGGTGATAGGTGATAGGTGATAGGTGATAGGTGATAGGTGATAGGTGATAGGTGATAGGTGATAGGTGATAGGTGATAGGTGATAGGTGATAGGTGATAGGTGATAGGTGATAGGTGATAGGTGATAGGTGATAGGTGATAGGTGATAGGTGATAGGTGATAGGTGATAGGTGATAGGTGATAGGTGATAGGTGATAGGTGATAGGTGATAGGTGATAGGTGATAGGTGATAGGTGATAGGTGATAGGTGATAGGTGATAGGTGATAGGTGATAGGTGATAGGTGATAGGTGATAGGTGATAGGTGATAGGTGATAGGTGATAGGTGATAGGTGATAGGTGATAGGTGATAGGTGATAGGTGATAGGTGATAGGTGATAGGTGATAGGTGATAGGTGATAGGTGATAGGTGATAGGTGATAGGTGATAGGTGATAGGTGATAGGTGATAGGTGATAGGTGATAGGTGATAGGTGATAGGTGATAGGTGATAGGTGATAGGTGATAGGTGATAGGTGATAGGTGATAGGTGATAGGTGATAGGTGATAGGTGATAGGTGATAGGTGATAGGTGATAGGTGATAGGTGATAGGTGATAGGTGATAGGTGATAGGTGATAGGTGATAGGTGATAGGTGATAGGTGATAGGTGATAGGTGATAGGTGATAGGTGATAGGTGATAGGTGATAGGTGATAGGTGATAGGTGATAGGTGATAGGTGATAGGTGATAGGTGATAGGTGATAGGTGATAGGTGATAGGTGATAGGTGATAGGTGATAGGTGATAGGTGATAGGTGATAGGTGATAGGTGATAGGTGATAGGTGATAGGTGATAGGTGATAGGTGATAGGTGATAGGTGATAGGTGATAGGTGATAGGTGATAGGTGATAGGTGATAGGTGATAGGTGATAGGTGATAGGTGATAGGTGATAGGTGATAGGTGATAGGTGATAGGTGATAGGTGATAGGTGATAGGTGATAGGTGATAGGTGATAGGTGATAGGTGATAGGTGATAGGTGATAGGTGATAGGTGATAGGTGATAGGTGATAGGTGATAGGTGATAGGTGATAGGTGATAGGTGATAGGTGATAGGTGATAGGTGATAGGTGATAGGTGATAGGTGATAGGTGATAGGTGATAGGTGATAGGTGATAGGTGATAGGTGATAGGTGATAGGTGATAGGTGATAGGTGATAGGTGATAGGTGATAGGTGATAGGTGATAGGTGATAGGTGATAGGTGATAGGTGATAGGTGATAGGTGATAGGTGATAGGTGATAGGTGATAGGTGATAGGTGATAGGTGATAGGTGATAGGTGATAGGTGATAGGTGATAGGTGATAGGTGATAGGTGATAGGTGATAGGTGATAGGTGATAGGTGATAGGTGATAGGTGATAGGTGATAGGTGATAGGTGATAGGTGATAGGTGATAGGTGATAGGTGATAGGTGATAGGTGATAGGTGATAGGTGATAGGTGATAGGTGATAGGTGATAGGTGATAGGTGATAGGTGATAGGTGATAGGTGATAGGTGATAGGTGATAGGTGATAGGTGATAGGTGATAGGTGATAGGTGATAGGTGATAGGTGATAGGTGATAGGTGATAGGTGATAGGTGATAGGTGATAGGTGATAGGTGATAGGTGATAGGTGATAGGTGATAGGTGATAGGTGATAGGTGATAGGTGATAGGTGATAGGTGATAGGTGATAGGTGATAGGTGATAGGTGATAGGTGATAGGTGATAGGTGATAGGTGATAGGTGATAGGTGATAGGTGATAGGTGATAGGTGATAGGTGATAGGTGATAGGTGATAGGTGATAGGTGATAGGTGATAGGTGATAGGTGATAGGTGATAGGTGATAGGTGATAGGTGATAGGTGATAGGTGATAGGTGATAGGTGATAGGTGATAGGTGATAGGTGATAGGTGATAGGTGATAGGTGATAGGTGATAGGTGATAGGTGATAGGTGATAGGTGATAGGTGATAGGTGATAGGTGATAGGTGATAGGTGATAGATGATAGATGATACGTGATAAGATTTATTGGCTTTTGAGTTAATTTCTATTTTGCTACTTGCCGAAGACAGTCTGAATGTGCGCAATGCCATAAGGAACCTGGGGTGGAATCACGTAAAGTGATAGTTGATAGTTGATAGTCACCATCGCGAATTTGGTATCATGTAAGGTGATAATCACCGTGACTGTCGCCTTTTTGTGAAGAAAATCGAGTGACACCTATTTAGGTGTCACAGCCATACATTTTTGATTTGTGAGATGTAATTTGACGGCAAATAATACAAAAGTTAAAGCTGAATATATTACTTTAGTGTTATATGATTTCAAATTAAAATATATTTAAACACTTTCAAAACATAAACAACAAACAAATTTACTGATGAAGACTGAACCACCAGTAAGTATGTTCATATACTTATAAGTTCATATGCCAACATAGATAGGTTAAGTATGTTCAGAGAATGTATGCCTTTGATGTCTTTTATTTTCTGATCACTTTCAGAGCAGATATTCTCAACTATGCTGTTCGCTTGGTCAGTAGTACTTGTTTTAGACGTAATAAATTGCTAGAAAAAGAAAGAAAATTATTAGCATTAAGGCGTAGAAAAAGCATTGATTGAAAAAGATAAAGAAAAGTCGTACATTCATACCCCACACAACATATCAAATAAATGTTTATAAATGATCACTTAAAACATTAATTAGAATAACTTTACGTCTTCGCGTGCGTATATACATACAAATTAACGAAAATGGATGCTTTCGCTTTAACTAATTTGTCACCAAAGCTAGTCAAACCCACCACAATACAGTGAAAACCCACAAATTGTCTTAATCTAGTACTCTTTTATTTAGGTTTAGGCCCGTTTTCCGAGATCTGAGTTTCAGTATCTGCCAAAGTGAAGTACTGAGACCTTCTTTTCCTGAACTAACCTAAAAGTAATACAATGACAGCACATAAATCGAAATGTCAAAACTGTAAGTGCTGCCAAAAACCCACCAAAATTTGGTGATCATCTTACATGATACCAAGTATAGGTGATAATCAAAATCGACTATCACCAGAGTGACAGTCACCTATCACTTTACGTGATTCCACCCCTGGTGTCCAACGTTACATTTTATTAGTCATCACCACAAGATCTAAGCATATTTTTGATGAGCTTAAAAAATATAATAATATTTGTTTCATGAAACATGGCAAGGCAAGGATAAGCACTGATTTGAGTTATAATGAAAGTGAGCCGTAAAATTACTAAATGTATAGTATGGAATGGTATAAAAACGTTTTGTGTTCTTAAAATCAATTTTGATTTACCATTTTTCAAAAATCTTTTGTGCCCTTCGAAAAAAACGTAGAATGAAGTAGTTTCATCCAGATTTGAAGTTGATGGAAACTTTGGGCGACAAATATACAAACCTTCATCCCTTATATTTTGAATTCTCAATTTAAAACCAGTATATTTATCAAAACTGGAAACATCATTTGATTGAAATTCATTGTGATCAAAAGGTCCATTGAGAACCTAAAAAAAAAATTTGGTTCAAAATGTATGACAGATTATTATATTAAAACCAGAATATTTTTAAAATAAAACATAAACTTAAACAGCCTTGAAGAACGTACATAAGCCAAGTTGAATCTTCTTTAGGACTATTCGCATGAGAGCGATCAATGAACTAACAACGAATCGACGAATAGCCGCCTATTATGACATTTCATTCAATTTTTTTTTTCATTCATTGCGAACAACAACCGATACATATGTTCTTGTCCGTATGAGTATATCACAACCGTACATTGAAATTTTGAGGAAAGTGAAGCTCGAGTAATTTATTCGTTGCGCAAATATAATCTTTCGCAGAGGAGTATTAAAGCTTGGTCTATAAAAGTATCTAGATTTCGAGGGACAACTACTTTTAGATCAGCTGAAACAAGTTAAATACAAGCGTTTCTTTAAACTGATAACATAAACTAAACTTACTGTTAACTTAAAATTAGATCAAAAATGGGGAGCTCAAGAGGAGTTGGGTAGGGAGTTTCTAAGACAGGATAAATTTATGTGAAAATCAATGGATTTTGGCTCGATGTATAGGTACCATATTTTGTGACGTGACCAGCTGGGTGGGTGCCCTTTATTTTCTTTTTTTTTTTCTTTTCTAAAGCATTATTTGATTTTTCTGTTGGTTTCTAGTTTATCTCTAGTCTATTTCTTCACTGTATTACTTTTTTGATTTTAAATAATTAACATTACGATAACTTTAACTAACTTAAGATTGAGGCAATCTATTGTAAAAGATTATTTATGAAAAATAAAATCTAAGAAATTTTAATCTAAATCTAAATCTAAAATGCACGAGAAATCGTTGACATATTCATAAGGGTGTGCCGACATTTTTTTTCGACTTTCAAATCGTTATAGCTCGGAAAACTTGTGAATTGAGAATACTAAGAAGGTTTTGAAAAATAATCGGTTCATGTCTCACGATCGCGCATGCGATCTGAAGTTTTGAAAATTTTCGAAAAAATGATAATATATGTAGAATATAAAAGTTTCAGGCGGCTCGCTAATGGACCAAGTCTTTATAAGAAACAAAAATGGTTCAAATCTTTTAAGGATTTCCGATCGCGCAAAAACGACAAAGTTGATGAAATTTTGCAAATTTCATCAATGATATAATGAAAAAGAAAACTGACAAATTTCTTTCTTCATACCTGGTTTTCTTTGAAAAAAATAAAGTTTTAACAATAATATCAATAAGCTACACCATAAAAATAATTTTGAGAAATGAATATTTTATTTTTAAAAAAATCAGTTTTGTGTGAGTGTGTGATTAAAGTTATCATTATCACGTTATTTTGTTTAATATTGAACGATTTATTAACATTCCCTTTGAGCTGAAGGAACTTTGAATTCTGTCTTATGAGAATTATATTTTGCAACAAAGGGGGAGATGACAAATCTACCCAATCAATAATTTCTGTGTAGTTTTGGGCATTAAAATTCAGTCTGGGTGGCTTATAACTTCTTATTGATTTCCTCTTCCGGTTAATCTGCCTTGCCTTCAAAATCCGTCGAAGTCCGAGTTCTCTAACTTGTTCATCAGTATCTACTGCCACAGCTAGAATTAGATGTTCAGGGTGTGCAAAAAATCCGTTTCTTTCAATTACACAATTGACAATATTGCGTAAATCTTCAGAGAGGTACCTTGAAGATTGTATTGTTTGGTACACAAGTTTTGGTCCATCTGTCAAGTTGTTACTTGTTTTAATTTTAAACCACATTGGCATGTACGATTTCAAAATGAATAAAACTTTATCTTGAAGTTGTTGCGTTGAAACTTCCTCACTACAGCCTGAGAGTTCGATTAGCTGTTGTCAACCACCGCGAATGTGACAAGGGACCAGGATCTCTTACAACCAAATATTCTTTGCAGGTTAAAGACTTAATTGCCTTAGAAATATCAAGTAAATGTTGTTGATCCTTACTCAATATGTTTCTGTCTATGTCAGGAATTTTGCAGTTAAATTCTTAAAACTAGCTACTCTGCGTTTTTCACAGTCAACAAGTATTTCGCCAATTGAACCCTTTAAAGATTTTGGACCTGTTGATCTACCGTCCAAGTATTGGAATAGATGTCGAAAAGCAAGTTCATTAAAATGCAGAAGACAAACTGCCCATTGTAAAGGTTTTCTTAAATGTATTTCTATTCTGCGAATAAGACCATTTTTCCAACTAGTTTTAATTACAGTTCCATCACATCCTATGACAGCAAACAGATCCCCAGAATTTCCAGAACTTGGAGTGAGAGAATAGATAATGCTCTTCTTTTTTAACTCTACGAAACCTTTCCGATGCAACTAGATCTAAAACTAATGTGTCGTTCTTCCTACCAGCCAAATAAAGACCCTGTAGTGGAAAATGATTTGATTTACTGCTTAATTCGGTCCTCAAATTTCGTTTTCCTCTTCTCAATTTGTTTTTATCTATGGCAATGAGGAACGTTTTAACATCAGTAATTAATCCAAGGTCATGCAAGATACTTGATGCAAAAGCAGCGGTAGCGCAGTCAGAAACTCGATATTTATAGCTGCAGATCTTAAAACTTCAGATCGCATGCGCGATCGGAAGACATTGACATGAACCGATTTTGATTATTTTTCAAATCCTTCTTAGTCTTTCTCAATTCGCAAGTTTTCCGCGCTGTTACGATTTGAAATTCGAAAGTTTTTCCAGCCTACCTGGTCATACTAAAGCACACATAAGCTGATTTTAAGCTTGTATGCAAAAGGAGAGAACCAAACTTTGATCGCTGGTATGTATTGTAATGCTTTTAGTCTTGGGTTCGAAAATAAAACTTATTTTCTTGTACTTTTAAATTATCACTACTATCTCTGCAAATAAAACTCACTTTTATCTAAGTTCAAACTCTTTATTTATTTCTTTATCTTAGCACCACTAATTATTCACCATTTATTCGCTACCACGGTTAAAATGAAACTGTGTCCATTTCCGAATAAAATGTCCTATTTATATTGGGATCAAAGTTTTCCCGAACAGTCTAAGTCTCGAACCCTTCGGAATTGTCAAGATGCTTTGAAAGCTTTCAGAGCTTTCAAATTCCCCATTATTAATTCAGCAGAATCATTCAGCAGAATCATTCAGCAGAATTATTCAGCATTTTACTGTAGTAGAGACAAAAACCATATAGTAATATTTCTGTAGTAGAAACAAAAACCATTCATAAAACTGTAGTTGAAACAAACACTATTCATGTAACATTGCCCCCTTCTTAAGATTGTTCGTCCCGAACAAGTCTATCACCTCCCTGGCCATTGTAGCGGCATAGTCGGTCCCTGTGAACAACTTTCATTTTGCCTCTAACACCTCTCTGAATGCGGTAAACAACATCATTGATTCTGGTGACAACTTTGTAAGGGCCTTCCCAATTTTGCTGGAGCTTCGGTGACAGTCCCTTTTTCCGATGGGGGTTGTATAACCACACAAGATCTTCCACTTAAAACCCTGTCGTCGTTGCATGTGCATCGTAACGTATTTTCATGCGATCACTGGCATCCTTTATCCTTGTTCTGGTCCTTTCATGAATGTACATGAGTCTCTTTATGAGATCGTCCACATATTCTTCTTGGCTTTGTGGCTCATTTGAAGGGCATCCAAATTTCACTTCACTTGGTAGCCGCATTGCTGAACCAAACAAGATTTCCCAAGGAGTATGTCCTGTAGTGCTATGTACTGCGCTCCGATAGCTCATTAAAAACAGTGGAATGCATCGGTCCCAGTCTCGTTGACAGTCTTCCACTACTTTGGAAAGGTGTTCTTTGAGCGTTCTGTTAAACCGTTCTACCATTCCATCTGATTGTGGATGCAGCGGTGTTGTCCTTGTCTTATGAATGCCAAGGAGTGAGCAAACCTGTTGGAAGATATTTGACTCGAAGTTCCTCCCTTGGTCAGAATGGCGTTCTTAAGGTACACCAAATCTACTTATCCAATTGAAGACAATCTGATCAACAACCGTTTTTGCTTCTTGGTTTGGAATGGCAAACGCTTCAGGCCACTTGCTGAAGTAATCCATGATCACGAGAATATATCGGTTTCCATCGTTGGTTTCAGGAAAAGGACCTGCAATATCCATTGCAATTCTTTCGAAGGGTGCTCCAACGTTGTACTGCTGCATCGCATTTTGAATTTTTCTGCCTGGTCCTTTTGTAGCAGCACAAGTGTCACATTTCCTGCACCATCTTTCGACGTCTTCTTTTGCATGAAGCCAGTAGAAACGATCTCGGATCTTTTCCAGCGTTTTGTTAATTCCCAAATGGCCCCCAGAAGTGCCATCATGCATCTCACGGAGAACTTCATTGACTTTGGACCGAGGCATAACTAACTGCATCACATAGGACTTGCCATCTGCGGATTCAGACTTCCGTTTGAGTACACCTTCTTGTACATGGAGAGAGTTCCATTGAGCCCAATAGGCTTTTAACACCGGGCTTCTATCGGAAATGTCAACCCATTGTGGTTTCTCCTCGTGCTCTTTCCATGCAAGGATGGGTTCAATGTCAGAATCTTCTTGTTGAGCATTCCTAATTTCGTCGTTACTCCAGCCGACAACGGGCTCGACTCTCACTCGTTGAGTGACTAGGGACTCCTTTTCTTCCTGACGTGAACAATGCTTGCAGTTCGATTTACTTGGTCGTCGGGATAATACATCTGCGTTGGAGTGTAGTTTTCCTTTTCGATGTTGAATCTCGTAGTGGTATGTCTGCAACCTCTCAATCCACCTTGCTACTTGTCCTTCGGGATTTTTAAAGTTCAAAAGCCACCTTAGCGGTCCATGGTCTGTTCTAAGGAGAAATTTCTGCCCATAGGTGTACTTATGAAAATACTTTGTAGCTAGTACGAGAGCTAGAAGTTCCCTCCTGGTCACGCAATAGTTCCTTTCTGCCTACGAGTGCACTTTGCTGTAATAGGCTACTACCTTTTCTTGGCCATCATGAACTTGCGACAAAACAGCCCCAATTCCAACATTGCTTGCGTCGGCATCGATGATGAACTGTTTCCCAGGAGTAGCATATGCCAGAACGGGAGCGTTACAGAGGCGTGTTTTTAGTTCCTGGAAGCTTTTCTCGCAATCAACTGACCATTTGAACTGTTTTCCTTTCTCTGTGAGTTGGTGCAGACTTTTTGCAACTCCAGCAAAGTCTTTCACGAATCGCCGGTAATATGTGGCTAACCCAAGGAAACTTCTCAGCTGATGTTTATCTTGTGGAGATGGCCAGTTCTTCACAGCTTCCACTTTCTCTGGATCGGTTTGTACCCCTTGAGACGAGACAATAAGTCCTAAATATTTCACTTCAGTCTTGAAAAAGGTGCATTTGTCTGGATTCAACCTAAGATGAGCTTCTCGAAGCCTCCGGAAAACTTCTCTCAAGTTCCTGCAGTGTTCGTCAAATGTTTTCCCAAAAACGATGACATCATCCAAGTAAACCAGGCATGTCTTCCAAGTAAGCCCTTGTAATACGCATTCCATCAAACGCTCAAATGTTGCTGGAGCGTTGCACAGGCCAAAGGGCATAACTTTGAATTGCCATAGACCATTACCTGTCGAAAATGCGGTTTTCTCTCGATCTTCTGGGTGAATTTCCACTTGCCAGTACCCACTTTTCAGGTCCAAAGTTGAAAACCATTGAGCTCCTGCCATTGCATCCAGAGTGTCGCTGATCCTGGGCAGGGGGTAGCTGTCTTTCTTTGTGACATCGTTCAGCCTTCGGTAATCCACGCAGAACCAGGTGCTTCCATCCTTCTTTTTGACTAGGACCACTGGTGATGCCCAAGGGCTTTTGGAATTTTCGATCAAACCTTCTTTCTGCATCGTCGAGATCATATCCGTAACCTCCCCCTGTTTGGCTAGTGAAAGGCGCCTTGCAGGTTGACGGATTGGCCTTGCATCACCAGTATCGATGCGATGTTGCATGAATTGTGTTCTTCCGTATGGTTTATCCTTTGAAGCGAAAATGTCAGCAAACTCATGAATAAGACTTATAGCAACTTGTTGTTTTTTTTGACTTAGTTTGCAGGATTTGAGAATTTTAGACCTTAAAGAGTTGACTTCTACAGGATTTCGTAATCCTTCATCGGTGATTCTTGTTATTGCTGCCACTGGGCCACATTGTCCAATAACTTCTCTTGCTTTAAGGTTGACTTCATAAGGTTTGATGTTCACTATTCTTACAGGCACCATGTTGTTCTTAGGTGCGGCGAGCGTTTTTCCCACGATGTAGTTTTGGGAACGTTGTTCAGAGTCCGGTTCTACAAAAAGGTATCAATGGTTCCCTGAATCGCCTTTTATGTTTGTCCAAACAAAGACTTCTGAAGAGGGAGGCAGGCGTGGGTCTTCTTTGACGACAGTTCTCAGAGTTGACGAGTTTTCGTTACCGTAAATCATCGGAATCTCGACATTTCTATATTTCAAGACCTGGTAACCAATATCCAGAATTACTCCATGTGCTTTCATGAAGTCGATTCCGATGATGCACTCATCGCAAATATCTGCCATTAAGAATTTATGTGAAAACTCCAGTTCTTCCAATCGGATAACTAGTTGTACTTCCCCATATACTGTAGCTGACTCACCTGTTGCCGTCTTCAGACAGTAGCTATTGGTGTTGTGAAGCCATGTCATCTTTACCACGTCTCTTCTTACAATGGAGGCGGTGGCACCGGTATCGATAGTTGCCACATATTTCTTGTCGTTTATAGCTGCTTCCATTGTCAGACTTTTATTGTCTCGTTTAGTCTGCGAGACCTGGATCGTTGTTCTGGGGCCATCGATACCCGGAACCAGCTTCTGCCCCGTGAAGTTGGTTCTTACTCGTTTCTCGGGTGGGAAACTGTTGCAGCAGGGATTTTGTGAATCTCCTCTTGGCTGTTCCTCCTGCTGCCGCAATGTTGGTAAACTCCTCTTCTTAACGGCATACGACACTGGCGCTGGAGATGTCCGGTCCTGTTGCAGTTCCAGCATCGGAGAGGTCCATCACGGTGGTTGCTCTGGAATGTCGTTCTCTGGCAAGCGCACTCCTCTACAGTTACTTCTCTTACACGATGAATGCTTTGAGAAGCCTGTTCTGCTGCTTCCATGGTGAGGGCAAACGCCAATGCTTCAGGAAGCGTCCGTTTTCCGGCTGTTCGTACTGCTCGCTGGAGGTTGATGTCAGCTAAGCCACGGACAAATGCTTCAGCAGCAAATTGGTTGATGATTTCCTCACCCGCTGTTGGATATGCCAGGTGAGCCAGGCGTTCGATATCTGCTTGGAGCTGTTGAAGAGTCTCACCTCTTTTCTGAACCCTGGTGTTAAGTTGGACCCGGAAAACTTCTTGCATATGGCCATCTCCAAAGCGTTTTTCAATCGCCTGAGTAAGAGCTTTGAAGTTGCCATGTAACTCTGCTGGTATTGTTTGCAGTAGTTCTGCAGCAGGTCCTCTGAGAGCAAGTGTCAGTGCAACAAACTTTTCTTCGTCGTCCCAGCCGTTTGTTGTCGCAGCTGCTTCAAATTGTCTTTTGTAGATCGTCCAAGAAGTTTGTCCATCAAAGGTTGGCGGATGCATTTCCTTTCTTCGCATGCAATCACCAGAACTTTCTCTGATTTTAATTTGTCTTACCTTGTAAAACTCCTTTGCATATTTTTTGAATTTGTCTTCAACTTTCTCGAACCTTTCATCTACAGTCAACATTTTTTTTTTTCGATGCTTTCGAGACGCTATCCAGCAGCAACAAACTTGCTTTCAATGTCAGAGAACTTTCCTTCAAGGAGGTTTTTCTGGTCTTCAAGATTCTTCTCTTGGGTTTCAAAACGTTCGAGAAGAAGAGCCATCATATTGGACAAGTCGGAACTATTACTTACATGCTCTTGTTCCTCTTCAATTTCAACATCCACGAGGAATGTGTCCGGATTTTCGTTTTGTTCGGTCATATTTTCTTGCAGCCTTATAATGAGGTCATTTTTGGTTCCAGCAGTAGGAAGACCTCGTTTCTTCAACACTGCTCTGAGTTCAATCAAGTTGAGGGCATTTACAAGTTTACCCATAGTTACGTAATCACTTTTCACTTTTTTTTTTTTTTTTTTTTTTTTTTTTTCTTCAAATGAATAATGCACTTAAGTTTTATTTCACTTCTGACACCACTGTAATGTTTTTAGTCTTCGGTTCGAAAATAAAACTTATTTTCTTTTACTTTTAATTTACCACTACTATCTCTATAAATGAAACTCACTTTTATCTAAGTTCAAACTCTTTATTTATTTCTTTATCCTAGCACCACTAATTATTCACCATTTATTCGTTACCACGGTTAAAATGAAACTGTGTCTATTTCCGAATAAAATGTCCTATTTATATTGGGATCAAAGTTTCCCGAACAGTCTATCTAAGCCTCGAACCATTCGGAATTGTCAAGATGCTTTGAAAGCTTTCAGAGCTTTCAAATTCCTCATTGTTATTTCAGAAGAATCATTCAGCAAAATTATTCAACATAATTTTAATAATTTTACTGTAGTAGAGACAAAACCATTCATATAACAATATTTTTGTGGATTCCATCATGAGTTTAAAGGTATACTGTACCTGGCCGTTTGGTCTTATCAATTCCACTTCGATGTCAGGATTTGTTGGCTTACATGGGATCGTAATAATTTCCTGCGAAGTTACATCAATTGCGTATCCCTCACTTGGTATTAAGAGCACGTTTGGATCTAAAAAAAAAGATTCGATCAGATATTGGAAACAACTTTACAACGTGAATGATCTCCATTTTAAATCTATTCCTATAATAAAATTGTAACGGGTCGATTTCTGTACATTGAATATATAGATGAAAAACTAATATGGGGAGTCTCTATTAGACCCACAGAAGCCAAAACAACCGTTTTTAGAATTTTTGTCTGTCTGTCTGTCCGTATGTTTGTACGCGCATCACGCAAAAACTACTGCATGGAATTGAATGCGATTTTTGCAGATTTACTGGTAGTACGCCAACTTAAAATATAGGCTATATTTTATCGCAGAAAAAATATATAATTCTGGTTTTTTTTTTTTAATATTGCTGCAATCGTACGTTATTCAATGAACTGAACACAAAATTAAAAAGATTTTAAGGGAGTTAGCGTCTCACTTACATAATGGAAAACATAAAAATAGCGAAACATATACATGAATAGAAATAAGTTAGTCATTTTGAATATAAGTTACATCAAAAACATCATAGATGGCGCTATTTACCATAAAGAACGGTGAACGAGCAATACTTACGACCAAAACTGATGAAGCGGAGCTGCCATAAATAGCAGTATTGGCAGTGCCGGATTAGCTACGAAGCAAGAGTAGCAAATGCTACGGGCCCGTGCATTTTGGGGCCCCGCGCACCAACGATTTCTGACCATAAAAAAGTATTTAAGTTAGATTGAAGTGTGAAAAAATGTTTCCAAGCCACGATCACTACTAAGAAAAAAATTGCATCAAAATAATCAACTATAATTTAAATTTGTATTTGCTGGTCATACCAAAAAGTATGTTTTGCACCAAACGCGAGTTGGCAATACTGCAAAACTAACAGGGGAATTAACAAAATTTTTGTCGAGCTAATCGTAGTAACCTGACTAATTTGAAAAGGGTTATATCAAAGAATATAATTACCAAGAAGTATTATCTGGCTGGCATTAAGCAAATAAATCAATATGCTGAAAACATTCCGTGTCTTGCGCACTCATTAAATTTGGTTGCTAAATGTGCTTCAGATTGCTGTACAGAAGCATTAATCTTCTTTGATTTCATTAAAAATTTACATTTACATTTTTTTCCGCTTCTACCTATCGATGGGGTCGTTTTACGATCGCACTTAAAGAAAATACGTCCAAAATTCCTCTTTTGAAAATGTTGTCTGGCACTAGGTGTTCAGCCCGAGCGGATGTTACGAAGGCGCTTTTATGTGGTTTTACTACTATCAAGGATACTTTGGAAGACATTTTCAATAACAATAAGCCAGAGAGCCGTAATCAAGTTTATGGACTAATTTCAAAAATGAGTAAGTTGGAAACGGGAATTATGACGATATTGTTACATGAATAGTGTTTGTCTCAACTAGTTTTATGAATTGTTTTTGTTTCTACTACAGAAATATTACTATATGGTTTTTGTCTCTACTACAGTAAAATGCTGAATAATTCTGCTGAATGATTCTGCTGAATTAATAATGGGGAATTTGAAAGCTCTGAAAGCTTTCAAAGCATCTTGACAATTCCGAAGGGGTCGAGACTTAGACTGTTCGGGAAAACTTTGATCCCAATATAAATAGGACATTTTATTCGGAAATGGACACAGTTTCATTTTAACCGTGGTAGCGAATAAATGGCGAATAATTAGTGGTGCTAAGATAAAGAAATAAATAAAGAGTTTGAACTTAGATAAAAGTGAGTTTTAATTTATAGAGATAGTAGTGGTCAATTAAAAGTAAAAGAAAATAAGTTTTATTTTCGAACCCAAGACTAAAAACATTACAGTGGTGTCAGAAGTGAAATAAAACTTAAATACGTAATTTGTTGGTACAAATAAAAGTGAAAAGTGATAACGTGACTATGGGTAAATTTGTAAATGCCCTCAACTTAAGTGAACTTAGAGCAGTGTTGAAGAAACGAGGTCTTCCTACTGCTGGAACCAAAAATGACCTCATTATAAGGCTGCAAGAAAATATGACCGAACAAAACGAAAATCCGGACACATTCCTCATAGATGTTGAAATTGAAGAGGAACAAGAGCATGTAAGTTATAGTTCCGACTTGTCCAATATGATGGCTCTTCTTCTTGAGCGTTTTCAAGAGCAAAGAAACGAGCAGAAAAATCTTCTAGAACAGCAAAGAAACGAACAAAAGAATCTTCTAGAAGAGCAAAGAAACGAACAAAAGAATCTTCGAGAAGAGCAAAGAAGTGAACAAAAAGATGAACAAGCGAAACTTCTAGAACGCCTTGAAGACCAGAAAAACCTCCTCGAAGGCAAGTTTGCTGCATTTGAAAGCAAGTTTGGTGCTGCTGAAGAGCGTCTCGACAGTATCGAAAAACAAATTGCAACCGTAGACGAAAGGTTCGAGAAAGTTGAAGAGAAAATCGCAAAGGAATTGGAAAAGGTTAGAAAAATTAAAGTTAGAGAAAGTTCTGGGGACTGCATGCGAAGAAAGGAAATGCATCCCCCAACCTTTGATGGACAAACTTCTTGGACGATCTACAAAAGACAATTTGAAGCAGCTGCGACAACAAATGGCTGGGACAACGAAGAAAAGTTTGTTGCACTAACGCTTGCTCTCAGAGGACCTGCTGCAGAACTACTGCAAACAATACCGGCAGAGTTACATGGCAACTTCAAAGCTCTTACTCAGGCGATTGAAAAACGCTTTGGAGATGGCCATATGCAAGAAGTTTTCCGGGTCCAACTTAACACCAGGTTTCAGAAAAGAGGTGAGACTCTTCAACAGCTCCAAGCAGACATCGAACGCCTGGCTCACCTGTCATATCCAACGGCGGGTGAGGAAATTATCAACCAATTTGCTGCTGAAGCATTTGTCCGTGGATTAGCTGACATCAACCTCCAGCGAGCAGTACGAACGGCCGGAAAACGGACGCTTCCTGAAGCATTGGCGTTTGCCCTCACCATGGAAGCAGCGGAACAGGCTTCTCAAAGCATTCATCGTGTAAGAGAAGTAACTGTAGAGGAGTGCGCTTGCCAAAGGACGACATTCCAGAGCAACCACCGTGATGGACCTCTCCGATGCTGGAACTGCAACAGGACCGGACATCTCCAGCGCCAGTGTCGTATGCCATTAAGAAAAGGAGTTTGCCAACATTGCGGCAGCAGGAAGAACAGCCAAGAGGAGGCTCACAAAACCCCTGCTGGACCTGTTTCCCACTCGGGAAACGAGTAAGGACCAACTTCACGGGGCAGAAGCTGGTTCCGGGTATCGATGGCCCCAGAACTACGATCCAGGTCTCGCAGACTAAACGAGACAATAAAAGTCTGACAATGGAAGCAGCTATAAACGACAAGAAATATGTGGCAACTATCGATACCGGTGCCACCGCCTCCATTGTAAGAAGAGACGTGGTGAAGATGACATGGCTTCACAACACCAATAGCTACTGTCTGAAGACGGCAACAGGTGAGTCAGCTACAGTATATGGGGAAGTACAACTAGTTATCCGATTGGAAGAACTGGAGTTTTCACATAAATTCTTAATGGCAGATATTTGCGATGAGTGCATCATCGGAATCGACTTCATGAAAGCACATGGAGTAATTCTGGATATTGGTTACCAGGTCTTGAAATATAGAAATGTCGAGATTCCGATGATTTACGGTAACGAAAACTCGTCAACTCTGAGAACTGTCGTCAAAGAAGACCCACGCCTGCCTCCCTCTTCAGAAGTCTTTGTTTGGACAAACATAAAAGGCGATTCAGGGAACCATCGATACCTTTTTGTAGAACCGGACTCTGAACAACGTTCCCAAAATTACATCGTGGGAAAAACGCTCGCCGCATCTAAGAACAACATGGTGCCTGTAAGAATAGTGAACATCAAACCTTATGAAGTCAACCTTAAAGCAGGAGAAGTTATTGGACAATGTGGTCCAGTGGCAGCAATAACAAGAATCACCGATGAAGAAGTACGAAATCCTGTAGAAGTCAACTTTTTAAAGTCCAAAATTCTAAAATCCTGCAAGCTAAGTCAACAACAACAACAGGTTGCTGGAAGCCTTATTCATGAGTTTGCTGATATTTTCGCTTCAAAGGATAAACCATACGGAAGAACACAATTGGTGCAACATCGCATCGATACTGGTGATGCAAGGCCAATCCGTCAACCTGCAAGGCGCCTTCCACTAGCCAAACAGGCGGAGGTTACGGATATGATCTCGACGATGCAGAAAGAAGGTTTGATCGAGAATTCCAAAAGCCCTTGGGCATCACCAGTGGTCCTAGTCAAAAAGAAGGATGGAAGCACCCGGTTCTGCGTGGATTACCGAAGTCTGAACGATGTCACAAAGAAAGACAGCTACCCGCTGCCCAGGATCAGCGACACTCTGGATGCAATGGCAGGAGCTCAATGGTTTTCAACTTTGGACCTGAAAAGTGGGTACTGGCAGGTGGAAATTCACCCAGAAGATCGAGAGAAAACCGCATTTTCGACAGGTAATGGTCTGTGGCAATTCAAAGTTATGCCCTTTGGCCTGTGCAACGCTCCGGCAACATTTGAGCGTTTGATGGAATGCGTTTTACAAGGGCTTACTTGGAAGACATGCCTGGTTTATTTGGATGATGTCATCGTTTTTAGGAAAACATTTGACGAACACTGCAGGAACTTGAGAGAAGTTTTCCGGGGGCTTCTAGAAGCTCATCTTAGGTTGAACCCAGACAAATGCACCTTTTTCAAGACTGAAGTGAAATATTTAGGGCATATTGTCTCGTCTCAAGGGGTACAAACCGATCCAGAGAAAGTGGAAGCTGTGAAGAACTGGCCAACTCCACAAGATAAACATCAGCTGAGAAGATTCCTTGGGTTAGCCACATATTACCGACGATTCGTGAAAGACTTTGCTGGAGTTGCGAAAAGCCTGCACCAACTTACAGAGAAAGGAAAACAGTTCAAATGGTCAGGTGATTGCGAGAAAAGCTTCCAGGAACTAAAAACACGCCTCTGTAACGCTCCCGTTCTGGCATATGCTACTCCTGGGAAACAGTTCATCATCGATGCCGACGCAAGCAATGTTGGAATTGGGGCTGTTTTGTCGCAAGTTCATGATGGCCAAGAAAAGGTAGTAGCCTATTACAGCAAAGTGCTCTCGAAGGCAGAAAGGAACTATTGCGTGACCAGGAGGGAACTTCTAGCTCTGGTACTAGCTACGAAACATTTTCATAAGTACATCTATGGGCAGAAATTCCTCCTTAGAACAGACCATGGAGCGCTAAGGTGGCTTTTGAACTTTAAAAATCCCGAAGGACAAGTAGCAAGGTGGATTGAGAGGTTGCAGACATACCACTACGAGATTCAACATCGAAAAGGAAAACTACACTCCAACGCAGATGCATTATCCCGACGACCATGTAAATCAAACTGCAAGCATTGTTCACGTCAGGAAGAAAAGGAGTCCCTAGTCACTCAACGAGTGAGAGTCGAGCCCATTGCCGGCTGGAGTAACGAGGAAATTAGGAATGCTCAACAAGAAGATTCTGACATTGAACCCATCCTTGCATGGAAAGAGCACGAGGAGAAACCACAATGGGTTGACATTTCCGATAGAAGCCCGGTGTTAAAAGCCTATTGGGCTCAATGGAACTCTCTCCATGTACAAGAAGGTGTACTCAAACGGAAGTGGGAGTCCGCAGATGGCAAGTCCTATGTGATGCAGGTAGTTGTGCCTCGGTCCAAAGTCAATGAAGTTCTCCGTGAGATGCATGATGGCACTTCTGGAGGCCATTTAGGAATCAACAAAACGCTGGAAAAGATCCGAGATCGTTTCTACTGGCTTCATGCAAAAGAAGACGTCGAAAGATGGTGCAGGAAATGTGACACTTGTTCTGCTACAAAAGGACCAGGCAGAAAAATTCAAAGTGTGATGCAGCAGTACAACGTTGGAGCACCCTTCGAAAGAATTGCAATGGATATTGCAGGTCCTTTTCCTGAAACCAACGATGGAAACCGATATATTCTCGTGATCATGGATTACTTCAGCAAGTGGCCTGAAGCGTTTGCCATTCCAAACCAAGAAGCAAAAACGGTTGTGGATCAGATTGTCTTCAATTGGATAAGTAGATTTGGTGTACCTAAAGAACTCCATTCTGACCAAGGGAGGAACTTCGAGTCAAATATCTTCCAACAGGTTTGTTCACTCCTTGGCATTCATAAGACAAGGACAACACCGCTGCATCCACAATCAGATGGAATGGTAGAACGGTTTAACAGAACGCTCAAAGAACACCTTTCCAAAGTAGTGGAAGACTGTCAACGAGACTGGGACCGATGCATTCCACTGTTTTTAATGAGCTATCGGAGCGCAGTTCATAGCACTACAGGACATACTCCTTATGAAATCTTGTTTGGTTCAACAATGCGACTACCAAGTGAAGTGAAGTTTGGATGCCATCCAAATGAGCCACAAAGCCAAGAAGAATATGTGGAACATCTCAAAAAGAGACTCATGTACATTCATGAAAGGACCAGAACAAATATAAAGGATGCCAGTGATCGCATGAAAACACGTTATGATGCACATGCAACGACGACAGGGTTTCAAGTTTAAGATCTTGTGTGGTTATACAACCCCCATCGGAAAAAGGGACTGTCACCGAAGCTCCAGCAAAATTGGGAAGGCCCTTACAAAGTTGTCACCAGAATCAATGATGTTGTTTACCGCATTCGGAGAGGTGTTAGAGGCAAAATGAAAGTTGTTCACAGGGACCGACTATGCCGCTACAATGGCCAGGGAAGTGATAGACTTGTTCGGGACGAACAATCTTAAGAAGGGGGCAATGTTACATGAATAGTGTTTGTCTCAACTACAGTCTTATGAATGGTTTTTGTTTCTACTACAGAAATATTACTATATGGTTTTTGTCTATACTACAGTAAAATTCTGAACAATTCTGCTGAATGATTCTGCTGAATAACAATGTTGAATTTGAAAGCTCTGAAAGCCCTTAAAGCATCTTGACAATTCCGAAAGGTTCCAGACTTAGACTGTTCGGGAAACTTTGATCCCAAGTATAAATAGGACATTTTATTCGGAAATGGACACAGTTTCATCTAACCGTGGTAGCGAATAAATGGTGAATAATTAGTGGTGCTAAGATAAAGAAATAAATAAAGAGGTTGAACTTAGATAAAAGTGAGTTTCATTTATAGAGATAGTAGTGGTAAATTAAAGTAAAAGAAAATAAGTTTTATTTTCGAACCCAAGACTAAAAACATTACAATATGTATATATCCTCTTTAGCTATGTTCTTCATGCTACGTTTGCCCCTTCTCACTCTCTGTCAATCGGTCTCAATTCCTCTCTCCATTTTCTGGGACGGAAGTCGCGCTTATTTCAAGCTCTCCCTTAAGTCCGGTATATTTCCTCGAATATGGAGAGATTTATTCATTACTCCCGTCTTTCTCAAAATCTTTTGACCAACTCTCACATGAAATCACAATTTTCAAATTGAAAGCTCTAGGTTTCCCTGTAGGATTTGTTCATAAATGAACATGAAAAGAAAGACATGTGTGCTGCTGCGAGTTATCTCTAATTACTATTACAGTCCACTTTAAAGAAAAGATAGCGAAGCAAGACCCAGATCAGATATTGTTCCTAAATGAACATGAGAAGATAGACCAGTGTTGAACTTCGCAATATCTCAAATATAGTCATATTACGAAAGAAAGATAGCTCATAAAAATGGTAATCGAACAAAAAACATGATTGTCTGTAAAGTCGGTTTACGGACGATAATTTTACGTGATAACCAGTTCACAAAACACTTCATGTGTATAGGTATCTCTCCAACCACCAACCATACAACCTACCTACAACCACACACCATTTTATAATTTTTTTCACCCCTAGTACCCCGTGGTGTTGTGGTTAGTGTGTCGGACTGCTACGCCGAAGGTTCAGGGTTCGATCCCTGACGTTGCCACCTTAAGTTTTTTCTCCGGGGTACTGCCTCTTGCGAGGAAGTGACAAACTCTACAAGAGTAATGTATGTCATGGAAAGTGCTTCTCTGTTAGCCGTTCGGATTCGGCGGTAAATTGTAGGTCCCTCCATTCCTGCAGAATATCAACGCACATACAGGAATGGTTGAGAGTATAAGTCACAGGCCCCGGTCTCGCTTGGAGCTGTTGTGCCAACAATTTATTTATTTATTTTTGACCACCAACTTAACACCCCCACATACAACCACAAACCAACAGCCCACCATTTTTGAACATTTTTTCGAAATAGCTAGAGAACTTGGCTACAGTTCACTTGATTCGAGACCTGGACAGGGTTATCATATTGAAATCATAACCTTGTCCCAAGGCTCCGTTTTGTCTCTGCTCCTCTTTCTAGTCCTTATAATGATCTTGCAAAGATCTCGTCTATTTTAGGTCTTGTTTAGAATTCCTACGTGGAGCTCTGACTCAAAACGTTGGCGGTTACGCCGTCGTTTGCCTCTATAAGCGCGAACGCTATATAATAGAGCGAGCAGAGAATAGAATAGGCGACTCCAATCTAAGCGAGTTGCTCTTTAAAATGGAATCACCTCTTTAGTCAAAAACTACAAGGCAAGAAAAGTAAGTTTCATAAATCGAGCGAGTTGCTCTTTGAAATAATAAAACGAACTGGTTGGCGGTTGAAGATAGACAACATTTATTTTGGATTTTCATCCCTCTTTTATACAAAATTTTTCTTAAGTTTCATTCAAACTTTGTTTCGATTTCCACGGCCTTCGATAATTGAAGTCCAACCACTTCGCACCTTGAACTATCATTGTATAGGATGGAACCTATAACTTCCTTGGAAACCTAAAACTAAATTCCGATCGAAATAAAACGCGTAATCTTTTATCTTTGGGAAAAAGATTAGACTCAAAAAACCCAACGTTTATTAAATATTATTAAATAGCTTTAGCTTGCGGATAGCTGTCCGACCTCTCACAGAGTTTGCTTAAAACTAAAAATTATACATTGCATTCGCCCAGGCACGTAGCCAGAGGGGGGGCTAGAGGGGCTCAAGCCCCTCCCGAAATGATTTAAAAGAAAATATTTGAATTAAGTTCACCTAATTTTTATATTTTGTTTATTTCAATATAAATATAAACATTTATTAAAGTAGCATGTATTCAGAACAATATATAAGTAGTGAGGCACTAATAAATGAATTTGCGTAGTTGATATTAAGCTATTTTGTTTATATAAAATCGTAAATAACATTGTGTGATGTCTTGATTTTGATAGATGCACGTATTCTTAATAAACGTATTCTTGGAAAAAAAATTGTGTGGTTTTATGAAACCACGATGCAAGTGAAATTTTTTTTTCGGATCATTGACATTTCGCTCTATGAATGAAGATACATGCTACACGGTCAGCTGATGTGAGCCATCTGCACCGCCATATTGCGACAATTTGGGGTGATGGAAAAAGTTTCACTTTAAAAAAAAAAAAAAAAAATACAACCAAAAATTAAACATTCGATATAGATTTTCCCAAGCCGTTTTCTTCACACGTCGCAGAGCAAGCAATTATTTACCATCAACTTGTCTTAAAATTTACAATACTGATATACAATGGGAAAATGAATGTAAATAGGTACTTGGGTTTAACTTTAGACAAGAAGTTGACTTTTCAAAATCATACCGCAGTTACTATCAAAAAAATTAATATTTTTATTTTTTTTTTTTTTTATTTATTTATTCATTTTGACGCTGTACATAATTAAGAATTATATTCTTTTGTTCTTGTACAGAAAATATTTGGTTTCAATATTTATGTATACATTTATTTAACAGATAATTTATAACAAATATATATAGAAAGATGATAGTAAAGAAAGATAGTAAACAGTGAAGAAGAAAGAAACGATTAAAAATGCATGTACTCGAGTCATTGTAATGTTAGACGGTGTTTGCGAAGTATTCAAATATTAACTTTTTGAATGTTCCATCCGTGTTTGTTCTTCGAAGATCTTGGGGAAGATTATTCCAGAGGCGAATTGCATGTACAAAAAATTGCCTACTGCTGACTAATGATCGATGTCTAGGGGGAACTATTTTAAGCGTTCGTTGAGAATTATTAAATTTAATTTTAGTGAAAAGATAGTTTGGCGTTTTGGTGGTTATGATTTTATGTAATGCTAGTACTGTTCTATACTGTAAAAAAGATTTGAGGGAGCAATCATTTATTTTGTTTGCATAGATTGAGACATGGTCATAACGACCTAAATTGAAAATGTATCTCGCACAATTATTAAATGCAACGTTTAACTTACTAAACGATTCGGAGTCTAAATTTGAGAACATTTCGCAGCCATATAGAATGATGGGCATAACATAAGACTTGATCAATTTGAGTTTAACATCTATTGGAAGATACGTTTTTGTGGGACTCAAACCCCGAAGGATACAATATATCTTCGACACTACATGGTTAATATGATCCTTCCAATTAAGGTTCTCATTAAAGTACATGCCAAGGTTCTTTGCTTTGCTAACGAATTCAATAGTTGAGTTATTTATTTTTAAAGGTAAGTTTTCAAAGTTATGATGTTGTGTCTTAGATAATTTAAGCGCTTTAGTTTTGGATGCGTTAATTTCAATTTTGTTCAGTTGAGACCAAATGAAAACTTTATTTAAATCATTGTTCATGAGTTCAACAGCAGAAGAATAGCAAGACTTTTTGAATTTGAGCGTCAATTGTGCGTCATCAGCAAAAAAATGATATTTGCAATTCTCTATACATCTTGAAAGATCATTAATATAGAGTGTAAAGAAAAGAGGTCCCAAGATTGATCCTTGAGGAACCCCAGTGGGTACAAACAACATGTCTGAATAGTGATTATTATGAAAGACCGCTTGTTTCCTATTACCAAGATAAGATTCCATAAGATTCGAAACAGAGTCTTCAAAGGCAAATTGAGTCTTGAATTTATGCAGTAGAATCGAATGGTTTACCGAGTCAAATGCCTTTGAGAAATCTAGCAAAACCATAAAAGACATACAATCTTCATCAAACCCTTCACGAATATCATCACTTACTTTCAAAATATGTATATTAGAATACTGTATCCATTTATAAACCGAAATTCAAAACTTAGTACTGCAAACAAACTTATATTGTTTAAAACAATATTCCAACCTATCATATTAAATGGAGTACCTGTATGGTATGATTGTGCGGACTGTCATAAAAATAAACTACAAATTATGCAAAACAAAATACTTAAAATTATATTAAAATTACCTAAACGTTTTTCCACATAAAGATTACATGAAAGAGCTAATGTCAACCTTGTTGCGACGCTAGCTACAAAATATGCATCAGATTTTATGTATAAATGCCAATTCTCGGACAATAGAGTAATTCAAGAACTGAGTGCAATTTAGACATTAAGTATTACATAAGGGTTTTATTTTGTAGAATTTTCCCTTAATTTAATATTATATAACCTCACACTTTTTCTTTATTACATAAAAACAAATTGAAGCTGAAAAGAACAAAATGTTAAGTTCTAAAACTCTTAAGTATATTATTTTAATGCAAAACTTCTCTTGATCTACAATAAAAATACTATTTCTACTACAATATAGATTTTTAAAATGTTAGTAAATGTACAGAATTACTTCTTCGAAATTGGACAAGCCCCTCCCGAAACAAAATCCTGGCTACGGGCCTGCATTCGCCTCTATATTCAGCAAAGGAGAAGAATATTCTCTTTTTGGTAAAGAGAGCTTTCATCGTTATACTTGTATGCGTAGCATACGATACAATCATATCGCCATATCAGCATTATAATTTACTGCCTAAAAATTCAAATGTATCTCATATAATTTTGTCAACGAGGGCCATGCAGTAATATGAACCCTTAATATTTTCGTTCGTTGTTTGTCGCTTGCATTCGGTCATTCGCTTCATAGTATGGCATGCACATGAAAGTATCTCATGTATCTAAGGCAATGCACTTGAAAAATATTTCTATGAATACTTATCTTATTGTATGAATAGGCGACGTATTTTTATGGATACAAATGAAATGGTTTAGGTTGCTATGACGTAGCAAGGCAAAGGGTGATATGGCGCCAGGCGTGTGCTGTGAGGTTTCAATTATCGAAGCTCGGGACGATAAATGACTTCTCATCAACTTGATTGTTTTGCTGAAGTCAGTACTCTCAGCTGATCGAATTCCAGTTTCAAAAGAAGAATTGGCATTTGTGAAATCAACTTTTGGCGAGGAAGCAGTGTGCCTTTTTGACAGCAACGTCAACCATATGAATAACTTCTCTCATGTGGTAGCAGGGACATCTGCTGGTCTAACTACAAACATGCGAGGAGGTTCGTGTCCCAACTACAATCAACATGATCAAATAATAATGAGTTAAGATAGGGCATTGCATATATGTATAAACTATAGTATTCCCACTTGAGGTGCGCCATCTATCGACGAAAAACTAAGTTCTAGAATACCATGCGGGAAGCAACAACAATAATTTAAACCATTTTACTTGTTGTTGTTGCTTCCCATTGTGTTCTAGAGCTTAGTTTTTCGTCGATAGATGGCGCACCTCAAGTGATAGATTTTTTTTAAATTACATATTTTGAACAATGATATATTTGTTTTATTAGAAACATTTGTTGAAGAGGGAAAAGAGCTGCAATATCTAAATTACTTTGTAGGTTACAAACTAAAATGGATTCCAGCTATTAGAAATAATAGACTTGGAAGAGCGAGTGGTGGTATGCTCTTTGGAATTAAAAACAGCATTTCTTATATTAATTTTAACTTAAATTATAAAAGTAGCGAGAACAAAACTATAATAGATATTACCATTAACTCTAAACACCTTATAATCATACCTGTCTATCTAAATTTTGGGATTTGGAGTTCTGATTTTGAGGAACTATATAATTTTCTATTAAATACAAACAACGAAAATATTATGATTATAGGAAATCTAAACAGCCGAATAGGAGACTTCCAAAACTCTCCGCTTCTCAACTAACGGAGGACATCTTATAGATCTAATGCAGGATTTTGGTTTTTTATTTTAAATGGAATTTCCAAAGGTGATCCCAGTGGCAATTTTACTTTTATATCCACACAGGGCTGCTCGCTGATTGACTACTGCCTCATAAAAGGTGAGTAAATTGATATAATTAAGAATTTCGAAGTCTATCCCGCGAATTACTCATCCTTTTAAGATGAGTTGGCATGATAGATAGATAGAGATAGATAGAGATAGATAGAGATAGAAAGAGATAGATAGAGATAGATAGATATATAAAATAATTTTATTTTCAATAATAATTTTAACAAAAATATTATTTTGCTGGTATTCAAAATTGTAAATATGACAATAACTTTTTTGAAGTTGTCTGTCAAGTTCAAAAATTAACTGTCTTGGAGCAAGCTAGCCAAAATTTTAGCTAAGTTCGTTTATTATTAAACTACGGTATTTAAGCGACTCTTTTAAAAAATTGTAGAGATTCTGGTAGAGTGGTAGCAAGATCCATTTAAAATATTAGAGGAATGTTGGTCGATCTAGTGTGTAGTTTCCAAGATATTTGTTTTCGGTATCCTTTAAAGGTGGGACACACTCCAATAAAGTGAAAGGTATTTTCTGTAGCATCATGATTACATAGAGTGCATAGACCTACGGTATCGTTGCGGAAAGCTTTGGCATTTAGGTTCAAAAGCCCACACCTTGCTTTGAAAATTAAGTTGATCATGTTACGGGGATTACTGTCATGAAAATAGTTTGGAGCTTCAGCATATAAAAGGTTGCAATATTCATCGTGGAACTGTGACTGGAGTGCATTATTGGTAAAGGTGACCCAATCTCTTTCCGATAGCTTTGTCACGAGCATATTATGGGTGTGAATCCATTCTGAACACGGAGATGAAAGACTAAAATCAATTTCTGTCTCTTGGAAAAGGCCTGACCATTCCTGGGCCCAATAAATATTATTTGCGATGACTGCTTCAGAAAGAATACGTGGTAAGCGGTTACGTGGCAGTGACATTACTTTTCGTATGTATGCTAAATGTATTTTAAGTGTTGTTTAGAACGCCTTTGGAAGTCCGGTTTCGATGTGAATAGAGTAGTTAGGGGTATTGTCCGGCAGACCAAAGCATCTTTTGACGAAGAAACGTTGAAGTTTTTCAGTTTGGATGTGTTCTTTGTAGCCCCACACTTGTGCACAATAGTGCATTATTGATTTAGTAGCTGCATCATGCACTTTATATTTTGCTGAATGTGTAACAAAGTTGTTTCGTACAAATTTAGACCATGTTGAGTTTATAGAGTTTTTTGATGTTGCTAGTCTTTTTGTTAAATGCTCTACCCAGGACATATTATGTGTAAAAGTAACGCCAAGGTATTTGTATTGGTTAGATATTTTTATCTCACCACGTGATCAGAGTATGTTTTGCACCCGACAGAAAAATCTTGAATGATATCAGCCGAGTTGTAAGACGGACAGCAGTAGTCTATTACCGATGATCCTCTGTTTGATACATAGGTGAACTCTCCATTTGTATCACTAATGCTTCTGCCATTAAGAATGAACGCTCCAATGTCTTCCAAAAACTCGAGAAATGCATTGCAGTTTCCATCAGTTGTAGGATCCTTTGATCGTCTAGATTCAGTGACCGACTGCTGTGACACTGAACGAATATCGATAGAACCTCTCGTTCCTGCTCTGACATTGAGATCCCCAAGCAATATAAAGTTTCTTCACTCAAATTCATCAAACAAATTTTTTAATGTGTTGAAATCTCTGCTCCAATGATTGCAATTAAGATAGCATGGTATTAGATTGACGATATCTCCCTGAAATTTACTTTGTAGGATTGGTTGGCAACACTGCTGTGAAAGTGATTGGATTCAATTTTAATATCGCTCCCGTAATTTTGTTTAAAATTTATTAAGAAAAACTAGAAAAGTTACTACAAAAATTCGTTAGTATTACGGTCTGTTTCGTAAGATTTAAAAAAGTTATTATATAACAGGTAAACATTATTATATAAGCCTAAAAGTAACCTTTAAAGCATCTTAACACGTCACATGACCGACATCAAGCGAAAATTAAGCGAAACCTCTCCAGAAGAAAATCCCCATTTGAAAACTCCGTTTCTAAACAGAAAATACCCAACTATGTCCATTTCTGTAACAGACTTACAAAAAATAAAATCAATTGTCGATGAATCTCTGCATACGGAGCTAGCAAAAGCAACAGCCAAATTAGCTACGAAAGAAGATCTCATCACATTGAACGACGAAATAAACTCGCTACGTAAACAAAATGAAGATTTATCCCGGCAAATCAGACAATTTGAATTTCGGTGTAATTTAATGGAGGAGGAATTGGAGGCGCAAGGTCGAGAAATCAAAGGAAAGAACATCATTCTCACTATCCCAAATGACCATGTCGACCATGAAGTAAAGATTCGTTCCATTACGCAAATATTGCTAGGTGATGCAAATCGGGCGGTAGAGTCAACTAAACTATCCGAAAACCAAAAAATTATCAAACTGAAAGTCAACACTGGCTCTAAAGAAATTGCCGCAAAAATGTTGCGAAACTCCTCAAAACTAAAAGGCACAGGTGCGTTCATACAACGTGATTTAACTAAACAGTCACAGCACAAGCGAAGAATTCTGCTTAGTTACAGGAAAATTATTAAAATGAAAAAACCAACAGAAATTGTATTAGTTAAAAATAATTCTTTAATTGTTGCTGATAAAACATTTTATTTGAACAACATTAATACACTTAAATATAAAAACGATGACGGAGAAAAACACCTGCAGGACATATTCGGAGAACTTAATTTTGAAGCTGTCAAATCGCTGTCTAATAGACGTCAAATTGATTGGTCAAGACCAGTTGATGATGTTCCACCAGGGGTGCCACTTTATCAAAATCATCCTAGTGCTAGTTCATCAGTACCAATTTGAAAATGTGATGCCGTCAGCTCAACTTCTATATGTACTTATAATATTTTGTCCTATAACGTGTCAGGTCTCAATAGTAAACTTTTATTTGTTGATTTTTTTAATTATTTAAAAGATTTTGATATATTTTTTTTATATGAAACGCATGTAACAAACGAACATTTTAGTAAATTTACAAATTTTTTTAATGGTTATAAGATAGTTTCGAATGCTGCAATAAAAACATACACAAAAGGGCGTGCAAGTGGCGGATCCGTTTATGGAATTAAATCATCGTTATTGAAAATATACGATTTTGAAGAAATTGAAAGTGTAACAGTTGTTAAACTATTGCAGAAAAAAAACATGTTCATTGTGCCGTATTACATAAATTGCAATAAGTGGTCGGAGGACTATGAACGACTTAACAATATTATGCTGCGTCTGGCGAATAAAAGCGTTATGCTTATTGGCGATTTTAATGCAAGAATAAGCAACCTGCAAGTCACTTCAATTCGCAGTTCGAATAATTCTTTTATAAACCACGGTATTCGAAATTCCAAGGATGGTGTATGCAATCAAAATGGTACGAGTCTTCTTGAGATGTTACAGATGTACGATTCCATAGTTTTAAATGGCTGTGCAAATGGTGATACTGAAGGTCATTATACTTTTTGCGGAGGTCAAGGGAAATCTGTAATTGATTATTGTACGGTAAATAATGAATGGATCGATCTCATAAGAAAATTTGAAGTGCGATGTAAAAACTTTTCCGATCACATGCCAATTGTGGTTGAATGGTCAAGTGAAATAATGTCCACAGAAAGGAATCTACAACTTCTTCCTCGGCTTAAATGGAATCATGACGTCTCACTTATGTATGCGCAAAAGTTGGATTATAATCTTTCGGTGTTAAATGTGTCGGTCGAGTCAGCGGATGATCTTTCAAACCAACTTTTGGCGTGTATACGAAATTCTACAACAAACACGGTTCCAACTAAAAGCACAAAGTTTAAACAAAAGTGGTTTGACCGAGAATGTATGAACGCACGGGAAAAATCCTTTGGCCTTTTTAATGCTTTGCGGAACTGCAACTGCCAAAACCTGAAGATCTGGTATAATCAAGCAAATATGCTGTATAAAACCTTATGCATCCAAAAGAAAAAAGACTTCGAAAATAATCAAGCGTTCATGCTTGGTCAAACAAAGGACTCTAAAGAGTTTTGGAAAATTGCCAATGAAATTAATGGGTCAAACTTCGTTATTGGCTCAGAAGTAGCTGCTGAAGATCTATCCAATCACTTCAAAAATCTTTTAAATGACAAAATAGACCTTAAATTCGCGTATGCTGAACCTTATATCGTTGACGAAATCTTAGATGCTGAAATCACTTTGGCTGAAATACAGACGGTAATCATAAAGGCAAAAAATGGAAAAGCTCCGGGCGAAGATGGGATTCCCTACGAATTTTTTAAAAATGCGACCCCGAACTATACTTCTCAACTTAAATCGCTTTTCGATAAAGTGTACCTAAAAGCGGATGTGCCTTTATCTTTCAAAAGGTCTGTCATCTTCCCCATTCACAAAAAAGGTGACAAGAATATCGTAGATAATTATCGAGGCATCTCATTCATGAACGTTTTAGCAAAAATTTTTTGTGGTGTACTCGCTAATAGACTCGATAAATGGGTAGAAACTCACAACATCCTTTCAGAATTTCAAGCTGGTTTTAGGAAAGGGTTTTCAACAGTGGACCATATTTTCACCCTAGCATCCATTGTAAAAGCGTATCAAGCTAGGAACAAAAAGATATATGCATTTTTCGTCGATTTTAAATCTGCTTTTGACCTTGTGAATCGAAACGCTCTCTTCTACAAACTTTCACAATTGGGTCTGTCGACGAAGTTTATACACGTTTTACAAGAAATGTATGCAGAATCGAAAGCAGCCGTTTGGGATGGATCAACTTACTCCGACTGGTTTGAAACGGATATTGGTGTTAAGCAAGGATGCGTTCTTAGCGCTCTTCTTTTTGCGCTCTTCATAAATGATGTAGTTGCTCATCTGCCTGGAGGAATTCGAATAGTGGAAACGACAATAAACGTTCTTTTATACGCCGATGATCTAGTGATACTATCAGAATCACCTGAAAATCTTCAACTGATGATAAACCGACTAGCTGATTACTGTAGCAAATGGGGACTTGTCATTAACACTTCTAAGTCAAAAGTAATGGTGTTTTCAAGATCGGTTCGTAACCAGAATGCAATCATTAATTGGTCCTTCAAAGGCAATCGTTTGAAAACTGCTAACGAATACAAGTATCTAGGAGTGAAACTAAATAAAACCATGGATTTCACCAACCACCTTACAGAGAAAGCCAAATCTTCCCAAAGCTTGATTAATCTGTCCTGGAGAAATGTCTTCTCTAACGAGCACATTCAACTGTCCGTGAAATATAAAATATTTGATGCTGTCATTAAATCAACGCTATGTTACTCTTCCCAAGTATGGGGCATTGATGAGTATGAGGCTGTAGAGAAGTTCCATAGAAATTTTTTAAAAAAACTTTTCAACCTACCTTTAAAAACACCCAACTATTCTCTATATCTCGAGACTGGTCTTCCCAAACTTTTCACAAGCACACTTAAATCACAGGCTGACTACATAATTAAGGTACTATCTCATCAGGATACCCGACTCACCAAAAAAATGGCTTATTATGAAATGAGGAATGAGGACTGGTGGATGGCGAAATGGAAAGTGTTAGGAAACGCTTGTGGTGAAGTGGTTACGTTGGATCCGCTCAACTTAGAGCAGTTAAAGCAACAGTTTTACCGTATAATCCAAGGGCATGAAAACTCTGTGCGTGATGCATTTATAAAAAAGGCTCGTGATTCGGAGAGTAGATTCATATACTCGCAACTAAACTTTAACCTTATGCAATCGAACTACTTTAACGATTCGCTTAACTACAGAGAAATCTCCCTGATATTTAAAGCAAGATGTGAACTTTTGGGACTGAACGGATGCCCATACAACGGAAGCTTTAACCAGTTCTGTACACTATGTAATTTAAAAGCCAAAGAAGATTGTTTTCACTTCATTAGTATTTGCCCCATATTTACTCCACATCGGCTTGCTCATTTCGGAAAGAAAACTATGACGATGCAGGAAACCATCTTTATTCTAAACGAGTTTGACTTGAAGGCACTCTACCTTTTTTTGAAAGAAATACATAAATATAGAATGTTACTTATTACTGAATTTGCGTAGTTACTCTTTCTATAATATGAAAAAAAAATTATTATAAAAAAAAAAAAAAAATTATTGTATATATAAACTTGCTAACCGAGCTGACGGCAATGCCATAGCTTGAAAATTCATAATATTATGTTAAACAATGTGTTCAGAAAAGAAGCAATAAATGAATAACTTACTAACTTACTTACTTACTAGTTCCATTATAGTTTATAAACTTTAGTTGTTTCGTAGACACTATGCTTTTACTGTACCCATATAAACATCCCCCGCTGGCTCTACCGAAGTTATGAGTTTTAGTTGCTGGAATCCATTGTAGTTTAAATCCTTTGAAGTACTTTTCGTAGTTTTGAATATGTTCAGATATGATAAAAGTTTCTTATAAAAAAAAGATTTGGAATTCAGGTATACATATATTTAAAAAAATTACATAATATTGATTTATTTGCCAGACCAGCAACATTATAACTTAAAACCTGACAGACTTCGGGTTGCTAATTACTCTGATGAAATTTTTTTACATTATTGATACGATTCTTTGTTGGATCTAGTACAACCATAGACTGCGTTGTTGAAAGCATATTTTTAATAAATATCTTGTCTTCTTCACTTGTTGTCTTTATTACGCCCTCAGGGTTGCACTTGTATCTTCTGCGCTCGTTAACTGCGAAAAATCTCTATCTTCAATCCAATAAAGCCTTCAAGGGCCTATGTTGTTTAAAAAAAAGAGCTTTCTGAAAAAATCACCTATGCAACTTGTAGGGAGCAAAGATTCTAAGTCGTTCTGGAAAAATGTTAGGGTTTTGGGAGGTCACAATAAGTCAGCCAAAAACACTATTAGTGTAGACCGATTGGCAAAATATTTTGAACATTTATTGCTCCCAGACCCAAACCAAACATGTATAAGTTTTGCGATTCCTTTTGTTTACATTGAAGAGTTATGAGCTCCTTTTTCTATGGGTGAACTTTTATAGGCCCTGAAAAGAATAAAAAATAACAAAGCCTCAGGATTAGATGGTATACCGATTGAGTTCTTCAAAAATTCCACACCATACTTCCTGAATGACGTTCTAGAACTCTTTAATAGAATGTTTAGTGAAGAGAACTTTCCTGACTGCTTCAGAACTTCTTGTATATCAGCAATTTTTTAAAAAGGGGGACCCTGCTATACCAGACAATTACAGAGGCATTTCTGTTCTTAATTCTTTTCGGAAACTCTTTACTCAATTTTTGTATCACAGAGTGATGGCCTGGGTTGAATGTAACAAAAAAACCAGCTGTTTTCAGGCTGGTTTTAGAGCTAATCTATCGACTGTAGACCAAATTTTCACTCTATCTAGTATTGCAAGGCGTTTTATCGAAAAAAGAGTAAACTATATGCTTTTTTTTGTCGACTTCAAAGCCGCTTTCGATACTGTAAATAGAAGATCACTTTTATTCAAACTCGCTGCTATTGGTTTATCTACAAAGTTTATCAGAATCTATGAGCAACTTCTCTTAAATATGAGGGCTGTAGTATCAAATGGAACAAATCAATCAGCTCTATTTCGGTCCGAGACAGGTGTCCCTCAAGGTTGTATTTTGAGCCCATTGATGTTTGCTCTTTTTATCAATGATATTGAGGATCATATTCCTGGAGGGGTGATGTTTGGAGACATAAGAGTTAAAGTGTTGCTATATGCAGATGACTTTGTCATTTTGATCGATGATGCGTTAACTCTTCAATTACAAATAAATAAATTAAAGCAATTCTGCGATAGGTGTGACCAAAAAATTAACGCGACGTCCAAAATTATGATTTTCCGCTCTCGTTCCACTGACAATTACCGTGTACGAACTTTAAACGGTTCTAATATTGAAGTCGTAAAGGAGTTCAAGTATCTAGGTTTCACTATCATGCACAATCTGGGTTTACTTCCTCATATCAAAGAGAAAATAGCTTCAGCTAAAATACAGTAATTAACCCCATATGGCTGATAATAATAGACATGTAGATCCACGAAATTTAAAGTTTTTAATGCAACAGTCAACAGTTGCTTTTGCTATGCTAACGAAGTGTATGGTTATCAACAGCTTGATGAAATGGAAACCATTCAGAGATATTTTTGCAAAAGAATTTTTAGGTTACCACGTAGCACCCCAAATTATGCCAACTATGCCGAATCGGGCTTACCTCCAATCTTCCTGAAGAATTTGAAAGCTAGTGCTGACTATATTGTTAAAGTTATGCGAAGATCGAACAGCAACCTCCAGAAGCGGGTCTTTCTTGTATCTTTACGGTGTCGGTATACACCTTTCAGAAATTGGTTTGAATTGGTCTCATCGTACGATTTAGAACTACCCCTAACCTTGGATAATCCTGATAACTGGAGAAATATTCTATATGACTGCATTTCTGGAATTCACGAACAAATAATGTTTCAGTCTTGTCTCGAACGCGCAAGGGAGTCTTCCACACGATCAGTTTATAGAGAACTAAACTTTAATTTAAGAGAAACAAGCTATTTTAGGGATGAATTTTCTGTCATTGAAATGAGTTTGATTTTAACTAGAACGGAGATGTTAGAATTAAACTATAGGCCTCATAGATCAGACCTAAGCCCGACGTGTACTCTCTGCAACCATCAGGTAACAGAAAACATCTTCCATTTTATGGCGTTATTTCCAATTTTGCAGGAAATCGGCAGGTTATACCTTAACAAGAGTTTTCTCTCATTAGATGATTGTGTTTCGTTGTTGAACGGGGAGTTGGGATGGAAGTTGCTTATTCGGTTTATCACACATGCAATCTCATATAGAAATACATATATATGCTAATATTTTGGATTAACTTGTTTTCTCTTATTCTGGATAATGTAGCTCATTTTAGCTCTTTGCTTACTATTTTTTTTTTTTTTTTTTTGGCCAAACTAAAAGCTGTGTTTTGTTTTTTTGTTTGTTTTTAAGAGATTTTGTCAATAATTTAACTAATTATTATATAAAAAAAATAAGTTACCATGCATTACACTAAAAATAAAAATCTATCGAAATCCAGTTATTAAACTTGTTATTTCATTATAATTTGTTTTGTAGAAACGAACTTAAGTATAATTACTTTAAACTTTTGATATTTTACTTTTTTCATATAAAATTTTTTAATATGTATAATAATAGACTTTTTAATCCGGCAGACGGCACCTTTTGGCATGCTTGTATTTCTTTTTACCAATCTTTGTATATATATATATTACCAATTCCAGTTTCAAATCCATTTTCTCGGATGTGAAATTGTAACGGTAGCGTATTATAAGCTCATTGAATTCCGACATAGACAGCATATTGCATAATGGGGTTTTATCATCCTCGTGGATTTTAATGCCTCAAAAATTCAATGGCTTCTTCTGCCAATAAAGCATAACCTACCCCCAATGCCACTATAAATGTGAGTGGAACTTGCATTGGGGAAACCGAGTAGCTTTGCGGCAAATGAATGTTTATTATAAACCACCTTCTGTGAAACGATCAGATATTTGACGTCGCCAAAAATACAGCAAACTGCTTAAATTTCCTAAATCCATGTACAAAATATTTTCCCATTTCTGATCTGGCTACAATCTACAAGGCATTCATTCATCCGAAGCTTGAATACATTATTCTCATATGTGGGCAGGTGCTCGTGTTACACATTTTCGGTATTGGATTAAATGTACCTATAGGTGAAAAGACCATTATACCAAAAATTGGTTTCCCTTAAACATCACTGTAATGATTCTTGTCTTCTCACCTTGTTGTTTTTCTATTTTTATAAACCATGCTCCAACAAAATAGACAGATGCATTTCTCCCCTTAAATAATGTCCCCGTAACACCAGCATCTCTGAAAATGCCCTTTTTGCTGCACTATAAGAATGTGGAATGCTTTACCCAGCTCAATTTTTCACAACCATTACGATCTTTTATTTTAATATATATTTTAAACCAACAAGCATCCATATCTAATTTTATTTCCTATCCAACTATTCTAAATTAATGTTAAGGTAAGTATTATTCATGCGATTATATGTAGGTAAGTACTATTAAGGCAATTTATGGATTCGTGCAAAAAAAAAATGAGATAACAATCACACATTACATTACGAGATGATTAGATGGAGAAGCCGACAAAAGTGAGTCGGGGAATTACGTCCGTCTGTCTGTCTCTACAACACACATGAAGTCCGTTATAATTCAATTAGCATTGCATTTCAAAATTTCCAAAAACTTTTTTTTTAATTTTTAAAAATTTTTCTGAAAAATTTTTTTGTTTGGTTTTCAAAATATAATGAAAGCGGTTTCATTGTTTTTTTTTCGACAAATGTCTAGAAAGAAAAACACATTTTAGATAAACTGGTCGAACGACTTTCGATTTTTTTTTTCTAGATGGACTTAGTTTTTCCGAGAAAACTTTTAAACCAATTAAGTACATAAGCGAGAGCAAGAGCTACAGACTTTTGCAACAAACTGTCGGATACCCTATTCCTTATTTATTAAATGAAAATGAATTCGCTAGCGCAATAAAAAAGATGTGTGCCACGCCCAAAAAGTGGGCGTGTCCTAAAAATTTGTAAACAAAAAGTTAAAGAACTAACTCAGCTTTTTTAGGGATACGAGTATGTGTAAACTACAGTTGAATAAAGTAGTTTTTTGTAACGATCTTACCCGATTAAAGTTATTTTATCAAAATCACGTCCTTTAAAGTGGACGTATTGGGAAAATGTACACACAAAAATGAAGAGATATATTTTTCATACAGCGAACGGAATAAAGATTTAGTTTGGATATTGGTTTTTTAAATTTTAAAAGCTACGTTTTGTTTTCTTTGATGAAAAGTGGTGGGCGTAAGCCCACAAGTGTGTGTACAAGTAATACTCACAAAATTTAATGTTTTTCGCTCTAAAATATCCGAGAAAGATGGAAAATTCGTAAGAAAATTCCAACAAAAATGGTACACGAAATATGATTGGCTTCAAGGAAGCAAAATTTTAAACAAAGTGTTTTGCTATCCATGTTTCTTGTTTGGGCAGGATTGTCCATTTGGGAAAGATGGTTTAAATTCCGTCAAAAATTTTGAGGCCAAAGCAAAAAAACACGAAAGTTCAAAGTCTCACATTGTCAACGCCGAAAATATAAAAGTTTTAGGTACGGTTCGAATTGACCAATTAGAATTGAGCTAATTAGTGCGTGTAAATTTTCTGCAATTCAGCATAACCTGCAGGTTGATAAAAATCGTGCTATTGTTTTTAGGCTATTAGATGTTGTTAGTTTTTTGGCTAGGCAAGAACTCGCGTTTAGGGGAAATGAAGAGAATATGGGGTCTCAAAACCGAGGGAATTATTTAGAACTCCTAGAACTTTTGTCCAACGGTGAAAGTATAATGAAAGACCATCTTGAATCTGCATCGTTATTTAAAGGCACATCAAATGCTATTCAAAACAATTTGATTGAATCGCTAACAGTGGGTGTAAGCGATTATATCCAGGCTGAATTGGATTCATGCCGATTCATTTCAATCCAGGCAGATGAAACCACAGACATGTCGTGCTGTAGCGAACTTTGCGTCATTTTAAGATTCGTCAAAGATAATAAAGTTCTTGAACGACTTTCAGGGTTCTTAAATGTTTCAAAGGACAAAACAGCTAAGGGTATAGCAAAAGTAATTGAATGTGTTCTTGAAAAAAGAAAAATCAAAGATAAACTAATCAGCCAAACATATGATGGAGCAAGTGTAATGGCTGGGCACAAGGGAGGAGTTCAAAATCTCATCAAGGAAATATATGTCCCAATACAATATTTGTACATTGTTGGGCACATCAACTGAATCTAGTCCTGCTGTTTGGTTTAAAGCATATAAAGGATGTTAAATTATTTATATGCAATTTGACTGCATTTCATTCTTTTTTTGCCCGCTCCACTTCAAGAACGAGTGTGCTCAGAGTTCAGAGATGAAGGCTTTTCTTTGCCTCACCCATCTGAAACAAAATGGAATTACCATTCTAGGGCTGTGCACACTATAAAAGCTCACATTGTTCTTCTGTCTAAAGCCTTTACATTTATTTAAAAAAATGATCGTTTTGATAGTGAAACTATCAATGCGGCATTAAGACTACAGCGCATTATTCACGATTTAAAATTTATTTTCTACTTGTGTCTGTATTCAAAAATTTTTACCTTTATTGATCACTTGTTTAATGTACTTCAGAATAAAATTACATCCAACATAGCTGTTTGCATGACTGAAGTTAATGGCATAATTGACAATATAAAAAGATTAAGAACCGAAGATACAGTAGCTGAATGCATTCTTGAAACAAACGAAATATTAAAGGAGTTGGAAGAAGATGACTCATATGGAACCAGATCTGCGAGGTCACAAAACGAAGTTGTGTCTAGGATGGCCTTTGAAATTTTAGATTGCATAATAGTACAGCTAGAACTTAGGTTTGGTGACCTAAAAGAAATAGCATTCGTTGAGCTATTAGATCAAGACAGATTTACTGCCTATGACAAAAAATTCCCCAATAAGCCTTATCAAATGCTCATTAGAAAATAAAAAAGCTATTTCGATGCAGAAAAATTAAAAAATGAGCTCCAAATAATTTATTCTGATGAATCAAAACATTTGAAATCCCTAACCTTGTTAGATTACTTAGTTGAAAATAGCCTTGAAAAAGTATATTCAGAGACATTCACTTTGCTTGAACTATTTTTGACAATTCCGGTTTCTACAGCATCTAGCGAAAGATCAATGAGTGCATTGAAATGAATAAAAACTTATTCTAGGAATAGAATGGCCGATTCGAGACTTTCAAACTTAGCTCTTCTGTCGATAGAAAAAGAACTTTTAAAAAACCTAATGAATTCAAAGGAATTCAAAAACAAAGTTGTCGACATTTTTGCCAAACAAAAGAACAGGCGCATTGAACTCATATACAAGCAAGTTTAACTAACATAAAAAACAGAAAGACGACTACCTACTAAATACAAATTTTAAAAATTAAAACTCAAAAAATAAAAATGAAAAAATTAAATAAAACAATGTAAGCAAAAAAGCAAAAAAAAAAATTAAAAAAAAAAAAAAAAATTATAAAATAGAAAAAAAAAAAAAAAAAACCTTCTTGAGTGCATCTACCTTGACGTGGTGAGAGGGCTTTAAACCAAAAGATGTATGTGAGTGCTCAAGTTGCAACGAGATCAACCAATTTGAGTAACTGTCTACCCAGTTCCATCAGGTGCCAGACGTCACTGTGTATACCGCCCCTGCTACCCACCGTTCTATTTTTAACCATTAGCCACTGACCTCCCAACAGTTGATATGCCGAACCAGTTTCTGCTATTATGTATAAAACAATCAGCGCAGCATGCCTGTTTAGCCATAGAAGACATGTGAGTCATTACATTTTATTCTTACGACTCACAGTCAGTAGTTGTATAACAACATGACAAAGGGAAGGCAAATTAGTAGCAGAAATCATCTTCTACCTTCCGGTTGATACAATATTACAAATTTAGAGAACTGAAGAAGATGGAAAACCAGGAACTATCAGAGTATCTTTTTTACATAGTTGTTAGTTATCCAAACTTTTTGGTGCATCACCGTTAAAGGGCTTCACTCCAACCAATTTTCCCTTGCTCTACTTTAGTTAAGTATACTTTAGGCCGAGAAGCTATTGCCAGTCGATCAACTCATTTTTCCTTGGTTTTGCATTGCCAGGTCCGGAGCCTATATCAAATTTTAGATTTCTAGCTTAAAAATTGAGACCTCTAGAGAGTATTACATACGGACAGACAGACGGACATCGCTAAATCTGAGTCAGAACATTTATTCTTTTCTATACCTAACAGTGTTCTTTTTCCAAATACAATATACCCATTCTATAGAATAGGGTATTAAAATAAAAAGGATTTTCGAAATGTAATTTTTAATTTTTTTACTTGCTCTATAGGGCAGATCCTACAGAGATATTTTTGGAATTAGCTTTCTAGCTTCAAAACTAATTTTTAATGAAAAACTCATTTATCTCAAAAACGGCTCCTACGATTTTGATAAAACTTTCTAAATGGTACTTTTAAAGTTAACTTTATGTTTTGGCTATAACAGATTTTTCAGGAAAAGTCTTATAACGGTACCTCCCGTAGGATCGGTTTTTTTTTAAATCAGATTTTCTCGTAAACCACTTCACGGATTTCGATGAAAATTTTAATATAAAAGCTCTGTTATAAACGAAATAATATAAATCTTTTAATTTTTCAAAAAAAAGTTTTTTTGAGTTTTTAAGAAAAACAGTTAAATTTTTTTTTTTTTGACTTTTGGTTTTTTCAAAAAAGGTTTGTTCAACATTTTTAAAATTTTTGTTTTCTGATAAGAACTTGAAACCGCTAGATTTTGACATACTCAAATAAATTTGGAATATGTTTCCGAAAAGTTTCAATAAAAAACCGTTTTTTCAATTAAAAAAAGTAAAGGAAATGTAATGGCTTACTTCATTTTCTCCAAAAAAACGATTTAATGTTGATTTTTGAATGATTAATAAAATTTCATATGGTTTTTTCATTGCTTTTTTTTCCAAAATCTCAAGCCCCAAGACCACTGTAACACATTAGAGCAAGTTCGTACGACCCAGTCGTGCACTTTATTTTATTTCGATTTAGTCCGGCTCTAACTGGTACCTTTCATGTAACGGTTTTTTTCATTTTGGATTTTCTCGAAAACGGCTCTAACGATTTTGATTAAACTCAAAATTTAGCTAACTTTAAATATTTCTAACAAAACTGCGTTTTTGGCTCGAATGGTCGTAACGAAAATCAGGTTTAAACGGCTTTTTTTTTCAAATAGCCATAAGTTAACAACGGCTTGATTGAATCGACTCAAATTTGGTCTGACATAGTTTTTCATAGTTTTATACAGGATGGCTTTGTAATTTTTTCACTGAAGCCTTTCTAAACGGTGGCTTCCATACAACGAGCCGTTGAGTTTTAGCCAACTTATTTGGGTTTTCTCTAATTTGCTCAAAAATGGCTCTAACGATTTCGATTAAACTTTGTGTATTATATTCTTTTAGTGTTCTTAAGAGAACTGCGCTTTTAGTTTTTAGCAAAAAATGCTAATAACGGAGACCTGGTCTTAAAGTTTTTTTTTTCAAATGGCTATAAGTTGTCAACGGTTGTAATTAATTCAAACCAACTTTGTTTGGTATAGTTCCTTACAGCTTCCTATCAGATGGTATTCATTTTTTTCAGTTTCTCTTTTTTAAATGGTGGCTCCCATACAAATAAAATCAAAATTATAATTATATTTGTTCTAAGATCTTTTTTTGCTTTTTCATATGATATAGTAGTTAATAGTTATGTTCAAATTGTCAGTCTGGTAGACGGTAATTGGCCAAACCATTTAGACTTATGTATATTTATATCATGATTTATAATCGTTTATATCTTGAAATAAAGTCAATTAGCTAACTAACTAACTAACTACAAAGAGCCACTATAGATTTTGGCCAATTTCTTCGTTTTTTCTTATTTACTCAAAAAAGGCTCCCCCGATTTTTATGAAACTTTGTATGTAACATACATAGAATACTTCAAAGAAAACTGAATTTTTAGTTTTTGGCTACACATGAAAATAGCGGAAATTGGTCTTAACAATATTATTAATTTGGCCATAAGCGGAAATTTATATCATTTATATCACCCAAAAGACGACATCTAAATTTGATATACTAAAGGTTACTTAACGTTAGCTCCCGTATATCGAGTTTTCCAGTTTTTGGCAATTTTTTTTTAGTTTTTACCAACAAAGCAGTTATATTACATAAGAGCAAGTTCTTGCGGTACATTTCGTGCTTTTTTTATTTTTGAATTTTGTCTGTATTTCACTCCTGTTTTCAAATTGTTCTTTTAAAATACAAAATCACTTCAACAACCTAAAATCCGAAAAACAACTTCAAATTGACATTTCGTTTTGAAATTTGTTTTTCTTGTTCTTGTACACGGCGAGGAATCGACTGCTTCAGACGTTTTCTTCAATCGTGTAACTTGATATGGTGATTTGGCATCAGTAACTGAATAACAAACAATAGATTTGACAGACGTCAACGAAATAACAGGTCGTCAAAACCTACCCGTGTCAGTTTGAAACCCCATATAAGAGCCACCCTTTAGAAACCAGTTTGTACGAAAATTGTAATCTAGGGGCTATAATAAACAATTTCAACTTTTAATCAAGCCGTTGCCAACTTATGGCCATATTTAAAAAAAAGCCATTACACCCTGTTTTCCGTTATAATTATTTGAGCTTAAAACAAAAATGCGCTCTACGTTAGTTTAAAATTTAAGTTTAAGCAAAATCTTTAAAGCAATTTCTGCACAAATCCAAATTTAGTAAAAAAATCATAAGAAAATCCGTCGAACCCTTACCTTAACTAAAAAAAATCGCACAGACCCATAGGCGTCCTGCAGACCGACCAAAGTTACGGCGTAAACCACTTTTTTTGGGTGCGTTTGCTGTTTTTTTTTTTTTTATCATAAAACCAATATACCTGCGTCATTGAGCTAATAAAAGTAATATAAAACTTCCAGAGACTTGTAAAAACTATAAGATCAAATCTTTTTAGCAAAAAAAAAACTCACCGTTTACAAATATGTTAATACAAGTGACGTTCGGTGTGTCACATCTATAAAATGGAACATCTAAGAGAGCATTTTTCTTGACGCAGAAATATCTTCCAACATGCCATGCAGATATGTTTTTAAGATAAATAGTTTCAATGTACAGTCCAGCTTGAGTTTTGATAGTGGTGTTATGGCTTTCCAGCTGTTTGAATATCCCAGTACGCCAAGTAATCGGCTCGTTCGATGAACAGTTTAATGTGAAGTTTGAATTAACGTTCAAGATGATGTCCGAATCCGTGGGTGTTATTTCTGGTCGTTCAAAGTCTAATGTTTTTTTTTGTCGAAAAAAAAAATGCAGATTGTCATTAATTAGATACTACTTTATTAAACTTGATTTTTAAAATAGAGAAACTAAATAAGCTTTTTAGATACATACTTGGAATACAATTTATTGAAACACTTGATGTCCAGAGAACTATTAACAGTTTTAAGCTTTTGTTTTCTAAATTCATTTCAACACACTTATGATTAAAAAAGAAACCTTGAGTGTTGTAAGTTAAATTAAAATTAAATTTAAAAACTGCCCACTACAAAATGTCGGTTAATGCCAGGAGAGAAATTTATTTTTATATGAATCCAAGAAAAAGTACCCGAAACTTTTGGCAGTTTGAAATTTTTAATAAAATATCTTATTACTGTATGTTGATTGTTCATATTTTCTTATCAGTCAGTTGTGAAATATGACTATTGTGCAATTTTGTAATTTTAATCAAAAAAAATGCTAAACAAAATCTAATATGAATGTTGTAATTTATAAATATATCAAAACATATGACTAACGTAACGAATCATTGTTTTAAGTAAAAGTTTAGGGTGGTATTCAAGGAACAGAAAAGCGCTCTTAATTTTGTTTTCTACACTCAAAGAAAAAAATATTTACTTTTGTAACTATTGTCGTAGTCATTCTTGAAATTCCAATCAAATTTGTCGAGGGACTCTTTTTGCACAAAAAATAAAGTGCAAGACTGGGTCGCTCGAACTTGCTCTAATGTGTTAAAATGGTCTTGTTGCTTGATATTTTCGAAAAAAAAACATTGAAAAAATCATATGAAATTTTAATTATCACTTAAAAATCAATAGTTAAAACGTTTTTTGGAGAAAATGAAGTAAGCCATTGGATTTCTTCTGTTTTTTTAAAATTTAAGGACATTTTTATAGGACTATACAAAATAGTTAATTCTGACTATTTTGATATTAAAGCAGAGTTAATAAAGAGTTTCTTCAAAATGAGATATAACAATCAATTCTGACTATCTTTTAATAGCTTTCTACTAGATAGAGAGATAAATAGATGGATTCCTTTATTCTTTGAATAATGTTTTCACAAGATCGATACAATAATTCTTGAATAAATAATATAGACATGACATGGAATGTCGTCTGCCTGAGGGGCATTCTTACTTTTAAATTGCGAAAATTAATTTTTTAATTAATTTTTTGTTTTTTTTTTACATGTAGGCAAAAAATTACATTTTTCTTAAACAAATTTTAAGGACATCCAGATTCAAGGCCCGAATCGTCGAGGAAAGTTTTTGATTCATTCCTGTTATACGTCACTGGACATAAATTAATTTGCTTTTTGTACTGCTAAACTTACTCATTTTAATGTTATCTTTTTTTTTTTATTTAACTAATCTAAAAATCCTGTAAACTTTTTTGAATCAAACTGATAGTCATACAAAAGTTTATTTTTAGTAAACTTAAAGTCATTTCAAAACTACATATATAGAAACATTTCAATTTCATGAATCTGGATGTCCTTAAAATTTGTTTAAGAAAAATGTAATTTTTTGCCTACATGTAAAAAAAAAACAAAAAATTAATTAAAAAATTAATTTTCGCAATTTAAAAGTAAGAATGCCCCTCAGGCAGACGACATTCCATGTCATGTCTATATTATTTATTCAAGAATTATTGTATCGATCTTGTGAAAACATTATTCAAAGAATAAAGGAATCCATCTATTTATCTCTCTATCTAGTAGAAAGCTATTAAAAGATAGTCAGAATTGATTGTTATATCTCATTTTGAAGAAACTCTTTATTAACTCTGCTTTAATATCAAAATAGTCAGAATTAACTATTTTGTATAGTCCTATAAAAATGTCCTTAAATTTTAAAAAAGCAGAAGAAATCCAATGGCTTACTTCATTTTCTCCAAAAAACGTTTTAACTATTGATTTTTAAGTGATAATTAAAATTTCATATGATTTTTTCAATGTTTTTTTTCGAAAATATCAAGCCCCAAGACCATTTTAACACATTAGAGCAAGTTCGAGCGACCCAGTCTTGCACTTTATTTTTTGTGCAAAAAGAGTCCCTCGACAAATTTGATTGGAATTTCAAGAATGACTACGACAATAGTTACAAAAGTAAATATTTTTTTCTTTGAGTGTAGAAAACAAAATTAAGAGCGCTTTTCTGTTCCTTGAATACCACCCTAAACTTTTACTTAAAACAATGATTCGTTACGTTAGTCATATGTTTTGATATATTTATAAATTACAACATTCATATTAGATTTTGTTTAGCATTTTTTTTGATTAAAATTACAAAATTGCACAATAGTCATATTTCACAACTGACTGATAAGAAAATATGAACAATCAACATACAGTAATAAGATATTTTATTAAAAATTTCAAACTGCCAAAAGTTTCGGGTACTTTTTCTTGGATTCATATAAAAATAAATTTCTCTCCTGGCATTAACCGACATTTTGTAGTGGGCAGTTTTTAAATTTAATTTTAATTTAACTTACAACACTCAAGGTTTCTTTTTTAATCATAAGTGTGTTGAAATGAATTTAGAAAACAAAAGCTTAAAACTGTTAATAGTTCTCTGGACATCAAGTGTTTCAATAAATTGTATTCCAAGTATGTATCTAAAAAGCTTATTTAGTTTCTCTATTTTAAAAATCAAGTTTAATAAAGTAGTATCTAATTAATGACAATCTGCATTTTTTTTTTCGACAAAAAAAAACATTAGACTTTGAACGACCAGAAATAACACCCACGGATTCGGACATCATCTTGAACGTTAATTCAAACTTCACATTAAACTGTTCATCGAACGAGCCGATTACTTGGCGTACTGGGATATTCAAACAGCTGGAAAGCCATAACACCACTATCAAAACTCAAGCTGGACTGTACATTGAAACTATTTATCTTAAAAACATATCTGCATGGCATGTTGGAAGATATTTCTGCGTCAAGAAAAATGCTCTCTTAGATGTTCCATTTTATAGATGTGACACACCGAACGTCACTTGTATTAACATATTTGTAAACGGTGAGTTTTTTTTTTGCTAAAAAGATTTGATCTTATAGTTTTTACAAGTCTCTGGAAGTTTTATATTACTTTTATTAGCTCAATGACGCAGGTATATTGGTTTTATGATAAAAAAAAAAAAAACAGCAAACGCACCCAAAAAAAGTGGTTTACGCCGTAACTTTGGTCGGTCTGCAGGACGCCTATGGGTCTGTGCGATTTTTTTTAGTTAAGGTAAGGGTTCGACGGATTTTCTTATGATTTTTTTACTAAATTTGGATTTGTGCAGAAATTGCTTTAAAGATTTTGCTTAAACTTAAATTTTAAACTAACGTAGAGCGCATTTTTGTTTTAAGCTCAAATAATTATAACGGAAAACAGGGTGTAATGGCTTTTTTTTAAATATGGCCATAAGTTGGCAACGGCTTGATTAAAAGTTGAAATTGTTTATTATAGCCCCTAGATTACAATTTTCGTACAAACTGGTTTCTAAAGGGTGGCTCTTATATGGGGTTTCAAACTGACACGGGTAGGTTTTGACGACCTGTTATTTCGTTGACGTCTGTCAAATCTATTGTTTGTTATTCAGTTACTGATGCCAAATCACCATATCAAGTTACACGATTGAAGAAAACGTCTGAAGCAGTCGATTCCTCGCCGTGTACAAGAACAAGAAAAACAAATTTCAAAACGAAATGTCAATTTGAAGTTGTTTTTCGGATTTTAGGTTGTTGAAGTGATTTTGTATTTTAAAAGAACAATTTGAAAACAGGAGTGAAATACAGACAAAATTCAAAAATAAAAAAAGCACGAAATGTACCGCAAGAACTTGCTCTTATGTAATATAACTGCTTTGTTGGTAAAAACTAAAAAAAAATTGCCAAAAACTGGAAAACTCGATATACGGGAGCTAACGTTAAGTAACCTTTAGTATATCAAATTTAGATGTCGTCTTTTGGGTGATATAAATGATATAAATTTCCGCTTATGGCCAAATTAATAATATTGTTAAGACCAATTTCCGCTATTTTCATGTGTAGCCAAAAACTAAAAATTCAGTTTTCTTTGAAGTATTCTATGTATGTTACATACAAAGTTTCATAAAAATCGGGGGAGCCTTTTTTGAGTAAATAAGAAAAAACGAAGAAATTGGCCAAAATCTATAGTGGCTCTTTGTAGTTAGTTAGTTAGTTAGCTAATTGACTTTATTTCAAGATATAAACGATTATAAATCATGATATAAATATACATAAGTCTAAATGGTTTGGCCAATTACCGTCTACCAGACTGACAATTTGAACATAACTATTAACTACTATATCATATGAAAAAGCAAAAAAAGATCTTAGAACAAATATAATTATAATTTTGATTTTATTTGTATGGGAGCCACCATTTAAAAAAGAGAAACTGAAAAAAATGAATACCATCTGATAGGAAGCTGTAAGGAACTATACCAAACAAAGTTGGTTTGAATTAATTACAACCGTTGACAACTTATAGCCATTTGAAAAAAAAAACTTTAAGACCAGGTCTCCGTTATTAGCATTTTTTGCTAAAAACTAAAAGCGCAGTTCTCTTAAGAACACTAAAAGAATATAATACACAAAGTTTAATCGAAATCGTTAGAGCCATTTTTGAGCAAATTAGAGAAAACCCAAATAAGTTGGCTAAAACTCAACGGCTCGTTGTATGGAAGCCACCGTTTAGAAAGGCTTCAGTGAAAAAATTACAAAGCCATCCTGTATAAAACTATGAAAAACTATGTCAGACCAAATTTGAGTCGATTCAATCAAGCCGTTGTTAACTTATGGCTATTTGAAAAAAAAAGCCGTTTAAACCTGATTTTCGTTACGACCATTCGAGCCAAAAACGCAGTTTTGTTAGAAATATTTAAAGTTAGCTAAATTTTGAGTTTAATCAAAATCGTTAGAGCCGTTTTCGAGAAAATCCAAAATGAAAAAAACCGTTACATGAAAGGTACCAGTTAGAGCCGGACTAAATCGAAATAAAATAAAGTGCACGACTGGGTCGTACGAACTTGCTCTAATGTGTTACAGTGGTCTTGGGGCTTGAGATTTTGGAAAAAAAAGCAATGAAAAAACCATATGAAATTTTATTAATCATTCAAAAATCAACATTAAATCGTTTTTTGGAGAAAATGAAGTAAGCCATTACATTTCCTTTACTTTTTTTAATTGAAAAAACGGTTTTTTATTGAAACTTTTCGGAAACATATTCCAAATTTATTTGAGTATGTCAAAATCTAGCGGTTTCAAGTTCTTATCAGAAAACAAAAATTTTAAAAATGTTGAACAAACCTTTTTTGAAAAAACCAAAAGTCAAAAAAAAAAAAATTTAACTGTTTTTCTTAAAAACTCAAAAAAACTTTTTTTTGAAAAATTAAAAGATTTATATTATTTCGTTTATAACAGAGCTTTTATATTAAAATTTTCATCGAAATCCGTGAAGTGGTTTACGAGAAAATCTGATTTAAAAAAAAACCGATCCTACGGGAGGTACCGTTATAAGACTTTTCCTGAAAAATCTGTTATAGCCAAAACATAAAGTTAACTTTAAAAGTACCATTTAGAAAGTTTTATCAAAATCGTAGGAGCCGTTTTTGAGATAAATGAGTTTTTCATTAAAAATTAGTTTTGAAGCTAGAAAGCTAATTCCAAAAATATCTCTGTAGGATCTGCCCTATAGAGCAAGTAAAAAAATTAAAAATTACATTTCGAAAATCCTTTTTATTTTAATACCCTATTCTATAGAATGGGTATATTGTATTTGGAAAAAGAACACTGTTAGGTATAGAAAAGAATAAATGTTCTGACTCGGATTTAGCGATGTCCGTCCGTCTGTCCGTATGTAATACTCTCTAGAGGTCTCAATTTTTAAGCTAGAAATCTAAAATTTGATATATGCTCCGGACCTGGCAATGCAAAACCAAGGAAAAATGAGTTGATCGGCTGGCAATAGCTTCTCGGCCTAAAGTATACTTAACCAAAGTAGAGCAAGGGAAAATTGGTTGGAGTGAAGCCCTGGGTGCTGTATGAATAGGGTAGACCCTGATTGGTATCAACTTGGCGATGCCCAGCGTTGCAACTGTCTCATACGCATCAATTGTGCTTATTTTACCTCCAAGTGGTAGCCATCGGGTACTGGTCTTGTCCACCCGGACTTGACTTGCTGAACTTATAAGCGCGAGTGTTGATCACAGAAAAATAGCAACACTATAATTGCCCTGCCATAAAACTCCTCTGTTTCTCTTGTTGGGTAGCAGTTTATTCTGTACGAACCCCTCAGAAAGCAAGCGAGCGGCGGATGAGCTTCCAATTAAGTGAACCAACGGCGACGCTTACAGACAATATGGTAGGCACCCCATTGAGCTACTTCGACATATTCGGAGCTCAGGTCTTTGGGTCCTTTCACTACTATTAGTCAGGGTAGTGAAATAGAGAAGGTGGCGGATGAGCCCATACAGGACCAACGGTAGCTATCACATCCCCGTAGTGGGTTACTGACTCTGGATTTCTCCAGCTCCTTTTGTCCAAGGAGAGCAGCATAGGGCCTGGTCCCCCAGGTTGGGGGTTGTGCGTCGGGGTAACTTCCCTACCACGTTAAAAACCTTTGGTTCCGAAACAACCAACTGCCTCGGATATGGATGACCTTACTGATGACGACCCTAGCAAACGAAACAAGGACAACGAATTTCGGTTCTGCACGTGGAATGTCCGGACCCTTAACAGACCACGTGCAGCCGAACAATTAGTGGAAGCCCTAGATGGTGTCAAAGCCGACATCACAGCCATCCAAGAAGTGCGATGGGATGGTGAAGGCACAAGGAGGATGAAAAACTGTGACATCTACTACGGCAAGTGCTATAGGACAAGGAAACAGCGGCTATTTGGATGCGGATTTGTGATAAGAGGAAGGCTTAGGCAAGAAGTTTTGGGGTTTCGTGGCATAAGCGAACGCATTGTCACAATCCGCATTAAATACAAATTCAGCAACATCTCGCTGATCTGCGTCCACGCCCCCACGGAGGAAAAAGATGACACGACCAAAGAAGAATTCTACGATCTTCTCGAGAAGACGTATGATGAATGCCCGAAGTACGACACTAAGTTTATTCTTGGTGACTTCAACGCCAAAATCGGAAAGGAGCCTGAACGACAACACTTCGTGTAACGGACACAGGCTAATCGACTTTGCTGCGGGGCGAAGTGTCATCTTAGCTAGCACATACTTCCCACACCTCAATATTCACAAGGGGACCTGGCGGTCTCCTGATCAAAATACCGTCAACCAAATTGATCACATTGCGATTGATAGCAGACATGCGTCCAGTGTCATGGATGTCCGCACTTTCCGAGGGGCCAACATAGACTCGGACCACTACCTTGTTGTAGCTAAAGTGCGAATGCGGATCTCCACCAGACCGCAGAACCGAACATCCACTGTGAGAAAGTTTGATGTTGCTAAGTTACAATCGCAAGAGACCGCCACAACCTTTGCCAATCATGTCTCCTCTTATCTCTTGACAAGCCCGGCGCCTGCGCCAAACCCAGAGGCCCAGTGGCAACATTGCAAAATGGCCATCAAAACCGCTGCCACGGATGTTTTGGGTTTCATTAGGCGACCACAACGAAACACCTGGTTTGATGATGAGTGCAGGCTCGCACACTTGGCCAAAGACGAAGCCTATCATGCAGTTCTGAATGCCAGAACTAGAGCTGCCAAGAGCGCTTTCCGTGCGGTGTACCAGCAAAAGAGGAAAGAGGAACATCGGCTTTTCAGAAGAAAAAAAAAGAGAACTGGAAAAACGAATGGTTGAATCAATTGAGGGGTGCTACGGCAGAAGCAATGTTCGAAAGTTCTACCAAAGGGTAAAGCATTCGTCCAAGGGTTACAAAGCCCGAGCGGAAGCTTGTAGAGACGAGGGTGGGAATGTCGTTGTAGATACACAGTCGGTGCTGAGAATTTGGAAAGAACACTTCTGCAGACTGTTAAACGGCGAAGACAACCAACTAATCGCTGTCAGGCAGAATGATCCATTCGATTTGGATGATGATGAACAAAATTTCCGTCCTCCCGACCAAGAAGAAGTTCGGATAGCAATATCTAAACTAAAGTCCAACAAGGCTGCTGGAGCTGATGGCCTTACGGCTGAACTCTTCAAAGCAGCGGGAGATGACTTGGTGAGGAGCATACACCAACTCATCTGTACAATCTGGTCGGATGAAAGTATGCCTGACGAATGGAACCTCAGCATTGTGTGCCCTATCCACACGAAAGGAGATAAGCTGCGCCAACTACAGAGGTATAAGTCTCCTAAATGTCGCCTATAAAATCTTGTCGGCCATTCTGTGTGAACGTCTGAACCCTTTCGCACGTGAACTGATTGGCCCCTATCAGTGTGGTTTCAGACCCGGTAAGTCAACCGTCGACCAAATTTTCACACTTCGGCAGATTTTGGAAAAGACCCAAGAATTCCAGATCGATACTCACCACCTCTTTATCGATTTTAAAGTCGCCTATGACAGCGTAAACAGGAACGAGCTATACAGAGCCATGTCGCTTCTTGGCATCCCTGCCAAACTCGTTCGATTGTGCAGGATGACTATGGAGAACTCTCGCTGCTCCGTCAAGGTTGGTAAGAACACCACCGACTCATTTAATGTCGAGAAAGGCTTACGACGGGGTGACGCGCTGTCATGTAACCTCTTCAACATCATTCTTGAGGCAATCGTACGCAACTCGCATGTCAACACCAGCGGTACGATTTTTTTTAGATCCGTTCAATTACTTGGCTATGCTGATGATATTGACATTATTGGAAGAACGAAGCGCGCTGTCAGTGGAGCATTCACAAGTATTGAAGTGGAAGCGGCTCGAATGGGTCTGGCTGTAAATGAAGATAAAACAAAGTATATGCTGTCCTCGGGTGAAGTAGATCATCACCGTAGGCTCGGACAAAACGTCACAATGGACAGATATAACTTTGAGGTGGTCAAGGACTTTGTCTATTTGGGTTCCACTATAACCTCTCAGAACAACATCAGTGAAGAGATCAGTCGAAGAATCACTCTTGCCAATCGCTGTTTCTTCGGGCTAAGAAGGCATCTTAGTAGTAAAGCCCTCTCTCAAAGGACCAAGGAGACGCTATACAAGACCCTTATCATCCCAGTCCTGCTGTATGGGGCAGAAGCATGGACACTGACACAATCGGATGAATACAGGCTGGGGTGCTTTGAGAGAAAGATTCTTCGGGTGATATTCGGGCCTGTATGTATCAATGGAGTATGGAGGAGAAGATTCAATGACGAACTGTACGGGCTATACAGCGACATTGACTTGGTTAAGAAGCTGAAAATTCAGCGGCTTAGATGGCTGGGTCATGTGGAGCGTATGGACGAAAACGTTCCTGCCCGACGAGTCTTCAATTCCAACCCGGAGGGCCGACGCAGTTCTGGAAGACCCCATCTAAGGTGGCGCGATCAAGTGGTAAACGACCTCAACCAACTTGGTGTGCGCAACTGGAGGCCACTGGCTAGGGACCGGCCTAGCTGGCGAGGATTGTTGGTTGAGGCCGTGGTCCACAATGGACTGTCTGCGCCACCTTAAGTAAGTAAGTAAGAAGCCCTTTAACGGTGATGCACCAAAAAGTTTGGATAACTAACAACTATGTAAAAAAGATACTCTGATAGTTCCTGGTTTTCCATCTTCTTCAGTTCTCTAAATTTGTAATATTGTATCAACCGGAAGGTAGAAGACGACTTCTGCTACTAATTTGCCTTCCCTTTGTCATGTTGTTATACAACTACTGACTGTGAGTCGTAAGAATAAAATGTAATGACTCACATGTCTTCTATGGCTAAACAGGCATGCTACGCTGATTGTGTTATACATAATAGCAGAAACTGGTTCGGCATATATACTGTGGGGAGGTCAGTGCCTCATGGTTAAAAATAGAGCGGTGGGTAGCAGCGGCGGTATACATTGAGTGGCTTAACAGACAAATAGTGTGTTTCGTATATCCACTGTACGTAGTCAGGTGGGGGTTGAACTATGACTCTCTTAAGTGTTTTGAACGCTTAGCCAAAGCTGCAAATGTAGATCGCAATACTAATTCTGCTCCGTGCAGATCCTTGGAGCGTATAGGCTGCGGCACCTCTTCGTCTTTAGGGTACCTGCCGGGCTTAGCATTGACGATATTTTGTAAGCTGGCTTCTATCCAACCATGAATGTGGTTGAGATGGAAGTTGGAACTTGAGAGGGCATAGATGTGCCTATCCTCCGCCTCCGCGTGGCATTCCGAAAACAATATGAATGGCAGAGAAATTGTTGTAAATGAAATAGGAGTGAGTATCTGCAGCTTTATTTTTTTTCCTTGAAGTATTGATTCCTTACCGGTAACGTATGCAAGGTAAAACTTGTTTTCGGCAAAGAGAGGATGGCTGGATGTGCGTATTTGGCTGTTTGCTTCTACCTTGGCAAATGGTTGAATGCGCTTATCTAAGGCTGGCAGGCCTTGAGTATTGATGGTGATCATCTGGAAGTGACCTTTATGGTTGCGAGGCTCGGCCGGAAGCTTTATTCTGTTACCATGGGAGATAGTGCACACACAGGTGGCACAGTCACCTGGTGGGCCCCCTTGTGGGAGTATCGTGGTGGCTATGTTTACTCCAAGCAGAAACATATGGCATCGGGTTAAATTATCTACGGATTTTATTTCTGGCTGCAAGAGGTGTTAGATAGACCTCGCCCCTTACCAAGGAGTGTGGACATGATAAAACATATTCCATAAAATTGGTACTAAGATTATATCGAGGGGTAGATCTTAGGGCTCTGGTCTAAGCCCAATCTGACTCTGTATGCGAGTTGGCTCGCCGTGAAATTAAGACTTGATTTTCAGGCGTTCACGTAAAGCTTATTCTCATCCTGTACGTAGTCAGGCGGTTGATGGCTTTGATTAAATTGGTGGGTAGCAGGGGGGTATTCAGAGTGCCAATGGATCAGTGGGTAGATAATGGGGCGATCGTTTCTCTTAGCAAGCTGCACTATGGTCGGCTGATGCGGTGCAAAAACAAAATCAACTTAAGGGTATGGAATTTTAGTCGTCCTAACAGGTGAGCGTGTTAATGCTTCATTACACAGTTACCATCAAAGCAAAACGGTAAAAATTTGCACACACAAGCTTTAGGTAAATCTTCTTTTAATTTAATAAAAATATTTCAGTTCGAGCATGACTGACGACCACTTTTCATACAAAACCATCTATTTCATAAAATAACAGTACATTAGACATTAAATTTTGTGAGTATAACTTGTACACACACTTGTGAGCTTACGCCCACTTTTCATGAAAGAAAACAAAACGTAGCTTTTAAAATTTAAGAAACCAATACCCAAATTGATCCTTTTTTCCGTTCGCTGTATGAAAAATATATCTCTTCATTTTTGTGTGTACATTTTTCCAATACGTCCACTTTAAAGGACGTGATTTTGATAAAATAACTTTAGTCAGGTAAGATCGTTACAAAAAACTACTTAATTCAACTGTAGTTTACACATACTCGTATCCCTAAAAAAGCTGAGTTAGTTCTTTAACTTTTTGTTTACACATTTTTAGGACACGCCCACTTTTTGGAACCAGCTCTGACCATTTATGACCCCCTCCAACTTTTGTTCGAACAGAGTCTTCAAATTCACTTCAAAGTGGGTTAAAACATGGCGTTTATTCTTAAGTCAGTTTCTTCTTCATTTTGTTTGAGCGAATAAAACATTTGTTTAAGGCCACATTTGCCAAATTAACTTGTGAAACGGATCCCATTGAAAACCAAGTCCATCGTTTTCACCCACGGCGATAGTCACAACATATCAATCGCAAGTAAGACAGTAAAAGCTACTGTTCTTGTCATGAACAGTGTGAATCATACTGCCTTATTGTCCTCAAAAGCGCTTAGTAATTTTATACAGCACGAGCGCAGTTCCGTTTCCTCTTCTTGAAGCTTAATGGTGACATCTGACCCTTCTGTCAAGCTTTCATAAAAATTGTTTTTTGAGCACTATCAGTTCTCGAGAGTAATAGGGTTTTCACATCGAGCTAAAACGCAGTTTTCGCGAAAAAACCCCAAAACCTGAACGAAAACACAAGTTTTACCAAACGTTTTTCCACATCACAAGTTTTATAAAACGACTGGTTTTATATAAAACCTGTCGAAAACTTGTTGGAATACAAAGCAAACACACCTGAGTTTGTTGTGATTCTTTCCAAACACATCTAAAAAGCACATAAACGTCAAAAAAAAAATCAATCATAGTAGCCGAAAATATTTTCATTTAAAAATTTGATAGTCAGTTGTAAAGTAAAAATGAAGTGAAATGTCAAAATGTGAAATGTGAATGATTTTCAATTTTTCGTAAACTTTTAGCTGAAACCAGGGTTTTCGGCTCGGTGTGAAAACCCTATAAGAAGCTCATATCAAACATTAACTTACAATCAGAGATTTGCCAACACATTTTATGTGCTCACTACCTACCTCATTTAGTGCAGGAGTTATATCAAACCTAAGCGAAGGCCCCCCACATTCATCCGTAATCAATGAAGCATCCTCTCTGGAGCTTCCATTATTTACAAATATCAAACTATAAAGATATGCCATTAAGATATCGAACTGTGAAATCAACAGTTTTTAACGACACATAGAATCCCTTATGGATCTTGTGCATGAATCATAAAAAGATAAGAAATGATCGTCAGCGTTGGCCAACCATCATGTTAAGTTTTGAAAGCAGCTAGATGTAAGAATCTTTATTAAATAAAAAGTCAGTCTAATTTTGGACCTCGAAACGAAAAGTGATTTTTATTTCGATAAAGAAGATATACTTCAAATAAAACTGGCAACGAGGATGGGATAGGATACGTAAAGTGATCCTATGAGTGAATTTTTTAATAAGTTATACATATGAAATTGAAAAGTGGAAAACAGTTTACGAATTTAAAATTAAAGTGAAGAATTGAAATAATTCAAAGCAAAGAACAAATTAAATAGCTTCAACATAAATTTTTGTGAAATCAAAATAAAGTGACTCATAAATAATTTAATTCATTACAAACAAATACAAAAAAATTTACCTTTAATCGAAAATCTTAAAGAGGCAAGAAGTTTGCCCTCATTTAGTGGAACAACGGAGTATTCCATTTCAAACTATATCCGAGATATGCAAGCAGTACTTTCATTAACCCTTGAAGAAAATCAGCAAATTATAAAAAGGATTCTGGTTAACAAACTCCAAGGAAAAGCTTTAAGGACAGTTGAAAAACTAAACCAACCATCATGGGACGACATATTACTTAAACTAAGACAGGAATTTGGAGTGAACAAGTCGTATTTTAAACTAAGAGAAGAAGCATTAAATGTAAGTGCAAAAAACATTGAAGAATTACATTATAAACTAAATAAGATCTTAAATACTATGAATACAAAATATAACTTAGAAATAGTAAAGGATGAGACGTATAGTCCTACCCTTAATGAGCAACTTTTATTTAACATTTATACCAACTTCCTTCCTATTCATATAAAGACCTTGCTATTGCAAAATGATATTAAATCAATGAGTGAAGCGAAAATTTATTTTATTGAAAACGATTTGTTAAGTGAAATTACATTAAATAAAACAAGATTCAATAACGGACCTTCTGTTCCCCAAAATAATGCGGGAAATTTTAAAAATTTTTACGGGCAACATAGGCCAAATCATTTCAGAGCAAATAATAATATTAATTTGAGAATGAATAATTCGGGAAATTTTAGAAATTTTCAACAGAGACAAAACAATATAGAAACAAATAATAACTCGGGAAATTTCAGAAATTTTGAAAGGCAGGAATATCGTAATAATTTTAGACAAAATTCAGGAAATATGAGAAATTTTTTTCCAAGAAATCAAGCCCCACAGATAAATGAACCTATGGAAGTCGATAATATTGATATCCATGAAAATTTTCAACAACCGCCTCGAATTGTAGACTACCCTTGATTATATTGACTTTTAATAAAACTCCAATTAAATGCCTTATAGATACTGGAGCAGCAACAACAATAGGAGATTTAAATATTTTTAGAAAACTAGGTTACCTGCAATACCTTAACAAACCAATAATTTTGAACACTCTTACAGGACCAGTAAAAATAGTTCAGGAAGCTGTAGTTTACCTACCAAAAGAATTTAATGACCCTTCTAAAACAATGTCTGTAAAAATTACAAATCTTAATAATAAACCATTCGATTGTATCATTGGAAATAATTTATTAAACCCTCTAAAAGCAATAATTGATTATAATGCAAATGAAATAATTATTAACGGTTCGAAAATAAAAATAAATTTTGAAATGAATAAAAAAATTGAATTCGACGATATACATGTTTTAGAAAAAAATAATTTTCAAATCGAAAACCTCATACGCGAAGAACTAAATACTTTAGAAAAAAAAGAACTCCAGAAATTTTTGAGAAATAATAACAAAACCTTTTACCAAGATGGGCAACATTTGACCACTACAAATTGTGTTAAACATAAAATTATTACCAGTTCAAATAAACCAGTATACTCCAAAGTATATCGTTATCCACAAATTCATGAAAAAGAAATAGAAAGACAAATGAATGATATGTTAAGGCAAGGTATAATAAGACCAAGCAAATCACCCTACAACTCACCTTTGTGGATTGTATAAAAGAAATTAGATAACTCACAAGAAAAAAAATGGCGTATCGTTATTGATTACAGGTAAATTAATGAGTTGACTGTAGATGACAAATATCCAATTCCGAACATGGCATCGCTTTTTGATAAGCTAGGTCGTGCACAATACTTTTCAACTTTGGATTTAGCCAAAGGTTTTCACCAAATTGCAATGGATGAAAACGATATTGAAAAAACTGCATTCTCTACTCCTAGAGGACATTACGAGTTTATTCGAATGCCTTTTGGGTTAAAAAATGCACCCGCTACTTTTCAGCGGATGATGAATTACGTTTTGAGCGAATTCATAAATAAAATTTGTGTTATTTATATGGACGACATACTTGTGTTTTCAACTTCATTAGAAGAACATTTTGAAAGTTTAAATCATATTTTTCGTAAATTAAATGAGTACAATTTAAAAGTTTAATTCGACAAATGTTGTTTCCTATCTAGGGAAACAGAATTCTTAGGACACATTATTACGAAAGAAGGAATAAAACCAAACCCTAATAAAATTAATGCTATTAAAAACATTCAGTTACCTAAAACAGTGAAAGAAATAAAATCCTTCTTAGGACTAACTGGTTTTTATCGAAAATTTATAAAAAATTATTCGATGATTGCACGTCCAATAATACATTATTTAAAGAAAAATACGAAAATTAATATGATTGATGAACAATATATTGAATCATTTAATAAATTGAAACGATTAATAACAAATCCTCCTCCTTTCCCGAATTTAACGTTAATTTTACTTTAACAACGGACGCTAGTAATTTGGCCATAGGAGCTGTTTTAAGTCAAAAAGGAAAACCCATTTCCTTTGCAAGTCGTACCTTAAATGGTCATGAAAAAAATTATCATACTTTAGAAAAAGAATTATTAGCCATCGTTTGGTCTATTAAATATTTTAGGCCATATCTCTATGGTAGAAAATTTACCGTTCAGACAGATCACCAACCATTGAAATGATAACATTCTTTAAAAGAACCAAACAGCCGAATTATAAGGTGGAAAATAATGTTAGGAGAATATGAATTTGACATTGAGTATGTCAAAGGTAAAGATAATAAAGTAGCTGACTACTTAAGTCGGATCGAAAATCATAACACCACCCTAAATCCTGAAAACGTTGATATTAAACATTTGTTTGAAATAAATAGTGATAATCAAACAGTTCATACAAGCAGAGAGGATCAACTTGATTATTTTTACATAAGTGAATCCATTGTTAATAAGTATAAAACACAAATAAGACTTATGAAATCTAAATATAAGAATACTGAAACGTCATGATGAAAATCAAGACACTGAATAATTAGTAATCAAAGCTATAGGTTTTTACAATAATACCATACACTCTACAACAAATATGAAACCAATTGATTTTATAAACTGTTTAGACATAAACCTCAAAGAAGTTGAAAATCGAATGAGCGCGAAAAAAATGAAAATTATAAATAAAATTAATTCAAACCGGGAAGAAATGCCACACTTTAATCCAAATCATTTATTTATAAAAAATCCAAAAGCTGATAGACATAAAACTGATAAAAGATATATTAAATATAACTCAAACAATAATAAAAGAAAAAATAATAAAATTGACATAATTAAAATTAAAAGACCGTTAAAATTCTTTTCAAATCCAAATAATCGTATTAGTTTTCTTGTTGTCAACCGCTAAAGCTTCAATAGAAATTGCAAAAATAGAAACTGAGGCAGGATTCAATATTTTAGAAAGCGAACCAATTACTATCATACAAGATTATGCAAAACTAATCCATATTGTTAATTTAAAGGACTTTAGGGAAACAATAGATAATATAAGAATAGGAATAACAAACAAGTTTTAATCCAACTTATGAATCCAAAAAGAATCACCTTTACTTCAACCTGAATAAGTTAGTAGATGAATTGGAACATTCCGTGCACACAATTAACAGTCATACAAGACAAAAAAGAGCACTTATAAACATTGGAGGAAAATTTATAAAATGGGTTTTTGGAAATTTAGATGAAGATGATATAGAAAACATTAACGAACACTTTAAAAATCTAGACATTAATCAACATCACATTATTAATAATATAAACAAACAAATTCAAATAAATAACGAAATGAAACATTATTTGGATAACATCAGATCTGTCATTGAATCACAAAAAGCAATATTCAGTAAATCTAAATACATAAACGAAAGTTTTAGAATGATAAAATATAATACTTTCTTATTAATCATAAACCAAGTAAAAGACAAAATTCAAAGAATACAGGACAATATAATGATGTCAAGAAATAATATTATGACCAGATTTTTCCTTACCAATAAAGAAATAGATTTATATAATATTAATAGTTTAAAATTGAAATATTTAAAATATAATTTAGGAACACTTAACGAAGACGTTATCTTATTCCTTGTACTTATTCCAAGTTTTATGAAAAACGAATTCAAAACAAAAATTGTAATTCCAATACCAAACAAATATTTAATGCAATTAAATATAGATATAACCAGAACTGTAACAATTAATAACACTACCTATGAAGTCAAAGACGAATATTATATACCTAAAATGACTACAGCAAATACATGTATATCCAATATAATAGAAAATAACAAATATGAAACTTGTAAGAAAATGAAATTTAAGAATAAACTCATTGAAGAAATTGATATTGGAAATTTATTACTTATTAACGTAAACACCACTGTTTTAAATAAATGCAATAATTTAAAATATCCAGTTAAAGGCAACTACTTAATAAAAATAGATAAATGTGAAATTGAAATTTATAGTTACAATATAAAACGCATTGAGAGTAAAACGAATGTAATTATACCAAATTTAAATATTCTTTCAAATAATTTAATAGAGGTTTTACCTGTTTTCAATTTTACCAATCTAAACGAAATACGTGAATATATACACAAAGAGGAAATAAATTATAGATATTATATGATATATGCTTTTATAATCTTAATCATGTTATACATAATAATGAAACATCTTCTAAAATGTAAACGAGTTCGAAGGGACTCGAATTTAAACGGAGGGCGAGTTATATCAAACCTAAGCGAAGACCCCCCACATTCATCCGTAAACAATGAAGCATCCTCTCTGGAGCTTCCATTATTTACAAATATTAAACTATAAAGATATGCCATTAAGATATCGAACTGTGAAATCAACAGTTTTTAACGACACATAGAATCCCTTATGGATCTTGTGCATGAATCATAAAAAGATAAGAAATGATCGTCAGCGTTGGCCAACAATCATGTTAAGTTTTGAAAGCAGCTAGATGTAAGAATCTTTATTAAATAAAAAGTCAGTCTAATTTTGGACCTCGAAACGAAAAGTGATTTTTATTTCGATAAAGAAGATATACTTCAAATAAAACTCAGGTGTTAGTTGTTACTAAGCAAAATATACAAAAAGAATACACAAGCACAAAAAATAAAAAGATAAATAAACATATACATATACAAAATAAATACAAAAACATTGAGAACATACTAAACATAAACTATGAGCGTGGAGCACTATGGTTTTAAATGTTTTTTTTTTTTTAGACAAGTTTTACTAATGTTAAAATCAACAATACTTTAATTTAAGTTAAAAAGCTTGCACATGAGGGTAAGAGTTTCATTCATGCCATAATTAGTACGGTGTTGGGGACAATGTAATAGCTCTAATCTACGAAGATGATGAGCCTCTCCGCCTGCCATGATAGAAGATCGGGTGAGTCCAAAGATCCCGTTCAAAATTGGTGAATAAAAATAACATCATTGTTAAAGTTTGAACCTGTAGAAGTTGAATCCGGTGTTCGTCAGGTGAGAGGTTGAAAGGATCTGCCCAGAAGAGACCTTTTAAAGCAAATCGAATAAAATTACGCTGAACTGCCTAGACTTATGAACTTCGTAGAAAGAAGACCATACCTGTTTTGCATATTCTAGATGGGGGCGAACAAGACAGCTACATAAGGATTTTGAAATTCCTTCGACCATCTTTTAACAAATCCCAACATGGAGTTAGCTTTTTTAACAACAAAGTTGAAGTGTACCGTGAAACTCAAGTGTGGGCTAAAGTTAGCTCCCAGATCTCTAAAACTAAAAAACGCGATGCAAAACTTGTTGTGAAATATGTAATAGTCGTGTGTACTTGGTAGACGTTTCCTTGAAAATGTCATAGTCTGACATTTTGCTGGATTCAGGCTTAAATAATTCTTGCTAGACCAGATATCAAATCAGTCGATTTCGGCTTGCAATTCTACGCGGTCATTAGCGGAGTTAATAGATTTGAAAATTTTCATATCATCAGCGAAAACAAGGATCTCACTTGAATGAATACACGAAGTGAGGTCATTGATAGCAAGTATAAACAGTAACGGACCAATATGGCTGACTTGTGGAACTCCTGATTTTGTTCGAAAAGGGTCAGAAAACGAATTTCTGAAGTTAACTATGTGTGATCTGTTTCGGAGATATGAGCATATCCAATTAGCAAATCCTGAATAATGAAACACCGCTTTTAAATTTTAAAAAATGTCTGTTTTATTTTCCTTCTTACATTCGTATTTATACACTACACTACATATTAATCTTATCCGTCGACGAAACGACGAAGTAGACATATGTACTTACTAGCCTTTACCCCCGGATTCGCTCGCGTTTCAGCTGGTCAAGAAGTAGACTGTAGCTTGAGGAGTATAGTCTATAGTCTATCGTAATCTAGATTCTTCTACTTTTATAGCTTTATAATTTAATACCTACATTTAACTGTGATAAAAAGAAACCTATGTGCTATACCAGATTATAATCTATCCCTGTGCTAAATTTCATTCAGATCCGTTCATCCGTTCTGGTGTGATTTCAAAAATTAAAACAAATCTGTCCCACGGGAACCATACATTTCACTGGGATAAAAAATAGCCTATATGCTATTCCAGACTATAAGCTTTCTCTGTGCCAAATTTTATCCAGATCCGTTTAGCCGTTCTGGCGTCCAAACATCCAAACATCGTAACTTTCACATTTATAATACTAGTAGGATTAGCACTGGCAACTGAGGCTATCGGCTAGAGGCAACACAAGACAGTAACTAATAACCATGCCCAACGATGCTTGATTTCGCGATTGGGAAGCGATGCTTTATCAGAGCCAAGGCCGTTGACAGATCATATACATATATATACCTAAACATCTTAATACTATTAATATACATACCTAATTGTCCAGTCGATAGGTACTTTTAGGTGGAAAAAGGTCAAAAGTTAATGAAACTTGGGGATTTTGTTCAGGGATATTTCAAACATTTTGCTAAGTTTTTGGCCTCTTCGAGGGCCCTGCTCTATAGGGCAAGTTTTGGTTTCGTGCAGAAAAAAAAAATCGAGGTTGTAATCAAACATGACATAACGATGATAGAGAAGCCCAAAAAAGTGGTTTTCGCCATACCCTCCGTCGGCGTCGGTCTGTCTGTGCGGATGTACGGATGTGCGCCTTTTCACGTCGTGCTACAGCCAAAACAGCTTGACGGATTTTCTTCAAACCTGATATATAGCAGTTTGAAGAAAAACCATTGTGATCGATCGCTTTAAGAGATTCTTCAGATTGATAACGACGGCTACGTAGGCTTATAGAATCGTACACCTTAAAATCCACAGTAATGCTAAAAGCATTCTTGTATAGTGTTTCAAAAGAAAATTCCTGGGAACGGTTTATTTGAGAGTTTGGAGTTTATCTAAATGCTCCAACCATCAGGTAAACAAGTCTATTGATTTTAATTGAAGTAGTTTTGATGCATAAAAACTCGTTCCAGATTACCGTTAAACTGGAATTTGTGTATGCTTTAAACCCTTCTTTACTTTTGAAATGGTTGTGCTGATTTTTCCGCTCAAGTGAAAATGCCGCCATCCTAGGAGTGCCGCCCTAGGCAATTGCCTGTTTTGCCTTCAGGCAGGTTCGGCACTGAGTAGGTACAATAAAATAAGTTTCTTACAATACTTCATATCTAGGAGAATGTATGCAGGCACTATTTTATGTACCTAAAACGTTTTTACTTGCGATTATAGGTACTATAAGGCAAGTTATGCATTCGTAAAAAAAAAATTCTAACAATCAAACATGACATTACGATGATAGAGAAGCCGAAAAAAGTGGGTCGGACAATTCTGTCTGTCTGTCTGTCTGTCTGTCCGGCGGTCTGTATCGGCACCTACAGCCTAAAAGGCTGGACCGATTTGCTTCAAACTTTTTAGATAGTATTATTATGACGTCCTACAGAGGGGTTTTTGGAATTAGCATTCTAGCTTTAAAACTAACGATACCTGTCAGACGATTTGTATTGAAAAATTAATTTTTCTCAAAAACGGCTTCTACAATTTTGATAAAACTTTCTGTATAGTGTTTTATGTGCAAATTTTATGTTTTAGTTGGAATAGATTTTTCAGGAAAAGTCTTATAACGGTACCTCCCATAGGACCGTTTTTTTTTTATTAAAATCCGATTTTCTCGTAAGCCTTGACGAATTTCGATGAAATTTTTAATGTAGAAGCCCTTTTATAAAAGAAATAATATAAATTCTTAAATTTTCCTATCTATTTTCTATTCTTCTTACATTTTATTTTTCTGATAAAAACTACAAAGTGCTAGATGTTTTCATACTTAAAAAAAAAATTTGGAATATATTTTCGAAAAGTTTTTTTTCGAAAAAACTGGTCGAACGATTTTGAAAAAAATGTTCGTTAAAATTCAAAAAAGTAAAAGAAACCTGATGGCTTACTTCATTTTCTCCAAAAAACGTTTTAAGTATTGATTTCTAAGTGATTAATAAAATTTCATATGATTTTTTCAATGTTTTTTTTACCAAAATCTCACTCCCCAAGACCATTTGAATACATTAGAGCAAGTTCGTACGACCCAGTCGTACACTTTATTTTATTAGATTATCACTTTTATGATTTATTTAGGGCCTACGTCCTGCTGTGAGCTATCTTTCTTTTGTAAGATGACTATATTTGTGATGACGCGAAGTTGAACACTGGTCTAACTTCTCATGTTCATTTAGGAACAATTATGTGATCTTATTCTGATAGGCTGCTGCATGAAGCCGTCTTGTTGACGGCAGATCAATTTTTTAAAGAAAAAGGTTATACTATCACAAACTACTTGTTCGAAAAGCTTTGGAATAGAAGACAATATAGAAATCGGTCTATAGTTCGTGATATCGGACTTATTACCCTTTTTGAAGACGGGAGGAATAAATGAATCTCTCCATACTCGAGGAAATTTACCGGACTTTAGGGATAGCTTGAAAAGAAATGAAAAAAAAAAAAATGCAACGGAGAAGCAAAATCGGAGGAACATTTTTTTTAATATTATAGGAAGAATGCCATCAGGACCGGGAGTGGAATCATCTTTTAGCAATGACCAATGAAAGATAATGCAAAACCTTACCATCAAAGAAATCTTTGTCTATATTGACAGGATTTTCAATAAAAGACTTACTGAAATGCTTTGCAAACGCGTTGCATATCTAAGGTGAACTTATCAAAGCGGAATCTTTGTAAACAAAGTTCACTGGATACCCATCAGACTTCTTCTTTAAGTTGACAAACTTCCAAAACCTCTTTGGATCAATCTTCAACGAAATTTGCATTTCCTTCACAGTTCACATATGCCGCAAATGATGATACTTGACAATTATTATTTAATACAAATAATACCTAATTATAATCACGCAAAAACAATTAAATAAAAAGGAGTTAAAATTCATCGCGATCACTACAAATATAACCAGTTCTGATACTGACTTTTTAACTTTTCCCCACATCTCATCGTCGTCGTAATGGAAACATTTAAGCTTTAAAATACATTTCATGCCTTGTTGGTTAAAGTGTTTTTCAAATTCACGACAAATATTTGGGTCAGTAAGGGCGGTTGTATTGAGTTTTTGTCTGGTTATTGTGTTATCTGAACTTCTCCATATATCAGTTGTTCATATCTGCATTCTTGCTCCTGCGTCAGTTCAATCTTGGACGGGTGTGTAGGCCCAAGTCCGGTACTGTTGAATCGTGTATATTGCCATGGCGAGTTAGTACCAGCAACTTAATAATAAACAACGTCCAAATAAACATGACCGCCATAAACGGTACCAAAATCTAGCTGGGTCATTAATTGAAAGCCCGTTCAGTAAGTAATTGCGGTAAGAAATTTGTAAGGAACGGGGTGCCCCATAAATCAATTAAAACTTTAATCAGACTAATCGTGACCCAAATATTAAGATAAGTCAGTAACATTTTTGACGTGATAACGTCTAATAAATCGGTTTGGAATATATGGGCAGCACGCACGAAAAAATGTCACAGTCACAGTCACATTGACGCTATCTAGCTGCTTTGATAGCCTAGAAAGTCGTTAAAGGAGGGTGTGGGGTGCTTGGTTGGTTGTGGTGGGAGTGTGTGGTCAAAACTAATGGGTGGTTCCTTGGTGGCTATAAGTGGGATGGGTGTTTGGTGTTGGGGGGATTTGGTATGATTGGGGGAGAGGGAGGGTGAATTGGCAAAAATGGTGGGTGGTTGGTTGGCGGTTGTAGGTGGTTTGATTGGTTGGCAGTTTTGGTGGAGGGGATGGTTGATTTGATGGGGTGCGATGAAAAAGTTGTCAAAAATCTTGGGTGAGTGGAAGGCGGTGGCAGGTGGGGTGGTTGGATTTGGGGGATTTGGTGTTGGGAGGGGGTGAGGAAAAAATTGTCAAAAATGGTTGGTGGCTGTAGGTGTGATGGGTGGTTGGCGGTGTTGTGTGAGTGGCAAGTTGTTGTAGGTGTAATGGGTGGTCGGATTTGGGGGGAGGGTGTAGTGGAGGGAATTGTCAAAGAAAGTTGTACTGGGGGGGGGGGGGGGGGGGGGGGTATTGTCAAAAATGGTGGGTGAGTAGCAGGTGGTTGTAGGTGGAGTATGTGGTTGAATTTGGTGCATGGGGAAATTGTCAAAAATAGTGGGTGGGTGATTGGTGGTGGTTAGGAAGGGCTAGCTTTATTGTACAAGTAGCACACTGGTGTATAGTTTGGTGTAAATTTTTGCATTTTGGTGTAAATCTGGAAAAATCCCAATATTTTGGTGTATTTGTTAAAATTTTCGGTGTAAGATTTTATCATATTCTTTCAAATTCGGTGCAAAAAATACAACGATTCGCAGCTGTTTATTTCATATACCATTAATGGTGCACAAAAAAAAACCAATTTTAAAATCAACCAACATGGCATATTTTGTACACCAAGTTTTGTATATAAAATACACTATTTGAAAGGTGCAGCTATATTTCGTTGTAAAATTAAAACCCTGTGAAGATTAAATACACTAAATTACATAAACGTCAAATCCTGTGAGCAAAGTTATAAATTATAACAAAAAATGAGTACCTCGAAGTTTAGCAGTAACTTTGTTTGTTGAGCCCTGAAGTCACCCTGGGGCATTGTATTTATAATTTATAGTATTCCCACTTGAGGTGCGCCATCTATCGACGAAAAACTAAGCTCGAGAATAATATGGGAAGCAACAACAACAATTTCCACCATTTTAATTGTTGTTGTTGCTTCCCATAGTATTCTCGAGGTTAGTTTTTCGTCGATAGATGGCGTACCTAAGGTGATAGTACTATAGTTTATATATACAATGCCTGGGGTCGCCACAGTGGGTTTTTTGAATTACCTCAACTCGTCCTCAATACAATTCTCTGTTTTTTTTAAACCTGGGGTCGCCCTGAAGTCACCCTGAAGTCGATCTTGGTATTTAGCTGGGGCGAGTTGAGGTTAATAATCAGGTGGTGAAGTCACTTTTGCTGTATTTGATTTTTCATATAATTTTTTCAACAAATAGTAAAAGAAATGCAAGCGGATGCCATAATTTCACTGAAAATAAATAAAAATTAAACAAATAAAGCAAAATGGAAACTTTTGATTTTGTGCGTTGTGAATGAAAAATATACAATCAGCAGCCCTAATGCGTTTTTTGAGAACAAGAAAACCTGGGGCGACCCTGGGTAAAGTTCTACAAGAAAACCTAGTTACTTAAAGTGATATCGTAGAAAAAACAACTTTTTAAAAAAATTAAACAACAAAGTGCAGAACAGCATTCAGAAAAATCTTGATAATTTATGTGTAACGAGGGGGAACATCATCTTTTATGTTCGAGACAAAAACTCTACAAATTGGTCAGCACCTGCAGAAAATATTATTTCAAATGAAACAAATATTCTTGTGGAGCCGAATGAAATATTATCCGAATCAATTCTGAACAACAATTTGGATGATAATGACGAAGTTGTGGAAAATTTATTTCGGGAAGTGGAACTGTCTTCGGAAGATTGCTTCAAGGATAATGTGGAAGAACACATTGATTTTATGTCTGATCGGGCTGTTAAATATAAAATAACACATTCTGGTGTATCTGAGCTACTTGTTTTATTGCGAAGTGAAGGAAAAGCTGAACTGCCAAAAGATACACGTACTTAAAAACTAATGTATACATTTTACTTCAATTTAACATTAATAAACATTTATATTATTAAATTCCAATAATTATCATTCAAAAGATCAATGTTCATCGACACCTCCTTTCCCTTCCTTCCTAACTTCCTATCGCTCGCGCTGTGACCTATCATTAAAAGGGCTATAACAAACCCCTTGAGCGCGTGTGCATTATATAAAAAAAAAAAATTGTTTTTATTTTGAGATTTTTTTCACAAAATAAACATACTGGAAATAATATCTGGACATATTTTTCACAATAGTGTATTTTTTTCACCGCTTCTTTGATTTGGCTGTATACTTTGCACAGTTTCCTGCAAAATAAATATACCAAAAGCTGAAAATTGGGTATATTTTGTACAATGGTGTATTTTTCTTCTTGTTCTTTGAAATTGGTGTATTTTTTTTTCAAATTCAAGAATAAGAGTATACATACAAGGTGTCCATAGTGACTGCCAAGACGAAAACTATGTGATGGGCTCCTAAGAGCTCATTTCAAATTTTAAGACTTATGAGATACTTTTCGGGTTTCTTATTCCTTTTTGACGGTAAACGGTTTTATGATTCTTGGACACTGGCTCAATTTATAATCAAACCTATTTTTTTCATTTTTTGTAGCTTTACCTACACGCTACGAATTGAAGGAGAATATGACACTCCGTGCAATTTTGTTCCATTTTATCTTTTTTTTCGTCCACTATAGGTACCGATCGAGCGGTGCTAAAAATGATTCATTCATACCCAGAAAAATACCTGCGACACTCACTGATTTTTTTTTTTTTTTTTGTTAATATCATTTCGCTCAGTTTTTGAAAGGCCATTTTTCTTGATTTGCAGTGCAGCTTAGTTTTCTTGATATGATCTAAAAATTCTTTCCGTGAAATTAATATGAATTCTTTACTTGTATCGAATTTGACCTAATAATGGTCAAAAATGGATTTAATGATAAATTGACCTGGTTTAACGAAACCAATTCAAAGATCATAAAAACGAATAAGAATAAAATGGTTTTAGTCTGCGGCGGTCATTTTGGAACACCCTGTATTACGGACGACGGCCATATTTTTTATCGGGGAATATTTAAAAATATTAATGTTATACGATAACAATTATTAATAATTCAAGTATATACATATATCTAATTAATTATACCGCATTTTTGGTATTTCGACTCGATTTTAATAGTACGCCTATAAAAGCAATACAAACAACCAAAAAATAATAGATTACGAATAATTTATTAATTTCCACAAATCTTTTTAGAAATCTTTAATTAATTAAAATTTCGGAGGCGCTCAGTTTTTGGACGGGGTAGGAGGGTAGGACCGAAAATCATTCGACAGAATGTGCTTCGTTTTTAATTTAAGCACTTTCATTACAATTTATTCATGATTTTAATCCGTCCATATTATAAAGATGAATAAAATCAGAATCAGAGAAACAATTCCAACTTCTCTATTTTATCAGAAAATAAACTTCGGTGTAAAATGTATTCCTTTCAAATTTAAAAAATAAACTTCGGTTTAAAATTTATCTCAAAATCCATTCTGTTTCAGATTTTGGTACGCAAATGGTATGTTTTTATACCCTATTCCATAGAATGGGTATATTGTATTTGGTGTGGAGTTTGTAACATAGAGAAATAATACCGTTAGGTATGGAAAAGTATATATATTCTGACTCAGAATCAAAAGCCTAGTCGATTAAGCCATGTCCGTCCGTCCGTCCGTCCGTCCGTCCGTCCGTATGTATACTCTCTAGAGGTCGCAATTTTTGAGTTAGAAAGCTGAAATTTGGTACATATAATCTTTGGTTCAAGAGTAAGGCTAAGTTCTTGAACCAGTAAATTCCGCCCACAAAAACGCCCACAATCGCCATTTTTGTTGAACAACCTCAATTTGGTAAAATTAAGTTATGTTTTTTGTACAGTTACAATAAAACCATAACGCTTAAATTTTGCACACGCAAGCTTTAGGTAAACCTTCCTCCAATTTAATAAAAATATTTCAGTTTGGGCGTGGCTGACGCCCATTTTTCATACAAAACCATCAATATTGTTTTTATAAAATAACAAATGTTATATTAGAGAGAAAAACATAACATTTTGTGGGTATTACTTGTACATAAACATCTTGTGTATGAAATCAATAAATTTGATTTTGGGCGTGGCTGACGCCCACTTTTCAATAGAAACTATTAAACATTTGTTTTTGTAAATAAACGGTATTTATAATGAATCCGCAAGCCAAAATTTGGCGTCTCTTAGTAGAAACTAAATTGTTTGTGTATGAAAAGAAATTTTTGAGTTTTGGGCGTGGCTTTCGCCCACTTTTCATGAAAGAACGAAAAACGTAGTTTTAAAAATTTAAGGTACTACCAATATTATTTAATTTAAACCTTTTTCCCTTCCGTTCGGTTTATGAAAAATATATTTCTACATTTTCTTGTGTAAATTTTTTCAATACGCCCACTTTTGAAGGCGTGATTTTGATAAAATACCTTTGTTCAGGTAAGATTGTTTAAAAACTACTCGATTCAGCTGTAGTTTTACACATATGCCTAAATACTGATCAAAGCTCAGTTAGTGCTAAAAAATTTTAAGGCACGCCCACTTTTTAGGGGCGTTTCCGTCAAAAGTTGTATAAGGCATTAATTTTTTAACGTTTTTTAACTATCGGTCGCAGTTTTGAAGTAAAAAGATGAACACTTAGATTTATATTCCTTGGTTACGTAGCAGAGTGTGGTCCAAGAATTGTTAAAAACACCCATAATCGCTATTTCCATTCAAAATCAAAATTTTAAAAATTTAAGTTTTGTCTTGTTTCGTTCAAATCGATCTGCAAGAATAAAATTGAATGTCACTGAGCTCATACCACATACCAATTGCCTTGGCAATAAAAAGTTTTAACTTTGGGCGTGGCGCACGCCTTTTTTTATTTTGCCAGCACTAATTGAACTTCACACCACACAAAATTAATGTTATTGAATTTTTTTCTGTCTGCTAAAGAAGAATTTTGTTTCTGAAACTGAAACATCGGCTGGCTACGGGAGGCAGACGCATACACACACAAAAATATAGGGAATAGGGTATCCAACAGTTCGTTGCAAACGTACTGTAGCTCTCGCTTATGTTTTTTTACCCAATTGTTACGTGGCTTTTTAAAGCAAGCTTACCTGGTTTGCTTGACGCTGGACGGTTGCCGCGGCGTCAAAAGAAAAAAAAAAAAAAGACACCATAGGTAGACCTTTTAAGATTGTTTTTTTTTCTCTTGATTTTTTTTTCTTCTTCCTTTGCCTTTCTGGCTTACACATTATTCGGGCTTCCTAAAAGAAATAAAATTAGTAAATTGGCTTTTGAAAATAAAGATAAGGAAATGCCAATAAATAAATTATTAGGGGTATTCTCGATCTGGTGCAACCAAGTATTGTAAAAGTGCGAAATTGTTTGTATTTCTTGTAGATCGTGAACTCACTTCTTCTAATCTGTAGCAAAACTCACACAAATGTCAAAATCAGGTTGACACAAATGTCAAAATCAAAAGTACAAATTTTACACCCTTGTATTTTCCTGTTGCAATGGGGTTGAGGTATAGATAAAGTGCAAAAGTGTAACAAAATGACATCCAGTATATTTGTTGTTGTATTGCAAGAAAACGTAGCACTTCTCCACTTTTACAATGATGCAAGACAAGTTACACCAGATCGTGAATACCCCTATTGTGTTCTGAAAAGTTCCAAGTGACAACACGGACATTTTTCAGAACCAATATACAATGTAAAAACATTGGCAATTTCCAAAATTATTATTCCTAAATGTTCTCAATACGTTAAAGAACAAATTGGAATAATAATGCTGGAAATTTTAACACTTTAAATTAATAAAATTAAACAATTTATACTCACCTTCTTCAATTTGCTGCATCCCTACTTGTTTACGTTTTGTTATTTGTTTTTTTGACAGTTCCTATTTAATGCTTGAGTGTAATGTTTACCTCTTCAGGTGCGCAGGCGAATGTAGATATCTTTCTTCCTCGCACCTGAAGGAAAGGGGGTCAGTTAAACAAAAGTGAATTCGCTCAGTTGTAAAGTCAAATGAAAATGAATTTTAGTGTTCGCAGATGGGGCGAATTTAAGGGAAATTTCTCGATTTACACTTAGACTTATTAAATGTGAGGAAATTGTGTGGTTTTCTTTAAAATATGTATTAAGTTCATGTTAAGTTAAGTTATGATGGAAAACATCATTATTAGTGCAATATGTAGGTATGTAAGTTAGATTTTAAGTATGTGGGCCAGGGGTATTTTGCAATTTTAAGATAAGGATAGGAGATACTACCTATTATATTTTTTTTTATAGATATGGATTAAAATAGTTATCTCACTCAGATGTAGAGGTAACTATTTACATACAGGTAAATGAAGACTGGAGGTTGACCTTTATGAATTTCATGGTCATAGATGAACTTTTTTCGCAATACAAAGTACAAATTAAACGGCCATTGTGCATTCGAATTTAAAATTCAAATAATTCTTCACAAAGTGGTTTTTCTTTAAGTGGAAAGCGAAAAAGCTTGGAATTTTGTTAGAAAAAGTACCTTTTTAAGATAATAAAGGCAACATAAGTGGTAAATTGAAAAATTATTCAAGTGATATTAATTATGTACTAAATTAGTGATTATATATATATAGAGAGAATCTGGAAAGTGCAATTTCAAGGAAATTAAACGTAAATCCTTAAAATAGTAACTAGGAAGAATCAGATTGCAGAGGTATGTAGTTTCTTTGCGAGATCTCGCTATAGATTGATTAAAAGTGCATTTCATAAATAGGTTCAGGTTCTACTTCTTGAAACTGTCCGAGACGATATCTGTGGGCCTGAGCCTCTGCCGGTTTAATTTTCTTCTCTCCAACGTCAGTGAAGACATCCTGAGAGGAAGCCTTCTTTTGAAGAGGTCAAAAGATTGGACTTCAGCAGAACAAAAAACCAGAATAGTGTCCAGCATTTTGTTTTTGTATATACCTAGTGATATATATATCAAAATCCCAAGAGGATACAAACATTTATTCAGTGGTTTTGTGAAGAGGAAAAGCTTCGCTGAGTTTAAATAGAAGGAAGATAATTAGTTTTTTTAAAAGTAAATTTAACGTTAAAGACAAACTGAATCCTTGAATTAGTTTTTTTTGTGTGTAAAGAATTTAGTTCTCCTTTTTTTTATATCTCAATTTTGTTTGTATTAGTTTAAAATTTGGAAAAGTGATTTTTGTGGTGGTTGCTGAATTTAAATAGTTTTGTAAATTTCTAAATCATATTATCAACACGTCGTGTCAACAAATTATACCAGTTCTTCAAAGTACTGCCGGCAGGACAACGAGGGACCAGGAAAACTGTGAGTTACAAAGTTACATAGATATCTAAACCGAAAGCAGGTCATATAAAATTATTTAATTCACACCAGTGCGACTTCATTTTTTTTTTTCAAATAGGTTAGTTTATTTTTTTTTATTACATTTTTATTAGTTTTTTAGAATTTGAACTTTTGGAGAGCTCAATTTTTGATGCAGTATTTAAATAAAACTTATAACGTTATTTGAAGTATAAGGTGTTATGAGTTGCTAAATTTTTTTTACAGCTAAAGGTGTGTGGAGGCGGACAAAGCCGTCCTGATGCAGATCTCTGGTAGTATGACTTGACCAACTGACTTTACGCTACAGACAGTTTGTGACTGGTTGGTCATTTTCGGGGTTATTTCTGAACATCGGCCATGGAAATAACGTCGGAAGTATCTTTCAGATACTTGGGTGGGTTGGCCAGGCCTTCGTCAATACCATCAGACGAGCGCTTGGAATTCGGTAGTATGGTACCTGGAGGGGGATAAAAAAGTTAAGTGCTTTAGTTTTAGGGTTTAGACTAAGGTAAATTTAAGTTGTATATAAGTTAAGTTCGTACAAACGAACTTTAACTTTGGTGGAGGTGGTTTTATTTCATTATTTTTATTATTTTTGGTGAAGGGATTTTTATATTATCATTTATGGTGATGGGAAATTTCATTTTTTTTATTATTTTGAATTTTAGGTAGGTTTAGTTAGGTTAGTTTGATTTTGAAAAGCACTATACTTACATGTTCCTTCAGGTAGCGTCAAAGTCCTTCGATTTGTGGTAACGTTTCAAACCTTTTAGAGTAGAGTCATTCCTTTTCCAATCTCCTCTTCCTTTCCTTTAACTTTCTTCTTTTTCTGGCACGATAATTTTGATTGTCGAGCAGGAGGGATAAGTGGAAGCGGCAAAGAACCACCCCCATTTCCGTCGAGCATAGCCGTGCAACGACAAGCGTGCCGCCGCCCTTCTACTTTCCCAAAGTAAGTCCCCCGTGGAACCCTGACTCGCAACACAATCGTCGAGTATTTTTTACACTCATGGGTATTATTTTGCGCTAAAATCTGGTGTAGATATATAACTATTGCGGTGCAGGATTTAAACCAATAGGTATATTTTTTAAACGTCCAGTGTATAATATGTTCTAGTAACCGGAATAATTTTTATACCACCAGCACTTTTTATGTACCGAAAATTGGTATATTTTGTGAACAGCCGGTGTAAATTATAAACGACAACGCGGTATTTTATCCACCGAATTAAGATTAATTGTACAAAAAATGAACTCAAAAGTGGTGTATTTTTTTATATTTAAAATGTATATTACGAAAGTGCAAAAAATACTCCAAATATTTTGGTGTATTTTTGACTTTTGTGCTATTTGAGCGTGTGGGGGAGGAGGAAAAAATTTTCAAAAATGATGGGCTGTTGGTTGGTGGTTGTATGTGGGGGTGGTTGGTTGGTGTTTGGGTTAAGGGGTGAACAAAAAATGTCACAAATGGTGGGTGGTTAATTGGCTGTTGTAGGTGGTTTGCGTGGTTAGCGGTGGTGGTGAAGGGGGGAGGAGGGAAGATGATTAGGTGTAGGGGAAATTGTCAAACATTTTGATTGATAATAATCTCATAGTCCCAATTTACATTTTCATAGCTTAAAGGCTTTTTCTTGTTCTGATCCATTCTACACGTTCTTGCTATTTGTCATATTTTGTAGGCGAATTTTGATTTAAATTTTTATTTTACATTTAATTAAAATTGAGATTATTCGCGTTGTAAAGTTGTTTCCAATATCTGATCGAATCTTTTTTTTTTAGATCCAAACGTGCTCTTGGTACCGAGTGGATACTTAATTGATGCCACTTCGCAGGAGATTATAACGATCCCGTGTAAGCCAACAAATCCTGACATCGAAGTGGAATTAATAAGACCAAACGGGCAGGTACAGTACTTTTAAACTTATCGTGTAATCCACAAAAATACAATACATATCAGCGATCGAAGTTTGGTTCTCTCCTTTTGCATACAAGCTTAAAATTAGCTTATGTGTGATAAAGCATGAGTATGTTAACAATTTCTCGTGCATTTTAAAGCAAAATAAAAATGCATACACATGGTTCATACCAGTTTGGCCCAAAATTAATCTGATTAACGATTGAAAATTAATGATTAAAAATCATAATCAAACAATTTGATTAAGATTAATTAATCATAATCAAATTTAAAATGATTAAAATTATTAATCTTAATCATTAATCGTTAATTTGATTATTCGATTAAGTATTAACTTTGCCTAAATAAAATGTACCTATAATAAAAAAAATTGTGTGGTTTTATGAAACCACGATGCAAGTATTACTTTTTTTCGGAAAATTATTCGATTTAGGGTATTAAAATCACGTTTTTATCTTAAACTAACAGTCTCGGCAGATAGCGCGATGGTAACTAGATACAATTAAATTTAATCAATTAATGATTAGTGATTAATGATTAACACCAGTAATAATGATTAAGATTACTTTTTTAATCATGATTAATTTAATCTGATTAAAATTAATCAAATTAATTAATTGATTACAAAATTAATTGATTAATGCCAACATTGGTTCATACACATACCGTGGTGGATATAATATTATATTTAGGGAGGTCAGGAGTCGAACCGGTCTCTGCCGCTGGTCTGTATTGTATGTCTGTGGTGCAAGCCTGGTGTGTTCTTAATTGTGTTCAAAGTTCAACTATAATAGTCTTTACTTTCTGGTGAAGAGAAATAACTCACGCGAAATATAAGAGCAACCAACGAATGGACAAAATGAAATTCAAATGCGATATAAAGTATTTATGTAACTAATTTTTTTGGCGTTAACAAGACTATGCCTAGACTCCGGAATCAGCGTCTCTATGACAATGTTCGATTACATCCTGCATATCTTCATGACAAACTCCATCATCTGTATTGATGGTAAGACTTAAACAAAGTGACGGTCTTAATTCAAAAAGAAGGCCTTCCCTCCCTCTGGTCCTTAAAAATATATCTACTCGTTATCAAGAAAGTTTTAGTGAATCTCTGTATATACCTACTATAGACAAGACCTTTCGATGCCTTCAACATCAGCTCCAAACGATATTCGTACTCAAAAAGAACTTACCCGTAACAATTGATATCCTCATTTCCAAAACCAGCTATATCTGACCGGTAGGTTGTTTTGAGTAAAATGTCAAAAACCTGTAGTTATAATACAGAAGATATATGGCAAAATTATCTTCTACAAATTTATTCTTCACGAAATTTTAATACAACTAAGCTTTTCAAAATAAATATTACTTAAGTCCTTATATAGAAAATTCTTGCTTAAAATTCAGTATATCTGTTTTTTGAAGTATAATTAATTATATCTCCTTAATAAGGCCATTTTTGAAAGACCTTATTCAATTAAACTTCCAAAAAACCCACTTTATTTCGAAAAACACCGTATTTGAACACAAAGTCTTCTGTAAAGGCTATTTTGGAAAAGACGTTTGGTGTTCAATAGGCTGTTTTGGAAATAAAGTCGGTTATTGAAATTGAATTACTACGTCTCTGACCTGTTTAGACAATTATTTTTATTTGAATCAGACGCGCCTTAAAAAGACCTAAAAAATTACATGCATGTTTCATTTTCCAATTTTTTCCGGTTAACTGGTTTTGGAAATCACCTCCTCAATTTCAAAAATGATGTTCGTTCCCAATATTAGTTCTGCTTCGAGAAATATGGATTCTTATCATTTTGCTACCAAAACGTCAGAGAGCTTTGAACCAAAACTCCGATGGTTTATTTCAATGCAATTCTTTCAATCCCGTGGTTCTGACTTCGTGAAACTTAATATAGGATACACTGGTCCTGTACGCTATAACTCGTTAGAGCCGGCCCTGACTTTACCATTTCAGGCCCGTTCAAACTAACATACGAGTACATAAACCAGTTCACTTCTCAGTATGTATTTGCATATCTCCCATTCTTAAGTCCCCGACCCATAGAATCCGTTGGTCCGTTGCGGCAACGCATCCGTTGACGTTTGCAGGATCGCATCGCCGGATTGGGGGTGACCCAATGAATGCGTTGACGTTCCGTTTTTTTTGTCTTCTTTTTTTTCTTCGAACATGCTGCAAAAAATTATGCTTACATATAATATGTATGTAGGTAATATATTAAAATAATTTCATTCACCTTTTTCAACGAATCACAACTGTAACCAAAACCATTAGAAGAAGAAATATATTTCTCTTATTCAACGCCAAAACGAAACCATTTCAATGGAAAAAAAAATTGCTGTCAACCAGCTGTCAACGGATTGCCGGAGAAGAAAAAGTTAAAAGTTCGGCTACTTCTGTCCGTTGCGTTGCCGCATGCGTTGTCTATGGACCACTTCTCGTAAGAACACGTGTATTTAATTGAGCTGTCAGTTGATTTGCCGGACGCACGGACGCAACGGATTCTACATGTGTCGGGGCCTTTACACCACGATCCACGATATATTATTGCTCAAGATATTGGCCAAAAACTGCAAAGTGTTATTGCCTTCCTGCAGTTTTAAAGGAGAACATGCTGTGTCGCAGTGATGGGCAATTGGTGTATAAAACAGTTTTTTACATTTCTTACGTAAAAAACGTAAATAATTGTAAATAACGAGTAAAAAATGTACAAAACGTAGAAAAAAGTAGAAAATGGTATAAAATGGTAAAAACGAGAAAAGAGATTTATTTTGACAGATTTAGACATTCTTGGTCAAGATTTTGGTTAGAGAACACCATCTGCCAGTTTATAATTTTTATAAATAATTTATCATGTTAACACTTTCTTAACAATACTATAAAAATGCCACGTCCAAAAACAACGAACTTCGAAGAGTAAAATTTTGTGCTTCTCAAGGAATATGGCATTGAATGAGTATGCTCTAACTGCATATTATTTGCACCCTTTTTTCGATAATGAAGTCCTTACAAGTAATCAAATAGGAATTATCAATAACTTTCTTCTTAGACTTCTAACAGGAGAGGGCATTGAAGACTGGCATGGTTTTAAGCATAAAACTCGACTTGAAGTGCTTTATGAGAAAGATATAAAAAAAACCTGAAGTATTTTGGAGCACAGCAGGAATGGAATACAGCTGCCTTTCGAAATTGGCCTTAAGGTTAATCAACATGCCTGCCTCATCGCCATAAATTGAAAGAGTTTTTTTTTTCGAATTGGGCACAAATACACACCCCTCTTCGAAATCGCCTGACGTTTGAAAGGTCAAAGAAGTTGATTCACATTTATTTTACTTTAAACAGCAAACAAAATGAAGCATTTTCTTTGGAGCTGGATGGATGGCGATGATAATGAGGACCAGTGATGGCTTATGACACAGTTTAATTTTACCACATAACATTTGAAGTTCGAAAAAATAAACCTGGTTACAAACATTATTCTTAAAACAGTACCATATGAAAATAAAAGAATTTTTTTTAATTTTATTTTCTAAAAACAATAAATTAAAAAAAAAAAAAATTAACTGCTTATGGTTCTATAATTTTTTACAATTTTTTACGTCACATGATTTTTTACCATGAAATTTTAAGTTTCTTACGTCAAGTTATTTACATGTAAGAAACCCGGTAAAAAACGAGGCGTAAAAAACCGGCACAACAGTGGCTGTGTGAAAGCGATTTTTTAGTATAGGTACCTACATCGGAATCTTTCTTCATCTTTTTATACCCTATTCCATAGAATGGGTATATTGTATTTGGTGTGGAGTTTGTAACACAGAGAAATAATAGCGTTAGGTATAGAAAAGTATATATATTCTGACTCAGAATCAAAAGCCTAGTCGATTTAGCCATGTCCGTCCGTCCGTCCGTCCGTCCGTATTTATACTCTCTAGAGGTCGCAATTTTTGAGCTAGAAAGCTGAAATTTAGGATATATAATCTTTGATTCAAGAGTAAGGCTAAATTCTTGAACGGGCAAAATTCGCCAAAACAAAAACACGCCCACAATCGCGATTTTTGTTGAACAACCTCAATTTGGTAGAATTAAATTATGTTTTTTGTACAGTTACGATAAAAGCATAACACTAAAATTTTGCACACGTAAACTTTAGGTAAACTTCCTTCCAAATAAATAAAAAAAAATTCAGTTTGGCCGTGGCTGACGCCCATTTTTCATACAAAACCATCAATATTGTTTTTATAAAATAACAATTGTTATATTAAAGTGAAAAACATTAAATTTTGTGGGTATTACTTGCACATAAACATCTTGTGTATGAAATCAAAAAAATTGATTTTGGGTGTCGCTGACGCCCACTTTTCACTAGAATTTATAAAAAAATTGTTTTTGTAGATAGACGGTATTTATAATGAATCTGTAAGCCAAAATTTTGCGTCTCTTAGTAGAAACTAAAAAGTTTGTGTATGAAAAGAAATTTTTGAATTTTGGGCGTGGCTTACGCCCACTTTTTATGAAAAAACGTAGTTTTAAAAATTTAAGGTACTATCAATATTCAATTTAAACCTTTTTCCTTCCGTTTGTTATTTGAAAAATATATCTCTACATTTTCTTGTGTAAATTTTTCAATACGCAGACTTTTAAAGGCGTGACTTTGATAAAATACCTTTGTTCAGGTAAGATTGTGTAAAAACTACTCGATTCACTGCTGGAACACAATGGAGCCGGAGTCGGATCCGCGAACGCAGCCGTATCGCATGTCAAAATATTGAATACACACGAATTCAATGTTGTGAACACAAGAGACGGATCCGCAAACGGCGACGGACGAGTTGGCCAACTTTTAATAAATACGTGCGTATTTTTGACATTCCATACAAAAAAACAGAGCAACGTGCTAATAAAATCCTTTTAGAAATTAGGTCAGGGTACAAATATATGAAATAGACTATACATGATGCGATATATGTTTTATCATCTATTATATGCATATATGTATGTTTTTCAGTGGAAATTGTAAGAAAAAGGAGGAGTACGTACGACTCCATTGTGGGCACTTCTAATTAGGTACGTACGGCATGCGATACGGTTGCGGATGCGGTTCCGGTTGCGTTTTTCTATTGTGTTCCAGCAGTCAGCTGTAGTTTTACACATATGCCTAAATACTGATCAAAGCGCAGTTAGTGCTTCAAATTTTTAAGACACGCCCACTTTTAAGGGGCGTTTCCGTCAAAAGTCGTATAATGCATTAATTTTTTAATGTTTTTTAACTATCGGTCGCAGTTTTGAAGTAAAAAGATGAACACTTTGATTTATATTCCTTGGTTACGTAGCAGAGTGGGGTCCAAGAATTGTTAAGAACGCCCATAATCGCTATTTCCATTCAAAATCTAATTTTTAAAAATTTGAGTTTTGTCTTGTTTTGTTCAAATCGATCTGCAAGAATAAAATTGAATGTCACTGAGCTCATACCAATTGCCTTGGCAATAAAAAGTTTTAACTTTGGGCGTGGCGCACGCCTTTTTTTATTGCGCCACCACAGCACTGATTGAACATCACACCACACAAAATTAATGTTATTGATTTTTTTTCTGTCTGCTAAAGAAGGATTTTGTTTCTGAAACTGGAACATCGGCTGGCTGCGGGAGCCGAACGCATACACATACAAAAATATAGGGAATAGGGTATCCAACAGTTCGTTGCAAACGTACTGTAGCTCTCGCTTATGTTTTTTTTAATGCGTTGGAACCTATTTAATTTAATAAAAATTCAACAATGTGTGTGTTAGTTCCAAAAAATATTAAATTTTTTTAACATTCCACAATATATTGTGCAAACCGAAATAACTGTGCAATAAACTCCTTACACGCAGTCAATATTACTGCGCAATAACGAGTACTGCGCAATAATATGGCGTGGTGTAAGGCTCGCATAAGAGCTGGCTACATAAAAAAGTGATTATCAGATACACAATTAATTCCTTCTGTAAAATGATTGTACGGGATTCCATGCACCTAGCTTATATTAAATGTTTCCATAATTGCACGCATCGTTGAAGCAAGCCGTCTGCCAGCACTTTAGCCCCCCGTAAAATGTCTGTCAACCTTTTTTACATACACCCACCATTTTTGACAATTCCCCCCACCCTACCCAACCAAAAGCCCTCATCCACCATTTTTGTGAATTTTGTCCTCACCCCTCCTCCAAACCAAATCCCCCTCACCAGTAACCACCCACCCGACCTAAAAACATCAACTAACCACCCACCATTTTTGTGAATTTTTTTTTTCAACAACCACCCAAATAAATCCTCCACCAGTAACCACACCCCACTTACAGACAACCACCCACATTTTTTTTTTTTGATTTTCACATTAATATATCCTCTCTGAGAAACTCCCTACCCAACTCCTCTTGAGCTCCCCCTTTTTGATCCAATTTTAAGTTAGCAGTAAGTTTAGTTTATGTTAATAGTTTTACGGAACGCTTGTATTAAGCCTAACAAATACATAGCTAAATAGAAAAATCGCTTAGATTGAATTTTAAAATATGTAATCACTAGCCTTTACCCGTGTCTTCGCTCGCCTTTCAGCTGATATAAAAGTAGTTGTCCTGTCCCTCGAAATCTAGCTCTTTTTAGCCCGATCTTTATTACTCCTCTGCAAAAGATTAGATTTCCATTTTCAGTTCGAGACTATAATATATCACTGTGCCAAATTTCATCCAGACCCGTTCAGTCGTTCTTGCGTTATTGAGCAACACACATCCAAACATTCACATTTATAATATTAGTAGGATGATCAAAAAATAGGCAATTATTATTGTTTCAATAGGTTAGATTTAAGAAAAAAAAATTTCGCCGCGAATAGCAAAATGATTGCTACGAACTTTAAGTCTATTCGCGTTTCACCTTCCACATACCATCCACTTCGGCGCAACGAATTAATTATTCGCGCTTGACTTTCCTCAAAATTTCAATGTGCTGTTGTGTTATACGGACACGACTGGGTCGCACGAACATGCTCTAATGTGTGACAGTGGTCTAGGGGCTTAAGATTTTGATAATAATACATTTTTCAAAATTCTTAAATAAATACTTAAACTGATTTAAGCTGAAAAAAAGTACGCCATTTTATTTCTTGGATAAATTTGAATTTATGAGAATAAATTTATTAAAATCTGTTTATCGGTTTTTGGGAAAAAAGTTTTTTTTTTTGATAAAAAAATCAAAAACGCCAGTTCATAGGTATTCAGCAAATACATTTATTAATAATTTTTAGAAAAAAATATAATAGTGGGTTTTCAAAATATTAATTTTTTTTAATATTTTTTTAAAAAGCTTTTAAAAATACAAACAAAATTTTTTTTAAATATTGGTATGCAGTACAAGTTGAGCTACCACAACTATGTGTGAAATTTTGAAAGAATCGGTTGAGTCGTTTTCGAGATAGTCGAAAGCAAAAAGAAACGGTCCTATGGAAAGTACCGTTCTCAGACCTCTTTTAAAACTTTTTTTCAGCCATATGATTGGTCGCACCTAAAAAGCAACACTGATTTTTTTAAATCGAAATCATTAGAGCCGTTTTTGAGAAAAATAAGCTTTAACGTAACGGTTATATGGCAGGTACCGTAATTTTTTGAACTAAAAAAAAATTCCAATTTTCCCTCTGTACAATACCTAAAGAACTCCATATACCAAGTTTGAAGGAATTCGGCCCATACAGACAGACAGACAGACAGACATACAGACATACAGACGGACAGAATTTTTAGACCATCTTTTTTCGTCTTCGCTATCATCGTAATGTCATGTTTGATTGTTATCTCAAAACTTTTTTTGTCGACGAATACACAACTTGCCTTATAGTACCTATAATCGCAAGTAAAAATGTATGTGAATGAAATCGCTATTCGTCGATTCGTCGTTCATTGTTCGCTCTTATGTGAAAAGTCCTAAAGTTGTTCCACAAGAATGTTAAAGTTTATTTTTTATTTGTTATAATACTATGTTACTTGCTTTTTAATAAATTTTTCTGTCATACATACAAAAAATGTGAAATTTTCTTTTGTAGATTCTTAACGGACACACTGAGCACAGTGAATTTCAAACAAATAATGATGTTGCTAGTTTTGATAAATATACTGGTTTTAAATTGAGAATTCAAAACATAAGAGATGAAGGTTTGTATATTTGTCACCCAAAGTTCCCATCAACTTCAAATCTGGATGAAACTACTTCATGCTATGTTTTTTTCGAGGTAGAAAAAAGAATTTCGAAAAATGGTAAATCAAAATTGATTTTCAAATTACTGAATGTTCTTATACCATTGCTTACTATACATACATATTTAGTAAATTTACGGCTCATTCTCATTATAACTTAAGCCAATGCTTCACCTTGTCTTGTCCTGTTTCATGAAACAATTGTTATTAAATCTTTTAAGTTCATCAAAAATATGCTTAGCTCTTGTAGTAGGTACTCACAAAGACTATTAAAATGTAACGTTGGATGCCAGGTTCCTTAATTGCAGTGCACACCTTCAGACTGTCCAACTAGAGATTTACCCAAAAGCCGCAATAACTCTGGGCGTCTGCTGTGCAATGCAAAGTTACATATTTTTTTGTCTTCCAACGAATTGAAAGATGTAAAGTTTGCTCTGTGTGCCTCCAGAATCTGAAGTGAGTACGTTATATGTGTTTGTATTTCTTTCCTTTTACACAATTTTAATTTGCCTTGGTTGATATAAAACAATACTTCAATAAATCGATAACGTTCTATCAATGTCCTATAATCCCATAACATGCACACACAATCAACATTGTTAAGAGACCATGCATTTCAAATGTTTAATGATAACTATGATGCATTATTTTACTTCCGTTATTTATAAGTTAGTGACCCTTGAAAATGTTCTCGATTGATACACAAAAATACTGGTACACTTAAAGTGTAGTAATAAGTATTTTTTGTGTATCTCGTATTTCTCCTATAAATCGTGCACAGATAAGGTGGCGGTTGAACTATGAGAGTATCTTGTGCAAAAAGTGCGCCAATGGAGTACAACGGGAGTTTACTTCACTAACATCAACCATTTATAATTAATACGAGCCTTCACCTGTCTCCAAACACTTGTCACTTGTCATCACCTATTGCCTATCACCTATCACCTATCACCTATCACCTATCACCTATCACCTATCACCTATCACCTATCACCTATCACCTATCACCTATCACCTATCACCTATCACCTATCACCTATCACCTATCACCTATCACCTATCACCTATCACCTATCACCTATCACCTATCACCTATCACCTATCACCTATCACCTATCACCTATCACCTATCACCTATCACCTATCACCTATCACCTATCACCTATCACCTATCACCTATCACCTATCACCTATCACCTATCACCTATCACCTATCACCTATCACCTATCACCTATCACCTATCACCTATCACCTATCACCTATCACCTATCACCTATCACCTATCACCTATCACCTATCACCTATCACCTATCACCTATCACCTATCACCTATCACCTATCACCTATCACCTATCACCTATCACCTATCACCTATCACCTATCACCTATCACCTATCACCTATCACCTATCACCTATCACCTATCACCTATCACCTATCACCTATCACCTATCACCTATCACCTATCACCTATCACCTATCACCTATCACCTATCACCTATCACCTATCACCTATCACCTATCACCTATCACCTATCACCTATCACCTATCACCTATCACCTATCACCTATCACCTATCACCTATCACCTATCACCTATCACCTATCACCTATCACCTATCACCTATCACCTATCACCTATCACCTATCACCTATCACCTATCACCTATCACCTATCACCTATCACCTATCACCTATCACCTATCACCTATCACCTATCACCTATCACCTATCACCTATCACCTATCACCTATCACCTATCACCTATCACCTATCACCTATCACCTATCACCTATCACCTATCACCTATCACCTATCACCTATCACCTATCACCTATCACCTATCACCTATCACCTATCACCTATCACCTATCACCTATCACCTATCACCTATCACCTATCACCTATCACCTATCACCTATCACCTATCACCTATCACCTATCACCTATCACCTATCACCTATCACCTATCACCTATCACCTATCACCTATCACCTATCACCTATCACCTATCACCTATCACCTATCACCTATCACCTATCACCTATCACCTATCACCTATCACCTATCACCTATCACCTATCACCTATCACCTATCACCTATCACCTATCACCTATCACCTATCACCTATCACCTATCACCTATCACCTATCACCTATCACCTATCACCTATCACCTATCACCTATCACCTATCACCTATCACCTATCACCTATCACCTATCACCTATCACCTATCACCTATCACCTATCACCTATCACCTATCACCTATCACCTATCACCTATCACCTATCACCTATCACCTATCACCTATCACCTATCACCTATCACCTATCACCTATCACCTATCACCTATCACCTATCACCTATCACCTATCACCTATCACCTATCACCTATCACCTATCACCTATCACCTATCACCTATCACCTATCACCTATCACCTATCACCTATCACCTATCACCTATCACCTATCACCTATCACCTATCACCTATCACCTATCACCTATCACCTATCACCTATCACCTATCACCTATCACCTATCACCTATCACCTATCACCTATCACCTATCACCTATCACCTATCACCTATCACCTATCACCTATCACCTATCACCTATCACCTATCACCTATCACCTATCACCTATCACCTATCACCTATCACCTATCACCTATCACCTATCACCTATCACCTATCACCTATCACCTATCACCTATCACCTATCACCTATCACCTATCACCTATCACCTATCACCTATCACCTATCACCTATCACCTATCACCTATCACCTATCACCTATCACCTATCACCTATCACCTATCACCTATCACCTATCACCTATCACCTATCACCTATCACCTATCACCTATCACCTATCACCTATCACCTATCACCTATCACCTATCACCTATCACCTATCACCTATCACCTATCACCTATCACCTATCACCTATCACCTATCACCTATCACCTATCACCTATCACCTATCACCTATCACCTATCACCTATCACCTATCACCTATCACCTATCACCTATCACCTATCACCTATCACCTATCACCTATCACCTATCACCTATCACCTATCACCTATCACCTATCACCTATCACCTATCACCTATCACCTATCACCTATCACCTATCACCTATCACCTATCACCTATCACCTATCACCTATCACCTATCACCTATCACCTATCACCTATCACCTATCACCTATCACCTATCACCTATCACCTATCACCTATCACCTATCACCTATCACCTATCACCTATCACCTATCACCTATCACCTATCACCTATCACCTATCACCTATCACCTATCACCTATCACCTATCACCTATCACCTATCACCTATCACCTATCACCTATCACCTATCACCTATCACCTATCACCTATCACCTATCACCTATCACCTATCACCTATCACCTATCACCTATCACCTATCACCTATCACCTATCACCTATCACCTATCACCTATCACCTATCACCTATCACCTATCACCTATCACCTATCACCTATCACCTATCACCTATCACCTATCACCTATCACCTATCACCTATCACCTATCACCTATCACCTATCACCTATCACCTATCACCTATCACCTATCACCTATCACCTATCACCTATCACCTATCACCTATCACCTATCACCTATCACCTATCACCTATCACCTATCACCTATCACCTATCACCTATCACCTATCACCTATCACCTATCACCTATCACCTATCACCTATCACCTATCACCTATCACCTATCACCTATCACCTATCACCTATCACCTATCACCTATCACCTATCACCTATCACCTATCACCTATCACCTATCACCTATCACCTATCACCTATCACCTATCACCTATCACCTATCACCTATCACCTATCACCTATCACCTATCACCTATCACCTATCACCTATCACCTATCACCTATCACCTATCACCTATCACCTATCACCTATCACCTATCACCTATCACCTATCACCTATCACCTATCACCTATCACCTATCACCTATCACCTATCACCTATCACCTATCACCTATCACCTATCACCTATCACCTATCACCTATCACCTATCACCTATCACCTATCACCTATCACCTATCACCTATCACCTATCACCTATCACCTATCACCTATCACCTATCACCTATCACCTATCACCTATCACCTATCACCTATCACCTATCACCTATCACCTATCACCTATCACCTATCACCTATCACCTATCACCTATCACCTATCACCTATCACCTATCACCTATCACCTATCACCTATCACCTATCACCTATCACCTATCACCTATCACCTATCACCTATCACCTATCACCTATCACCTATCACCTATCACCTATCACCTATCACCTATCACCTATCACCTATCACCTATCACCTATCACCTATCACCTATCACCTATCACCTATCACCTATCACCTATCACCTATCACCTATCACCTATCACCTATCACCTATCACCTATCACCTATCACCTATCACCTATCACCTATCACCTATCACCTATCACCTATCACCTATCACCTATCACCTATCACCTATCACCTATCACCTATCACCTATCACCTATCACCTATCACCTATCACCTATCACCTATCACCTATCACCTATCACCTATCACCTATCACCTATCACCTATCACCTATCACCTATCACCTATCACCTATCACCTATCACCTATCACCTATCACCTATCACCTATCACCTATCACCTATCACCTATCACCTATCACCTATCACCTATCACCTATCACCTATCACCTATCACCTATCACCTATCACCTATCACCTATCACCTATCACCTATCACCTATCACCTATCACCTATCACCTATCACCTATCACCTATCACCTATCACCTATCACCTATCACCTATCACCTATCACCTATCACCTATCACCTCGAAAATATTGTTATAATTTCTTCATTTATTTAACTAGAGTTCCCAGACCCAGCGGCTCGGATAATCTCCTTTCCATCTGCACATGCTTTACTTGGTGAAAAGTTTATTTTAAGGTGCTTTGTCGATATGGATGGTGAATCTGTGGTTGAAATTATATGGGAAAAGCCAAACAAAATTGAGTCTGCATATGGTCGGTCAAAGTTCAAAACCTTGTAAGTCGAAAAATTCGAAAAAAATATTATTAATGCAAAATAATCAGAAAATTCAGAGCCATATTTTGGTATTTTCAGCTCAACAATATTGTTCCGAAAATTTTTCAGGAATGACAACTTTAAAAAACTAGTATTTATAAATCAGATTGAAAAAATTTAGCAGTACCTCGCCTCATACTATACTTACGAGGTATTGCATAAATAGACAATCAGGTATTTTTTGATTTTTGAAAAACTTGCAAAACCGACTTACGAGGTTATGAAGTTTAACTGACGAAATGTAAGTTTTGTGTTATGTATACCATTAAAGCTATAAATTTAAAACTATGTGTAGAGTTTATGGTGGTTATGAGGCTCCCTAAAAATACGTAATTCACAGTGCAGTTTTGCACTAAAAATTATATATAGTGTAAATTTTATCGAAAAAAGTGCGTCTTAGAAGAGTATAAACGGCATCTAACTGAAGCCCACCGTTCATACTTGGGCGAAACGCACTCAGGCAACAGGTTTTCTTTATTTTATTTTAATAATTTAAAAAACCAACATGGTATATGCTCGTGTTAAATTTAAAAGCAACAACTTTTGTTCTTGTTTTTTCATTTAATTTTTCAATAATTCAATATTTTTTCTTTAAATTTTAATCATCTATGTACATCATGTGTTAAGGCTGAACTCTAAAGGGGTAACCATAACAGTAGAAATACTGAAATACATGATTGTGATTTTTATACATAACCCGAAATGTTTTTTGAATAAGTTTCGGCAAGTTTCGTTCACTTGCGTTTCCGTACGTAATGGACGCTTTGAGTCGTAGGTACATTACGTACGAAAATCTGATATTCCTTTTTTTCTAAAGGGTGTTCTTCTTCTTATTTCCAAAGGATATTATGGACAACAACTGATGAACTTTATAAATCTTAATAATTGTGCGAGAACAGGCAGTTTGTACCTCACCCCGGTTTTACCAGATTGCTCCTTTTCATCAAGTTTGCGCTCGCTGTCGCATTTTACGGACGAAGATTTGACATCTCATCTGACTGTGAATGGTTGTGAGAGTGAGAGGAAGAGTGAGAGGTGTGCTGACCACAGATATATGTATATTGTATATCCTCTCTGGTGCTGACTTTGTGTGTGACGACACAGATCACAGTCCCCAGTGGGAAATTTCATAAAATTCATTGAGGAATAACCTGCTTTTTCCTTGAGGAAATGGGAGTTGCAACAGCTTCTTTTCTGCTGATTCCTTTGAGGAATTTAACATGGGGGTGTCCTAGGCCAAGAAGCACATGCTTACATTCTCGATGAACATTCATTAATGAAATCACTACTTCCTCAGAAGTTGGTTATTCATCAGCTTGGGTGATGAAAAACATGATGTATTCTCATCAAACAGAAAAGTGGATTAAGGCAACGAACTGATGAACTTATGCATGACTTTTCCTTATGAGAATCACCGCATACTTTTCTTTAATAAAATAACTATTTCAATTCCGTACAAAAGACAGTTGTTTTCTTATGTGTCCCAATCACAAAAGCAGATGATGGGTTTCGAGTCATGAACTGAGGAAACGTTGCATTACTTTTCACTGACTTTATCATTGCATTTAATTTTTCTACTTATTCTGCTACTGAATTCATTGAGGAATTCAGCAAAAATTTTCATTGACGCCGAATTTCCTGCTGGGTCATCTTATTGTTCAGAGGAAAATATGTAGATGTTTTACTTCCACGGCAATCCGTCCATTAAGCGGCCCATGCACACAACACAAGTGCGTGCACCGGTGCATGCCGGTGTCATGACAACCGTGGACTTACTTTGGGAAAGTAGAAGGGCGGCGGCACGATTGTCGTTGCACGGTTACACCTGAAGGAAAGGGGAGCAGGTAAACCAAAGAAATTTCGCTTAGTTTCAAGAGTCAAATCAAAATGAATTATAGCGTTGCCAGATGTGGTGAATTTAAAAGACATTTTATTATTTATGTGTAGACTTTTTAAATATTAGGAAATTAGGTAGATTTGTTTGCAAAATGTATTAAGTTTATGGTTATTTATGGTATGATGGAAAACATCATAATTAGTACAATATAAAGGTATACAAGTTTAATTTTAAGAAGATAGGCCAGGGGTAGTTGCGATTAAATGATAAGGATAGGAGATACCACCTATTATTATTTTTTTTATAGATATGAATCGAAATTTTTATCACGCTCAGATGTAGAGGTAACTATTTACTTACATGAAAATGAAGACTGGGGTTGACCTTTGTAAAGTTTCATGGTCATAGCAAAGTAAAATCGGAGTGCGAAGCATAACGCAAACGGCCAATTGTTCTTTTAAATTTCAAATAATTAATTCAAATTCAAAGTGAATTCTTTTGCTGGGAATTGAAAGATACGAATAAGTTTTGGAAATACATCCATTAAACTTCAAGTTGGAAAAAAAAGAAACAATTGGTACCTATACCAGTGAAGTGATATTGGCATATATATATACTAACATATAAAATTATTTAGTCAGCTTAAATTTTGAAAAAAAAAAAAAAAAAAATTGATACGAGGGAACGAAGCCTGAAAAAAGTTTGGATAAAATTGATAAAAAAAAAATTCAAAACATCTTTCTAAAATAGAACAATTTAGGTTTTGGTTCTACTTGTCGGAGCTGTCAGGAGCTACATCAGCGGATCTGAGCCTCTGCCATTTTTTTTGGTATTCATCGAAGACATCCTAACAGGAAGCTTTCTTTTGGATAAGGCCAAAAGAAAAGTTTTCATCAGCACTAAGACCGAGATATATATGTATATATATAAACCAAAGATTCAATTGCGGATATGTGATAAGGAGTTGCTTCGCTGAGCCCAACTAGGAAGAGAAAGTTGAACTAAGGAAGGAAAGAAAGTGAAATTGAAAAAAAACTGCAAGAGTTTATAAAATTTTGTTTTGGTGTTGAAAAAAATTCAGTTCTCCGTTTATTTAAACTCAAATTTTTTTAATTATTTAGTAAATTTTATTTTTGAGAAGTGAAAGTGATTGGGAGCCGATTTTAATAATCCTGAATTTTAATTGCTGATTTTAATAATACAATATACTAGCATAACCAGTTCTTCGACGTGCTGCCGGCAGGACACCGAAGGAACAGACAAGTATTGTGACAAAAAAGTCATATTTGATTCTTAAATTCAGGCACAATTTTACTTAATTTTTTTTAACTAGGTTAGTTTAATTTTTTGTATTACATATACAGTAGACGCTCGATATGGTGAACTAATAAAACTGTTATCATGTATAGAGAAGATTATAACGAAAAATGAATCAATTACTGGATGATAAAAATACATATAAGATAACAAGAACAGATCCAACATCAAAAATTTAATACCATGAACAACAATTTAGTTAATGATATATTTAAAAAACAGTACATTAACTTAAGTGAAAAAGTGAAGTTAACATGCTCTGCACCCTCGGCGCTAGTGTTATATGGCCTTCCAAAGATCCACAAACCGAATTTACCTCTTCGTCCAATAGCAGCATCCACTAATGTTCCCTGTTATGGATTATCCAAATACAGTAGACGCTTGAAATAGTGAACCTCTATGTAGGGAACTATCCAATATAGTGAACCACCAGAATTTAACACACACTACTCTAAATAGTGAACTATGAGAATCTCAATATAGTGAACTTAATATTTTTTGGGCGATATTCAAAGAAAAATTATCTGTTGCAATGCCTGTGAATGTCAACTTTCTGAACAATTTACCACGTGTTTTTTTTTCACTTTGGCACGAACAAACAAAAACAAGTTTTGATATGGCTTCGCTTTTGATACAGATTGTAGTCGTTTAAGTAAATTCCAGGAAAAAGTCAAAGTCTGTTAAGTATTATGTGTATTATGATAAGACATATGTTTAGGATATCTGGCCTTCCGGAGGTGAAAACCAGTGTTGGATAGTTACGCGTAACTTTGATATTTTAATTAGTTACACGTAACTAATGTAACTTATGTAACTAATGTAACTAATGTAACTAAATGTAACTAATTGTAACTAAATGTAACTAACTATAACTAATAGAATTTTTCAAATACAAAAACTCACATTTTATGTTAAATTGAAATTTAGAACTTCCGTCCACAAACCCGATCGAATGACGTTTGACTACACTGTATTAGGGCAAAGCTGGATGATTGATATTGCCATCGGGCCAGCTGCCAGCTGTGGCAACGTCAACCTGGCAAGGAATACGTTTTTCAATTACTATATTTCTGCAAAAAAAAAAAATTTAAATAATAAAACAAAATAGATCTCGTTTGATTTCCTTTGGGCGAGCCAAATCTGAAATTTGAGACCAAATCTGAGATCAAATCTGAATTTACCATACAAAAATAAATCAAAATAAACAAAGAAATGTCCAAGAATCTCAAGAAAGAGGGGAAAACTTTAAATGTAAGTAAAAATCTTTTGTATGCTCCAAGAATATAATATTTTATTAGATTTCCTTTTCATCAGGAATACAGTAATTTCAATATGTATTCCTTGCCAGGTTGTCGTTGCCTTGCTAATAAAAGAATTTTGTCAATAGTCGATTGGAATTCAGGATGAAATGTGATTTTTTTTTATTTTTTATTATTAAGTTAGAGTTAGTTTTATTTAGTTACAGTTAGTTACATTTAGTTACATTAGTTACATTAGTTACGCCAAATATTGGGCGTAACTAATTCATATTAGTTACGCGTAACTAAACGAGTAACTTACTTCATGTAACTTACTTGCCAACACTGGTGAAAACTAAGCTGTACAAATGGTTTTTGGAACTACGAAGAGAAACTTTGCAAGATAATGGATTTAATTTAAAAAAAGGCAATTTCAATTTATGAGAAAATTAATGGAAGCTGGTATAGTATATAAAAACCGCCGCTCAAAATAGTGAACAATTTCGTTATAGTGAACAGGTTTGGTTTTTAATAGTTCACTATATCGAGCGTCTTAATAATATTGATAGGTTTCGTTGACAGATCCGTTAGACTGTAGTGTCCTCTGGTGCCTAAAACTCTGTGTCTTGTAACAGATAAATAATAATATAATACACTTTCAAAATTATATTACCATATTAATGCAAAGCAATTTTATATTAAGGTTTAATAAGAAAAATAATTAAAAAACAAAGATTTTCTTAACCACACTCGGAGTTTCCAAGTAAATGTTGGCCGACCGTGGTTGCAGTAATAAACATTTATTTTGAATCAAACAAATATTAATAATATTGAAATAAAGAATACATTTCTCAGATATCTAAGGTGACTAGCGAAGAGGAGACCTATTACATAACATCCCTAACAGTTGTTCCATGTGAATACTTTATGGCAGCGTTCCTTAAACTTTTTAAGCTGCGGAACCCTTCACGGAGCACAAATATATTCCGGAACCTCAACTCTTAACGATAAAAAAAAAATGAAAAAAACAAATCTTAAAGTATTTCTTATAAGTTACTCGTATATATTATTAAGGTTAATGTGAAGAATGAAACTGTTTCATTGTTTGATTTACTATTGTTTCAAAATTGACTTCTATGTCCGAAAGTTGTATTCATATCAGGTCAATAACAATAACTCCACAATTATTGAGCTTCACATTTTGCCCGATACCGTATCAAAAATCGGCAATACGCGTCGTGTTACCGAGTCCGAATATGTTTTAAGCGGCTTATACACTGGTCAAAATCTCATCAAGCATGTGAGAGTGTGTGCGTCATGATTGATGAAAAATCAAAAATTTTTGATTTTTCTTAAAGCATTTAACGTATACGGATTGCACACACTCTCACATGATTGATGAGATTTTGACCAGTGTATATGCCGCTTAAGGTTTAACATAAAAGACGCAAATTTGGAAGTTTAGTCAAATTTCATTCTGACTATACTTTCATTGTTTGTGTGATTTCGGTACTATGCAGAAACTTTATAACGGCTAAGCATGAAAGATATACCCACACACAAGCAATTTAGTGTCAAATGTTCATTCTCTGTGAGATAGTGTGAAGCAGAAACTTAAAAAACCTATGTGCGGACTCTTCTCACACGCATGCATAATTCATGCGATTGTGGATCGTAATTTTCATGATGTTTTTCATCTTTTTTTTTGCATTTGTTTTTGAATTATGGGTTGCTCACACTTAGATGAAAAAAAAAATATTTTTTTGAGCAAAAATGTTTTTAACAAAAATTATTTTTGTATTTACTGTTTTTTATTTCAAGAAAGTTGCGGCACCCTTACCACTCGAACCGAGGCTTTAGAGAATATGCAAATCGTACTGTTATTTCACGTAAACTTATTATACAAAATTTTCAAATAAGTGATGAAGGATATTACAACTGTTGGGGAAAAAAGCGGAGTGGATACAGAACAGAAAAGGCCTCATACTACTTTAAACAATTAAGTATGTACATAATTTATTTGAACGTTAAAAAATTCTTATAAATAAAATAATTTTTTAAAGGAAATGGAGAAATATTTTTCGATAAAAATTCACCAACTAATTTCACTTTCTTTGGAGACACAACTAGGACTGCTGAGTTTCATGTGAATTTTCAAAGCCTTTTGGCTTTGGAATTTACTTGGACTTCTCCCAAAGGAATACGCATAGGAGGAACATATGATGAGAAATTTTCTAACTTTTCAAATGAACTATCTTCATATATGCAAATTAAAAACATATCTGTAGAAGATAGCGGTGAATACATTTGTACAGCAACCAATAACATGTCGATGAAAACGGTTAAACTGTGGGTTGATATAAGAGGTAAGTTCACATAAAATATGCATAGCGGCCTGAAACACTAAGAACCTATTAAACCGAACCGAGAAACTGAAGCTGAGTTCTCTCAAATGAAAATAGGTCCTTTTCTTAAAATGCCGAAAACAACAAATTTCTACGAATTTCAACCAAATTCTGTTTCTTAATACACACAATTTCACGAGAGAATAGAACACTTTCTCTTCCCGCCCGATTCTGGCCCAAGACATTTCCTTGGGCTGAAATTGTAGTCCGGTAAAAATAAAAAAAATAGTGCTATTGCTACAGACGTTTTGAACACCATTTCAAATAAATTAAACAACATCCCCATCAATACGATATTTCTGGTAACGGGATGTTTTGTCATACAAATATATGAGACAAAGTTGTAGACCATGAAATTATCTACAAAAAGTTGTTATTATCATTTTTTTTTCTAAGAATAACCATTTCGGCGTGATTTTATAACTTGAAGGAGTAATTTTTTGTTTAGGTGGAAAAAGGTCGGAAGTTAATGAAACTTTATGATGTTGTTCATGGATAGTTAATCAACATTTTACGAACTGTCCTCGAGGGCCCTGTGGAAAATGACTAGGGGTAGGGTGGGGAGCACGCCTGTAGGTATAATTTTCGACCTTGCTCTGGTTTTTCCATAGTAACTTTTTTTCTTACGGCCTACGGTAAAAACATTTTCAATTTTTGTAGAACGTTAAGTTTCCTACAATTTTGATTGTACAAAACTGATGTACATATGTCAATTTTGTAACCGAAATATGGTGCTTCTAAAAACAGGTCATTGTTCAAAATTTGCTAAAAAATGAAGCTTATTTCTTCTGATATACCCGAATAAAAAAAATTAATGTATTTATAAAAAATAAAAAAAAAAAAAAATTAAAATAATTTTGTTAAAAATTAAAATAAAGTTAAGTTCTTCCCGATAGGCATTTAAGTACTCAAGAAACCTTCGTGATGATATGAATCTTTGCAACCGATGTGGAAGATTATTCCACAACTTAATTGCAATAACAAAATATAAGTGCAGTACTTTTATTTTGTTTTTGTATTTCTTGTTCTCGCTCAGTTATGGGTGAGCCCGTCCACACCGTTTAGTCTGTTATATTTCAGACTTTAAATTAGGAGAGCACGCAGTTTATTTACCTCGGCAGTGTCATGGCACTCGATGGAATCCTTTCTCCTGTTTAGAACTCCACCAGATGAAAATCTTTGTATAATAAGGCTTTTAACCTGTGCTGTTATAACCCTTCTTCTAAAGCAGGGAGCAGGTTGGTGTTAACCGTTGTTTGCAGTATATTCGGAATATTTGTTGTCCGAAAACCATATCGATCTTTAAAATTTGAAATATTATCGTACAGAACAAATAGGCCGTTGACGTCATCCAACGGAAAAATGCGTTGAATATGAGATATAGTGAGGAGATCTGACGACGGCAACATAGCGAAACAATATTTCGGAAGAAATGCTCAGGGAAATATACGCGTTGGAAAACCAAAATCATCATAGAGATCATCTGTTTTTATATTTTCGTAGCCATGGCAAGTGAAAAATGAAATTGAAAAAAGAAAAAAAAAATTAAAAAACACAGCAACAAAAGTTGTTGCATTTAATTTCAATTCGAGCATTAACTAATTTGAAATAAAAAAGTAATTTCTTGACCTTGTGTGCGTTTCACCCAAGCATTAAATCATCATTTTACTGGCCACGTGCATGCTTATTTTTAGTCTTTTTGCTAGTAACAAGTCTCTCTAACAATATGTATATAATTACAGTGCAGTTTTGCACTGGAAATTATATATAAGTGTCGATTTTATCGAACATTGTGCGTCTAATACTCTGTTTAACATAAATCGGCAGTACATGGAAGATAGGGAAATTTGTCTCTCATTCGCAATCTTCCGTAAAGGCGTTTCATACAAAAGCTCTTACAGGGTTTCCGTAGTAAGCATTTCAGATAAGCAACAATCTGATAAAAATGTATGTAGGGTTACTGTAATATCCGCCATTCACACTTATTTAAAACACGTCCGTATAGTACCGCAGTCGCGTATAAAGTAAAGTTACATTTATTCAATCAATCAGTTTCTGACATTTCATTGGTGTTACCAGGCACTACATTTCTGGCATCTAAAACAGTAATGCCAGATACTACATCTATTCCTTTCTTTTCAAAATTAAAATATAAATTTTTTTGAACTTTAAAAATAGAGGGGAGTTCCAAAGTGTACGATACTCAATTAATGATTTTCCATTGACAAATCGTAGCTCTGGAGATATGATGGCACGTTTCTCCTTCGGGCCATTCTAGTTGATGTTTCTATATCCAAGGGATCTTCATCTGACGTCGCACCTGCTTGTAATGCTGGTAATGTCATATTTGTTGTTGTTGTTGTTGTTGCTATTGGCTGGGTTGATGTGCTTGGTGGAATCTTTTTAACATGCGTGACGTTTCTCCGATACCGAGTGCCAGTGCCTTCATTTTCGACAGTCACCTCCGATCCTTTTCGTTCCACGACTTTGTAAAGTGTAGGCTCGAATTTTGTAGCTAACTTGTTCGTTATTATTTGCCGCTTTACTACCACTTCATCCCCTTCTTCGATATCATTTGTCTTCGCATGACGCTTACGATCAGCATATTCTTTTCCTTTCAACTTCATTTCTGCGTCCCTGTCACGCAACTCATCATCGATTTCTAAGCGTTGCTGCACAAATGGTAATTTGTCACGAATGTTTCGCTTGAACATTAATTCAGAGGGCGTCTTCAAAGTAACCGAATGGACAGTTGACCTGTACATCAGCAAGAACTTTTGCAAATCTTCTCGCCAATTTCCTTTCTCATGCTGAGAAATTATTAGCCTTTTCAATAATGAGCGGTTTTGTCGCTCCACTTCACCATTTTCTTGTGGCCAATACGGTATTGTACTTTGCAATCTGATGTTATTTAGGCGACAATATTTCTTAATTTCCTCACACACAAGCTGAGGTCCATTATCCGCTTTTAAGGAAATGGGTAAACCAAAACGAGCGAAAATGCATTCCAGGCGCTTAATTGTCTCAGTTGCATCAATGTTCTTCATCACCTCAACCTCGAAATACCGGCTGTAATAGTCAACAACCACCAGTAAATTATGACCCGATGGCAACGGACCCTGAAAATCGATTGCTAAATGTTCCCATGGGGCCGACGGTAGCTCAGTTCTTCTTAGCGGTTCTGGTGCTGATGGTGCGATCACTAAATTACAGCCTCGGCAGTTTTTCACAAAATGACATAAGCCTAATCACCCAACGTTCTATTCGAGCACATGGTTTTGATTTTGGTCCAAAAAGAGTCTCAAGTGCTTTATGATCCGTCACCAATTCGAAATGCCGTCCAAATAAATAAAAGTGAAACCGTTCAACGGCCCATACCAAGGCAAGCGCTTCTTTTTCGGTCTGTGCGTAGTTAAATTCCGACTCCGTTAAGCTCCGACTGGCATATGCTATAATTCTTGCATCGCTTTCTTGAAATTGTGTCAAAACTGCTCCCAATCCAACTGGACTAGCATCAGCTATGACTTGTGTTCGATATTTGACATTATAGTACCCAAGTAGTAAATTATCTGTCAGATTTCTCTTGAGTGTTTCAAATGCAAGTTTTTGTTCTGGGCCCCATTCGAACTTGACCTCTTTTTTCGTGAGTCGTCGCAACGCTTCACTGACGGTTGCCAGATTGGGAATAAATTTGCCAACATAGTTCACTAGCCCCAAAAAACTACTAACTTCCTCAGCACTAACAGGAGTACGAAATTCCTTCACCGCTTGAACTTTGTCGTGCTTCGGTTTTATTCCCGACATCGATAAAATATGCCCATAAAATTCAATTTCCTTCACACCAAATCTACACTTTTCTTTGTTTAATGTTATGTTGTATTCCCGTACGCGATCTAAAACCTTTCGTAGTCGTACATCATGAATATCTTTACTTGGTGCATAAACGACGATGTCATCAATATAGCTGATCACACCCTCGCACCCAACTAATATTTGTTCCATAAGTTTTTGGAAGATCTCGGGTGCACACGTTATTCCAAACATCAGGCGAGTATACCGGAATAACCCCTTTCGCGTCATAAAAGTGGTAATCTCTCTCGATTCTGGTGAAATTTCAACCTAAAAAAAAATATGTAATCAATCTTATCCCACAAAATAAAAGAATAGCCATTGTTTGTTTGTTTTTTTTTTTTTTTTTTTTCATTTAATTAACTCATTTTCAAATTCACATTTTTTTTTTTTTTTTTTTTTTTTTTTTTTAGTATGTAGGTACTACAATAGTTATTTAAGTTAACCCTGAGAGAAGCAACAAAACAAAACACAACAAAAAAAAAAAACAAGAATGAAATGAACGAACGAAAACTAAACCTGGTGATACGCTTGCTTAACATCCAGTTTCGAAAACCACTTCGCTTCGCTCAAATGAGGCAAAAAGTCATCCATAGTTGGTAACGGGTGGTTTTCTCGCTCGACTGCCAGATTTGCTCTGCGCATATCAACACAAATGCGAACATCATCCTTTCCTTTTGGTGCGATTACTAGCGGAGACACCCACTTAGCAACACCGTTCACCTGCTCGATAATTCCTTGACGTAGCATTTGCTCAATTCTGTCATCAACCACCTTTTCCAATGCAACAGGAACTCGACGGTATGGCTGTGCTACTGGTTTTACATCTGACTTTATTGGAATGTCAACTCTTACACCTCTGATCTTACCAAACGATTTGCAATCGATCTCCTTTGAATTGATAGCATTGACATTCACTCTATCAGCTTGTGACTCAAGATTAACTCCAATTTTCAGTACCCGGAGAGCATATCCTGTTTCGTATCCCAGCAACACTTTTCCGAGTTCATTTGCCACATAAAAATTGGCCAAACTTTCGTTTTGCCCTGCCTTGATGACAGCGGTGAACATTCCAACGAACTTAAGTGGATACCCCCCATATGCCCGAAACTCGATATCAACTTCTTTCTGCTTGCGCATTATCACAATGTTCTTGGCCTTCAAATCAAGCCATGACAGCTTGTCAATAACATTATATCGGACACCTGAGTCCACGACTAGTTCGATTTCAATGCCACCTATAGTACACCAGATCTTGTTACCATCATCATTTGGATCAATGGAAAATACGTCTTCATTTTCCTTTTTATTTGAGTCAATACAGAAAATGTCATCGTATTCGTCTTCAATATTCTTACAACCAAGCTTGGCATCCGTGTCCACCATTTGTACGTTTTCTCGCTTGAGTTTGTTACTTTGTTGCTCCATATCTGGTTTATTGCTCTTTCGTTTACCAGTGAATCTATTCTGGCTTGCAGATTCACGGCGAAAACAGCATCTTGAGAAATGATCATTTAGACCACACGTATGACAAGTCTTTCCCTTAGCTGGACAACTATCATCCGACGCTTTGTGACCTTTCGATCCACACCGGCCACATATAATGGAATAACTAAAGCTTTTGCTGGAGTTTAGTCTACGATAGCCCTTAAACTTCTGTTCCGTTTCAATTTTGCAAACGCTTTCTTCTTTTTGTCGGTCTGCCATCATTGAACTCACATTATCAGCAGTAGTTATTGCGTCATTTCCAAAAATTTTCTGTTGTTGTGCCACTGCTTCAAAAATCCGTGCCATTTTTACGATGTGTTCTAATTTCTCATCACCACGTTCGAGTATTTTCTGCCGTAATTTGTCAGAATGGCAGCCACTGGTGATTTGATCACGAATATTTTCATCGAGCTGCTCACAAAAATCAAAGCGCTCAGCCTGTTCCCGCAAGCGCATTGTGAACATATCGATTCTTTCACCCTTTGTTTGCTTCATTTTTCGGAAAATGTGCCTTTCGTATGAAATGTTTTGTTTTGGCTCGAAAAATGCACAGAGTTCTACAACCGCTTGCTCATATTCGTCTTCCTGTTTAAAGACATAACCAGAAGCCAATGGCCCTCTGCGTACATCGCTTGGAATTTTCCTTTCTGGCAGCGAATAGTAAACTGTCTGAACTTTCTCGCCCCCATAGTGCAACATCCAATTCAATTTCTTATTCCCGTTTTCCATCGAGTTCGCTTCAGCAAAAATTTCAAAACCACGCAACCATTTCCTCCATTGACCACCGCAATTTCCATCTGCCTTGAAATCAAACGGTGGCGGTCCATCTGTCAACCGTGTCTGTAACATGCCTGAAATTTAACAATTTAACATTAAATCATCAGCCTACATTTCAGATCACCATATAATAATAATAATACGAACTTATTCTATGCAACTTTTTTTTTTTTTTTTTTTAAACGATTTCAATTCAACAATGTACAACATTCAATTGTTTGGTTTTACGTTAACCAAGTCACCGCCGAAGAAATGCAAAAAAAAAACTTAAAACAATGAAGAATGAACCAAAAAAAAAAAACAACCACAAACAAAAAAACCATAATTTAGAAACTTCTAGACATTGCCGTCACCTTCATTCACCAAACGATCACAAACATGCGATCGCTTTTCCACAAACATTTTCATTTGATTTTTTTTTTTTTTTTTTTTTTTTTTTAGAACAACGCTCCAACATTCGAGCAACAACTCCTTTTCTTTGTTCTTATTTTTTTTTTTTTTTATTTAATTTAATTTAATTTAATGCTCCATCTTTTGAGTCGACAACATCTTTCTCCTGCTCAAAATTAATTGCAACAGCGAGTATTCTTTTCAATGCTCCATCATTCGAGCTTACAACGTCTTTCCCCTGTTCTAACTTTATTGTTGGAACAGCGAGTTTTTCAATGCTCCATCTTTTTGAGCTATCTATTCAGTGTTATTGAATCAGATATCAACGAATTCAACTTATTTGCGCTGATAAACAAGCCGCATTATATTCTACTTACCTCTTGTTGGTATCTCCTTGCGTAGGTGCGTCTGCTCCTCGTCGCCAAATGTAATATCCGCCATTCACACTTATTTAAAACACGTCCGTATAGTACCGCAGTCGCGTATAAAGTAAAGTTACATTTATTCAATCAATCAGTTTCTGACATTTCATTGGTGTTACCAGGCACTACATTTCTGGCATCTAAAACAGTAATGCCAGATACTACAGTTACCGTTCTTTTCTTAAGGTTGAAGTTTTCATTTAGGTACTTTGTTTAATTTAAAAAAAAAAAAAAAACAAATTTATCCTTTTGAACACCACCAAGAGGTAAAATAAAGGACGCGTTTTTAAGGGTATGTCCAGTAGGCCTAATCCCTTTAAAATAAAAAATTAACAAAAACAATCATTTTATTCATTAATTCGTGTGAAGTTTAAGAATAAATAGCAAATATAACACAAATAAGTTTTAATTCATCTTTGTAAAGCTCTAAGACCAAAAGCTCATCAACAGAAAACGAAAAAAAAAAACTGAACGAGCTACCAAAAGGACAGAAAATTTGTTTATAGTACCTAGTACATCAACCAAAAAATAGTAATAGTAGTATTTTAAAAGAAATAGTAGTACCGGCCTTTTAAAGCCTTGCAAATAAATGAGCATCAAATTTTCGATATAAATATTTTATTTTGAACAGTTTTTTTTTTGACAAAATAAATAAAACAACATATAAATATAAATTGTATAAAAAAATTTCACAATTGGCTTGCACGCAATTTCTCTAATGTGTGACAGTGGTCTTGGGGCTTGAGATTTTAAAAAAAAGTTAGCAGAAAAAAAATCATATGTAGGTAGGTATCTACTTTTATTATTTGCTAGTTAAAACTTTTTTTTTTGGAAAAATGGAGTAAGTCAACAGATTTCTTTTAGATACTGTTATGAATTTTTTTGAAAAAAATATCAAAATCGTTCGAAAAGTTTAAGAAAAAAACTTTTTAAAAAAAAAAACTTCCAAAACATATTCCAATTTTTTTAGTATGCCAATTTCTGGCAATTTGTAGTCAGGAAAATAATAGTAAAAAAAAATTACAGAAACAAAAAAACTTTTATTGAAAAATTTAAGAATTATTTTTAATTCGATTATAAAATGGCTTCCACATTAAAAATTTCACTGAAATCCGTCAAGTGATTTACAAGAAAATCTGATTTTTGAAAAAAATGCGTTATATAATAGTTAGTTTTAGAGCGAGAATGCTTATTCCAAATATTCCTCTATAGGACGTATTCATAATACATACTGTGTACCAAGTTTGGAGCAAATAGATAAAGCCGTTTATGCTGTAGGTGCCGATACAACCGCAACAAAGCAGATGACAGACAGAAAGAACTGTCGGACTTACTTTTTTCGACTTCTCTATCGTAATGTCATGTTTGATTGTTAGATTTTTGTTCACAAATCAACAACTTGACTTATAGTAACCATAATGAAAAGTTAAAATAACATTTTTAACTTTTCAAAATGGCTACTTAAATAAATAATATGATCATGTAGCAGAGCAGGATAAGCAAATTCAAAAAAGACAAGAAAATTTGAAATACAAATTCTGCCTAATAGCATAAAACTAGGAGTGGAAACAGTTTTTTTAAGGGTGACATTATTTTATAGTTTGCTGCTTAAGTTTATTTTATTTTCGAAAGGAGGAGTATGGTGGTCTCGAAAGGAGGATAGTCCTCCGATAATAGTACTTTCAGCAACACTGCCGGTAACTCTGAATGCACGTCAATTTTATAGGGGTTGATTTTGAAATAGCCAATCAGAATCAGTGCACACTCAGATGTGCTCTGAATCATTGCCGTCTAAGGCCATACCAGGGACCTTGGGCACACACAAATTTGGGGCCCTGTTGAAAAGTAAAAAAGTGAATGACACAAACATTTTGAATGTAATATGATTCGAAACCAGTAGAGAGTGATATGTTTAACAACGTTTTTTCGTCGCGAAAACAACAAAGACGGTTTGCCGATGGTATCAGTTGCCAGTGCTTTTAAATGTGTGTACTTTGTTAATTCATCGATGGAGTAGATTAAAGTGTAATGTAATGCAAAGACGGTTTGCCAACAAGCGGACAGGCAACGTCGCTTGAATCACATTGTTCATCAGTTTCAGATTGTTCAACATGATTATGATCGATTCCACCTTCAACTGTAAATTATGCAGAGGAGTTTTTGGCATATCAAGCGAGTTCAAAAATTACTTCAGATAGTTGGTCGCTTCATATATATGTCGATCACGCTTTCAACGGATTTGTGTGAAACTGCATTCTTCAGCGATTTGATTTTGAATTTTGAAATTCAAGCTATCGACGTCCTTATTATTCTCTGCACCATTGCCAAGCACCAGCCATTGACTCGAGAAATCGGCAGTCGATGGGTCGCTCTGCAATGTGACTCTCATGTTCGTAGTCATGTTTCAACGTCTTGTATCCAACCAACTCATAAATCTATCTGTTTCGTAGCTCAGAACACAAAAATAGTAAAAAACCAATCTATCTATTATTATTATTATATATATAAAATTCAAAATTTGTGTGTGTTTACGCGATAAACTCGAAAACTATGCACACAACCCCATTGAGTTCTGAAAGAAATTTGTTCTAAAAGTCATAAGGATGGTTTATAGAGCAGTCCGATACCATTCAGATAGATGGCGCAACAAATGCATTTTAAGTGAACTTTGTCAAATAACTAAAAAAATTTGAAATATCTTCAGCGAGTAGACTGCAAAGTTTAACACACGCAACAGCAGTATCGGACACTATTCGTCAGCGGAACAGTGCAACACCATCCGGAAAAATAAAATTCGTATGAAATTTGGTCAAAATTCGGTGAGTTTAGTTTTAATATATTCTTTGGTAGGGTTTTCTGAGGACAATTGGTAAAAAAAAAACAGCTAAGGGTGTTGCAACAAATTGGACTGCAAAGTTTAGGCTAGAAAAAATAAAAATCTTATGTTTTTATTTGATTTTAAACGTTTAATCAGATTGTAGATGAAAATATGGAAGGATCTTCTGAGTACGCCTACGAAGGATTGAAATGGTTTGCAACAAATGCATTTTTAGTGCACTTTGTCAAATCTATCTATCTATGTACATATATAAAATACAAAATTTATGTGTGTTTACGCACAAAAATCTTGAGTGCTAAAAGAAAATTTATTCTACAATTCATAAGAAAGGTTTATAGAGCGGACGCACGCGTGGAATTTTACGAAGAAAGAAAGGAATTTTTTTATAAACATAAGAGGAGTAAATGAAATATTAAGAAGAAAAATCGAAAGGAAAAGAAGATCATAAACATGAAAAAATTCGCAATATTTGCATGATTTTTTATGAACAAAAATACTGCGATGATTGATCGATTAAATAAAATTGACTTGCGTTGTCGTTATATATATTTCAAAAATCAAAAATTGATAATCAATTCATGTTGAGAGGCAAAACATATTTGCGTGGTAAATATTTATGGTGACATTCACTGTCATAAATGGTGTACATATGTATAATAGGACATAAATATTCTATTTAGTTGCAGATAGTGAGCAGTGAAAATTAAACCAAATGCCACGGAAAAAGACATCTATTGGAAGATCTACACGTAATTTGAGACGTGTGACAGCCGTTATAGCAGCAGAAACGGATGAGCAACGTTTTGAATGAAATGAAAAAAATCGAGTTCAAACTGCAACTGCAAGAGCAATGGAAACGGACGAACAGCGTTCAGAACGAAATGAAAATAATCGAGTTCCAACAGTAACTGCAAGAGCAAGAGAAATGGATAAGCAACGTGAAGCGCGTCTCCAGAATGAACGTTTACGACAAGCTCAATTAAGGTTGCGTTCCGATTTGAAATTAGAGGCATTCAATTACAATAAAGACTGCGACTACAGTTTGTATATAAATGTTATGATTGGTAAGATGGATATAGTCTGTTTGTATTGCCGTGCTTTGAAGTTTCAGAAAGAGTCGCCTGGAATGTGTTGTTCGAATGGAAAAATCAAATTGCCTCCACTATATGAGCCACCAGAGCAATTGAAAACTTACATTTCTGGAACGAATGAGCTGTCAAAGCACTTTTTGAAACATAATATTTCGGAACTTCATTATAACAATGTTCTCGCAAATTCATCCGTTCAACACAAATGGAAAAATGCAGTCAATGTTGTTTTTGGTGGATTTTCAGCTCTTTGCGCTGAAGATGTGCTGATTATAAGAATTCCGATGATACCCACCGACCTACCGTTCAATTTCAAGCGATTGCAATTTCCTGTTCGCCTAGCCTTTGCGATAACAATCAATAAAGCTCAAGGACAATCGCTTGCTGTTGCGGGATTGAATATTGAGAATCCATGTTTTTCCCATGGCCAGCTATATGTTGCATGCTCCAGAGTTGGAACGCCGAAAAAATTGTTCATTTTCGCACCGAATGGAAAAATTAAGAATGTTGTATATCCGCTCGCATTACAGTAATTATTTACAATGAACATTTTCATTGTCATTGATAAAATAAACTAAGTTTTTTCAATCTCGAAATAAAATACTTTATTCATTCTTTCTTGGGCGTAACAACGTACGCCGGGTGAGGCTAGTTAGAAAATAAAACACAACAGATTTTATAGTGGAAAAAAAGATTATGAAAAAACCACTTCAAACGTTTATTCTTTCCGAACTCTCCATGTTTTTCCATGGCTACAATTCGTTTGTAACTAACTCTTTCGTTGGATTTATTTAACTTGTTCGAAGCTTTTCGAATTCGAAAAGCTTCTCTCTCGATACAATTCAAAATTCTTTACAATCATCGAACCCGAGAGTTGCCATATCTCGGTGTTCGATACAGTCCCGGCGAAAACCTACGGTTTTCCACCCTTTCGCATTTTATTAATAATCTTTCCTACTAGTCTTAGCAAATATGAATTAATCTTAATCTACCTCACAATCTTATAATCTCTACTCCGTTGGCAGGATACAGATCTTCTGCACCGGTCTTGTCAGCTGGTTGGTTGCGGTAGTCACGACTACGTTCCTCACCAGTCCGTCTTTGCTCTGAATCAATTTAGAAGTACGTCCCAACGCCCATGCCGAGGGCGGGAAATTCTCACTCTTCATTATGCATAGCTGTCCCTCTTTCAAACCATATTTCTCTTTCCGCCATTTCTTTCTTTCCATCTTGTCTAGAAATGTGCAAGCATAGTCTTTCTCTCTTTCCATAGTCTTACTCCATGCGTATTTGGTAACTCGCCTGTAGCAAATGGCAGAGGGAGCACCAACGGTTCGCCAACCAGAAAATGTCCCAGCGTCAGCGCCTGCAGATCATTTGGATCATCGCTGATGGGATTTAGCGGCCGAGAGTTCAAAATGGCCTCTATCCCTGTAAGCATAATCCAGCATAATCTACTCCAGAGTGTAGAAAAGCCTTTTCTGGTGTTACTCTTTCCTCTGGCAAATCAGCCATCAATTGTGTTTCGAAGCGATGGTTGTAGCGCACACATACCAAGCACTTGTGTAGAAACATTCTCAATTCGCTCCTTAGCCTCGGAAGCCAAAATCTTTCCCGTATGTGCTACATCATGACCTGTACAGCTCCATGCTTTGTAGCTCTATAAGCACTATCCATGATCAGCCATGCTAACCGTGAACCCTTGGGCACGATTGCTGGATGTCGTCTTTCATATTTCATCTCTGCTCTTTCCAGTCGTCCTCCAACCCTTAGTATGCCTTTGTCATCTAGCATGGGCTTTAAGGACTCTATGTCACTTCTTTCAGGTAAACATCCGTCTTTCCTTAAATATGTAATGTCTTTCCCGAAATGTCTTTCCTGTTCTTTCCGTAATATGTAATCAATTGCCTGACTCTCCTCAAGAGATATCAGTTGAATACATGTCTTTCCAGTTCTTTCCTTCTGACGCTTGGAGCGCCTATATCTCTTTCCATACCTTCTTTCCTCTTCCTCTTGTCACTTGGCCCTTGCTCTCAACGAATTAACATACCGAAAGATAAAGCCTATTATATTTATTGCTCTTTCCAATGTGTATGTATATTCAATCACTGATACACTCTCTCCGTCTGTCGTACGTATCGATAATGGTTCTGTGAATTTCATTATCGCAAGCACTCTTATCTCATCCCTCCCCCCATCTGCAACATTTGGCACAAAGTGTTCAGATTTCCAAGTGGATAGGGGTTGCTGTAGCCAGTCTGGTCCATACAGCCAAAGTTTGTTATCGACTAGTGCTGGAGGCTTAACCCCTCTGCTTAACAGATCGGCAGGGTTGTCTTTCGTACCTACGTGCCTCCATTTTCTTACTTCGGTGTTTGTTTGTATGGATGAGACTCTGTTCGCTACAAAGGTCTTAAGGCTGCAGGGCAATTTGTTGATCCAATGCAGTGTTACTAAAGAATCTTTCCATAAGTTGTATTCAACGTCTTTCCAATCCATTGTGGTGATCACATTGAGGATCAATCTTCCTTAAAGCTCCGCTGCGGACAATTCCAACCTAGGAATTGTTACCGTCTTCAACGGGGCCACTCTAGTCTTTGCTACGAGAAGATTCGTAGTAATCTTTCCATTCGGACATTCCGTCCTGACATAAATGACAGCGCCGTATGCTTTCTCTGAAGCATCGGAGAAGCCATGTAGTTCTTTCTGAACACAAGGAGATGTACTTAGCCATCGATCGATCCTAATATTCTCCAAGTGTATTATGTCTTTCCAAAAGTCTTTCCATCTTTTCTGTAGCTCTCCTGTCAATTCCTCATCCCAATCAATGTTCAATCGCCATATATCTTGGATGATGATCTTTCCTATTATCGTTGTTGGCGCTATGAATCCATTTGGATCATATAATTGCGCAATACAACCGCTAATCTTTCTCTTTGTCATTTGCTCTATCGCCGGTGCCTTCACTACAAAGGTGAATTGATCTCTTTCCAGGAGCCATTTAAGCCCCAAAATCAAAGTCTTTCCGTCATCTTGAAATAACACCGATGATTCCTCTTCATCATTCATGTTCTTCATTAGAAGCCTGGAATTGGACTTCCACTTTCTCAATTCAAATCCTGCACCCTTGAGTACAAGATCGATCTCTTTCGATAGCGTTGTTGCTTCTTCTATGGAATCTGCACCCGTCGTGCAGTCATCCATGTAAAAGTCTTCCATTATCGCCTTTGCGGCCTTTGGAAACTCTCTTTCCGCGTCTTTCGCGCATTGTACAAGTGCTCTTACTGCATTGTATGCTGACGAAGTCATCCCGTAGGTAACGACCGTCAGCCAATACTCTTTCAGTCTTTCCTTAGGACTCTCTCTCCAAAATATCACTTGTAAGCCCCATTGCTCTTTCGCCACCTTTATCATTCTGAACATCATTTTTATGTCTGCGTTTATCGCAATCTTGTGCTGACGAAAACGCATTAGAGTCTCAAATAAGTCTTTCTGTAACTTCTCTCCATTCATCTGTATTTCATTTAATGAAATACCCTTGCTTGTCTTACAGCTAGCGTCGAAAACGACCCTAAATTTCTTCGTCACACAATGATGAGGTATGTGATAGACGATCTTTCCTTGGGCTTCGCCTTCCACCGGCCTCATGTGCCCTAGTCTTTCATACTCTCTCATGAAATCTATGTACTTTCCCTTCAGTTCGCTATCACCTGATAGCTTTCTTTCCAGCGCGAAAAACCTACGTTTCGCTACAAGTTCTGTGGTCCCTATGTCTTTCTCATTTTCTTTCAGTGGAATCGTAACTATGTACCTTATATCTCTATCACGCTGATATGTCTTGATAAAGTTCTGTTCCACTAGCTCCTCCTCTTCCGTTCTCGTGGAAGCGAGCCCAATATCATCTAATGACCAGAAACTCTTGAGCGCTTCGTGCAGCTGATCGTTGTCTATGCATGCTACCAATACTTGCTCATTGCCTTCCTTGTCTTTCAATCTTTCCTGCTCACCGAGAACAATCTTTCCAAAGACGGTGTCTATGCATAGGACACCTGATTGATGCTTTCCTTCGACTGAGACCAACATCTCTGCCAGGAATTTGCACCCGAGCAGGAGATCGATTGGCCCCTCTTTCCAATAGTGAGGATCGGCTAACAGCGATTCCTCTAATAGGCCTCTCTCTATCATGGTTGCATCGTGTCTCAACTGCCATTGGCTTGCCTTGGGCATGATCAAAAAAATCTGTTCAATCGATAGGCTTGCGTCGAACCAAGGGCAAACCTTGAGAACGACTTGGTGCTTGATGTGACAAGGTACTCCGTCAAAGCCGATTATCTTTCTTGTCACTTGCCTTCTTGGTAGCGACAGTCTTTCCCATAATTGATGACTAACTAAGTTAGGTTGAGCCCCAGTATCCAGCAAAGCTCGGAATGGCCCAACCTTCTTTCCATCTATCTCTTTTCTTACCTGCGCCGTCGGCGTCAATACTAAACCTTTCCTTTCCCTATCAATAAAAGAGTTTGAATACGATATTTGTGTCTTTTTATTGTTTCTTTTAAAGTTGTCCCATGAGGCTAGACTGCTCTCATTGGACGCGGAATCTTGTCTTTCTCTGTACTCTGGTGTTTCTGTCTTTCCTTCCTTCTTTCCTCCAGTCTTTCCTTACTCTTTCTCTGGTAACATGCGGGCTCTTTTTCGCGGCGGCATGTCTAGTCAATCTCTTTTCGGTTTGCTGTCTTTCGTTGATGTCTTTCGTTTGTGTTGCTCCTGCACGCGGTAGGCTGTCGCTCCTGCCCTCTGCAGATCTACCATCGGACAGAGCATGCTATTATGCATCTGCCTGCCTAGGCATCGGATGCACGGTCGCTGGTAACAATCCTTGGTGGTGTGCCCCAGCTTCAAACAATTCGGGCAAAGTCCTTTCTCTTTCACCACGTTATTTCTCGCCATGAGATTCAAAACCTGGAACTCTGGGCAGTTCCAGATAGGATGATCGATTGATCGACAGACGTTGCATGGCATCTTCTTGACTATGTCTTTCTCATTAGGTCGGGGCTGCCTAATACCCGACTCGGTCTTTCCTATCATCTGTCTCGACTGCTGCGATGTCGATGGCCTCTCTCCTCGTCTTTCCTCGATACTTTCCAAGGCTACTGCCCGTCTTTCCCATTTGCACGCCGTTTCTCTATCTAGTCGCTCGTGCAGCATATGGACTTTATCATGTCCCAGTGTTCAGTCGGGACGTCCTGGGCTGCCAACTGACGCAACGTTTCATGTGTCACGTTGGACATTCGTTGCAGCTCATCTGCCCTCGGAGGGCCCTGAAACATTGGGAGCTTGAATAGCTGCCTCAACAGCTCCCGACATGTAGCGTACTGATGATGATACAAATCGTTGAGCCTCTGCCAGGCTTCGTTATAGTTTCTTTCTGAGAGTTGCCACTCTCCCAGCGTGCGGGCGGCCTTACCGACCAGCGACGACTTCAGGTAGGCGAATTTGTAGGCAGGACATATGCGGTCATTGTCATGGACCGCAGCCACAAACCGGTCGCGAAACCCTTGCCATTTCGTGATGGCACCGTCAAATTGCCCCCAGGTATTCTTGACATCGTGCTGGGAGAATGGCATGTTCACTTGCGCTGAGATTGGCTGTGCCTCTTTCCTTTGTTCGTCTCTCCGTCTTTCGAGGTCGGCTTGCCTCTTCTTTAGTGCTGCTGATTCAGCGAAGTAGTATTCCTCCGCCTCTGCGAATTTTCTCTCCACTTCGGCGAGCTTGAGGTCGTCTTCAGTCTTGGCGATCTCCTTCTCGCCCGCCTTGACCTGGGCCCAGGCATCGTTGAGGGCCTCGAGCCTTACTTGGATGGCCTCAAGTTCGCTGTTTTCAAACACCTCGGAGCGCGTGAAGATTGCCATCCGAGACATTGTATTGCATCCCGCTTTAAAGGCATACTCATAATTCTCTCCTTCCATCGTCTTTCCTCTTTTGTCTTTCGTCAAGTCTTTCCTCTTTCGGTTTCAATAAAAGAAACAAAATCAAATGTAATTTGAGTTGAAATAAAAAGGAACCTGAAGAAAAAAAAAAAAAAAAAATTGTTGTTGGCTCTGTCGTTGATTTGTTTTTGTTTTGGTCTAATACGCTAGTCGCACTGCCGTGCCTTGACTGCAAGACCTCTTTCTCTCTTTCCTATATTGGCAACTCGCACCATTGTGCTTGAGTTCCATTCTTTCGTCTTTCATTTGTCGGCAACTCGCACCACTGTGCTTTGAGTTCCGCTCTTTCCGACTTTCATTTACGACAACTCGCACCACTGTGCTTTGAGTTTCGCTCTTTCCGTCTCTCGCATGTAATTTTTCTCTAAAACTCAAATATCGCAAATAACCAACCCATTAACCACTCAGCGTGTTTACTTTATTTTTTTTATTTTTACCAGCTAAAACACTTATTATAATAATTATTTTATTCTCTTACCGGTTTCTTAGGTCTTTCCTGTTGTTTTTGCTTTTGTCTTTCTCGTAATTTCTCACTTTAAAGCTTTCCTTTAGTCGCTTTTCTTTCCGTTGAACTTTAATTTTACTTTCCTTCACAATATGCACTACTTGAGTTGGGAATAATTGTACGTTTTTTATATTTGGGTTTGCTGTTTTTTTTTGGGGTTTTTTTTTATATGGAGGTCTCACTGAAGGTAAATTTTTTAAACTTTCGCAATCGGTGTACGACAATCGAATGACGATGCTCGTTGCAATGTAAAATAAACTCCCTTATTTACTGTGCCGCTTGGCATAGCTCTTTCTCTCTCTTTCCTATTTGTCTTACCTAACATGCGCGCCCGCAATGCTCATGATTATGTATGGGAAGGAAAAAAGAAGTATATGTTGATTTTGTTCGTCGCGACGACGGTCGCGTAGCTGAATGTCTTTCGGTATGTATATATTTTGAGCGTTCATGCCTGTGCATGTTTTCTTACGCTGTTTCTTATGTAGCAACGATCTTTATTTTAGGTAGCAACAATTTTGTTTGCTTACGGTAATAGTGACGCTATCTTTCCATATAATAAATGAATAGATGTTCTTACCAACTTTCCTTTTTCATGCGTATATCCACTGAAGTGGAATTATATGATGATGATGCTTGGGTTTTTTTTTTTTTTTAACATAGTGGAATGTTTGTTTTTCTTTCCAATCTATGTAGATTCTTTCCAAATTCTTTCACTAATTTCAAATTTTTTATTTTTTTTACCGATTTCTTTCTCTTTCCGTTGACTGGGTCGTCGATCCGACTCGACATGGACCAAATGTTTCGTAGCTCAGAACACAAAAATAGTAAAAAACCAATTAGAAAATAAAACACAATAGATTTTATAGTGGAAAAAAGATTATGAAAAAACCACTTCAAACGTTTATTCTTTCCGAACTCTCCATGTCTTTCCATGGCTACAATTCGTTTGTTACTAACTCTTTCGTTGGATTTATTTAACTTGTTCGAAGCTTTTCGAATTCGAAAAGCTTCTCTCTCGATACAATTCAAAATTCTTTACAATCATCGAACCCGAGAGTTGCCATCTCTCGGTGTTCGATACACTATCATTGTTTGGTCAACTGTCGTTAAAACTCGTTTATGCACCATTGTGTAATAATCCCAAATGATGATTTTGCATTCTTGCATCAATTTCTCTGTCGCCGAATTTTTTGTCGTTGTGTAAGTTGGCTTGTCAACCGTGAGAAGATTCATAGGCAGCTTCAAAGCGGAATGTGTAGTTCGACCGCCTTCCAATATAAGGTGTCAACAATGCCAGAGGATGCCAACGCCATTTGAATCACTTATTTTCAAAACATGATGAGCCCACGAATTTTCACGAGATGACTAAAATAAAACGCTGTTTAGTTTTTTGGTTGTTTGAAAAATAAAAGTGCACGACTGGGTCGTACGAACTTGCTCTAATGTGTTACAGTGGTCTTGGGGCTTGAGATTTTGGAAAAAAAGCAATGAAAAAATATTATGAAATTTTATTAATCATTTAAAAATCAACGTTAAATCGTTTTTTGGAGAAAACGAAGTAAGCCATCAGATTTTTTGTACTTTTTTGAATTTAAGGAATTTTTTTTTCTAAATCGTGGAGCCGTTTTTTCAAAAACCATTTTTTTTAAACTTTTCGGAAACATACTCCAAATTTATTTTGAGTATGTCAAAATTTAGCGGTTTAAAGTTCTTATCAGAAAACAAAAATTTAAAAAAATTTTAACGAACCATTTTTGAAAAAACCAAAAGTTAAAAAAAAAAATTTAACTTTTTTTTTAAAAAACTCAAAAAAACTTTTTTTGAAAAATTAAAGAATTTGTATTATTTCGTTTATAAAAGAGCTTTTGTATAAAAAATTTCATCGAAATCCGTGAAGTGGTTTACGATAAAATCTGATTTAAGAAAACCGGTCCTATGGAAGGTACCGTTATAAGACTTTTCCTGAAAAATCTGTTCCAGCCAAAACATTAAGTTTACAAGGGAAGGTTGGTAACCTTGGTCGTGTACAAGTCATTTGTCAACAGAGGAAATTTAAAGAAGAAAATTTTATAACAACCAGCTATTTGTTAAAAGTGAGAGTGGTATCAATCAAAAGTGTAAACAAAATTAAAGCCCAGCAACTCGAGTGCATCAAATTCAGATGATATTTTGTTTGGAAAGTGAGTTTTGGTTATTCTGATATTCTGCCGAGAAAAATTCTGTTTTTTTTTGTTTTCATTCGGTGACGTCTGCCAATTAACTTGAAGTAGTAAGTACGTTAGTAGTTAGCTTTTGTATAGTCGATTCATCCTAAAAATATGCAAAGAACACCTACTAATACGCCAACAAAAACAGTAGCGGCCACTACTAGCACTACTTCTGAAAATGTACGGATACTTAAAAGAAAATGTACAGAATTGTCGCCTGATTCACTTCCACCAAATATGGTTGCGAACCTCTCCGTCGATGATTTAATGAGCAGAATGCAAACAGTTTTTTCGTCAATGCTTGATGAAAAACTCAAAAATTTGCCAACAAAAGATGATTTGGAAGGGGTCAACATTCAAATAAGTACTCTTTCTTCCCAAATCAACCAACGGCAGAGGAGAATCAGACGCTGAAATATCAGATTCAAAACCTATCAGCAGAAATGGATAAAGATCGTCATACAATATCTTGGTTGGAGGATCAAATAAAAAAACAAAAATATAATATTTAAGGGAATTCAATCTCAAACCTCTGCGCCCGAAGAAATTAAGAGAGTCTGTGAAGACGTAATTAAAATGCCTTCAGAGGTAAAAGAACGCTCAACTAAAAAAATTAACGAGAGAGATGGTAAGATGACAGTAGTCGCGGAATTTGAAAATGCCGATTTTGTAAATGAAGTCTTTAAGCGCTCAAAAAACCTAGCTGGTACTGCTATATTTCTTGAAAGGGAAGGGATCTTAACTCAAAGAAACAAACACATAAGAAGGCAATGTTGATTTTGAGGAATAAATTGTTAGAAAGAAGCCGAAAACATAAAATAAGCGTGCTCAATGAGAAGATGCGTATCGGCGTTAAATGGTTCAAGTGGGATAGCCAAAATGAACTTGCATGTGGAGCCCTAAAAGGAGAAGGCGTACTCAAGGAGCTGTATAATGGAGAAATTGATAGCTTAAACTGCAATTTCAATGCACTAATCGAGAACCCACAACAAAAAAACTAAAAATTGTCTGTCGTCGTAACCTTAATATGTCCCACTTTATGTCAAATCTAGAAAATAATGATACTGTTATCATTAAAGATCTAAAACAAACTATTAGAATCATTTCATATAACGTACACGGTTTAGAGAACAAAATTCTACTCACTCACTTTTTCAGTTATGTAACATCACACGAGATATTTGTACTTATAGAAACACATTTACAAGACGATAAAATAAATCAGTTAAATAAATACTTCAAAGACTTCCACACATATTGGAGACCAGCAACGCGAAGTAGCCGTTTTGGAAGAGCAAGTGGGGGAATGGTTTATGGAATCAAAAAGAGCCTGATCAAAGATGATATACGTCATGAATTTATAAGCGGCGAAAGCGTTGACATAATTAATATAAAAATTGATGGAAAAGTTTTAACTCTTTTACCAATGTACCTAAGAACGGCAAACTGGCAAAACGATCTCGAGGCAGTTAAATCCTTTCTTAATGAAAATACTTTTGAAAATCTCATAGTTATGGGTGATATGAATATAAGAATGGGTAATTTACAGCAAGATATCGAGGATTTTTATAAATCAAGATTTACTGCTGGACTCGAAATACGCCGTTCTAAAGATATCACTATTAATACAAAAGGGAAGGAGTTTTTGGAGTTCTGCAACGACAACGGGCTCATTATTCTTAATGGCAGAACAAAAGGAGACGAAGAAGGGAATCTAACTTACGTTAGTAATATAGGAGAATCGGTGAATGATATTTGTGCGGTGTCTAAGGATATGCTGATGTTTGTTGAACGGTTTAATGTAGGAAATGCGATATGGTCGGATCACTTACCATGCAATAAAATTGATCTTTCAGAAAAACAACACTGATAGCGGAACCTGCCCCAACAATCTTTTGCCGAAACTCAAATGGTATGAGACCAAAAAAGCAGACTACCAAATAAATCTAAATTTAAATCTTCAGCAAGTCAAGATCGAAAAAGAAACAATCGATTTAGCAGACTTAACCAACATAATAAAGTTGTCTGCACCCCTTCAAAACAACAATTCAAAAACGTTCAACCCAAAAAACAAGTGGTACAATTCCGAATGTGAATTCGCACTAAGAAAAGCTTTCAAATCCCTCAATACATTTCGCAAAACAAAAAGTCAAGAGACTAAACTATGCTATTTGAAATCTCAACAAGACTATAAAAATGTTTGTAAAAAAAGCAAAAAATTATACCAACAACAAATAGAATTAAAAATTAATACAGTTCGAGACAGCAGAGACTGGTGGCGCCTAGCCAAGGAGATAAAAAACCAAGACCAACATGTGATGGCTGACATAACTGCTTTGGAATTTCAAGCATATTTCAGAGACCTTCTAAATCCAAGGCAAGAAATGAGCAGCACACTTTATGTAGCGAACTACGTCGAGGACTCAACATTAGATATGCTATTTTGTGTTGGTGAAATAAGGAATATGCTGAGAAACGTTAAGCTCAATAAGGCGCCAAGAGAAGATAGGATTCCATATGAGTTCATAATAAATGCTACAGATACTTTTTTAGAACAACTCGCAACGACATACAGCAAAATATTAGAAGAATGCAGGGTAGAAGAAACTTTCACTAAATCTGTGATTTTTCCAATTTTCAAAAATGGCGACCCATATGATCCAAGCAATTACAGGGGAATTTCGTTCATCAATTGTATAGCAAAAATCATGATGGGAGTCCTTAATGAAAGGTTGTATAATTGGGTGGAACACAATAATATATTAACCGAATATCAGGCTGGCTTTAGAAAGAAATGTTCTACAGTGGATAATATCTATAACTTGGCGTCGATTGTACACATTAAGCTGGCTGAAAAAAAGAAAGTCTATGCTTTTTTCGTGGACTTAAAGGCGGCTTTTGATAAAATCTCCAGACAACTATTAATGCTCAAGTTACGTGAAATGGGAGTCTCAACCAAATTTGTAAACCTGCTAGAGTGCATATACTCTGATAATCAATCAGCAGTGTGGACAGGAAGGGAGTTATCGGAGTACTTCGAAACACTATATGGGTTGAAACAAGGATGCCTTTTATCACCTTTACTTTTTGCTTTATATATAAATGATCTACATTCGATTATTGAAGGATGTCTTAATATCGACAGTTTAAATAGTTATAAGGTTGTTGCTGTATGCTGACGATATGGTGATCTTAGCAGAGGATGTCGAGGTTTTGCAACGCATGATAGAACGTTTTGAATAGTACTGCGCCAATTGGAATCTCGAAGTGAATCTCTCAAAATCGGAAATTATGGTCTTCCAAAATGGTGGCAGGCTATCAAATAGGGAAAAGTGGATTTTTAATGGAGAAGAAATTTGGATAGTACATCAATACACATATCTTGGTGTTCTGCTCACTCCAAAGATGAACTTTTTCAAGCATGTAGAGAAAAGAAATGCAGCAGCAAAGAACAGTATTAACGCGACATGGCATTGTTTTTTGAGTAAGCAGAATATCAACCTCAGTTCAAAATGGAAACTCTTTTTGGCAGTATGCAGAGCTATTCAAACTTATAGTGCACAAGTCTGGGGTTTTGGAACTTTTGATGAAGTGGATAAGCTACAACGATACTTTCTGAAAAGAGTTTTAAAATTACCATCATGCACTCCAAAGTATGCATTACCGATTGAAACCGCAGCTGAAGACGGGCACTACTATACACACTGGACTTACACCTTAGATATGTACAAAAGACTATATTTGAATACAGTGACACGAGACTACCTAAGCAACTTACCAAAATCCTCTTAGCAAAACAACTTTTTTGGGTCAAGGAGATTAATATGATCAGAAACAGGTTCGGCTTGCACTGGGATGAGAACATGACAAATGAAAGAGATTGGATTGTCAATAACTCACAAATTCTTGATCAACTGAAATCGCATGCAAATCAAGAAGCAGAGCAGAGAGCGAGGGGAAGCAGCACACGAATTTTTAAGATGTTGGATTATTCAATAGGACCGCAATACATAACAGATGACTTGGAGCCTTACAAAATATCATGGATTTTCAAAGCTAGATGCGATCTTATCACACTCAACGGAAATAGGCGTGGATGCAACGCATCAACATTATGTAGCCTGTGCAACATGAGAGAAGAAGAAGATATACAACATTTCCTAGGCAGGTGTCCCGTACTAAGAGAATTCAGGATAAGACATTTTGAAAAGGCAACTCTAAATGAAGCTGAAATTATTGCTGTCCTTAACGGAAATTGCAGGGCTGATTGGAACAGACTCTCGAGTTATATTTACGTGGCTATAAGCTATAGAAAACAAATCTTAACAGAGTTTATTTGATTTGAAAATAGTGTGAACTATGAACGTGCACACATCACTTTAAAACTTTAAAATTTAGGATTTCTCTTTAAATTTATCTAAAATCAAAAATTGTATCTTTTTTTTTTATAAATGTACTTAAATGTAAAATTATTTGTATCTTTTCACTTACCCGACAGACGACTCTTTATGTCATTGTCGTAAGTTTTTTAAATCTTTCAACATAACTCTCTTTCAAGTTAAACTCAAAAATGTATAAAAATATTAAGTTGAAAATAAAAAACATTTTACTACTACTACTACTACTACTACTACATTAAGTTTACTTAAAAAATACCATGCAGAAAGTTTTATCAAAATCGTAGGAGCCGTTTTTGAGATGAATGATTTTTTCAATAAAAATCATATGGCAGGTACCGTTAGTTTTCGAGCTAGAATGCTAATTCCAAAAACCCCTCTGTAGGACGTCATAATAATTAATACTATCTACCAAGTTTAAAGCAAATCGGTCCAGCCGTTTTGGCTGTAGGTGCCGATACAGACAGACGGACAGACAGACAGACAGACAGACAGACAGACAGAATTGTTGGACCCACTTTTTTAGGCTTCTCTATCATCGTAATGCTTTGTTTGATTTTTTTTTTTTTACGAATGCATAACTTGACTTATAGTACCTATAATCGCAAGTAAAAATGTATTCTGTATAGTCATTGAAAAGTTCTACACAATACATTTTGTTTCAATATTTTTTTTCACACAACCAAAAAAAATATACGTTTTTTTCATCTCGTGAAAATTTTCAAATCGTGAACTTATCATGTTTTGAAAATAAGTGATTCATTTGAATTCATGACCGAATTGTTGCCAGAACCAATCGGTAGTATCGAGAAAGTGAATGAAAAAAGGTTGTTGCGTCCATGCCCTCGTCACGATAGGGACCCTGGGCACGGGCCCGGGTGCCCTTATGGTAAAGACGGCATTACTCTGTACAAGGTGTGTGTAGTTTTGGCTAAACATCGATAGTTTTAAACTATCGGCGATAGTATCGATAGTAAAAAACTATCGATACTATCGAAGAGGACAAATATTTCAACAAATATTTTAATATCAAAATTGAATATAACTTTTTTGAACATTTGTCTTCGCTCCTCGACAGCCCTGAACACTTGCAAATTCAAATTCCAGTTCTTTGATACAAAAACTGTAGTAATGAGTGAGTTTCTTTATTCATTCCGTATATTCGGAATATATGGAACGCCCTTTTTGCGTTTCCTTACTCAATGGAATATTCCGGATAAACTATTTTATGGTTTCTTTATTCAATCTAGAATATTTGGAACGCATTCTTTTCATTCCAAGTGAAGAGGTAGTTTAAATGGAATATAACACTGTACGTGACCAGATGTCAAGTTCAACTAGTTTGACAGAAGCAGAAGCCATAATTGACATACGTCACTACTTGGAAAAATCTTTAACGGATAGAAGTTCTGGTTCATTTACGTATTGGAATCAATCAACAAGTAAACTACGAGAAATCGCTATTAAGTACCTATATCTCTGCATTTCAGCTCCTTCGGTTCCTTCTGAACGAATATTTTTTCCAAAGCAGGAGAGATAATGACCAAAAAAGAAATCGCCTCAAGGATAAAAACTTAAACTATTTGCTTTTTATCAAACATAATTCAAATATTTTTGAAGACTAATTTTATATTTATTTTGGATTTTCCTTCTACCTATGCGTTGCACATTTCTCTTGAACTTATAATAAACTAACATGGCATTGTTTTATTTTGTTTAAAACTTGTTTTTTTTTGTTTTTTTTTTATTTAAACAGAATTATTTCATTTTCACTTTGATTGATTAATGATTTTAAAAAACTATCCATAGTGTCGATAGTTTTTCCGAAAAACATCGATACTATCGATAGTAAAATATTTCGATGTTTAGCCAACACTACGTGTGTGATCTATGGCAGATGCAATTGGAAATACATTGGCGAGTAAACAATTCGTATGGCGGGTTTTCTTCAATTTATTGTGGTGCAAACATATGGCACGTTAATGATTTAAAAAAAGCTTCTACAAAAGATGTGTACTGCTCTGCCGGTTTATGTTGGCTAGAGTATAGAAGAGTATGAACGACATCTAACTGATGTTCGGTCATGCTTGACCGAAACGCACATAAGGTCAAGGAACTACATTCTTTTTATTTTTAATACATGGGAGGATATTGGTGTTAACATAGGCTCCAAGAATTCGTTTTGAGACTTGTGTCCCACTTAAGTCAGACATAAATCCCAAAACAAAAGTTGGGACTTAAGCTACCATTAGACGGTCCTTGTAATGGTCCTTGCAAGGACAATCTGACGTCATTATGACGTATTTATCTGTCCTAAAATCGACATGTCGTGTTATGGACATTGTAAAATGCTGTCCTTGAATGAATGAATGAATTAATTAATTGGGGAAAAGTGCACTGCGACCTTTAAGATCTATTGTGCCCCCTTTTCTAAAGCGCTGGATGAGGATACTCATCCTACAGCACTTCCTCCAACTTGGTTTCTTTTAGGAAGCCGAGTATTTGAGGTATTTTTAAAGAAGGTAACATGCCCTTCTCTATCTGGTAATTGCCCAGGTGTTTTTGTCTTTTGTGCATAAGTGCACCACATCTACCTAGTATGTGGTCCGGTGTTTCTTCTTCTTCATCGCAGAATCTGCATGTTGCGCTGCTTGACAGCCCTAGGATGTTGAGGTGTCTTTTTAGTTTGCAGTGCCCTGTGAGAAGGCCCGTTATGATTCTTAGGTTGTTTCTGTTTAAGTTAATGCAGGCTGTAAATCGTTCTAGGTTGTAGTTCCCCAGTAACATTTTTGCCTGTCTTAGCTTTGGGAGTTCTTTCCAATGGTTGGATCTTTTGGTTTCTTCATTTGTTTTGATCTTGTTTTTGATCACATTCTCCCCAAAACCGCAGAAGGGTTCCGGTCCAATGAAGGGTGTTGTTGCCCCTATTTTTGCCAGACGGTCAGCCTCTTCATTGCCTTCAACACCAACATGGCCTGGTATCCAATGGAGAGTGACTGTGTTTTCCCTGCCCAAAGTGTTGAGTTTCTCTAGGCATTCCCATACCAGTTTGGAACTGATACTGTACGAGCTAAGGGCTTTAAGTGCTGCTTGACTGTCTGACATTATTGCAATGTTTTGCTTGCGATAGTTCCTATTTAAGTTTAACTCAGCGCATTTTCCTATCGCGTTAACTTCCGCTTGAAAGATGCTAGAGGACTGTCCCATTGGAACAGAGACTTTGGTTCTAGGCCCAAAGATTCCTGCACCCGTTCCTTCAATAGTTTTTGATCCATCAGTGTACCACTTGATGGCATTTGCTTTAAAGGTGTAGTTTTCTGTTTCTCCTAGCCACTCTTTTTTGCTACTTAACTTCGTTTGGAAGTTTTTCTCGAAGTTATATATCTTGATCATGCTATCTCTTGGAATATCAAGGGAGGGTATTGTTTTGGACAGGGAGTCTTTTTGTCTAAGACTTATTTGTTTACCTTTGCCCGTGCCCTCTTTTGAAAATCTCATGATTGTTCCCTCAGCTGCGCTTTGTATCACAAAGTGTAATGGGGTCAGATGCAATATGACCTCCATTGCTGCCGTAGGGCAAGTTCTCATTGCTCCTGTGATGCATAAGCATGCGAGCCTTTGCACTTTTTCAAGTGATTTTCTAGTCGTAGCTAGTTCGGTTCTTTTATGCCACACAACCGCACTGTAGGTGATAATGGGCCTCACCATCATAGTGTACATCCATCTTATTATATTCGGTTTGCATCCCCATGATTTTCCTGCAAGTCGCCTGCATATCATGAGGGACTTTGTGGCTTTCCCGACTGTTATTTCAAGGTGTTTGTTCCAGAGGAGTTTGCTGTCTAGGGTAATTCCTAGGAATTTGACCTCCCTCTTAGTATCGATTACTTCACCTTTTAACCGGATGGGTTTCATGTGCGGTAGAAGTCTTTTCTTTGTGAATGGTACAATTGTGGTTTTTGATGGATTGATATTTAGTCCCACTGATGCGCACCATTTACTTGTTATTATCAAACCCCTTTGTATTATGTCACAGAGGGTTTCTTCAAACTTTCCAAAGGCTGTTATAACAATGTCGTCAGCAAAGCCTAGACATTGTATACCTTGAAGAGTAAGACATTCTAGGAGCTCATCCACAACGAGGCTCCACAGCAGGGGTGATAGAACCCCTCCTTGCGGGCATCCTCTTGTTGTGATGATTTTCTGTACGTTTTGTCCGGAATGTGCCTCTGCTATTCTAGTGCTCAGCATTTCGTCTATCCATCTGGTTATTGTGATGGGAACACTTTTCCTAATTAGTGCTTTTTTGACTGCCTCGTGAGAGGTATTATCAAAAGCACCTTCTATGTCGAGGAACACACTTAAGGCGGTTTCTTTGACGTCAAGTGCCCTTTCTATTGTGTTTGTTAATTCAAAGAGAGCGGTCTCGGTTGATCTGCCCGCTCTATAGGCATGCTGACGTTGATTCAGAGGCATATTCCTTGCTGTCCTTGCAAGGACAACCACAATGTCCACCACAATGTCACAATGTCATGTGTCCTTGCAAAGACAAATTACAAGGACCGTGTAATGGTCCTTCCATTGTTGATGGGACACAAGGACACATTCTATTGACATCTGGTCCTTGCAAAGACCATGTCCCAACAATGCAACAGCACGAATTTCTGGCGGGACATTGTTGCTTGGAATGTCCACTTTTCAGGGTGGATTTGTTGTTGTTAAATTTCAATGAGCTACAAAAGTGAAATCAGATTTTGACAACCTTGCGTGCATTTGCTCTGTTCCCACTCTGAACTTTCTTTTGGACCACACAGAACGAACTCTTCGTGTTAGCCCTTGGTTGTTGTCGTCGTCGTCGTTGTCGCTGCTCTCCAATATATGTGCTGCGAGAATCGCCATCTGCAACTTTCGATTGTAGTACGACATACCTACCTGTTATAACTATATAATTTTATTATATTAAATTTAATTGAAATTATTTTATCGAAAAACTTCACACACATACCTCTCGTGAATATTTTCTAGAGAAAAAAAAGACAATACGATAGTCACTCAATTTATAAATGTCCCCGAAACGTCAAATTTACTTTTAACAAGGACCAATTTATAAATGTCGTGTAATGGTCATTGCATTCTTCAGCGCGGTTTCATTCACTACCAACTGTCAAAATGGTCATGTCGTGTAATGGACATTTTTATGCTTGTCCTTGCCCGAATTGCAAAAGTAACAATGTCCACTTTGGTGGACATTATACTTTGGGACAAGAATGCCAAATTTGTTTCATTCGTGTAATGGACATTCTTACTAGCAGAGACACGGTAAAGAATGTCCATTTACTGACAGTACAAGGACACATTTTCTGTGACGTCAGACTGTCCTTGCAAGGACCATTAACAAGGACCGTCTAATGGTAGCTTTATGCCATATTTTTTATAATTTAGAGGATTTTCTCAGGAGGGCACCCAACAATAATGTATAACCAGTCAGACAGGTTTTTGCTTCTGTTTTCTTGGTTTAATTTTACGCATAACTTACAATTACAGCAAATTTATTTTTTTTTTTCTCAAATTTTCAAAAACCCCAATCTTAGAAGTTTCTTTTCTTCAGAGAATTTGAGAAAAAAAAAACTAACAAAATTCTTAAATAGTGGTTTAAAGGTAAACAAAAAATTATTTTGTTCTTTACAGATGAACCCGCAATTTTGGTTAAAAGGTCATACAATATTCAAAAAGGACAAGAGCTTGACTTGTTAGTAAGGATAATTGCGAAACACGCTCCCACACTATCAAATTTTTCATTGAGTTTCATCCAGTGTCATTTTTTATATAATAGTATTTGGGGTTATTGTAAACAAGATCCAGTCAAAGTCAATATGAAAGTATGTAGAAGTGCCCACTATAGTTTTTTGATAAAGGCTTAAATAAATACCTTTTTATCTTTTTTACGAAGATCTTCGAAGTACCAAGGGACAAAGCCAATGATTTTACAACAATATTTGATCTAGCTTTCAAACCAGAAACACCAGGTGAAATACGATTTAAAGTTGCAAACGAAGATGGAACCATACTTGGAAAAAGTTTTGTATTAATTGGTGACATCCCTGGCAACATATCCATTATCGGGATAGATCCAAAGCATGAAATAATTGAAGGCGATGAAGTGATCATGACGTGTGCTGTACTGCAAAGCTTATTTTCGTTGCCGGCATGGTTAAGAAACAACAAGAGAATGATCAATATTGGTGAAGTTAAAGTCTCGATGGAGTCTACAAAGTTCTCTTATAGAAGGATTTTGAAATTCAAGAATATCACCAAGCAGGATGCCGGAGAATATATTTGTAAAGGAATGTTGCACGGCACATATGAGTTCATCAACAAATCAGTAATAATCGTGGTGAATGGTGAGTTTCGTATTCTCACAAACTCGCAGTGTTACGTTGCCTTGTATTTTTAAGAACCCGAAGCCCCGGCTATTTATGAAATGAATATGGAAGACGAAGTGGAACGTTTTATTGATCAATCTTTGCAGCTGAATTGTAAGGCCACTGGCAAGCCTAAGCCAACCATCACATGGTTCAAGGATGATGAACAAATTAATGAAAATGCAAACGTTGCTTTGTTGGAAAATAGTTCCACCTTGCGAATCCAAAGCGTCAATTTATCCGATACTGGCGTTTATAAATGTGTGGCCAAAAGTCGATCGGGATTGGACAGTAAAAGCTCACTTGTGGAAATAACAGGTGAGCACTAACTATTTGTAGTTGACTTTTCTAATATACAATTCCTAATACATTTTGTATAGAGCCATCAAATCGTAAGACTGCGTTTGCAATAATTATTGGCAGTATAGCCTTGGTTACAATTTTAGTAACTTCGTTTAGTTTTTACATTTACAAATTGAAAAAGGTAAGTCCCTTTATAATGAAGGCATATTCTCATGAAATGCAAATGGAAATACTAAAGGGGGAAAACAATTATGAAGAAATGAATCGCGACAGCTTTTTAAATTTAGTGCATTCAGAATCAACATTTGAAAAACAAAATATTGAATTGTACAATTTTAAATTTAGTCGGCGTTGTCATCTTAATTTTTATTCAACATCCCGGTTTCCTATGAATAAGTTTTCAAGGCTAAAATCTCAATTCAATTGAGAGTAATATTATGAGCATGAGCATCGTTCCGAAAGGAGACATAACTTTAAAAATGCGGAGCCTTAATGTTAAAAATTTCCCTTACAGTAAATTAAGGTCCTAAACGCGTTATAAGTGAACTTGGCTCGGGCCAGAGAAATGACAGTGGGATTGCTTGTTAATTTTTGTAACCCTGAACCCTGTCTCCACTCAAGACCTGTCACAAAGTCAATGATTAACGGCAAAAATACATAAGAAACGCATATACAGTGCCGTTCGAAAAATTTTGGTCAAACTTTTTTTTCGAATTTTGTCAAACTTGTTGCATATATTTTTATGAGGTTTCGTTTTCTTATGCGGTTTCAATCGTTTCATGATACATTTAGAGTGATATATTTTTTTTCCATGTGGATGCAGGTATGGTGTTCCAGGTCCGTATAAGTAAATTTTTTAAGTTTCCAATTGACACTGGACGCTTCTTCGCAACCTCGAGTTTCATTATTGACCAGATATTCTCAATTAGATTGAGATCTTGACTGTATACATCGACTTAATACATCGACGTTATTTTCTTCGAAGTACTTTTTAACCTAAAAAAAAAAAAATGCAAATATAAGTGAAGGAAGTTCTAGCTAATTTAAAAGCCTAATATTAATATTTAATATTAAAAAAAAAAAACAAGTTCATATATACAATTTTGGCTGTATGGCAAGGAGCATTGTCCTGTTGAAAAATGAATCTGCAAGTGTCACCAAAAAACTTCAGCGCAGAGGGCTCAAATTAATTTTTCAGAACCCGTAGGTAAACTTCTGCATTGACTTTCGGTTCTAGAAAGACCATTCTATCTTTTTCATCTCCAGAGAAGCATCCCCAGACCATCACACCTTCAGTTTTGGGGGGCATCCATAAGATGCATTTAGAGCTTAGTCTTTCCTTTGGTTCTCTTCGTGCGAGAATTCTCCCATCTCCAACATGCAGCTTAAACTTTGATTCGTCGTAGAAGATAACGTTGTTCCACATGTCTTGAGTCCAGTTAAGATGCTCCTGAGCCCATGACAATCGTTTTTCTCTGACTCTTATTGGAAAATCCGGCTTCAGTACTGGCTTGAGTGATCTAAGTCCAGCTTTTACGAGCCTTTTCCTCACTGCGCTTGACGAAATAACTATTCCTGTAGCTCGACAAAGATCGTTTTTAAGATCCACTGAAGTCTTGAACCGATGCTGCCGGCTTTGTAGCACCAAAAACGATCTTCCACTGGGGTCGTCTTTTTTGGCCTCCCTGGGACCTTTTTCCTGCTGGTAGTCCCGGTTGCACGATATTTTTTCAAATTCCATGACACAGTTTGTTGAGCAACATTTAATCTTTTGGAAATTTTACGAGTTATTAAATTAAGACGTGACAGACACAAAATATTGGCTTTGCACTCCGAACTTATTTTTCCCATTTTTTTCACTAAATCACTTCGGTTCGCTTCGGATTGCTATCACGAACTGAATGCACCTCTTCTTCATAATAACATCGACTTTTATGTACTTTTTGAACGACATTTCGCTACCTAGTTCAAAAAAATCTCGTACCTCTCATAAATTCCAAGAACTGCGCCGGAAAATGGTAATAAAGGGTTTGACCAAAATTTTTCGAACGGCACTGTATATTCTGAGTTCTGACTCAAAATCAAAAGCCTAGTCGATTTAGCGGTGTCCGTCCGTTAGTCCGTCCGTCCGTATACCTACTCTCTAGAGGTCGCAATTTTTGAGCTATATATTTAATTTATGTTTCAAGAGTAAAGCAACAAAAATTCCTGAACCTGTAAGATCCGCTTATAAACACGCCATTGTTGTTTAAAAATGTCAATGGCGTATCTTACGCCAACTTTTCATGCAAGAACAAGAAATGTAGTTTTAAAAATTTAAGGTACCAATATTAAATTTTAAACTTTTTTCCAATCGTTATATACAAAATATATCTCTAAATTTGTGTGTACATTTTTTCAATAGGCCCATTTTTATGGGCGTGATTTTTATAAAATACCTTTATCCAGGTAAGATCGTTAAAAAACTACTCAATTTAGCTGTAGTTATGCACATATACATAACGATCAAGGCTCAGTTAGTGCTTACATTTTTTTTCATATTTTTAGGACACGCCCACTTTTAAGGGGTGTGCCCGTGGAGGCCATAATATCCTTTAACATTCTAAATGTTTTTAATTATCGGTTGCAGTTTTGATGTAAGAAGATGAACACTTATATTTGCAAATATACATGTATTCCTTGGTTACGTAGTAGAGTGTGGTTCAAGAATTTTTAAAAACTCCCATAATCGCAATTTTCATTCAAAATCTAATTTCTAACAATTAAAGTGTTTTCTTTAAATCGATCTGCAAGCTTAAAATTGAATATCACCGAGCTCATAGTAATTGCCCTGGCAATACAAAGTCTCAATTTCGGGCGTTGAACACGCCTTTTTTTTTATTCCGCCAGCAGTTATTGAACATCAAAATTATTGTTATTGTATTTTTTGTTTGCCTAAAGAAGAATTTCGTTTCTGGGTTCCGAATCGTGTTAACTGTAAGCTCTTTTTGAGCGAGCTGATCGAATTAGACTAAACCCGTTGTTAAAGAGAAATTCTTACTCAATTTAGTTCCAAACTTGCTGGGAATATAATTTTAAAATTCCTATAACTTTTTAAGGAAACAAATTGTTTGCTTAACATTCTGTGAATTGAAATCTTTTTCATAAGGGTTGTATGATCCGGGATATTTGTTAAAAACTAAAATTCAAGTTGATGGCTTTTGTGGACTGCCTTAGTAATTTCTTTCATAAAAGTTTTTCAATCTCAAGTATCTTTTGCTCACTCAAATCAAACTGATAAATCTAATTTCATTTCTTAAAGAATCTTAAACAATCCGTTTTCAATAACTTTCAAGAGGGTGCCATTGATCAACTTGATCCAAACCTGTCGCTCGATGAACAGGCCAACTTACTGCCATATAATAGATGTTACGAGTTCCCCAGGAATAGGTTGAAATTGGGTAGGCACACTATTCTTCAAACCTTATATTTCAAATGTTCAGCTTTTGATTTTACTAACTTAGGAAACCAACTTGGCTCTGGGGCATTTGGGGTTGTTTGGAAGGGTTTTGCTGAGGGAATTATAAAAAACGAAGAAGACACTGTGGTGGCGGTAAAAATGGTGAAAGAAAATGCAGACCATGAAGTCCTGAAAGCATTCGTGTCGGAACTCAAGATAATGGTTCACCTTGGACACCATTTAAATGTAGTAAATTTGCTTGGTGCCGTTACTGAAAATAAGAGTGAGTCATCATAGATAAATTTCACTCTATAGTTTTGCTCAAAAATTCAATTTTTTTTTGCAATTTTTAGGTGAAATAATGATAATTGTCGAGTACTGCCAATATGGATGTGTCCAGGACGTTTTGTTGCATAATCGGAAATGGTTTGTCGATCAAATCGATCCATATAATGACAAAATTGATTCTACTATATCAAATGAAATTTATTCGGAAAAAAGCTTGGCTGCTAAAAGGTAAGTTGCTGGATGTTTTGGTGTGCTTCATAGATCATAGGTGACTTATTTAACCAAACAAAGTTAAAAGGGATTTATTAATTAGGAACTTTCTTTAACAGCAGTTACAACTCTTTACTCAAAAGGTAAAGTGGCTTAAATCGACTTAAGCAAAAATCGATTTTCTTAAATACCTAATATTCGAAAATAAAAAATTAGCTACATTTCTGTATACTCGGTTTGTATAAAAGTCACATAGAAGGGTCTTTTTGATTATGTTAAAACGACCTTGTTCAATGAAAATTCAAAAGTTACAATTGGAGTAATGTCTTAGGTCCAGAGTCTTTGATCCGTGCACTTATTGTTTGTGTTATGTTCAATCAAGCCTGTTTCCATTGTATCTTTTATTGCAATTAAATAATAAGGAACAGAGCACTAGGTCGTTTTTCCAAAACCAATTTTTGAATTTTATTCCCGCTTAGGCCGTTATTCGATTTCAAAATTTCATTTGAATTGACTTAAACAGTTTTCCCATTTTATGTTATTTGCTTTTATTTGAATTACGTAGACATAAGCAACTATTACAAAATAAAGAGAAGTTAATAAAAGAATATTTGAATTTTGAACATTGGCCCAACTGACATAAGCCAATAAGAAATATTAAACTTACCTAAGGTGGCGCAGACAGTCCATTGTGGACCACGGCCTCAACCAACAATCCTCGCCAGCTAGGCCGGTCCCTAGCCAGTGGCCTCCAGTTGCGCACACCAAGTTGGTTGAGGTCGTTTACCACTTGATCGCGCCACCTTAGATGGGGTCTTCCAGAACTGCGTCGGCCGTCCGGGTTGAAATTGAAGACTCGTCGGGCAGGAGCGTTTTCGTCCATACGCTCCACATGGCCCAGCCATCTAAGCCGCTGAATTTTCAGCTTCTTAACCAAGTCAATATCGCTGTATAGCTCGTACAGTTCGTCATTGAATCTTCTCCTCCATACTCCATTGATACATACAGGCCCGAATATCACCCGAAGAATCTTTCTCTCAAAGCACCCCAGCCTGTATTCATCCGATTGTGTCAGTGTCCACGCTTCTGCCCCATACAGCAGGACTGGGATGACAAGGGTCTTGTATAGTGTCTCCTTGGTCCTTTGAGAGAGGGCTTTGCTACTAAGATGCCTTCTAAGCCCGAAGAAACAGCGATTGGGAAGAGTTATTCTTCGACTGATCTCTTCACTGATGTTGTTCTGAGAGGTTATAGTGGAACCCAAAGTCCTTGACAACCTCATAGTTATATCTGTCCATTGTGACGTTTTGTCCGAGCCTACGGTAATGATCTTCTTCACCCGAGGACAGCATATACTTTGTTTTATCTTCATTTACAGCCAGACCCATTTTTGCCGCCTCCACTTCAATACTTGCGAATGCTCCACTGACAGCGCGCTTCGTTCTTCCAATAATGTCAATATCATCAGCATAGCCAAGTTATTGAACGGATCTAAAAAAAATCGTACCGCTGGTGTTGACATGCGAGTTGCGTACGATTGCCTCAAGAATGATGTTGAAGAGGTTACATGACAGCGCGTCACCCTGTCGTAAGCCTTTCTCGACATTAAATGAGTCGGTGGTGTTCTTACCAACCTTTACGGAACAGCGCGAGTTCTCTATAGTCATCCTGCACAATCGAACGAGTTTGGTAGGGATGCCAAGAAGTGACATGGCTCTGTATAGTTCGTTCCTGTTTACGCTGTCATAGGCGACTTTAAAATCGATAAAGAGGTGGTGAGTATCGATCTGTAATTCTTGGTCTTTTCCAAAATCTGCCGAAGTGTGAAAATTTGGTCAACGGTTGACCTACCGGGCCTGAAACCACAATGATAGGGGCTATCAGTTCACGTGCGAAAGGGTTCAGACGTTCACACAACACAGAATGGCTGGCAAGATTTTATAGGCGACATTTAGGAGACTTATACCTCTGTAGTTGGCGCAGCTTAGAGTATCTTCTTTCTTGTGGATAGGGCACACAATGCTGAGGTTCCATTTGTCAGGCATACTTTCATCCGACTCTATTGTACAGATAAGTTGGTGTATGCTCCTCACCAAGTCATCTCCCGCTGCTTTGAAGAGTTCAGCCGTAAGGCCATCCGCTCAGCCTTGTTGGACTTTAGTTTAGATATTGCTATCCGAAACTTCTTCTTGGTCGGGAGGACGGAAATTTTGTTCATCATCATCCAAATCCAATGGATCATTCTGCCTGACAGCGATTAGTTGGTTGTCTTCGCCGGTTAACAGTCTGCAGAAGTGTTCTTTCCAAATTCTCAGCACCGACTGTGTATCTACAACGACATTCCCACCCTCGTCTCTACATGCTTCCGCTCGGGGTTTGCAACCCTTGGACGAATGCTTTACCCTTTGGTAGAACTTTCGAACATTGCTTTGCCGTAGCACCCCTCAATAGTTTAGTTTAGTTTAGTTTATTGAGGTATATTATGGATATGTACAGCAAGATATATCTTATAACGTACAATTCTTTGACTTTTAATGTATAGAAACAATAATGACAAAATAAGAGTAGAAAAAAAAAAAAAAATTAATTAAAACGTTAGATTAAATAAATTAAATCCAAAGATGAAAAGTATCGATGATATGAAGGAGAAGCAGAAAAAGATAAAGAACAAAGATAAAAATAGTAAGAAAGCAGTAAGGAAAAGATAGATCAAGGAGAAGAAAAATGAATTTTTATGCGGCGAATGAACTCGTTAAGGTTACCGGTTCGCTTAATCTGCACCGGAAGTGCGTTCCACAAAATTACTACATGGACAAAAAACGTTCTTTTACTATTTAAAAAGTTGAAATGAGGAATTACTAGATTGTAGGATCTTTCATGAACACATTCACGTATCTTTACATATAAATAATGCGGTACTTTAAGAAGCAAGAGCCTTTTGAGGAAGATACAGTTTCGCATATCTAAATAGTTTTGGATAGTGCAGCCAAGCAGGTTTGTACGTATATCTGAGATATGATCGAATTTACGGCGTTTATATATGTATCTAAGAATAGCGTTGTGAGCAAGTTCTAGTATGCGAAAACTCTGAGAGTCAGGATTGGGGAAAACATTTTCCGCATAAAATAGGATCGGTCTCAATAGTGAGTTAGCTAATTTAAACCGGATACTCTGAGAAGTAAAGCTACTGCTAAACCAAAGCTGTCTTAGGCCACCATATACTCTTGAAATAACAGAATTAATATGGTCAGAGGCTGATAGCTCACTATTGAGAATGACTCCTAAATTACGTACTTTCTTGCAATAAGGAACTATTATGTTATTTAACAGTATCGGCGGAAACTCTTTGACGTCAATTGATGATTTAGAGACTACCAAACATTGTGACTTATCCGGGTTAAGGGTTAGCAAATTGTGCCGAGCCCAGCGAAAGATATTTTCAAGATCCTCATTTAACTTACTGACAGCTTCCGTAAGAAGACCCTCTTGGCACGAAATATAAATTTGAACATCGTCAGCATACAAATGAATGTTAACAAAAGTACAGTTTAAGACGATATCATTGATAAAGAGAGAGAAGAGCAATGGCCCAAGAATAGATCCTTGGGGAATGCCAGAAGATAGTTGGAGGAATCCTGAGAGCCCAACAGACGTTTTAACTTTTTGTGTTCTCTCAGATAAGAAGTTAAGCATGAGTAATGCCGCCGATGAACTAAATCCATATTGAACTATTAGTTTGTTATGAAGGATCTTGAAGTCGACTGAATTGAACGCCTTTGAAAAGTCTAAAAGACACAATAATGTGAGATCATTCCTATCAAAGCGTTCCCGAATGTCGTCTATAACTTTTAACAGTGCTGAGTTGCAGCTGTGATGCTTACGAAATCCTGACTGAAGGGGCGTAAGAAGGTGAAATTCATCAATGTGAGACATAATTTGCTTTTTTATAATTATTTCAGCAATCTTTGAGAGGCATGATAGGATGCTTATAGGACGAAAATCTTCACACTTCATGTCAGATCTAATCTTTTTTGGAATTGGATGAACTATTGCGGACTTCCAAGCGCTAGGAAAAACTGAAGTCGTTAATATGTGGTTTATTATGTGTGTGAGGGATTTGATTGCATAAGGAAGCATATACTTTAAGAATTTAAGGGGAATTCCATCCGTGCCGATAGAAGAAGGCTTGACTTCCTTCACAGCAAGAATAATATCATGTTCAGTTACATGAATAAAGTTAAAGGAATTTTCTAGTGAGACGTCAGTCAATAACAACTGGTTAGAAGAACTGCTAGAACAAGTATCAGCAAAGAATTTATTGAGATCATCAGGGGCTAAGTTGCATATAGGGTCGACTCTAGAAGTGACATTAAATTTTTTAAGATTTTTCCATAGCTCAGACGAAGGAAGTTTGATGTCGAATTTCTTTAAGAAAAACTTTGTTTTTTCCTTTCTCAAAGCTGAGGTTACACAATTTCTCAAGTATGTATAACTACCCCTAGAGACTGGACTTCGATCCAATTTCCATTTAGTGTACGATCTTTCACGGAGATTTATAAGTTTTTTTATGTGGGAAGTGAACCATGGTCGTCTGTTTTTTGAGATAGTTAATTCTTTTTTAGGAACATGTTCATTAAATAAGGTATTCAGAACACTCGTGAACTGACTACATTTTTCGTCAACATTAGCAACATACATACAACCACCCCAGTTTGAAGACTGTGCAGCACTATAAAGGTGCTCAAAATTGATTCCTTTATAGTCCCTATATTCAAATACCTCTAAAGTAGGGTTAGCAAAAAAAACAATGTTGTAGGTAATAAATATAAGATCATGGGCTGAAATTCCTGAAAGCGAGAGTTGATCAAATTGCAGTACATTACTGACGTTCGAAACAATAAAGTTATCTATCAACGTAGGGCTGTGTATAGAGAAATGAGTCGGATAAGTAGTGTTTACTATATCATGGCCTATAGAAGCTACACATTCGCGAAATGATGTGCTTACATTATCATTAACAAGTAGGTTTTTGTTGAAATCACCGCAGATTATAATGTCTGAATATTGAGTACAAATGTTGGTGAGATCAGCGAACAAATCATTTAAATTGAATCTCCGATGAGGGTTATACACACAACCGACTAAACACTTTTGGTTCGAGTCACCTAACTCAATAAACAAATACTCTACACTTGAGCCACATGATTTCAGAATAATTTTTGTTTTAAAGTAGGATTTATAGTATATACCAACACCGCCCCCCCTTACCCCAGCCCTATCATTACGAATGAGTGTATAACCGCTTAAGTTAACATATTGATCAGAAATATTTTCATTAAGCCATGTCTCTGAGATACATATTACGTCACAATGCTTATCCGAAACCATATCAGCAAACTCATCAAAACTTGATCTTAAACTACCGACATTCAAATGGCAAATTTTTAAACCAGCATATTGGTTACAAATAACGTTGAAGATGGATAGATTCAACCATTCGTTTTTCCAGTTCTCTTTTTTTTCTTCTGAAAAGCCGATGTTCCTCTTTCCTCTTTTGCTGGTATGCCGCACGGGAAGCGCTCTTGGCAGCTCTGGTTCTGGCATTCAAAACTGCATGATAGGCTTCGTCTTTGGCCAAGTGTGCGAGCCTGCACTCATCATCGAACCAGGTGTTTCGTTGTGTTCGCCTAATGAAACCCAAAATATCCGTAGCTGCGGTTTTGATGAACATTTTGCAATGTTGCCACTGGGCCTCTGGACTTGTCGAGAGATAAGAAGAGACATGGTTGGCAAAGGTTGCGGCGGTCTCTTGCGATTGTAACTTCGCAACATCAATTTTTCTCACAGTGGATGCTCGATTCTGCGGTCTGGTGGAGATCCGCATTCGCACTTTAGCTACAACAAGGTAGTGGTCCGAATCTATGTTGGCCCCTCGGAAAGTGCGGACATCCATAACACTGGAGGCATGTCTGCTATCAATCGCAATGTGATCAATTTGGTTGACGGTATTTTGATCAGGAGACCGCCAGGTCCCTTTGTGTATATTGAGGTGTGGGAAGTATGTACTATACTCTATTCGAGGAATTGTTCAGCACAAGGAAGAAAGGACGTTTGCCTCTCAGTCTGGCTTTATTGGCTTGCATACATCGGTCTCAAGTTAAAGCTCTCACAGGGTTTCCATACTTTGCATAGTAAATTGCCGCAAATCGAGTAAATTATACATTAGGGTTACCATCTTATGATTTAAAACAAAAAATCAAAAATTATTTATCTTCTTCCACACCACCAAGCGGTTATTCAGAAAGGATACAAAAACAAAAACAAATGACAACACCTCCCTATCAATCAAAAGCTGAAAAAGCTACAAAATCCAAATCTCAACATAGAAATGCAGTAGCGAGATCCATTTTTTAAAATCATGGCAACACCTTTTAGATGTGCTTTGTGCGATGACGATGAGGGTTGTTTTTGTTATACTGAACAAAAAGAAACACAAATTAGTCTGCTTTTTGCAGTCAAACTGAAAGGTTATGGGTGCGGCCAAATTTATCGAAAATCACAACAACAATTCTTGTGTGTTCAGTGGTTTGGGTTTAATTTCAGAGGCAGTTTCTGTTTTAGTTTGCCATTGGGATTACCTGCAGGCATCATTGGTAGATAAAAAGCTCCCTCATAAGGCATGTGCTGAACAAATTACTTGAATAGAGTATAGCTAAGATGACACTTTGCCCCACAGCAAAGTCGATTAGCCTGTGTCCGTTACCGGAAGTGTTGTCGTGCAGGCTATGCTTTCCGACTGTCGAACCAAAGTTAACCCGTTACCTTTCCGATTTTGGCGTTGAAGTCACCAAGAATAAACTTAGTGTCGTACTTCGGGCATTCATCATACGTCTTAACGAGAAGATCGTAGAATTCTCCTTTGGTCGTGTCATCTTTTTATTGCGTGGGGGCGTGGACGCAGATCAGCGAGATTTTGCTGAATTTGGATTTAATGCGGATTGTGACAATGCATTCGCTTATGCCACGAAACAATAAGACTTCTTACCTAAGCCTTCCTCTTATTACAAATCCGCATCCAAATAGCCGCTGTTTTCTTGTCCTGTAGCACTTGCCGTAGTAGATTTCACAGTTGCAACGCTGGGCATCGCCAGGTTGATACCAATCAGGGTCTACCCTATTCATACAACACCCAGCCATCAAGAAATATTAAGTAGGCACTGTTTTAAGTTCAAATAAGACGTTGTACACAGTGTACAAAAAATTCCATTAAAAAAATTAAAAATGAAAACTGGCCAACTTCGACTTTAGCCAACAAATTTTCCTCAAAATCGTTTGAATTGTGAATGTGTTCGGTATTGTCGTCTAAGAAAACATTAATTAAAGTGTTTTCACTATTTATTTTCATTTAGTAGAAGAAGTTAGTGATTTAAGGAATACAATAGAAGTACCCAATTAAATTCATTTAGGTTGAGGAAAAATTCTTAGTCACTAAAAAATAAATAATATAAAAACACAAAGTGCCTATCTACTATGCAACAGACGTTTTTGTGTAAAAATAAAAAAAAAAACAAGGATCAACATGAATTAATGCTTCACCTTGCACTTATGAAAAGTATTAAAAATTGTGCTCCTGATCAGCAATATGACATAGAATCAGGTAATTTTAGTATTATCCGAAGGATAATTTATAAACTAAAACAGTGAATGTCAAGGTTTGATACAAAATCGATACATACACATGTATTTATTTAATATTATGCAACTAACAACATTGTTATCCCATAAGGTGAAGTTGGTGCAATTCCAACATGCTCTACAGAGAAAGCCAAAACTTTAGCTTTACTCAAGGAATTGAACGGTAAGACTTCGTTAATTCAATTAAATATATAGTTATTAAGAAATTGTATTGAAAATAAATGCAGATACATATGTAGTGATGTCTTCACGCCAGTTCTTGCTGACGAAACATCTTTAAGCTGTGCTAACGGGTTTTCTGATATAAACGTCTTCAATTTAAAAAGAGCAGCCGAATAGGGAAATATTTCCAAAGAATCATTCTACGAAGAAAGCGATGACAGCATTAAGGACCTGGATTTTCGTTTATCAGAAAAGTCCCCCAAAAACTACTTTTCTGATACTGAAATCGAAGAAATGGCCATGCAAGTTGAACAAAATATAGTTTCGGAAAATAGAGAAGCAGAAAGTGTCGCTCCGGTGAGTAGCTCAATAAAAGAATCCAGAAAAGCAAGACGCCAAAAAAGAAATTTAGGTCACAAATACATTACGAAAACCGGTAAAAATATCCCTGAACGAACAATGAAAGCACTAACCGACTGTTAACATAAATGTAAAGACAAAATTTCAATAATGGAACAAGAAACAATTTTCAAGCAATACTGGGAGCTTGGAAATTATAATCTAAAGTTGGCATTCGTAGCTGGATTCATTTGTGTAGAAGATAAAAAAAGAACCAGGTAAAAAAAAAATTGGTAAGACTCCTCGATACCGCCAGTTCTCATATATGTACCTATTTTCTTAATCTGCACGGAATCAGAACACAAGCTTACTAGAGGTGTTTTAAAATGACTTTAGGTGAAACTGACCCCTTTTTAAAAACTGTCATCTCAAAGAAAATTGAATCTCCAGGTACAGTTGCAAGGCAAGACATGAGAGGTAAATCAATTCCGACAAACAAAATATCAGCGATTAAAAGGAATGAAGTTCTTGAACACATAAATAGTATTCCAGGTTCCAGCATACGAGAGCCATTATACTCGAAAGTACTCTTCTGAAAAATATTTTGACAGCCATCTTAGCATATCCAAATTGATTAAACTGCACACCGAAAAAACTGAAAATCCAATATCCATTACAAAATACACAGAAATTTTTAAGGACCTAAACATAAAATCTAAAAAGCCGAAGTTAGATACCTGTACAAAATGTGACACGTAAGCTAGCTATACGTAAGTCAGTAGCCACAGGAAATGATCTTATCGAGGTAGAGATGGAGCAGAAAAAAATTGGAAACCAATGTGTCGATCAAGTACTCGTCGTGCGCGGTTGATTGTCGTGTGCGGTCGTGTTGCTAATTGTGCGTGTGTGTGTCCCCCAAAAATTAATCAAACAAAAAAAAAATAAACCACTAAATCCCCATATCCATATACCATAGTGCAAAAAAAAAATTAATTCAGCCCTTTAAAAACCCCAATTACAAAAAATTAAAATAAACCAGTGTGAAAAAAAAATACACAAAACCTTGCTCGCATTCGCAGCACAGCATCCAACAATACCCATCCTCTCCACCCGAGCCCACCCATAACTGTTGCTTTCTATGCACTGCAAGCCTCTTGTGAGGCTTATCGCAAGAGGTTTTGCATTTTATAGGGAGTAGCATTTGATGTATATTTCTTTCGTGTTTTTTTTTCTATATTAATTCCCGTGTGCAAATTGTCTTATGGGCATAACACCTAGGACAGTTTGTTTATCATTGATTTGATATGGGCCTACACTGCACAGTCGAACTTAGGTACGTCAAAGTTGAATTTTTTGTGTTTAGTTTTTTAGAATGGTAAGTGATTTTTGTGTCGTCTATTCAAATGTTCGTGGGCTTAGGAAGAATTTCTTTTCTGTGTACGCCCATACTGTGCAATACAGGCCAGCTGTTTTGGCATTAAGTGAAAGCCAGGTTGGACAGAATACTGATTTATCAGAATTTTGTTTGGTTGGTTATAACTTTATGCTATTACTTTTTTCCCACTTGTCTTGCCGTTTATGTTAGGAATGATATTGCTTGCCAGAGCCTTCCCCAATATGGGCATTGTTCTAATACGAACTTTAATTTCCTGTGGCTCAAATTTACTGTCCGCAAGCATATCATTCATTACTGTTTTCTTTACAGGAGTCCGAATATTGACAGCATGTCTACTTGTGATGAGTTAGATGTTCTGTCAGATTCAATTTCCCGAATTTTTTCCCATTGTCCTCACACTGAAGTCGTGATTACGGGCGACTTCAATGTACACAATTCAAGTTGGCTCCGCTATTCTGGCCAGACAACACTCGAAGGAAGGTATACCGAGATCTTTGCTGAGTATAACCATCTTACCCAGCTTGTCGATGTGCCTACCCGTATACCGGATGTTGATGGGCATTCCGCCCATACTCTTGACTTGTTCCTTACTTCCCACCCTGATAAATATACTATTAAAGTAACTTCTCCATTTGGCACCTCGGACCATTGTGTCATTTCAGCTAATTTCTCGATCTCCAACCATCCAGTTAAAGAAAAAATTCCCACTAGAACCATTTGGCAATACGAAAAAGCCCACTGGGACGGTCTGAATAATTTCTTTCGCAACTTTAACTGGTCATTATGCTTCCTCGATAATGACATTGCTGCCAGTGCTGAAATGATTACAGAAGTGATTTTTCTTGGAATGAGAACTTTTGTCCCTCACAGAACAAAATGTATCAAACCAAAAGAAAAGTCTTGGTTTACCGAAGAAGGTAAAGAAGCTATCAGGTTGAAAGAAGTAAGTTTCCGATCCTATAAAGCCAACCCAACTGAGGAAAATCGGAAGAAACACAAACAAGTTAGGAACTCGTGCAACTCCGTTATTCATAAAACGAAATTTTTACATGACCAGAAGTTACGGCAAAAAATTCTGCAATGTCCCAAAGGCAGCAAAAACTTCTGGTCATTTGTAAAAAACGTCAAGAACTCAACGTCATCATCAGTTCCAACGCTCATCGTCGACGATAAACCTTTTGTCAGCTCTTCAGAGAAGGCGAATATGCTCGCATCTCATTTTGCTGCAAGTTCTACATTGCCTGCAAGCAACAATGCCCCTCCTGTACTTGAGAACGTTAATTTTTGTATGGGACAGGTATTTTTCCGCACTCGTACAGTAGCAAGAGTACTTCAAGATCTTGATATACACAAATCCGCTGGCCCGGATGGTATACCCCCTATTCTTCTGACGAAGTGTTCTTCATCGCTGGCAAAACCCATTCGTAAGCTTTTTCATCGCTCCTATCGTTCAGGAATCTTTCCTAGTAGATGGAAAACAGCATTTGTCCAGCCCGTCCCAAAAAAAGGTGACTCCTCCTCCCCCTCCTCCTACCGACCAATTGCACTTACGTCCCTTCTTTCCAAGGTCATGGAAACGCTGATAAATCGTCAGCTCAAGAAATATCTCAAAGATCGGGAGCTGTTAAATGACCGGCAATACGGCTTTCGCAGCAATCGTTCCACTGGTGATCTGATGGCATATCTCACCGAACAGTGGAACAAATCCTTGCATCGCTTTGGCGAAAGCGAGATTATTGCGCTTGATCTTTCAAAGTCATTTCATAGAGTTTGACATGAAGCTCTTTTATCGAAAATGCGTGCATTTGATGTCGATGATACTCTTATTCGTTGGATTAGAAGCTATCTTCTGGACCGTTCAATACAAGTTGTATTAGACGGTTTCAAGTCTGATCTCCACAAAATAAATGCTGGTGTGCCCCAGGGCTCCGTTCTGTCTCCTACTCTCTTTCTCATTTTTATAAATGATCTCTTCTCTGTGACTTCTAATCTATTAAATTGTTTTGCTGACGACTCAACCCTCAGCTTTTCATATACGTTTGATAATTAACGGCCTTCGCCTTCGGACGTGATATTACAACGATATCGTATGATACGCTCATTAAACTCCGATTTAAACAGCATTGTGAATTTGGGTATTGGAAATCGTGTGGAGTTTAATGCGTCGAAAATGCAATGCTGTCTTTTATCGTTAAAGCTAGACATACCCCCTATGCCTTTATCCATGAATGGTACTTGCATCGAGGAGGCCGAAAAGCTATCAGTACTCAATATGTGCATCAGTGACAACCTTCGTTAAAATGATCATATACTTGAGATTGCCAAGAATGCTGCAAGATGCTTAGACATTCTTCATAGATTTTTCACCCCTTCTGATCTGGCTACAATTTACAAAGCGTTTATACGCCCGAAACTCGAATATAATTCCCATCTCTGGGTAGGTGCTTCTCAAACTTTACTTCACCTGCTCGACAGAGTTCAGAAAAAAGCGTTGAAATTGATAGGAGAGAGAAGCATTATGGAAACATTTCCATCCCTTGAACATCGTCGAAATATTTCATGTCTTTCCTTATTTTACAGATTCTTTTACAAAAAATGCTCACTTGAGGTAGCCAGCTGCGTTCCACCCCTTAAACATTTCCCCCGTAATACTCGTCTTGCTAGGAACGCCCATCAGTTTACACTTGAGCCCAATTTCGGACGTACCGTGAAATATAGGTATTCTTTCTTTAGCCGTACAATACGAATGTGGAATGAACTGCCTGGCACAATTTTCCCCTGCCATTTTGATCTTCAAACATTCAAGATCAATGTTCATCGACACCTCCTTTCCCTTCTCCCCTAACTTCCTATCGCTCGCGCTGTGACTTATCATTAAAAAGGCTATAGAAAACCCTTTGAGCGCGTGTGCCGTATGAAAAAAAAAAAAAAAAAAAAAAAACACCATGCCGATGCAGATTCTGCCTATGAAGCGAAGATGAGGGATATTGAGGTTGCAAAAAATCTGCAAACAACAAAAGTTTTTGCCTTTGATCTTCAGCAGTGCCTTCCTACCCCATATCTTCAATCATCAATATCTTTCAATCTGACAGTCCATGACTGTGCCGAAGGAATCCCACATTGCTATATGTGTAACAAATAGAGGAAGAGGTGGCAATGAGGTTGCATCTTCTCTGTTAAAGCACCTTAACTTAATATCAGTCTTATCACCCGTAACTGAACATGTCGTTTTTTACAGCGATAACTGCTTCGGGCAAAATAAAAACAAGATGGTTGCAGTGATGATGCTAATGCATGTAAGTGCTGAAAATAACAATGTAAAGCATATTGATCACAAATTTTTGGTTCCTGGACACAATTACATGGAATGTGATATTGACTATTCCATAATTGAGAGGAAGAAGAAAAAATCATCCTTCAAAATATACCACCCAAAAAAATGGTACCAATTTATAAGGGGAGTTGGTACAAAAAAAGACTTTTTGGTAAATGAGATGTCCCAAACAACTTTCTGGAACTTTGGGTTACAAAAAATAAAAAAAATACATTTTTGGCAAAGTCGATGAAGACAATAACAAAGTTAATTGGAAAAAAATAAGATGGCTTCGTTTTCCATTTAAAATTCACTATAAGAATTCCTTGGACGAAAAAGAACCTTTTCAAGTACTAAATATTCAGAAACGAGGATGTACCCAAGTGAACACAGATAGATTGCCTATAGATGCTTTACGATGGACCCAATAAAATAAGTGAAGCCAAGAAACAGGACTTGATTAATTTACTTCCATTAATTGATAGGCAGTTCCACGATTTTTATAGAAATCTATCCACAGAACCAAAGCCAGATTTTCATCCAGATTTAACGGAAGAAGCTGAAGAAGGAGCTATGGAATAGAAATTATTTCATGACTCTTGACCATGACACAAAAAATTAATACGAAATAAATAACATAAATACATAACGTAAATCATGTAATTTTTTGATTTTCCTTAGGGGAAAATGGCTTATATCTATATACCTAAATACAAATTTGAATTAAAAATAAAACTGGGAAAACGGCTTAAGTGGCTGAAGACATTTCTCAAAGTACATGGCAAAAAGTAAAAAAGGCTTGAGTACATTTTTCGAATTTTAACACTAAACCCTAAGAGATATTTTGAAAATTTGAAGAGTAATTAATCTATATATATAAAAATGGATGTGTGTATGTTTGTATGTTTGTATGTTTGTATGTTTGTATGTTTGTATGTATGTTGTCTATGGACTCTTAAACGGCCCAATGGTTCTTTATGAAATTTTCAGGGTAAATATAGTTAATTCCAGGGATGGTTCCTGTGAAGGTTTGGTTCCGATCTGGTGGAAGACAAAAATAAAATGCAGGTTTTTAACATTTTTTTGTCATTTTTGTTTGTTTGTTTTTTTTATACATTTTTAAGCTGTTTAAAATATCAGCGAAAATTCCGGAATGGCTGATCAAGTGAAGGATAAACAAAAATGAAAGCTTTTAACAATTGTTGGTTAAATTTTTTTATAATCTATATATATATGTATGTAAATGTATATAAAAATGGATGTGTGTATGTATGTATGTTGCGTATGGACTCCTAAGCCACCCAATGGATCTTTATGAAATGTTCGGGGTAAATATAGTTTAGTCCAGGGATGGTTTCTGTGAAGGTTTCGTGCCGATCGGGTGGAAGGAAAAAAAATGCATGCTTTTAACAATTTTGGTTCAGTTTTTTTTTTAATTCTTTTTTTGGTTTTTTTCATAAATTTTTAAGCGGAATGCTAGGGTGGAAGACAGAAAAATTCGGGCTTTTGGCAAAGTTTTTTTTTCAACTTTTTTATAAAAATGTTTTCCTTTCATTGAATAAAAGCATCATATTTATGGAACTGAGTCGAAAAAATCAAACTCTCAACGAACGTGCGTGTCCATTTGGTGCAAGAATCGTCCACCCAAACATTTTCCAAACAACTTTTGAACATCGGAAAAGGAATTGAATCGCACAACAAATGACATTTTATTTTCCCAAATTTTTGTCAAATGCAGCAAAATATTCAAGCCACAATTTATCAATGTTATCATGTTCAGTTTAACAATCAAATTAACTGCACTTTGTGTGTATGCCAAAAAATTTGTATATTTATACACCAACCAAAACGACCAAAAATATTGCTTATCCGCTAACATTGAGATAAAATATACATATAAATAAATTTAGTTTCACATTAAATACACATAAGTGTTTTTTTGGGCGTAGCAACGCGCGCCGGGTACCGCTTGTTATTCATATTTGGTTAAAATTTCAGCCCTGTAGTCAGAATAGTTTTCCTGAAATAATTTTTTTAAGTTAAAAATACATTTCTACAAAAATGGAAAAAATCGACTTAAGCCTCTTTAAATTTTGAGTAAAGAACTCATATAACCGTAGTAGGGTCGTTACCAAAATTGAAGTCTCTTCTTTTAGTATCCTACTCTTAATTTTCTTTATTTCCTGCCTTCTTTGACAGTAAAAGTAAATTATTATCTAACACTTATGTTTATTTAAAAAAAAAATTAAATCATTCAAGTAATACGGGAAATATTTTGAAGTATTAGAGACATTAACTATATGGTTAAGTTAGTTTTTATATTAAAAAAATGTTAAATAAGCATTAAAGGCTCAATAGATAGTTACAATTTTGGAACAGGTCGGACTGATTTTAATTTAATTCTGGTTTCAAAATACTGCTTTCTTTCATTCCGGTTAGCAAAAATCTGCTTTACAAAATTTTACTTTTCAAAATTCTGACTTTTAAAAAATAAAAAATTCTTCTTAATACTTTTTTAATTTACTTTTTTTGTATATTCTTTGTTCTCAACCGTGCACATGTAACGCAGGAAACGGTTCACAAAACCCAGTACTTTAGTCGAGATGTTGACAGAGCATTTCAATGTTTCACAGGAATGCAGCTATATTGTATATGTCGGTTTGACATTTGACTTAAATAGTTTCAACTTAGTACGAAGACAAAGTGCAATGAGTCTCCTCTTGAGAAAGGATTCCGGATGCACAGCCATGTTTATTCCATAGTTCACGTCCAGGTCTGTTCCACCTCTACATCTAGCGACAAATAACTTCCTAGGAAGTTGAACAGAGTGATCTCCTCTATTGTCTCCTCTCTCACAATAATTAATTAATCCTTAAAACAGCCACTTCTCCATTTTCTTAGAGCGATTGACAAAGTGCTGCTTGCAGTTAAATGGATATCATGAGCATAGTCCAAATGACACAACAAGTGAAACGGGTTCCATTGGAAATCAATTCTCTCAATTATAATGACCGTGGTAGTGATAACATCATCAAACGCAAGAAAAAACAAAATAGGTGACATAGTATCATCCTGCGTCACTCTCTGTCGCTCAAGGATGTTATTCCTCAAGTGTTGATGTGACCGACATATGATCGACAGCTGAGAAACCCTGCTTGGTTCTGTACTTTAATGAATGAAAGCGGTTTTATAGCAGCTGTTCGTAGCTGCATTGTTGTTGCTAGCAGGTGATGTTCGCTTCCTGCACTCCTCTCATTTCTTGCATCGCAAATTGATTTTCTCCACTGTTGTTGGATAATAAAATGGTCTGCTAAATTGTGTCTCATTTGCCCATCAGGAGAGAGCGAGGTTACTTTATGCCAGGTTTGTGTATGGAAACAGGCTTCCATCTACCACCAGCTGACGAGCGTTAAAAAATCGATTTCACTGGCTCAAGGCGTGTCCTTGTCCATTGTCCACCCATAACGCAGCAAGGCCTACGTTGTCTTGTCCGTCCAACTTTGGCGTTGAGGTGCCCATGATGAAAGTCATGTTTCCTTTAGGAAGGATGCCGAAGACGGAGTTAAGCTTATAGGATAGAACGTGGTTTTTCTTCATCCGATACAGTTTTCTTCGAATTCTAGGTTTACACCTTGCACTCATTCTCCCTACCGAAATTGGACTCCAGGAAATGATATTTTATTATATTTTCAGTAACTCATCTAGCTTCAACTACGATCGAGTTGGGAGAATCATTCTTTCGACTTCAGACCTGGTAAGTTGGGCGTTCCAAGTAGCACGTGGAATGGACTACTTATCTTCCAGAAGAATTTTGCATCGTGATTTAGCTGCAAGAAATATTCTTCTCTGCAAAGATAACGTTGTAAAAATTTGTGACTTTGGACTGTCCAAGTCGATGTACAAAAATGATAATTACAAAAAACAAACTGACACACCTTTGCCCATCAAATGGTTGGCCTTGGAGTCGCTGGCTGATCAAGTATATAACGTGTTAACTGATGTTTGGTCTTTTGGAATAACGCTGTGGGAGTTTTTCTCATTGGCAACTGTGCCTTATCCTGGAATGGATGCCAATCACGAATTTTTTACAAAATTAAGGAACGGCTACCGCATGGAGAAGCCACCTTACGCAAATAAGGAAATGTAATAAATTTATATAAAATAGTAACAAAATTAAACTTAATTGAGTTCCTTGTTAACGTAGATATGACATAATGCTGGAGTGCTGGAGTGAAGATCCCGAGCAGCGACCACTTTTTAATGAATTGGAAATGAAATTTTCCAAGCTTCTCGATGAGGAAGTAGCTCATGTAAGTTGCTTAAACTGTAAAAGGCTAATAACCGAGTAAACCATATTAAAATGGCTGTAATTTCTAGCATTATGTTAACCTTAATGAACCGCACGTTAAATGGAATACAGAGTACCACAAAAAAATAGAATTAAACTATTTGACAATCATGGGATCAGACAATGAAGCAAAAGCATTGATTCCCTTTCCGATTTATGAAAACGAATTACCCGTCCCGGAGGAAGGTAAAATTCCTTTATTTATACCTACATTTTTAATAAATCATCTTGAATGTAAATATTCTTTAATGTTCTTCTTTACAGAGAAAAATCCACCTGACGGTTACCTACCGATGGTTTCCTTCAAGACCACCAGGAATAAGGGAATAAAACGTCAATTGGATGATGGTTATCTTAAGCCTGATAGGCATGTCTCTATCGATGATAAAATGGCCAAATAGGAGTCTTGATAGATTTCACACATTCCTTTTTGCCTTGAAAATCATATTAATGAGAAAATATCATCTTAATTAACTTAAGTATAAAATTATTTAAAACTAGCTTTTACCCGCTACTTCGTACACGTGGATTTAAGAATCAAGTATCTAAGTATGTTTTTATTTTTACACAGCCAGTTGAAAATTGAAAACCAATAAAATGGACTTGTAACAGGTAGATTAATAGTGCTTATTTTCGTGTTAAATGAAACAACCAAAATCAAAGAATTTGTTTCTATAAAATCTTCAGGCGGCTTCTATTGCATAGTTGGAGGGTTAAATTCCGAAACAATATACATACCTTGAATGCCCACTTCTAAGCAATGTTACGCGTGGGGAGAAGTTGAAAAACTCTAACGAATATGTGGTACCATCGCATTGGTTCGGTATAGAATAGAACTATGTTTATTGTTTATGTACCGGTATAAAGTACACCACTTAGACTTTATTATTTTTTTTTGCAAAATACTGTGATTAATGGCAGCTTTGCTTCATAATTTTTGGACGTTTGTATTCTTCCTCTTTCAGCCAAGCAAAGCGTTGTCGTGACCAGGGGCGAACGCAGGGGGGGGTTTTGGGGGTTGACCCCCCCCCCCCCGAAATATGTGAAATCAGAAAAAAAACCATTCATTAAAAAAAAAAAAGAAAAATAAACCTGGAAATATAAAATTCATTTGAAATTTTCATTTGAGCATTCCATTGCATAGTTTTGGTTGGTTTAGATTTCGAAGCATGATGACTACCGAGCCCGTCTTCAGTTGTGAATTGTGCGGTTGTAAACCAGGCACATCCAAAGAGCTTAAAAATTCAGTTGGGTAAGTGGCTTCATCTTCGTTTGTTACACAGTCAATAGATTTAAATGAATGCAGAGTACCAACGATTTGATTCTGAATTATAAAGTTTAAGTCATTCACATCTTTATTCTTAGCCTCCAAAATTGCTCGCTCGCTTAACCATTTGTTATTTTTGTGGTTAGCAATGATGTTTGGGAATACTTTGCTGATGAGCTCTTCTTTTGATGAGACGAAATTGCAAAAATTCGGAGGAAATGAAATCAATCCGCTCGATTCGTCGAGAGGAACATGTCCATTACCGATAGTCAGCAATTGCTGGGAGAAATCTTCAGCAGATGGGTCGTTTAACAATGCAACTCTCATATTTTCCTTCAATTGAAGTTACTTCACACAGCACCATAGGTTTGATGATTTGAGGCAAGCTTTTATTTCATCGGCAGCAGTCGATCTTGGAATGACTGGCAGTGTTTGGCGGAAATCACCAGATAGTAAAATCATTGCTCCACCAAAAATTCTCGAGTCATTGCGCAGATCTTTTAAGGTTCGATCAAGAGATTTCAATGCGCGTTTGTGCGCCATTGTACATTCGTCCCAGATGATGATGATGATTTTGGAGGCTACTAAAACTTTTGCCATTGCAGAGTGTTTTGCAATGTTACATGTCGGTTGTTCAGTAGTTTGAAGATTAAATGGCAATTTCAACGCTGAATGAGCGGTACGGCATCCTTCTAACAACGTGGCTGCTATTCCCGAAGAAGCAACTGCTACCGCGATTTCGGATCTCGCACGAATAGTGGCTAAAATCAATGACATGAGGAATGTTTTTCCTGTTCCACCAGGGGCATCTAGGAAAAATAAACCTCCATTTCCATCATCAATTGCATTAATTAATGTATCATAGACTTCCTTCTGTTTTGGGTTCAACAGGGGTAAATTCGTTTGAATTGATTTGTCCCATATCGATCAAATTCACGTTCACGTTCCAATTCCCTATTAGATGCGTCATTCACTCCGCGATCTGGCGCTGGCATTCCTAACCGGACTAACAAACTGCCGCACATCAGGTAACACATATCTTCGATCAAGAGCAAGGCCTGGTTATGCATCTCCTCATTCGCCTCAAGATCAGTATTTCTTGAACTGACACGAATTCGATGCAAAATGTCTTCTGACATGTTATCTTTGTATTTGTTCCACAGGTCACGTGGATTAGATGGGAAGCATGTAGAAATGATGATAGCAAATAATGTGCGTGTCTGACTTGAAGATGCAGAAATAATTGCTACAGCGATTGTCGTGTCCCAATGAATATCGTTTTCAAGCAAATTTACATATATGTAGCTCTTGACGTGCTGCACGAAATGTTGAGCACACTACACCATTATTAGTTCGTAGCGTTTACCCTCTATCATCTAACATCAACTATCTACCATTTACCATATACTCCCATCTACTATCATTTACAATTAACCATTTATCATCTTCTATCATCAACCATCCTTTACTATCTAGCATCTTCTACGTTCTACCATATAGATCCTTCTACCATCTTGTTCCATCTACCATCTTCTACCATTACCCGCCGTCTCCACTAGCGATAAATGTATCGCAGAAGCCAAAGCAATAGCAGAGAGCAGATAGCAGATAGCAGAAGAACTGTCAGATTTCGTTCGTTGGGCATTTTATCGCTTACTTTTTTAGTATAGCTGAGAATGGCAACAAAGCGGTTCATCGAGAGCATAATTGCTTTAAAATCGCTCAAATTGCTAGCTGAATGCACACGAAAAAGAAAAAGAGACGATTTGGGTTAATCCTTTTTTGGAAAAAAAGAATGCTTCACGACATGGATGCTAATTTATGAAAAGATATAATGTGGGAAGATTTTTATTTTTTAAGTCTTCAACGCTTTGCCCGAACTCATTCGATATTTGAATCCATACATTTTTTTTTTTTCAAATCAAGCCTTTTATATTTTACACTTTCATAATTCCGTAGACTTTCGAATTGAGAATAATTATTTATAAGTTTCTTCTTGGGATTATTTCCAATCACTCATTTTTAAACTAAAACAAAACAAAGAACAATACCTCGGAAAATCAAATTTACTCGCACGTCAAACTATTAAATTTGAATGGAAATACAAAAACTGACAGTTATAGCAAAGCGATATAGTATGCGATAAATAGTTTGATATTTCAAATAAATGATTTTTCAGTTTCGCTAAGTTAGTTCTTAGTGTATTTTTTATTTTCCTTTTATTTTATTTTTTCGTCAATTTTCTTTTGTTTTTAATAGCCTATAACCTATTCGGGGCGGAGACTAATACACGAATTAAAAACCATGAAAATCGGTCCAACCGTTCTCGAGTTATAAGTGTTCGAACAACACGACCCCCCCCCCCCCCCCTGGTCGTGACGTTTAGACTTAAAGTTCTTCGTGCGTCCCTCTATTCCCATCTATGGTTAAATTTTTTGTTCGATCTCCGCTTTCCCTGAGTGAGATAAGTCTTTAAAGTAAGTGGTAAACAGCGCCATCTATGATGTTTTCGATATAACAACTATTCAGAACGACTACCTTGTTTCTATTCATGTATATAAGTGTGGCGCAAGCTTTATGATTTACAGCGCCATTATGTAAGTTAGACCCTAACTTCCTAAAAATATCTTTTAATTTTGAGTTAAGTTCATTTAATAACGTGCGATTGCAGCAATATAAGAAAAACAAATTGGATATATCTGCACCTTTCTTAAGGTAGTTCCACACTATCCCACAGTGTAATACGACATGTCAAAAAAAAGTGTGATGGAATGTGTGATGGTTTTACATTCAATCCTAAAAAAATATTTCAGATCTAAACACATGTCAAATCGTATGAGATCTGCGCTGTCATATTCTGTTTCCACACTATTATACATCTGTTTCATCACACATTTTTGACATGTCGTATTACACTGTGGGATAGTGTGGAACTACCTTTAACTCATACATTGCCGAGATGTTTGAAATGTCTCCAAACTTTGAAGCTAGCTTCGGATATACCGGTACCGGCACATTTTTTGTGATATTTATTTTTACGAAAATATTCAAATTCGATATAGTTAGCGTCCGAGATTTCAGAACAACAAGAACCACATTGATAAGATGACATTTTAAAACAAAGGTTTAAGGCGGTGCCGTGAAATAAGGTAGATAGCAATAAGGCCGAATGAGATTAAATCGACCTTATTTCCATCGCAGTGGAAATAAGGCCGAATTTACTTTTTCGTCATTATCGCCTAAACCGAAGGAAATAATGTCGAATTAAAAAGGTAGGCAATAAAAGCGAGGGAAATTTGTGTATCACCTGTTTTGGTGGGAAATTTGAAATAAAACCGAAATATGTTTTATCCAAATGGTAATAATGACGAAATAGTATGGAATAACGCTGTATGCAAACAAATTGAAATTGGTGTTGATATCTGGTCAAACATAACAGGATATTTTCCGCACCTTCCTAATTCGTATATTAAACAATTGTTAAAGTTAATATATGTATATGATTATGGAAAAATAATTTTAGCATTATTCAGAAAGCTTGATTTAAAACTACGATTTATTACGGATTTTGGAAATAAACAGTAGGTAGTGAATTATATATTTGAGTTTGCAATCAAGCCTTTCGAATAAATAGTAGTCAAATATTCGCGCGCGCGAAAAAGAGACTTTTCAGTTGAGCTGAAAAACATTAATTTTAAAAAAGCACTTGTTCAGTTTATAATTGAAAATTGGGAAGAAGATTACATGTTGCCATATTTTAACGATAAAACTATTTATATAAATGCAGACACTTTATATATATATATCGTTACTAATTCAAAAGTTATAAAAACTTTAGAAGAAGCACTTTCGTGTCCGGGTCATGAAGAAGCGGATACCAAAATGATTTTTCATATTTGCCAAATTGATTTTAATGCAAATGTGACGATTCGTTGTTCTGATACTGACGTATTAATAATTATGTTAGCCAACATGGTTAATATATCAGAAAATATTCACGTTTGCATGGAAGTCGGTGTTGGGAAAAATCAAAGATTTATCAACGTAACTCAACTATATGAAGTCTTAGGATATAATTTGAGTGCAGCACTTCCGGCATTTCACGCATTCACAGGGTGCGATTTTAATCCGGCCTTCTTTAGAAAAGGAAAAAAAGCCGTTTTCAATAATGACTAAATCTAAAGACTTAACTGAGTGTTTCATACGGATGTCAAAACCATCGGAGACTAGAGAAGATTTTTTTGGGAAGATACAAGAGTTCACTTGTCATTATGTATGGTATCAATCGATTTAAAAGCATTACGGAGCAAAAATAGGATTGTTTGAAAAGACATACAAATTCTTTGAAAATGATATGTTCAAATTGCCCAAAAAAGGTATTGATGGCTCTTCTCTACCACCATGCGAATCAGAGCTGTATCAACAATTTTTACGAGCGTGCTACATATGTAGCTCAAAAAAAAAAAAATTGGTCGAACGCACACTTGAAAGCTCCAAATTCTGATGAACCTTCGGACTATGGCTGGGTAGAAATCGATAACAGATTTGAATTTATCTGGTTTTCTGGAACTCAGTTACCAACATCAATTGAAGAAATAACAATTCAGCCCGAAGAAGGTAAAATTGTTTTTATCATGTTGATAATCTATATATATAAAAATGGATGTGTGTATGTTTGTATGTTTGTATGTTTGTATGTTTGTATGTTTGTATGTTTGTATGTTTGTATGTTTGTATGTTTGTATGTTTGTATGTTTGTATGTATGTTGTCTATGGACTCCTAAACCGCTCAATGGATCCTTGTGAAATTTTCAGGCTTCAGGGTAAATATAGTTAAGTCCAGGGATGGTTCCTGTGAAGGTTTGGTTCCGATCGGGTGGAAGACAAAAAAAATGCAGGCTTTTAAAATTTTTTGGTCATTTTTTTTTTTTTTTTGGTTTTTTTATAAACTTTTTAGCGGTTTGAAACATCAGCGAAAACTCCGCGATGGCCGATCGGGTGGAAGACAAAAATAAAATGCAGACTTTCAACATTTTTTGGATCATTTTCTTTTTTTTTTTGATTTTTGAATTTTTTCATACATTTTTTAGCTGTTTGAAACATCGGCGAAAATTTCGGAATGGCCGATCGGGTCGAAGACAAAAAAAAAAAATGCAGGATTTAACCAAAAATATTGTTTATCCGCTAGCATTGATATGAAATAAATAAATAAATTTAATTTCACATTAAATTAGTGTTTTTTTAGCGTAGCAACGCGCGCTGGGTACCGCTATTATATATAAAAATGGATGTGGGTATGTATGTATGTATGTATGCATTTATATATGTTTGTATGTATGTATGTATGTTGCGTATGGACTCCTAAACCGCCCAATGGATCCTTATGAAATTTTCAGGGTAAATAAAGAAAAGTCCAGGGATGGTTCCTGTGAAGGTTTCGTGCCGATCGGGTGGAAGGAAAAAAATGCATGGTTTTAGCACTTGGTTCAATTTTTTTTTTATAGTTTTATTTGGTTATTCTCATAAATTTTTAAGCGGTTTCAACATCAGCAAAAATTCCGGAATGGCCGGGTGGAAGACAGAAAAATGCAGGCTTTTGGCAAATTTTTTTTTTCAACTTTTTTATAAAAATGTACATAAGTGTTTTTTTTGGGCGTAGCAACGCGCGCCGGGTACCGCTAGTATTATACTAAATATGCTTTCTAATTTTTTTTTATTTTTTGTACAGATGATGATGATGAAAATATGGTAGCAGACAGCTCTGACAGTGAATAAGAGATTGATGAAAGCGACACAAGTGAAAACGAATGTAATTAATATTTTTAAAATGAAAACTATTTATGTATGTATGTATGTTAAAATAAACAAGTTATAAGAAACAATAAAAATTGATTAATTTACTTGCTTAATATTTCTTCAGTTATACATATATCTAGGTACATATGTATATGAGTTTTAAGGTACCAATAAGGAATATTATTTCATTTCAAAACTCATATTTGGGGGTAATAACATATTTCTGTAAATTATTAAAACAAATTAGCTAACATTAAGTCGAGGGAAAAGTCGTTAGCTGATGAATTTCAATAGGTAATAGATGATCTCGCCTAACTCCTGCGTTATAACTATTAAAGTATCTATCAGCTGAAAATTTTTCCACCAAGATACAGCCAGTTGACGTTTATATTCATTAACAGTTGCACATAAGCCATAACCCGGTAAATTTTTAGCTGAGAGGAAATAACTGAAAAAAAAATGTCATGTTCAAGCGTCCATCTTACGTATAATCCACCACGTTACAGTCAGCTGACTTTGTGTTTTCTTTGAGATACCTGATAAGCTATACTTTGACAAAGTTTCAGTCGGGAGGAAATGACTGACATTTTTTTTTTCGACGTGTTTCGGAGGGTACATCCGCTCAACCCACCCACGGAACCGCAGCTGACGTTCACGAGGCTTTATGATATTATTCCCTTATTCTGTTCACCAATTATCATTCGAGAGGAAATGACTGACGTAATTTGTACCTGTCTCCCGGAGTCCCGGACTAATACCACAAATCTAAATCGGAGATGGCAACTGCTAAAAGAGGAACGAATTTTTATAATGAAAAAAAAAGAGCTTCTACTGATGGTGGTTGAGCAACACAAGCACGTTAATGGATTGATATAATAAAAATTAACTGTCATAAGTGATATACCCCATATGTGTACCTACTCAAATCTCATGACCATTAATTTTGTGTGGCTGATGTTCAATAACTGCTGGCACAATAAAAAAAAAAAGCGTATGCCACGCCCAAAGTTCACACTTTTTATTGCCAAGGCAATTACTTTGAACTTAGTGAACTTCTATTATAAGCCGGCAGCTCGATTTAAACAAAACATGACATAACTAACTTTCATAGATTAGATTTTGAATGAAAATAGCGATTATGGGTGTATTTAATAATTCTTGAACGACACTCTGCTACGTATAAGGAATATAAACCGAAGTATTCATCTTCTTACTTCAAAACTGCGACCGATAGTTAAAAAACATTAAAAAATTAATGCATATTAAGACTTTTGACGGACACGTGTCCCGAAAATTGGTAAACAAATATTTAAAGCACTAACTGAGCTTTGATCATTAGTAAATTTGTAGGCATATGTGTAAAACTACAGCTGACTTGAGTAGATTTTTAACGATCTTACCTGAATAAAGATATTTTATAAGAAACACGCCCTTAAAAGTGGGCAAATTGAAAAAAAAAAAAACTTAAAAAAAAATAATGTAGAGATAATATTTATCGTATAAAAAGGTTAAAATTGAATATTGGTACAGCGGACGCTCAGAAATTAGAACCACTTTGTTCCTGAGGTAATTCTAATTTCCGAAATGTTCAAATTTCTGGACGTTTTTTTTAATTCGCTGGTATAGTAAAAAACGAGTGAAACCACATCCACAATTTATTATTTTCACACAAATCTCTTTTATTAATAAACAATTAATCTTTTTGTAGCATATATTCAGTTATGCTTGTTTGTTTTTTTTTTTGGTTTAATTAAACTTGATACGACGATTTCGTTACGGAGGGTGAAACGATTGGTAATTCTTGATAGGAGTTGGAAACAACATCTAATATCGCTTCTTTTTTCGATTTTATATAGCTGATGGCAAATATTTTCACATTAAAATCTAAAGCTAAACGATTCCCTTGTACGCCTTCATCAAGCTTTTTTTTAAATCTTTACTTTGGTTTCCATAGACAAAGTGTTTTTTTTACGTTTATTTGACATTTTTAATATATCACGTTTCGTTTTTGAACAAAACTGAGCCAAATTTGTATATGCGAATCAAATATTCACAGGCGTATAACCTAAGTATGACAAGTAAAATGTGAAGGGAATCTCCACATACATAATTTGGTGATTCCCCTTTTTATTTTTGCCTTTTTGAAGCAAAATAAATGCAAAAAAGGGGAGTTCCCTATATTTACAAAGCTAAGACAAAAATCGCTCTGAAATTAGAACCTCAAGTTCTAATTTTGGAGCATTCAATACCTACATTAAAAACTTTGGTTCGAATTTCTGGAAGATTCGAATTTACGAAAGTTCTAATTTGTGAGCGTCCACTGTACTTTAAATTTTTAAAACTACGTTTTTCGTTCTTTCATGCAAAATGGGGGTAAGCCACTCTCGAAATTCAAAAATTTCTTTTCATAAACAAGCTTCTTAGTTTCGCCTAAGATAAGCACAAATTTGAGCTTGTGGATTTTCATTATAGGTTACGTTTATTTGCCAAAATAATGTTTTTTTGTAGTTTCTAATAAAAAGTTTGTGTCACCCACGCCCAAACGAAAATATTTTTAATTAATTGGAAGAAGATATACCTAAAGGTTGCGTGTGCAAAATTTAAGCGTTGTGCTTTGATCGTAACTGTACGAAAAACATAATTTAATTTTGCGAACTTGAGGTTGTTGAACGAAAGTGTCGATTGTGGGCGTGTTTGAAGTCGAATTTTACCGGTTAAAAAACTTAGCCTTATTCTTGAACCAAAGATTATATATACCAATTCAGCTTTCTAGCTCAAAAATTGCAATCTATAGAGAATATAAATACAGAAGGACCAGGGACGGATGTACATCGCTAGATCGAATAGGCTTTTGATTCTGAGTCAGAATATATATACTTTTCTATACCTAACGGTGATATTTCTCTGTGTCATAAACTCCACACCAAAAACAATATACCTGCTATTCTATAGAATTATAAAAATAAAAAAAAACATTATGTATATGTATACATTTGATCTCTAAAGAATACTGGTACTGTGATAGAAAAATTATTTGTACCAGCTGGTTCATGCTCGAATACTCCGAGTCTCAAATCCCTAAGAACTTGCACGCAAGTGGTTTCCACGATTTCAAATTTCTCCAATATTTCAAATCGTTATTTTAAGTTGGTGGCACTGGCATTACAAAACAAAATATTGAAAGCGGTTTCTGGTCCTTGAGTACCATACCCTAAAATTCTACTTAAAACAATGATTCGTTGCGTTAGTCATATGTTTCTATATACAGGGTGATTCACCAGCGTTGTGCCAAAAAGCTAGAGCGTGTAGGTTAAGTTGAGACAAGAAAAAAATCGTATGGCAGGGGGGGTCTATTCCCCTCCGTTTAGCCGGGAGGGGCAATTTTCAGAAAAATTGACTTATTTTGTAAAAAAAATATTTAAAATCAACGGGTTCGTTTACAACACCGTGTTATACCTTTTTGGAAAGCCAAAAACTTCTCCTTTTATTTTGTTTTTAAATTAAATTGTTTTAACGAATAGTTTAAAAAATATAAATTTTCAAACTCAAAATTTTGAAAAAAAAATTTGAAAAAATAATTTTAAAACTAATTTTTTTCAAAATTTTACGTAATTAAGTATAATTTTTGTTCTCAGAATTACGTAAAATTTTGAAAAAAATGAGTTTTAAAATTATTTTTTCGAAAAACTAAGCTCTAGAATACCATGAGAAGCAACAACAACAATAAAAATGGTGGAACGTAAAAAAATGTGTTGTTGTTGCTTCCCATGGTATTCTAGAGCTTAGTTTTTCGTCGATAGATGGCGCACCTCAAGTGAGAATACTATAGTTTATACATACATATATGTATGCAATGCCATAGCCAAACTCTCAACAATCCCCAAGCTTTTTTCTCCACAACCAACAGCATGGTTTCTTAAAGGGTAGATATCTACCCAACTTTCCTAACTGGCTTTGTCTCAAAAATTCTACAGGAGCTCGAGGGAGGAAATGAAGTGGACGTGACCTAGTAATTAATAACGGCAATCATCTCTCGGCTTCACAATACTTTGGTCTAAAGAATTATCTAATCTGTACGTTACAAAAGCCTTTATATCACACTTCTTTAGGCTGAAATAGCGGATTGCTCCGTTTCGTCCAATTTCGATCACTATCGCACTTTACGGACGGAAATTTGCATCTGACTGTTAATGGATATGAGAGTGAGTGTGAGAGTGAGAGGTATGCTGATTTTGTGTGTGACGTCACAGTCATCTTATTGTTCAGAGGAAAATAATTGTTTTGCTTCCGCGGCAATCCGTCCATTATGGGTAGTATAGTATATAGAGTGTTCATTTCACAAGTTGGACGGAAACGTTTCGTTCCGTTTTGACACTAGCTTCCGTTTGTTTCCGTCCACTATAGTTCAGCCTTTAGACCCCTCCTCGAATTGGCGAACCAATTGACCCTTTCAAGCTTCGAACTGTCAAAGTCTATTCTCGTTCCACATGCCATCCACTTCGTCGCAAGTCGCAACGAATAAATTTTTCGCGCGCAACTAACCCCAAAATTTCAATGTGCGGTTCTGATATAGGGACATGCCGTTTTGTTGTTGGCAACATCGCAACGAATGAAAAAAAATTCAGTGAATGAAAGGTCATAATAGGCGGCTATTCGTCAATTCATTGTTCATTGATCGCTCTCATGTAAATAGTCAATAAGTTGGTCCACCCACGTACGTTCCACAAGGTTGTTTAGGTTTATTTTGTATTTGAATGTTTTTATTATATTATAATACTGCTTTTTAATGAAATTTTCGGTCATACATTTTAAATGGGAAATTTATTTTTTTGTAGATTCTGAATGGACCTATTGATCACAATGAACTTCAAACAAATGACATTTCAAGTTTTGATAAGTATACTGGTTTTAAATTGAAAATTCAAAATGTAAGAGATGAGGGCTTGTATATCTGTCGCCCAAAGCTCCCATCAACTTCAAATCCGGATGAAACCACTTCATTCTATGTATTTTTTGAAGAGAGAGCAACATCTTTTCGACTAGGTATGTAAATTAAAATAGATTTTTCCATTGTATATAAGTACTATACATTAGCATATTCTTCACCTTGTCTTACCATGTTTTATGAAACAATAACTCTTTTGAACTCGGTAAAAGTATGCTTAGCTCATCTAACCTGTCCCTCCGACGTACGACTGCAGTTTACTTCAATAACAGCACCCATTTATAATTTACATTAGGTCGTCACATCATCTGTCACCTGTCAGTATTTCAAATTAAAAAAAAAAGAAAAAAATTTGTATCTGGTGCAAGCTTTGACAAATCACTCTTATTGTCAACTGTTTTAAGAAACATATCTACTAAATAAGAAACCCCTTTTTTACCTGTATCATGTTTTTCCAAGTATGTATCATCAAATTTGTACGTTTTCTGCATACTAGACTCTGATTCTTATTTTAACAATATTGTTACGTTTATTCAAAAAAAAAAAAAATATTAAAACACTAGCTATGTATGTTTATTACACATTCTGGTGAAAATTGACCCGATAATCAAAAAATTTACAGCAGGATCAGGAAAAATGGAAAGGCTGAGACAAGATATCAAAGCTTTTTTTCCTAAAAATAAAGTCCATAACGAAATTTCTATCATAAGTACTAACAGCGCAATTACTGTTAACGTGGGTCACGCCAAAGTAAGCCTCTTCTTAAATCCCCAAAATTGGAGATAAAATTGTAATACGTTTTTCTTTAAATATACTCTTGACTTGTTTCTTACTTCCCATCCTGATAAATATACTATTAAAGTAACTTCTCTATTTTGCGCCTCGGACCATTGTGTCATTTCAGCAAATTTCTCGATCTCCAAACATTTAATCAAAGAAATTTCTTTCGCGACTTTAACTGCTCATAATGCTTCCTCGATAATGACATTGATGCCTTTGCTGAAATGATTACAGAAGTGATTTTTCTTGGAATGAGAACTTTTGTCCCTAACAGAACAAAAGGTATCAGACCAAAAGACACGTCTTGGTTTACCGAACAGCGTAAAGAAGCTATCAGGTTGAAAGAAGTAAGCTTCCGATCCTATAAAGCCAACTCAACTTAGGAAAATCGGAAGAAACACAAACAAAAGTAAGGAACTCGTGCAACTCCGTTATCACAAAAACTAAATTTTTGCATGGCCAGAAGTAACGGCAAGAAATTTTGTAGTGTCCCAAAGGCAGTAAAAACTTCTGGTGATTTGTAAAAACGTCAAGAACTCAACGTCATCATAAGTTCCAACGCTCATCGTCGACAATAAACCAATTGTCAGCTCTTCAGAGAAGGCGAATATGCTCGCAGCTCATTTTGCTGCAAGTTCTACGTTGCATGCAAGCAACAATGCCCCTCCTGTACTTGAGAACGCTAATTTTTCTATGCGACAAGTATTTTTCCGCACTCGTACAGTAGCAAGAGTTCCTCAAGATATTGATATACACAAATCCACTGGACCGGATAGTATATCCCCTATACTTCTGAAGAGATGTTCTTCATCGCTGTCAAAACCATTGCCTAAGCGTTTCCATAGCTCCTATCGTTCAGGAATCTTTGTTAGTAGATGGGACACAGCATTTGTCCAGCCCGCCCCTAAAAAAAGTGGCTCCTCCTCAACCCTCCTCCTACCGACCAATCGCACTTACGTCCCTTCTTTCCAAGGTCATGGAAACGCTGATAAATCGTCAGCTCAAGAAATATCTCGAAGATCGGCGTACGGCTTTCGCAGCAATCGTTCCACTAGTGATCTGATGGCATATCTCACCGAACAGTGGAACAAATCTTTGCATCGCTTTGGCAAAAGCAAAATTATTGCGCTTGATATTTCAAAGGAATTTGATAGATTTTATCGAAAATGCGTGCATTTGGTATCGATGATACTCTTATTCGTTGGAATAGAAGCTATCTTCTGGACCGTTCAATACAAGTTGTATTAGACGGTTTCAAGTCTGATCTCCACAAAATAAATGCTGGTGTGCCCCAGGGCTCCGTTCTGTCTCCTACTCTCTTTCTCATTTTTATAAATGATCTCTTGTCTGTGACTTCTAATCCATTAAATTGTTTTGCTGACGACTCAACCCTCAGCTTTTCATATACGTTTGATAATTCACGGCCTTCGCCTTCGGACGTGTTATTACAACGAAATCGTATGATAAGCTCGTTAAACTCCGATTTAAACAGCATTGTGAATTTGGGTATTGGAAATCCTGTGGAGTTTAATGCGTCGAAAATTCAATGCTGTCTTTTATCGTTAAAGCTAGACATACCCCCTATGCCATTATCTATGAATGGTACTTGCATCGGGGAGGCCGAAAAGCTATCAGTACTCGATATGTGCATCAGTGACAACCTTCGTTGGAATGATCGTATACTTGAGATTGCCAAGAATGCTGCAAGATGCTTAGACATTCTTCATAGATTTTTCACCCCTTCTGATCTGGCTACAATTTACAAAGCGTTTATATGCTCGAAACTCGAATATAATTCCCATCTCTGGGTAGTTGCTTCTCAAACTTTACTTCGCCTGCTCGGAAGAGTTCAGAAAAAGCGTTTAAGTTGATAGGAGAGAGAAACATTTCCATCACTGGAACATTGTCGAAATGTTTCATGCCTTTCTTTATTTTACAGATTTTTTTACAAAAAATTCTCACTCCAGGTAGCTAGCTGCATTCCACCCCTCAAACATTTCCCGTAATACTCGTCTTGCTAGGAACGCTCATCAGTTGACACTTGAGCCCAATTTCGGACGTTCCGTGAAATATATGGATTCTTTCTTTAGTTGCACAACACGAATGTTGAATGAATCGCCTGTTCATCGACACCTCCTTTCCTCCTTAGTTTTCTTTCGCTCGCGCTGTGAATAATTACAAGAATCATGCACGAATAAGGAGACATCTTTATAATTTCTTAATGTGTTTTATGCTTTTAATTTATGTAACTAGAGCAAGCAGGTCCAGTGGCCCGGATAATCTCTTTTCCATCGGGACATGCTTTACTTGGTGAAAATGTTATTTTAAAGTGCTTTTTGGATATGGATCCAGATAGTGGAAAGGGGGAAATTGTATGGGAAATGCCAAACCAAATGGAGTCTGAAAATGTAAGTATAAATTACAAACGATGCACCTACATCATGTGAAATTCTTGATAGTCATTTACCACATTGGTCATAAAAAATCGCTCGATTTTTTTACTCTTATTTTATCAAATTCTTTACAACTTCCAAAAACTTTTATTTTGATGTTCAAATAAATACCTCAAAAATTAATAACTTTCATATCGACTGAATATTGGTTATTATCTGGGTTATGGAATATGCCACCATAATTTTTTGTTTTTTTAGTGCTGCTGTGAATTTGGACTCATTTATATTTTTGTATTTATTGTTCTTCTTAAAATCATTAAACTCGTAAGAAAATACATAAGTTTAGAAGTCCACAAACTTTGGTTCGCACACGAAAATCATTCTCTTTTTATATTTTGTATTCTGTTCATTAATTTAAAAGATTTTAAATAAGTTGTGTAAATAATTGAAAACGAAATAGTGCCAAATTGGCGTTATTTCAATTCCTTTAATTAAATAAAGCCAAAATCCATATTCGTCCCTATTCCGTTTTTGAAATCGAAATAACGAAATTTCACGTCACCCCCAACTAACCCTCCACCATTTTTGGAACGAAAATTATTTTCTGATTTTTCTGGTAGAATAGAAAATGTAATTCCCCTAAACCCCCTTCCCACCAACCCTCAACTCCCACACCCTACTCCCAATCAACCATCCGCCATTTTTGAAATTTTGTTTCTCATCCACCCACACCAAATCCCCAACCAGTTACCACCTATCCCACCTGCAATCAACCACAATTTTTGTCATTTTTTCCTCACCAACTTCCTCACACTCCATCCCCACATAAACCCCCAATCAATAACTACCCACCCCACCTAAAACCAACCAATTTTTTCCTCCAACCAACTACCCACCATTTTTGACAATTTTTTCCAGCCCACCTACAACCACCAATCAACCATCCACAATTTTTGACAGTCCCCCCCCCCCTTTTCCACTACCATTCCATCCCCGCCAACGACGACCCAACCTACAACCACCAATCAACTAACCCGCTCCAGTCACACTTTGTAAAAAATTTTCGAGCGTCATGCCGTTTTTCGTGACGATTACGATTGTTTTTAGTGCCTAGGTGCGCCAATAGATGTTTCACATCAAAAATTTCAAGAATTTTTGATAAAACCAACAATTGAAAAAAATACTCAAAAAAATACTTTTTTGGAAAAGCTTTTACATTAGAAATTTCATCGAAATCCATTTAATAGCTTACGAGAAAATCTGATATGAAAAAACCGGTTTTGGGATAAATAAAATCATATGGCAAGTACCTAAAACTTGCCATATGATTTTATTTATCCCAAAACCGAATGCTAATTCCAAAAACCCCTCTGTATAGGATGTCATAATATTATACTGTATACAAGTTTTGAAGTAAATCGGTTCAAACAGACAGACAGACCGACAGAATTATTGTTGGACCTCCTTTTTTAGGCTTCTTATCATTGTAATGTTATGTTTGATTTGTACGAATGCATACCTCGGCTTATAGTCTATAAAAGGAAAGAAGTAATTTGAGCTTTTAAAAAATTATTGTTTATTTTTGTGTTTTTGAGAAATTATTTTAAATTTAGCTATTTGGTGTAATTTGAGTTTCTCAAGATTGGTAATGGATAGAAAATAAAATGTTAAATGTATTCCACATCATTATCTCGCCGTCCGTAACTTTATATTTATTTGTTTAAAAGTGACATGTGGCATTTCCGTTTCATCGAGTTTCAAATCACAACGACAGTAAAGAAGTTTCACTTCAAAAAGCTTCATCAATCACACTGATAGCTTTCGTTGAAGGTTACGTTCAATTGTAGTGCTCTCTGTTGCCTCAAACTCTGTTGGAACGTAGTTTGATATCCGTGTTTTTGAGAATTCAAAATCATTTTGTTTATTTTTTACCACTCTAGAAGTTTCTAAGGAAACTTGGGCGACCCTGGTTATAGGTCATATCTTATATCTCCATATACCGTCTTTTGGAAACAAACATTTATTTTTAATCAAACGTATCTTCATTTCTCAGAGATCTCAGGTGACAAGCAAAGAGGAGAACGAGAAGAGAACATCGCGAAAATTTAGTTTGTTTTTTAGATACTCTAGCGAAGACTTTCAGGTACTTGTATATCGTTCTGTAGCTTCAAGTGTACTTACTATAAGTAATTCTCAAAGAAGTGACGAAGGATATTACAACTGTTCGTATCGAAGTTATCGTAGAGGTTTCTTAACAAAGGTCTCTTACTACGTCAAAAATTTAAGTAAGTAATGTATTTGAACGATAAATAATTCTATTAAATACATTTTTGTTTTGAAGGAAATGGAGAAATATTTTTCGATACTACAAATTCACCAAAAAATTTTACTTTCCTTCGAAAAAATACTAACACTGCTGAACTCTATGTGAATTTTCAAAGCCTTTTACCCTTGAAATTTAATTGGACGGCTCCCAAAGGAATACGCATAGGAGGAGTGCATGTTGTAAAATTTGCTCACTTTTCAAATGAATTATCTTCATATATGCAAATAAGAAACATATATGTAGAAGATACAGGTGAATACATTTGTACAGCAGCCAATAACATGTCGACGAAAACCGTTAAGTTGTGGGTTGAAATTAAAGGTAAGTTCACACAAGCAGCGGCTCATAAGCTGATGAGCTTATTTGGCTTGTAGAAAGGAATTAAAATTGGAGATTTATAAAATACTAGCGAACCCATGCCCGCTTCGCTGAGCAGATTTCCAATGGGCTGTTGCCTCTTAAAAAAATTTAGTCTAGCCAAGAGGCGTATAAATTGAGAAATGCTAAAATTAAAGAGTATAGAAAGAAAACTTTAAATAAAATTCGTTTTTTAAATATCTTATATTTTATTCAAATGCTTTCTTATAAACCATTTATATCAAACTCATTTTTTATATTTTTTTATTATATAAGATAAGAAAAGATAAGATTAAATCAAAGAAATATTAATTCAATGAAAAAAGTACGCCATTTTATTGCTTGAATTTATATTAATTTTAAAGAAAAAAATATCGAAATCTGCGAAGCGGTTTTTTTTAAATGGCAGAAGACATTTTACATCCAATTCGTGTCAGTTCAAGAAATCCTGATCTTGAGGCTAATGAGGAGATGCATAACCAGGCTTTGCTCTTGATCGAAGATATGTGCGGCAGTTTGTTAGTCAGGTTAGAAGTGCCAGCGCCATATCGCGGAATGACTCATTTAAGAGAATTGGAACGTGAACGTGAATATGATCGATATGAATTAGACCAATCAGTTCAAACGAATTAACTGTTGAACCCAAAATAGAAGAAAGTTTATGATAAATTAATTAATACAATTGATGATGGAAATGGTGGCTTATTTTAAATGGATGCTCCTGTTGGAACAGGAAAGACATTCCTCATGTCTTGACTTTGGTCACTATTCGTGCGAGATCCGAAATTGTTGTAGAAATTGCTCATTCAGCAATGAAATTGCCATTAAATCTTCAAACTACTGAACAACCGACATGTAACATTGCAAAACACTCTGCAATGGAAAAATTTTTAGTAGCCTCAAAAATCACATCTGGGACGAATGCACAATGGCGCATTGGAAGCTCTTTATCGAACCTTAAAAGATCTGCCCAATTTCGGCGGATTAGAATAGAGATGTGAATGACTTACACTTTATAATTGAGAATCAAATCGTTGGTACTCTGCATTCATTCAAATCTATTGACTGTGTAACAAACGAAGATGAAGCTACTAATTATCCAACTGAGTTCTTAAACTCCTTAGATGTACCTGACTTAATACAGCACAATGTACAACTGAAGGCGGGCTCGGTAGTCATCAGCTTCGAAATTTAAAACAACCAAAACTATGCGATGGAACGCGCTTGGTGATAAGAAAACTGATAAGTCATGTGATGCCTGCGATCATACTCAACGGAAAATTTGAACAATGAGTTAGTTTTCATTCCGAGGATTCCAATTATCCCAACAGGTATGCCCTTTGAGTTTAAACGAATTCAGTTAACAATTCATCATGCCTTCGCCATGACAATTAACAAATCTCAATTCCAATACTTGACTGTTTGTTTTCTCAAACCACGCCCACTTCGCTGAGCAGATTTCACAATAAAAAAAGTCGTACAATTTTTCAATTCGTCAGGCTGGAGAAATGCTTAAAGAATAAAGTGCGTTTTTAAGATTTCTAACATTTTATTCCAATGCTTTCTTCAAAACAACATTTTTTGTACTACCATCTTTTACATAAATAAAAAGTGCGAACAGTTTCCCCACTCTAGAACACCCAACATACAGTTGACCATGAGAAATCAATACCGCAAATTTTCAAAGACTGACCTTGGGCTTTATTTATAGTGATGGCAAAAGCAAGGCGAATAGGAAATTGATGACGTTTAAAATCAAATGGCAAATCAGGTGGAATGATTAGAGTTCTGGGGATCTAAACATCTTCCCCTTTATATTTTCAACTAAGAATGGTAGCTTCAATTAGATTGTTCATTCACTTTTTTACAGCTAGTCTAGTACCATTGCAAAGTTGAGGTTGATTATTATTACTCAGCATTATAATCGGGGCTCCAATTCTTAGAGCTAAATAATGAGGTGGCAGTCCCGGTAAATCAATCGAATTCAAAAGTTCCGTCTGATAATTCACTTCGTCATCCTCATTTATAATTGCATCAACTCACTTGTTGGCAACAAATTGTGTATCTATTTCTTCTAAAATAGATGCATTAATTTCAGCGACATCTTTATTTTTGCCTTTAGCTCTTTCCCTTAACCAAGTACGATTTTTATAATTCTCCGGAATACTCGGAAACACTCTTTGAACCAATTCTTTCTTTGAATTCCTTATACAATAGAAATCAATAGAAACTATCAACATCAACGGACATTTTTCCATTTCCAATATCCAACAGCTGCTTTGAAAATTCTGCAGCAGGTGGATCACTTTAGTGAGTGTTTTAACATATATCCACAAAGGAGAACATTTAAGGCATTGACATCCGCAGTAGTCGATCGGGGTATGACCGGCAAAGTTTGTCTGAAGTCACCCGCTAACAATATCATGGCGCTGCCAAATATTACTTGGCTACCTCGCAAATCTTTCAGAGTTCGATCTAAGGCTTCAAGTGACTTTTTGTGTGCCATTGTACACTCATCCCATACAATAATCTTACACTGTTGCAAGACTTTGGCCATTGGCGACGTTTTATAAATATTACATGTAGGCGCTTCGTTAACCTGGATGTTTAAAGGCAATTTAAGTGCAGAGTGCCCTGTACGACCACCATTAAGTGATTGCATACTGGCAAGTGCATTTGCAACATATGCAACATACGTAGCATAAATTGTATTATTTTTTTTACACAAAAGCCTGGTGCAAATAAATACCTTTTCAGCAAAAAAAGAATCATCAAATTCGATGTTGTCAAACTCGAGATATAAATGGTCAAACATAAATCAAACTCATTTTTATATATACAGGGTGATTCACCAGCGTTGTGCCAAAAAGCTAGAGCGTGTAGGTTAAGTTGAGACAAGAAAAAAATCGTATGGGAGGGGGGGTCTATTCCCCTCCGTTTAGCCGGGAGGGGCAATTTTCTGAAAAATTGACTTATTTTGTAAAAAAAAATATTTAAAATCAACGGGTTCGTTTACAACACCGTGTTATACCTTTTTGGAAAGCCAAAAACTTCTCCTTTTATTTTGTTTTTAAATTAAATTGTTTTAACGAATAGTTTAAAAAATATAAATTTTCAAACTCAAAATTTTGAAAAAAAATTTGAAAAAATAATTTTAAAACTAATTTTTTTTCAAAATTTTACGTAATTAAGTATAATTTTTGTTCTCAGAATTCAACGCTTCCATTAATCTTTAATCCAACACTGAAAACCGTATGGCTCTACGACTTTTTGTTGCCAAGGTATTCAAAAATAACCGAACCTACTTCTTCACAAAAACTAAATGGTCACTTGTGCCATCCCGTAAGGCTAGGTTTTCTTGTTTTTGTGAAGAAGTAGGTTCGGTTATTTTTGAATACCTTGGCAAGAAAAAGTCGTAGAGCCATACAGTTTTCAGTGTTGGATTAAAGATTAATGGAAGCGTTGAATTCTGAGAACAAAAATTATACTTAATTACGTAAAATTTTGAAAAAAATTAGTTTTAAAATTATTTTTTCAAATTTTTTTTCAAAATTTTGAGTTTGAAAATTTATATTTTTTAAACTATTCGTTAAAACAATTTTATTTAAAATAAAATAAAAGGAGAAGCTTTTGGCTTTCCAAAAAGGTATAACACGGTGTTGTAAACGAACCCGTTGATTTTAAATATTTTTTTTTACAAAATAAGTCAATTTTTCAGAAAATTGCCCCTTCCGGCTAAACGGAGGGGAATAGACCCCCCCTCCCATACGATTTTTTTCTTGTCTCAACTTAACCTACACGCTCTAGCTTTTTGGCACAACGCTGGTGAATCACCCTCTATAGATAGATTAAATATTTGAATATTGTGGATAAAACTAAGAAAGAAAGAGAAGTAATAGGAAAAACAAAGCGAACAGTAACCGGTGGTGCCTGTTTAAAAAGAGAACGAAAATTTGACGAAGAAGATGCAACGTTTAACTAAATTCGCTGTGCAGCGACACAAGCCTAGCCAGAAAAATTCGAGTTCGGAGACTTAGATGTGGCTTCGAAATGTATCGCGAATGAACATCAGCGTTCCAGCTCGTTAAGTCTTCAACGCCAATTTAGAGGGAGTCGAAAGCCAAGATATACCTTACCTTCAAGCTTCGATGAAGCTACCAGGTAGACGGAGTTTTCCGAAACCAAGAAATTCGCTATTATAGGCACGATATATAAATTTCTTGTTCTCGGTCAGTTAAGAACGGGTCCGGCACCTTTCCGTCTAATGTATATAGTTAGCCTTAAAAAAAGAGAGCACGCAGTTTCTTTATCTTGGCAGTTTTATAGCACTCGATGGCGGAACGGAGCTTACAATAGTTGTTGTACATTTTGATTCCTTCTGCCTTGTGGAACTTCAATTGTTGAAAATCTTTGGATTTAACTTTTAATCCGTGGTGTTATAATGCTTCTTCACAATAAGGCAATAGACTTGTGTTAACTATGCTATGGAAGATTCGCAAGCAACTTCGAATGTTGAAATTGTAGTATTGTACAAAATTTAAATATCCCTGTCTGTCCAATAATGAATTTTTATAGTCATCAAGAATTAATGTTCTTAAATTCAGATGTATTGAAGCTATGACATTGGATTATAGGTAATCTAAGAATCACTTTGTTCTTTGCAGATGAACCCCAAATTTTTGTTGAAGGTTCATATAATGTACAAATTGGACAAGAACTTGAATTGTCAGTGAAGACAATCGCAAACCCGGCTCCCACACAATCAAATTTTTCATATAGTTTCATCCCCTGTACACTTTTATGGAAAAGTTTAGAGGACTTATGTGAAGAAGATCCAGTCGACATGAGAGTATGAAGACGTCCCAACTATAGTGATTTTTATAAAGGCTTTAATTAATTTTCTTTTTTTTCTTTTACAAAGACTTCCGTCAGAAGAACGACAAAAAGAACCAATAATTTTACAACAATATTTGGTCTAGCTTTCAAACCAGAAACTCCAGGGGAAATACGATTTAAAGTTGCAAACGACTTTGGAACCACTCTTGAAAAAAGTTTTGTTTTGATTCGTGACATCCCTGGCAACATATCCATTATCGGAATAGATCCAGAGCATGACATAACTGAAGGCGATGAAGTAATCATGACTTGTGCTGTACTATCAAGCTTATTTTCGTTGCCGGCATGGCTGAGAAACAACAAGACAATGAGTAATATTGGTGAAGTAGAAGTCTTGCAGGAGTCCTCAAAGTTCTCCCATAAAGAAATTGTCAAATTCAAGAATATCACCAAGCAGGATGCTGGGGAATATTTATGTAGAGGAAGATTGGAAGATACAAAAGAGTTCATCACCAAATCAGTAAATATCGTAGTGAATGGTGAGTTTCGTATTCTCACAAACTCGCAGTATTACGTTGTTTTGTATTTTGTAAGAACCCAAAGTCCCGGCTTTTATTGAAACGAATATGGAAGACGAAGTGGAACGTTTTGTTGACGAATCATTGCAGCTGTATTGTAAGGCCACTGGCAAGCCTACGCCAACCATCACATGGTTGAAGGATGATGAACAAATTAATCAAAATTCCCACGTTGATTTGTTGGAAAATAATTCCACATTGAGAATCCAAAGCGTCAATTTATCCGATACTGGCGTTTATAAATGTGTGGCCAAAAGTCGATCAGGATTGGACAGTAAAAACTCACTTGTGGAAATAACAGGTGAGCACTATTTTTTGTAGGTGACTTCTTTAATAAACATAATCTTAATACATTTTGTTAAGAGTCATCAAATCGTAAAACTGCGTTTGCAATTATTGGTTGTATAGCTGTGGTCACAATTTTGGTAATTTACAAATTGAAAAAGGTAAGTCCCCGAATAATACAGGGATAATAAAAAAAACTTTGAGGGAAAAACAATTATGTAGAAATGAACAACAACACTTTTGGAAATTTCGTCCAGTAAAATATATAATATTGAATTGTGAAATTATCTGTAATCATGAGTTAGAGAACCATTTGTCCCGGTTTCCTATACAAAATTGTTCAATTATAACGGGTGATTTTTTAGCTGGTTTGGTTTTGGCAACACTGGTTTTGACAGCTGACGTGTGTTTAGTACCTTGTGTCACTGTCAAACAGCTTCAGTTTGGTTTGCAATTTAACCATGCATCGTCTTACAAATGAACAACGCTTGCAAATTATTGAATTTTACTATCAAAATTCGTGCTCGGTTCGAAATGTTCAAATTGTTCAAATTGTGTTCAGCGATGAGGCTCATTTTTGGTTGAATGGGTACGTAAATAAGCAAAATCGCCGCATTTGGAGTGAAGATCAGCCAGAAGCATTGCAACAGCTACCAATGCATCCCGAAAAAGCCACTGTTTGGTGCGGTTTATGGGCCGGCGCCGGCGGCATTATTGGGCCATATTTCTTCAAAGATGATGCGAATCGCAGCGTTACTGTCAATGGTGAACGCTACCGAGCGATGATAACAAACTTTTTTTTGCCCGAAATGGAAGTTCTTGACTTGCATGATATGTGGTTTCAACAAGACGGTGCCACATGCCACACAGCACGCGAAACAATGGCGCAATTGCGAGGCGAGTTTGGTGAACAGTTAATTTCACGTTTCGGGCCGGTCAATTGGCCGCCTAGATCGTGCGATTTGACACCATTAGACTATTTTTTGTGGGGGTATGTCAAAGCTAATGTCTAAAGGGACAAGCCCGCTTCGATTGACGCACTGGAAGCCAACATCCATGCATTCATTCGTGAGATACCGGCCGATATGTGTGAAAGAGTATGCCAAAATTGGACTCAGCGGATGGGCTACCTGAGACGCAGCCGCGGTCAACATTTACATGAAATTATCTTTAAACATTAAATTGCAAGGTTCAAACTATCGATTCAAATAAATATTTCATTCATTTTTTCGAATTTTTTGTGTTTTTTTTTTTTTTTAAAGTTCTAAACCTCTTAAAAAATCACCCGTTAGTATTGAAACTGAAGTTTAAGGCCTAATTTCGAAAAATGAACATCACTATCAACATCAACCTTAAAGCCAAAGTTAGAACGGAAAATGTAAGTCCTAAATGGACATTATTGATTGCTTTTTAATTTAAAGTTGAAACCCGTTCCCACCAAGACCTTTCACCAAGTCACCTTAGTCTCACTTAATGGTCGAAAAATCAAAGCTATCAACTCTTAATCCAACAGCGATAGATGAAATTACTTTGCGATGCAAAAAATTAGAAAAGTTCGGAAAGTTTGAAAAATTCAGCTGCTACAATTCCTCTAATGTTGGCTTAAACGTTAATGTTTCTGTTGAGACGACACGTGGGAAAAGGTTAATACATTTTTTATAAAAGCTGGATATTAAGCGGTACCAAGGCAATTAAAATGAGTGATAACAAACCACCCCACCTGCAACCACTCACCATTTTTGAAGTGAAACTTCTTAAGGCGCATGGGGGTAGAATTTTTACTGATGCAGCGGAAATAAGCGTGGCTTCCTTCCCTAAAAATGGAGTGAGCGATTGAGACCGGATTGACAGAGAGTGAGAAAGGGCGAACGTAGCATGGAGCACATAGCCATGGAGCGAGAGTAGGAAGCAAGCGAGTGAGAAAGATCGAGATAGAGAGAGAGAGAGAGAGAGAGAGAGAGAGAGAGAGAGAGAGAGAGAGAGAGAGAGAGAGAGAGAGAGAGAGAGAAAGAGAGAGAGGGAGAGAGAAAGAGAGAGAGAGAGAGAGAGAGAGAGAGAGAGAGAAAGAGAGAGAGGGAGAGAGAAAGAGAGAGAGAGAGAATAATTGTGCGATAGAGCAAATCCTCATTTCGTCGTCTGTATACCCGCATACCACCATCTGGTCCTCTCTACTCTCGTTTGAGAACAGTACATTCTTCCACAGTTCAACAGTCCAGTTTACATGTTCTTGGACAAAAGACAAAAAGAAGTCTTTCCCTATGATGCTGCGTAGGAGCAATTGAGGGGCTCGGGCTGGGCAAAATTACTCTAGATTTCCTTCTGCCAATTTTCTTCTTATTGTTCGCTCACTAACTCTTACATTTCGCACTTTGCAAGAGACGAGTACGAGCTTCTGTAGCAGTGCTAAACCAACCTCTTAGCACATTGTTAACAATAAACCAATCGTCTATGGCTGATGTGCATCGATGTCTGCCTTGACATATAGCCACTCTCTCGAAATCGTCTGATGTCATCCCGGACGGTGGTTCCAGGCACACCAAGTGTCTGAGCAATTCAACGTTGGCTGTACCCACTATCTGCGAAAGCCACGGCCCTCGTTACTCAAGTTGGTTCCAACGGGCATTTTTTTGTTGTTGTTACCAATGCTTTCAAAGGTGGGCGATTAATTGTGCCGGTGAGTGTATAAACGAGACTTAAAAATTAGTTTGACAAAACAGTTTCACTTCTGACATGTGTATACCTACTTTGTACGCAGTACATTTATTTTTCTCACCCCTTCCCCCAAACATCAACCTCCCATCCAGACATACAACCACCAACAAACAGCCCTTCATTTTTGACAATTTTTTCCTCATCCCCTCCCAACACCAAGTCCAACTACAACAACCTTTCACTCACCAACCATTTTTGACAATTTTTTCATCGCCCCCAATCAAATCAACCATCCCATCCACCTGAATCGCCAACTACCCAAATCACCTACAACCGCCAACCAACCACCCACCATATTTGACATTTCCACCCCCCTCCGAACCCCCCCCCTCCCAATAACTTTTACCTTTTGCCTCACCATCCACACCAACTATAACCACCAACCTACCACCCACCATTTTTTACAATTTTTCGTCTGCCGGACACTACCTACCTCCCGCATCCCCACACACTTCACCACCGCCACTTACAATCACCAACCACCCAACACCCTCCCCTCCGACTCTATCGACTTTCTATCAAAGCAGATAGTAACGTGACTGTGACACTTTTTCGTGCGTGCTGCCCATACATTCCGATTTATTAGACACGTCAAAAAAGCTGCTCGTCTTTATTCTGTGATTTGACAGGTATCCTTAACGTTGCTACAACCCACAGTACACATATTAAAGGTAATATCTTTAGCGTTTTTATTTTTGCATACTTCTGCGCATCTGTCAAAATAAAGAAAAATGGCTGGCTCTGGAGACACTTTAACTTTTTTGCATGTAAAAATAGTATAGAAATCTCGTGGTTTTTTTAAAAGTGATTGTCTTAGATGATTAAATTTATATAAATAAGCATATATTTAATAAAAAAGATAAATTTTTGTTGATTTTTACCACCATTATGTCTCCCTGTTCAGCCATTTTTTTTAATTTGAGCTGCCAAAGTGACAGATCAGGTTTTGACAACCTGCGCAATATATTACCTTCAATAAGTGTACTGTGGCTACAACCAGCTTTTATTGAATTAAAGTAAAGTTCAATGAAATCGCTTCAAATGATGTTACTTGAAAGGAACTGCTTGCACGTTAGTAAGGGGACCGTTATAGCGATACGGAAAACTAAACCGAAAAAAAATTTCAAATGGAAAATTATGTATGTTCTGATTCAATTTTTAAGGCGAATGCTATACTCATCGATGGCAATCAATGCAGAGAATGTTTTTTGTTCATAATAATTTAAATTGAAGAAATACTTTTTGTTAAAAATTTATTTTTCTTTTTTACGTATAACAGAAAAATGATTAAATAAATTTTTAACCAAAAGTTCAAAAGTTTAACAAGTTTAATTTAAATTTGTATTTGCAAAATAAATTCGACCAGTGTAGCATTTGTATTTTAAATCTGATTATATTATACCAAATTTTCCATTTGAAAATTTTTTCGGTTTGGTTTTCCGTATCGCTATAACTGGCCCCTACATACCTAAATACACTCCACAAGAACTGCTTTCATCAAGGTTTTCTATGAGAGAACTAAGATGCCAGTGGTTTGGTGGCGGGGTAATTGACTGGTTGATCTTATCTTAACGCCAAAAAAATTTTCAAACTGGCACGTTTGGCAGTTTGCTATGTCAAAGTTCCAAATTGGGTTTTGCGTTAGCTCCAACTGAGCGAGTCACAAAATCCTAAGTCCGTTGTTACGGAGTCTGAAAATTTTGAAAACTTTTTTATATAAGTTTTATGTTTCGGGATATTTAATAAAAACCAAAGTTGAATATGGTGGATTGTAGTTGAGTTTCCGAGTTCCAGAAAAATTTGCTGTCATTTCTTCATAATAGCTTTGCCAATTTAAGTATTTTCCTCCCAACTCAAGTCAAACCAGTGTTGGCAAGTAAGTTACACGAAGTAAGTTACTCGTTTAGTTACGCGTAACTAATATGAATTAGTTACGCCCAATATTTGGCGTAACTAATGTAACTAATGTAACTAAATGTAACTAACTGTAACTAAATAAAACTAACTCTAACTTAAAAATAAAAATAAAAAAAAATCACATTTCATCCTGAATCCCAATCGACTATTGACAAAATTCTTTTATAAGCAAGTTCAACGGGGGAGCATGTCTTAATATCGAAGGACAAAAATCTCGAATGACAAAAATCTAGAATACAATTATAAATCTAGAATGCTATTATAAATATAAAAGAGAGTAATAATTTACTTACCATGAGTTAAAATATTAATTTTTGAGACAATGTTTCTATTCGCGCGCGCGAATAGAAACATTGTCTCAAAAATTAATATTTTTTTTCGAGATTTTTTTTTTCTAGATTTTTGTATTTCGTGATTTTTTCTTTCTTGATTTATTTTTTCGAGATTTGTTCATTCTAAATTTTTTTTTCGAGATTTTTGCTTTCTAGATTTTTGCTTTCTAGATTTTGGTTTTCTAGATTTCGTGGTAGACCCGTTTAACGGCAACCTGGCAAGGAATACATATTGAAATTACTAGGTTCCTGATGAAAAGGAAATGTAATTAAATATTATATTCTTGGAGCATACAATAAATTTTTATTTACATTTGAAGTTTTTCCTTCTTTCTTGAGACTCCTGGACATTTCTTTGTTTATTGTGATTTATTTTTGTATGGTAAATTCAGATTTAATCTCAGATTTGGTCTCAAATTTCAGATTTAGCTCACCCAAAGGAAATCAAACGAGATCTATTTTGTTTTATTATTTTGAATTTTTTTTTTGCAGAAATATAGTAATTTAAAAATGTATTCATTGCTAGAGCTAGGTTGGCGTTGCCACAGCTGGCAGCTGGCCCAGCTTTGCCCTAAAACAGTGTAGTCAATCGTCATTCGATCGGGTTTGTGGACGGAACTTCTAAATTTCAATTTAACATAAAATGTGAGTTTTTGTATTTGAAAAATTCTATTAGTTATAATTAGTTACATTTAGTTACAATAAGTTACATTAGTTACATTAGTTACATAAGTTACATTAGTTACGTGTAACTAATTAAAATTTCAAAGTTACGCGTAACTATCCAACACTGAGTCAAACTGATAAAACTAATCGTTTCTTGAAGAATGTTCGACAATTCGTTTTTGATAACTTTGAGGAGGGTGCCATTGACCAACTGGATCCAAACTTGTCGCTCGATGAACAGGCCGACTTATTGCCATATAATAGATGTTACGAGTTCCCCAGGAATAGGTTGAAATTGGGTAGGTACCCACCATTTTTACAATCTTGTATCTCAAATGTTCAGCTTTTGATTTTGCTTCTTTAGGAAAACAACTTGGCGCTGGAGCTTTTGGGGTAGTCTTGCAGGGTTGGGCTGAACGAATAATTGAAAACGAAGAAGAAACTGTGGTGGCTGTAAAAAAGCTGAAACGGAATGCAGACCATGACGACCTGAAAGCATTCGTGTCGGAACTAAAGATAATGGTTCACCTTGGACAACATTTAAATATTGTTAATTTGCTTGGTGCCGTTACTGAAAATAAGAGTGAGTCATCATAAGAAGTCTACAGTTTCGTCGAAAATTTGAAGGTTTTTTTTGTCTATTTTTAGATGAAATAATGATAATTGTCGAGTACTGCCCATATGGATGTGTCCAGGACGTTTTGCTGCATAATCGGAAATGGTTTGTCGATCAAATCGATCCATATAATGACAAAATTGATTCGACTATATCAAAGGAAATTTATTCGGAGACTAGCTTAAGTGCTAATAGGTAAGTTCCTCGATGTTTCAAAGCAGCAAAATCTAACCTAACAAACTGAACTTATTAAGGTTCTGAAATTGACACTGCCGTATGTAGTGGTCGGTCGAAAATTTTCCAAATTGGAGTCCCTTCTTTCTTTATCTTACTTTAAATAAGTGAGTAAATATTTAGAGCTCATGTTTGTTTCAAAATTATAGACTCTGTGAAAGGTAAAGTTTTTCCAAACATAATGAACGACAAGTGGCAACAGAATACATGCTGCGATGCGAAGTTGGGGAATTCCTTCAGATAGTTGGCAGGTATGCCATCAAGTCCATCTGCGTTGTTGTTTCTCAAGAGTATCAAGACGTACCTTATTTCCGTACTTCTTTACATGCGCTGCACATGGCCGGTATCCTTTAAGCATCGATCGGTTTCATTATTAACTCTTATTTTCAGTGCTCAGCGCTGTTATTTTCTCCCAAGTGTTTTGGGATATCCATAGAATTCTAACTAATTAAGTCCACATTTTGTAGCTTGTCACGACAAATATTTGGGTCAACGAGTGCGGTTGAATTGAATTCTTGTCTGGTTGCTGTTTTTTCTGAACACCTCTAGTAACAGCTGTATTTGGTTACATTGCTGAAGAGTGCAAGGGGTTGCTTCCCGCATCCGTACTCCTCATTCCTTCCATCGCAAAATGATTCGCTCCATCGTTGTTGGATAATAAAATGCTCGACTAGATTGTGTTTTCGCCCATCAGCAGAGACCCAGGTAAATTTGTTGCAGGTTTGTGTTCGGAGCAGGGTTCATTCTACCGGGCATTCCGAAAATCGACAAGCATTTCACCATGTTTTATTTCACTGGTCCAAGATACCAAGATATGTCCACTGTCCACCAATACCGCGTTTAAGGCGTACGTTTTCCGAGCCAACTTTGGCATTAAGGTCCCCGTGATGAAAATGATGTGTTCTTTCGGAACGTTGCCATAGACAGAGTTGAGCTAAGGATAGAACGTGGTATTTTCTTCCTCCAAGCTGCATAGATATTAGCAGCTCTCTACTCAACGTGTGGGCTTAACAGGTGGTTGGAATGTTTTTGGCATATTTTATGTTTTTGAAATAGGTGAGGTCAAGCTACGAGGGTAAGTTCCCCCCTACGAGCTGAGATGAGCGGTGCTCCGTAGTTGACATTCTTTCCTTTCCCCTTTTACTTCCCACTCCCTCCCTTTGCCTCATTTCAAATGAATTCTCGTGGAATTCTAGGTTGCAATCATTCTCCCTTCCGAATTTGGGCAAGAGGAAATTATATTTTATTTTATTTTCAGTAACTCATCTAACTTCAACTGCGGTCCAACTGAGAGAATCATACTTTCAACTTCAGACCTGGTAAGTTGGGCGTTCCAAGTAGCACGTGGAATGGACTACTTATCTTCCAGAAGAATTTTGCATCGTGATTTAGCTGCAAGAAATATTCTTCTCTGCAAAGATAACGTTGTAAAAATTTGTGACTTTGGACTCTCCAAGTCAATGTACAAAAATGATAATTACAAAAAACAAACTGACACACCTTTGCCCATCAAATGGTTGGCTTTGGAGTCGCTGGCTGATCAGGTATATAACGTGTTAACTGATGTTTGGTCTTTTGGAATAACGCTGTGGGAGTTTTTCTCATTGGCAACTGTGCCTTATCCTGGAATGGATGCAAATTATGAATTTTTTACAAAATTAAGGAACGGCTACCGCATGGAGAAGCCGCCTTACGGAAATCAAAAAATGTAATTAATTTATTTAAAACAGAAACATAATTAAATTTAACTGAGTTCCTTGTAAACGTAGATATGACATAATGCTAGAGTGCTGGAGTGAAGATCCCGAGCAGCGACCACTTTTTAATGAATTGGAAATGAAATTTTCCAAGCTTCTTGATGAGGAAGTGGCTCATGTAAGTTGCTTAAATAACCGAGTTAAGTTACCCATCTTAAAATGGCTGTGATTTCTAGCATTATGTTAATCTAAATGAACCGCACGTTAAATGGAATACAGAGTACCAGAAAAAAATAGAATTAACCTATTTGACAATCGTGGGGCCGGACAATGAAGCAAAAGCAATGATTCCCTTTCCGATTTATGAAAACGAATTATCTGTCCCGGAGGAAGGTACAAATTCTTTATTAATACTTTTTAATACATTACCGTGAATGTTATTCTTTAATGTCCTTCTTTACAGAGAATCCACCTGATAGTTACTTACCGATGGTTTCCTTCAAGACCACAATTGGTAAGGAAATATTACGTCAAATGGATGATGGTTATGTTAAACCCGATAGGCTTATCTCCATTGATGACAAAATTGGCACAAGGCAGTCTTGAAATTTTTAAGAAGTTCACTTTTGATTAATTAATTAATGACGATATACTTATTTATTTTAATACCTTTAAATATAAAATAACGGGAATTACACCTTCAAGAATTATAATGATTCGTTCGGACTATAGTAATAGGTAATTGGTCCAACATGCTTAGCCAAAAATGGCCCTAGCTATGGCCATGACTGTATAATTTGAGATTGAGCTTCATTAATATACTGATGACGTTCAAGTTGTTTTTGGTCTTTCAGTGTGCCTATTACCCTGATTGATTGTTTCACTATATTGTCGTCAGGATTTTTTAGTGTATACCTAGCCTATCAAACACCACTTCCGTCGCATGGTGTCTCAAACTCATGCTGATATGGTTTGGGGCCACCGGATCTTTAGAATGTCCCGCTGACAACACTTAAAAATCGGCTGAAAATATTGGCAGAGCATTTACATGTTTCGGAAGTATATAACAGCTCAGATTATCATTGGATCAAATCTTGGTGTGTAGCGATATTTCGTCGGAGTTTCACACAGGATACCACATGCGTCACGGGCTTAGTTTATTTTATTGTTAACATCCAAGTCCCTTCCGCCGTCGAATGCTATGCAAATGCAAAACCCTGCGTTTATGCAGGACTCTTGAACATCTGCCACAATTTTCTCAGGTAGGTAAACGTAGACCTATCTCTCCCAATAAGATGTATTCACGATTCATCTGATGGAATGCCTTCTCAAAATTTTCAAACAACAGTAACAATATGGTGACTGATACTTAGATAATTGTTTAAGGATGTTTTGCAAGGTATTAATGTGGTTGACGCACAAAGCGTCCTGAGCGTAGACTAAATCCTGGACATTACCCTACCGAGAATAATGGTTGCCATTAACTTCGGAAAACCGGACAGAACAGTAATACCCCCCTAGTGTTTGTAGTTTTTGAGGTTTCCTTTCTTTGTAAGCTTTACAATAACTAAATCCTTCTAGTAATCCGATGCATTTCTATGGCTTTCTGGCAATTTATGGTTATTCGTCGATTTTCAGTTGTGGAGGCGTCTTATTTTCGACACTTGAACTAAAGGCTTAGATAACTGAGAACATTTAAAAGAACAAAAAAACATATCACTTACCATTATCATTAGAGTACATTCCTATTATTTTATGTTTACGTTGTGTCTATGTCAATTGAGTATCCGTAATAATGCGCATTGCTTATAGAACCAACCTACAGCACTATCACTTGGAAGTTTTGCTCGTTAGCAGCGGACGGTAAAGCAAGGCATTTATTCATTTCAGATTAAAGGTGAAGAAGGAAGCGATGGAAGGGAGTTAGGAACATGCTTAGATTGTCATGATTGAAAATAAAAATGAAACGAAAGCTTTAATACGATTTCAAAAAGTTACAAATATTGGAGGGAGGGACAAAAGAAAATGAATTTTGTTTTTACACATTTGTTGCATCAGCAGCGCTTTTAAGCGGCAAAACAAGGCAATACTAAAAAGACCCAAGTGATATTACTATAAGTTCTATACCATGTAATGCGTACAAATGTGTATTGTTGCTCTCTCTCCTGTCAATAAAAGATTTGAATGAGAAAATCTGATAAAGTAACAAGAAAAGTTGACTTGCGATCCAGGTGGTCGGATTTGATACTACGTGTGAACTAAAATAAAATGTTTTCGCAAGATAAGATTTATTATTATCTACAAATAGGAAGGAGTTTGCATTTGTTTCGATGGGCAATAAATATGGGGACTTAAGCTTGTATAACACGGTCATCGAAATCTGTCATTGCAATGACATACTGACGTCACAAGAAAATAAGCCATTGTAACGTCAGTGCACTGTCATTTTTCACAGTGTCATTGGTAGCTTCAGTGACGATCACACGAATGGCGCAAATCTGTCATTGGTGTCCCAAAATGCTATAGGGGCAGAGCTTGTCATTGCGATTTTTACGTTCGGTGTCATTGCCATGGCATGCAATAGAATGACGATCACACGGCTTGACCACTTTACAAAATTTTGAAAGTTGATGGTACCCTGAAACCGCAATGACAGAAGTCATTTTTCGCAATGACGATCACACAACATTCATAAATTGAGTCATTGTGCCTGAAAATGTTGACGTGCGTTTGTAAAGTTAATCTATCAAAATAATTTAAATTAAAAATAATAAATAATATTATACCAATTACAGCAAATGAAAGAAAAATAAAAATGTCAAGAAAAAATACACTGGAGATGGCGATTCTAGCAACATTATAAATTGGAGGCGAGGAACGTACAGCACAAGAAGACAATGACAACCAAAGACCATCACGAAGAGTTCGTTCTGTGTGGTCCAAAAAGTGGTTGCTACGCCTTGACACAGAAGGGTCATATTTTGAAGAATGGAAATACTTAGTTCATGCTAATCTCTTTACTGTTATAAAACTTCACATGCAACGTCTGGGCGTGAGTGTTTTACTGACAAGACAATGTTTTAAGTGGAAACGCAAAGCTCAGGGACTCAAATGTTCTGTTAACCGCCATGCAAAGTTAAGTTCAATGTGAAATCAGTCCATATAGAGGTGCTTTGTACTATGAATGATCTTGAATTATGAGAGCTTACAGCTCCTACTCCACCAAAAATATTGATCCCGTGCGGGGAGATAGAGATAAGGCTTTTTAATTAAACTTTGCAAAAAATGATCCATACAAACATGCAAATCCTGTCGCATTAACAATAAAATAATTTCCAAAATATATTGTATATGCTTTTGTTTCAAGCATTTTGATTAATAAATTGCTTAATATAAATGGAAAGCGATAGGAACTTTTTTTTAATTTTTTCAGTCCACCTTGACAACAATGGCACAGCAGAAATTTCTGCAATGTCATTGTTGGGAAACTGCCTTTGCAATGACAAAAATCAAAAAAGTCTGGCATTGTGTCCTATCAACAATGACAGGGTGACTACATGGTCATCGAAAATTGTTATTTCGATGACATTAACATTTCTGGCATTGTGCTTGCCATTCTAGTTGTCAGTGCAATAACAGCATTTTACAATGGCGATCACACGACATATAAATATATATAAAATAATAATATTTCATAAACTATCTTTTCTAACTTTTAATTAAAAAAAAATTAATTAATAACTTTTAATATTGACAAAAAATTAGTTTGCCAAAGAAGTTTCGCTTCTGACATGTGTATTTTGTACGCACGCACTTTTTACTTGCGATTATAGGTACTATAAGGCAAGTTATGCATTCGTCGAAAAAAAAAGTTTTGAGATAACAATCAAACATGACATTACGATGATAGCGCAGACGAAAAAAGATGGTCTAAAAATTCTGTCCGTCTGTATGTCTGTCTGTCTGTCTGTCTGTCTGTATGTATAGAGACCTACAGCCCAAACGGGTGGGCCGAATTGCTTCAAACTTGGTATATAGACTTTTTAAGGTATTGTACAGAGGGGAAATTGAAATTTTTTTTTTAGCTCAAAAAATAACGGTATCTACAACCGTTACGTTAAAGCTTATTTTTCTCAAAAACGGCTCTATCGATTTCGATTTAAAAAAATCAATGTTGCTTTTTAGGTACGATCAATAATATGGCTGAAAAAAAATTTTTAAAATATGGCTAAGAACGGTACTTTCCATAGGACCGTTTTTTTTGCTTTCGACTATCTCGAAAACGACTCAACCGATACTTTCGAAACTTCACACGCATATAGCTGTAGGTAGCTCAATTTGTATTGCATACCAATATTTTTGAAAAATATTTTTTTGTATTTTTAAAAGTATTTTTTAAAAAAAAATTTAAAAAATTAATATTTTGAAAACTGCTCAGTAATTTTTTTTCTAAAATTTTTAAATAAATGTATTTGCTGAATACCTATGAACTGGCCTCTTTGAATTTTTTTCAAAAAGTTTTTCAAAAAGAAAACTTTTTTTCTCAAAAACCGCTCCACAGATTTTTATAAATTTATTCTCATAAATTCAAATTTATCCAAGAAATAAAATGGCTTACTTTTTTTTCAGCTCAAATTAGTATAAGTATTTATTTAAGAATTTTGAAAATTTTATTTTTATCAAAATCTCAAGCCCCGAAACCACTGTCACTCATTAGAGCAAGTTCGTGCGACCCAGTCGTGCATTTTATTTTTTAAACAAACATATAAAAAAAACAATATAGATGAATTTTGTAGGAAATTTAATGTTGTTGTGAGTGAAATTCAGTTAAGACGCATAGTTTCCGAGATATAAGCAAAAAACAGAAAAAAGTGCAAAAATTCCGTGGTTTTTCGCGGATATCTCAAAACGCACCAATAAATTTTGTTGGAATTCTTCAGATTCGGATTCAGCGACCCAAAAAACATAGGAATCAAAAAAAAAAATCCATTTGTATATTTTTTGTAACGTGAAACTACCGTTTGACTGGACAATTAGACTATTATTCCAACAAAATTTCTTGGTGCGTTTTGAGATATCCGCGAAAAACCACTTAATTTTTGCACTTTTTTCGGTTTTTTGCTTATATCTCGGAAACTATGCTTCTTAACTGAATTTCACTCACAACAACATTAAATTTCCTACAAAATTCATATATATTGTTTATTTCTCAAACGTACCGTTGACCGTCGGACTATAAGTAAAGGTCCACAATCGGTATAAAAATGATTTCATCCTTCAAACTAAACTTTAAAAATATTGGCAAGATTGTCATTAAGTGTTTTTTAATTGAATTTATTATAATGCTTCTGGTTTTTGAATGTTGTTTAAAGCAGTTTTGGTATCATGTGAAAAAATGTGAAAGTTTTTGGGTTGTCTATTTTCCCCGTTTTTTGAAAAAAATTCTAGAAAAATCCCTCAATCTGGCATCCTTGAAGCCACACTTTTTCAAAAACACTGACCTTTTAATGACCAAAAGCACAAAAGCCGAAAATGTTTTCTAAGCTTAACTTGGCTTCCATAATATGTGGAATGGGCCTCCAGCTTACGCACTTTTTGGGGTTGTGTCAACGTCAGCCTCCGGAAACCGGAACACGTAAAATATTCATATAAAAAAAAAAAATTACCACAAAAGCACAAAAGACCCACTTTAATTTCGGCTGGATGTGTTTTATGTTTAAATATAGCATAATTGCCATCTTTACAAAGCTTGAGCTTTTGTGGTATAAGTTTGTTTTTTTTAAATTTATATTTTACGTGTTCTGGAGGTTGCTGCTGACACAACCCCGGAACTGTGCCAGCTGGAGTTCCATTCCCTTACTAGTGATACCAAATAAAGCTTTGGAAAACATTTTCAGCTTTTGTGGAATGACTAAACTTAAAAAGTCGCTGGCTCTTGGACTAATACATTTTCACCTTTATCTATTTTCTAAGAGAGGACACTAGTGTTCATTAGAGAGACTTTTTGCATTAAGCATTTTCATTGAGTTTTTCAGTAATGACGTCATAAGCCACAAGTGCAACGAGATAAAGTTTAAAATATGTTAAAAATTCCTTTCCAATAAGAGGTGTTTGAATAGCCCTCTATTTTGAAGCTGTAATTTTTTGACATTTGACAAGTAGAAACTGCACCATTAATGAAAATGAAACGATACACGTTTCAACAACGTATTGAAACAACAGAGAATATTGCTGCTGTATCCCAAAGTGTTAAAGAAAACCCAGGTTTGTCCATTTCTCGTCGTTCTTTGGAATCGGGCATTCCACAAACGTCATTACCACGTACTTTGCAAAAGGGCTTGAGTCTTAAGGCTTATAAAGTTCAGTTAACACAAGAACTCAAGCAGGCCGATCATCAACAACGTCATGTCTTTGCTGATTGGGTCCTTGAAATGTATATCCTCGATGGCTACGTCAACAAGCCAAAACAAGCCCCATCTGGGGCTCGGAAAACCCAAGATTTATTGTTGAAAACCCTCTCCATCCTCAACTGCTTTTTGCGGTTTATGCTCCGGTGGGTCATTGGAACTTACTTCTCGAAAATAAGGCTGGAGCAAACAGCTATAGGTACGGTGAATGTATTGCGCTATCGAGAGATGATAAATAATTTTGAATGTATTGATCTGGACAACATACTTTTAACAAGACTGCGCTACGTGCCACACAAGTAACGAACCCTTCGATCTTTTACGGGAAAAATTTCCGGACAGTGTTGTTTCTCAAAAGAGGTGATCAAAATTGGCCACCTACATCTTGTAATTTAACACCTTGCTACTTCTTCCTTTAGAGAAAGAAGAAAGATAAGGTCTACGCCAACAGACCAGTTTCGATTCAAAACCTAAAAGATAGAATTCGTGAAGCCATTGAGTCATTTTTTCAGATTAAAATATTTTTTAATATACTAACAGATACATTCAAATGTTAAAGTTTACGAAAATTATTCTGCAATTAAGTCTTTTGAATTGAATTTAAATTTATTTGTTTTTTTGTGTGTACAAAAACGTGATAAGCCAAACTATTTTTGGTTTTCTTTTTTTTGTATGTGCTTTCCATATTTATTTTCCACACTATTTAGAGATAATATTAAGGAATACTTATGTTACTTAAAAAAAATCCAAATAAGAATCATGCTCAGAATATTTTGTTTTTTGAACTAAAAATGATGTTATCTCCACATTTGAAAATGTGGCTTCAAACTAAATATTACGATAAGCCCTTCAAATTATGAAATCGGAGGAGGTAGAGTATTTTTGTTGATTATTTTTTTCAATTCTCTTTTATTATTATACTAGCTTTTGCCCGCTACTTCGTACGCGTGGATTTTAGAATAAAGTAGGTATCTCAGTATATTTTTGTTTTTGCACAACCGTTTCAAAATGGGGGGTATGCGTGGTATGAAAGCTACATACCTTACCAGCTCTACAGCCGTAAGATTTTTTTCTTCTGTATAATATTATTTCGAAGTATCATAACGATTTAAATTGCAAAGTTGGAGATTGAAGTTCTGAAGCAATATACCTAATTGGAATGCCCACTTTCAAAACGATGCAACGCGCCGATAACGCTATTTATGGCAGCTCCACTTCATCAGTTTTGGGCGTAAGTATTGCTCGTTCACCGTTTTTTATGGTTAAATTATTTTTCGATTTCTGCTTTCGCTGAATGAGACATTGTCTATATGGTGGTATATAGCGGCATCCATGATGTTTTTGATGTAACTTCTATTCAGAACGCCTAACTTATTTCTATTCATGTATATGTAGGTAACTCTGGGGCTATTTTTATGATTTCCAGCGCCATTATGTAAGTGAGACGCTATAACCTCCTTAAAATCTTTTAATTTTGCTTTAAGTTCATTGAATAACGTTCGATTGCAGCAATATTAAAAAAACAACCAGAATTATATATTTTCCTGCGATAAAATATAGCCTATATTTTAAGTTGGCGAACTATCAATAAATCTGCGAAAACCGCATTCAATTTTATTTTGTGCGTGATGCGCATACAAACATACAGACAGAAAGACAGACAGACAGACAAAAATTCTAAAAACGGTTGTTTTGGCTTCTGTGGGTCTAATACAGACTCCCCATATTAGTTTTGCATCTATATCGTCAATTTTTTATTATATGTATAGATATTAAAAAAAAAAATTTTTTCATCAAACCTATGCTTTGTCTATCTAATATATATAAATCGAGTGTCACGTTGTTTGTCCGCAATGAACTCCTAAACTAATGAACAGGTTTTAATCAAAGAGGATATTCTTAGGATGATTACGAAGGTTTCCGTGAAGTTTTGTCAAAATTTAGTACATATATGTACCACGAAAGCAATTTCAGTGCATTTTGTTAATATGGTAATAAGTCTTTTGGTAGCATCTTCTAAGGAAGAAGAGAATGGCTGGACCAATTTTGGAAATTTTTATCTTGAAATATTTATTGAAAATCAGGGAAGGTGTAACGAAAAATTACGACGACCTACCTTGCGTGCAAAAATAAAAAAAAAAAATAAGGAGTGTAAAAGTTTCAATTATCTATATATATAAAAATGAATTGGTGTCTGTTTGTACGCGCCTAACTCGGCTGAATTTCATCCGATTTGTATGGGGATTTTTTTGTTGGGTTTGTATTAAACCAGGTAAACGCATAGCGGAGCCGAATTTTTTAAATTTTGAACGGTATTTTTTAAAAATCGTTAAAACACAAAATTGCGGAACAAATATCGCCAAATTATGACTTTGTTCTTTGTACAAGCATAACTTGGCTAAATATTATCCGATTTGCATGAGGATTTTTTTGTTGGATTTGTTTTCAACCAGGTAAACACACAACGGAGCCGGTTTTTTTTTTTTTTTTTTAATTTTTTTTTTTCACTTGCAAAAACAAACGAGTGTCTTCTCCACCTGTGCAAGTGACCCGTTCGCCAGAGCTGCTCTACTCGTAAATGCCTCGATATTATATTTGGAATGTGCCGTACAAAAAATTTCAACGTCGAAAACAAGGGCAAGCTGTTGCCGGATATGCGGATGTGTAATAAACTGATGCGCTTAGTCATATCTATGCTGTTCATCCAAAAAATGACGACTGCTTCTATCTGCGATTGCTTTTGGTCAATGTGCCTGGTCAAACTTCGTACGAGAACCTGCGGACTGTTGATGGGGTGCTGTGTGCCACATTTAGAGAAGCCTCTCAGCGGATGAATTTGTTTGCCAACGACAATCATTGGGACACAACACTTTCTTAGAAAACGTTTCTCCTTTCGTTGATTGTTACTTCAATTCGGTCAAGATCCGACATAGCGCTTGCGATTGACTCTTCTCGAATAGCGGCCACGTTGTTGTAAGGTGGTTGCACAACACATTCAGCGTTAAAATTGCCACTGAATCTGCAGTTGAATGAACCAACATGCAATATTTCAAGAAATTCTGCTATGGCACAAGTGTTGAAAACTTTCAAAATTATCATCTGGGATGAATGCTCTTGATCGAGCAATGAAAGATCTACGGAACAATATGAGATGCTTTGGAGGAGCAATGATATTGCTAGCCGGTGATTTCCGTCAAATTTTATCAGTAATCCCGCGATCAACGCCTGCAGATGAACTGAACGCTTGCCTAAAATTATCGTATTTCTGGCGATACGTAAAGAAGCTGCAGTTGACGACGAACATGCGAGTTGCGTTGCAGAACGATCCATCAGCCGATGATTTTGCAAAAAAAAAAAAAAACTATTGGCGATTGGAAATGGTTGAATTACCGTTGATGCTGCAACTGGCCTGATTTCGTTCCCGCTGAATTGTGAATTCACATCATAGAAAGAACTCATCAGCAAAGTGTTCCCTAATATCGGTCACAATTATTTGAACCACGATTATCTCACTGAATATTAGCTGCGACAAATAAGGACGTCGATGATTTGAATCTCATCATTCAAAATAAAATCGCAGCTCCCCTGCATTCCCTCAAGTGTGGGCTGTGGGGCCTTAATCTTGAATTCCCTTGCTTTTCACATGGACAACTGTACGTGGCGTGTTCGCGTGTCGGAAAGTCATCTGCATTGTTTATTTATGCACCGGACAAAAAAACAAACAACGTTGTTTATCACAAAGCGTTGCAGTGACCTAATCATTTCTTTTTAAATAAAAGTAATTTTAATCAATTTAATATTAATTGTTTAATTCTTTCTTAAGAGAGGCTCGACTTTCGAAAGGGACATTTAGTCAATTTAGGGCAGAACGAAGTTCGCCGGGTCAGCTAGTTTGAAATATTTATCAGTCAGAATTTGACTAAATTAGTGTATTGTTTTTTGTTTTGAAGTACAAAATACATACACTAACAAGATATGTATGTGTTTGTGTAATACGATTTTGTTTTATTTTGTTTAGTATGTTATATTTTTGAACGCTACAGATTTCATTTAAATGATGTAAATACTTATGTATATGTAGGTATTCTAAAAAATTTTAACTTCAAAAAGCTTTCTAAAGAAACACTTTTTTAAAGATGTAAATGGTAGAAGATGGTTGGTGGTAGAATTTGGTAGATGGTAGAAGATGGTAGATGGCAGAATATTCTAGATGGTAGAAGGTAGAAGATGGTAGATGGTAGACGATAGAAGATTGTAGATGGTGGTACATTGTAGAAGATGGTTGGTGGTAAAAGATGGTAGATGAAAGAAGATGGTAGTAGGGAGAAAATGGTAGATGGGAGAAAATGGAAGATGGTAGATGGCAGCAGATGGTAGAAGAAAGTTGATAGTAGAAGGTGGTAGTTGGTAGATGGTAGATTGTAGATGGTAGATGGTAGATGGTAGATGGTAGATGGTAGATGGTAGATGGTAGATGGTAGATGGTAGATGGTAGATGGTAGATGGTAGATGGTAGATGGTAGATGGTAGATGGTAGATGGTAGGTGGTAGATGGTAGATGGTAGGTGGTAGATGGTAGATGGTAGATGGTAGATGGTAGATGGTTGATGGTAGATGGTAGATGGTAGATGGTAGATGGTAGATGGTAGATGGTAGATGGTAGATGGTAGATGGTAGATGGTAGATGGTAGATGGTAGATGGTAGATGGTAGATGGTAGATGGTAGATGGTAGATGGTAGATGGTAGATGGTAGATGGTAGATGGTAGATGGTAGATGGTAGATGGTAGATGGTAGATGGTAGATGGTAGATGGTAGATGGTAGATGGTAGATGGTAGATGGTAGATGGTAGATGGTAGATGGTAGATGGTAGATGGTAGATGGTAGATGGTAGATGGTAGATGGTAGATGGTAGATGGTAGATGGTAGATGGTAGATGGTAGATGGTAGATGGTAGATGGTAGATGGTAGATGGTAGATGGTAGATGGTAGATGGTATATGGCAGATGGCTGAAGATGGTAGACGATAGAAGATGGTAGATGGTAGGAGATGGTAAATGGTAGAAGATGGTAGATGTTAGAAGACAGTATATAGCAGATGGCAGGAGATGGTAGATGCTAGAAGATGGTAAATGGTAGAGGATGGTAGATGGGAGAAGATTCTAGATGGAAGAAGGTAAAAGATGCTAGATGGTAGAAGATGGTAGGAGATGGTAGAAGATAGTTGATAGTAAAAGATGGAAGTTGGTAGATAGCAGGAGATGGTAGATTATATAAGAAGGTAGATGGTAGAAGACAGTTGACAGTAGAAGATGGTAATTGGGTAGAAGATCGTAAATGGTAGATAGTGGTAAATGGTAGAAGATTTTAGATGTTTGAAGATGGCAGGAGATGGTCGATGATATAGAAGATTTTTGATAGTAGCAGATGGTAGATAGAACAAGATGGTAGATGGTAGAAGGTTGCAGATGATAAATGATAGAAGACGTTTTTTTTAAAATGTTTTTCTCATGGGCAACTTTATGTTGCATGCTCACGTGTGGGAAAACCATCAAATCTATTTGTGTTAGCTAGAGACAGATTACCAAATAATATTGTGCACCGATTAGTGTTGAACTAATATTAAACTAAAAATATTTATAATTCAAAATAATAAATATTATCATTTCCAAAATTAAATGTTACATGTTTAAGTATCAAATTTTTAATTTACTCATTTGTTACAAACTTGATAGGTTAGATTAATAATGCTTATTTTTGCTTTATCAACTTTACGAAAATTCAAATTTCAATCATTTTTATACCCGCTATAACGATTTCATGATTATTCGAAAATAATAATTTACCATTTGACATATACCTTCCTTAGCCACAGCAACGCTTGGCCGGGTCTGCTAGTTTGTTTATAAATCATAACAAATTAAAAGAAAAAACCTAGTAAGTTAGTTGAAAATTACGTGATTGTAGGTATTCGTAAACGAACAAAATATCAATTTATAGTTTTATATATACCTAGACATAGAGGCTTATAAAATTAAGAGCGGTTTGATAATGTTCCTTAAATAGCACGCATGAGGTCCACTTAAAGCAATGATTCGTTAGTCACATGTTTTGATATAGCTAGGTAGTATGTACACAAACATATCCATGACAACATTCATATAAGGTTTATTTTTAATTTTTACTTGCGATTATAGTTACCTTAAATGTAGGTACTCCTAAGGCAAGTTACGGATTCGTGCAAAAAAAAAAATTCTAACAATCTGCGATGATAGAGAAGTGGAAAAAAGTGGGTCGGACAATCATGTCTGTCTGTCTAGTTACCTACAGCCTAAACGGCTGGACAAATTTGCTTCAAACTTGGTACAGAGAATAATTATGACGGTCTTTAGAGGGGTTTTTATAATAAGCATTCTAGCGGTAAAAGTAACGGTACCTGACTCAAAAATCGCTCCTACGATTTTAAATTTCTAAATTATGTTTTTTAAGTAAGCTCTATATTTTGGTTGTAATAGATTTTTCAGGAAAAGTCATATAACAGTACCTTCCATAAGACCGTTATTTTTTTTTTTTCAAATCAGATTTTTTCCTGAGAAACTTGACGGATTTCGATGAAATTTTTAAAATGAAAACTCTTTTATAAACAAAATAATATTAGGTCTCAAATTTTTCAAAAAAAGTTGTTTTGAGTTTTTTTCAGAAATGGTGTTTTAAAAAAATCTTAAACTTTTTTGAGAAGAACTGCAAACTGCTAGTTGGCTAACTCAAAACAAGATTGGAATATGTATTTTCGAAAAGTTAAAAAAAAAAAACAGTTATATCGAACGATTTTGAAAATGTTGTCCTTAAAATTCAAAACGTTAAAAGAAATCTATTGGCTTTTTTCATTTTTTTTCCAAAAAAAAGTCTTAACTATTGATTTTTAAGTGATTAATAATATTTTAAATAATTGTTTGGCTGTAATTTTGTTTCCTTAATCTCAAGCCCCAAGATTATTGTCAAATTAGAGCAAGTTCGTGCGACCCAGTCGTAAGTTTTATTTTATTTAAATTACAGCATAATTATTTATGTTTCACAATTGACTGATAAGAAAATCATGAACAATTAACTCATAGTAAAAGATATTTTGTTATAAGTTTCATATTCTCAAAAGTTTCGTGTATACTTCTCTTGGATTCATAGAAAATTAAATTCCTCTCCCGGCATAAAACGAAACTTTGTAGTGTGCGTGTGCAGTTTTGAAATTTGATTTTATCCTTTCAGTGCAAGGGACTTACAACAACTCCACACTCAATGTATTTTTTAATAATAAGTTCGTTAAAATGAATTTAGAAAACAAAAGTTTAAGACTTTTAATAGTTCTTTGGACATCCAGTGTTTTAATAAATTGCAGTTCAAGTAAGTATATCTTATAACTAAAAGGCTTATTATGTTCGTCTATCCTAAAAAAAAAAACAAGTACATTTATTTACTAAATAAGTAAATGATGAAAATCTGTATTTTTTTTTCTTTCTACAAAAACATAAGATTTTGAACGACCAGAAATTACACCCACATATTTGGACATCAGCTTGGATGTTAATACAAACTTCACATTGAACTGTACATCGAACGAGCCAATTACTTGGCGTACTGGGATATTCGACCAGCTCGAAAGCCATAACACCTCTATCAAATCACAGGCTGGAAAGTACATTGCATCGATTTATCTTAAACACATATCTGTGCAGCATGTTGGAAGATATTTCTGCGTAAAAAAAAATGCTCTCTTAGATGTTCCATTTTATAGATGTGACACACCAAACGTCACCTGTATTAACGTATTTGTAAACGGTGAGCTTTTTTTTTTAAATTTGATTTTATAGTTTTTGCAAATCCCTGCAAGTTTTAAAGTATTAAAAAAAAAAAAAACAAAAAAAACAGCAAACGCACCGCAGAAAAGTGGTTTACTCGATAACTTCGGTTAGTCTGTAAGATATTTTTTGGTTAAGGTACTGCCTTTAACGGTTTTTTTTGTTGGCTCAAACGGTTACAACGTCGTTTGTACCTATGTATGTTTAAAAGAATTGTTTTCAATAACAAATCATTTGTCAAACATGACATAACGAAAATAAAGTAAGTGATTTTTCAAGTCAACCTTCAGCCTAAATGGCTTGAGAGAATTTCTCTAAACTACATGCATATTGCATATACTTACTACATAATGGACATAATGTATGTTAAAAATTGGTGCCATGAAATAAGGCCAAATGGAGAGACAAAAATGCAGTTTCCTTTGAAGTATTCTATGTTTGTAACATACAAAGTTTTATAAAAATCGCGGGAGCCTTTTTTGAGTAAATTAGAAAAAAACGAAAAAATTGGCCGAAATCTAGTAACTCTTTGTATAGGAGCCACCATTTAAAAAAGAGAAACTGAAAAAAAATCAATGCCATCTGATAGGAAGCTGTAAGGAACTATACGAAACAAAGTTTGAGTGAATTCGATGAAACCGTTGAAAACTTATGGCTATTTGAAAAAAAAAAACAGTTAAGAGCAGATCTTCGTTATTTGCATTTTTAGCCAAAAACTAAAAACGCAGTTCTCTTAAAAAGAATATAACACACAAAGTTTAATCAATATCGTTAGAGCCATTTTCGAGCAAATTAGAAAAAAACAAAAAAAGTTGGCTAAAACTCAACGGCTCGTTGTATGGAAGACACCGTTTAGAAAGGCTTCAGTGAAAAACTTACTAAACTAAAGAAAACTATAAAAAACTATGTCAAACGAAATTTTAGTCGATTCAGTCAAGCCGTTGTGAACTTATGGCTATTTGAAAAAAAGCCGTTAAAACCTTTTCGTTACGACCATTTGAGCCAAAAACGAAAAACGCAGTTTTGTTAGAAATGCTTAAAGTTAGCTAAATTTTGAGTTTAATCAAAATCGTTAGAGCCGTTTTCGAGAAAATCCAAATGGAAAAAAACCCGTTACTTGAAAAATACCAGTTTGAGCCGGGCTAAAACAAAATAAAAAACTTCGACAACCGTTTTTCTTCAAACTACTATATATCAAGTTTGAAGAAAATCCGTCAAGCGGTTTAGGCTGTAGCATGACGTGAAAAAGCGCACAGACGGACATCCGCACACCCGCACAGACAGACCGACGACGGACGGTATGGTGAAAACCACTTTTTTGGGATTCTCTAAAATCGTAATGTCATGTTTGATTAAAACCTCGATTTTTTTCTGCACGAAACCAATACTTGCCCTATAGAGCAAGTAAAAAATTGTATAAATAAATTTTATTAAAAGTAATTAACTTTTGCCCAGGGTGTCCCAAAAGTCAACGTCGAAACGAAAACGGGTGATAGGGTAGGTGGTGACAGTTATCAGAAAAATAATAAACAAAATCGTTGCCATGTATATTGTGAGTTAGAGGCATTCGAACAAAAATCGAAAAAATGCTTACCCTCCGTCGGCCTTTCAAGTGCCGTGATTACAAATCTTAATTTTTCTCAATTTTTTTTTTCTGTTATGGAACCTCGAATAACCCAGCTAACAATCGCATTACAAAATTTAAACACAACTGCATCAGTTTTGAAAAAAATGTCACTTTTTTGCCCAACTAAATACTCAAAATTTTTACATGACCCTAATTCAATGGGCTGTAGTGTAAAAAAAATTTACTACTAAATTTTGGCAAGTTACCTTAGAAGTTGGCACGTTCAATTCTCCTTCCAAAATGGTATAAGGTTTTGTAGAATATTCCATAAATAACGGAAAAAAAATGTTTTTCTCAAATAAACAGGTTTTAAGATAATTCTTTTTAATTCATTAAAAAAAAATTTGAATGTACTCCAGGCTTTCTCGTCTAAGTTTAAGTTCGAGGCTAGTGACCGTTATTATTTATAAGTAACTACTAGCAGGCCCAGACTTCCAAGGTCTATCAGATAGTGATTCATTTCTATGACTTTCTGGAACTGTATTACACATGCATTTCACCTTTCTCTGAGCGAACTGGTGTATATTCAATTTTATTTGAAGTTTTGTTTATAAAAACATTAACAACAATTAAATAAAATTAAAAAATCAAGTTTACTTTGTAAAAAAAGTTAGTCCATTTGACAGATCAACATTCTCAATGGAAAAAATTGTCAAAAATGGTGGTTGGTTCTGGTTGGTTGTAGGTGGAAGTTGGAGATTGGAGATTGGATTTTGAGGGGAATGGGGAGGGATACAACCCACGCGTGAACTATTTTGTCATCTGGCTATCACGTAAAATTATCGTCCGTAAACCGACCTTACAGACAACCAATTTTTTTTTTTACAGAAATTGTTTAGATCTTTGAAATCAATAGCCGATGGTAAGGAAAATAAAATGCACGACTGGGTCGCACGAACTTGCTCTAATGTGTGACAGTATTTTAGGGGCTTGAGATTTTGATAAAAATAAAATTTTCAAAATTCTTAAATAAATACTTAAACTAATTTGAGCTGAAAAAAAGTACGCCATTTTATTTCTTGGATAAATTTGAATTTTTGAGAATATATTTATAAAAATCTGTGGAACGGTTTTTGCGAAAAAGTTTTTTTTGAAAAACTTTTTGAAAAGAAAAATTCAAAAAAAATTCAAAAAACGCCAGTTCATAGGTATTCACCAAATACATTTATTTAAAATTTTTAGACAAAAATTTAATAAGCAGTTTTTAAAATATTATTTTTAAATTTTTTTTTTTTAATGCTTTTAAAAATACAAAAAAATATAGGTATGCAATACAAATTGAGCTACCTACAGCTATATGTGTGTGAAATTTTGAAAGAATCGGTTGAGTCGTTTTCGAGATAGTCGAAAGCAAAAAAACGGTCCTATTGAAAGTACCGTTCTAAGCCATTTTTTAAAACTTTTTTTTCAGCCATATGATAAGCCGTACCTAAAAAGCAACACTGATTTTATGAATTCGAAATCGCTAGAGCCATTTTTGAGAAAAATAAGCTTTAACGTACCAGTTGTATGGCAGGTACCGTTATTTTTTGAGCTAAAAAAAAAATTTCAAGTTGCCCTCTGTACAATACCTAAAAAAGTCTATATACCAAGTTTGAAGCAATTCGGCCTACCCGTTTGGGCTGTATGTGTCTATACATACAGACAGACAGACAGACAGACAGGCAGACAGACAGACAGACAGACATACAGACGGACAGAATTTGTAGACCATCTTTTTTCGTCTTCGCTATCATCGTAATGTCATTGTTTGATTGTTATCTCAAAACTTTTTTTTTCGACGAATGCATAACTTGCCTTATAGTACCTATAATCGCAAGTAAAAACTTAATAAGACTAACCGTGGCCCGTGCTAACTCAAATAGTGCTTTTAATGCTTTCGTTTTTCGAAAAAAAAAACTAACAGTTTATTACTGTAAAGAAAATTGATATGTTTTTTGAGTCTTTTGATATAAAGTGTTAAAGTCAATTATATTCTTATGATACCATCTCATAGAATGGATATAAGTCATTATTTACTTTTATAAGCCTGTTTTTGTCCAGAACCATTCTACTAGCTCTAGCTTTTTGTCATATTTTGTAGGCGAAGTTCGATTTGAATTCTTATTTAACGTTTAAAATCGAGATCATTTGCGTTGTAAATTTATTTCCAATATCGAATTTTTTTTAGATCCAACCAAGCTCCTGGTACCAATCGGAAGTTATGCAATCGATGTCACTATGCAGGAGATTATTACGATCCCATGTAAGCCAACAAACCCTGACATCGAAGTGGAATTGATAAGACCAAACGGACAGGTACAGTATGAACTTATCGTGAAAACCACAGGCATACAATACAGACCAGCAGCCGAAGTTTGGTGCTCTACAGGCTTTACAAAACAAGCTTTAAATCAGCTGTTCTGCTTTTAATTTCGAGTATTTTAAACGGAGATTAACCACACAAGTAGAATACACTGCACCCGCATGGATGCTCATATGCTCATATACCGTGGTAAATATATAATATAGGGGGTCCGGACTAGTTGCTGCCGCTGGTCTGTATTACTAATATAGACCGCCAACTCGTACTCTTCTTGCCTGAAACACACTCGAAATATTTTTTCGTGTCTGTGAATACATGTACATCTCTGCCTGTGTATTTAGTGAAAGCAACCATATCCCTGCATGTGTCATTTATTTTTGTGGTGTGTTTACTGCTCCCATATAAGAAGCACTGGAGAGCAGGGATGGAAAATAACATTTTTTCATTGTACTGAAAACGTTTTTCAAATTGTACTGAAAAGAAGTCAATTGTACCGAAATTTATTTTTTGAATGAAGAATTAATTTATATATGCAACCAAAATATTTTATTCTTTAAAACATAAACAAAAACAGTTCATTAATATTATATGTTTATTTCGTGTTGTAATAATTGAACCCAAATTTTATATGGGCCTTTTAGATATTATGTCTTAAGAAAAGATGTGTTTCTCTGATTTCTCTGATTTATAAAGGAAAATTGCAAACGATTTAAAAATTTTAACGATAAACAATAAAAAAATACATTGTACTGAAATAAGGCAAATTGTACTTTTGTTGGTACTTGATCAAACTCGATTGCATCTAATTCGATACAATTGAACCAAATTTTAAATGCCTGCGGGAGAGCGTTCCACTCTCAGAATAAATGGCACATCGGCTGATTTTAGCTTGACCATAAAGAGAGACCATAGAGTGAGTTGGCGGTCTGTATCTTATTGGTCCGTGGTGTATATATAAGATTTGTATACATAATATTTGTTATTATAATATCACGTTATAGTTTTTTAATGACATTTTCTGTCAGACATTTTCAATGATAAATTTAATTTTTGTAGATTCTAAATGGACCTGTTGATCACAAAAAATTTCAAGCAAATGATACTTCAAGTTATGATAAATATACTGGTTTTAAATTGAAAATGCAAAATATAAGGGATGAAGGTTTGTATATTTGTCGCCCAAAGGACCCATCAACTTCAAATCTGGATGAAACTACTTCATTCTATGTTTTTTTCGAAGGAAAAAAAAGATCTTTGGAAAGAGGTATATCGAAATAAATTTTAAAAATACTAAATGCTTTTATACCATTGCATACATTCAGTCACCTGTCACCTGTCACCTATCACCTGTCACCTGTCACCTGTCACCTGTCACCTGTCACCTGTCACCTGTCACCTGTCACCTGTCACCTGTCACCTGTCACCTGTCACCTGTCACCTGTCACCTGTCACCTGTCACCTGTCACCTGTCACCTGTCACCTGTCACCTGTCACCTGTCACCTGTCAGCTGTCACCTGTCAGCTGTCACCTGTCACCTGTCACCTGTCACCTGTCACCTGTCACCTGTCACCTGTCACCTGTCACCTGTCACCTGTCACCTGTCACCTGTCACCTGTCACCTGTCACCTGTCACCTGTCACCTGTCACCTGTCACCTGTCACCTGTCACCTGTCACCTGTCACCTGTCACCTGTCACCTGTCACCTGTCACCTGTCACCTGTCACCTGTCACCTGTCACCTGTCACCTGTCACCTGTCACCTGTCACCTGTCACCTGTCACCTGTCACCTGTCACCTGTCACCTGTCACCTGTCACCTGTCACCTGTCACCTGTCACCTGTCACCTGTCACCTGTCACCTGTCACCTGTCACCTGTCACCTGTCACCTGTCACCTGTCACCTGTCACCTGTCACCTGTCACCTGTCACCTGTCACCTGTCACCTGTCACCTGTCACCTGTCACCTGTCACCTGTCACCTGTCACCTGTCACCTGTCACCTGTCACCTGTCACCTGTAAACCTGTCACCTGTCACCTGTCATCTGTAACCATTCAGTTTTGTAAATAAAAAAAATTATTTTTATCTGCTGGAAACACAGCAATACAAAAATTATTAATTTGTTTTTAGCATATATATAATTGTATAATTGTAATGATTTCTTATGCTATTTATATATTTAAATAGAGGCTATAGGCCCACCAGTAGCTCGGATAATCGTCTTTCCATCTGCACATGCTTTACTTGGTGAAACGTTTATTTTAAAGTGTTTTGTGGATAGGGATCCCTCATACGGAGGTGACATTGAGTGGGAAATGCCAAACCAAATGGAGACCAAACATGTAAGTTTTATTTTATATACATTAATGGCTATAAACTAAAAACTATTTAGAAAGATACAGCATGTGTTATTCTCAACTCTCAAGAGTCGTTTACAACATTAGCTTTGTTTGTTGAACTTTACCCAGGGTCGCCCTGGGTTTTCTTGACAACTTCAAGAGTTGTCAAAAAAACCTGGGTTTTTCGGTTCTCAAAAAACGCATGACGGCTGCTCATTGTATATTTTTCACAACGCACAAAATCAAAAGTTTCCATTTTGCTTTATTTGTTCGATTTTTATTTACTTTCATCAAAATAAATGCATTCACTTGCATTTCATTTAGTTTTATCGAAAAAAAGACATGAAAAATCAAATACAGAAGGAAAATACACAAGAAATGCTTGACAGCAAAAGTCACTTCAACAGCTGATTCGTTACCTCAACTCGCCCCAGCTAAATAGCAAGATCGACTTCAGGGTGACTTCAGGGCGACCCCAGGTTTCAAAAAACAGAGAATTTTGTATTGAGGGCGAGTTGAGGTAATTCAAAAAACACTCTGTGGCGACCCCAGGGCGACCCCAGGGTGACTTCAGGGCTCAACAAACAAAGCTATTGTCTGCATTGTTTCTTTTATTGCTAGATAATAAATAATGTCCGCATGTCCGAAAACCACAATAAATAAAATGCACGACTGGGTCGCACAAACTTGCTCTTATGATAAGCAATTGCTTAGTGGCTGCATATATGGATATTAAAAAAAATTTAAATAAATTCGAAAATTCTTTTATTTTTTAAATTAGTTTCCGAGTTTTCTCGGAAAAACAAACATATTATGGCAATCTGTAGTTTACATTTGAAAAAAATAATTTGAAAAAAATTAATATAGGTACCCATTTCTAACATATTTCGAAAACCAAAAATTTTTTCGAAAAAATTATAAAAAATCAAAAAAAAAAGTTTTTCAAAATTTTGAAATGCCATATAAATAAAATTATGAATGACTTCCTGTGGCCAAAATTTTATTGAAATCGAATGTATAGTTTACGAGAAAATTGGATTTGAAAATACTGGTTCTATGAGATTTACCGTTATTAGACAAATTTTGAAAAATCTTTTCTAACCAAAGGATAGATTGTCTTGCAGAAATAGCATTCTGAAAGTTTTATCAAAATCGTTAGAGCCGTTTTTGAGAAAATCAATTTATTTCTTCACGATTGTATGGCAGGTGCCGTTATTTTTGGGCCTAGAGCAAAAATAAAATTTATTCCGAGGGACGGCCAAATAAATCCTATATACCGAATTTGAAGCAAATCGGCCATCCGTTCAGGCTCTAGAGGCGCGAGCAGACAGACAGACAAACAGACATCCATAACTTGCCTTATAGAACCTATTAAATCGCAAGTAAAAAGAGCGTCCATCAATATGATTGATAGGTTTCGTTTACAGTAGAATTTTTTTTTTGACAACTTTCGGAGTTTTCAAGGAAACTCGGGTCGACTCTGGACTCTCCCTCTACCATCTTTTAGTAACAAACAATGATTTTTAATCAAATGTATGCATTTTTATTTCTCAGAGATTTCAGGTGACTAGCGAAGAGGAGACGAAAGAGAAGAGAACATCCCGAAAATTTAGTACGCTTTTTAGATACCTTAGCGGCGACTTTCAGGAATTTTATCGTTATGTAGATACAAGTGTACTTACAATAAATAATTCTCAAAAAAGTGATGAAGGCCATTACAACTGTTCGCACCGAAGTTGGAGTGGAAACGTTACAGCAGAGGCCTCATACTATGTCAAATATTTAAGTATGTATATTATGATATATTTTTGAAAGTTAAAAATTCTATTAAATAAAACATTTTTTTTAAGGAAATGGAGAAATATTTTTCGATACAAATTCACCAACAAGTTTCACTTTCATCCAAAACATGACTAAGATTGCTGAGATCTTTGTGAATTTTCGAAGCCTATTGCCTTTGGAATTCACTTGGACTGCTCCTAAGGGTAAACGCATAGAAGGAGTGTATGGTGAAAAATTTGCTCACTTTTCAAACGAATTATCTTCATATATGCAAATAAAAAACATATCTGTAGAAGATACAGGTGAATACATTTGTACAGCAGCCAATAACATGTCGACGAAATCCGTTAAGTTGTGGGTTGATATTAAAGGTAAGTTCACATCAGCAGCGGCCTGACACACTAAGAACCTTTTAAGCCGAACCAAAAAAGAACAATATTTCAAAAAAAGAAAATGGGGATAGAAACACTAGTAGATGCAGGTTATTTTAGCGATCTGATGGATAGACTACTTTAACCAGTTGTTGAATGGCGACGACAACCAAGATCCCTTACATGATTCACGTGTACCAGTTGATCTAGGTGACAACCATCAACATGAGATACATACGAAAGAACGTCCGATGATTGGAATACCTTTACCTTCCTCTCGATCCACAAAAAGTAGACCGCCTATACTAATCTATTCATAGTGAGATAGGCCAAACATCGCATTTAGGATCCTGTCCAGCGTTTAATGTGTACTTTACCGATGGAAAATCAACGACGGACCGAATTTTCACATAATGTAAGTAATGTAATCCTGGAGAAAACCCAAGAATATGACATCGAAACCCACCACCTGTTCGTCGATTTTAAAGCAGCCTACGACATCTCTATCGTGCCATGTCGAACTCAAGAATCCCTGCTTAACTGATACGCCTTAACAAGATGACGTTGGAGAATGCTCGCTGTACCGTATGCGTTAAAAAGGACCTTACTGAAAATTTCGACACCACCAAAAGTTTAAGACAAGATGACGCACTGTCATGCAGCTGTTTCAGCATTGAGCTTGAAAGTGTAAAATTGAACTTCATCGACAAAAGTCCAATCCCACCACTGCGACTTTGTGGAACTTGACCATTAATAGGTATAACTTCGAGGTTGTCACTTTGTCTTCTAATGGTCTGCGCTGAAATCAAACTAAGATTAACTCTTGATAGTCACTGTTTCTCTTGGCCCTATCGAGAAGAACCAAGGAGACGCTGTATAAATCACTCATCGTCCCGGTTCTGCTATATGGTGCAGAAGAGTGGACATCTCACAATCCAACACAAAGTCACTTGGAAAAAAGTTCTGTGTGTGGTTTATGGTCCTGCATGTATAAATATAAATTCAACTATGAACTGCACAGGTACGTAAGCCTAGCCAGAAAAATTTTATAGACCTGCGACGGATCGACCAGGTAGAGGGAGTTCTCCAACCGATAGAAAACTTTGCGAAACGGAGCAATCCACTATTATAGGAAAGGAATATGAATTTCTTGTTCTAGCTCAGTTACGGACATGCCCGGCAAACCCGTTCAGTCTATTATATTTCAGAGAATACAGCAGGAGCACACGCAGTTTATTTCACTCGGCACTTTAATGGCACTCAATGCCGGATGGACCTGTATATTAGAAAGGCCCTTTGTCAATTTGGAATCCTTTATCCTGTTCAGTCTATTATATTTCAGAGAATACAGCAGGAGCACACGCAGTTTATTTCACTCGGCACTTTAATGGCACTCAATGCCGGATGGACCTGTATATTAGAAAGGCCCTTTGTCAATTTGGAATCCTTTATCCTGTGTGAAACTCCACCAGTTGAAAGTCCTCGAATCCAACTTTAAATTATTCTTTCTGTTATTATAAAATAAAAAAATAAATTGTTGGCACAACAGCTCCAAGCGGGGCCGGGGCCTGTGACTTACACTCTCAACCATTCCAGTGTGTGCGTTGATATTCTGCAGGAATGGAAGGGACCTACAATTTACCGCCGAATCCGAACGGCTAACAGAGAAGCACTTTCCATGACATTAATTACTCTTGGAGGATTTGTCGCTTCCTCGCAAGAGGCAGTACCCCGGAAAAAAACTTAAAGTGGCAACCTCAGGGATCGAACCCTGAACCTTCGGCGTAGCAGTCCCACACACTAACCACTACGCCACGGGGTACTACCTGTTCTGTTCTGTTATTATGCTTCTTCATAAACAGGGAACAGGTTGGTGTTAATCGTTGTTTGCAGTATATTCGGAAGATACCCAAGCCTGAAACAAGTTCGAACGTTGTAATTTGAAATTGTATCGTACAGATCAAATTGGATGTTGACGTCACCCAACGTAAAAAGGCGTTGCTTAGGAGATACACTGAGGAGATCTGATGACAGCAACTTAACGAAACAATATAACGGAAGAAATGCTCAGCAAAATAGACGCGTTGGAAGACCATAATTATTTAGGCCAGTTGCGTTAATTAAGAATATATGGAAGGATCTTGTTGCTATCCTAAGCTCCAGGAGGCGCTACAGATAGGGCAGCCGGACTCCAAACAACATAATTATACCTACTTAAAAATAAAATTGCATTAAAATGGTTTCCTCTTTCTTATTAAGACTATCTGAAAAAATGTCTATACTCTGCTGAAATAACTGAAGGATAGTAAATGGAGCTACACAATTGCTAATATGTCTTTATGAGATGTTTTGCAAGATTTTTTTATTGAATTTTCCCTTTTTATCCAATAATGAATTAACAATAGTCGTCAAGAAGTAATGTTCTTAGCTTCAGGTCTTTTGAGCTATGACAGTGGCCTTAAGGTAAACTTACAATGATGTTGTTCTTTACAGGTGAACCCCAAATTTTTGTTGAACGGTTATACCATATACAAATAGGACAAGAGCTTAAATTGTCAGTAAAGACAATTGCGAACCCTGGTCTCACCTTACGAAATTTAACATGGCGTTTCATCCCATGTAAATTTTTATGGCAAAGTCTTAAGGGCTTATGTAAAGAAGATCCAGTCAGAATGGGAGTATGTAGAAGTGCTAACTATAATTTTTGTTTTTATCGAGGCTTCTTTTTTCTTCTTTAACGAAGGAATTCAATATAACAACAAACGAAACCAATCATTTTACAACAATATTTGGTATATCCCAAAAACAAGAAACACCAGGTGAAATACGATTTATAGTTGCAAACGACTTTGGAACTGCACTTGGAAAAAGTTTTGTTTTGATTAGTGACATCCCTGGCAACATGTCCATTATTGGAATAAATCCAGAGAATGAAATTACTGTAGGTGATGAAGTAATCATGACTTGTGCTGTACTGTCAAGCTTATTTTCGTTGCCAGCATGGCTGAGAAACAACAAGACAATGAGCAATATTGGTGAAGTAGAAGTCTTGCAGGAGTCCTCAAAGTTCTCCCATAAAGAAACTGTCAAATTCAAGAATATCACCAAACAGGATGCTGGAGAATATATTTGTAGAGGAACATTGGAAGATACATATGAGGTGGTCACCAAATCAATAAATATCGTAGTTAATGGTGAATTTAAGACTTCATATTCTCACAAAGTTGCAGTATTAAGTTGTTTTGTATTTTCAAGAACCTGAAGCCCCGGCGATTAATGAAACGAATATGGAAAACGAAGTGGAACGTTTTGTTGATCAATTTCTGCAGCTGACTTGTAAGGCCTCTGGCAAGCCTAAGCCAACAATCACATGGTACAAGGACGACAAACAAATAAATCAAAGTTCCCACGTGGAATTGTTGGAAAATAATTCCATCTTGCGAATACAAAACGTAAATTTATCCGATGCTGGCGTTTACAAATGTGTGGCAAAAAGTCGATTGGGATCAAACAGTAAAAGTTCATTTGTGAAAATCAAAAACACAACAGGTGAGAGCTTATACTATTTGTAACTTGCAAGTACCTAAATTCTTTAATATAGATTTCCTTCTAAATTTTTTATAGAGTCATTAAATAGTATAATTGTATTTGGCGGTATAGCCGTGGTCATAATTTTAGTAATTTCGTTTAGTTTTTACATTTACAAAATGAAAAAGGTAAGTTCTCAAATAATTAAATTAAATTCACATTAAATGCAAATGGAAATACTTTAGAGGGAATTAATTATGAAGAAATGAAAGGCGACAGCTTCTTAAATGTAGTTCAGTCAGAAACTTTATTTTAAAACAAAATATTGAGCCGTAACATTTTTGGGCACTATTCGTTAAATTTGAATTTCAATTCAAATTTCAAATTTCAAAAAAAAATTATCAAAAATCCCAATTCTGGATCCAACAACTATGAACGAAATCAGTTCCCGATGGAAAAAAGTAGAAAAGTTTAGAAGCAGGATTCAACCAGCACCTCTGTTTCTATCGAAAATACCATATTATAGGGTCCACCAAACGACTTCTTTTTTTTTGGAAATGCTTAAAAAAAAAAAAACTACTGGATATTTTCTCAAATTTCCTTTTTTATTTGAAAGTACAATCCTTCCGGTAATAATGGAAAATAATTTCATTCAAATGGCTGCCTCGGCTGGCCATGCAGTAGCCTACACGATCGGTCCAGTTCTTAAACACATTATCGTTCAACATGGCCCGATAACGATAGCGTTGTTCAAGCGTATACACAACCATATTCGTTCAGCGGAAGGATAAAACTAATTATCTGTCAAATCAGAAATGAGCTTAGTGTTACCATTCACGAAATAAGCACTAGTTGAAAAAAAAAATGTTAGATGGCGGACCCGTTGTATGGACCTATAATGGAAGTTGAAAATTATTAAGAAATAGTTAAATTATTATTTTCTACACTTAATTATGAAGGAATTATTACATACATTTACATTGAAAATTCTGACTATTATCTTGAGACTTGCTTTACAAATTTAAAATCTTAAAATAACACTTTAATAAATTAACATTGAACAAAACATAATCTAAAACTAGTTTGTTATTCGATGCTGGCAACGCTAAATATGGAGCTTATGTTATCGATGGCTTATTGGTGGTTCATCGTAATGTTAATTTTTTGTTGAATACGAAGACTCAAACGTGTAGCGGGTGGAAGTGCGATTCTCCTTGTCTAAAATTTTGACGTTTTAGAAGTCAGCTGTGTGATCGTTGTCGTTCATATGTTGTGAGAGTGATGTAGCTGTTATCTTTTTTCTAATGTCAGCTTCCTGTTCTGACAGTCTCACTCCTAGTTTTCTTTTTGTTGTGCCCATAGACCAATACAGACCACCAACTCGTACTCCTCTTGCCTGAAACACCCTCGAAATGTTTTTTCGTGTCTGTGAATATGTGTACATCTCTGCCTGTACATTTTGTGTTGGCAACCATCCCTGCATATGCCAATTATTTTTTTGGTGTGTAGTTGCTCCTATTTGAAAAGCAAGGGAGAGCGTCAAACTCTCTCAAAATAAATGCCATATAACCAAAGAGGATATATACATAGAGTCCAATCTTTCCTACGTTCCATCCTCCTCTGCTAAAATTTTCGTGGTCTCTTTCCTATTGTATTCATTGTCCGTGTGAAACAACGACAAGAAACGATGAGGTAAGTAGTAAGGTGTGAACGCACACATGTTTAACAAAAAGAACAATATGACAGCTGTAGCACACACACATGTTTAACAAAAAGAACAATATGACAGCTGTAGCTTGTAGGCAAAATCAAAACAAGGCACAAGATTGGACTCTATGTATATATCCTCTTTGCATATAACATATAACCTAATTTTCAGCTTGCATTTGTTTTCATTTTTTCCTTTGCACGGAATTTCGTAAATGACGTTGTGTATTGTGTTGTTAATTTTTCTCTTTTTCTGGTTTGGTATTTGTGAATATTGTGTTTGGTGTTAGCTTTGTGTGCGAAAATTGTTTTTTCTGTATCTTTTGGAAAGGTGTTGTTAAGTGTGTGGTTATCCGTGTGGCGGGGGACGTAGTAGGTAAGAGGCATGATACAACTACTAGAGATAACGCCTTCCAATTTTCATTTTTGATTTGTTCTGCGCAACTACATCATAAGAACACCTTAACTGCTGGAACACAATAGAAAAACGCAGCCGGAACCGCAGCCGCAACCGTACCGCATGCCGTACGTACCTAATTAGAAGTGCCCACAATGGAGTCGTACGTACTCCACGTTTTTTTACAATTTCCACTGAGAAACATACATATATATGATTATAAAAGATGATAAAACATATATCGCATCATGTATAGTCTTTTCAATGAATTTTTAATTACCTGACCTAATTTCTAAAAGGATTTTATTAGCACGTTGCTCTTTTTTTTTTTTTATGGAATGTCAAAAATACGCACGTATTTATAAAAAGTTGGCCAACTCGTACGTCGCGGTTTGCGGCTGCGGTTGCGGATCCGTCTCGTTGTGTTCACAACATTGAATTCGTGTGTATTCAATATTTTGACATGCGATACGGCTGCGGCTGCGGTTCCGGCATATAATATACATGTATATAGTATGTCAGTGTAGTTGTGCGCTCTACGTCATAAGACCAAACGAAATTTGACGTTTTGTATTGCATCATGTGCAATGCCATATCTTTATTAGTTCTATCATAGGTAAAAGGGTAATATCTAGGGTTGTCATATTTTTGTTTTGATGATTTTTGTTGATTGATTTTTGAAGTTTGTTATTTAGGGGCTTTTGTATTATTACACTTGGGAAATTATTCATTTGTAAAATCGTCCTTATTTTTGTGATGTTTTTGTTGTCATGTACTGTGTCGCTCATATACAATTTAAAAAGTTTGTTGCCGTGTTTATTTTGTATTTAGTACGTTGAGAAGACATACAATTTATCATTTAACTTGATGTAATTTTCTTGGCGTGCCAATCAAATGATATTTTATCGATTTGTTTTATTAATTTTACATCTAGGAAGGGCAATGAATTTTGGTTTTCATTATCTATTGTGAATATGAGTTTTGTGTGGTAGTTGTTTAGTGTTTTTAGTATTTCCTCCGTGTCATTTCTGTTTATTATTGAAACAATGTCATCCACATATTTTACGATGAACTTTATTTTAGTGTTGGATTTTTTCAGTTTCTCAATTGTTTCGTCGAGAAGATGATCCAACATTATAACCACAATCTTAGGTGATAGTGGGTTTCCCATAGGCATGCCGAATGTTTGGCTATATAGGTTGGTGTCATAATTTTTAAATAATTGTTGTCTGTGCAAAATTGTAAAATTATCCATTGAGATCATGTTTAGAAGATGATCCTACTGCCACTGATTTTTGGATTTGCTCCAAGTCGATTCATTTGACGTTTGCGGATTCAGTTTTAAAAAAGCAGCTTGTCTTACTTCTGAAAATGTGGCAGCTATCCCTGATGTTGGCACCGCCAGCTTTAATTGAATTAAAGCTAAGATCAAGTGCAATCGCTTTAAATGATGTTACTTGGAAGAAAGAAAGCTGTTATTAAGCAAGGCTTTTGACGAGAGAGTAATGAAAAGCAAGGCCCATTGCTCCAACATCATTTCCAACTATTAAGTTTGGCAGTCTGCTATGTCATGTCGAAGTTCCGAAATTTGTATGGCATTGGAGCGAGTCCATCTAAACTGAATCCGTTGTTACGGTGTTATAGTATGGTTCCGAGTTCCAGAAAACTTAGCCAAATCGAAATTTGAACTGCTTTGGTCATTTCTTTCAAAGTTTTCCATCTTAAGTAATTTCCTGCAAACTCAAATCAAACCGATATCAAATCTAATTTCTTAAAGAATCTTCAACAATCCGTTTTTGATAACTTTGAAGAAGGTGCCATTGATCAACTTAATCCAAAATTGTCGCTCGATGAACAGGCCGACCTACTACCATATAATAGACGTTACGAGTTCCCCAGGAATAGGTTGAATTTGGGTAGGCTCTATTCAAGCCTTATACTTTGAAATGTCAGCTTTTTCTTGCTATGCTTTAGGAAAACAACTTGGCGCTGGAGCTTTTGGGGTAGTTTTGCAGGGTTTGGCTGAACGAATAATTGAAAACGAACAAGAGACTCTGGTGGCGGTAAAAAAGCTTAAAAGAAATGCAGACGATGACGACCTGAAAGCATTCGTGTCGGAACTAAAGATAATGGTTCACCTTGGACAACATATAAATGTTGTTAATTTGCTCGGTGCCGTTACTGAAAATAAGAGTGAGTCATCTATTTAGAGTTGCGTTAAAAATCTTAATTTCTTTCTATTTTAAGGTGAAATAATGATAATTGTCGAGTACTGCCAATATGGATGTGTCCAGGACATTTTGCTGCATAATCGAAAATTTTTCGTGGATCAAATCGACCCAAATAATGACAAAATTGATACCACTATATTGAAAAAAAAAAATTTCGGAAAAAAAGTTAGCTGTTGATGGGTAAGTTCCTTGATATATCTTGGGGTGTATTTTGAAATATTAGAGCATTAACTATAGGGTTAAGTAGGTTTTTATTTAAAGATCATAGACATGACCCTAAAGATACAATTTTGGATTAGGTGGGGGTTGGATCGTTTCTACAATGTACTTGCTTGAAGAGTGCTCCACAAAGATGACATTGCTCTGCAACATTTTGACATAAAAACAAAATGATAGACAAAACTGTCTGACGCACTTTTTTTCAACTTCCTCTGGAGCTGGAGCGAAGTGCGGCAACCAAAAACCAGATCCTTATCTGATCTCAGCCCTGCCCATGTAACGCGGGCAACGGTTCACAAAAGACTATAGTTTAGTCGAGAGGTTTTCAGACCATTTCCATATTTCACAGTCATGGAGCTTATGCCGGCTTTAATAGTTTCAGCTTGGTGCGAAGAGTACAATTTCTAAGTCTTGAGTTCCACTCTTGAGAAAGAATTCCGAATGTTCTACGAGCCATACTTATTCTGTAGTTGACGTCCAGGCCTGTTCCACTATCCAAAGAAAAATAGTAAGTTGAACCGAGTTTATCATCCTCTTCTCTCTTCTATTGTCTGCTGAGAGCGGTTGTAGTACATTTTGAAGGTCTCTGTATAGCAGCTGTACGTAACTGCATTGTTTTTGTTAGCAGGTGATAGTCGCTTCCCCTCTCACTCCTTGCAATGCAAAGTGATTTCCGCCCTTGTTGTTTGATCAGAAAATAGTATTCTAAATTATGTGATCCAACCAGGAGAGACCAAGGTATCTTTATGCTAGGTTTGTGTGTGGAAACAGGGTTTTTCCTACTGACAGGTTTTTTCAGCTGACGAGCGTAACAAAAATCGACATATTATATCTACCCAGCTGTCAAGGAGTACGTTGTCCGGTCCAACTTTGGCATTGAGGTCCCCATGATAATAGTGATGTTTCCTTTCAGGACGTTGCTGTAGACGGAGTCAAGCTTAGAATAGAACGTGGTTTTGTCTTCCTCCGCTACATTTTTCGTCGGAACATAAAACTAAATGATGGCCACATTGTGAATTATATGGGTTAACTTTGCAGTTATTGTTTCTACCAAAGCTTGACTCCTGCGAATTAAGCTTTTTCTTTCCTTCTTATTTAGAATAAATAGATTTAATCATCATTTTCAGTTACACAACTAGCTTTTACTGCAATCCAACCGAGAAAATCATACTTTCAACTTCAGACTTGGTAAGTTGGGCGTTCCAAGTAGCACGTGGAATGGACTACTTATCTTCCAGAAGGATTTTGCATCGTGATTTAGCTGCAAGAAATATTCTTCTCTGCAAAGATAACGTTGTAAAAATATGTGACTTTGGACTGTCCAAGTCGATGTACAAAAATGACTATTACAAAAAACAAACCGACACACCTTTGCCCATCAAATGGTTGGCTTTAGAGTCGCTGGCTGATCGAGTTTATAATGTGTTAACTGATGTTTGGTCTTTTGGAATTATGCTGTGGGAGTTTTTCTCATTGGCAACTGTGCCTTACCCTGGAATGGATGCGAATCATGAATTTTTTATAAAATTAAGGAACGGCTACCGCATGGAGAAGCCGCCTTACGCAAACCAGGAAATGTAATTTATTTATTTAAAAATAGAAACAAAACTAAGTTTATCCGAGTTCCTTGTAAACATAGATATGAAATAATGCTAGAGTGCTGGAGTGAAGATCCCGAGCAGCGACCACTTTTTAATGAATTGGAAATGAAATTTTCCAAGCTTCTTGATGAGGAAGTAGCTCATGTAGGTTGCTTAAAAAACCGAGCTACCCATATTAAAATGTCTGTTATTTCTAGCATTATGTTAACCTTAATGAACCGCACGTCAAATGGAATACAGAGTACCAGAAAAAAATTGAATTAAACTATTTGAAACTTATGGAAGCAGACAGTGAAGCAAAAACCAATGATTCCCTCGCCGATTTATGAAAACGAGAAACTCGTCCAAGAGAAAAGTAAGGTTTTGTTTTAAAAAAAGCATTAATTCCTTTTTTTAATTTAATTCTTAAATATTCTTTTTTACAGAGAAAAATTCACTTGACAGTTACATGCGTATGGTTTCCTTCAAGACTTCCAGGAATAAGGAATATTACGTGGTTATGTTAGGCATGCCTATATTGATGATATAACATGGGCAAATTCACTTTTTTCTTAAAAAGAAAAATCTAATTTATTTTCATACCTTTAATTAAATAAAGTGCACGACTGGGTCGTACGAACTTGCTCTAATGTGTTAGAATGGTCTTGGGGCTTGAGATTAAAAAAAAAAAATTACAGCCAATATAAAAAAATTTATTAATCACTTAAAAATCAATAGTTAAGACTTTTTTGGAAATCAAATTAAAAAACATAAGCGAGAGCTCAGGACGTTTGCAACGAACTATGTATATGCATATGTACAATGAAAAAGGCGTGTGCCACGCCTATAGCTGAGACTTTTTATTTCCAGGGTAATCACTATATGAGCTCATCATTCAATTTTAAGCTTGCAGATCGATTTGAACAAAACAAGACAAAACTAAAATTTTTAGAAATTAGATTTTGATTGGAAATAGCGATTATGGGTGTTTTTAACAATTCTTGAACTACACCCTGCTACGTAACCAAGGTATAAAAAATTAAGTGTTCATCTTCTTACTTCAAAACTGCGACTGATAGTTAAAAAACATTATAAAATTAATGCATATTACGACTTTTGAGGGAAACGCCCCTAAAAGTGGGCGTGCCCTAAAAATTTGTAAGAAAAATTTAAAGCACTAACGAAGCTTTGATCATTAGTCAGTATTTAGGCATATGTGTAAAACTACAGCTGAATCGAGTTGTTCTTAAACGATCTTATCTGCACAAAGGTATTTTATTAAAATCACGCCTTTAAAAGTGGGCGTATTGAAAAAATGTACACACAAAAATGTAGAGATATATTTCTCAAATAACGAACGGAAAAAAGAAGGTTTAAATTGAATATTGGAAGTACCTTAAATTTTTGAGAATACGTTTTTCGTTCTTTCATGCAAAATGGGCGTAAGCCACACCCAAAATTCAAAAATTTCTTTCATACACAAACTTTTTAGTTTCTACTAAGAGACGCAAGATTTTGGCTTTCAGATTCATTATAAATACCATTCATCTACAAAAACAATTTTTTTATAAATTCTAGTGAAAAGTGGGCGTTAGCCAACCCCAAAATCAATTTTTTTGATTTCATACACAAGATGTTTATGTGCCAGTAAGACCCACAAAATTAAATGTTTTTCGCTTTAATATAACAATTGTTATTTTATAAAAACAATATTGATGGTTATGTATGAAAAATGGGTGTCAGCCACGCCCAAACTAAAATATTTTGATTTTATTGGAAGTAGGTTTACCTAAAGCTTCCGTGTGCAAAATTTTAGCGTTTAGCTTTTATCGTAACTGTACAAAAAACATAATTTAATTTTACCAAATTGAGGTTGTTCAACAAAAATGGCGATTGTGGGCGTGTTTGTGGGCGGATTTTACCGGTTCAAGAACTTAGCCTTACTTTTGAACCAAAAATTATATATACCAAATTTCAGCTTTCTAGCTCAAAAATTGCGACCTCTTGAGATTATACTTACGAACGGTGGGTCGGACGGACGGACATGGCTAAATGGACTAGGCTTTTGATTCTGAGTCAGAATTATATACTTTTCTATACCTAACGGTATTATTTCTCTATGTTACAAACTCCATACCAAATGCAATATACCCATTCTATGGAATAGGGTATAATAAAATGCACGACTGGGTCAGACAACTTTGCTCTAATGTGAGACAGTGGTCTTATGGTTTGAGATTTTGGAAAATAGCATTGAAAAAATCATATGAAATTTTATAAATCACTTAAAAATCAAAATCGTTCGACCAGTTTTTTCAAAAATCAGTTTTTTGAAAAACTTTTCAAAAACATATTTTTTTTGAGTATGTCAACTTCTAGAACTTTGTTGTTTTTATCAGAAAAATAAAATTGAAAAAAAATGTATTTAACCGTTTTTGAAAAAAAAAACAAAAAATAAAAAACATTTTAAAACTTTTTTTTAAAAAAATTAAAAAAACTTTTTTTTGAAAAATTTTAAAATGTTTATTAGGTATTTTGTTTATAAAAGGGCTTCTACATTAAAAATGTTTACCGAAATTCGTTGATTGGCTTACGAGAAAATCTGATTTTAAAAACCGGTCTTATGGGAGGTACCGTAATAAGACTTTTCCTAAAAAATCTATTCTAACCAAAACATAAAGCTTGCACATTAAACACTATTCAGAAAGAAGTATCAAAATCGTAAGAGCCGATTTTGAGAAAATTAAATTTTTCACTAAAAATATGGCAGGCACCGTTAGTTTCCAAAAACCCCTCTGTAGGACGTCATTATAATACTATCTACCAAGTTTGAAGCAAATCGGTCCAGCCGTTTAGGCTGTAGGTGCCGATACAGACGGACGGACAGACAGACACACAGACAGACAGACATTTTTTTTTACTAATGCATAACTTATAGTACCTATAATCGCAAGTAAAAATTATGTAAAATATACCGTAAACATAGACTTATCAATGATTCGCTTGGACCATATTGGCCGTTGTTACTGGGATCGAAACCGGCCATGAGCGACGGGGGTAGGATCCTTTTGTGCATCAAGTTAGGACAGTTAGGATATACATGTTTGTATACTAATTGTCTGGTTGCGAGTACTGCAGAGATTCAACTCCTCCAGGAGCATAGGGCAGCAACAAGATCTTTCCACCTGTCCCGATTCCCTTTTTTTTTTTTTTTTTTTTTTAATAATTCACGCTCACAGTGCGAGCGTTTAGGAAAGTTGGATAGGATATAAAAGGATATACCGAAGCACATTGGTGTGCACTGTGCTGCGAATAAGTCTGCTTTTACTTGGGAGCTTACCACAGGAATATCATTGTTGGCGAGCGTCGGAACCGAGTACGTAGTGGAGTTGCGAACGTTTTTTAAAAATGAACAACAATTCTTACTACCTTTGGGACATTGTAATATTTTTTGCCGTAATTTTTGCTCATGTTAAAATTTGGTTCTTTGAACATGAGAATTGCAGGACTTCTTAGCTTGTTTGAAATTATTCCGGTTTCCTCAGAAGGGTTGGCTTTATAACATCGGAAACTTAATCCCCTCACCTCGATAGCCTCTTTACAGCTCAAGTCGAACCATGAATTCTCTTTTGGTTTGATAGTTTTTGTCCTTTTCGGAACGAAATTTCTCATCCCACAGAGAATAATGTTTGTAATCATTTCAGCACTGGAGTCTACGTCACTATCGAGGAAACATAGTGACGAGTTAAATTCACCGCAGAAATTGTTGAGACCGTCCCAGTTGGCTTTCTCGTATTGCCATACGGTTAGTCGGTTCCGCTCTAGAGGTTTGTGATTTCCTATTACAAAAAACTCACTGGCGCCCTTTTTCTAACTTTACGTAAGTACACCCTGTACGGTGTTTCATTTTATTTTATTCAATTAGCTTGATATCAATTTTATTAATCATTTCGATTAATGAAATTGTAGTATCGTTGAACCCACCCCTTTGCTAAGGTAACCGGTAAGAAGCATCTAAAAGCTGTTCATTGCAAAATTAATTTCGCAACAGATTTAGTTTTTGACAATTATTTTTTTTATTCAATCGAATTTCTCTATCGCGTGCACTTCGGTGGTGCATTTTCTTAAATTCTGTTTTTATTTTCAAGTGAATCGCTCTTCCTAAATTTAGCGAGATCTATATTTGCAATAAACACAACATGGATGATTTTTGAAGTTATCTCAGAAAAGTACGCATACGCCCGAGTGCACTATATGTATAAATAAAATGCACGACTGGGTCGCACGAATTTGCTCCTATGATGGCCACTCGCCTTTGTATTAAAAAATTATTTTTTTTTTGAAAACCTGTAATTTATTTTTAAGAGTTTTCTTTTAAAAACTAAGTATGCAATAATATTTTGTTGCTTAATATCTATGTATGTATCTTGCGAAAAAAAATATTGAAAATCGTTTGACCAGTTTTTTTAGTCGCGTGAAGTTAGCCGCAACTTTAAAACCAAACTAGTTTTTCTTTAGAGTTCTGGTATTATTACCAAGAGTTCTGGAGTTCTTCATACCAATTTTTGAAAAAACTGGCCTAAATCGTCAAATAAATGCATTTCATGTTTGTATGCAAAAAAGTGCATTTAACATTTTTTTATTATTCTGACAACTTAAATGTGTTAAACACCAAGAGTTCTGAAGGCCTTCTTACTTACATTAAATAGATCTGCAGTAAATAGCCCAGAATGCAGATTTTATTTTTTCAGGCAAAATGCATTTTTTTACTAGCTGCAACTTTGTCACCCCCAGGAGTTCTGGTGCATACAAACTTGAAATGCATTTTTTGGGCGTTTTAGGATAGATTTCTTAAAAATTGGTATGAGGAACTCCGGAGCTATTGGTTGTAATCACATTTATTGCATCAGAACTCCTGGGGGTGACAAAGTTGGGGCTAACATTTTTTAGGGTTAAGAAATTTCAAAGTCCCGATTTTGATGGTTTTTTGCCAGAACTATTCAAAATTGGTATGAGGAACTCCAAAACTCTTAGTAATAATACCAGAACTCTAAAGAAAAACCAGTTTGGTTTCAAAGTTGCGGCTTACTTCACGCGACTGTTTTTTTTTTCTAAAACATTTTTTTTCGAAAACTTTTCAAAAAATATTTTGAAATTTGTTCGAGTATGTAGGTACATTTATATGAATTTGTAGTTTTCATCTTTTAAGAAATTCAAAATACCCGTTTCCAACATATTTCAAGAAGAAGAAATTTTTTATAAAAAAAATTATTAAAAATAAAAAAAAATCAATTTGAGAATGTTGAAATGCCATATCAATAAGTTTATAAAATCAAACTTTTTGTTAGGAGTGCATGGCAGGTACCGTTATTTTTGGCCTTATAGGAAAAATAAAAAAAAAGATCTCCCTAGAGAATTCAAAATAAATACTAAAGGTAGTTCCACACTATCCCACAGTGTATGACGACATGTCAAAATAAAATGCACGACTGGGTCGCACGAACTTGCTCTTATGATAAGCAATTGCGTAGTGGCTGCATATATGGATATTAAAAAAAAATTAAATAATTTCGAAAATCCTTTTATTGTTTAAATTAGTTTAAGAGTTTTCTCGGAAAAACTAAGTATGCAATAAAATTTCAAAGCTATACGTCAATCTAGGAAAAAAAAATATTGAAAATCGTTGGACCAGTTTTTTTTTTAAAAGGTTATTTTTGAAAAACTTTTTCAAAAAATATTTTGAAATTTATTTGAGTATGCAAATATATGGCAATCTGTAGTTTACATTTGAAAAATAATTTAAAAAAAAATCAATGCACCCGTTTCCAACATATTTCGAAAACCAAAAATTTTTTTGAAAAAATTATAAAAAATCAAAAAAAAAAGTTTTTGAAAATTTTGAAATGCCATATTAATAAAATTATGAATGACTTCCTGTGGTCAAAATTTTATTGCAATCGAATCTATAGTTTACGAGAAAATTTGATTTGAAAATATTGGTTCTATGAGAGGTACCGTTATTAGACAAATTTTGAAAAAAAATTTCGAACCAAAAGATAGATTTTCTTGCAAAAATAGCATTCTGAAAGTTTTATCAAAATCGTTAGAGCCGTTTTTGAGAAAATCAATTTTTGTCTTCAAGATTGTATGGCAGGTGCCGTTATTTTTGGACCTAGAGCAAAAATAAATAAAATGCACGATTGGGTCGCACGAACTTGCTCTAATGTGTGACAGTGGTGTAGGAGCTTGAGATTTTGACAAAAATACATTTTTCTAAATTCTTAAATAAATACTTAAACTAATTTGAGCTGAAAAAAAAGTACGCCATTTTATTTCTTGGATAAATTTAAATTTATGAGAATAAATTTATAAAAATCTGTGGAGCGGTTTTTGAGAAAAAAAGTTTTTTTTGAAAAACTTTTTGAAAAAAATTTTCAAAAAAAATTCAAAAACGCCATTTCATAGGTATTTAGCAAATACATTTATTTATAATTTTTATAAAAAAATTTAATTAGCACTTTTCAAAATATTAATTTTTTTATTTTTTTTCTTAAAAATGCTTTTAAAAATACAAAAAAATATTTTTCAAAAATATTGGTATGCAGTACAAATTGAACTACATACGACTATATATGTGTGAAATTTCGAAAGAATCGATTGAGTCGTTTTCGAGATAGTCGAAAGCAAAAAAAACGGTCCTATGGAAAGTACCGTTCTTAGCCATTTTTTTAAACTTTTTTTTCAGCCATATGATTGGTCGTACCTAAAAACCAACACTGATTTTTTTAAATCGAAATCGTAAGAGCCGTTTTTGAGCAAAATCAGCTTTAATGTCTGTCTGCTTATTTTTCTCAAAAACGGCTCTAACGATTTTGATTTAAAAAAATCAGTGTTACTTTTTAGATACGACCAATCATATGGCTGAAAAAAAAGTTTTAAAAAATGGCTAAGAACGGTACTTTCCATAGGACCGTTTTTTTTGCTTTCGACTATCTCGAAAACAACTCAACCGCTTCTTTCGAAATTTCACACATATATAGTTGTAGGTAGCTAAATTTGTACTGCATACCAATATTTCAAAAAAATGTTTTTTTGTATTTTTAAATGCATTTTTAAGAAAAAAATTTTAAAAATATATATTTTGAAAACTGCCCATTAAATTTTTTTCTAAAAATTATAAATAAATGTATTTGCTGAATACCTAGAAAATGGCGTTTTTGAATTTTTTTTGAAATTTTTTTTCAAAAAGTTTTTCAAAAAAAACTTTTTTTCTCAAAAACGGCTCCACAGATTTTTAAAAATGTATTCTCATAAATTCAGATTTATCCAAGAAATAAAATGGCGTACTCCTTTTTCAGCTCAATTTAGTTTAAGTATTTATTTAAGAATTTTGAAAAATTTATTTTTATCAAAATCTCAAGCCCCTAGACCACTGTCACACATTAGAGCAAGTTCGTGCGACCCAGGCGTGCATTTTATTTATTCTGCACGAATCCATAACTTGCCTTATAGTACCTATAATCGCAAGTAAAAAAGTGTGATGGAATGTGTGATGGTTTTACATTCAATCCTAAAAAAATATTTCAGATCTAAACATATTCTGTTTCCACACTATTATACATCTGTTTCATCACACATTTTTGACATGTCGTATAACACTGTGGGATAGTGTGGAACTACCTTTAATACCAAATTTGAAGCAAATCAGCCCATCCGTTCATGCTCTAGAGGTGCGAAGAGACAGACAGACAGACGGGCGGAATTTCCAGACCCTTTTTTTCGACTTTTCTAACATCGTTATGTTATGTTTGATTGTTAGAATTTTTTTTGCACGAATCCATAACTTGCCTTATAGTACCAAGTAAAAATTAATAGGATACCTAATTTATTTATTTTTTACCCCATCAAATATGTTATTTCTTGACTTGGCTTTTTAGCAGGAACATGAGAAATAAATTCCTGCTTTTTGTTCTTGTATTATTCATTGAAGTGAAAACATATTGTGGGTTAGATGCAATAAAATAAATCAGTAAAAATGTGATAATTTGAATATTGAATTATCTTGCGGGTCTCTGGTTACGTCACAAAATACTTACGTCGAATACAAGGCTGAGTGGAAGGCGTAATCTTCAATTCTTTCATTATTGGACACTTCTGAAATTTCTTTGAACGTACCAGTGCCAGTGTTCTAAGCAATCATTGTAGTAATTTTTTTTTTAGGGGCTTACAGAACGAAGTGAAAAAATTGGTTCAATTTTTAATGTTCGTTATGAATTTGTTACTTAAATGTATGATATTTAATTTAAATAAAAAGAAGTGCCAAATTTTAAATTTTTGAGTGCCAATGGATGCCACAGTGCCAAAATCATTTAATAGTGCCATTTTGGCACTTAAGTGCCTGTTTCTGCAGCGCTGCTCGACTCCACTGAGACTCGATTTCGCCTATAGATTTTGATTTGACTTCGACTTGATTTCAACTCGATTTCGACTCAACTTTGACTCGATTTCGAATTGATTTCAATTTAATCTCGACTCGATTTCGGGTCCACTTCTACTCGATTTCTACTAGATTTTGACTCCACTTCAACTCCACGTCGATTCCACTTCGGCTTGATACCGGCTAGATTTCGACACCTCGACTCAACTTCGACTCGATCAAGATGGAGCAGCTGCCCATCATATAGAAAGACCAGTCATGGCGGGGCTCCAACCAAAATTCCCAAGCAAATAAATTTACTTTTCGATGGCCCCCCAAGGTCATCTGGACCAGACTGTATAACACTTTTTATGATGTTATGTCAAGAAGGAGGTGTACAAAACGAAACCGTACTACATAGTCACTTTTTTAATTATTTATCAATCATCCTATGAGGTTTTCATACTTATAGAAACTCATCTCCTACAAGAAAAAATAAACAAATTCAAAAAATACTTTACGGAGTTCAATACTGTGATGTGTTTTTTTCTTTCCAGCCGGGGTTTCGCTCGCCGGTTTGTCCAGGTTCGTTATCAAAGAAAAACAAGGAAAACTTTGATTGAGATTCTTCAATAAATTCAAAATTATTTTTATTTAAATCCTTAAATGTCAAAATTATAATAGTTACTGCATTGTTTATAATTGTACATTCAATATTCTAATCTTTAAACGTTAAAACACTTAATTCGTTATTCCGCTCAGAGGCTATATTTTCCCAGGTTGCCGGGTTGCATCGGTGAAATCCTTCTTCGGTTGTTATTCCTTCGGTCCGCACTGATTCTAGGCTTGCCGCTGAATACTTGTTTTCTGGGAACAAAGAATGGTTATTATAATAAAGTGGAACCTAATACTAAAACGCAAACCATAGAGGTTGCAAACAGCAGGCTTTCGCTCTGGTCGATCAGCAGGTATAAGGCCCCTGGTGGCAACTAATACTTAAATTCAATAACAAGCTAAAGAACCACTTAGACCCCTTACCACTGGTGGGGGAAGTCAGAGAGGTTAAATAACTAAGATAAACATAAATGCCTAAAATAAAATGATGAATTGTTCCATCCTTCTCTGTGTTCTTCTTTGCCTTCTTATGTTATATGGCGGCAACAACACCGTGTGAGTTGTAAAAGCAAAGATAATTTTACATGCGCCTTAACACACGCTTCGTCGTTGTTGCTGTTTGTGATGTAAGCATTGGGATATTAATGGATCATGTGACGATGACGAATCGTAGCAAAGTAGAGTGTATGATGTACTTATATTGAAAATAGGTAAGAGATGTGACGCTTCGTTACAATACATACTGGAGACCGGCGACACGTAACAGCCGATTCGGGAGAGCAATTAGCGGAATGGTTTATGGAATTAAATAAAATTATCCAAGAACGGAATTCAACATGAGTGTATAATCTTTGAGAATGTGGATTGTATAACGATTAAAAGTAGTGGCGAAGTTTTTTCTCTTATTCCATTGTACCTGAGAGGCGCGGACTGGCAAAACGATTTGGAAAATGTTAAAACCTTACTTGCTGAAAATAACATAAGTGCATACATATTCCTATAGTTATGGGTGACATGAGTGTCCGGTTGGGCAACTTACAGCTAGATTTAGACGAAATATATCAATCAACATTTATTGCAGGACTTGAGGTAGGTACGATGCTCAAATGATGAGATTGTGAACGCAAAAGGGAAGGAGTTTTTGGAATTTTGCAACAACCACGGACTGTTGGTCTTAAATGGCAGGGCGAAAGGAGATGAAGAAGGTAATTTCACTTACGTAAGCAACATAGGAGAATCCGTAAATGATATTTGTGCTGTATCGCAGGAAATGTTAATGAATGTTGAAAGATTTAACGTTGAAGAAGCGATTTGTTCGGAACACTTTCCAATTAAACTGAGCATTCAACAAAATACTGCTTTTTTGAAAGCGGCTTTAAAAACCTTCTGCCGAAACTTAAATGGAAGGAAACCGAAAAGATACTTTACCAACAAAAGTTAACCTCAAACCTACTAAATCTTAAAATGCATAATGACATGATCCAAATAAGTGATCTCGTCAATATCATTTAGAAGTCAGCACCACTTCAAAGTAATAGCACACAAGCTTTTAATCCAAAAAACAAATGGTACAACTCCCAATGCGAAGCAGCAAGACAAAAAGGTTTCAAACTATAAAATGCCTTCCGAAAATCAAGAAATACTGATAAAAAGCAGAGCTATTTGAGGGACCAAAAAGATTATAAGGCAGTTTGCAAGAACAGTAAAATATTATACTACCAACAAGTAAATTTTAAAATAAATAATGTTAAAGACAGTAAGAATTGGTGGAACCAAGTAAAGGAAATCTATACATATAATAAAATTGTAACGTGTCGTGTCGACCAAAAAGATTATAAGGCAGTTTGCAAGAACAGTAAAATATTATACTACCAACAAGTAAATTTTAAAATAAATAATGTTAAAGACAGTAAGAATTGGTGGAACCAAGTAAAGGAAATCTATACATATAATAAAATTGTAACGTGTCGATGTCTGTACATTGAAGATATAGATGCAAAACTAATATTTGGAGTCTCTATTAGACCCACAGAAGCCAAAACAACCGTTTTTAGAATTTTTGTCTGTCTGTCTGTCTGTATGTATGTTTGTACGCGCATCACGCAAAAACTTACTGCATGGAATTGAATGCGGTCTTCGCAGATATATTGGTAGGCTATATTTTATAGCAGGAAAATATATAATTCTGGTTGTTTTTTTAATATTGCTGCAATCGAACGTTATTCAATGAATTTAACGCAAAATTAAAAGATTTTAAGGAAGTTAGCGTCTCACTTACAAAATAAAATAGCGCCACACTTACCTACATATACATGAATAAAAATAAGTTAGTCGTTCTGAATAAAAGTAACATCAAAAACATCATAGATGGCGCTATTTACCACCATATAGACAATGTCTCATTCAGCGAAAGCAGAAATCGAAAAATAATGTAACCATAAAGAACGGTGAACGAGCAATACTTACGCCCAAAACTGATGAAGCGGAGCTTCCATAAATAGCAGTATCGGCGCTTAGCATCGTTTTGAAAGTGGGCATTCCAATTAGGTATATTGCTTCAGAACTTAAATCTCCAACTTTGCAATTTAAATCGTTATGATACTTCGAAATAATATTATACAGAAGAAAAAAATCTTACGGCTGTAGAGCTGGTAAGGTATGTAGCTTTCCTACCACGCATACCCCCCATTTTGAAACGGTTTTTGTGCAAAAACAAAAATATACTGAGATACCACCTACTTTATTCTAAAATCCATGCGTACGAAGTAGCGGGCAAAAGCTATAGTAAGAAATAAAGAACAACAAAATATATCGCGGGATTAATGCAAACACATATCAATCTTTACAAAGTTTTAGCTTTTATGGTACCTATCAGTTTTTTTTATTATTATTTTATGTGTTTTGGAGGCTGCCGCTGATACACCCCGGAACTGTGCCAGAAAAAGGTCTATTCCCATACAAGTGATACCAAATTACAAAATAAAGCTTTGGAAAACATTTTCAGCTTTTGTGGAATGACTTAACTTAAAAAGTCGCTGGCTTGCGGACTAATACAATTTTTAACTTTATCTATTTTCTAAGAGAGGTCACTAGTGTTCATTAGAGAGACTTTTTGCTTATGGTGGCTTAACATGGATACAGAGGTAAGACCAAAATGCAGACGTTTGCACGGATGCAGATTATATGAAATTCAACTCATGCAGGTGAAAATTATGGCGAAGATGAACATGTTGATTGCTAACACATTATTTATTTGTACATATTTATAATTGAATGTATTTGATACGATTCTTTTTTGAAGGAAAAAAAACTTTTCTTTTTCTTTTTTGTTGCTTCTTCTGTGCGGATCCTCAAAGATTAAATAGGCCAAAAGCATTACCTTTCTTTTTTTTTGAAGTCAGACACTCAGACTCTTCCATATTTTTTTTATTTAAAAGTAGAAAAAAACACTTTGTGATAAAAATTATCTTTACTACAGCAAGACAGATGACTTTGACAGCGGGCTTTAAAAATTATAGCAAGCAAAAACGGGTAGGTATATGTGTATATGTATACTCTTTCACTCTTTCGTGTTATCGTTGTGTTATGTCGTATAGCTCCCCCGCTTTACATTTCTGCAAATTTGCACATGCAGACGTCGAAGATTACATGTAAATCCACCATTAAGCAGCGTTCACACCTCACACGTAAACAAGAGTATGGGACAATACTCAATTGTCTTGTCCGAGCTTCTTGAACGGGGTTGGACAAGACAATGCCAGCCAGTCGATATATCGATATTGCCCTCAGAGATAGTTCGGCAGGCTAGCTCGGAAGACAATATAATGACAATTGTCTTGTCCTGGAAACAGTTGTTTACAAGGAACAATAATTGTCTTGTCTCATTGTCCTGGCCTCTGCATTGTCTCATGTGAACCGCGCTTTTAACATTGTCATTGAGTTTTTCAGTAATAAACGTCATAAGCCGCAAGTGCAACGAGATAAAGTTTAAAATATATGTTATAAAGGGTTTTCCAATAAGAGGCGTCATTTTGAATAGCTCGCTATTTCGGTAGTGGTCACTTTTGAAGCTTTAATTTTTTGACATTTGACAAGTATAAACTACATCTATACACATAAATAAAAATGAAGTGTCTGTTTGTAATTTCAAAATATCAGTTTTTACTAGATGCGTATGAAAGTATATACCTACGGTTGTAACAAAAACGCAATTTAAAAACATTTTGTCTGTCTGTCTGTTTGTTCCGGCTAATCTGGGAAAGGGCTAAACCGATTTTGACGGGATTTTCACTGGCGGATAGCTGATGTTGTAAGGAGTAATTTAGGCTATTTGAATTACTTTTGTAGGTGGCGCTGCAGTTGCATTTTTCAAAAATTCTTATTTATTAGCCGATTTTGACGAGATTTTCACAAGCAGATAGCTGATAAGCCGAATTAACTTAAAATTACACAGTATCTATACACATAAATAAAAAGTGTAAAATATCAGCTACCCAGTGGGAACCCAGTGGGAAATTTCATAAAATTCATTGACGAATAACCTGCTTTTTCCTTGAGGAAATGGGAGTTGCAACAGCTTCTTTTCTGCTGATTCCTTTGAGGAAATTAACATGGGGGTGTCCTAGGCCAAGAAGCACATGCTTACATTCTCGATGAACATTCATTAATGAAATCACTACTTCCTCAGAAGTTGGTTATTCATCAGCTTGGGTGATGAAAAACATGATGTATTCTCATCAAACAGAAAAGTGGATTAAGGCAACGAACTGATGAACTTATGCATGACTTTTCCTTATGAGAATCATCGCATACTTTTCTTTAATAAAATAACTATTTCAATTCCGTACAAAAGACAGTTGTTTTCTTATGTGTCCCAATCACAAAAGCAGATGATGGGTTTCGAGTCATGAACTGAGGAAACGTTGCATTACTTTTCACTGACTTTATCATTGCATTTAATTTTTCTACTTATTCTGCTACTGAATTCATTGAGGAATTCAGCAAAAATTTTCATTGACGCCGAATTTCCTGCTGGGTATTTACTGAATGCATATGAAAGAATTATTATTTTCAATACATTGATGAATTTTGGCGAAACGAAGTTCGCGGGTCAGCTAGTTAATAATAAAAATGAAACGATAGGTATACACGCTTCAACAACGCATTGAAACTATTAAAATTCACTTTAAAATAGCAAGTTTGGCAGAGGCGGTTCGTAAAACAAAAACATTTTTTGGTTGCGTGAAGCACCTTTTCGGACCGCAATTCAGAAGTTGGCGAAAAAAATTGAGCTGTTGGGACAAGTAAGCGATGTGGAGAATAAAACCCGTGCACGTCGCTTGAGAAAAACTGAGAATATATCAGCTGTAGGCCAAAGTTTTGAAGAAAACCCAGGTTTGTTCATTTCTCGTCGTTCTTTGGAATCCGGCATTCCACAAACGTCATTACACCGTAAAAGGACTTGGGTCTTAAGGCTTATAAAGTTCAGTTAACACAAGAACTGAAGCAGGCCGATCATCAACAACGTCGTGTCTTTGCTGATTGGGTCCTTGAAATGCACTTCCTCGGTGGCTACGTCAACAAGCAAAATTGTCACATTTGGGGCTCAGAAAACCCAAGATTTATTGTTGAAAAACCATTGGACCTTTTTTTTCGAAAATGACCCTGGAGCAACGGCTACGGTGAATGGATTGCGCTATCGAGAGATGATTAATAATTTTGTATGGCCGGAATTGGATGGTATTGATGGCGCGGCGCTACGTGCCACACAAGCAACAAAACCATCAATCTTTTACGAGAAAAATTTCCGGACCGTTTTATCTCTCGAAGAGGTGATCAAAATTGGCCACCGAGATCGTGTGATTTAAAAGCTTGCTACTTCTTCCTTTAGAGACAGGTGAAAGATAAGGTCTACGCCAACAGCCCATCGTCGATTCAAGACCTCAAAGTTGGAATTCGTGAAGCTATTGAGGGCATTCAGCAGCCACCTTGCAATTTGGTGATGGACAATTTCACGAAAAGAATATTGTTGTGTAAGCGCAGCCGTGGCGGCTATTTTGCTGATATTTTTAAATATCAAAATAACAGTTCTTATTGGAAAACCCTGTATTATAAAATAATGAGTTTTCTGAATCGATATAGGTACCGCCAAATTTTGGGAAGATTGCGATAACAAAATTCTTTTATATGATAATGTATCATCCGAAATTGCTGAGGAATTGTGCAATTTTATATTTTTGTGGCTTATCATCTCGTTGTAAGAAAGTAAACTCAACTTTTCTTGTGGCTTATCATGTTATTACTGAAAAACAGCTGATTTTAATTTTTTATGTTTTCTGTAGCATATCATTACAAAGTGTGTATTGGAGTCATTTTTTCAGATTACAATATTTTTTAATATACTAACAGATCCATTCAAATGCTAAAGTTTACATAAATTATTCTGCAATAAAGTCTTTTGAATTGAATTTATTTGTTTTTGTTTTGTGTGTACAAAAACGTGATAAGCCAAACTATTTTTGGTTTTTTTTTTTGTATGTGCTTTCCATATTTATTTTCCACACTATTTAGAGATAATATTAAGGAATACTTATGTTACTTTAAAAAAAATCCAAATAAGAATCATGCTCAGAATATTTTTTTTTCTGAACTGATGTTATCTCCACATTTGAAAATGTGGCTTCAAACTATTACGATAAGCCCTTCAAATAATGAAATCGGAGGAATTACAGTATTTTTGTTGATTATTTTTTGCAATTTCTTTTTTTATTTTAAAGATTACAAAACTTTTTTTTCACCAAACCTATCTTATGTCCATTTGTACATAAATCATTGTTATGACTGAACAAATTAAAAGAAAAACCTAGTAAATCGGTTGAAAATTACGTGAGTTATAAACGTAAACGCACAAAATATCAACTTAGTTTTATGTATAGAGGACTCATAAAATTGAGAGCGGTTTGATAATGTTCCTTGAAAAACACCCGGAAGGTCTACTTTAATTAATGATTCGTTAGTCCCAAATTTTGATATACATAGGTAGTATGTACACAAACATATCCATAGCAACCTTCATATAAGGTTTATTTTTTTAACTTGCGATTATAGTTACCGTAGATGTACTATAAGGCAAGTTATGAATTCGTAAAAAAAAAAAATTTAACAATCTACGATGATAGAGAAGTCAAAAAAAGTGTGTAGGACAGTTCTGTCTGTCTGTGTGTCTGTCTGCTAGTTACCTACAGCCTAAACGGCTGGACACATTTGCTTCAAACTTGGTACAGAGAATAATTATGACGGTCTTCAAAGGGGGTTTTTATAATAAAGCATTCTAGCTCTAAAAGTAACGGTACCTGTCATATGATTTTTAATGAAAAACTAATTTTACTCAAAAATCGCTCCTAAGATTTTTTTCAAGTCAGATTTTTTCTTGAGAAACTTGACGGATTTCGATGAAATTTTTAAAATGAAAACTAAAAACTCTTTTATAAACAAAATAATACAAGGTCTCAAATTTTTCAAGAAAAGCTGTTTTGAGTTTTTTTCAGAAATGGTGTGTTAAAAAAATTTAAAACTTTTTTGATTAGAACTGCAAACAGCTAGTTGGCTAACTCAAAACAAGATTGGAATATATATTTTCGAAAAGTTCACAAAAAAAAAAAAAAAAAAAAAAAAAAAAGTTATATCGAACGATTTTGAAATTTTTTTCATTAAAATTCAAAACGTTAAAAGAAATCTGATGGTTTTTTTTCATTTTTTTTTTCAAGTCTTAACTAGCTATTGATTTTTAGTGATAAATAATATTTTAAATAATTTGTTAGCTGTAATTTTTTTTCCCTAAATCTCAAGCGCCAAGATTATTGTCACACATTAGAGCAAGTTCGTGCGACCCTGTCGTGAATTTTATTTTATTTAAATTACAGTATAATTATTTATGTTTCACAAATGACTGATAAGAAAATCTTGAACAATCATAGTAAAAGATATTTTGTTATAAGTTTCATATACTCAAAAGTTTCGTGTACCTACTTTTCATAGAAAATTAAATTTCTATCTTGGCATAAAACGAAATTTTGTAGATGCACACTACAGTTTTGAAATTTGATTTTATCCCTTAAGTGCAAGGGACTAACAAAAAATCTAGACTCAATTTGTTTTTTAATGATATAAGATCGTTAAAATGAATTTAGAAAACAAAAGTTTAAGACTTTTAATAGTTCTTTGGACATCCAGTGTTTTAATAAATTGCAGTTCAAGTAAGTATCTAAGATCTAAAAAGCATATTTAGTTTCTCTATCTTAAAAAAAAACAAGTACATTTATTTAATAAATAAGTAAATGATGAAAATCTGTATTTTTTTCTTTCTACAAAAACATTAGATTTTGAACGACCAGAAATAACACCCACGGATTTTGACATCAGCTTGGATGTTAATTCAAACTTCACATTGAACTGTACATCGAACGAACCGATTACTTGGCGTAATGGGATATTCGACCAGCTTGAAAGCCTTAACATCACTATCAAAACCCAGGCTGGACAGTACATTGCATCGATTTATCTTAAACACATATCTGTGCAGCATGTTGGAAGATATTTCTGCGTAAAAAAAAATGCTCTCTTAGATGTTCCATTTCATAGATGTGACACACCAAACGTCACCTGTATTAACGTATTTGTAAACGGTGAGCTTTTTTTTTTAAATTTGATTTTATAGTTTTTGCAAATCCCTGCAAGTTTTAAAGTATTAAAAAAAAACAGCAAGAGCACCCCAAAAAAGTGGTTTACGCGATAACTTCGGTTAGTCTGTGAGATATTTTTTAGTTAATGTACTTTAACGGTTTGACAGAAACTTAAAAGTTTAGACAACTTAAAGCATTTCTTTTTTGGCTCAAACGCTTACAACGTTATTTGTATGTTAAAAAAAAATTGTTTTCAATATACCCCTATTCACGATCTGGTGAAACAAGTCTTGTAAAAGTGCAAAATTGTATTTATTTTTTAAAGATCGTAAACGCACTTTTTCCAATCTGCAGCAAGACTCACACAAATGTCAAAATCAAGTTCAAATCAAAAGTAAAAATTTTGCACCGTTGTATTTCTCTGTTGCAAGAGGGTTGAGGAATAGGTAAAGTGCAAAAATGTAACAAAATGACATTCACTATAGGGGTATTCACGATCTGGTGTAACTTGTCTTGCATCATTGTAAAAGTGTAGAAGTGCTACGTTTTCTTGCAATACAACAACAAAATATACTGGATGTCATTTGTTACACTTTTGCATTTTATCTATACCTCAACCCCATTGCAACAGGAATATACAACGGTGCAAAGTTTGTACTTTTGATTTTGACATTTGTGCGGGAGTTTTGCTACAGATTGGAAGAAGTGAGTTCAAGATCTGCAAGAAATGCCAAAAATTTCGCACTTTTAGAATACTTGTTTGCACCAGATCGTGAATACCCCTTATATTTTGATGTTGTGGTGCAAGAAAATCTCGCACTCTTGCACTTTTGCAATGATACAAGACCAGTTAAACCAGATCGTGAATACCCCTATTTAATAAGTATATGGAACAGTTTGGCGAAAAACTGTTGTCGAGGTTTTTGTTTATTATTTTAAGACCTATCTATCTATCAGTCAAGTAGTGTTTTTTTGGTTTTGGTATTTCTCGTGGTAGGATGGAAAATCAGACTTAAACGTCTATTTTCAAACGAATGCTAAAAAAGGCTTAATCGAATTCTCTCAAACTTGCATAGATATTTTCATTTATTAATTCAAGTTAGTGTATAGGTACGTACTATAAGCAAAAGGACGCGAAAAAATCCTGCTTTACTCAATTTTTTCTATTTTTCATTATTCCCTTTTTTTTTCTTGTCCTTTCTATCTTTTCTAGTTCAGTTTGCACAAAAATTGCTCCCTCAAATCAAAAATCAAAAACATTCCGCCGAATTTTCTTTTTTTACGAGTATTTTTAATATTTTTAAATTAAGTAAATAATAACAAAGCGAATATTACCAACAGCTGCTGTTATTTAGTTTGATAAAAATATTTAAAAAAAAAAATATTGGCGGGATTTAAGAAGGCGTGATTAAAAAAAACAATATTTTTGCAGACGGGATCTTAAAACAATTTTTGTTCGCAATATCATTCCCCCTGAACATACCCATACAAATTCATGGAAAATCATCAAGGACTTTTGCTGGTTAGTCGCGCAACGGCGAAACAAGTCATTAACTCAAAACAAAATTGTTTTTAATCGTCTTGCTTTTAGACTTTCTGGAACTGTATTGCACAAGCATTTCACCTTTCTCTGATCGAACTGGTGTATATTCAATTTTATTTGAAGTTTAAAAAAAAAATGTCAAAAATGGTGGGTTGGTTGTGGGGATGGCTGATTGGTGTTTGAGGGGAAAGTGGGACGGTTTTTGTTTGGTGATACAACTTACACATGAACTTTTTTTTTTCATCTGGTTATCAAGTTAAATTATAGTCCGTAACCGACTTTACAGACAAACAAGGTTTTTTTTTTACAGAAATTTTCTACATCTTTGACATCAATAACCGATGGTAGAGGAAAAAAAACTTAATTAGACTAACCGTGGCCCGTGCTTACTCAAATAGTACTTTTAATGCTTTCATTTTTCGAAAAATACAATACTAACAGATTGTTACTGTAAGGAAATTTGATATGTTTTTTGAGTCTTTAGATATTAAGTGTTTCAGTCAATTATATTCTTATGATACCATCTTATAGAATGGATATAAGTCATTATTTACTTTTATAAGCCCGTTTTTGTCCAGAACCATTCTACTAGCTCTAGCTTTTTGTCATATTTTGTAGGCGAAGTTCGATTTAAATTCTTATTTAACGTTTAAAATCGCGTTGTAAATTTATTTCCAATATCGAATTTTTTTTAGATCCAACCAAGCTCCTGGTACCAATCGGAAGTTATGCAATCGATGTCACTATGCAGGAGATTATTACGATCCCATGTAAGCCAACAAACCCTGACATCGAAGTGGAATTGATAAGACCAAACGGACAGGTACAGTATGAACTTATCGTGAAAACCACAGGCATACAATACAGACCAGCAGCCGAAGTTTGGTGCTCTACAGGCTTTACAAAGCAAGCTTTAAATCAGCTGTTCTGCTTTTAATTTCGAGTATTTTAAACGGAGATTAACCACACAAGTAAAATACACTGCACCCGCATGGATGCTCATATACCGTGGTAAATATATAATATAGGGGGTCCGGACTAGTTGCTGCCGCTGGTCTGTATTTTATTTCTGTGTGTTCTTAATAAATTGTGCTCTACTGACAACCTTTATGGAACAAATCACCACACAATAATTGATCGCTCTCATGTGAATAGTCCTTAAGTAGATTCAACTTGAAGTTCCACATGCAAACGTTCCACAAAGCTGTTTAAGTATATATATCACAGACCAATATAGACCGCCAACTCGTACTCCTCTTGCCTGAAACACACTCGAAATATTTTTTCGTGTCTGTGAATACATGTACATCTCTGCCTGTGTATTTAGTGAAAGCAACCATCCCTGCAAGTGTCATTTATTTTTGTGGTGTGTTTACCGCTCCCATATAAGAAGCACTGGAGAGCAGGGATGGAAAATAACATTTTTTCATTGTACTGAAAACGTTTTTCAAATTGTACTGAAAAGAAGTCAATTGTACCGAAATTTATTTTTTGAATGAAGAATTAATTTATATATGCAACAAAAATATTGTATTCTTTAAAACATAAACAAAAACAGTTCATTAATATTATATCTTTATTTCGTGTTGTAATAAGTGAACCCAAATTTTATATGGGCCTTTTAGATATTATGTCTTAAGAAAAGATATTGTGTTTCTCTGATTTCTCTGATTTATAAAGGAAAATTTCAAACGATTTAAAAATTTTAACGATAAACAATAAAAATAAATTGTACTAAAATAAGGCAAATTGTACTTTTGTTGGTACTTGATCAAACTCGATTGTATCGAACTCGATACAATTGAACCGAATTTTAAATGCCTGCGGGAGAGCGTTCCACTCTCACAATAAATGGCACATCGGCTGATTTTAGCTTGACCATAAAGAGAGACCATATAGTGAGTTGGCGGTCTGTATCTTATAGGTCCGTGGTGTATATATAAGATTTGTATACATAATATTTGTTATTATAATATCACGTTATAGTTTTTTAATGACATTTTCTGTCAGACATTTTAAATGATAAATTTAATTTTTGTAGACTCTAAATGGACCTGTTGATCACAAAAAATTTCAAGCAAATGATACTTCAAGTTATGATAAATATACTGGTTTTAAATTGAAAATGCAAAATATAAGGGATGAAGGTTTGTATATTTGTCGCCCAAAGGACCCATCAACTTCAAATCTGGATGAAACTACTTCATTCTATGTTTTTTTCGAAGGAAAAAAAAGATTTTTGGAAAGAGGTATATATCGAAATAGATTTTAAAAATACTAAGTGCTTTTATACCACCTGTCACCTGTCAGCTGTCACCTGTCACCTGTCACCTGTCACCTGTCACCTGTCACCTGTCACCTGTCACCTGTCACCTGTCACCTGTCACCTGTCACCTGTCACCTGTCACCTGTCACCTGTCACCTGTCACCTGTCACCTGTCACCTGTCACCTGTCACCTGTCACCTGTCACCTGTCACCTGTCACCTGTCACCTGTCACCTGTCACCTGTCACCTGTCACCTGTCACCTGTCACCTGTCACCTGTCACCTGTCACCTGTCACCTGTCACCTGTCACCTGTCACCTGTCACCTGTCACCTGTCACCTGTCACCTGTCACCTGTCACCTGTCACCTGTCACCTGTCACCTGTCACCTGTCACCTGTCACCTGTCACCTGTCACCTGTCACCTGTCACCTGTCACCTGTCACCTGTCACCTGTCACCTGTCACCTGTCACCTGTCACCTGTCACCTGTCACCTGTCACCTGTCACCTGTCACCTGTCACCTGTCACCTGTCACCTGTCACCTGTCACCTGTCACCTGTCACCTGTCACCTGTCACCTGTCACCTGTCACCTGTCACCTGTCACCTGTCACCTGTCACCTGTCACCTGTCACCTGTCACCTGTCACCTGTCACCTGTCACCTGTCACCTGTCACCTGTCACCTGTCACCTGTCACCTGTCACCTGTCACCTGTCACCTGTCACCTGTCACCTGTCACCTGTCACCTGTCACCTGTCACCTGTCACCTGTCACCTGTCACCTGTCACCTGTCACCTGTCACCTGTCACCTGTCACCTGTCACCTGTCACCTGTCACCTGTCACCTGTCACCTGTCACCTGTCACCTGTCACCTGTCACCTGTCACCTGTCACCTGTCACCTGTCACCTGTCACCTGTCACCTGTCACCTGTCACCTGTCACCTGTCACCTGTCACCTGTCACCTGTCACCTGTCACCTGTCACCTGTCACCTGTCACCTGTCACCTGTCACCTGTCACCTGTCACCTGTCACCTGTCACCTGTCACCTGTCACCTGTCACCTGTCACCTGTCACCTGTCACCTGTCACCTGTCACCTGTCACCTGTCACCTGTCACCTGTCACCTGTCACCTGTCACCTGTCACCTGTCACCTGTCACCTGTCACCTGTCACCTGTCACCTGTCACCTGTCACCTGTCACCTGTCACCTGTCACCTGTCACCTGTCACCTGTCACCTGTCACCTGTCACCTGTCACCTGTCACCTGTCACCTGTCACCTGTCACCTGTCACCTGTCACCTGTCACCTGTCACCTGTCACCTGTCACCTGTCACCTGTCACCTGTCACCTGTCACCTGTCACCTGTCATCTGTAACCATTCAGTTTTGCAAACAAAAAAAATTATTTTTATCTGCTGGAAACACAGCAATACAAAAATTATTAATTTGTTTTTAGCATAATATACCTATATAAAAATTGTATAATTGTAATGATTTCTTATATGCTATTTATATATTTAAATAGAGGCTATAGGCCCACCAGTAGCTCGGATAATCGTCTTTCCATCTGCACATGCTTTACTTGGTGAAACGTTTATTTTAAAGTGTTTTGTGGATAGGGATCCCTCATACGGAGGTGACATTGAGTGGGAAATGCCAAACCAAATGGAGACCAAACATGTAACTTTTATTTTATATACATTAATGGCTATAAACTGAAAACTATTTAGAAAGATACATGTGTTATTCTCAAGAGTCGTTTACAACATTGTCTGCCTTGTTTCTTTTATTGCCAGATAATAAATAATATCAGCATGTCCGAAAACCACAATAAATAAAATGCACGACTGGGTCGCACGAACTTGCTCTTATGATAAGCAATTGCTTAGTGGCTGCATATATGGATATTAAAAAAAATTTAAATAAATTCGAAAATTCTTTTATTTTTTAAACTAGCTTACGAGTTTTCTCGGAAAAACAAACATATGGCAATCTGGAGTTTACATTTGAAAAAATAATTTGAAAAAAATTAATATAGGTATACCCGTTTCCAACATATTTCGAAATCCAAACATTTTTTCGAAAAAATTATAAAAAAATCGAAAAAAAAAGTTTTTAAAAATTTTGAAATGCCATATAAATAAAATTTTGAATGACTTCCTGTGGCCAAAATTTTATTGAAATCGAATGTATAGTTTACGAGAAAATTGGATTTGAAAATACTGGTTCTATGAGATTTACCGTTATTAGACAAATTTTGAAAAATCTTTTCTAACCAAAGGATAGATTGTCTTGCAGAAATAGCATTCTGAAAGTTTTATCAAAATCGTTAGAGCCGTTTTTGAGAAAATCAATTTATTTCTTAACGATTGTATGGCAGGTGCCGTTATTTTTGAGCCTAGAGCAAAAATAAAATTTATTCCGAGGGACGGCCAAATAAATCCTATGTACCGAATTTGAAGCAAATCGGCAATCCGTTCAGGCTCTAGAGGCGCGAGCAGACAGACAGACAAACAGACATCCATAACTTGCCTTATAGAACCTATTAAATCGCAAGTAAAAAGAGCGTCCATCAATATGATTGATAGGTTTCGTTTACAGTAGAATTTTTTTTTGACAACTTTCGTAGTTTTCAAGGAAACTCGGGTCGACTCTGGACTCTCCCTCTACCATCTTTTAGTAACAAACAATGATTTTTAATCAAATGTATGTATTTTTATTTCTCAGAGATTTCAGGTGACTAGCGAAGAGGAGACGAACGAGAAGAGAACATCCCGAAAATTTAGTACGCTTTTTAGATACCTTAGCGGCGACTTTCAGGAATTTTATCGTTATGTAGATACAAGTGTACTTACAATAAATAATTTTCAAAAAAGTGATGAAGGCCATTACAACTGTTCGCACCGAAGTTGGAGTGGAAACGTTACTGCAGAGGCCTCATCCTATGTCAAATATTTAAGTATGTATATTATGATATATTTTTGAAAGTTAAAAATTCTATTAAATAAAACATTTTTTTTAAGGAAATGGAGAAATATTTTTCGATACAAATTCACCAACAAATTTCACTTTCATCCAAAACATGACTAAGATTGCTGAGATCTTTGTGAATTTTCGAAGCCTTTTGCCTTTGGAATTCACTTGGACTGCTCCTAAGGGTAAACGCATAGAAGGAGTGTATGGTGAAAAATTTGCTCACTTTTCAAACGAATTATCTTCATATATGCAAATAAAAAACATATCTGTAGAAGATACAGGTGAATACATTTGTACAGCAGCCAATAACATGTCGACGAAATCCGTTAAGTTGTGGGTTGATATTAAAGGTAAGTTCACATAAAGAGCAGCCTGAAACACTAAGAACCTTTAAAACCGAATCAAAAAAGAACAATATTTCAAAAAAAAAAAAAAAAAAAAAAAAAATGGGGATAGGAACACTAGTAGATGCAGGATGTTTTAGCGATCTGGTTGATAGACTACTTTAACCAGTTGTTGAATGGCGACGACAACCAAGATCCCTTACATGATCCACGTGTACCAGTTGATCTAGGTAACAACCATGAGCTACATACGCCCCACCAAAATGCAATCAAAGTAGCCATCACCAGACTTAAAACGAACAAAGGAGCTGGTTAGGATGGTCTACAAGCAGACTTTTTTAAGCACGCTGGAGATGGCCTGGACAGGACCATACATAAACTGATTTGCAAAATATGTTAAGGAAGAAAGAACGCCCGATGATTGGAATGTCATTACCTTCCCGCTCGATCCACAAAAAGTAGACCGCCTAATTCTAATCTTTTCATAGAGGCATAATCGAAACATCGTATTTAAGACCCTGTTCAGGGTTAAATGTGGACTTTACCAATGCGGCTTTAGACCTGGAAAATCAACGACCGACCAAATTTTCACATAATGTCAGATCGTGGAGAAAACCCAAGAATATAACATCGATACCCACCACCTGTTCGTCGATTTTAAAGCAGCCTACGACATCTCTGTGCCATGTCCATATTAAGAATCCCTGCCTAAAAAAAAGAAGACGTTGGAGAATGCTCGCTGTACCGTATAAGTCAAAAGGGACCTTACTGAAAACTTCGACACCACCACAGGGTTAAGACAAGGTGATGCAATGTCATGCAGCTGTTTCAAAATTCTGCTTGAAAGTGTAATTTTGAACTTCATCAACAAAAGTCCAATCCCACCACCGCGACTTGGTCAGAACTTAACCATATTGATAGGTATGTCTTCAATTTTGACATTTTTTCAGTGAATTCATTTGCTGGGCACTGCTATAAACACAGGCAACAACATCAGCAATGAAATCAAACGAATAAAACCCTCTCAAGAAGAACCATGGAGACGCTGTATAGAACACTCATCATCCTGGTCTTGCTATATGATGCAGAAGCGTGCCGGAACCGACCTGTATATAAGCAATAGCCCGTTGTATATTTCGAATCCTGTTTGGAACTCCACCGGTTGAAAATCCTCGAATCCAACTTTGAATTCTTTCTGTTATTATGATTCTTCAGAAGCAGTCAGAAAGTTGGTGTTAATCGTTGTCTGCAGTATATTCGGAAGATTTGCAAGCCTAAAACCACTTCGAAGTTTGAAGTTGAAATTTAAAATAGTGTCGTACAGATCAAATTGGATGTTGACGTCACCCAACTGCGCTGCAAAACAACAACAAACCAAAATGGCAGACATGATTTTTGTTTGAGTTTAGTGCTACACATTGTATTTTTTTTGTGTATGCTGCTTTGTGAACTTTTTTTCTGACATTTACTTTGACATTGCTGCGGGCTACTGCTGCTGCTACACCATTGTGCGCAGCCAGTTAAAATTCGAAATTCCATAGAAATGCTTTCCCCTTTCTTATTAAGACTATTCGAATAAATTCTATACTTTGCTGTTGTCTGTATATGAGATGAATTGCTAGATTTGATTTTTTTTTAACTGTCTCTGTTCGTAAAATAATTAAGTTCTTAGTTTCTGGTGTTTTTAGCCTATGACAGTGGATCATAGGTAAACTAAAAATCTTTCTGTTCTTTACAGGTGAACCCCTTATTTTTGTTCAAAGATTATACAATATACAAATAGGACAAGAGCTTGTATTGTCAGTCAGGACAATTGCTAACCCTAGTCTAACACTTAGAAATTTCAAATGGCGTTTCATCCCATGTAAATTTTTATGGCAAAGTATTAAGGGCTTATGTAAAGAAGATCCAGTCAGAATGGGAGTATGTAGAAGTGCCAACTATATTTTCTTTATTAAATCTTTTCTTTTCTTTTTTAACGAAGAAATTTAGAATAAATTTGAACAAAACCAATGATTTTACAACAATATTTGATATATTCAACAAACAAGAAACACCAGGTGAAATACGATTTAATGTTACAAACGACTTTGGAACCGCACTTGGAAAAAGTTTTGTTTTGATTAGTGACATCCCTGGCAACATATCCATTATCGGAATAAATCCAGAGAATGAAATTACTGTAGGTGATGAAGTAATCATGACTTGTGCTGTACTGTCAAGCTTATTTTCGTTGCCGGCATGGCTGAGAAACAACAAGACAATGAGCAATATTGGTGAAGTAGAAGTCTTGCAGGAGTCCTCAAAGTTCTCCCATAAAGAAACTGTCAAATTCAAGAATATCACCAAACAGGATGCTGGAGAATATATTTGTAGAGGAACATTGGAAGATACATATGAGGTGGTCACCAAATCAATAAATATCGTAGTAAATGGTGAATTTAAAACTTCTTACTCTCACAAAGTTGCAGTATTACGTTGTTTTGTATTTTTCAGAACCCGAAGCGCCGAATATTAATGAAACGAATATGGAAAACGAAGTGGAACGTTTTGTTGATCAATTTCTGCAGCTGACTTGTAAGGCCTCTGGCAAGCCTAAGCCAACCATCACATGGTACAAAGATGACGAAGAAATAAATCAAAGTTCCCACGTTGATTTTTCGGGAAATAATTCCATCTTGCGAATACAAAACGTTAATTCATCCGATACTGGAACTTACAAGTGTGTGGCAAAAAGTCGATCAGGATTCGATAGTAAAAGTTCATATGTGGAAATCAAAGAAATAACAGGTTAGCACTAACTATTTGAAAGAAACTTCTCTAATATACATTTCCTTCTAAATTTTTTATAGAGTCATCAAATACTATAATTGTGTTTGGCGGTATAGCTGTGGTCACAATTTTAGTAATTTCGTTTAGTTTTTACATTTACAAAATGAAAAAGGTAAGTCCCCAAATAATAAGAAGAAATTCACATTAAATGCAAATGGAAATACTTTAAAGGGAAACAATTATGCAGAAATGAAAAGCGATTTAGTGCATTCAGAAATAATTTTCTTGCCTCGTTCGTTAATGAGAGTCACAAAAGATTTAGCCGGCTTTTTCATATTAATTTGTATTAAAGATCACGGTGTTCAATGATAAAAAATTGAAAGTTTGAATTTCAATTCAATTGAAATTAACATTATGAGCATCGTTCACAAGTGAGACATCACTATCAACATGGGGGAACTTTAATGTCAAACTTGTCCCGGACAATGAAGGTCCTAAATAAGTTATAGGTGTGCGTGGTTCGGGTCAGCAAACTGACTGTCATGATGTACTTGTCGATTTTTGTTAAGCTCGTCAGATGGGAAAAGGGAAAACCTTGTTTTCACTCCAGACCTAACATAAAGTTACCTTAGTCTCGCTGGGCTACCAATTCTTAATCCAACAACGATGGATGAAATCAATTTGCGATGGAAAAATTTAGAAACGTTTAGAAGCAGGATTGAACAAGCATTTGCTACCAGACGCAAAATCCAGTACAACCGATCTTATTAACTGAAATATTTTTCGTGATTCTGCAAACATCCATCTTATGTGGGCTCAAACATAAATTTCTCCATTGAGACCATGTGCGAAAAAGTTAAGAAGATGGTTTTTAGTTTGGCAATTATTCTTTAGTATTAACTACTGCCACTGATTTTTGGCGAAGCCGCAAGTCAATTTATTTGACGTTTGCGAATCCAGTTTAAGAAAAAGCTACTCGTCTTACTTCTGAAAATGTAGGATCTATCCCTCATAATGGTACAGCCAGCTTTAATTGAATTTAAGTTAAGATCAGTGCAATCGCTTTAAATGATGTTACTTGGAAGAAAGAAACTGTTCCATGATACTACATTTTTTACAAAATCGGCTTTTATCAAAGCTTTTGAGGAGAGAGTTATGCTCCCAGTGGCTCTGGTGGCGGTGTCAACATAATCCGGTGAAAAAACAAGGCCCATTGATCCAGAATCCACCGACATATCGGGAATTGACTGTTATGGAGGCATAGTGAACCTTGCTTAAAAAAATTCTTACTCAATTTAGTTGCAAACTTGATATGAATGTAATTTTTAGCTTACTACAACATTTGAAGGAAACAAATTCTTTGTTTAACATTCTGTACCTTGACAAATTTCTTATGATCCGGGATATTTAATAAAAAAATGTTAGTGGCTTGTGGCTGGAGTTCCGAGTTCCAGAAAACTTAGCCAAATCGAAATTTGGTGTGCTTTTGTCATTTCTTTCAAAGTTTTCCATCTTAAATTTTCCTGCCCACTCAAATCAAACCGATATCAAATCTAATTTCTTGAAGAATCTTCGACAATCCGTTTTTGATAACTTTGAAGAGGGTGCCATTGATCAACTTAATCCAAAATTGTCGCTCGACGAACAGGCCGACCTACTACCATATAATAGACGTTACGAGTTCCCCAGGAATAGGTTGAAATTGGGTAGGTACTATTTTTACAATCTTGTATCTCAAATGTTAAGCTTTTGATTATGCTTCTTTAGGAAAACAGCTTGGCTCTGGGGAATTTGGGGTAGTTTTGAAGGGTTTTGCTGAGCGAATAACTGAAAACGAAGAAGACACTGTGGTGGCGGTAAAAAAGGTAAAACGAAATGCAGACCGTGACGACCTGAAAGCATTCGTATCAGAACTAAAGATAATGGTTCACCTTGGACAACATATAAATGTTGTTAATTTGCTTGGTGCCGTTACTGAAAATAAGAGTGAGTTATCATAAGAACAATAGAGTTTCGTCCAAAATTTGAATTTCATTCTTTTTTAGGTGAAATAATGATAATTGTCGAGTACTGCCCATATGGATGTGTCAAGGATATTTTGCTGCATAATCGGAAATGTTTTGTCGATCAAATTGATCCAAATAATGACAAAATTGATACGACTATATCGAAACCAATTTTTTCGGAAAAAAGCTTCGCTGTTGATGGGTAAGTTCCTCGATATATTTTGGGATATATTTTGAATTATTAGAGCATTAACTATAATGTTAAGTATAAGCAATGGCTCAGAAGAAATACTTTTGAAATAGGTTGAACCGTTTCTGGAATATAAGTAGGTATAAGCTTGAAGAGTGCTCCACGAAGATGACATTGCACTGCAATATTTTGACGGAAAAACAGAATGATGAACAGAATTGTCTTGTCCCACCTTTTTTTCGAAAAATAAGTTAAGCAAAATTTGTTTGTAAATATGCTACTTTAAGCCTCGACAGCACACTTTAACTCCTTTTGGAGCGAAGGGCTGCAAACAGACTTTTCCATCTTTCTCTGTTCTGAGCTGTGCCCATGTAGTGCATGCAAGGGTTCACAAAAACCGGTATAGTTTAGTCGAGATGTTGGCAGAGCATTTCCATTTTCCATAGTCATGCAGCTGTATGCCGGCTTAACGATGGATTTAGTTTGAAAGTCTGGAGTTTCACACTTGAGAAAAGATTCCCAATGCACTACGAGCCTTATGCTTATTCTGTTCCCCTATTTAGAGACAAATATAGGTAATTTCTTAGGAAGTTGAACCGAATCTATCTTCTATTTAGTCTCCTGAGAGCTGTTGTAGTGAATTTTGGAGGTCTGCTGCTATACAGCTGTTCGTAGCTGCATTGTTGTTAGCAGGTGATGGTCCTGCGCTCCTCTCAATGTTTGCATCGCAAAGTGATTTCCTCCATTGTTGTTGGATAATAAAATGGTCTACTAAAATTTGTCTTCGCCCACCAGGAGAGACCCAGGTACCAGGACCCGCCAGCTGACGAGCGTTACAAAAATCAACATGCATTTCACCATTTTTATTTTGCTGGCCCAAGCGATATCCATATCCACTCAAAACGCTGTCAAGGTCTACGCGGTGTCTGGGTCAACTTCGGCACTGAGTACTGAGGTCCCCATAATTATAGTGATGCTTCCTTCCAGGACGTTGCGGAAGACGGAGTGAAGCTTAGCATAGATCGTGGTTTTGTCTTCCCTCGCTACATTTTTCGTCGGAGCATGAAACTGAATGATGGCCACTTTCTGAATTCTAGGGGTTAACCTTGCAGTTATAGTTCCCACTAAAACTTTATTTCTGCAAATTAAGCTTTTTCTATCCTTCTAATTCAGAATAAAAAAATTTAATTATATTTTCAGTTACATAACTAGCTTCTACTGCAATCCAACTGAGATAATCATACTTTCAACTTCAGACTTGGTAAGTTGGGCGTTCCAGGTAGCACGTGGAATGGACTACTTATCTTCCAGAAGGATTTTGCATCGTGATTTAGCTGCAAGAAATATTCTTCTCTGCAAAGATAACGTTGTTAAAATTTGTGACTTTGGAATGTCCAAGTCGATTTACAAAAATGATATTTACAAAAAACAAACTGACACACCTTTGCCCATTAAATGGTTGGCCTTGGAGTCCTTGGCTGATCAAGTATATAACGTGTTAACTGATGTTTGGTCTTTTGGAATAACGCTGTGGGAGTTTTTCTCATTGGCAACTGTGCCTTATCCTGGAATGGACGCCAATCAAGAATTTTTTACAAAATTAAAGAACGGCTACCGCATGGAGAAGCCACCTTACGCAAATCAGAAAATGTAATTAATTTTAAAATAGAAACAAAGTTATATTTAGCTGAGTTCCTTGTAAACATAGATATGACATAATGCTGCAGTGCTGGAGTGAAGATCCCGAGCAGCGACCACTTTTTAATGAATTGGAAATGAAATTTTCCCAGCTTCTTGATGAGGAAGTCGCAAATGTAAGTTGCTTAAACTGCAAAAGGCTTATAACTGAATACACCATTTTGGTGTGGCTCTTATTTCTAGCATTATGTTGAAATTAACGAACGGCACGTTAAATGGAATACAGAGTACCAGAAAAAAATTGAATTAAACTATTTTACACTTATGGAAGCAGACAGTGAAGCAAAACCAATGATTCCCTCGCCGATTTATGAAAACGAGAAACTCGTCCCAGGGAAAAGTAGGGTTTTCGCTTTAAAAAAATTATTTCCTTTTTTTAATTTAATTCTTAAATAATGTTCTTTTTTTTTACAGAGAAAAATCCACTTGACAGTTACCTGCGTATGGTTTCCGCCAAGACTACCAGGAATGAGGGAATATTACGTGGTTATGTTAGGCATGCCTCCATTGATGATAACATGGGCACATTGGGATTTTGAAAGATTTCACAAATTCACTTTTGCCTTAAAAAGAAAAAATCTAATTTATTTGAATACCTTTAAGTACAAAATTATGTAAAATAAACCGTTAAAGAAAACTTATCAATGATCCGTTCCGACCATATTGACCGGTGTTACTTGGACCAAAACATACAAACAGTTAATATGCATGTATATACATACAGGGTCCGTCAAATGAAGTATTACTAATTTTATGTTGGCATCACTGGCGACGCGGAAATATTTATTATATTGTTAATAACTGCGAGAGGATTCATCGTTGTATCCGTACTACTGGTTTTAAAACGCAACACCCTCTCACAAAGCTTCTTTAACGCAACAATCTTGATTGCAGATCACTTTCTTCATTTTATTTCTTCGCAACAGTGGCTTCCCTACTCACCAGATTTGAATCTAATGGACTTCTCTGTATGGTCCATCTTGGTGGCTAAGGTGTCAACAAAAAATCTGAGAGTGTTGCAACATTGAACTTAGCGCTTCGTTGGGAATGTGCACGGATCCCACATGACCACATTAATGCTGTTATCCGTGCAAGAGGAAGCAATTTTGAGCAGTGACATAGTTTTTAAAAAAATACATGTGTATTTATGGTGTGCTCAACAAGTTTGGAATAAAAAACTCTAAAAATGAAGGAACTATTGAATTTTGGGTTGGTAGCACATCATTTGACGGACCCTGTATATTGCCCGATTGCAAGTATTGCAACGCTTCAACTCCTTCTGCAGCATAGGGCAGTAACAAAATCTTTCCACCTGTCCCGATTCACCGTCTTACAAAAAGCTGAAAGACGCTGTTCAATAATTTGAGACTTTTTATTGTCAGGGCATCTGCAATCTACACTATGAGCTCAGTGACATTAAATTGTAAGCTTGCAGATCGATTTGAAAAAAAAAAACAAGACAAAACTTAAATTTTTAAAAATTAGATTTTGAATGGGTTGGATATAGCGATTATGGGTGTATTTAACAATTCTTGAACCACACTCTGTCATGTAACTATGGAATACAAGCTAAAATGTTCATCTTCTTGCTTCAAAACTGCGACCGATAGTTAAAAAATATTAAGAAATGAATGCATATTACGACTTTTAACGGAAACGCCCCTTAAAAGTAGGTGTGTCCTACAAAATTGTAAAAAAAAAATTGAAGGCTCTAACTGAGCTTTGATCGGTAGTCAATTTTTAGGTATATGTGTAAAACTACAGCTGAATCGAGTAGTTTTTAAACGACCTTACCTGAACAAAAGTATTTTATAAAAATCACGCCCTTAAAAGTGGGCGTATTGAAAAAATTTACAAAAAATAGAGAGATTAATTTTTCAAATAACGAACGAAAAATAAATTTTTAAAAATACTTTTTGTTCTTTCATGGAAAGTGGGCGTAGGCCATGCCCAAAAATTAAAGAATTTCTTTTCATAGATAAACTTTTTAGTTTCGACTAAGAGACTCACAAATTTGGACTTGTGGATTCATTATAAATACCTACCGGTTTCTTGCAAAAATAATTTTTATAGTTTCTAATGAAAAGTGGGCGTCAGCCACGCCCAAAATCAATTTTTTGATTTCATACACACGATGTTTACGTACAAGTAATACCCCCAAATTGTAATGTTTTTCGCTCTTATATAAGCATTGTTATTTTATAAAAACAATATTGATGTTTTTGTATGACTAGTGGGTGGCAGCCACGCCCAAACTGAACAAAAATGGTGATTTTGGGCGTGGTTGTGAGCGGATTTTACGGGTTCAAGAACCTAGCATGTATCAGAAATTATATATGTACCTATACCAAATTTCAGTTTTCTAGCTCAAAACGACGCCGAGGGCTTAATATGAAAACGGGCGCTACTTGCTGCTACAGTTGGTCATCTTAAGAAATATGCTCATCCACTACTATTCTCCCATGCTATTGAGCGCATTTATGGAGATCTTCGTTTACCCATTGACAAGTCTTACACTGACCAGCAAAGCTGGGTTGGCTGCTTATTTCGGCAGCCGTTTGGTCCCGTTGTGCGTTAGCGTTACCCGTTCTTTACCACGAGGAGGTGCACATATAGGGAATTTCTTATCACTAAGAATAGGGTAACCAATGTGGCGTTAACTACAGGGTGGGCCAAAAGAAGTCATCCATCCGATGTTGTTTGGCTCTCTTTTTTTTCTAAATGAAAAACTTCAATTCTGTTTTTTGATTATGTTTATTTGAACTTTTAAAATTGTATCGGTCAAGTCGAGAAGATGATATCGGCCAAATGGGCGCCGTCACAATTGATTGGTCGTTTTATAGCATTTTTCATCACTTCAGCGAGAACTTCGGGCGACAGATTCTCGCACTCGTGTCGAATGTTGTCCTTGAGAGTTTCCAGAGTCTCGAGCTTGTTCACGTTAACACGGGACTTCAAAAAACCCCCCAAAAAAAGTCTGAAACGGTTAGAACCATAACCACAAACAACTGTACACTGTACATACTTACAATTACCGATAGAGGGCACTAGAAACATTCGACCCCCCCCCCCCCCGTCTTTATTCCCTTGTAAAATCCAAAACCTTAAATTTAACCACGAACATGTAATCATAAATATAATGATTCCGTATTGTGCTTTAGTTTTGGAATTATCTATTTCAAAAGGACTAAGGAAAACAACCACGACTATCAAAATAAAAAAAAAAACACAGACCCAAATGCTATTGATATCATCTAAAAATAAAACTATCACATTCTGTTTATCTAATCAAATGAAATGCATTATTAATAAGCCATTTAATCCAGCACTTTGTGGTCCATATGTCGCTTTGATATGATTGCCTAGAAACTCAATCATTCGCGCCCTTATGGTTCCATTTAAATGTATATTCGCTATACAAAAACACAACACGCTTATTCATCTTAATAGGCTTGGCATTGGCATATCCTTTCGGGAGAATCACTATTCATCGTTTTCGGAATCGAGTTCAAAATACGAAAACACAGAAATAGCCGAACCGCGTACGTATGTACAAATACTCCTCATATCCTTGAATCATATACCCTCACAAAATCATCGCATCTTGTTCAGATATTACATCAATTTAGTGGTGACATCTGGTCCTGATCTGATCCAAGGGCCAACGATTACGTAAAGCGATATCAACAAATAGCCTCCATATGCACGCATTATGGCCAAATAATAGGGAATCGCTTTATGAACAAATTGAGATGCTGAAATAAAGAAAAAAAAAAAAAAAAAACATCCCACAGAACACATCAGAAAACACAGAACAAGTAAGTAAGAGAGTGTGTGAGGTTGCGGTGGAGAAGGAGCAGCCCAAACCTGTGTGTCCTTAGCGAGCCAAAATCGAATTCTCTAGGATAGTATATATATTTTTACCAGCTTTTATGTTGTTCCAGCCCCATCACCCATCCTTTGCCTTTTTGAATATTAATCTCCACTCTATTCAAAGTCAGTGGGGGTTAAGTTGGAAGTAAAGGACACCCAGGGAACGAACGAAAAACGAACACCCGCTGAAAGGGACTTTATGAATATTTTATATACACGAAGGACACAAATGATGCGACATTATGCGGATTACAGAGCAACATATTGACGATCGTATATTCAATTTTGAACAAATTGGAGCATGGTTAACATAATCGTAACCAATGAGACAGGATTTATCTAATGGATTGCTAAATGGTGGTTGTGGGTTATATGGTATAGTGAGGGTGGTATATACGTATAAAGAGCGCATTTACTTTTTGGCTATGCCCAACAACATATACACAGACACACAGACACACATTATTATGAAAGGATAAGTCCTGATAATTTTATGGGTTATCAATATGTTGAAGTGATGCGATGGTTGTGCGCCAGGATGGGATAAATGAATTTCCCAAACAGGATATGAGTTTGAATAGGAAAATTGTGTTGTTAGGTCACGCTATCGGAAGAGGGTGAAACAAGTTCAGAATAAACTATTTTCGATCTCATTTCAATACATAATTTTTTAAAGTGGATTTTGAACAAAAAAAAATTGTATTGTTGAACTTAAATAAATTTATGCAAAGTGTTCATTTTTAAAGATATTTTTGTTATTTTGAGAAAAATTTAATTGTTTATTATTTACGGCTGTGACGTACAAATTAAACGAGATACGACTTTTATTCCAAATGATATAGCATGGACCTCACATTGCACCCAAGCAACTGCAATTAAACGCATTTGGATATTTGCTAAGACCCAGCGTGACCTTTGTTAAGTTTCTTATGAAGATTTGAAAGTAACGAATGATACAAAGTTTTCAAAAACAAAAGGGGGAATTTTTGGAGGAATAAGACTTCAAGTTGTCAGCACTGTTTTCATCGACAGCCATTTTGCATTGCATATATTATAAACTATAGTATTGCCACTTGAGGTACGCCATCTTTCGACGAAAAACTAAGCTCTAGAATAACATGGAAAGCAACAACAACAATTTCCACCATTTGATTTGTTGTTGTTGCTTCCCATGGTATTCTAGAGCTTAGTTTTTCGACGATAGATGGCGCACCTCAAGTGGTAGTACTATAGTTTGTATATACAATGCATTTTGTCATCTGTCATGTGTGCTATGTTAAAGGTTCCGGGAAATAAGTCCCTGGGTACTAAGTCCACTGAGGGACTTTATTCCCACGTAGTGGGAACTTAGTCCACAAGAGAAGTGGACTTATTACCAATGCAAGGTGGGAAAGTGCTCCACTTTCCTGTTTGAACTTAGTACACACTTCGAATCATAAAGAGGGAACTAATTTCCTTCGGTGGACTTAGTACCCGGGGACTTAGTTCCCTGCACCGTTATTAAATGGGCTCGAAACGAAATTGCTGTTGACCCTAATTTTCTCAAAAAGCTCATTTTTGGTTAAATTGCTACGTCGCGTCGCGTTGATAAGCAAAACTGCCGCATTTAGGATGGTTTTCACCGAGCACTATCCAATCACTTGTAACTTTATGAGCTCCTTAACTTATGTCCAAAAAATGCTATTTACTTTAGTTCGAAATTTCGAAAAAATTACTTTTTCCTTCTTCGTGAACGCATCCTATCAAACAGCTTTCGAAATCAATAACCAACCAAATCTATTAAGCATGAACTCTTGAACGTTGCTTTAAAAGCACAGAAAGGAAACAAATAAATACGAGCGACGAACAAAAAATTACTTTTTGTTCAAATAAAAGACCGCACTTTTTTTCGTAGCTTAGGAATGGTCCTTAAAAATGATCCTGGCCACTCATAAGTCTTGCGAGCGCTCGTAAATCTTTACCAATAGTGCTCGGTGAACAGACTTACGAGGCTCTGAAGTTAAGAATGATCCGTGAATACCAGCCTTAGTGTGTAGATATTCCTCAAGACTTTGTTGAAAAGCTGCCGCGCGCACTAATACATCCAGAAAAAGAGATGCTTTATAATATACTCGTGAAATCCTTGGGCATAACATCCTTAAAAATGATGCCGTCAAGAGGATATCACTGATTGAAGACAACATTATTGCCGATATACGAACTCAAATGCTGCAAAAAGTGATCGTTTATTGGACCTCAAGATTGGACTACATACGAACCAGCTGCGGTGGCCATATGTCAGAAATTATAATTTAGTGAAAATGTCAGTCATTACTATTATCTTTCAAATAAACTCAATTTTATGGAAATTTATACAATTCATCCGTGTTTTATTTCATTTAACAGTTCAATACCTCTAAAAAAACACCCTTTTTATTAACTAATTTATCGAACCAGATGATAGTGCTTGCCAGGATACTCATATGAAGTGTTTTACTCAAGCATATGGAAATATGCACCAAATAAACGAAATGGCATCGTTTTGTAACGCTTATAATTAAGTCAATTTTCAAAACATGTATCGCTTCCATTTCTCAATTAACTCTTGCTCATTCCTTAATATAATTTTAAGCTCTTCATTAGCCATATTAATATAACTTGGAATCATCTTAAGTTAAAAACTCAAAACTACTCATAGTCGTCAGTAAACAAACGGATAAAAACCTTGTAAATTGTTGAGTTCGTTCATATAGACATAGAGTGAAAAAAGTATAGGTTCTAGAATTGAACCCTGGAGAATTCCTGCAGATACTTCGCAATATGTTTCCGTATTATAAATATTGTTTAAGGTAGTTCCACACTATCCCACAGTGTATTACGACATGTCAAAAAAAAGTGTGATGGAATGTGTGATGGTTTTACATTCAATCCTAAAAGAATATTTCAGATCTAAACACATATCAAATCGTATGAGATCTACGCTGTCATATTCTTTTTCCACACTATTATACACTTGTTTCATCACACATTTTTGACATGTCGTATTACACTGTGGGATAGTGTGGAACTACCTTTAGAAGTTGTTCTAAGCACAGCAAAAATTATTTGCCGATGAGGCAAGTTGAGAGCAATACCGCGATATACTCTAAAGTGCTTTGTTATAGAAAAGCTTTATGCCTGCTTCACAATGCCGCTTTGAGCTTCGCTTTGACAGAACGCAAAAGTTCAAACATAGGAATTCATGTATTAATGCTCACAATGAGGCGTTGAGCTTTAGCGTTACGTTTTGATATAAAAAAGTAAGTACACAAACCACGTAGCATGAAGCGAAGGTGAAGCAAAAGTAGAAATATTTGAACATTCGCGCGCGTTTGACGTTTCAAACTACTGTTACTGTTTCTGTGATTGAGTTTTTTATTTCAATTTCGAAAATGGGTGCAATGGATCATTTTGCATAGTTGTTTTTTGTCCTCTAAGCAAAATTGGAGACAGCAGGCTAGATATCGAGCAGGCTGGAGGGGCATACTAAGCAAGGCCCAGGAGCACCACGCTCTAGAGGCGGCATCATAAGTAAGTAAGTAAGTACTGTGTGTATACGCATTGATTTCAAAGTTTTTAGCATTTATTCAGAGGATTTGGAAGAAATAATAATAAAATAGTTTTGAAAAGGGTGTGCATTTTGTAGAATCGCGGCTGTGTAGTGTGTTTGCTTGTCTGCGTCTCTTATGAGTGCAGTCGGTGAAAGATTGAAATACAAACAAGTATTCTGGAACTCCTTGTTGACTGAGGAAAACGTGGCAGTATAAGCCACTTTCCCAAAACCTATAATTGAAATTAGATTTTCTGAATTTCAAGACAAATATTAATAAGATAATTGAAAAAAATGTTTGTTTAGTTTGAAATATTATTTTCGTTTAATGACATCTTTCATCTCGACGCGTCCGTAAAGTTTGTTCAACATAAAGTACGCGAAGTTGGATGAACGCGTCGTTGTGTTTCAGCCATTATCATTATTTTTTAAAGAAGGGAATTGTTATTTTGGAAAATTAATGTTGTGTTAGGTAAATTATGTACATTTGGGTCTTTAAATAGTTTTTATGTACCATATTCCATAATTATGTGTTGTTGTGCCGTTGTTAGAATCTAACTGCGAGCCTAAATTTTTATGTAACTAATTAGAATAATTTTAAACGCCTTTTTGCTTGCGATTATTTATGTACTATAAGGCAAGTTATGCATTCGAAAAAAAAATCTAACATTCAAACATACCACTACGATGATAAGGAAAAGTAGGTCGGACAATTTGTCTGCCTGTCTGTCTGTATGTCTGTATAGTTACCTACACCTTAAACGTCTGGACCGATTTGCCTCAAACTTGGTACACAGTATTATTATGACGTCTAACAGAGAAGTTGTTACGGTAAATTTTACCGCAACAAAAACTTCCCTTCGGTCGTTCTTTTCCCCTTTTCTTTTTCTCGTTGTGGCTGCAAAATATTGGCGAAGTTGAGGGCAACCATGGTCTCATCAACCAGTGGTGTACCTAGCCTTATTTTGCAAAAGCAACCCAAGCAGGTGTTCGAGTACGACGTGATAAAACGAGAAGAGAGCCGGCGGATGAGCCGAAGAAGTAACGAGTCAGGTGGACTCTGACTTACATCAAATGAACAACAACAACTTCTTATAATTATCTTTCCATTTTAAAATCTAACTTAACGTAACGTAATTTTAACTTTAACGTAAAATAACGTAAATTTGTTTAATGTACAAAATGGGTTTTTAACGCGATTAGATTAGTATTGTAGAATTTCGAAAATGACTTTAAAGTAACGCTCCTCTCTGTATCTTCGAAAATAGTTTGTTAAATAATTCACGCTTCGAATCCCGCGCGATAGTTGTAGAGTACGTAATAAGAAAAAGCCTAGTGCAGACTTCTCCTCAATTTTATTTCTTTTCAATTTTTCTCGAAAAGAGTTTTAATTGTAAAATAGTCTGAACTCGTCCATAATGTTTCGACAAGTTTTGGAAACACATCCAACAACTTGTCGAAACGTTGTTTGTGTGCGTGAGAGTAAGTTTTGGCAAGTTTTGGAAACACATCCAACAACTTGTTAAAACCGTGTTTGTGTGTGTGTGAGTATGTTTCGTTAGATCCCACCACGGTTGTTTTCTAGGAGAGCGTCATGCTTCCAGAAAGCCGTGACCGATGATCTCGAAACGAATGGTTGTGTTGTATCGTTGTATGTATGAGTGAATGACTGGAATGGACGAGGGAAGAAAGTTGTTGTTAAAAATTAGCTTGGAAGGCACTCTTGTGAGAGCCTTAGAAGCGAAGACAAAGTTTTATAAAGAAAAAGAAGAAAAGAGTTTCGAGAAATTTTGGTGAAAAAAAAAAAAATCGAGGAGGAGACATTTTTTTTTTGTTTGGAATTAAGCTTTGGATCGAGGATTAGAAAATCGGGATTCGAGTCGTGAAGGATTTTAAAAGGAGATAGGAGAAAGGAGACAGGAGACAATAAACAAAGATAAGTAGTTCGTGTAAAATTCTGAATATAAATAGATATTTACAATTTCGAAATATATATTTATATTCCACCTATTCGTGTTCGAGACGTGCCATAGTTTTTTTTATTAAAGACCCATTTTCATTTTGTATTTTTTTTTTCTTTCTTTTATTTGTATTTGCTTTTACTTTTATTTAATTTAAATCTCTAACTTGTTAATTTTGCCTCGAGCCAAACGGCCATATTTACATTGTTTAATTTTTTTTATTTGAAAAGACTTTTGGGTTTTAGTCCAGGGATCTTCTGTCCCAAGGTTTCCCAAAACAATAAAATAATTACATTTTTAAACATAACTTCCTTCTTTTTATTTAAAATATCGGTCCTTCAAATCCTAAAATTAGTTTTGGAATTTTCTAATTCGGCTTTAGAAAAAAAATTCCTGGCGCCTAACTTTTTTTTGCACCCTACTGAGCATACCTATATGCTCTTTTGATAAACTATTTTGATTCGATAAATCAATAAAGTTTATCAGAAGAAGCCCAAAAATTCTTCCACCGAACCCACCCCAGCTTAGCAGCCGTGGTGACAGCTATTTTGATCTAGTTGTTATTACACTTTTTTATTTCGCATTCTCTTTCGTGTCCTTCGTTCGTGGTAGTTTGAGTAAACAAATAATTAATTCGTGTCGTGCGTCGCCGCGCGCCGTCGGTATCGGTGTACAAGTACTTCTTTTTTTTTGTCTTATGAAATTAAATTGATCGCGTTTTCAAAGAATAATAATTTTAATTAAATAAATTCCCCTCCCCCTATCGGGTTCGTGGCGCGAAGAAAAAGTGTAATAAAGTGCTTAGAATAAGCGTTCAAGCTCTAAGACTAATGGTATCTGCCATTCGATTTTTACTGACAAGTTCATTTTTCTCAAAAACGGCTTCTACGAACTTGATAAAACTTTCTGAGTGATGTTTTTGGTTTAAACTTTATGTTTTGGTTATAATGGATTTTTTTTAGGAAAATTCTTTTGCTGGCACCTCCCATAGAACGAAGTAATACTAATGCTTAAATATTAAAAAAAAAACAAAGGTTTTTTGAGTTTCATTTCACTTTTGGATTTTTTTAAAAACGGTTGGATCAATTGTTTTAATCTTATTTCGCTAACAAAAACTAAAAAGTGCTAGAAATCGGCATACATACTTAAAAAAATTTCGAACGATTTTGAAAAAACACTTTCCTTAAAACTCAAAACAGCAAAAGAAATCAGATGGCTTACTTCATTTTTTCCAAAAAAAGTTTTAACTAGAAATTTTTAAGTGTTTATTACAATTTCATACGACATTTTGCTTTATTTTTTTTTTTTTCAAAATCTAAGGCCGCAAGACCACTGTCACACATAATGCACTGTATTTAATTGAACATCTCGCACACAAAACTTAATGATATTGTATTTTCTCCTGTCTGCCAAAAATTAGTTTCAGAAACTGGCATAGTGGCGGGCGCTAGCTTTTTGTAAACATAGAAAAAAAACTTGCCAAAAATTAAATTTAATAAAAAATGTATGTTGCATTTTCTGTTCTAGTTTTAATCCAACACCAGCCTTTTTGGGACGTGAATTTTTGTAAGAAAACATTTGTACCAAATATTTTGTCACAAGAAAACTCATATTTGAATGAGTGCGTTGCAAAACGCTGCTTGACCAAAAATCTACGAAAAAATGAAAAAAAGTAAGTATACGCCATAGTGACCTTAAACTTGATTCACTTAAAATATTTTTCAAACTATCAAAGCTCAGATTAAATGTGAAATATGTACATGAAATACACAAATTAAAGTTTTCATCAATTAAAGGGGCATTAAAACCTAACGAACAATATACGTCGCATCCCAGAATACACTAATTTCCAACCAACTTTACTTTAAATTTCAACATGCCTCTCCTATTTCGAAGTCAATGCCAACAAAATAGGTTCCCTTGAATACAGATTGTCCATCAGCATAGATTACACATAAATGCATCAGCTCAGGTTCCAAAATAGGTCAGACATCATGTGTTGCAGAGATACTAATACCTATATCATTTTCAATCCTGCCGCGTGTGTGCTCCTCTTTTCATATCACATGGCACAATTTCGCCAGAATGTATCTATTTTCCCGATTAGTTCACCAAATTCAATTCCGTTTGCAAGGACACAATACACAACTACCTACCACACACACACACACACACATACACATAACCAAAACCAAATCCAAAACAACAACAAAAAAAAGAGGAAAAAAAACTTAGAAAAACGAATTTGACATTTGCAAGTAAAATCCACCAAATGTGACATCTGCGAAATTCAACCCAGCGACACATGCATCCAACCACACAAAATGCATATGGCACCCATCTAGCAAAAGTCATTCTGCAAGCTTCCTTACCTTTTGTACGTACGTACGTACCGTGTGTGCTGTGCACCACAGAGGTCCAGCAGGTCCTTAACCACAAAAAAAAAAAGGAAAAATGTAACAAAAATGAAAAACCACACTCTACCTTAACCATCGGCAACCATCCAGACTTTCCGGCAGCTAACCAACCAACGACCAACGAACCAACCACCTTCCTCATCCCCTAAAGGCCGATCATGGTAATGGATTTCCTACAGTTTAGTTCTTCGCTCCGTATGTGAACAATGTACATCCTGTTGTCCAAAGGATTACAAACCCCGCACCACCACGCACATGAATTTTCCATAAAAAAGAATGCCAAAACAAAAGGACTAAAAAAAAAACAGGACTAACTGGCCATCGTATCCCGCTGCCGCTGCATTTATATTCCGGTTTCGGTTATCCAAAACACAGAAGGACACAAGAATTGAAAAACAGAGGCACAAAAGCCTGGCTAACAAAAGTTGTTATCCTAGAGCACCATCATGTAGATACATCATCATCATCATCATCATCATCAGCATCAAAGTGGGAGTTATCATTACTCGCTCTCGCTGGCGCTATCCTGGTCAAGTAAAACGGAAAAGAGATGAGTATTGTAACAATACGGTAACGGTACCTACGCTACAGCCAAAGACCGCAATAACTGATTGATTTGCTTCTCCGATAGAATCCTGAATCCCTTCAGCCAGATGCCTGAAATGTTTGGTTGGGGTGTGTGTATGTATGTATGTGGTTTGTGGTTAGAGATTACTGTGGTTAAGAACCCTCGAGAATTTTGTAAGAGTATTGAAAGAGCACACGGCATGGCGGGACTAATTAAAATCAAGCGAAACAAAGCGTAATCATAGTGAATAAATTTTCAAATGCAATATCCTTACACACTCACATACTCTACGCCCTCCATTACTCGTACTTGCATATCTAGAAACTTTCGTCAATCGCTGGTACCGATGGTGTATCCTTACACCAACTACTAGTAGCTTGAGGGATGGGCAGGGCTGGGCAAGGCATGATCACTCTAGAAGAGTGTTGCGTTTTGTTTTCGTTTTGATTGCAATCAGATTGCCGGAGTAATTAAACTAATGGAAAATTTATTAGATCAAGACATGAGTGTATAGTTGCAAAATAATACACCGCATTATCCTCTCAGTGGTTAAGCTATGATGTCCTTGCAGTATCCTGCTCAATATAAGAGTATAGTCTGTGCATAGAAATTTCAAACAACAATCTTATCAACTGACCACCTGACCACTTTAGATGGTGCAAAAACTTGGATCAAATAAAGGGTGTCCTGTGCATGAATTAGAATCAAGCTCTCTTGGTAGATGTTGAGGTTTATGTAGTGTCCTTTGAGGTGACTGTTGTATATGCGAACCTTGGCATGGATATGGATATACTTTCCTGATTGATGATGGATGGAAAAGATATTTTATTGAAATATAAAAATCAAACGTAAACTTTGACTTGTGTTGTATCCGCACGAACTTTTCCAATACAATCAGATAATCTGGGTTCTTTAATACTTACAACCTGAGGATTAAAAGAAGTTTTTAGCTTTCAACTAATCAAGCAAAGTTTTTGACGTTATTTTTTGAATGTTTTGAATCTTTTGGTATGTTGTGCTCGAACGTCGTTATGCATCCAAGGACCTCATTCAAAGACCGATATGTTTTTAGATTCTTAGTTGAGGAAATCGATGTGAACTTTTCTTTTGGCCTCTGACTATTTCTTAAATTTCTAAAATCTTACAGTTTTATTTTCATTTAAAAGTCTTTTCGATGAACCTTTTAACCGATTTCGATCAAATCAAGATCTTTGTAGATATATACTAGATTGATGCCTTGCATATAGAGGCTACAGCAAATACCTATCTACATGCAAGGCATCAATCTAGTACTCTACAAAGATCTTGATTTGATCGAAATCGGTTAAAAGGTTCATCGAAAAGACTTTTAAATGAAAATAAAACTGTAAGATTTTAGAAATTTAAATTTATTTAAAGATACAAAATCAGACCCACATGGCGGCCGCCAGATGGTCGGATATCTGCAAACCAAATCGATCTTGCTGCTATCGATGTCCGTACATTCAGAGGACCCGTCATCGACTCGGATCTAGTTGGTACCAAACTTCGAGTATGTACTGATACGGATACTCAAGTAGCTCTTAGCCAATCAACGCTCAGGAAATTAAAATTCAATTCTGACCACGTTTCTCTCGAGCTTAAGAAGAATCCCACGGTTGTTTTATAAACTCAAAGCTCTAATGGCAGGACATATGTATTGTCACCAGGCCATAAGAAATAAATTGTTAAAACGTGCTGGGCTTCTCACAACCATTTCCGAGAAATCCTTGGTTTGACTCCGGATGTGCTCAGGCCAACAAGGTCAAAACGGAGTCCAACACTTTCTGCCTCTGTAAGAAAACTAGATCGTCCCGTAAGCTCTACAATGAGCGAAAAAAGGATGATAAATGCTTGACTTGGTGAAAAACAAATACCAGAGAGGTGCGAAGTTTCTAAAAAAGACATGGACACTGCAAGGATAGGGATGAAAAAACTTTAGTTGATGCAATGTTTGGAGTTTACTACTTTCTACTGTAGCCAGTTGATCATATAGATTCCGTCAATGAGCAACCCATATCAGTCAATCAAAAAAATAACTGGGAATTATTGCTTCAAACCGGCCAAAATGAGATCGAAATACTTAAAACGATCAAACGGAACTGTTTATGGTCAAAAAAATTAGTACACAACAGGAGACCGACATGGAAGCTTCGTGATATATTGTCGTATTCTGTTGACCTTCGTTACGCCTGATGTAATACGAAACATCTTCATGTAAGTTAAGTAACTTCAAGTCGATTTGAATATTGAGAGGTTATTTCATTGACTTAATTATGAACTTAAAATAAAAATAACAATTCATTTCAGATAAAAGCTAAACTAATTGGTCTGTGGATTCCCAAGAAATAGCAGCAACTCCACGACAATAAACGGGGGTCTATAGATTAGATATTTCTCTGAAAAAGGAGCTCTACGAGCTACGACAATAAACGTGGTTTGGCCTAATGCCAGTCAGCAATCAAAAGCAAGACAACTTTTTTCAAAAACTCGGTGAGACTTCTGCATCTATCTGCTATTCCCAGCATCGTACCTTCGTGTGAGATCTCTATTTCCGGAATAGTGTATGCAATAGAATATTCTGCCAATGGTAGGGAGGTCGAGTCTGATATTCAGTATTCAGTGCAAATTGAACTTGTCATCATGTAATATTTCTGCAAAAAGAAAATGTGAATTATAACAGGAAAAGTTAAAAATGCTTGTAAATATGTAATTCTTCTTGATGATGATTTTATTTGACTGTTCATCTGACAAAGGTTCTTGGAAATGGATGGCAGTCCAAATGAGCATTGCGGGGTGTCGGGGTGAGAATTGCCTTAGAAGAACACAGTAGTGGGTGTTGCGTCACGTGATGGTGACTCCATTATTTATAGATTATTATAGGAATCATCGTGGTGATCAGGGGCGGTGGGAGAAAAACTGTTGTCCGTCACATTTCATTGACAAATTGTTTGAAATTCCAATGACAGGGATACAACTTTTCTTTCTCGTGCAAATGCTCTATAATCCGCAGAACTCATGCTTCCCAATTATTTTCGTGTCGAAATCGGGGAACAAGTGTCTAGAAAATTTTACACGCCTACATTAGAATATGATTTGTTGTATGGTAGTTACCTAAAAATATTAAAGCAGTTTGTTAATTTTGTTGGGTTAACTTCTTTCTTGAGGGGGATCATTCAATTTTGGAATCGACAGCCATTCGGATACTAATTGAGAGAAAGCTTTAGCCCGATAATTTTCTATTTCGTTGTTTGGTCCCTCAAAAACAATAAAGGGTGTACGTTTAAGCGGCAGAAGTATCTATTCAAAATAAGCCACACAAATATCTATCAATTTGACTGCCATGTCGTACATTTATGTGCGACAGCTCATAGTTTTCCAGAAGCCGCGTCGTACATTTTCGTGCGACATCTAGTATCTTAGATCAGGCCATGTCGTACGTTTTTGTGCGACGATATATGGGATTTTATATGGGTTTCGTGTTGTGTGGCCTCTGCTGAACATTTTGGTTTAACTTACGTGGCCGTAGGATAATTTTTGAGGGAAATAAATGAGAGATACATTTCTTGTTCTGTTTTTTTTTTGTCTCACAGCATTTTGAGTAAATTTTTATGATTTTTTTATTAGAAAAATATAACAATAGTATTTCATGTAAGAAAGGAACTTAAAAATAGGAAAAAAATACATTATTTCATTATTACTTGTAGTAGAAAATTGTTTTTGACGAAATAGTATTTTCAGGAATCCAAAAAATGCAGGTCTATGGTCTGTAAAGAAACTAGTTTGACTTTACTCATTTCAAATAAATGTAACTAAATTACCTCTTGGAATGTGAGTATTTTGGAAAGCAAGAAACACATAACTGGGGTTTGTTGGGGTACTCTGGGCAAAAGGTTATTGTCCTTTTTAGGTTGTTTCTTGCAGTTTGCCTGTCGGATGATTTTTTTGTTTGTGCATAACATAAAACACAGGCGCGTCTGATGGTTTTCCCATTAGCATCCTTCCGCTTTTCAATGTTATGCTTCCTGCTAGTAACTGGCTGTGGAAACAGAAGGTCGAGTTAGCCTTCAGCAACCTCCTCTCTAAACTTTCTAATTTGTATTCCTGTTTTTGTGGCCTTTTTATACACCAGAAAAGCATTTACAACCGCCATACCTAACAGAAATTCAACCGCAACTTTCCTGTACCACTTGAGACCTCTTCGCAGTGTAGTTGCATAGGAAGCCATTTGATCGGAGAGATCAATCCCCGACTTTCCTCTGTTATACTCTATGATGGCAAGGGGTTTTTTGCGATTTTCCTGGCGGCGGCTTTGTCTATGGCCCCTACTTGTTGATGGTAAGTTTGGATCAGACATCGATTGGTCGGACACGGCAGCCATAACAGGTGCATGTTTGGTCGAAAGCATCCTGACATCTCTGGTGTCTTTCCACTTGAGAACAACGATACCATTCTCTTCTTCACGGGCTACCATTTCTCCTCTCTTGAGCTTAGCATCCATCACTTCTTTTGGGCAAAATTTTTTGTTGGCTCGAAGAGTCCCAACCACGTGAGTTTGTTGATCAAGCATTGAGCGCGCCAGTTCATAACTTGTATAAAAATTATCAACATAGAGAGTCCGACTCTCTCCTTTCAATAAATTGCTGAGGTCTTCGCAAACGTTCTTTGCCAGACCAACTTCTCGAACACCTGTCGCACTTTTTCCGGAGTAAATTTTTACTGACCACGTAAAACCTTCCGTGGAGCAAAGCTTGAACAACTTTACACCATAAGGATGAGCTTTGTTAGGAATGTACTGTCGAAAAACTAGGCGACCTCTCCAAGGAATGACAGTTTCGTCGATAACCATGTTTTCTCCAGGTATCATGACGCTCTGGAACTTTCCCTGCAACATGTCCAAAAGAGATTTCAGTTTCCCAAGCCTGTCTCCTGCTGCTATGGCGGTATTGTCAGCGAAATGAATAAAGTTGAGAAGAAGTTGAAAGCGGTTGCGTGACATGGTTTTGGCAGGAATCCCAAAGTTATATATATTTTTTTTCGACCAATAGTCTTCCAACAACCCAACTTTCACAAGGCCCATCCATAGTAAAAGTCCAAGGAACTTTTTTTATCTCTGGACCGTTTTTGGGAACCCAATTTTTTTTCCTGGAAGCACGCGTTATTGCAACTCGATTTATTTGCTGCTCTGCGTACCTATTGGTTTCGAAAACGATAAGTTGTATAACCTTTTCATCAACGAAAAAGATAAAAGCTTCAAGACAACTTATGGATGAAGGGACGTCTATTAGGAAACCAGATCTTCCAGTAAATGGAAAATTTTTTTGTCGGGCAGAAAACTCCGTCCAGCGTATGAAGTTACTTGTTTCTATCGCAGCTGGTATTTCCTCAGCTTCATCATGCATCTCTTCCTCATCGCTTTCTGATGCTTCTGCATCAACTGCATTCATATCATCACGTCCCGAGTCTGTGTTCGAGTTAGGGTCATCGTTAGGAATCCAGTTGTCATCGAACTCCAAGTCATCACTAGAAAAATTGTCGCCACTTCCTTCAATTTCTGGCTCTCTTTCTACCTCTCTATCACTCAAATTTCGTCTTTCCATTTTTTATTAACTTTTTAGTAACCTATAACTGTACAAAAAATATTACTGACAACTTGAACTCACTTCTAATTACACTGACTAAAAACACACAAGATAACACGAGGTAACACGAGGAAACTACTGTCGTACGTTTTCGTGCGACGTGGCATGAACGTTTACTTTTCTTAACGTAGAGCCACGTCGTACAAAAACGTACGACACACAAAAACCGTTAGAATTTTACAGTAATGGCGACAAAAAAATGAGAATTGGTTGGAAACTACTTTGAATGTGCTAAGAAACTGAAATTTGAAAAAATAATACTTTGGCCTGGCGTTACCCAAAATGTATAAATGGCTTGGCAGTCAAAGTGTAAGAAGGACGTTGACTAGTTGCAAGTTTCTCTATTCACGTGATAACTTAAGATCCTTGTGTCGCCTGTCTTGCTTAACAGCGATTCCTTGAACCTCACAATGTCTTAGAATCCACTAAAAATTTAGTGACTCAGGCTAATTCTTAAGACCAACGAGGTTATTAAATTTAAAGAGTAAAAACACCTTAAATGACTTTGCCAATTTTCATTTTGTTTTATTTAAAAGCTTAAACAAAATTAAATATTTTTCTGATGCATTTCGACTTTTGTCATCCTCAGCCAAGCACGTTGTACTAAGCCTAAGCTGTCATGGACTAGGTTGTTTTGACATCTCTAAGTAAATCTGAAAGGTATCAACCTGATTATCGACGTGTAAGAGCTTTCTATTGGTTACACTCAGGGAACCACTCACCATTGTATATAAAATCTATAGAAGTCTGGAGAACGAGTAAAAAATAACGCGATTGTTTGGCTCTGGATGTCACGACTGGTATTTATCACATATTTTAACCTTTCCACCTATATTTTCTTCCCAAAACGAGAAGTTGGGAGAGATTGTTAGGAAAGTCTAGGTGTCGCCCTGTCGCCACAGTCAATCCTTTCCTCCAGACTACTATAATAGATTTTATATACAATGCACTCACTGAACACTGAAAACCAATGGAACAACAAACATTACTTTTACTCAATTTTGAAGCAGTCTTTGTTCGAATGCACCATTTTCACCATGTCTTGAAATGTCAAACTGTTGTGTCCAGCACGATGAGCGTAGTAAATTAATTATTTTATTTATTACCAGCTTTTGCCCGCTACTTCGTACGCGTGGATTTTTTAGAATAAAGTAGGTATCTCAGTAAATTTTTGTTTTTGCACAACCGTTTCAAAATGGGGATATGCGTGGTATGAAAGCTACATACCTTGCCAGCTCTACAGCCGTAAGATTTTTGGCTTCTGTATAATATTGTTTCGAAGTATCATAACGATTTAAATTGCAAAGTTGGAGATTTAAGTTCTGAAGCAATATACCTAATTGGAATGCCCACTTTCAAAACGATGCAACGCGCCGATACCGCTAATTTATGGCAGCTCCACTTCATCAGTTTTGGGCGTAAGTATTGCTCGTTCACCGTTCTTTATGGTTACATTATTTTTCGATTTCTGCTTTCGCTGAATGAGACATTGTCTATATGGTGGTAAATAGCGTCATCTATGATGTTTTTGATGTAACTTCTATTTAGAACGACTAACTTATTTCTATTCATGGTTATGTAGGTAAGTGTGGCGCTATTTTATTTTGTAAGTGAGACGCTAACTTCCTTAAAATCATTTAATTTTGCGTTAAGTTCATTGAATAACGTTCGATTGCAGCAATATTAAAAAACAACCAGAATTATATATTTTCCTGCAATAAAATGTAGCCTATATTTTAAGTTGGCGTACTGCCAATAAATCTGCGAAAATTGCATTCAATTCCATGTAGTAGTTTTTGAGTGATGCGCGTACAAACATACAGACAGACAGACAGACAGACAGCGACAGGCAGACAGACAGACAAAAATTCTAAAAACGGTTGTTTTGGCTTCTGAGGGGCTAATAGAGATTCCCCATATTAGTTTTGCATCTATATCTTCAATGTACAGACATCGACCTGTTGCAATTTTATTATATGTATATAGATTGCTCACTTTTTTCAATCGAAAATATGACACCTGATGCCTAAGATTACTGACTATACCAGTTTTGATTTGGCTCCTCATTAAGTGTTTCCCATGTTTCTGTAAATTATTCTTATATCCGCTTGAGATATGTGCTTAAGTACAGGTATTGGAAGTCACGTAATAATTAAATTGACAGTCCTTCCCATGCAAGGTCGCTTACCATGCGACTGTGAATCTCAAATCAAACAGAACTCCTACAACAGATTCGTATTGGAAATGTCACAACGATATAGTTGTAAATTGTCTCGATTCTAGAATTTGTTATTTATGATTTCTCGAGCCTCGATAAAATGAAAGTAAATGTGTCGCTGTCATACACTGCTGTAATTTCAACTCACATTAATTACTTCAAAAGAACTTTTAAAAGTGTTAACTTTGATACACCTAACCTAAATAAAATTCCAATTGTTGGTCAGCAAAATGTTAAAAAATTTAATTTTAAAATAAAAGTTTTACAAAACTATTCTTTATTGAAATCATTGATCAATCTATACATCTTTGTGTTTGTGGATACGTAACATCAATTTATGCAGCTTGATTAAAAATAAGATTAAATAACGAACAAAACAGAACACACCCATCCTTTGGACATTTTTTGATATAAAATTGGAATGGCCATCAAAATGATTGTGCATTGTCAACGGAAACAACTCTTAATTAACTACGGTGGTGGCGGCCGGCGCGGCGTACACAAAATGAATCTAAAAATGCAAAACTTTGATGAACTAGCGTCAAAGTCGAGCAAAAAAAAAAAAAAAGATTCAGTTGATATAACAATGGCGGGAAAAATCTATAAAATAGATGCATTTCAGTCGGGAATATTGTTAAATTCCGAATCTAATTGAATGTCGTTCGTCGTTCGGAGTCACATACGAATGGTAAACATTAAATAAGGGTCGCAAGGAGGTTTCGCCAACTGGCTCAGAATACTAACTTACTCACTCACTTTTGATGGCTCAACAAAGGGTGGTGTGCATGCGAGCCTCACTTAAAATGGCACTCCAGACGAGCGACGGCTCGATCTATAGTCCACTGTCTGCAATTTTGTTTTCCAAGTAGTCGGGGGATCTCTCTTTACCTAGTTGCTCTTTCAAAGATGAGGTCCTGGTATGGTATGGCGTGTTGGAGACTTTACGCAGCTGGAGCGTTGATGTCCTTTTGCGGTACATGCCTCAGCCATGCGCAGACAGAAAGAGACTTTTCGTCCGACTGGGAAAGGGTCCATGCTTCTACAGTGCATAGCAGGATCTAGTTGATGAGTGCTCTATACAAGTAGGTGTGCGGTGGCATTTATTTTCGTTGATGAAACAGTCAACTTCTTACTGTCCTTCTCAATATTGCGTGCTGCCAGCTCCATGTTACTGAAGTACCGGTCACGGTTCTCTTTGTTCTTCTGTATAAGACGTATCAGTTTACTTATCAGGAGGAATTCTAAATCTGGTGGTGACACTATAAAATTCCTTACTCCTCCACGCTGTCTTTATCTTCTTTGAAAGCGATGAATAAGCCATGAGCTGCCACGTCTGAAGCCACCTTGGAATGTAACAAAGAAGTCCGTTTTCCTTCTTGTAAATGGGAAAATCATTGTACTTGGTTTCAAGTTCGTTGGGTGGAATCTACTCTTGATTGTCATTTAAATTGACTTATGCGGGTCACTCATTGACGGAACCTGATTAACTGGTTAATGTGGTTTCACAGTCTTCGATCCTTATCCTGGCAGGGTCGTAGAGCTTACGGGACAATGTACATAGTTTGCTTCTTGTAGTACGAAGTTTAGTTGACCTTGTTTGCCTGAGCACATTCGAAGTCAAAACAAGGATATGACAGAAGTGGTTGTGAGAAGCCAAGTACTTCTGACGCTCGTTTCTTGTGGCTTGTTAAAATAACTGTATTGGTCCTTTGGGTTCATATCAACAGCTAAAGGATTACTTCTTTTGAAAAATATAATAATTTTCAGTAAAGTTTGAAAAAGGGCTTACTTTCTTATTGCAACCGCAGTGATCGCATCGATCGATTGTGTCTCAAAAAAATCAAACATCGAACATATTCATGGAATAGTGAAAATGTTAAAGACTTAGCGATTTTCATGAATCTAGTAACAGACCTTAAGTTCAGAGCATAATAATATAGAAAATCACTTAACCTCCAAGCTCTGAATGTTGAACCGTTTTTTTTTTTATAATAAAGTATGGGAAATTGGAAAACGAACCAAATTAATTTATCAGAATACTACTTGTAAAAAAAAAAAAAACAGAAAGTAGCATTTTATAGACTTTTTCAGTCACTTTGTATAGTTAAAAAAAAGGTAAAATATACGTAACGTAAAAACAAATCTACGAGTACTCAAAGCTATTGACAGAACACAGGCGAAATTTGGTCAAAAACTTTTCAATGCATTTCACCCTTCAACATTGTTTCCTTGTATTTTTCGTTTGATATAGGTACTCGTGATGTGCTTTTTATTTTCTAGCAGTTGTTGTTTTACTTGTCAGTTTTGCCAGGGTAATAATCAAGGAAACATAATTGTGGACCCTGGTTTTTAAAAAGGCCACAAAAAACCTTAGAAACTCTTTATTATGTACCAGCTGTACAAAAGTGATTCAGCATTGAAGCTAGTTTTTAAATTCTTGATCTGTGGGTCAACTTTATTTAATCCTTGGAAATTTGTGGGTTAGCTCTTGAACCACCATCTAAGCTTTATGTACACACGAACCGAGGTAAAATAATTTTGACATTTGTATCCGATAATGAACCACGATAGTATCTTGCGATAATATTATTTGAAAATTATGTTTTCACGAATTTCTGCTTTCCAAGAACGATTCATACCAGTTTACCGTTGGTTTGGTCCTCTGAAACTTAGAGTTTAATATCGATGTCGTGTTGTTCATTTCTTGTGGCAGATTTTTGATTCTGGTTTTCACGGCAGGCTTTCGAACTGGTATTCACGGTAAGCTTGTGCTCTGTTGGTTTGTGTGTGAAAATGGCTTTCTCAATCTTTTGAGTTATACATTTCTGAATAATCTTAATGTGAATTATAAATCCAAAATGTAAACCTGGGGTGGAATTGGCTAAGGTGATTTGTGATAAGTGATAGTCACAATTAACAAATTTCATCTGGCTAAGGTGATTGTCACAAAATAGCTTTATATAGCCTTTAGTCCAACAAAACATGTGACAATCTTTTGCTTGTGACACTTAAATAGCTGTCACAAGATTGTGGAATCAGCTATGTGGCATAGCGTGCCATCCAGCATTATCCAGTGATCGTCCAAATCCATGTCTTTAGTTTCAGTAAAAAAAAAAAGCCATGCTTATGGCTCTGTAACGCCCACAGTTGACCGAAACGTTGTTGCCTTCACCATTTTCAAAAAAAAAAAAAATGCCACCAATTTTCGACAACAATGTGCGGGTTTTTCCAGCCATTTTGTTAACGTAAACACCGAGGTGAAAATGCTTTAGTCAGAAAAAATAGTTGCCCAATTCAAGCTGTTCTTACCTCCAAGCTGTAAAGTGGTAACGAACCGGATGGTCGTGCGCCTTCAATTGCTAAGTCAATTTGACCTTGTAAGCGAATTATCCTAGATCTTTGTGCAGAATTCTTCCCGGGCTAGTGTGTGAAATGTCAAGCTGTTTATATCGGCAGCGAGTTGATGGTCAAGGCTACAGCAGCTACATCCTCGTCTGTGCAAATGTCAAAATAACCTTTTATTTAAAAATAAACCACAATATGGACCACCATAGATGTAGTCTTATATAAAAATATTAATTTTATGAAATGTACTTCAATCTACTTCCCTTTTTTCTTCAAATCTACTTCGACTTTTTTTCGGAAGTGGTAGCACTGACCACAGACTAATACAGACCGCCAACTCGTACTCCTCTTGCCTGAAACACCCTCGAAATATTATTTCCTGTCTGTGAATACGTGTACATCGCTGTCTGTGCATTTCGTGATGGCAACCACCCCTGCGTATGCCATTTGTTGAAGTGAAACTTCTTTAGAATCGTTGTGATTTCAAACCGGATGCAACGAAAAAACGACAGGTAAGAGACACAAATACAAAAATGTGTAGGATGAAGCCAGGAAAGAATGAGGCAGAAATATACATACTATTTTATATTATCGGTCTCTCCTCTTTGTCCCATACTCCCGTCTTCTAAGCATAGTCGCCTGTAATTTGTGAGCCAGAGCGAGAGAGCAGATGTCGGTGTGTATGTATATTGCACACTGTTTAATACGTGCTTGTATTTGAGCATTTAACGTGTGTTAGTGTATGTGAAAAATACGTGAGCTACTGTACACTGTATGCGGCTGCGTATTACAGCTTTTTAGTAAGATGTCAGCGTGGTGTGTTATTATTGAAGTGAAACTTCTTTCATATCGAGGTAATTTGAAACTCGACGAAACGGAAATGCAACATGACACTTTTAAGCAAATATGTAAATCAATTAAAAAAAAAATATATCGCAACAAGTCTGAGAGAGAACGAATGAAAAAAAAAATTATGACACAGTATTTTATATTCTAGCTCTAATTTTCTCCTATCATACGTTTTGCCTCTCACTCAGGTCTACTAAGCATTATGGTAAACAAAAGCGAGTGAGCAGGCACGTTGGTACGATTAAGTTAGTATGTTAGTTAATATAGGTACGTGATTTGAATGCTGTCTAACAAGAAAAGCTTTACAAAAGGTTTCAATAAACTTAATTCAAGAAGAATGTAAAATTCAAACAAATACATAACAAAAGTATTTATAGAAAATTGGCATTCAAAAAATTATTTAAATTTTAAAAAAGTATCCTGAATTTTTGAGAATAGTCAGTTTTCGAATATTTTTTTGACTTGTTTTAAATAGTGGCGTCCTGGAGTTCATACTTTAAAAGGGAGTCAAAAGGACGCAAAGTATGTCGGTACCTCTGTATGCTTGAATATGTGTTGAAACTTTTGTATTTGTACAGATACGTGTTGAAAGCATTTAGTCATACATAACATAAGGTTTGAAAGTTATCCGAAAACTGGTGCTGGATGGCTGAGTTTTTCATCTCATTCTCTCGTAAATTAGGTATACCAACTTCTTTGAAGTTTCACTTCAACCGAGTGTGAATTACGCACACACATTTTTTTTTTTTTTTGGTGTGTTTGCTAAATGGTTTTAAAAGGCAAGAGAGAGCGTCAGACTCTTAAAATAAATGGCATATCAGCTGATTTTCAGCTTGGATGCAAAAAGAGAGACCATACAGTGAGTTGGCGGTCTTTATTTTATTGGTCCGTGGCACTGACCATGACCACTGCTTAGGTATTGAACTGTATGTGGAGGGAGAGGGGGAGAGGGAGTGCGAGCGAAAGAGAGAGAGGGACGGAAAAGATTTGTTCTATCCACGGACAGATAAGATACAGACCGTCAACTCACTGATTGGTGTCTCTTTTTGCCTACAAGCTGAAAATCAGATGATGTGCCATTTATTCTGAGAGTCTAAGGCTCTCCCGTGCTTTTTAAATGGGAGCAGTAAGCTCATCACAAAAATAAATGGCACATGCAAGGATGGTTGCTATCACAGACACGAAAAAATATTTCAGGGTGTTTCAGGCAAGAGGAGTACGAGTTGGCAGTCTGTGGTTCTATCCTTGTGAGCTTCACAACCCACTTTAACAAATGAAGCACCCAAGATAGACAAAACCACGTTCTAAATTCCAATTCCAACGTTTTTACATTCTTTCTTATGCACAAAGTTTCATTTGAAAAATACTTTTGAGGGAAGTGAAGATAAACAAACAAAACAATTTAGTTAAAATAAATTTATAAACTCCTAATTAGGCAAACATTTTGTTCATTTAAAACAATTAAGAAGCTAAAAATCAAAAGACCTTATAAGCCATGGGATTTTCTTTGTTTCCCAACCAGCTCACCAGCTTTTGAATAGCACTTGTGGCAACAACACTGGGAGTAATCTTTGTTTTCTTTGAAAAACATTTTCAAATACTTGAGCTATAGTGTCCTCAATTAACTTCCGTTCGTTTAAAGTGCAACGCCGCCGCCATTCCACTAAACGATGACGCTCGGAAAATAGACATCCTGGTGCCCGCCTCCAGCTGCCCCCACCAAATGCGGCTTAACAAACTCTAATGCGACTAACCAACAACCCTAAGCCATCCATAATTCAGCGCACAAATTGCACCATCATCGCATCGCCATGCCATCGTCATCACATCGCAGCCTTATCTGTTGCATTGTGTATGCTAACTCAACTTATGCACTCTTGCTTGCAGATCCTTTGGGGAGTTCACAATCCTTTTCACTCAATTATGCGAGCATGGCCCGAAGCGTTTATGCTCCCAGTTTTCAATTTTTTTATTTTTTTTTATTTTTCATATCCTTTCTACCACTTATTCACCGCATTCTATTTTTCCTTGCCAAAAAGCATATTATGCCATGAAAAAGCCACAACAGGAATCCAAGGATAACACCACGTCAGCGTCAGTATAGTGTGCCTGCAATGAGAGTCCTGCTAAACATTCAGGTATAGGTATAAGGTATAAGGCAGGAGCAACCTATCGGTGTAACTGGAACTAATGCAATGCAACTCTCGGAGCTAAAATTTTCGGGGGAGTCACTTAAAAATTCCAAACACAGCCGGAAATATGAAATCCTTGGCAAACGGAAATGACAGCCGAAAGCAGGATGTATGAATATTCGTACTCATAATCATCATCATCATCATCAACAGTATAGTTGGAGTTGGAGAGCACTAGACTATAGCAGAGAAGTATACACAAGTAGGAATTCATATAACCAACCTGGCCCAGAAATGAGACTACTACTTCAACCGGTAATATTCCTTTTCCCACAATGCGAACTATGCCGAAGGTAATGCCAACGTTAAACCGGCACAGGATGAGGACATAAACAATTTTGCCGGCATGCCAGCTAAATAGGGTTAAATACTGTCGTAGTTTAGGGGTGACGATTACAGTTTGTGTATACATTAAGCTAGAGCTACGTGTGTTGCTGTCGTGTTTCGGGTCTCGGGTCTCGGCCGTGATCGTGATGTGGGAAGAGAAATGTCAATTGATGACTTACAAACAGGAAGCTATCAGGGATAATACATGGTAGGTCATGGGAAGGGGTATCATTTGTATCAACCAACTTGTGTTCATACAACTTCTCAATCGATGTGGCTTAAAGCTTAAATGAATAATTAATCGAAATGCATGTGCCAAGGTAATTACTCTTCGTCTTGAGCTTATAAGAATGGAGCAACTTAAAGCTGTATATTGCCGAAATCAATTTTGGAATTCAATTGATTCAAATGGAAGGAGAGCTCAGAAAAGGATTTGGAAAATATCATATCTTTTCTGAAGTAAATCAAAAGTCTTTAGGAAACTTAAGGCACCATGGTAGTGATGGTGTCATCAGAAATTCCTGAATCAGGAGTTGATAAGGCTTTTCTTAAGAAAGGATTTTCAATGAAGTTACATTGCAATTAAGAAAGTACCCAAGTAGACCATTCGAACATACATTTTTTTGCACACATTAAGAAGAACCAAAAAGTCTGACCTGAAAAATGCACAAAGTGGAAGGAATGTTGATAATTTAGTGAGTTCGTAGCTTTTCGTAGTTACATCTTCCCGAATACTGTTCTGAACATCTAAAGAAGATCTTCTACTTGCGGTGATCCATTTGTTTACTTTGGCGATCCATTTCATGTCTGCTGCTGGGTTCAATACCGTAATCCATCAAGTAGGTAAGGTAGAGGTCTCACTGGTTGCTCCATTTGGAGGTTAGATCTACTTAAGCGTTTGCTTTTCTCTGATAGGCATCAAAGTCTTACAGCGTTCATGTTAAATCACTCTACATGAACCAGACCCTTACTATCGGTCCGGACATGACCCAGACAAAGTGTTTCGGACTTTTACGTAAATAGTCCTGGGATTTAATTCCCGATTTCACTTCAATATCCATGGGTACTGCCTCTTACAATCCAAGTTTTTTCTTGTTCGAGTCCGGGGATAAATCTTAGCGCCAGAGTATCAGTATCACAGAAATCTTCGAGAGTCTAATTGATAAGGTCTTACAGAGCTGTTAGTGCCACACTGCCCTCCCACGGGTTATATTTTATCGGGGTGGGAGAGCTTATACGATTTATCTCTCAGTGTTTTGCCCCAAAAACTGAGGGATTGGGGACATAAATCAATCCAAAAGGGGACACAATGTGACATGGTAAGAAGATTTAGTTATGTTTGAGGAATGATTGAGTAATGAAATGAATGTTGACAAAGGTTTAGTGGGATGGGTCACGTCTCACGTCTGGTGTCTCAACTAGCCTTGAAGCTGACAGATCGGGCATCAAATCATCCCCAACAGGCTGGACTAGGGTGGGAACAGTGTGTTTTTGGGGTGAATATGATGTATCTAAGATTAAATGATGTTGAACATAGGGTACCTAAGTCGGAGAATTTAATAACCCTGATCTCTCAAAACCAGCTGAGGGAACGGACAGCTAAGACTAATCCTAACAGGTTGTGACAGTTTGAAAGTTGTATGTAACTTGGTGAGGTTGTCTATCTCTGTTGCGTGAGAGACTGGGGATCGGATAACTTGGTCCAACCAAACAAGTGTGTTTTGTGGATGATAGTTTTGAAGCTGCAGGAGTTTTTTGTTTTGGGTTTGTGTGCGATTTCGGCCATTGGCTTCTACCTTAGAATGTAGATAAGTGGGCATGGGCATATCTAAGGCTGCCAGGACTTGAATTTTGAGGTGCTAATCTGGAAGTGAATTTTACGGCTACAAAGTTAGAAGAAGATATGCACTTTGAAGTGGAAAGTTTTCTCGTGTCTTACGACACTTGGCTTCTCCACCTCGGGTTATCTATGAGGTGGGAATCTTGTGAGAATCTGGTAGAAGGAAAACAATTTCACTCCAGCGCACTCAAGCTTTTGCAGAGTCATTATGATACCGTGATAGCCATCTTAGAGACTACTAATGCCGGATCAAATCATAACCGTTTTCGTGTGTCTCTTCGAGCTTCCAGGCATCTCGTTCCTCTGCTACAGCACTAAGATAATCTGCAAACAGTACCATAACCAGTGACTGCATATTGTTTACGTTGATTTTTAAAAAGCATTCGATCACACAAGATCTGATATGGGATGCCCTCAGGCAATTTTTAGTTAAAAAAAAGGGCGCATGATCATGGACTTGTAAGGAAAAACAGTATGACAAAAATGAGATGTCCAGCTGGAGTCACGGAAGAATTCTAAATAACAGTAGTTAGGTTAACAGCAGCGAAGCGTCTTGAGTCCTCTGATCTTTATTGCAATCCTTGACTACCTGATGCCAAATGCCAAGGTGCATCAGTTATTTTTTGCCGACGGTGAAGCCAACGAAAGCGGGTATCATTCATCATTGTTGCGGGCATTTGATGTTTGGGTGGACGTCTTAAAGAAAATGATGGGTACCGTATAAGTCCGAATAGAACTGAATACTCGTGTCAATTGATTACTGATCGACATACATATGACTATTCCAGATAATTTGTTGAATGAAGCAGTGATTCCCAAGTATGAGACAACAACAATTAAAGCGTTAGCATGGGTTGGATGAGGTTCACGGAAAACTCCGCTATCTTCTGTGATCAAATAATGCCCCTATGCTGAGGAGAAGGCTTTAAACCTCATATATGTGTGTCTGCGTGTATTGATCAGCAGATGAAACGAAAATAATTCGTAAGGCAGATAAAAATTCGAGTGTGCCATTGCGTCAAAAATACCAATAATACCAATGGAGCACGGAAATCCGCTTGAGTTGAGTGATCAGCATGAAAAGCTGATTTCCGAGTGAAATGCACGTTCCGCTTTTGATCCATCGGTTGAATTTAGATGTAATATGATCATTGCCTTCTCTGAAAATGCATTTGAAAGGCTTTTAAAAATCAAGATGGGGTACAAAAAACCTTCAATAGTGGGATTGACGTATTTCGAGGGTACTTTTTGCTGCCATTCCTTTACTGTAGTGATCAATTGGCACTTCCTTAAGTATTGTTTATGGACATGATGTTCATTTTGGTCACTCCAATGCACACACGTCTCTCAATTTCTGTGAGGGCTTTGTGATTATTAATTTTCGCAGCTGCTTTTCACCCCATCAAGCGTCTATATGTCAGTATTGGTACTACATGTTCCTACGCCCTTTGGGTCTTCTGGGCTCTAGAAGCTTCTTCTTTTTTACAACACCTAATTCGACGTTTGTCCACGGAGCTTCTATGTTAGCGATAAAACCTCTTCAACCCCTTTTTTTACGTTATGTTTTTTTTTTGATAACAATGAAATGCCATTATTATGTGACAGAAAGTTTGCATTTGTTTTTAAGTTTTGCCGATAACTAGCTATGTTTCTTTAATAACTTTTTTTTTTATGTTTCAACTGTTTACATATTTATTTTTTCTTCTAGCTCAGTTATTCATTTACCGTCTTTTTATTATTGTTTTTAACAATTAACATTTACACTTTTTTGCTTTACTAGAGAACCTTTTTTGTTATTTTAGTTTTTTTGACAAGTGGTTTTTTACTTTTGCTTTGTTTAATAAAAAAAAAAAAAAAAAATATCCACTTGTGATTTTCTTTTTTCTTTAGACGAGAAAGTTCTCGGCTCCGACAAGGAGGGGAATGTAACAAAGTGTCACATCTCTTTCCTATTTTCAATATAAGTACATACATGCAATCTACTTTTCTACGATGCGTCATCGTTACATGATCCATTAATATCCCAATGCTTACACTACAAACAGCAACAACGACGAAGCGTGTGTTAAAGCGCATGGAAAATTATCTTTGCTTTTACAACTCACACGATGTTGCTGCCGCCATATACCATAAGAAGGCGAAGAAGAACACAGAGAAGCATGGAGCAATTCATCATTTTACTTAGGCATTTATTTTATCTTAGTTATTTAACCTCTCTGACTTCCCCCCACCAGTGGTAAGGGGTCTTTGTGGTTTTAAGCTGTTATTGAATTTAAGTATTAGTTGCCACGAGAGGCCTTATACCTGCTGATCGACCAGAGCGAAAGCCTGCTGTGTGCAACCTCCATGGTTTTGCATTTATTATTAAGAACAAAACTTATGTATGGCCACTAGGGGCATTAATACCTGCTGATCGAACAGAGCGAAAGCCTGCTGTTTGCAACCTATAAGTTACGCTCTATTGTAATAACCATTCTTTGTTCCAGGAAAACAAACGTTCAGCGGTAAGCCCAGAATCAGTGCGGACCAAAAGGAACAACAGCCTAAGAAGGATTTCAACGGTGCGACCTGACAGCTTGGGGAAATATAGCTTCTAAACGGAATAACGAATTAAATGTTTTTTTAACGTATAAAGATAAGAATAATGAATGTTAAACTATAAACAACTAGCCTTTATCCGCGGCTTCACTCGCGTTTCAGCTGATCAAGAAGTAGACTGTAGCTTGAGTAGTCGTCTATCGTAATCTAGCTTTACCGCGATAAAAAGAAACCTATGTGCTATACCAGATTATAATCTATCTCTGTGCTAAGCTTCTTTCAGATCCGTTTAGCCGTTTTGGCACAGGGTTTCTAAGTCTTCATTAGCAATAACCTTAAAGATTTTCGGGGGTTTTTAACTGTCTAGAACAAGGAATATGGTCCTTTTTTTATAATAGTCAGTAAAACCGTCAAACATTTTCAATTAAGAAACTCTCCACTGGTCTTCAGTTACCCTATGGACTTCTAACTTCCATAATAGTCGACAATAGAAACTCGTGGATTTTTCCTTACTAATTTTGAGAGAGTTATAGATTTTTCGTTTTTGGGTTTTAGCGCAGTAGAGAGTGCCATCGTGCATTCTTATAGATTTATTCAGGGTCAGCATATCAGACCAAGGGCAATTTTTGCCGTACAGGAGTCTGTTTGCATGATTCCTTTTAGCAGCTGCTTGAAAGACTGGCAATTGGAGGGTGTTTGGAAAGTACTCGAGAAACAAACCGCACGTCTGGAACATTATCCCCTCTCATCCGAAACCCAGCTACTGCAAAATGTTAAAAGAATTACGTTTCACCCTGCATTTCTTATAAACACATCCCCTTTTATATAAAACTTAAAACAAAGGTCTTTCAAAGTTTTAGCCATTATTGTTCACCCCTCAAAAAAGAGCATAATACGACCAAGTGAAGGTACAAAGAAACATTGTATCCTGTTTATGCAGCCTTCGCAAAATAAAACCATCCTATAAACGAATGCAATTTATTTAATTAATTATTATTACAATGAGTCATCGATTTAACCCAACAAAAGCAGACTCCAAATCAACACACAACACAATGCACCATGTGGTGTGGAATGCTGCAACAAGTTTAACATTGCAACGCAATTAAGCCCAGTAAAAGCCAATAATTATCGTATTAACTTGCAAAATGAAATTAAATGTTTTAAAAATTTAACAAATTTATTTTATTTAATTAAAAACTCTTCATTCGCAGTTTTTCTGATGGTTTTAAATTGCATTTCAAACTTCACCGGTGTGTATTAATTTTTTATTTTATTATTTTTTTTTACTACAAAATTCACGGATTATTGAAATATATTTTAAAGTTTCATTGAAAATTGCATAGGATTTCGAAGATTTTTGTTATTATATACCTACTTGAAGTATTCACCCTCTACGAGTTGACCTTGTAGTGGTGACGGTGCTTACGTAGGGTTCCTCAACAATCCATCTGCAGACTGCAGAACCTCACACACTAACATCACTCAAACAAAACTGATATCCATGAAAAAAAGCCTGGACGACCACTACTCCCGAGAAGGCTGACAAGCCATCTGGGACTGCCCCCACCAGATAGGGAGGATACATTTAACAAAAGTGGGAGTGCAACAGTGACTTACTGCACCACTTACATTGGCCGTCCCGAACTCTCGAGCTCGGAGAGAAACACTCCGGTTCATGGTGGACTCGTGACTTACGAGTTCAATGTTAACCGAGCTAGAACTCTATCGAGCTCTCAAGAGATTTCTCCCTGTGACGGTGGTGCAGCTGTGACTTACAGCTCCATCTCCGCCAGAGAAAGGAATACTATTTTCCGGCAAGAACGCTCTAGCTTGTGGATGAATATCCCGGTATATAGTGCAGCCGCTTCTTACGATTCTGCCGTCAATCGGGATAGACCTGCGACGAGTTCTCTATTGATTCCTTCCCAATGGTGGCAGGGCTGTGACCTACAGCACTACCTGTGACTTACAGCACTGCCCCATCCAGAGAGAGAGAAATATAAACTATTTTCGCAGGGAAAGACGGAGCGCGAAGAGATAAGTGAAGATTCTAGGTGACTTATTTTGGTTCTCGACTCGAAGCAATCTGCCAAGCTCGTGTGTGCAAGAAACGTTTTGAAGAGCGGAGACTCAATGTCTAAGCGCCAACGATTCTTTGAAGGAACCACACCGGAACCCATAAGACCAAATGCCAACTTCAGTGCTCCTTCCAGCATCAGACCTGTCCTCAAGTGGTGATTGATAGGAGTTATGTGGATGATAGATCTCCTTCGATCAGTGGACAACAGTGAACAGGCTCAGGTCTACTGGACCTTTATGAAAATCCAGGTGAGCCCGCCATTTTTGAGGATGTTGGGTGATACCATGCGTCAGACTTGTTGCTTTTGATGACAGAGGTCATGCGATCTATATAAGTTTGCTGTTAGTAAGTTGGAAGGAATCTAGACGCTCCTTAATTATGGTCATAACTATAATCATTACGGTCTTTTATAGTATCTCCTTGATCCGTCGAAAGGTGGCTTTGCTACTTAAATGACTTCTAAGACCAAACCAACAGTGATTGGAATAAGTGGTTCTCCGGTTGGTCTCTGCACTGAAATTATTTTGGAAGGTTCTGAATACACTTGGCCATTCTCTTTTTGAATGTGTGAACTGTTTCGCTGGTGAACTGATTAGCCACTCTCAATGTGGTTTCGTACTCCAGGAGTACTTTCATACGACAAAATCAAACAGATGAATTGGTGTATGCTTCTGCTCCTAAAGAAGTTAACCCTCACTGCATAAAAGAGTTCGGCCAGGAGACCATCCACCAAGGCAACCTTGTTGTACTTCAATTTATGATTTAATGAATCAACGTTCACCATCGCCAAATCTATTTGACGATTGTGCTTGACAGCGGAAATGTTCTTTAGAATTTTTTAGGGCTTCTTGCATCTTCTACCAAATTTGCACGCTCCTCTATACAAGCTTCCGCCTGGGCCTTGTTGTCCTTGGACGAATTTTTTACCATTTGCTAGATATTTTAGTCAAAGTGTCTGCAGTAGCAACTCTCAATGGATTATGCCACTCGCTTTTCCAGTTATCCTTTTCTGCTTCCTCTTTTGTTGGAAGACACCGTGGAAGGTGTTCTTGATACCTATGGTTCCAGCCTGCAGCATGGCATGATAAGCTTCGTTCAAAATTGTATGTGCAAGCCTGCACTCATCATCAAACCAGCTATTTCGTTGTGGTCATCTACAGGAACCCACAACGTCAGTAGCTGCATTTTTGATGGTCAGTTTGTAATGTTGCCAATGATCCCCTGGGTTTAGGGCAGATGCTGTGCTTGTGGAGGGTTAAGAGAAGACATGGTTGGCAAAGACTCTGGCGGTCTCTTGCGTTTACAACTTCTCTACGTAAAATTTTCCCAAAAAATGTGGGGGAAATCGGCATTCGCACTCAAGCTACCAAAAAGGTAGAGGTCCAAGTCTTTGTTGGCCCCTCGGAAAGTGCGCACGTCCAAGACATAGGTGGCATGTCTGCTTTCGATTGCATTATTTTTAGATGACAAATCAGTGCTAGCTATGATGACACTTCCATGTCAATATGTCATGATGGCTCGCCCCATAGCAAAGTCGATTAGTTCGAGTCCTTGACCAGGAGGGTTGGCGTGCAGGTAGTTCTTTCCGACTGTCGAACCAAAGTTACAAGACTTCCCGATTGTCAATTTCACACTATGAAAGAACTTATGAAGCATTAGCTTAAATGTCAAATTGAATATATTGACAGATTTGTCTTCTTCATCAAAACTTGACAGAGGATACCCAATGATTGCATTATTCAATGAGCATGTTTCCAAATTCCCGAAAGTGAACAGCAGGACTTGGGCAGAGAAATTTATTTTCAAGGCTTCGGAGCTCCTTTGTGTATTGATTGCAATTCACTTTTATGTGCTCCCACTGTATCCAATCATCATCCCTAAACATGGATCCAATGTGATATTAATGAACATTTGGGACAATAATTGTGTGTGTTGACCGACCAAATTGTCAAATATTCTTGCTTTCGCAGCCTGGCCTACAGTCTTTTCCCCCGACTATATGGAGTCCAATTTAAAATAATACATTCATCGCGCATCATACTTCATTCGGAGGCCATTCCTCAGCCTACCACACGAAGGCCAAATCCAGCAGCCAAAAGCCTGCACCCAACACCGGAGAACCAGGATAACACCGACCTACACACTCCTCAGCCCCCCGCCACTCCTGAGAGATCATCATAATTTGTTAGTTTGCATGGCACGTTTGTGGCTTAAGTTACATCCAAATAATTTCCATCGTAATTTGATGGCAACATCTGTCAGAAAATGCATTCATAAACGAATTTAAAATACGCTTTGCACCCGTGACGGACGGGGTTGTGAACACTACGAACACCCTTCACAATTCACTGATGTATAGGAAGGGTGTAGGAAGAGGTCTTGAAAAGCCTCTGGCACTGGCACTATGGCACTGGCATGCATGTGGCAAATTTATTCGATTCAATAAAGTGAATGAACACACATGTGTGATGCATGAATTTGGATTTCGGTATGAGATAGATTTACGTACCATTCAAATGTCGTAATTTGTAAATTGTAACCTCAAAAAAATAAAACGCCAACAATATTTTTAAACAATGTACACCTATAACGGATGGTGCAAGCGTGGATAGTTTTGTTAATCGGTGCGGAGGCAATTTAATTATTTAGTATTTCAACCATGCAGAGTATTTGAATTTAATTATGACTTTAAAGAGATAGATACTCGAATTAATAGCGTTAAAAAAATAGCTACGTAAAAAAATTTTGGATTCGAAGCCAACATGCTTTTTATCACATTTTTTTCTGATTGAATTAATCGCATCATGTTTCCTATTCCATAGAATGGGTAGTGTATTTGGTGTGAAGCTTGTTACATAGAGACATAATACCGTTGGTTTTTTGTATAACTTGCCTGCCCTCAAGGGGTTATTAATACCCTTAACATGAGTTAACACAGTTCAAGCGCTTAGCAAAGTTGCATAGGAGATATCGATATCTGCAAATCAAAATGGGAGGGAAAAATCGAGCTTGCTAAATCGTTCCACATTCTTGTAGTGCGGCTAAGAAATGAGTCTCTATATTTGACATTACGTTCGAAGTTAGGCTCGAGGGTAAACTGATGGGCATTCTTAGCGAAACAAGTGTTACTGGCTTTTCGCTGCGTTGTTGGCGTCGTCAAATATGTAATCGTTCCACAGAACGTGGTTAGTGAGTGATGCATAGGCCTAAAACGAAAAGCTTTTCGGTGACCGCAATGGAAGTTCCATTCATGGATAGTGGCATAGGGGGTAGGTTATGCTTTAGGAGAGAGAAGACAGCATACAGTTTTTGAAGCACTAAATTCCATAAGGTAGCGTTGCAGTTGCAATTCTACATCAAAAGGAACAAGGTTTTGAATATGGAAACGAATATGAAAAGTTGAGAATGAGGCATCAGCAAAGAAATTAAGTGGATTAAAAGTATTACCTAAATATAATTGAAAAAGATAGGGAAGAGAGTCAAAGATAAAACGGAGCCTTGGGCCACACTAGCATTTACTGTAGGAATGTCAGACTAAAAACCTTCAAAGACAACTCGAATTGGACTGTCTGAAAAGTTGATTCTTAATTCTAATCCATCGAAGAAGACGTCCGTCGGTACCAAATGCACACATTTTCGATAAGAGAGCTTGGTGCCTGAATCTATCAAATGCTTTTGAAAAGTTAGTGATGCTTGGTTAAATGGCATGATCCAAAAAATAAAATCCTTAAGACAAAATCCCCAGAAGAAAATCGCTGATGTGCAAGTAGTGAATCAAGCAATTAAATCTCGTGCGCAACTTGATTGCTTTTATTCACTACTTGCAAGTTAAAAATAATTTTTCTTGGGATTATAGGTAGGTACTATAAGGCAAGTTATGCATTCGTCGCAAAAAAAGTTTTCAGATAACAATCAAGCATGACATTGCGATGATAGCGAAGACGAAAAAGTTGGTCTAAAAATTCTGTCCGTCAGTATGTCTGTCTGTTTGTGTTTTGAGTTTATAATTTTCAATTTATAAAAGCTTGAGGAATATTATCAGGGGGAAGACTTATGTAATCGTCCAATTTACCGAGTGCTGACAAAATTTTTTCTTCTGATAGAGATATTATACCGACATCAACGATAGCAGGAATATTATAGTTTATTTCTGAGCGAATTTAATTTGATACGAAAATCGATGCAAATAAGTTGCATATCTCGTTTTGATCACTGATACCCTCCATCCAGCTCGATCTCTAGATTGCCGTCTCCAATTTTGCACTCCGAGTTGTCGGAGGTCTCCCTCTACCTGGTCGCTCCATCAGAGATGAGGTCTACCTTGGCTTCTGACTCCCTCTAGTTTGGCGTTTAAGACTTTACGAGCTGGAGCGTTGATGTCCATTCGCTCTACATGGCCCAACCATCTTAGTCGTTGAATGCGAATTTTTCTGGCTACGCTTATGTCGCTGTACAGCACGTATAGTTCGTCGTTGTATCTTCTTCGCCAAATATTGTCTTCTTGGTTTACGCAGACAGGACCATAAATCGTACGCAGAACTTTTCTTTCGAAGACTCCAAGTGACTTTTCATCCGATTGAAAGAGACTCCATGCTTCTGCACCATATAGCAGGACCGGGATGATGATTGTTCTATACAGTGTCTCCTTGGTTCTTTTCGATATGGCTTTATTCCTCAATTGCTTGTTCAGCCCAAAGAAACAGCGATTAGCAAGAGTTATTCTGCGTTTTATTTCAGTGCTGAATGCTGATGATACCTTCCACAGGTCCGATTAGTTTGCTTTCAACTATCTCGAAAACGGCTTTACCGATTCTTTCGAAATTGCACACATATATAGGTTTAGGTAGCTCAATTTGTACTGCATACCAACATTTTTACTAAATATAAGGTTCGTTTGTTTACTGTTGTGGGCTAAAATGTGAAGTCCGTCAAATGTTGAAGAGTGGGGATGAAATTCTCTCAAATTCTCTCAATGAGAGAAAATTTGTGAAAAAGTAAACGAACGGGTTGAACACAAAAATTGTGTTCAACGTCAAAAAATTAAAACGTCAAGAAAAAATAAATATTTAACTTGGTTTTTTGTCGTGATTTTCCGAATTTTAAACTTGAAAAATGAATAAAACAATATAAATTTCAATTAAATACACACAGGACGCAAAAACCACCTGATGAAACGCAAAACCGCAAATGATAAAATTTTTTTTTATTTTTTCTAATTGTCAAATTCTAGTTTTGACAGAACTCACATTTCTACCCGAAGAAATTTCTTGGGCTAAAATCGGCAGGAAGGGGAAATGTTTTTCTCTCTCGTGAGCGCTCTCTTCTGCCTAAAACTACCGAATTTGTGAGTTATGGAACAGGATTCGGCAGAAATTGGCAGAAATTGGCTGTTTTCGGAGGTAAACAAACAGACCTATGTTTTGTATTTTTTAAAGCACTTGTTTAACTTTTTTAAAATGTATTATAATTTTTTTTTTTTTTTTTTTTTCAAAAATGATAAGTATGTTTCTTGAATACCTTTAAATTGACGTATTTGAAATGTTTGCTTAAAAAATGTTTTCAAAAAGTTTTACAAAAAAAGAAACATTATTTTTCAAAAACCGCTCTAAAGATTTTTATAATTTTATTCTCATCAATTGAAATGTTCCCAAGAAACAAAATGGTGTACTTTTTTCAGCTGAAATCAGTTGAAGTTTTAGTATTTAAGAATTTCGAACAAGAAAAAATGTTTTTTTCAAAATCTAAATCCACCACGGTCACATTGGAGCAAGTTCGTGCGACCTAGTCGTGAAAGAAATTTGTAAGACAAATAGACCTAGAGTAGGACAAATGGAAAAGCTTATACAGTGGTGTGGAAGCTCACATTTTTAGAATTATAGTGAAGATACTATCCGTGCCAGTGGATTTGCTGATAAGCAACATTATTTTCTGGCATTTCTTGTAGGCGAAGAATAATGGTACTAAGCTGAATCTGTGAAGGTTAAGTTCTTACGGAGTAAAATTAGCAACTAATTGGATTTCGATCAGTGCCAAAACAGCTGGTCTGCGAAGTGCGGGCGTATGGTGCAAAGATATACTACAGATTGCAACTTTTTATCTCCTGGAAACCTATCTTCTTCAAACGAAATTTCTATCATCGACGGTTTAGCCTCATGTGGACTAACTCAATTCAATGGTATCCGAAACAGTTTCAATAAAATACTGGATCTAGTCTTTAAATCGGAACCAGTAAACTCCGACATAGCTGTAACTCCGGCTGTCTTATTATTACTAGACGAAGATAGACACCATCCTGCGTTAGATATATCGATAAATGTGAACATATGCAAGGAACTAAAAGATATGTTTGTAGAATACTCGAATGCCTTATACTCTAATTATGTTTCAAAAATTGAGAGTGAATTAAAACTCAGCCCTAAAAACTTTTGGAACTTCGTCAGTAGTAAAAGGAATAATGATGGCTTCCCCAACTCTATGTCCTTCAAAAATGTAACCAGTAACGACTCAAGTGATATATCAAACATGTTTGCAGATTTCTTCAAAGATGCATATTTAGTTAGCAATTCCGATGAACCCATGGTTAATAACTGTTCGCAACAAAATTATTTACACCTTACCACGATTAATTTTACTATTCAAGAAGATTCTATAGTCCAAACAATCCATGAACTTGATAACTGTTTCAGTCCTGGTCCTGATGGTGTACCATCATGTGTTTTGTAAAAATGTGTATCCCAATTATCCTACCCTCTCTGTTTATTATTTAACGAATCTCTGAAATGCTCAACATTTCCCGCATTGTGGAAAACCAATTTATAAAAAAAGGACCAAAAAATGATATAGCGAACTACCGTCCCATTGCTAAGCTATCTGTTATTCCAAAAATGTTTTAGTCTCTTATTTGTAACGTCTTGTAGTTCTGTCATTAGTGAAAGTCAACATGGTTTCGTGAAAAATAAGTCTACCGTTACAAATATGTTCCACTTTACGTCTTTCTGTATTGATTCCTTTGAAGATAAGCAGGTAGACTGTGTGTTCTCTGACTTAAGCAAAGCATTTGAAAAATTGTGTCACAAAACTTTATTGATAAAGAAGAAGTTAGGCTTTTGTGATCGTTTTTTAAAGTGGATTGCTTCTTACTTAGACAAAAGATGTTATGCTGTTATTTTCCGTAATGAGACTTCCGAACAATTTTATGTAAATTATGGAGTTCCACAAGGAAGCCATTTAGGTCTTCTGTTGTTTACTTTATACATAAATGACGTGACCTCTGTTATAAACAATTCTTCTATTCTCATTTATGCTGACGACATAAAATTTTTTAAAAAAGTATCCTCTATTAATGACTGTTCAAAACTGCAAGAAGATTTTCAAAATTTCAGGGAATGGTGCAATAAAAATCATTTATTTTTAAATATAGACAAATGTAAAACAATGAGTTTTACACGCAAAAAGAATATAATTACTTATGACTATATGTTTGACACAAGTCCTTTAAAAAGACCATCTAACTTTTCTGACTTGGGGATTATCCTTGACTCTAAACTTACGTTCACTGACCACTATGATTTCATTATAAAAAAGGCCAATAAAATGTTGGGGTTCATTAGACGATTTTCCCGTGATTTCCAAGATCCCTACGTATTGAAACTTCTTTTTATATCCTTTGTTAGGCCTGTACTTGAATACGGTTGCGTTGTTTGGTCCCCTTACTATTCAATACATATCGATAGGCTCGAAGGTATTCAGAGAAGATTTATGCGTTTTTGTCTTCGTTTTCTGCCTTGGTCCCCCAGAGTAGCACTACCACCCTATGTTCAAAGACTTAAGCTTTTGAATCTTCCACTGCTTTCTAAACATAGAGAGTATTTACAGCTGTGTTATATAGTAAAATTGATCAATGGTTCGATAGTATCACCATCAGCTTTGGGTCAACTTAATTTCAGTTTTATTCAAGCTAGCCTCAGAAGACAAATTCCTTTACGTTCAATAATTAGTACAACAAATTATGGTTTGAATAGTCCTTTAAATCAATTGATTTCGGTATTTAATAGGTATTACTTTTTGATCTTTTCTGTGAATGATAACCTAAAGAGTATTAAATTTAAAAATAACTTTTTTAATACAAATTTGTAATTTGATATAATGTATGTGTATATATTTAAGCAAAAATAACGTTAGTCTTTAACGCATTAAATAAATAGAATATCTTTCCTTAGGCCCCTTAAATTGCTTTAATCAACCCGAAAAGTACATTACATTGAAAATAAAATGCACGACTGGGTCGCACGTACTTGCTCTGTTGGTGCAATAGTACGATGAAAACAAACTTTTCGATCAATAAGAACAATTCATTTTTGAAAAATTTGGTAAAAACCAAAAAAATTTGGCTAATACTGGAAAACTCGATATACGGGACGTAACGTTAAGAAACCTTTAATATTTAAAATTAAGACGTTATCTTTTGGGTGTTATAAATGATACAAATGTCCACTTATGGGTTATGGCCTAATTAATAATACTGTTAAAAGCAATTTCCGCTATTATCATGTATAGCCAAAAACTAAAAATGCAGTTTTGTTTAAAGTATTCTATGTATGTTACATACAAAGTTTCATAAAAATCGGGGGAGCCTTTTTTGAGTAAATTAGAAAAAATGAAAAAATTGGCCAAAATCTAGTGGCTCTTTATATAGGAGCCTTTATATAGTATAGGAGCCACCATTTAAAAAAGAGAAACTGAAAAAAAATCAATGCCATCTGATAGGATGAGTGAATTCGATGCAACCGTTGACAACTTATGGCCATTTGAAAAAAAGCCGTTAAGAGCAGATCTCCGTTATTTGCATTTTTGGCCAAAAACTAAAAACGCAGTTCTCTTAAAAACACTAAAAGAATATAACACACAAAGTTTAATCAAAATCGTTAGAGCCATTTTCAAGAAAATTAGAAAAAACCAAAAAAAGTTGGCTAAAACTCAACGGCTCGTTGTATGGAAGCCACCGTTTAGAAAGGCTTCAGTGAAAAATTTACTAAACCATCCTATAGAACACTATTAAAAACTGTGTCAAACAAAGTTTTAGTTGATTCAATCAAGCCGTTGTGAACTTATGGCTATTTGAAAAAAAGCCGTTAAAACCTGATTTTCGTTACGACCATTTGAGGCAAAAACAAAAAACGCAGTTTTGTTAGAAATGCTTAAAGTAAGCTAAATTATAAATTTAATCAAAATCGTTAGAGCCGTTTTCGAGAAAATTCAAATTGAAAAAAACCGTTACTTGAAAGGTACCAGTTTGAGCCGGGCTAAAACGAAATAAAAAAACCTCGACAACCGTTTTTCTTCAAACTACTATATATCAAGTTTGAAGAAAATCCGTCAAGCCGTTTAGACTGTAGCATGACGTGAAAAAGCGCACATCCGCACATCCGCACATCCGCACATCCGCACAGACGCACAGACAGACCGACGGACGGTATGGCGAAAACCACTTTTTTGGGCTTCTCTATCATCGTAATGTCATGTTTGATTAAAACCTCGATTTTTTTTTTCTGCACGAAACCAATACTTGCCCTATAGAGCAAGTAAAAATAAACATTAAAACAAAGTTAACCATATGAATTATATAAATAATCATACTACTCCCCAATTTCATCACTTTCTACGCCTTCATGGGAATTTAACTAAATTCGCCCCTGGTGGACTAGAGAAAAAGGTTGTTATGCATATATGATATTTGAATTAAACCTGTTAAATTAAAAATATTCTTCAACATTACCATGGTGATTTGATACCTTGCTATATGCCCTCCCAACCTATTCGTTACAAATTTGACAGATCATGTCAACAAGGCTGCTCTAACCTAACAAATTTTGTGTTGTTATCTGTCAATTTATATTGACATTGATGGAAAAAGTGTTGCCGTTACTAAAAACAATTATCTCTTGACCAACAATATTCACTCACAACCTCTTTAAGATTTAATAACTTCTTTCATTCTGGAGTTTCGTTTTTCACCTGACAAAAGTAATCTTTTACTGTTAACGTGACATTTAATTAATACGTTCACATTTCGCTCACAGTGAAATCAATTTCCCAGCAATAATCGGGCAAATATAAAACTTTCTACAGGCACGTCGTCATTTCTCACGCTCAATGAACCAGCAAAGCCATAACTACGACATGGTGTAAGGAATGTAGTTCGCGTCGCCAGCTCCAGCGTCCCACGTACCTACGTATATGTCATTTATACGTACCATATCAGGAGTCGCATGCTTCCTGTATTGCAACCGTATTGATTTGTTTCGACTTTTATACGGAAATATACATACGTAAATACAGATCAATCCGTCGCTAGCGAAAGTTTCTGGTATTTATTCGTCCTTTTTTTCTGGTTTGTGTGCGGGTTTTTAACGGTTCCCCGTCTCATTTTACCGGAAACCGGAAAATTGTGTCGTTTTAAAACCTCATAATGTCACCATTTTTGAAAAAAAAAAAAAACTGATACTTTATGAGACTTGAGAGTGAGTGTACAGAGCACACAGGTAAATACAATGGGACATTTAACGGTATCGCCAAAGCCGTTCTCCTTGGATGTGTCGTACTCCATCATTCTTAAGCGACAGAAGCGGTTCGTTTTCCGTTTAACAATTTAAAAGTTTCCGTGTGAAAAATTTGCTGAGTTCCTTTTTTTTTGTACCTCTGCGTTACCTTTGGTTGGGTTTGTTCGGCTTGGGCTTTCCAAACGAGTGTATCGAGACTTTTCAACTTATTTATTGAGGAAAGTTTCATTGAATTCCTTTTTTTATTTTTGCTCTGGCATATCCTGAGAACATCTCTTGGTGGCAGGATTGCACACTTGGCATTGGCACTTTGGAGAGTGTTATATTGCACACTGAAGCGAATTTTTTTTTTGTGATCCTTTTAGATGTTGGGATTGGTACCAAAGTGACTTACCTCTACCTAACCTAGAGACGGTCCTATTCTTATGAGAAGAAGGTAAGGTAAGGTGTGAAATTGTGTATTTTGTGGCTTGCAAGTGGAGTTTTTGAAGTAAAAACATGAAATTGCGGAAACAAAATCACGCGACAATTGAAGGTTCCCAGAGAATTATTTTTTTTTTGTTCTGCCCGAATGATTTGTTGTGTTTTCGTTTTATATTTTTGTGGAACAAAAGATGAAGTTTTTTGCACACAAAAAAAGTTTGACTGTGCCGGTGTGCCATGCCAGAGTGCCGGTTAAACCGTGACAATTTAAGCGAAAACACTTGTACAAATTGGATTGCAGGAAATGCCTTTAGAGGAAAGACTTATATTTTTTTTGTTTGGTCTAGAAGAGCTCGTATAAGGTTTGTAGGTAGGTATATGCATTTTCCAGGTGGTTGATGTTTAGCTGTTAGGATAATTGTGATAGTTTTGTGACATATTTTTAGGGGAGAAAGCAAGCAAAGCGTATACCTTCATACAAAAAAAAAAACAAGGTATATTAAGTTTAATGGGGTACCCTGTTTGTGTGCAAGTTTTTGGAAAGTTGCAAAATGAAAAAAGTAGTCGGCAGATAAATTCTTTGCGGAAAAGTTTTCTTTTCGGCAAAATGGAACTTTTCAAATTCAAATGCAATTTTGCAAAGCCAAAGCTAGCACGTGTGCTGAATTTTGTGAAAAATTGTGTCGCATGTATTTGCTTTGTAAAACGTAGGCAAAAACAAATTTGTGACAAGATACACTTTTTAGGAATATGTCACCCTTTTTTTGGGCGAGTTCAATGATGTTAACTTTTTTTTTTTTGGTTTCCTTACAACTTAAAATATAAAAAACCAGTAGGGTAAGGGATTCCTTCTTAATTCTAAGCAATGACTTTGCATCTACTACGACATTCCCATTCCCGTTTTGACATTTTTCAGATCGGGATTTGGACATATTGGAAGAATGCTTTATTCTCTGGTAAAAATCTGCCCTATCACACTCTTTTTCTTTTTGAGAAGTCGATGTTCCCCAACCCCCTTCAGCCACGACAACTTCCTACAGCACCCTTCCATCGCAATCCCTACCACGTGACGCAATACCCACCACTGCATTCTACTGAGGCAATTCCGACTACCCCTCCACCCCGCACCTCTGATTTGGACTGCCTTCCACTTATAAATACCTATTCCAGAGGAATAGGTGCAAACTGCAAACATTCATCATGCAAGAAGAATTACAAGTTTACAAGTATTTTTAACTTTTGATGTTATAATTAACATTTTATTTTTGCAAAAATATTCCATAAGTAGGAGTACAATTTGTATGGGAAATCAGACTCGACCTCCCTGAGATTGGAAGAAGATTTTATTATCAATAGAGTACCGGGAATAGTGTAGACATCTTACAAAGGTACGCTGCGGGAAATACCAGCAGAAGCCTCACCTAATTATTAGAAAACATTTTTTTAGCTTTCCACTTGGATGTTGGTCGTAGTCTCTTAGTGGATCGCTGACCGGCATAAGGCCAAACCATGTTTTTTGTCGTAAGGGTTGCTGCACCTGTAAGCTTCACCACAGACCACCGTTTATTGTCGTGGGGGAAACTCTACAGACCTAGATCCTAGTTGTGAGAGAACGTTAATTGTGGTGGAGCGATTCCTTTTCGGAGAAATATTTACAGACCACCGTGTATTGTCGTGGAGCGCTTTAACCTTTACCGAACACCGTTTGTTGTCGTGGGGTGCTGCCTTTTTCAAACCACCGTTTACTGTTGTGGGGTTGCTGCACCTGTGAGCTTGCCCCAGACCACCATCACCATTACTTGTCAAGGAGGAAACCCTACAGACAACTCTGTTTGTGAGCAGTTAGAACACACGGCTAAGCTTGCGAGAAGTATGAGATTCAAGCTTAACGACGTCATATTTTCTTACAGTAGCTGTTCGCAGCATCGAACAAGTGAATTTTTTTTACGTGATCTGGATCAAGAGACCACCAAGTCCCTTAGGTTGATATAGATTTAGTTTGGAAATTGAAAATGCCTTCGCTCATTTTACGAAAATCTAAGACTTTTCGCCAAGGACTTCCCCTTTATCAAAAAACCGCTTCCAACCAACGCCGTTGCAACGGCTGTCTTCTTGTCCTGTATATTTTCTTACTTTGGATGGGACAACTAGAACGTGGCGCTGCTATGCCTTACTTAATATGCCCCTCCAGCCAGCTCGATCTCTAGCCTGTCGTCTCCAATTTCATACTCCTTGTAGTAGAAGATCTTTCTCTACCTGGTCGCTCCATCGAATATTAGGTCTATCCTGGCATGTGACTCAATCTGGTGTGACGTTGTAGAATTTACGAGCTGGTGTCCATTCACTCCCAGCCATCTCAGGTCGGAACAGGTCGATCATGTGCAAGATCCCGCACCACCAATCACTGACTATTTAAAGTAGTCTCTTCAAATGGCTAAAATTACCTGCATATTTATTAAAGTGTTGCCATCCCCATCTTTACAGAGCCCAAGGCAACTTGCCAATCCTGATGTCGATTGTTTCAACACTTCACGTTGTTAATAATCATTTTTCTTTCTCCTGAGTAACCATTTCTTAACCTTCCTTCGCCCCATGTAGAGATTTCTGGTAACTTAAGTATCTGTCTGGAGCCAATAATTGTATGCCTCCAATCTAGCTTCATTTGCTTAAGCCCGTTCGGAGTTGAACCAGGGTTTTCTAGGGGATGGTTGTGAGAAACACTTCTGACGCAGCGTTTTGTATGGCTTGTTGAAAAAGCTGCATAGTTGATGTTCGCTTACATGGATATCCGTCAACGTTAGTTCTACACCAACCAGGCTTAAGTCGAATGTAGGACCACAGACACACATATACAGACCAACTTCAACTCTTTATAGTTTCTCTCTTTTTGCCTACACACACAAGCTTGATGTGTATTTTATTTTGAGTATGTTAAGTTCTCTTTTAAGCTCTCCCGAGCATTTTAAATGGGAAACCAATACACGAAAAAAATAAAATGCACAGGCAGGGATACACATACACCGTGAACAATAAAATATATTAAGGGTGTATAAAGAAAGAGGAGTACAGTTAGCGGTCTGTATCTGTATATCTGTGGTACGGACATTCAGAATACTAGAAGAGTCTCTCTCCGTCAGTGTCAGTCGCAACATGATCAGTTTGGTTGCAGATTCGACCATCTGATCTAAGGACTTGTAGATATCGAGACGTGGAAAGCATGTGGTTTTTTTCCCCGCTTCAAAAATGATGAGTCTGAGTCCGTTACCGGAAGTGTTATCGTGCACTCCGAATTCCATACAAAAAATGTCCTCTCTCCTAATTTTTGAGTGATAAAGTCTATCATGTACCTATGTCATGTTTATGCACTGCTTGTGAAAACTGTTGTTTTTCTCTTCTGTATGGGCGTTTATATAAGGATTAAAAGGTGGAATTCGGCCTTGATACGCATTGTTCACACTCTCTCGCGTAAGACCCTGTATTTAAGCACTTGTCAGCTTTGATACTATCAAGGGCTTCCATTCATTTTTCGGGTGCACGTGGCCTGTTCAATGTCCGGACATTATACGAGCAGATCCAAAATTCTTTGCCCTTGTTTTTTCTGCTTGGATTGCCATCAGATATGCTATCAATATCTGGGGCCATTGGTAGTTTTGGAACCAATATTGAATTTTGCGGGGTAGGAAAAAAAACACTACACACAACCCTCAAGCTGGGGGAGCATACCCTATGCTGTTCTCCTTGAGCTATAGTAGCTGGATAGTCCATGCAGGGCAATTATTGTGCTTCAATTTTTCCGTGACCAACACTATCTCAACACTAAGATTTGCAAGTCATGTCGGGAAAGAATTTTAAGCCGCCGAATCCATGAATCGCTTTCAGAAATCCCGAGTTTGCATAGCTAGCAATTTTTTTTTTATTTTGCGTTAAATTTGAACCAATTTTGTTATAGGAAATGTTCTATGGCAACTCCCTTAAAAACTGACTTATCAGGTTTTTGGAAGACCATTGCTGAATTTAGAAACTTTAAAATCAAAAGTATCTTAAAAATATGACACGATCCTGTAATGGTCTAAGATTTAATAATAAATCTTCCAAGCTTCAATTAAATTTGAGAGTAAGGACTTGCATCTATATGAAAATAAAATGATAAGTGTATTGAATGGTTCTTATTTGAAAATAACTGTGAAAACCAAGAATCTTTGTGAATTCAATCAATAAATCTGAGATAACTAAAGATAAAGTAATTTATTAGAAAAATTGATTTTCTCATCCATTGTATCTATTGTAGAACGCCTTCTTAAAGGATCACACTCTAAGGGTTTGATACAATTGAAGAAATCAAATTGAATTAAAATCCTTTCAATTGAAAATCAAGCCTTAAGTTTCTTCAATGTTGTCCTTCTTTTTACGATATCTTCTTGTCATTTGCCTAAGCATACTCCCTCTTTATATGTATAAATATAGTTTTTTTTTTTTTTTTTATAGTGTATACTTCCTTTAAGGATATACTCAACTCAGATCCTTTGAGAACTACTATATGCATTTGAATAGACAATTTCTCTTTAAATTTCACACATTTAAGTTTAGAAAACATCCCAACATACATTGTGTGAACAACAATACTAACTCTAGCAAGGATAACACTGCTACTATAGAAATGGAATGGAGTGGAGTGGAGGAAGCATAGGTGGGACAGTATAGTTGGGTGCGCTAGTTTTATGTGTATCGCCATCGCCAGCAGAGTGATGTTATTTTGAGGCAACTTTTCCATGTTAGTTATATGCAAATCACTGAAATAGGTTAACAATTCGTACAGGACTAGCTATGTTAGAAGAATAGTAATCCGAGCGGCACTCGACAAGGATTCGATTCTGTTAAGCCACATGCTGTGCTGTGTGCTGCTCTGGCTCTCTCGCAACACCCGGATGGAGATGGAGGAGAAAGTTCCAGAGGATACCGAAGTTTTGCATAATATCCAACGACAAGTAGGATGTCCCGTAGAGATTTTTGAATTTTGCACATAGTTTTTCAAAAAAAAAAAAAAAAAAAAAAAAAAGGATACAGAAATTTGATGATGCTATGTTAGGACGATGAAATGACAATTGTCGTTGTGTATTACGGATTAGGGTTTTTTTCTTGGTGTTGTTTGTTTGTCCTTTGTGAATGTTGGGCATAATGTTGAATCCTTTTTCCCAGCAACATGCTGTTATTTCAACAGGAAAACATTTAAAATCCTTGTTGTCGCGTCACTATAAATGTGACAACATATAGTACTACATCTACAAACATTCAATGCACACACAAGTGTGTGGTTTTTAATTAACATAACTTTTCACATTTTCGACGTCATCGTCGTTGTTGGTGTCGTTATCGTCGACAAGGACGGACGGATGGCCGTCGGCTGTGTTGCCACATTGTCACATCACAGTAAAAGAAAAAAAAAAAAAAAAAAAAATGCAAACAAAAAAAATGTATTACAGATTCACATCAACGAAACACAATAACCAACAACAAACCAAACGTAACATTCTGTTCTCTTCGGTTAGTGCGGGACGTGTCCTTAAAGGGCATGTCTGCGTGAATAGTGTTCGGCTTTTATTTATGCTAATTGTTACACGAGGCTGTTTATTGTTATTTCCCCAAGGATTTGCGGATGAGTCCTTGTGTAAGGCAAAATAGAAAGAATTAGTTTTGTTGTGCACATCATATATATTATGTGCTTCGTGGTGCACACTGTGAGTCCTTGTTGCTTGTCGTTTGATGATAATGAAACATTTATTTTGCCTTGTACTAGATGATGATTATGAATTTTTTTTAATTTTTTTTTTTAATTTCAAGCAAAAGTTTACGCTCTAAGAAAATTTTGTCATTTTGATGCAGCGTAGGTATATTTTTTTTATTATTTTTAAATACAACTTGTCATAAGGATTAACAAGGATTTTATTCCCATGAATTATTTTGTTTTTGTTGATCATAAATTTCCTTTATGGTTTACTTAATTGCAAAGTAAAATTAAGGTCATCGTAGGTATTGCACTTTTGATTATTTGAAAAAAAAAAAAATGACACAGTTCCACGTGTAACATATTAACTATGCCATCCATGAACGAGTGTATAATACGTAAAATAATGATACAATGCTTTAATTTTCCTTCTTTTATCGGGATTGAATAAAAACAAGATCTGAAATATCTGAAATCCTAACAAATGCTACGAGCTGCTTATTCAAAATATCATTCACAATATTTAATTATCAACTCCAAACGTAACCAAGTAACTATCCGTAACGTAACGCAAGCAAATAACGAAGAACCTGAAACGCATACACATATTGTTGCAGCATTGTATATATGAAATCTATAGTAATATGGACAGCAGTAGGTATCGACTGTTGCGCGAATTTTTAACTCTTATTGATTAACTTACTTCCTTGTACAGCCTAAGATAATAGCGAATACGTTATTATGAAAAAAAAAAATGTATTTATTTGATGAAAAGAAATTAATGCACATTATAATTACCTCATGCGTTGACATGGTTCCAAATGAGGACATTTTTAAAGAGGATGTATCTTCGGATAAGGATATTTTGGAGGAAGGACCAAACGAAGCTATCACTTCTTATGACCATTCTCACCTTTGCGTAGTATGCACAAATTTGTCTTCGAATATATTGCTACTGCCTTGCAAACATCTAAAGATATGCGAAGAATGCAGCCTCAAATTGCTGGCTGATGCTATTGCCAACGGTCGTCCAAATTTTCAATGTCCTTGCTGCAGACATGTGGTACAAGATACAATGAAAGTGTTCATTTGAATTTTGGGGTGTATTTTCATTTATTTTTGAATAAAGAACTAGATATCTAATTATAAAATGTTATTTGGGGTCTTATTTCATTTTTAAGGCTTTGTTTTTTTTTTTTTGGTTTGGGCTGTATTTTCATTTTTTTGGAAAACAAAATAAAATTTGGGGCCTTATTTCATTTTGTTTTTGGGGTGTCTTTTCATTTTTTGGGGCGTAATTTCACAAAAAGGGCTTCATTTCGTTACGAAAAATCACCCCAATTTTGGGGGCTTATTTCATTTAAGGTTTTGGGGCCTACTTTCCTGGGGCCTTATTTCGCAGCGCCCGCCGTCTCCAAACCTTTTTTTTTAATTTCTCATTTTGGAGAGAAAATGTAAGTGGAAAGGTTTCAATATTTGATAATTATCAGCGACATCTATGTGTCTCCAAACCTCGTTATCTCTTACTCGTTCTCCAGACTACTATAGATTTCATATACAATGGTTGCAGGCTACATTGCATTGTAAAGGGTCTTTCAATAAGCAATTCCTTACTTTGTGTGTGTGTGAGATATCATCCACATTTTTAACTCTCCAAGTTGGGCGAACGTTTCCCGAACAGAATATTCATTTTGATAAAACAATTTTATCATTTGCACTTGTTGTTGAACGCTTGGAAAACAGACTGAATAAATGACAGCCAATTTGACAGATCTAGCTTCAGCAAGTTGGCCGCTATCAAATAGTACCTAGATTTTTTTTTTTTTTTTTGATTCTGAAAAGCAACAATTTAGCTAAATTTCATTTTCTCAACTTCAACTACATTTTGTTCTAAATCAGCTACAACATCTCCATTACACAGTTAAGTTTTTAAAGGCGAATGCCTTTAATATTAATGCGCTTCTTCATGTCAATATCAATTGGTTTAAGTACCTACTACGACCAGACACCATGTACAATGTGAATAATCGACGCTCATGATACAACTACTATAAAAGATTATGGCACTGGCGCATGATGCAATGAAAAACGTCAGACTCCATTGCATACCGGTGACGTAGAGCGCACAACACATTGAAACACTATATACATGTATAGCGTGTCAATATGAAGAACGTATAGAACGTAGAACGAAACAAAATTTAAAACTGGAAGGCGAAAATGAGAAGGCGAAAACTTCATTGCGTGCCGGTGACGTATGTAGGTGCGCAGAACGAAAAGAAAAGAGAATTGCAATACGCTATCTTGTATAGTTGTACCTATCATGATCGACGCTGGTTTTTTTTTGGCATTCTCATATAGTTTCTTCAAATAAGATTGAATAACTGTCCAACGCAAATAGAAGTCAAAACTATAATCCAGGAAAAAAAAAAATAAGCGTGAGCTACAGTGTGTTTTCAACGGACTCAACGAACTGCTGATACCCTATTTCAACTTGAGCTCGAAAATGGAAAATACATTATTTTTTTAAATTTTGTTTCGTGGCCTTAATTTTTGAGAAGTGTTTTTCTTTGTACAAACAAAGTTGGACTCAGAAACGAAATTGTACCGTACCTCAACATTAAAACCATTTTTACTTGCTCAATAGGGCAAGTATTGGTTTCGTGCAGAAAAAAAAAATCGAGGTTTTAATCAAACATGACATTACGATGATAGAGAAGCCCAAAAAAGTGGTTTTCGCCATACCGTCCGTCGGTCTGTCTGTGCGTCTGTGCGGATGTGCGCTTTTTCACGTCATGCTACAGCCTAAACCGCTTGACGGATTTTCTTCAAACTTGATATATAGTAGTTTGAAGAAAAACGGTTGTCGAGGTTTTTTTTATTTCGTTTTAGCCCGGCTCAAACTGGTACCCTTCAAGTAACGGTTTTTTTCAATTTGAATTTTCTCGAAAACGGCTCTAACGATTTTGATTAAACTCAAAATTTAGCTTACTTTAAGCATTTCTAACAAAACTGCGTTTTTCGTTTTTGACTCAAATAGTCCTAACGAAAATCAGGTTTTAACGGCTTTTTTTCAAATAGCCATAAGTTCACAACGGCTTGATTGAATCGACTCAAATTTCGTTTGACATAGTTTTTTATAATTTTATGTAGGATGGCTTTGTAAATATTTTCACTGAAGCCTTTCTAAACGGCCGGCGGCTTCCATACAACGAGCCGATAAGTTTTAGCCAACTTTTTTTGGTTTTTTCTAATTTTCTCGAAAACGGCTCTAACGATTTTGATTAAACTTTATGTGTTATATTCTTTTAGTGTTTTTAAGAGAACTGCGTTTTCAGTTTTTGGCTAAAAATGCAAATAACGGAGATCTGCTCTTAACGGCTTTTTTTCAAATGGCCATAAGTTGTCAACGGTTGCATTTAACTCACTCAAACTCTGTTTGGAATAGTTCCTTACAGTTTCCTTTCAGATGGCATTGATTTTTTTTCATTTTCTTTTTTTTAAATGGTGGCTCCTATACGATTTTGGTCAATTTTTTCGTTTTTTCTAATTTACTCAAAAAAGGCTCCCCCGATATTTATAAAACTTTGTATGTTACATTTATATAGAATACTTGAAAGAAAACTGCATTTTAAGTTTTTTGCTACACATGACAAATTGGTAATATCAGTTTTATTAATTTGGCCATAAGCGGAAATTTACATCATTTATATCACCCAAAAGACGACATATAAATTTGATATACTAAAGGTTGCTGAACGTTAGCTCCCGTATATCGAGTCTTCCAGTTTTAGCCAAATTTTTTTTAGTTTTTACCAAATTTTTCAAAAATGAGTTGTTCTTATTGATCGAAAAGTTTGTTTTCGTCGTACTATTGCATCCACAGAGCAAGTACGTGCGACCCAGTCGTGCATTTTATTTTCATACAAAAGATGTTTACTTACAAATAGTATAGCCACAAAATTTAATATTTTTCACTTGAGTTTAATTAATCAAAAGAATAATTATATTTTTAAATGAAAAGTTGGCGTCTACTGCTACCCCCAAATCAAAATATTTATATTTTTTGTTTTAGTGTTTTGTATTAAGCAATGGGCTTTGATCGTAACTGTACAAAAAACATAATTTTACTTTGCCAAACAGAGGTTGTTGAACAAAAATGACGATTGTGGGTGTGTTTGTGGGCGGATTTTATCTGTTCAAGAACTTAGCCTGAATCAACCTTAGTAGAGCGATTCTGCATTGCAAACTGTACTGTATATCCATTAGGACAATGATGCTCATAGCATGAATAGATGCTGAGAAAAGGGGGATGAAGAAAGTAGCCTTTTAAACAAATCGCTTTGCCAATTCAAGGGAAAAATCTTAACGTTATGATTGTTGACAATTCATAGCTCCAATACACTTGATTTGGATTTGTTTTAGTCGAGAATAAACTAATCAAGAATTTAACAATTATTTATCATTTGAAAAGATAAGAAAGATAGTTGGAGACAGCATTTTTTTTTTTGTGAATATAAGGCTGTAAACCGTCCATAAAAGCGTTTTAATAGTTCGGTCCGAAAGTCATGATTTAAGAAAATTTATCGTTCTTAGAAAATACATTCTATACCATACCTCATTACGCATTTCAGTCTCAATGACTGAATTTTTCCAAGGATGCTTCGATCTAGGAGCTACGTGAGCCCACTACGCAATACAATCATGAACACAGCCCAACGTTCTTCTGAGAGAACTGGAAAAGTTAGAAATCCGTTTGACAGCTTTGACCCCTCCCCTATTTACATAATTCATAACGCTTACAAAGTTCAAATTTTGAACAAAAGAGTGCAGAAATGTTTTTCAGTTTTTTCACATTTTTATTTAATTTTTAAATTAATTTTTCCGGAGGATGATCCTCTACATCAAGTTTTTCCTTAGGAGCTTGCTTTGCAACTACAAACTCAGCATTGTAATGCTTTTTTCGTTTCTCTTCAAATGATAGCGAATCACCAGACGTCACACTAGTTGATTTGCTGCACTTCATTTTATTTTGACTTTCCGATGCTGATGCTGTACTGTTTCCACTTGAAGAGCTCGTTTGTCTAGTTTCATTATTTTTGACATCAGAATCGCTGTCTTCATGAATAGCTTGCAAGCGTTTCCTTAATTCTTTCGCATCGATAGGAGCTTCTTCCCTTTCAAATGGTGTCTTTGGTTCTGTGATCTCATCAAAGCCGTAATCTTTGTTAGTGGGTCGATAGGTTTCCTTTATATTTTCCTCGTTAAAATGAGCGTTTTTTGTGTTTGATGTTCCAGGATCTTTAGTATCAAGCTGATGAAGACTCGAATTTGTCTTTTTCAAAATACTGGTTCTTTTATCTTTGGATGATGGTTGGCTTGCCTGTGGATCCATTTTGACAATCCTGAATATTTTTTATCGATTGCTCACTGTTTTCATCATTTTTAAAAGGATTTTGAAGTTTCATACGGTGAAACCTGAGGGTTTAAGTTTTGCTATTCAAAATCAAAGTAGTAGAATTCCTTTTTTTTCTAGATTGAAGTTTGAGGAAAAAGCAACTTGATCTCTGATAGTGTCTCGATTCATACTGGTACATGGAATATCCGGTAATCCTTGACCCGATCTTTAAGGCACCTCTTTTTAACTCATTTCCATTTGTTGTCAATTTACATGTTACATCAATTCACGTTCCACTTACGGTGTTTTCAAGGAACAAGACCGATCACTATCGAAAAACAGACCGCTTTTGTTGCCGAACTATATTTGGGTTTTTTTTTGACAACAGACCAAGATCTGTCCGCAAAATTTTCAATGATGGTGAATGGACTCAATTTGGCCTTTCTCCATAATGCGCTTTACATAAGCAATAGCTTCTTCACTACGCACTTTACGACATATCAGATTATGAGTATTATCATTTGAAAGTAAATTTGCTACAAAAACGTTCCAAAGTTCCAATCGAACTAATTGCTCTGATGGACAATTGTGTCGACCATAAATGGACGATGTGTTTCACGCACAGAACCAAGTTTTTTCTAAATAAATAAACACAATTTGCATGCGTTGTTCAGGCGTCAGTCTATTCATGATGAAATGGCAAACGAAATAGCTGTCAATGAAAACAGTGCTCCCATCGTACATTTCTATAACGTCTAAGTAAAACACTCTATACAAACTCTTTTTTCGAAGTATTAATCATCTACAGAAACTCAGCTTTTTGCGAAATTGATACTCTTTCCGACTTCATTCAAAAGAATTGTTTCCCCACATTCTCACACTGAAACCATCGTCCATACGCTCCACATGACCGGGCCATCTCGGTTGCTGTATAGCCGGTACACTTCGTCATTGAATCTTCTCATCCATACACCATACTCCTTTGATATATAAACAGCACCGAATATCAGCCGAAAAATCTTTCTCTTAAAGCTACCCGCGGTCGACACTTCTGTTTTATAAAGCAGGACTGGAGTTATTAGGGTCTTGTACGAAAGTGTCTCCTTGGACGTTTGAGAGAGAACTTTGGTACTAAAATGTTTTCTTAGCCGAAAAAATCGATTTGCAAGAGTGATTTCCCGAGTGTCCATCCTTGACCACTTCAGAGTTATATCCCTCCATCATGATGTTTTCAGGCCATCATTACTTTGTTTTATCTAATGCTCCACTGACAGCGCGCATCGTTCATCCAATGATGTGAATGTCATCTTCATCAGCATATTGAACAGCTCTTTAAAAAATCGTACTGCTGGCTTTTTTTTCGTCACATAAGTTTTTAATACATTGAAATTTGAAAGAAGTCAGTGGGATTTTCTCCAACCTTCACACCGCAAGTTCTTTAGAATCATTCTGCACAATCCACTGAGTTGGCAGGGATGACAAGAAGTGGAAGTTGATAAGATGATGGTAAGAATAGTTCTGGGATTCTTGAGGCTCTATTAAAATCTGTTGAACTGTGAAAATTAGGTTAATTATGGATAAACGTTACCGAATTTCACAACGGATGGGGGAAAATCAGTTCACGCGTGAAAGGGCTCAGACGGTCAGAAAGAAAAGCTGAAAAAGTTTCATGAGCGATATTTAGAAGTTTTCAGAGTATCCGCTCTTTATAATGGACACAGTTTGCCTGAATATGGAATCTCAACGTCGTGTATTCCATACACGCAGGCAAACTGTTGGTGTATGCTACTCACCAAGTCATATCCCGTTGCTCTGTAGAGCTCGTTCAACAGAACATCCAGTCCAGCAGTCCTTCCTTCCGGAAGTTTTGTTCATCGCTGTCCAAAACGAATTGGTCTTTTTACCCGCCTGCAAAAGTTTTCTTTTACATTTCTCAGCGCCGTCTGTGCATCTTTTACCACATTCCCACCTTCGTCTCTACAGGCTTCTGCTCGATTTTCGTACATCTTGGACGAATGCTTCACCCTTTGATAGAACTTGCAAACATTGATTCTACATGTTCCTCTTTCCTCTTTTGCTGGTAGACGGCGCTGGTATCGCACTTCTCAGCTAGTACTGTGTCAAGACTTCGCAAAGATTAAATTGACGAGTCCAGATTATATCCCTGCCATTGTTAACAACAGATCAGAGCGGATGAAAAACAGCATGTATTCAGCCACTACTTAAAAAAGGTGAATCTTCTTCACCTTCTTATTATCGTCCGATCGCACTTACCAAAGTCCCTTTTTTCTAAGGTCATGGAAAAACTGATCGATGTTCAGTTCGTGACCGTTAATTCGGCTTTCGTGGCAATAGCTCTACTCTTGATCTGACGAAATATCTCGCCCAGCAATGGAACAAGTCTTAACATTGCTTGGTTCGAGAATGTATATGTATAGGCTTTACATAGGTCACACCTTATTGGGATAGAGTATGGCAACAAGCTTTCTTAACGATATCCATTGCTTTTGTTTTCGATGTCTCCCTTCTTCAATGAATTAGAAACTACCCTTCAAAAACTTCAATATAAATCTGGTGTGCCTCAGGGCTCCGTTTAGTCCCCTATCCTTTATATTTGCCAAAGTAAATTCAAAGTACCTATACATGCGTGAATGCTAATATTTTGTTTAAACCAAATTGAACCAAGATTTAACAAACACAATTTCTGGGAATATGTATGTTCTGAGTATTGTCCTTTGCTAAAACAAAAACTGAAAAAAAAAAAAACAATAAGAATCATACATAAAACCCCTTTGTGAATAAAAAAAATTTACTGTCGCAGCTTACCTTTGTCAATCCAAAAACAAAAAACACCTTAAGACATCCTTAAAGTTGCAAAAAGCAAAAAAAAAAAGAAAAGGTGTCAAAATCAAATCACCTCTACCTTCTGACATAATTTAAACTGGGACACATCACAAACAACCCAAACACGACCCTGCTCTGTCACAATTCACTGAATTTTTAATGAGCTAAACATCATAGTATAATACAACATCCATCAATCATTTATAATATAACACAACAACAACAGATGTATGTACAAATGTGTACAAATGTATCACATTACACACCAACAAAAATTAAAGTGGGACACATTCAATTTCAAAGTCATAACATAATAGGAATGAATGGGAACATACGCGGCTCCGTTTCGCTCCGCTCCGGGTGCAACCTCTCCCCCCAAACATAAAGATGAATTTTGTTTTTGTCCACACATTGACATAAAAGTCAAATAACACACACACACACAAGAGCACAACAGGAACCATGTCATATTATATACCATTCCCTATATTCTCATGCATACCGTTCTTTTGACATCTTCAAGAGGGCGCCACCTGGCGTCCTCCTTTTTGAGCCTGTTAAACTCAGCAGTGCACAAAAAAAAAAAATCAAAAGGAAAATGTTTTTGTGTGTCCTACATTGTCATGCGTCCTTCTTTAATTAAAAGCGAAAACAAAATGAAGTGCTATAGGTAGAAGAATGACACTAAACAACGCAGAAAGACAGAAGAAATGTCAAAAGAATTGACAATCGGTCTGGTGATGGTGAATAGGAGAGAGAAAAAAAATTATTTGAATGTGTTTGTGAAAAGGAGTCACAAATGCGTAAATTATTCACACATGACCTCGTAAAATTTATAAAGAGAGAGAGAAAGTGATATATATATGTATGCAAGAAAAAACTTTGACAAAATGCTAAGCCTCTTCTTCCGTTTGTTTAAATTTTTTAATAGAAGCATCCCATTGACATAGAACGCACGAATGCGTCCATCTTTGCCTCAAAACATCACTTCAGCCAAGTCAGGCTTCTGTTGAATAAAATCACCTGCTAATCGAAAAATAAGATTCTTCTCTGGACTGGAGCCACACCATACCATAATTTGATAGGACGACTTCGTGCCATTTCTATTCACAATTGAAAGTGCTGCGCGCTCTCTCAAGGATAATTTTCCATTCCATCCATATCCTTCTTATGGTATCGCTTTTATGTGGTGCGCGCAAATATTCATCGCAATGACGAAAGCGAGCGTAATTGAAAGTATGCAAAGCATCTCCTGATGCTTAAACAGACGACTCCTTACGGGGAGTTCAAGGAGACATCATTATCGTCATTATTGCGGAAGAGGTGAGGCTCTGAGGTTGTCGCTGACACTGAGGCTGACGCTGAGGGTGGCGGTGGGTGTCCTTGTTTCCCTATATATCTGCATTAAATATTCCATATAGCTTTGCAAGGAATTTCATTTCTCGAAGGAGCCCAGGACAGGACTCGATTTGAGTTGTTGTTGTTGTTTTTATGGTGATGGTGGTGGTGTTGGGAATGGATGATGGGGATTTTACCTGCTTTATCTGTGATTATGATGATGTAACTAATTTGTATTCATTTGTGTGTAATAATAAGTATAAGACAGAGTGAGAAGGATATTTTCATTCCGAAGGATATTTGTAACAAGCTCATGGTTATTTGAGTTTCATACGAGAATATGGAAATATTTGCCGAGCAGCATCGAGAGATCCTTAACTTTGTTTTTGTTATAAAGCATCGGTTTGGAAGCATAAGGTTTTGATGACACAGCTAAGTGTTTTTTTTTTTTATAGCTAGTACTTTGTTTAACCTTTGTCGTCGATTATTTCCTTGACTGTGTGGAACCGTTAAATTTATGACAAATGATACAAAAAAAAAATTAAATGGGTCACCTTGGGCATAATGATTTGACTCCTGGATTTTTTGGAACAAGTGATACTTCAAAAATTGTTGGAACTTGGAGCTCGATAAAATGGTAATGTTATTTGAAGAGACAGAATTTAAATTGGAGAATTTTTGTGGCTTTTAAAAGAAAGTGGAAGCAGTGTGTTAGAAAATCACTTCAGTGTCTCCTGTTCTGCAGGGGAAGTGACTTAAACAAAAGTCACGACTGGGCTGGTACCCCAAAGGTCAGGCAAGTGACATTTTGAAATGGCGAAATTTTTCGAGAACTGTGTGTGTACACTTATTCTTTCACACAGCTTGAAATGTTGCTTGGCATCGGTGAAGATATTTAAGAGCAGATTGGAAAGTCGTAGAAGACCTGAGATAGTGCCTATGGAGACAAGGGTGGTAGTGTTGTAGTGAAAGCACATGACGGTGCTGAGAATTTGGAAAGAACCCTACTACTGTTACTGCTAAACCGAGATGACAACCGCAACTAATAGCTATATCTAAACGATGCATCAATTATCGCCTTAGATGGCTGGAGTAATTGGAGCGTGTCTATGACCATGGGCCAGCCGATAAGTTTTCCGAGTGCGGTCCTCCACCCAGCTCATTCGAGACTCTGCCTACGATATGGTAGAAGAGCTGTGACTAACAGCTTTACCTCCCCCAGAGAGAGGAACATATTCCCCTTTCGCAAAAAAAACACTGAGTGAAGGTAAATTACGGCGATTCGACGTCAGGTCTGGGCTCAAAACAATTGGCTAAACTCGCGTGGGCTAGGAAAATCATTACCCGCCGTGACTTAACGTCAAATCAAGAACGGTTCTTCGAGGGAACCATAACGGAAACAGGAATGAAACCAACGTGGTCAAGTGCCAGAGAGGAAAAAACTAAAGCCCTCCTACTGAACCCTTATGACGGAAATCCAGCAGAACCTGCAATCTTTGAGGATGTAGGGTGATACCAAAGGAAGACGTATGTGTTTTGTACCTGACTATCAGCCCACCTCTCCAGCTTCCAGCAAAAGATTATACCTACTAAAATTTGGTTACCCATTCTTAAAAAAGCGAAGTCACCAAACTAAAATTTAAAATCTTTAAAATATTTTCACAGAACAGTTAGAATTTAAGTGTTTACATTCTGCATTGCACAAACATATGGTGCGTTCTTTTTCCAACCATTGTCAACAATAAATTGTTGTAATGTCAAAAATATTTCTTGAAGTGGAACTAATGAAATTATTCTTCTTCATCGTTCTAAATTGGCGAAAAATCCATTTTATTCTTTGTTGTTGATCACTCAAAGAAAACAAAAACGTTCTTGCTGCTCAAATAGAGAATTTTTAATTTTTTGGTCGGATTTTTATTTTGAAGAATTTCAATTGTTTAATACAAAACGTCCGATTTGACAGTTCAACAATCTCAACTCATATCATGGAGGTGATTTGGAAATAGGAACAAACCGTAACTACCTATTTGACACTTCAACGTGAGTTTATAAACGCTGTTATGACGTCATATACTCACAAATCGTAAGTAATTTGGATTAAGGAAACTCCTTTCTGTTGACTAAGTATTGCTAACTATTGTTGACTATATTTAAAAATCGAACGCAAGAATTCGGTTTGACGTACTATTACACTTTTTTCCGCGGTACACAATACGGTAGGGGAAGGGAAATAATTTAATTAATTTATTAATCTACTCGATCTTTTTAAAACGCGATCAATTTATTTATTAAGAAAACAAACAAAAAAAGAATTCAACGCGAACCGACGGCGACACACGACACGAATTGACTGGTATCTACTATCAATAGGCCACACACGAATAACGCGAAAAGAGAATACGAAAAAAAAGTGCAATTACAGCTTGATAAAATAGCTGTCACCGCGACTGCTCAGCTGGGGTGGGTTCTGTGGAAGAATTTTTGGCTTCTTTTGATAAACTTGATTGATTCCGCAATCAAAATAGTTTATCAAAAGAAGAAGATTTGTGATTGAACAGTAGGGTGCAAAAAAAAGCGGGCGCCAGGAATTTTTTTCTAAAACCGAATTAGAAAATTCCAAAACTAATTTTAGAATTTGAAGGACCGATATTTTAAATAATAAGAAAGAGAGTTGAGTGTAAATAATTATTTTATTGTTTTGGGAAACCGTGGGACAGAAGATCCCTGGACTAAAACCCAAAAGTCTTTTCGAATAAAAAAAGTTAAACGATTTAAATATGGCCGTTTGGCTCAAGGCAAAATTAACAAGGTAGAGGTTTAAATTAATTAAAAGCAAAAGCAAATAATAAGAAGAAAAATACAAAATGAAAATGGGTCTTTAAGAAAACTAAGGCGCGTCCCGAAAGTGATGGGGAAACTCGAACACGAATTGGTTGAAGATAAATATATATATTTTGAAATCCCAATATATATATTTATGTTCAAAAATTACTCAAACTACTTATCTGATTCTTGAAATATGTAACTCCTTTCTCCTATCTCCTTTTCTCCTTTTTCACGTCTCGAATCCTGATTCTTGTCTCCTTTCCAAAAAGAAATCCTCGATCCCAAAATAATAAAAATAAATATCTCCTCGATTTTTTTTTCTTCTCCAAATTTTCTCGATCAATCTTTCTTTTTCACAAAATTAAGTTTTCGCTTTTAAGGCTCTCGCAAGAGTGCCTTCCAAGCTCATTTACATCAACATCTTTCTTCCCTCGTCCATTCCAGTCATTCACTCATACATACAACGACACAACACAACCATTCGTTTCGAGATCATCGGTCACGGCTTTCTGGAAGCATGACGCTCTCCTAGAAAACAACCGTGGTGGGATCTAACGAAACATACTCACACGCACACAAACACGGTTTTAACAAGTTGTTGGATGTGTTTCCAAAACTTGCCAAAACTTACTCTCACGCACACAAACAACGTTTCGACAAGTTGTTGGATGTGTTTCCAAAACTTGTCGAAACATTATGGACGAGTTCAGACTATTTTACAACTAAAACTCTTTTCGAGAAACATTGAAAAGAAATAAAATTGAGGAGAAGTCTGCACTAGGCTTTTTCCTATTACCTACTCTACAACTATCGCGCGGGATTCGAAGCGTGAATTATTTAACAAACTATTTTTGGAGATACAGAGAGGAGCGTTACTTTAATCATTATTTTAAAAATTCTATAAAACTAATCTAAGCGCGTTAAAAACCCATTTTGTACATTTAACAAATTTACGTTATTTTACGTTAAAGTTAAAATTACGTTACGTTAATTAGAATTGTAAAATAGAATGATAATTGTAAGATGTTTAGTTTTTGTTGGTTGTTTGATGTAAGTAAGAGTCCACCTGACCCGTTACTTCTTCGGCTCATCCGCCGGCTCTTCTCGTTTTCGAACGTCGTATTTGAACACCTGCTTTTGTTGCTTTCGCAAAATAAGGCTAGGTACACCACTGGTTGATGAGACCATGGTTGCCCTCAACCTCGCCAATATTTTGCAGCCACAACGAGAAAAAGAAAAGGGAAAAAGAACGACCGAAGGGAAGTTTTTGTTGCGGTAAAATTTACCGTAACAGTACATAATGTAAGTCATTTATTTCATAGAGGAGAAAGAAACCGATCTGAAGTGCCTGCGTTCAAAATTACTATTTCGATGACTCCATTTAGTAGGGAATGGAAACAATTTAAGGTTTAAGCTAGTTAGAAAAATGAAAAAAAGTATTAGGACTTCGAATCATAAAATTGATGTCGGCAAAAAACAAAAAATATTGCCATTTTAAGGAACATCGCCAAACTAATTTCTGTGTCTCCAAAAAAAATTTAAAATCGCCCGTTTGGTGATAAATCGCCACATTTGTTATGATTGGTCATGACCGGAAAGTCGCAAAGCTAGAAGATCTAGACTGGACGATCCTTACAGGTCTATTATCATAGTGATCATAAAGGATTCGCTAGCTCCCTTGTGTAGTCTCAAGGTTTGGATGGAATTCAATGAATGCATCCAGCCATCGATTTCAATTTTTCGCATGATTTCTAGATCCAAAAAGCGACAATCTTTTATCAAGTTTTACATTAAAGTCTGAAAAAGGGAAGGAGAACGATAAAATAGGATCTGAAGGGCTACTTATTGTTGCGGTAAATTTTATCTTGACATGGTCTTACAATCAGCAGATTGAACTCGATAATTTCACCAGGTTTGTTCATCGGAATATCATCAATTTGTTGAAATTTATCTGCGTCGTCTAATGACTGTGTGCATGCTCACCTAAACTTTTCTTAAAAGTTTGGGGTATATTTTATATCACAGTACTCAAAAAATCAAAAAAGAAAGTGCCTCACTGCTCAAACCATTTTCCAACGCTCCGCAGTGTGTGTTGAAATTTTTCTTAGGTTTGTCTAGATTTGTCCTAAAGCTTGATAAGACAAAAATTAACTGAAATTCCTTTATTACAAAATTTCAGGATTCAGTTGTCCTTATGTATAACTGAATCCTGAAATTTTGTAATAAAGTTTTGTAATATGCAGGCGAATACACACATACTGAAACACAATTAAGTATAGAAACGGACCGACCGACCGACGACGCTACGCTTGCTGTCTCGTCTTAGCTTGGCACACACATGTACGTTTGTACAATGCTTAAAAGACGAGAGTTGGGATGCTACAAAGCATCGCGCAAAGAGGAGACCTAGAATATAAAATAGAGTGTAATGTAGGTATACTAACACATTTCCACGTCGTCGTCAGCTTAAACCTATATATTTGTCTTTCTCTTTTTTCGTGACGGATATTCGTTTCATTATGATTTAAATCACAACCACTCTCAATAATTTTCACTTCAAACACAAACATATATACAAAGACACATAGCCTTAACTGGAAAACGGGATTATGATACCTAATTGAATCAGTCAAGGTTTGAATATTCTCAATTAATCCTTTTATAGTTTAAGATGCTCTATAACTTTCCTTAAGTTTTTCTAAAACATTCTATCTATTTCTAAGAACTTAAATTTTCTCCACAAAACTATGACAGGCAATATTATACTAAGTCTCCAAATTTGTTTGGTTTGTGTCTTGAATAAATCATGGTGTTGGCTACAATTCAAATTTATAGACTGAGATACACGTGAAAGTTTTAGCTTAAATTAAAAATGTTTAATGAATGGATAGTTAAACAAAGTTAATTTTTAAATGGTTAAGTGCTACAAAATGAGAAATTGTCTTTAGATGGTCATATGACCAAAATTGTATCATCAAAATGTTTGTTCATTAAACCTTCTCGTAAAATGAGAACTGTAAGGTGTAAGTCCTCTCCTAAAAACATTAAGACTGTGTGGGTGCCTTGCCATTAAAGCAGATCTTAGATCAAAGTTAAACCTCAACGAACACACTTAAAAATGGTTGCAATAAAAATTAACTTTAACAACCAATTTAACACAAAATACGTCAAAAGTTTTTAACTTTTAACTAAAATGTGCAACTGTTCAGTTCATGGCGCATAAAATAAACCAAAAAAAAGCTTAAAATCATAAAAATGTCAACCGTAAAACAAAAAAACAAAAAATAAAACAAAAATACACCCTTTATCCGAGAATTGGATGGACATGGACATGGACATCGTGTCCTCCCAGATTCAGTGTTCCAACCAAAACCCTTCTAATTTCGTTTACAAGCCAATTTATATTTATATTCATGTCGGATTTTTTCGGCTGCCTTCCTATGACTATGACGACGCCGCCGCCGACGCCCGCCAGTCCAGACTCAGTGGTGTATGTTCATTTAACGATTCTGTTTGGTTAATTGAATTGCCACACAAAACGACCTGCAAATTCCCACATGGAATGGAAAGCAGATTAAACAGCTCCAGGCCCATTCAAAGCCACCACAGAAACAATAACAACATGCAGTTGCCACTTTGCAACTTGCCACTCGCCATCACCCTGACCGACCAGAACGACGACGCGACGGATATAGAAGAGGATGATGGCAACCAGCAGTCAGTGCAAGGGCTCTGGCCAGAACCCCACATTTTTAGAGGCACCTTTATTTGACCACTTCACAGCTACGGTTCATACCGTTAGCAATTAGCTTTTAAATGCTTTTATCTTGGCACCGTTCCAACGAACGCCGCGCCGGACTGAGTTCATTGAGGGGGGAGGCAATTGGCTTTAATGGCTATAGCACCATCGACACTGGAATCGGTTATAAGGGTTAGGAGCATTGTCACTTTTGTCGGCATCCATGTTGTACGAGTACCTATACCGCGCTCTAGTTCTGAGAGTGTAACCCCACTCCGACAATCATTTATATCGACTGGACCTTTTATTATTCGGTTTTTTTTTTTTTGGTCAATAGCTGTTATGATCCTTAAAATCCCGTAAATTCTGCTTCATGAAACGCGACTTGTTTAGGTCCGTCCGAACAGTATTTTGCACAGCTTGGTTGGATATTTCAGAGAACCCTGCATCCCGCACTATCACCATTTTTCGCAATGGAGGGAGGTGGTTATTTGATTGTTCACATTGTCCGCATTATGACACTTTGGAGTTTGTGACGAGCGCATTTATGGGCTTGTTGTTGGCCTTTTATTCCGCTTGTCAATTGATTTTCGGGTTGTTTTTGTGACTGTTGGAGTAGGGAATGATTTTTGGTAGTTTGGCCGCATTTACGAAGGTAATAATAGGTCGTTTATGGAGTTTTTGACATGTGAATCAAATGGGTTCGCCGTTGAAAATGTGTCCAGTTTTTGGTTAGAACTTAGATTAATATTGGATTATAATAAAAATAAATAATTTGATCAAAATATTTGTAATTATACCCACGTCATGTTTTCAAATTTTTAGGAACAATATAATGCGTGCATAGAGTTTTTAAAACCTTAGGTATGTAATGTTTTAGCGGGGGATTTTAAAATTAGGTCATGTTAAATAAAAATTTTAAATGAATTTATGTTTTGTATTTTGACGAACTTTCGGAAATAAGTCACACAGTCTAGCTCTTACGTAATAGTCAATAGTGTAGGCATTTGAAGTTAGTAAAAATAATTTAAACTAAATCCTTGCTTGGGTCGCACTAACTTTATCTCCTGCTAGACAATTAATTAAGGGCTATGTATTAAAAAAAAAAAAAATTACTCAGACAAACCTTAAAACACACAAACGCAATTAAATTTTGCTACCGATTGACTATCTTAGAAAAGTAAAGGGCACGAGTGGGTCGGTCGAATAAGCTCTATAATGTGTGACAGTTTTCTTAGGGTTTGAGATTAAAAAAAAAGCAAGGAAAAAATTATATGAAATTTTATTGATCACTTAAAAATCTGTAGCTGAAGTGTTTTTAGGAAAAAATTAAATAAACCAATTAATTTCGTTTACTGTTTAAAATTTTAATAAAAAAAATTTCAAAATCGTTCGACCAGTTCTTACAAAAACCAGTTTTTTTTATGAACTTTTTGAAATTGGTACATTCCAATTTTTTTTTGAGTATGCCTACTTCTAGCATTTTATAGATTTGATCACAAAAGAAAAATAAAAAAAAATAGATTAAACCGTTTTTGGAAAAAAGCAAAAAATAATGTATTTTTTTTTTTTTATTTTAAGATTGTGTATTATTTCGTCTATAAAAACCCTTCTTCATTAAACATTTCATCGAAATTCGTCAAGGGGCCTACGAGAAAATCTAATTTAAAAAAAGGTCCTATGGGAGGAGATGACTTTTTCTGAAAAGTCTATTTCTACCAAAACATAAAGTTTGCACAGAAAACACTATTCAGAAAGTTTTATCAAAATCGTAGGAGGTGTTCTGCATAAAAATTAGTTTGTCATTAAAAATCGTATGTCAGGTACCGTTAGTTTTGGAGCTAGAATGATAATTCCAAGAAACCCCCTGTATAATGTCATAATAATACTATGAACCAAGTTCGAAGCAAACCAGACCAGTCGTTTAGGCTGTAGCTAGATTAGATGAATGATTTTTACTTGCGATTATAGGTACTATAAGCAAGTTATGCATTCGTAAAAAAAATTTTTTTTCAGCCTAAAAAGCCTAAAAAAGTGGGTCCGACAATTCTGTCTGTCTGTCTGTCTGTCTGTCTGTCTGTCTGTCTGTCTGTCTGTCTGTCTGTCTGTCTGTCTGTCTGTCTGTCTGTCTGTCTGTTTGTCTGTCTGTCTGTCTGTCTGTCTGTCTGTCTGTCTGTCTGTCTGTCTGTCTGTCTGTCTGTCTGTCTGTCTGTCTATATGTCCGTCTGTATCGGCACCTACAGCCTAAACGGCTGAACCGATTTGCTTCAAACTTGGTAGATAGTATTATTATGACGTCATGCAGAGGAGTTTTTGGAATTAGCTTTAAAACTAACGGTACTTGCCATACGATTTTTAGTGAAAAATAAATTTTTCTCAAAAACGGCTCCTACGATTTTAATAAAACTTTCTGAATAGTGTTTTATGTGCAAGCTTTATGTTTTAGTTGGAATAGATTTTTCAGGAAAATTCTTATAACGGTACCTCCCATAGGATCGGTTTTTTTAAATCCGATTTTCTCGTAAATCACTTGACGGATTTCGATGAAATTTTTAATGTAGAAGCCCTATAAAATAAATACTAAAAATTCTTAAATTTTACAAAAAAAGTTTTTTTGAGTTTTTTAAAAAAGTTTCAATTTTTTTTTTTTTAATTTTTGTTTTTTCCAAAAACGGTCTAATCTTTATTTTTTTAAATTTATTTTTCTGATAAGAACTACAAAGTGCTAAAAGTTGGCATACTCAAAAAAATTTGAAATATATTTTCGAAAAGTTTTTCTAAAAAAACTGTTTTTTGAAAAAACTGGTCGAACGATTTTGAAATTTTTTTTGTAAAAATTCAAAACAGTAAAAGAAACCTGATGGCTTATTTCATTTTCTCAAAAAAACGTTTAAGGTATTGATTTTTAAGTGATTTATAAAATTTCATATGATTTTTTTCAACGCTTTTTCCCAAAATCTCAAGCACTCAAGATCATTTTAACACATTAGAGCAAGTTCGTGCGGCCCAGTTGTGCACTTTATTTTTTTTGACGAATGCATAGCAAGTACAAAAGTTGAGCATCGTTCAAGCAGTTTTGTTAAAAAAAAATTTTCTAACTCTTTGAAAAAAATATTTTGAAAAATGCAAACACACTGCAGTTTTTATCTAAGAAATAGTGTTTTTTTTTTTAATATTCAAAAATATTAAACATAAAAACTCAGGAAACAAAGTTTTCTAAAACAATAATTAAATGCAGTTATAAAATTCATAATTGTAGAAAATTTTATAAAAATCAATCGTGTAGTTGTTGAGAAAATCTGATTTGAAAAACTCGTTCAAAGAGAGGTACCTACCGTTATAATATAAGACAAATTCCGAAGCACCCAAAACCCCAAAAATAAGAAGAAAGTATGTTTTGAAAAAAAAAACAGTACTCAGAAAGTTGTTTATCATAATCGTTGCAGCCTTTTTCGAGAAAATTAAAGTTCTTCTGCATTGTATGATTGTAGCGTTACTCTTAGCCAACCTAGTTATAATTAAAAAAATACATTCCGAGCTCCCAGGGATGACCAAATGAATACTATAACCACCAAGTTTGAAAATCGGTACGTCCGTTTAGGCTGCAGAGGTAAGAACAAACAGACAGCAAAGACAGACGCAGGTGGAAGGAATTTCCAAACCCACTTTTTTCGATTTCATTATTTTTGCAATGTCATGTTTAATAATAATTATTGTTATCTCAACTTTTTGACGTGATAACGTCTAATAAATCGCAATATATGGGCAGCACGCACGAAAAAGTGTCACAGTAATATTCACAGTCACAGTCACGTTATATGTATATCTGTTTTGATAGCATAGAAAGTCGATAAAGTGGGAGGGGAGGGTGTTGTGTGGTTGGTGATTTTAAGTAGTGGTGGGTGTGTGTGTGTGGGCGGGAGGGAAGTGTCGGGAAGAGGAAAAATTGTCAAAAACGGTGGGTGCTTGCAGTTGGTGTGGGTGATGAGGCAAAAATTGTCAAAAATAATGGGTGGTTCCTTGGTGGCTGTAGGTTTTGATGGGTGTTTGGTGTTGGGGGGATTTGCTATGGATGGGGGGAGCTTATTACAAATATGGTGGGTGGTTGGTTGGCGGTTTTGGTGGTGGGGATGTCTGATTTGATGGTAGGCGATGACAAAATTGTCAAAAGTGGTGGGTGAGTGGAAGGTGGTGGTAGGTGGGTCGGGTGGTTGGATTTGGTTGATTTGGCGTTGGCAGGGGGTGAGGAAAAAAAAATTGTTAAAAATGGTGGGGGAGTAGCAGGTATTTGTAGGTGGACTGGGTTGTATGACACTTAGCGCCGCCCTGTTGGAACCACATATATTCAAGGTCCATATTTCCAAATGGGGTCCACATGAAATGCGATATCATTGTACTGTAGTGCTCGTCATTAATGGAGAACGTATCACCAACGTCGTTTTAGAAAAATTACGGATCAATGACGCCGTAGGTGCCGGTCCGAAATCCACACCAAACAGCAACTTTTTGAGGATGCGTTTCCACCTAGTGATAGAAATTCATCCAAAAATGCGCCTTGTCACCAAGATGATTTTTCTGCCAAAATGGGGGTCTCTTCCAGAACCTCGTCGAAGCCCAGTCGGTGAGCAAATGGGCATGTCTCCTGAGCCAGTTTGATCTTGAACTGGCGTAAGGCCAAGCCCAGGCACGAGTTCTTGTGCACGGCAAGGAAACGACTGCTTGAAGTTCTGCTGTATACACTTTAACGGACAGCGGTTATGTTCTCGCCAGATCTAGCCTTCTTTTGACGAATGTTGGCGGATTGTTTACCTCACCGGTTGTATCAAACTTGGCCACAAAACGTTGAAGAACCGACTTTGAAGGCTGACCACGTCTACCGTAAAATGGTGGCCAACGCACGTAATGTTTGGCAAATTACTGCGTTGGAAAAGTACTTCACTTAAGCTTAAATACTCTCGTATCTTATTTGATTATACAATATACACTGCGTATGGCTCCTCCACACCCTCAACTCAACATCAAACGGAATACCACTTAGGTGTGTTCCTACCTAATTCCAATGCTAGATGAGATACACAAAGCAATTAATTCACATTAATTATCACCTTTGGTTGTGCAGCAAGGTGAAGCAAGAACAACCTGCACCAACACACAAAGAAAAAAAAAGAAGCCCGTTGTCGCCGGTTTGTACTGATTTAATTTATCAATTTGCTGCTAATTATCCTACACAACCACCAACCTCCCCTTTCCACCAAAGAAAAAAAGCCCAAAGCTACTAGCTACCAGCTACGAACTACCATAACCTCCTCCTCCTCCCTCACATAGTTGGAGTGATTTAAGGATTTAATTAAGTACAACCACGTTTTGCCATTTTGGAAGTAGTATTGTCTATTTCTTGTTCAGTTGTTTCATTTATTGAATCACACAGCACAGGATCCAGAAATCCAGGACACGACAACAATGCTCCCTTGTTGCGATAGATAAGATTCAGAGCTTGAAACTTTTTGCTGCTGATTTTTGTTTGCGATTAAGTGGAATCCGGCATCAGGCATGAGGCATCGGGCCTGAAGGGAGCGATAGCTGAAGCAGGGAAACAGGTACCATTTTGGCTGTCAATCGGAGATAAATGTTTTAATTAATCTCACAGCGCTGACTGTTTTCGATGTCGATGTCGTAGCAGTTAATTCTGGTGCCATATTTCAAGGATTGGCAATGAATTGCCGATTCTACGTTCTGCGTCCTCTATTCTGTATTTATAATATTCTTCTTTTTTTTTTTTGTCTTTCTTTCTCGGAAATGGTTGAACGACCAGCATTTTGGCAAATGATTTAATTCTATTATGCATTGGATTGGATTGTTGTGTAAGAGGCTGGGAAATTTAAGATTAAGACAAAACAAATTACTAAAGCCCGAGCATAATGGCGTAGGCTAGAGAATTAAGTATTTACAGTCTGTTGAGCAAAAACAAGTCACTCAGGGGTTTGTAAAAGTATATTTGTTATCTAGTCGGTTTAAATTCTTTTTAAATTGTTTTTAAGATATTTATAACTTTGAGTTGGCAGCACTGGTTTCAGTGACATTGGAAATATTTTGTCATCTAACATGTGATTTATCTTTAGTTAAGTTCACCATTTCATCATAAATCGACTGATTCCTGAACGTGAACAATTGTACAGAAATTAGGTGAATGGGTTCGACATGAGATTGCCGTTGATCCCGGTTTTCACAAGAAAATATTGTTCAGCAATGAAGCTCATTTTTAGTTTGAATGGCTGCGACACTAAATAAAATTGCTCATTTTGAGTATAGATAATGCAACATGTAACACAACCGGCGTTAGGAAATAACACCCAAGAAAATATCGCCCAAACTGATTTGGAAATAACGCCCAAAAAATTGTTGAACAAATTGTTGTTGTATTTATTTTTCCATTTTGTGTTTTATTTCCTTGTTTTAGTTTGTTTTTATAACAGGAAATAATGCCCGAAATATGAAGCTGAAATTATGTAAAAGGAATTAAAGCCCAAAATAAGAATAACCGCCCAAAAGTGCAAGTACAAAAAGAAAAAGCACCCAAATAGGGGAAATATCACCCAAAATTTTATTTTTCAAACAAATTTTATTTTTCAAACAAATACTTTTGTATACTGTCTACCACTATTTGCCTGCATAATGGACACATACAGTTTTCTTGTATTGAACAATATCCTTAAGATGTGGAAATTAACTTCGGTGCGTGGGGGGGGGGCGACGCGGGGGGCACGTGGCTCTGCGACCGCAGTGAACAGGCGGGAGCGTGCCGTCGCGCAACCGAAGTTAATTTCCACATCTTAAGGATATTGTTCAATACACTTTACCAGAGATTAAGTAAATGTTACATGCTTCAAAATTTTTTTGGGTGATGAGGACCAAACATTTTTACTTAAAATAGTGCTTGGAAATTACGCCTAAAATTTTAGAAATATAGCCCAAATATTGCAAAAACAATTTCCATATAAAATTTTTGGGCGATATTGCCATTTATTGATTTGGGCGATATGGAATTTTGGGTGTTAAGCCAAAACTTTTGGGTCTTATTTCCTTTTTACTTGCGATTATAGGTACTATAAGGCAAGTTATGCATTCGTAAAAAAAAAAAAAAAAATTCTAACAATCAAACATGACATTACGATGATAGAGAAGTCGAAAAAAGTGGGTCCGACAATTCTGTCTGTCTGTCTGTCTGTCTGTCTGTCTGTCTGTCTGTCTGTCTGTCCGTGTGTCTGTCTGTATAGTTACCTACAGCCTAAACGGCTGGACCGATTTGCTTCAAACTTGGTACATAGTATTATTATGACTCCCTACAGAGGGGTTTTTGGAATTAGCATTCTAGCTCCAAAACTAACGGTACCTGCCATACGATTTTTTCTGAAAAATTAATTTTTCTCAAAAACGGCTCCTACGATTTTGATAAAACTTTCTGAATTGTGTTTTCTGTGCAAACTTTATGTTTTGGTTGGAATAGATTTTTCGGGAAAAGTCTTATAACGGTACCTCCCATAGGACCGGTTTTTTGAAATCCGATTTTCTCGTAAGCCACTTGACGGATTTCGATGAAACTTTTTATGTAGAAGCCCTCTTATAAAAGAAATAATATAATTTCGAAAATTTTTCAAAAAAAGTTTTTTTGAGTTTTTTAAAAAAGTTTCAAAATTTTTTTTTAATTTTAGTTTTTTCCAAAAACGGTTTAATCTACAATTTTTTAATTTTATTTTTATGATAAAAACTACAAAGTGCTAGAAGTTGGCATACTCAAAAAAAATTTGGAATATATTTTCGAAAAGTTTTTCAAAAAAAACTATTTTTTGAAAAAACTGGTCCAACGATTTTGAAAATTTTTTTCGTAAAAATTCAAAAACGTAAAAGAAACCTGATGGCTTACTTCATTTTCTCCAAAAAACGGTTAAGGTATTGATTTTTAAGTGATTTATAAAATTTCATATGATTTTTTCAACGCTTTTTTCCCAAAATCTCAAGCACCCAAGACCATTTTAACACATTAGAGCAAGTTCGTACGACCCAGTCGTGCAGTTTATTTTTCTTGATTTTGGGCGTTACAAATTTTTTTTGGGCGTTATTTCCAAATCAGTTTGGTCGATATTTCCTTGGGCGTTATTTCCTAACGCCAACACAACCACCATAATTTATTTGTTGAAGATATCGTCTGGAGTTGGCCTCCAAGATCGTGCGATTTAACATCGCTAGACAATTTTTTTCTTGGGTATGAGAAGTCACTTGCAGTGTTGGCAAGTAAGTTACATGAAGTAAGTTACTCGTTTAGTTACGCGTAACTAATATGAATTAGTTACGCCCAATATTTGGCGTAACAAATGTAACTAATGTAACTAACTGTAACTAAATAAAACTAACTCTAACTTAATAATAAAAAAATTAAAAAAATCACATTTCATCCTGAATCCCAATCGACTATTGACGAAATTTTTTTACTACCAAGGGCAACGGCAAACGGCAACCTGGCAAGGAATTCATATTAAAATTACTATGTTCCTGATGAAAAGGAAATCTAATAAAATGTTATATTCTTGGAGCATACAATCGATTTTTACTTACATTAAAATGTTTCCCTTCTTTATTGAGATTCTTGGACATTTCTTTTTTTATTGCGATTTTTTTTTTTTTTTTTTTGTAAATTCAGATTTGATCTCAATTTTCAGATTTGGCTCGTCCAAAGGAAATCAAACGGGATCTATTTTGTTTTATTTTAAAGGTTAGGTTAAAAGTATATCCAGTCGCCAGACAAGCACCTACATCGACAGTTTTTTAATTTGACAATGGTGAAGCTTGTGATACTCTGGCGGCAGTGCTGCGTGAAAATGGAAATTTCTAAATAGGTATGATATATCGTACCAACAAAATGTCCAATTGAAACGTGTCAGTAAAGTCAGTGCCAAACTGCTAAGAAAAACAAACAAATCTGGTGATAAAACAAAATCTTCTTTTATATTATACTAGCTGACCCGGCGAACTCCGTACCGCCTTTTTTTTTAATACATTTTTAGTATTTTCGAAATTCCTAAATTTTTTGATTTACTATTTATACATGTCTGAGCTCCACACGAGTTTATAATAGTTGGCTGGGGAAAGCTAACTCTTGCAGTAAATAAAAATCAGTTGAATTATAAAAAATTCTATTATATTCAAGCGTTTGATGTACCGAAAGTGATTTACCTGTCAAATAAAAAAGTACCGTAAATTTTACACGTTACGTACTTAATGATAAAAAAATGAAACAATATTCCGTTTACAATAAACATTGAAATTTTAATTAAATGTAATTATTGTAATGCCTTATAGTGTACAATATTTTTTGTTTTTTTTTTTCTGGAGAGAAGATAAATAGAGCCGATGGTTTGCCAACTCTCGAGCACGCAACGTACAGCTGTTCATGTGAAAAGCACGGCAATTCAAGATTAATTCCGCACACTTCTAATGATTGGCCTTGTGATTTATTAATCGTCATTGCGAATTCAAGGCGCACTGGAAACTGAAAGTGTTTAAATTCAAAAGAAAAGTCAGTAGGCATTAGTCGTATTCTTGGAATAAGCACATCCTCGCCTTTGAAATTTCCTATGATTATAGTAGCTTCAATCACAGCGAGTCTTGTTCCATTACACAATTTTGGCTGATTCAGATTGCGTGGAAAAATTATCACAGATCCAACCTTTAGATGTAAGTTATGTGGCGGTAGGCCTGGCAAGTCTAATGAATTTAGGAATTCTGTTGGATAATTGACTACTTCATTTGGGTCAATAATGGAATCAATCGACCTAAATGAATGCATTTGTCCATCAATTTGACTCTGAATTTGTATATTTAAATCATCCACATTCTTATTTCTCGCTGCTAAAATAGCTCGTTCACTCAACCAAGCATGATTTTCATAATTCGTACCAATATTTGGGAACACTTTCGATATTAGCTCTTCTTTTGACGTTGTGAATTGACAAAAGTTTGGTGGAAACGAAATAACGCCAGAAGAAATGTCAAGAGTGATTTTCCCATTGCCAATATCTAATAATGCATTTGAAAACACTTCCGCTGATATGTCGTTTTGTAACGCCACTCTCAAATTGATTGCTAACTTCAAAATTTTCACGTGTCTCCATAAATTTGATGATTTCAAGCAAGCATTTAATTCATCAGCAGCTGTTGATCTAGGAATAACTGGCAGCGTTTGGCGAAAATCTCCAGCCAGTAGAATCATAGTCCCTCGCTTCACTGGTGGCATTTTTTTTTTATTATAATATATCACCACGTATTAATTCACACAATTTTTTTTTTTTTTTGAAAGAAGGAAATTAAATCTGTCAAAATCATAAATAATAATTTAAAAAAAAATTAAGTGATTAAGAAAAAAAAAATAAATTGAGTAGTATTTATTTTTTAAATAATGAATTATTGTACCCCGATGCATTATTTTTTAAAATTTTCTTTTATACAAACCTTCTCCTGACAATAACAAACACACACAAAAAAGAATTATCTAATTATCTGGAGTCTTTCGGAAGTTATGGAGGAACATACATTTTTGCGATCCATTTTTATATATATAGATTAAAGACAAGAAGGCAATCAACCAATATTTATGTAATACGAGTATTTGGCTTGTTTTCACGGCTACAGGCGACGGTAAATTCATGCATGTGTAAACCCCGCAGTAGTTACCTGCGCCGCCGGTGAATCCACTCATATTATAAACCCTTCATTATTGTCAAATAAGAAAGAGAAAAGACAAAGAGACATTTTGGACCTACAAAATCCACGCTCCCTTCCTTTCTTATTTTGAATTACTCGGTAGCACTTACTTTGATGTCAATGTCAAATATATTAAATTAAATTTAATTAAAGCATAATGTGAATTGAATATTTAACATTATGTGATTTTCTTTAGGTACGTCAGATCATGTTTTTTTTTTGCTGTCAGATATAATGTGAAATCCTAATCTGTTTTTCCTTTGGTCACAGATCATATTTTTTTCATTTTAGATCAAATCTCAGTTCAAATCTTTGACATTAAATATGAGACCAGAGAAAGAAAGGAAAATCTATTGTATGGTCCAAGAATATAATATTTTATTAGATTTGCTTTTCATCAGGCACATATAGTATTATTATATTATAAATTTTTTTTTTTGCATAAATATAGTAATTTAAAAACATATTCCTTGCCAAGTTGCCGTTGCCACAGCTGGCAGCTGGCCCGACGGCAATTCATCAATCATCCAGCTTTGCCCTTTGCGTCATTCGATCGGGTTTGTGGACGGATTTTCTAAATTTCAATTTAACATAAAATTTGAGTTTTTGTATTTGACAAATTCTATTACTTATAGTTAGTTACATTTAGTTACAATTAGTTACATTTAGTTACAATGGTTACATTAGTTACATTAGTTACATGTAACTAATTAAAATTTCAAAGTTACGCGTAACTATCCAACACTGGTCACTTGGTTCACTGGTCATATGAGTCGTAAATCGTTGCTATTTTTTCGTGGTAAGGTGGTGGGAGGGGGAGATTGTTAACCAAATGCATTTGTTTTTTTTTTCCTGATAATAATGGTTTTCCTTTACATGAGCCTCTGAAGTGGAGACCACTGCATAATGTTGTGATTTTATGGATTTTTTTCGAGTAAATCAAGCTTTGTTGCAAAAAGTGGTACACAAAATGTTCTAACGTCTATAATGGGTTCTCGATCTTGGGCGAAGTTACAGTAAACATGTAAGACTTTCATTTTGTAACTGTAACACGGTGCAAAGATCTCGTCTTAGATCTTGCCTTTAGTTTGATTCCACTATTTATTTATTTACCTTCGAAGAGCTCAAACTCAAAACGTTGGCGGTTACGCCGTCGTTTGCCTCTATAAGAGCGAACGCTACCTTGCCCTATCATATCGCCATATCAGCATTATAATTTACTGCCTAAACATTCAAATGTATCTCATATAATTGTGTCAACGAGGGCCATGCAGTAACATGAACCCTAATATTTTCGTTCGTTGTTTGTCGCTTGCATTCGGTCATTCGCTTCATAGTATGGCATGCACATGAAAGTATCTCATGTATCGGAGGCAATGAACTTGAAGAATATTTCTATGAATGCTTATCTTATTGTATGAATGGGCGACGTATTTTTATGGATACAAATGACATGGTTTAGGTTGCTATGACGTAGCAAGGCAAAGAGAGATATGGCGCCAGGCGTGTGCTGTGAGGTTTCAATTATCGAAGCTCCGGACGATAAATGATCACTGGTGCGATCCCTTCACAACGGTTTTTCCTCGTTTTACTTCTTTTTTAAAACCAAATAGTCTTGCTGTCTAATGCAAATGACTGCCGCGTTAATTGTGAGCTTTGAAGCGACAACATTTAGCCTTAACCACCTGTACAGCCTTAACCTTCCAAAAATATGGGTTGAAATTAAAAAAAAAATTTAGCCGTCACGGGACGCCCGTCAGATGTGAAACATTCAAGCTTACATTAAAATTAATAATTTATAAAAAACATCAAAGAAAATATGGAGTGAAATAATTTTTAATACGACAGAGAGAGAGAGAGAGACATGCAGAACAGAAGATAGACGAATACACAAACATATACCAATAGCTCACAGTTATTAGTTTTGGCGGTCCCCCATCTAACTTCTAACCACGCGCAACGATGCTTAATTTCGCTGATCTATCGGGAAGCGCTGCTTTATCAGAGCCAAGGCCGTTGACATAATTTTTAATAATTTAGTGTTTCGTTTATAAAATCAATATGTTTGTCTTATTATTTTATTATAATAACAATTGTTACAGATTATATTCATTTATAAATAGGAACACAATTGTATTCAACCCACTCATCAAATCCCCCTCACCCCCGCCACCATACACTCAGCCCACCTGCTACTACCAACCAAACTTCCACCATTTTTGACAAATTTTTCCTCACTGCCCCTCTACACCTAATCCCTACTACCAGTCCACCTGCAACCACCTACCAAACACCTTCCATTTTTGTGGACTCCTCCCCTCAAACCAAGTCCCACACAACCACCATACACCTAGCCCAAGCCCATCTGCAACCACCAACCAAACATCCATCATTTTTGACAACTTTTTCATCAACCCCCACCACACCAAATCCCCCCAATTAGCAACCCCCCCTGCCATCCCTCAACCCCGACCACCAACTCCCAACCAACTTACCCCCCATGTTTGTAAATTTTGTCTCACCTGTCCCCAACACCCTCCTCCACCTCCACCAACACAATCTTCAACCACCAACAAACTACCCGTCATTTTTGGCAATTTATTCCTCCCCCTACCTACACCGAATTCCCCTACCAGGAACCACCCACCCCACCTACAACCACCCACCATGTTTGTCAACTTTTTCCCCACCAACGACCCCAACCTACAACCACCCAACACTCTCCAGTTACACTTTGAAAAATTTTATCGAGCGTCATGCCATTTTTCGTGACGATTACGATCGATTTTACTGCCTAGGCGCCAATAGATGTTTCACATCAAAAATTAAATCATTCGATATTCAGCAAAAGAAACTCAGAATAATTATTCAAACAAAAACTAGGGATCACGGTCTTAGTATAAACTAGGCACTCATAAAAATACTCAAAGATTGACCGCCAATTAGGTAAGCTACAAAATACCTTACACAATTCCTAAATCCAGTTGTTCATCATCGGATAAAAGTTTTAAAACTATTTTGCTCATTTCGTGTTTGCACATTAAACCGCCGATTATGTGGATTATAATTATAGTTACCTAATCCATTGACACAGGTAACTATAATTATACCTAATCCATTGACCTGTAGTACCCCGTGGCGTAGTGGTTAGTGTGTCGGACTGCTACGCCGAAGGTTCAGGGTTCGATCCCTGACGTTGCCACCTTAAGTTTTTTTTCCGGGGTACTGCCTCTTGCGAGGAAGTGACAAATCCTCCAAGAGTAATTAATGTCATGGAAAGTGCTTCTCTGTTAGCCGTTCGGATTCGGCGGTAAAATGTAGGTCCCTTCCATTCCTGCAGAATATCAACGCACACACAGGAATGGTTGAGAGTGTAAGTCACAGGCCCCGGCCCCGCTTGGAGCTGTTGTGCCAACAATTTATTTTTTATTTTTAATCCATTGACCTAGAGTTTTAAACTTAAGCCACTGGAACTGAAGTAACTAAACGAAATGAAAATGTTCCAAATAAATATGGCTGAACAAGTCCCCCGTTATTATGAATAGTCGCCATTGTGGTAGAGTTACCAAATCAGAATTTTTAGATATATTATTATTTCTTATATAAAAAAAAGTAACATCATTTTATTTAATGTGAAGTCGCTTTTACCACAGACTGTACTCTTCCTTTGAGTTAATCGCCCGCTTTCATAATTAACAAGGGCAACTTACCGAAATGATGACAGAAAGATAAGTATACCTGTCAGGAGGCTCAAGTTCAAGCTCAATACTTTTCCTTTATTTTGCAATTATAATTATTATTAGTATTTTCCTGAGGCTTTAGCTTTCCAAATATTTTATGCACGAATGAAACTTCAAAGTTTTTCCCTTGTCAGCCTCAAGCAAAGCGTGATTAGATAAATCGCCTTATTTATCCTTGAAAAACAAGGCTTTCAATATCTACTTATCATAACGTTTACATCTATCTACAAGCAAATAGATTTACATTTTCAATTACTTTACCAAAGAAGCGGTATATTCAATTATAGTTAACGCTTTGGTAAATATTGACATTTTCAATTAAATACAATCAAATCGCTTAACGGTTTTGTAATTCTATTGACACAAGTCACCGGGATACAGCTAAAACGCTATAAAAAGGATAACAACAACTAAATTTTGGTTGTGTTTGTGTTGAGTATAGCGGATATTCATAACCCGTTATAGAAGAATAAAACAAATCATGTGCGGTTCGTCTGAGTTGTTGTGGATTTTAAGTGAGTCAAAGGATATTTTTTATTATTTTTTTGAATGTCCTTTTTTTTCTCTTCTTTCATTTTAGTTTCCAAGTATTTTGTGGATTTTGAAAGTGTCCTTATCGTTCACAATTCATCATCGTCAAGTGAAATAATTCAAGGATATGTGAAAGCAACGCAATCATCTTTTCAAAATCTTACCCAACAAGGACGTCTAGTTGGACTACATTGGATAAACGTTGCAGGATTGACGAATCAGTCGAGCTTCAATGAGTTGATGTTGCAGCAAGTCGACTTGGGAATACAGGTTACAGGGTGTAGAATGTAGGGTATACCTATACAAAGAAAGGACGACTAAAACAACGAGATGAAAGAGGACGATGACGATGAGGATGACGACGTGTTTTAATTACTTTCACACAAAATTCATATAGTGTAGTGTATCCTTTTTAGTATAAACCTTTTCTCCATCACACAGGGCTACATCAGTATCCTGCCGAGTGTGGTTGAGTTTTTGCACGCTCGTTCGTATGCCACAGAGCACTCACTGCTTCGTCTGAAGGACAAATTTTATCTCTTCTTGTCGGACGACACCAACACCGGCACCGTCACCGACGGCGACGAGGAGGAGCAACTGGATAAAAGTCCAAAAGATGTCCTTGCTCTGGAGATTTTGAAGCGTAAATTTGTTATATACCTACTTCTTCTTAAAAATTTTCCAATTTTCTTTCATTTTAATTTTTCTTTTCTCCCCCAAACCCCTGCTTTTTTTATACTTTGCTCTCCAAAGTCCTTTCAAGTTATATCCTGGTGCTGATGGTGTTGTATAACTTTACCTATTCCTATATCCTTTGAAACTAATTGCCTTGGGTTAAAGTGAAGTGCGCTCGTGTATTTTGTTTCTTGTTTGCAGAAAAGGGACCAAAAGACTGACTGATTGGTGAGAATTAGTTTCATGTAAGGTATAGGGATTGGACATTCATGGTCGCACTTCACTTAGAATCCTTAAACAAAAAGGATACGAAAAAAAAAAAACTAAAATTGTATGCAACCACAGATATCTAACCATTCTCTGTTTTTTTGTGTTTCTTTGAATGGCATTTCTTTTGCGGACAGTTTATCCCCACCACCTATTAGTATCGGCAAGGAAATGTCCTGATTTAGAACTATGGACACAAAAGTATGCTGGCATTGAGGACAATTTGGATGCAATGTATTTGGATACGTATTATTTCGAGAACAGAACTTTTGCCAGAAACGTGGACTTATATCCAAATAAATTGGTCAATATGTTGGGCCGGACGATGGCAGTGGCTTCTGTGACTTACTTTCCCTACGTTATAAGTTACTTTGGAGTAAGTCTTTACTTAAGCTACTCGGTTATAGTTGGATGAGTTTTTTTTTGTGTGTTTGTGTTTGTGGTGTGATTGTGTGGCAAATGACTTTTGTCATTGGCTTTCTTTCGGAAATTGGAAAGGATGTTTTTTTTGTTTGTGTTTTCAACAGTATTTTTGGTTGGGTTTGAGGTTTCTTTTGTAATCATGGGAATCTTATAGCACCTAGTTGGGAATTTTTTTTTTATTGCCAAAGTAAGATTAGATTAGAAGTGCAATTGGTTTTTGAAAGAAAGTGTCAGTAACACCAAGAAAAAAAAGTAGGTGGAGGAGAAGAAGCAACAGCTTTTGCCTATTAAAAGTTGTAACATCATTGGCACAATCAAGGACTTAATTGGTTCGGAATCAAAAAAGAAAATGTGGAGGAAATCAATGAATACTTAACGTTTGCAATGAATGTCCTGGAAGAAGAGTTCATGCCCTTTTATTGAGGACCTGTAATCGTGCAAGTATACAACTGCTTCTTTTGATATTATTAAATTCAGAATAGGGGAAAATTTGAAAAGAGTTCAGAATTTTTCAAAATGCTTAAAATCTCTAAGCGACAGCAGTTTTCAACTCTCCAAAATTTGGCAATCTCCCCATCCATGTGGTTAATGGAAAAATATGGAGTCCTTGCTTGCCCGACTGTGGCTCTCGATAAGATTTGAAAAGAATTCAAAGCCAGCTCAACAAGACCTCCGTTGAAGAGCTCATCAGGCTGATCAACATATAGCCGTGGAGTTTAGCGTTACCATATCCCATTTCTGGATATCCCAAGACACTTATGACAAATTCACACATCGGAAGTAAGCATCAACTCAGAAAATGATGGTCATGATTGGTGTATACTGATTCTACAGAACGAGTAGAGAGCATTTCATAAGACACAGCGTCGTTTGAGACATGATAATCGGGAAATTGTGGACAAACTTGCGGAGAACGCAGAACATTGTTCAGGAAGAGGGCATGTTAAGGAGCTGCATGAAATCACAAAGCACATTGTTGAACAGCTGAGTGGCACTTTAACTAAACATCCCGTCTAAGATTTGAACAACAACATTTGGCAACGATAGAAGATCAGCTGCAAGGGTGGAATAAGCACTTTTGTGCACCACGACCCAGACCACGCAATCCACAATTGAACAACATGCACAGGTCTTCTAGGGATACTTACACCAGCCCCGATACAAATAAGAGATAAGTAACGTGATTCATCCTTAAAAGTTAAACTTAAGCATCTGGACTTGATAACTAAAAGAGGCTTTTCACGAGATGGAAATTTACCCAAGGGACTGGAAGGATGGAATTATAGCAAAACTTCCAAAGAAAGAAACCTTCAGAACTACAATAACTGGGGAAGTATTACCGTTTTGTCCGTTTTAACGAAGCAGCCATTGTTGTCGAGAGGATAAAGTCAAGGATCGATTTTAGGTTCAACCAGGCATCAAGTGAGTTTTCGCACTGGTCGATCGTGCTTTGACCACATCAACACCTTGTAAATCATCCCTGATCATACAATGTACTGACCGTACAGCGGTGAGTACTTCACGTTTGTAGATTTTGTGAAGGTGTTTGATTGAGTAAATCGTGACTACATTTGGAGATAGCTTACTGCGAGAGGTATCCCTGAAAAAATTGTCGCTGTTATTAAAGAGCCTTGTAACAACGCAAGGTGTTTCGGTTTGCACAATGGACAACTTTCCAATTCCAAATTGATGGGTGTCGAGGAGTGAGATAAGAAGTTTTCTTTTGTCTGATCTTGCTGGCAATTTGTCAAATGGAATCTTCAGGGCAGTAATAGATGGTAAAAGGATTTAGCTCAATCTCAAGTTATTCAATCGTGGCTAAGGCCAGATGCGGCAAATCAGGACAGGTGGAAGGGATTTGTTGCTGCCCTATGCTGCAGAAGAAGTTCGTCCCGATACCGCAATTTACCGCAATATAAGTACACAAAAGAACTTGGTGGACCAAATCGACCACATTGTGTTTTCAACTCTGCTGGCTGCATCCAGATCTACTGAAAGTCTGAGAGAGGTACCGCTTGCTGTAATGGTAAAAAAGACAAGCGGAACGTTGATTTTTGATTGACAAATATAGCAAGGGGTTGAGTCTTCTTACTGGTGCTCCAAAGGATGCAATTTTTGAAAAAAATTGAGTACAGTACTGGCTGAATGGAGAATGCCCTTTTACTCAAAGGGAATAATACAAAAGATTGTGATCTTCCAATTAGAGTTCTGCAAGGGTAAATACCATCTCCAATATTATTTTGTTAAGAGCAAATTTGACTTAACAATGAGTTAACTATGAGTCCTGTCTTTTATTGCACAAAATCATCGACTTCAAAAAAATATGGTTACTTCCCAGATCAGTTGCCTCCATTTTCACAGGCCAAATGGTGTCTTCCAGCACTTTGGCGATCCTCAGGGTTGGAATGGAAGGCTCGGGAAGCCGGCCCTTATTCGTCCACATGCCCAGCCATGCCGAGGTATTTTCTGCTTTCTATTCTGGTTAATTTCTACCTCCATTGATGCGTGGAGCGCCGAATACCACCGGAAGAGTCTTTCTTTTAAAGCACCCTAACCACCGTTTGATTCGAGGTCCACATGTCTTTCCAGACTGGCATGATAAGGGTGTTGTATAATTCCTTTTTGGTCTTTTGATAGAAAGCTTTGCTACTCAGATGCCTTCTAAGTCCGAAGAAACAGCGATTTATAAGTGACTGATCTCTTCAATGACATTGTTTTGAGAGGTTATAAATGAACCCAAATAGACAGTCTTTGGCCACTTCAAAGTTATATCTGTCCAGCGTGACGTTTTGTCCGAGAGTCTACGGTGATGATGTTCTGCACCCGAGAACCCACTTTTGTTGACTCAATTTCAATACTTAGCAAATGGTCCAACGACAGCGCGCATTTTTCTTCCAATGATGTCAATATAATCACCACAGCCAAGTAATTGAACGAATCTTTACAAAAAAATTCCACCGTTATTGTTGAGTGTTGACATCAATTTGGCCTCAAGAAGGATCTTGAAGTGGTATACCGCATCATCTAGTGCCAAAGCTATATTGAGACAGTAAAGAGAGTCAGTAGGGTTCTTCTCAACCTTCATAGAGCGCAAGTCCTCTATAGTCATTAGTCATCCTGCACAGACCACCCTGTGAGTTGGCAGGGATGCCAAGGTGTCAAGTCGATAAGATGATGGTGAGTATTGTTCTGGGATTCTTTAGGCTTAGCCGGATTTTACACCGATAGGTGTCTGTTCACACGTGAAAGGGCTCAGACGTTCACAAAGAAAAGCCAAAAAGATTTCATGAGATATATTAGAGTATCCACTCTTTATTATGGATAGGGCACTCACTGTTGAGGTTTCATTCATCAGGCATAGTTTCCAGATTGTACTGATGAGTTGGTGTTGATGTGTGCTACTCAACAAGTCGGTAAATGACTTGCTGCTGTGAAGAGTTCTGCTCCAGCAACCTTATAAAACTTTATATTCTTCGTGGTTGAGTGGACGGAAGTTTTGTTCATCATCGTCCAAATTGTTGATCATTCTGGTTTTCTTCGCCGTTCAACAGTCTTCAGAAGTGTCCTTTCCAAATTCTCAGCACCGATTGCGCATCTTCTACGACATTCCCATCCTCCTCTCTACAGGTTTCCACTCAGGCTTTGTAGCCCTTGGACTAATGATTTACCCTTTGGTAGAGGATCCGAACATTGCTTCAGCCATTCTGACGTTGCAACTCTCAGGAAACACGCTGTCAAAAGTTCTGGCGGTGTTTTGAATAAAATGCTGATTCAGATCTTGAAACCAAAGCGAGGAAATGTTGACTTTGAGGATAAACTAAGGAAAGAAATATGTGTTCTATATTTCGGGATTTTTGAGAATAATGTAATGAAGTAGTTGAAACTTTTTTCCTTTCAAAAAAATAGTCCGCGATGCTGGTGACAAAGATGAATGTTTTGGTTTTGATAAGGCCAGCACTTCTTTGGAAATGCACTTCATGTAATGCAGTTACGGCTACAGCTTATACGGACCGCGAATCTTTCAAGCTCGAAAGAAATCACATGAGCCATGACTGTTGATATGAGTCTAGAAGACCAATGGCAGCTATGTGAACAAGCCATAAGAAACGTGATGTCAGCTGTCAGGAGTGCTGGCCTTCACACAATCACCTCCGAGAAATCTCTGGTTTGATTCCGAATGTGCTTATAGGATGAAGAAAGAGCAAAATAACGCTCCAAATTTCGAAAACCTGACGTGATTTTTTATCGGTAAAGTAGTGTGAAATATTATTTTACAAAAAATAGATTCTTTGAGGACATGAGATGCTTCCAATCCGAGCATATAGACTCAGATAGCAGTTTCACCTTAAGGAAATTCTGAGATCTCCGTTAAATTGGTAACGCTTACAACACATAAATACGACCCAGAAATACGTCATACCAAAGCTTTTCGTTTAATCATGGTGGTTTCAAAATATGGGCGGGGATACAAAACATAATTAGTTTTTGGGTCTTCCCTGGTTGTCCCCGAACATTAGCTTAAATAAATGAAATAAAGATGGACGTTATGAAAAGTGTGTTGTATTGTAAGCTTTAAAATTTTACGACAACTTTACGATAGTCGAATTTATGATTTTACATTGATATTGAAAATCAAGTACTGCACTGTGTTCTTTTAATTTCTTAGCGTGAAAATAACGGTGACGTTAACTGCATCGATCCAACTCTACCAAACAAAAGTATCATTTACACCGGATCGGAAGCAAATATTGTCTTAACATTTTGTGAGCTGCGGAATTGTACGGTGAAAGTTATGCCATGTGAGTTTTTTATTTCACTTCAAAGTATAAAATATTATTAAACTTTTCCCGGATCCTTCACAATAACGCAGTTGGCAAGGATAACTGGGGTGGAATATATGAAAATGGGTCATCAAATGGAATGATTGGTTACGTTTATCGAAAAGAAGCCGAATTCGGTATAGGCTGTTACTACAATTGGTACGATGACATCTTCGAAACGTCAATTGCTGTGGCTAGATCAGCTGTGAGCATTTTAGGACCAGCACCATCGTGAGGAGTTGTCTTTTTGAATTTCATGTTTCTGGAACTGAAAGAATCTGTTTCCAGGCTTTATCCAGCTTACATGACTAACATTTTACCATTTAGTAAGCTGATCTGGTCTCTTGTTATACTCTCAATTATTTTCAGTTCGGTAATGATGCATGTGATAAAGGTCTTCTCGTTCCAAATGGAGCACCGAGAATTGAAAAGGAAACCGGAGTTCAAACACATTTCTTCGTATCTGCTGACATTGCTCCAAATGATAGCAATATTTTTTCAGCAATCGTTTTCCCAGTCCAAGTAAGTAGCTTCCGGAAATATTGGCCAGAACTTCGGAAATAGTACCGGAACAGTTTTTATTCGAAATTCTTGTATTATTTCCACTGTTCTGATTTCCAGGATCCTGAAAATTATTTCCGTTTGTCTCTTCCTTCAGGCTGGATCGTTTTGCTGCTCGGTTTTTCCTGAGTACATTGCTCTTGGCTGGAATTACTCTTGAGAACACTTACAGTGGTCAGCTTAAGTCCTTACTGACAGTTCCACTCTTCACCGATCCGATTGATACAATCGAAAAGTTTTCGGCTACCACTTGGAAATGGGGTGCTCCTGCTTCAGCCTGGGTAATGACCATATCTGAGTCTGACATTTCGTATGAACGGATAATGGCCAAGAAATTCGAGATTCAAAACTACGGAGTACTGAAGAATGCCACTTTCAACGGAAACTATGGACTTGGAGTGGAACGATTGCATTATAAAGGTTTCACTTTTGGGGATTATATTGTAGAGGGCGCTCTCAATCAAATGATTGCAAGTTTTGTTTTTTTTTCCCAAATTTTTTTGGAGTGATTTATTTTTTAATCGTTTGGTAATACTAGCTCATCAAGGATGACCTGTTTTTTGACTGGACACGTGCGTTTGCTGTGAGGGGATGGCCGCTTATGGATGACTTCAATACCCATGTATTATGGTGCTTTGAGCATGGCTTGTACAAGTATTGGGAAAGAAAGGTTGGTTGTGTTCAAATTTTTGGTGGATAATGATTTTGAACTGTTTTTTTCCTTTTCTTTTTGTCTAGTATACAAATAAATACTTGGATGAAAAAACTCAAGAAAACCTTCAATTTCTAGACGCTGGCCATACTCCAAAATATCCACCATCAACATTGTCAATAGCCAATATTTCGGGACCGTTAATTGCGCTTGTTCTGGGATACACTTTTGGGTTTTTGGTGTTCTGTTTGGAAATATTTGCAGGACAAGTTAAATTAAACTGACAAATTTCGAAGAAAGATATTTGGCGTATAGAGATGTCAGTTAAGTTAAACTCAATATAATTGGAAAATATTCTTATATTTTGAAACACTTTTATTTGTTTAATAAAATGGAAGTTATGGTTTACTTTGTAATTGAGTTCCGGGCGCAGTCAACATCGTGAGTCGTGACACCCCAATGAGCTATAGGTCAGTGTGTCCTCTCACTACTAGTCAAGGAAGTGAAATAAAAATAGTTAACGGATGACCCTTAAAAGGGCCAACGGTAGCTCTCACATCTCGTTTTGGTGATTTGAACTGGCCCGCAAGATCGCCCGATTTAACCGTTTCAGACTTTTTTTGGGGTTTTTTGAAGTCCCGTGTTTACGTGAACAAGCATGACACTCTGGAAGCCTTCAAGGACAACATTCATCAAGAGTGCGAGAATTAAGTGATGAAAAATGCCATAAAACGAGCAATCAATTGTTACGGCTCCCATTTGGCCGATATCATCGACTTGACCAATACAATTCTTAAGGTTCAAATAATCATAATCAACAAACACAATTGAAGTTTTTCATTTAGAAAAAAAAAGAGCCAAACAACACCGGATGGATGACTTCTTTTAACCCACCCTGTATTACTGCAAGTGCTACAGGGCAAAATGCGGTCTTGTGATAAGAGAAAGGCTTAGGCAAGAAATCTTAAGGCTTCGTGGCACAAGCAAACGCATTTTCACTATCAGCATCAAGCCCAAATTCAATAAAAAGAGAGCTAGAGCTAGAGATCTGGGTCCTTGCCCTCACTGAAGAGAAAGATGAGAGGGCCTTAAAAGAGTTCAACGATCTTCTCGAGAAGAGGTTTGATGAATGCTCGAAGTATGGTACTAAGATTACTCTTGCTGACAGTAACTTTAACGCGAAAATCGAAAATAAGGGTAACTTAAGTTTGACAGTTGGAAAACACCACCTGCATGACAAACACTTCCCATAACGGGATTGAGCTAGCCGACTTTGCCGTGTGGCGAAGTGATATCATTGATAAACATACCGTCAAACAAATTGACCATATTTCGATCGATAGCAGACATTTCACCTATGACTTGAACCAAGAACTTTGAAACGAAATTGATCTAGACTGCTGTAGCGAGCAGCAACTGTGAAATAATTTGATGTTGCAAAGCTGCAATCCCAAGACACCACCCGAACTTTTGTTAACCATGTCTAATCTTCCTTCTCGACAAGCCCGAACCCAGAGGACCAGTATCAACATTGCAAACTGGCCATCAAAAATGCAGCTCCTGATGTGTTGGGCTTATAAGTCGACCACAACGAAACACCTGGTTCGATGGTGAGTTCAGGCTTGGACACCCAGTCAAAAACGAAGCTTATCAGTAAATGCTGCAGGACAGAACCAGTATTGCCAAGAGAGTAATAGCCTTGCGGTCTACCAGCGAAAGAGATAGAAGGAACATCAACTTTTCAAAAGAAAACGAGAATGCTGGAAAAGCAAGAAATTGAATTTATTGAGAGTGCTACGGCAGAAGCAATGTTCAAATGGGTAAAACATTCGTCAAAGGGGTACTACAACGCTTGCTGTAGATATGAGTGTGAGAGTTGCTTTCTAGATGAACAGTCATTGCGGATAATTCGGAAACAATCTGCAGACGGCGAAGACAACCAACTTCTGCTAGAACGGATGGTCTTTCCGTTGAACACTACAAAGCCGCTCAAGGTGACTTGGTGAGGACCATTCGCCAACTCATCTGTACTATTTGGTTGGATGTACCTATGTTGAAGGGAAAATCGAGCCGGATAAAGCATTTCGCATTCCTTTAGTGTGGCTTAAAAATGAGTTACTGTAGTTAACAGTACGTCCGAAATTAGGGTCGAGGGTCAATGAATGGGTTTCCCAGCGATGCAAGTGTTTCTGGGAAATTGTCGAAGGGAATGCATCTGGATATTTCGCTGAAGCACTGTTTCTAAAAGTATCGAAAAAAGGCGAGTCAAGAAACATTACTCAGCTTTGACGGGTGAATTTATTGTCCACTATTAGTGTGGTTTCACTTCAGGTAAGTCAACTACTAACAAAATTTCACATCCGACAGATTTTAGAAAAGACAGAAGAATCGATTTTCAAATTGCCATGACAGCGTAAAAAGAGACGAAATATGCTGTTCCAGCCAGGTCATATCTTGGAATTCCTGTCGAAGTCGTTAGATTGTGTAGAGTGACTTATGCTGCGAAAAACATGGTTAATAACCTGGAAATGAATATGAAAAGCTAAGAGTCAAGTCAATCTAATCGATTAGAAGTCTTAGACATGAGATCATTGCTAAAGTTGGAGGTAGAATGGAGACATAGGGTACACTAATGGAAGATGGAACGGTCCGAAATGTAACTTCTAATCCATTGAACGCATTTTGATAAAAGAGCTTGATGTCAAACTCTCTAAAATTTGTTTGAAATATCCTCAAAATAATCTTACTTCGTCTACTGTTCGCTGAGATATACCATCGTTACCGGAAACCGTATGCTAATCTGATATTTTATCCATGACCTAGGAAAGAAAAAAGTAAGCAATAAGTTTGAGATGGACGAAGGGACTCCTTTTGGAAGTATTGGCTAATGCCGTTTTTCATTCACGGGAAAAGAGACTTCGAAAATAGGACCGATGTGAAAACTTACTATGTGGCTTGGTTATCGTGAAAGCTGACCTTTCCAGAACTATGGAGGAGATATCATTCGGCCTAGCGGATTTGATTCTCGGGATCTGTGTACGTCGAGGTGTTCAAGTACTCCTGCAACTGACGACGTGCGCAGGAGATTTGCCCCATATAACCAAGTACGCTCTCAAGAATAGTTGGAAAAGTGTCATTCTGTCAGTGTCAAATGTCAACGATTGCTGAAAAACTGATCAAAGTAGAATCATAGTTATTGAGCATAGTCGAAACCAAAGACTTAGTGGAGCTTCGATTTTTAAATTTCATATTACAAACTGACAAAGAGGATCTTCTAATGAAACGCCACTACCGCCGCATTATATAATTGCAAAAAAAAATTATTCCATCCGACCACCACACATTAATTGAGGATTTTATTCCTCCCCGACCGTATATATTGGTATATTAGAGCAATTCTCACGGTTGAACAATTCACTTGCACACAAGGCACAACCAATCATCACCACAGAGCATTTCGCTCCTCACCGACCAGTTAAACCAGTTTTACATCATAGTCAAGTAATACAAATAACAACCAATTTCAGCAACAATTACTTGCGATTGCATAGAATGGAATTTTCCATTACATTTTTGTTGTTTGATTTATAATTACCATTATCGTGCATCCAAAATATGCATAAGATAGCCAGTTTGATTCAGTGGAAATCGAATCGGTTACCGTCCGTGACCGTGTGAGTGTGTCAATCTAGTATAGAATATAGTGTATAGTGCCGAACTACAATATTTTGATAAGCTTAGAAGGCAGAGTTGACGTGGGCTTCCAGGTTTTAAAATTAGTGTCCGCTGGCATCTCAGCCGAGAATTTAGTAGCTCCAACTATCTCAGGGTTAAAATAGATTAAGACTATACATTATATTGAAGTTTTAAAAATTTTAATAATATATGTAAATTGTACCCTTGGATTTACATGAAGAATTGTATAAGCATAATATTAAGATTCTGTGAATAAAACAACCTTAACAAATTAATGTTTCTTTAGTAGACCAGACCCTGGACCTGCTGAGCTTACCTCAGCCTAAGATAAAAAGCAAAGCGAATATAAAAAATGTCCTCAAATACACCAGCAAACAAAAGCATCTGCATAACGATTACGAGCAGAATCCTCAATTCCAAGACCCCGACATACCTTCTCAGTTTCACTCAGTCTCAGCGTGAAGAGTCACGCTTAATTGCATTTAAATTGCATTCGAATTAAAAACCAATTTATCATTCTTATCAAGTTCCTTTATGTTTTGTTTTTCCTTTTTTCACTTGCCGGCATAGTGTTTAGGTGAAGGCTAGAATGAAAAAAGGAGCAATTCAATGGATAATTAAACTTCGTCCTTTTTAAACCATAAAAGGTGCTCACAAGTTAAAGTCACTAATTTGGATATGTAATTATTTAGCCGGCGGCGGCGATGGCGGGAGTGAGGTGGTTGCATCCTGCGGTTTCCAATATTCCGAACATAAGTTCTTGCATGAAAATAAAAAACAAATAAATAGGTGAACATTCCACCTTATATAGTAATCGTCCTGGCTATGGTGATGGTAATGGCGGCGGTGTGTATGTTTGAAAAAACAATTATCAACATTCTAAAACAAAAATTACTGCACCTAATTGAATTGGTCGTTGAAAAACGTTGAAACAGAACCTGAGTTCTATTAAACAGCCCTTTGGACTAGGAGTTTGGAGTTTTGGGTTTAGTTTTGGGACAGAGTTTGGGTAAGCATAAGCATTGCAGCGATTGCAACTGTAAGGCAATAATTGAATTTGGTTATAGCAACGTCGCGTCGCGTCGTCCTTATATGGAGTGTCCTCTGGGTATATTAAATGTATAATATATAAAAAAAAAAAAAAATTGTGTGAGTGTGTGTGTGGGGAGAATTAAATTGAATTAAAATTTTATTTTCGGAATTTCGGGACGCAAATACAGGTCTGGGCTGATGGTTTTAAATTTTGCAATTTGTATTATTATTTGGATGTGTTCATTTATGCTGTAGCTCTGTAGTATATTAAATTCATATATGTATCTGTATCTATGTGTTTTGTATAGATACAAACCTGTGTGTGTAAATTATGTGAAGTGAATTATGGTTGTTTTTGGGGGAATTCAAGTGAAATGCCATTAAAATTGATTAGATTGAGAGTGAGGTTATAATTGTTTTAAATTATTCTAATAGATTGCGTGGGACATAATTTTATTGGTAACTTGGGACCTGCGAGTGGTATAATATCATAACGTTTCCAGCATGGTGATAGTGGGACTATGGAAATGAATCGCCAACTTGGGAGTCAAGCAGCGTGTTGTTCATATGTTGTGTTGTAATATGATCTGGGTCATTTATTAAACTTTTGATAACATTTAATTTCATTGTATGTTTTCCAAGGATAATTTTAATTAATGATTGTTTTTATACTCTATGCGTATGAAAAAAAAAAAATTTAATTAAATAAACAAAGGGTACCAATGCATACCCATGTTTTTGAAGGTGGACATTTCAGTGCTGAGAGTATTACACATACGTTTGGTGCTGCTTAAAAGAAGTCTCTATCTTAAAAAATTATCCGTCATTCTCTGCATAACGTCCCTTATCATGAAGAAGACAGATTTTCTGAACTGCTATAATTACAGAGGTATACTTTCTTATTTCCTTATGTTGGCTCAACTAGAGCTTGGTGCTAGACCTAGCCTGATATGTCCCGGATGTCTCCAATCTCGCACTCTTAGTATTTGGGGGTCTCTCTCTAATTGGTCGCTCTATTGAAGATGAGGTCTACCTTGGCCTCTGACTCCCCCATGGTTTGGCGTTAAGGACTGCGAGGTAGTGCGTTAATGTCTGTTCGATCTACATAGCTAAGGCGTCAGTTATAGCGATCAGTAAAACGCATCAGTACATTTCATTTTCTTATTTGTAGTATTTCATACAGATTCAAACGTGTTTTGAAACAAAAAGTATATACCAATAGGTGGCGAATAACACAAATTAATTTATTTAAAAAATATATATTGATTCGGTAATGTATTTTTTACGGAAAACTTATAATCAGATTTTACTGGCAAAAACTCATTTTACGTATCAGCTGATTGTCATGTCACTCAAAATAAAACAACAATTCATTCTAGTTTCTTACTGTTTCGTTCATCCAAAAAAAAAATTCCTTCATCCGGAAATAAATTACTGATACATTTGCGACCAGAAAGAAGAAGAAAAAGACAGGATGCGTTGCTATTACCATTTTTTTACCGACATAATTTTACTGATCGCTATAAACGACCATCAGTAAAAAACTTCTAATTCATTTGTTTTTAATTTTTACTGATGAGTTTTACTGGTCGTTATAACTGACGCCTAAGCCATCTTATTCGATGAATTTGAATTTTTCTGTCTAGGCTTATGTCGCTGTACAGCACGTATAGTTCATCGTTGTATCTTCTTCGCCAAATGATGTGTATGCAAAACTTTTCTCTCGAAGACTCCAAGTGACTTTTCATCCATGCTTCGGCACCATATAGCAGGATCGGGGTGATGAGTGTTCTATACAGTGTCCCGTTGGTTCTCTCGACTGGGCTTTATTCCCCTATTGCATATTCAGCTCGAAGAAACAGCGATTAGCAAGAGTTAGTCTGCGTATGATTTCAGCTCTGATGTTGTTGCCTGTGCTTACAGCAATACCCAGGTAAACAAATTCACTGACTTTCCGAAGTTAAACCTATCAACGTTCACGTTCTGATCAAGTTGGTTTTGTGATTGGAATAGAATAGAACTGACCTTCAATTTTCTTCCGAATATGAATGGCTAACAGAGAAGCACTTTCCATGGCATGGCTTACTCTTGGAAGATTTGTCATTTCCTCGCAAGAGGCAGTACCCCAGAAAAGAACTTATAAGTGGTGTCAGGGATGAAACACAGAACCCTCGGCGTAGCAGTCCGACACACTGCTTTCTATGCCACGGGTTACTATACTGGACTTTATTTAGTTATGGATTTTTATTTGCTACTTTTACAAAAACTTTAAGATAACAACCACACATGACATTACGATGATTGACAAGTCGAAAAAAGTTGGTCTGAAAATTCCGTCCGTCTGTCTGTCTGTCTGTTCGCACCTCTAGAGCCTGAACAGATGAGCCGATGGCTTCAAACTTCTTATTTAGTATTTATTTGGACGTCCCGCGGAAAGTGTTTTTAATTTTTGCTCTAGGTCAAAAAATAGCGGTAATAACTGCCACACAATCGTTAAGAAGAAAATTGATTTTCTCGAAAACGATTTTGATAAAACAAAAAGAATGCTTTTTTTGTTAGAACAATCTGTCTTTAGCTTGGAAAATCCTTTTGGAATTTTTCTTATAGGTACCTAACTGTACCTCTCATAGAACGGGATCTTGAAATCAAGTTTTTCCGTAAACTAAACCTCCGATTCTTAGAACCTTTTGTTTTTTTGATTTTATACATATGACTTTTTTAAATTTGGTTTTCGAAATATATGTTGCAAACGGGTATATTGATTGTTTTTTTAGACGTGCGGTTTTCGAAAAGAACTAAAACGCATATGATTTAATGTTATGGCCAAGAATTTAATATTATTAAAAAGATAAGGGTTTGCGATTATGTTTTAAAAATGATTTCGGGCAAGTGGCCGCCGCGCCTGGCTCGAATTAATTCTTGGGCGATTATGTCGACCGAATATTGAACGCAGTTCGCTATGCGTCGCGGCAAACTGAACCATTATTTTGCTAGTAAACTCGCACGATTTGCAAACATTCTTCAGGAGTAAGTCTATTCGTTATGAAATGGCAAACCGAACTGAGCATAAATCAAGTGACAGCTGTCAAAAAGTCCAGCTACGAAAAAAGTATTGCCAGATTGAAAACCACACGTCTAATAAAACACTCTTTATTCACATACACGAACAAATTTCAAAATATTTTCTCGGAAGTTTACAAAACTTTTCGAAAACATATTATAAATTTTTTTTGAGTAGGTATGCGAATTTCTAAATGTTTCTTGTGTTTACCAGAAAATTAAAATAGAAAAAAATGAACAAAACGTTTTTGAAAAAAAACGAAAATTAAAAAAAAAATTTTTTTAACCTAAAAAATCATATAGTAAATAACTTGCTGGCAAGTGTACAAGCTTCAACGCCCCCTCTCGCTTCAGCAAGTCGGACCTGTCTTTCTTATTGAATTCCAAAACGCTTGGAAAGTAACAAAAACGAGTTCTTTGGAAGTGGTTTAGTTAAAATATCAGCTATCATCTCACCAGAACAACAATATGATAATTGGAGTATTCGCTTCAATCGAAATCCCTTAGCTGATGATGACAGGTGTGGATATGTTTTGTTCGGGCTCCACATCTGTCTGAATCAATCAGCCGAATACATCCCTGATTAACTTCATACATCATAGTTGGCTTGTCTTTTGGTTCATGAAACTCAGCTTGTAGTCTTCGCAGCCACAGTAACTCACGACTGGCATAAGAAATCGCAACGTACTCAGCCTCTGTCTATGACATTGCTTTCGGCTTGACCATGTGATACTGCTGTCTGCAAACTGGAAAACATACCCGCACTAGTAGACTTTCTATCCACCTTATCGCCTGCCCAATCCCAATGTTAGCTAACTTTGGACTGTTTGAAATCGTTGTTCCCAAGAATGCTGTTTCCATTGGTGTAATTGCCGGTGTCGCGTTGAGTAAGTTATACCATTTAAGAATGTCCAAAATTTTGCATTTCTGTTTTAGTTGGAATGTTCTTTTCACGTTCAATTTCAATTCCAACGTATAGTGACTGACATCTCCTAAGTCCCTTATTTTCAAAAATTCTGCAATTTGTTGACTCACTGCTTTTGTTAAGGCTTCCAATTTTGCAGCTACCAACATGCCATCTGTATCGTAGCTCAAGTGGACTGTATAATCGAGATCAATTAATAAATATGTGGAAAGAAATAAAACACGATAATTTATAGTGGAAAAATGTTATAAAAAACCACTTATTAGAACGTTTATTCCTTCACAGTTCAAAATCCTGCTTAAGACTAACTCTCACTCGTGTTTGTTCGCAGAACAAGCACTCTTTCGTTAAGTTCTTACGTTAAGTTTTATTTGCGTTTGATTGTATTTTCTTATACTTATTTGACCATCGAATGCAGAGTTGCGAGGACTCATGCGATTCGATACAGTCCCGGCGAAAACCTACGGTTTTCCACCCCTTTCGCTTTTATTTTAAATATATCTCTGCTAAATACAAATTTATTTTAATATATAAATCATTCAAGCTCCTTGATTGGTAAGATGCCGATCTTCTGTACCGGTGTCGTAAGTTGATTGCTCGCTGTTTGCAGAACCACGCTCCTTATTAGTCCATCGCTGCCTGGTATTAGTTTTAGTATCCGCGCCCTCGCCCACGCTGATGATGGGAAATTGTCTCTCCTGATTATGCAGAGTTGTCCTTCTGTCAAGCCATATTTCTCCTTTCGCCATTTCTTTCTCTAGTATAAAGTAGATAAGTACTCTACCTTCCATCTGCTCCAGAAGAGTGCAAGCATACACTTGCGCTCCTTCCACAATTGTATGCCCTTGGTATTTGGCATCTCATTGTTTATAAACGTTAACGGTAAAACAAGCGATTCACCAACCAAAATGTCCCGGCGTTGACGCCTGCAAATCATCAGGATCATTGCTTAATGGATGTAGCGTTCTTAAATTCAAGATGGCTTCTATCCCAGTAATTAATGTCAAAACCTGCTCAAGTTCATATGCCAAAAACTTCGCTACAACAATCTTCGTCAAATGATATTTCATCGACTTTACCGCTGCTTCGTATATCCCACCTTGATGTGGTGCCGCAGGAGTCATAAACTTCCATTCCGTCTCTTTCAAACTTTAGTGTTCAAATGTATCCTTCGCTAACCAACGCTCTTTGGCTTTCTGCAATTCCTTCGCTGCACCGACAAATGCTGTACCATTGTCCTTCCACACCTGCCCCTTCTTGCTATTAATCTTTCGAAACAAGCAATGAACGCCACTGACGTCAGATTTGATATCAAATCTATATGCACTACACTAGTTTTAAGGCTAACAAAGACGGAAACCCAACATTTCTGTCTTATTATTTGCTCACCTGCTCTGTCGATCATTTTTATTTCGAATGGACCTGCATATAGTCTACCCCTGTGTGTAGAAAAGCCTTCACTGAGAGTAACAGCTCTCTAATTGCAAATCAGCCATCAATTGCATCTCAAAACGATGATTATATCACACGCAAACCAAACACTTACATATGTAAGTAAATCCTCAGCTTACTTCGGAATCCAGAATCTCTGACGAATGTACTGCATCATGACCTGCACTGCTCCATGATTCGTTGCTGTATGCGTATTATCCATGATCAACCAAGCCAATCGAGAACCATTTGGCACGATAGCTGAATGCCTTCTCTTGCATTCCATCTCTGCTCTTTCCAATCTCCCTGCTACTCTCAGAATCTTTTCACCATCTAAGATTGGCTTTAAGGATTCTACCCTGCTCTTTTCAGGCAAACACCTGTCCTTCTCTATAAAAATGATTTCCTTCGCAAAATACTTTTCCTGCTCTTTTGTCAACAGGTGACCGATTGATTTCATCCTCTCTTCAGAGAATGGTTGGCCAAGTACTGCTGTATCTCCTGCACTCTCATATGCTCTATTCCTTCTTTTCACTTGACGTGCAGAACGTCTTCATCTCTTTCCATCTATCTCTTCATCTTCTTTTCGTTGCTTTATTTTTGCTTTTTATTACATTAATCGCCTTCTCTAATGTAGACGTGTATTCAATCAATGGAATACTCCTTCTCCAGCACTTCAAAAAAATAGATAAAGGCTCTGTAAATTTTGTTATCACAAAAACTTTCATCTCATCCCTCCCCCCATCTGAAACATTTGGCACAAACTTTTCAGATGACCAGCTCGACCGAGGTTTTGCCAACCATTCCGGCCCATGCAACCACAACTTGTTATCAACCAATGCTGATGGCCTTATTCCTCTTCTTAGAATATCAGCCGGGTTATCCTTCGTTCCAACATGTCTCCACCTTTTGATTTCGGTATTTGTTTGTATAGACGAGACTCTATTCGCTACGAATGTTTTTAAATTTCATGGTAATTTACTTATCCAATGCCGCGCTATGAGTGAATCTGCCCAAAGATCATACTCAATACGTTCCCATTTCATTGTTTTAATGACGTTTACAATTAGCCGTCCCAATAGCTCCGCTGCTGCTTGCTCTAAGCGCTATATTGCCACCGTTGTAAGTGCAACCCGTGTTCTTGCTGTGATGAGATCTGCTGTAATCCTGCCGTACGTATCGTTCTCAGATAAATCGCTGCTCCATATGCCCTCTCAGAAGCATCCGAACATCCATGTAGCTCTTTTCGTATTTCTTCTGAAGTACCTATCCATCTCCAAATTTTCACGTTCTCTAAATATGTTATTTCCTGCCAGAAATCTCTCCATCTCTCATTTATCTCTCTAGGGAGTCAACACAGCTCACTACGCTTCTCTTGGTTATTGCCTGCTGAGTCTCCGGTGTTTTTACCACAAACGTGAATTGATCCTTCTCAAGCAGCCACTTCAAGCCCAAAACTGACGTTTTCTCATCATCCTGGAACATTATTGACTCCTGCTCTTCATAGTTCATGTCCTTCACAAGAGCTTTGGAATTGGATTTCCATTTTCTAATCTCAAAACCTGCCCCTTTTAAAACATGATCGAAATCTTTTGATGACTTGATCTCCTTCTCTTCAGAATCACCACCTGTGGTGCAGTCATCCATATAAAATTCCTGCTTAATTGTCTTTGCTTCTGGAAACTCCTGCTATGCCTCCCTTGCACATTGCACAGCATTATAAGCTGATGAGGTCGTACTATAGGTGACTACTGTCAGCCAATATTCTCTCAAATTGTCCTGCGGGTTTTTTCTCCGGAATATACGCTGCAAATCCCATTGTTCCTTCGCCACCTTCACTATTCTGAACATCATTTTAATATCCGCAGTAATAGCGACACGAAGCCTGCGGAAGCGCATTGAAATTTCGTGCAGATACTTCTGTACGTTTTCTCCAGCAATTGCACTTCATTTAATGAAGTACCTTTATTTGTCCTGCAGCTCTCATCAAATACGACCCTTAACTTTTTGGTGACGCCATGATGTGGTATATGGTTTTGCCATGCACTGTGCCATTCACTGGTCCTGGTACTTTTGTTTCAACTCAGGATCTCCTGCCAACCTTCTCTCCAAAGCAAGAAACTTACGCTTAGCTGTAAGGTCTGAACTTCCAAGCTCTTTCACTGCTTCCTTCAAAGGAATCGTCACAACAAACCTGCCAAAATCATCACGTGAATTTGTTTTGATGAAATTTTGCTCCACCTGTTCCTCCTGCTATTTTAACCTGCTCAACGACATTTCTATGTCATTTAACTGCCATAAACGCATAAGCAATTCATTAAGTTGATTATTTTTCATACGCACGGCCTGCAAAACCTGCTTCATGCTATCCTTCTCATTACCATACCCAATATTATTCTGCCGAAAACAGTTTCCATCTCAAGGACACCACCTCGTCGATTCTCTAATACAGAAGTAAATGCTTCTGCTATGAACCTGCAATAAATCTACAGTACCTGCTTTCCAATAATGTGGATCAGCAAGAGATACTGTAGCAATGCTCATCCGTGGCGATTTCAAGTTGTGTGTTGGCACAATTGGCTGCCATTTAACCTGCTCAGAAAGAATCCAAAAGTCCTGCTCTATTAAAACCAGATTGGGCTGTGCGCCCGTCTCTAAAAGTGCTCTTACCGGCCCATAATTCCTGTTATCCATCTCAATTCTTACTTGTGCCTTAGGCATCAAAGTAACTCTCTCCTGCTCTTGCTCATTATACATAAAAAGACGAAATAAATTATATTCATACTTTTATTTTTCTTTTTAGAAGGCAAACGCCTAGCTCTCTTAAAATCCCCCAGGACATCACCTCTTCCAAATCACTTCCTGCTTTCTCTCTTCCTGCTGTTCCTGCTACTTCTTTCATCCTGCCCTTCTCCAACCGAGGGCGTTTCCTGGGAGGCATAATTAGTCAATCTGCCTTTTGCTTATTTTCGCTTGTCTGGCTCCTTCTCTTCTTTCACTTTTCCTGCGCATATAGAACAGTTTCTGCACCCTTCCCAATCTCTTTCGTAGCACTATTTTGCATTTGCTTCCTGGGTCATCGACAACACGGCCCTTGGAAGCAGTCCTTTGGGGCATGGTACGTCTTAAGACAATTGGGGCAAAGTGCCTTTTCCTTCACGAGATCCTGCACGAATGCTCAGTACTGCAAACTCTAGTGGCAAGGCAACAGCCTCTTGTCACCTGGTGCTCCTGCTCTTCGGGCATTACTGCCAGCTGCTCGCATGTCCTCATACCTGCTCAAATTCGGATGCGCCTGAAGTTGTGACAACGGTTGCTCAAATTTCCTGCCATCGCTCCGCTCAATGCCTGTTCTGCTCAACCTGGTATGCTTGTTGTTGGCGTCATCTCTCTCAGCTTCTTCTGCAATGCTGCGCGGGCTGCGAAGTAGCTTTCTTCCGCTCCAGCAATCCTGCGCTGCATCTCTACGTTGACCAACATATCGTCAGCCAACGCAATCCTTCTCTCGCTGATTTTGACCTGCGACCAGGGTCTCGCAAGGCCTCAAACCTGACCTGCACTGCTGCCATCGTGCAAATTCCAAAATCCGGAGATTTCACGAAGGCAAGCATCCTGCTCAATGAAAATACACCGCATCCAATGCGTATTGGTGATTTTTCTCCTGCTGGTTGTCCATTTTCTTTGTATTCGCTGCTCTTTTCTGTAAATTCATAAAATCGTATTGCATTAAAAATTATGCCTCAAAAATGCTCTACCCTGAAAATGAAAGAGATACTTGTTTGCAGTAGGTACTTCAATTTCCCAATATGCAGATAAATATATAATATTTTGCAGTAGGTACTAAAAATTAGCAATATGCAAAAAATAAGTAATACTTAGTTTGCAGTAGGTACTAAAATTAGCAATATGCAAAAAATAAAATAAAATAAATAGTAGATATAATAAAAAAAAAAAAAAAAAAAAGGTCGGCTAGCTGTTGCTGCTTTTGTTGTTACCAATATACATAGTTTATTATAAGAAATTTATGTTGCATCGAGAAGCGAAATTCTTTTGTGGCTCATTTTCCTGCTTTAAAAATATTTATTCTTTTTGAATTTAAAATATTTTATTCCTGCCGCTTGCAAGCTTTCCTTCTCTAAAAACTAGCACCGTCGTGCTTTGAGTTTTTTTTTCTGCCCAGCTATGTGTCCTTTTTTTTTTAATAATAATTTGTTCATGGCAACTGGTGCAATTGCACTCAAGTTCCTCCTTCATACCTGCTCTCTCATGTTTGGTAACTCGCACATATGTGCTTTGAGTTGCCCCTGCTTTATTTCGAGTCCACAATTTCTCTCTCAAATTTGGTAACTCGCACAAACGTGCTTTCGAGTTCCACTCGCCCCTGTTATATCTCGAGTCCTTCACAACTTTTCTCTCATATTTGGTAACTCGCACAAATGTGCTTTGAGTTCCACTCGCCCCTGCTATATCTCGAGCAACAAAGTCTTCAAGAGAAAAAAAAGTGACACACAAAAAAAAACTTAACACCTATAAAAGAAATTAATTTTTGATCCCTACCAAACAACAAAGCAGCAACATCACCGTAATATATCTAGGTAATATTGAAAAAATATCTTATTCATAAAAAAAACGATATTAAAAAGGTATGTAAATCACACACGCACCAAAAGAGGAAAAAGAACAACCTGCGCACTTCACTCATTTCAAAAATTCTCATTCTCCATAAGAAAACAAATAAACTCAGATCGCCCTCTGCCCCTTCATTGCTCATTCACTCATTTGAATTCACCGAAAACAAAACAAAATCGTTCATAGACACTGCACACATACATCGGGGCACATTCAATGCAACAGGAAAGGATAAAGAAGAGAAAAAAGGAAACCTGCTCCTTTGCAAAATACTCCAAAAAACCACCACCATTCACACAATCAAATATTTACTTTGTCCTGTTTTAGGACTATATTTCAGCTCATCCTTTTTTCGCTTTAAATAAATGTTATTTAAAATGTAAACATGTTAATATTATTATTGTATAGATATTGTTGTTGTTGTGTTTGTGTTTTTTTTTAAAATTGTCTTTCCTTCGAAAGACCGCTCTTGTTGTTTTTTTTTTTTTTTCAAATGACGAAATTTGTCATTCTTCTCCTTCTCTTTGTCACAGTTGTGCATACACACGAAATGTGTTTTGTGTATGCGATTGCGTATATTTCTTCACTCCGGCTCGCTGCTCATGACATCAGTCGTAACTCGTAAGTATGTGTGTATTCCTGCTCTTGTTCTCTTGAGTCTTGACGAAGAATTTTCATCCGTCGCCGCCGTTTGAAAAAGGGGAAAAACAACAACAATTTATATTGATCTACTTACATTCTGGTTGGTACATATTGATCATTATTATATAATGAAGTACCGTTTTGCACATTGCCTGCTGATGATACACACACAGTTTCCTGTCCATACTCCTGTCGCTCGCGACGAACTGCTGCGCACACTTTAATTTTGTGTGACACAATTGAGCACAATTTTATTATTCACAATATTTTGTTCGTTTTAAAACGAACCACAATCAATCACTGCACTTATTTTTTTTATTTTTTTTGTAAAGGAAGCCTGCACCATACCGTCACTGGCACAATATCCGACGCTCGACATGGACCAATGTATCGTAGCTCAAGTGGACTGTATAATCGAGATCAATTAATAAATATGTGGAAAGAAATAAAACACGATAATTTATAGTGGAAAAATGTTATAAAAAACCACTTATTAGAACGTTTATTCCTTCACAGTTCAAAATCCTGCTTAAGACTAACTCTCACTCGTGTTTGTTCGCAGAACAAGCACTCTTTCGTTAAGTTCTTACGTTAAGTTTTATTTGCGTTTGATTGTATTTTCTTATACTTATTTGACCATCGAATGCAGAGTTGCCAGGACTCATGCGATTCGATACACCATCAACATATAATAATATGTAGGTTAGCTTGCTCCATCCTTTTATTTTCTAGAATAAAGACATTGGTCAGCATCACCCTGTTTGAAACCAATTTTATTTAATATCGAAGTAGCTCTTTTGTTCCAAGTTCGCGCTGATTGTTTAAGGCCATAAATACTTTTGTGAAGTCTTAGCACTTTATATTCTTTAACTTGCACTACAAATCCTGGCGGTTGCTGCATGTAGATCTCCTCTTCAAAGTTCCCATTCAAGTATGCATTCTTTACATCTAAATGCCTAACGTGCAAGCCTCGTAAAGCAGCAATAACAAGAAGAGTTCGAATGGTCTCATGTTTTACAACAGTAGCAAAAGTTTCATCATAATCCTTTCCGTATTTTTGGGAAAAACCTTGCGCCACTAAAAGTGCTTTATAAAAACTGATTTTGGCTTCATCATCTGTTTTAATCTTGAACACCCACTTACAGCTTACTGGTTTCTTACCTTGTAGCAGCTCTACCGATTTCCAGACTTGATACTCTTTTAGTGACTTGATTTCATCTTGAGCAGCGTCAATCCACTTTTGTTTTTCTCGATCTGGTAAGGTTAGAGCTTCCTCTCATGAATGTGTGTGTAAGAAAAACGACTAGGTGGTATTCCTTTATTTACCTCTTGAAATCTTCGACTCTGTGACGAATTCTCTATTTGTTCTTGCATTAATGCTACAACTCCGGGTTCGTAGACAAAATCTTGAACATCAGAGTTCTCGTCTTCAGCTATTTGCGTTTGTAAAGGTATTTCCATGATCTTTTCTCATGAAACTGGATCCACTGGAATGCTTACTCCTTAACGTTGTGGGGTTTCAGCACCAGCTGTAACTTCGGAATTCGCAGCAGTCATTGACGTCTTGGCATCAGTTTCAAGATTTAATATTTGATAACCTTTCGTGTTTGCATCATAACCAACCAAAACACCTTCTTCAGTTTTGTCGTCCCACTTCTTTCTCTTCTGTTTAAGGGTAGTACGCAGCTCGACCTAAATTTTAGTTCACGGTTTTCTCTCCAAACCTTAGCTAAAACCCTAGCTAAATTATGACATAGGAGAGTTGTGGAGAATATGTGATTGAAATGGCGACTTTGTGTAGAAAATGTCAAAACAAATTTTGTTTGACAAATAAACGCAAAAATGTTCTTTTATTTATTTTTTTTGAAAGTTTTGGATGTTTATCTGAGGTTTCTCGTTAAGGTAAGTTTCTTAATTAAAAAAAACTCTTATCAAGGTGCGTTATTAAATCTCGGTTGTTTCTGTTTTTTTCGTAGTTGTACCGCTTCCTTCAGCGTCGTACCCTCGTGCCAACAAGGAGTTCAACAGAATCGTTCTTAAACGTTTGTTTATGAGCAAAATAAATCGGCTACCAATATCTCTGCAGCATGTCAGCCAGTTGTTCAAGAAGGCCAACCATTACCAATGACTTGCGTCTTCTCATCGTCCCCAAGATGACCATTTGTGCTCTGCACATCACCTAGAAGGCTCGTGAGCATTTTGCTGGGAGCACTATCCAACGATGCAGATACTGATGGAGATGTGCATCACCAATCAATAAAACGAAACATTTGTCGCAAAGGAAGAACTGCAGGTGAGTTACTTACGAATTTGAAAAAAATAATCTTTTAACTATTAATTCTTTTAATTTCAGATAATGACTCTTGAGCCGGACCAGATCATGGAGCTTGAAACGAAACTCATCTAGCAGCTCAGATTTCTCAGGTCATCATCAACAACTCAATCAATGCCATATGCCTCTGCGATTTAGTTCAGAACAGCGAAGGTGACTTCAATCACCTGTCTGTGGGTTCCTGCTTTCCAATTTCAAATAAAGATTGAATGAAAAACACAAAATAAAGAGATACATGGGTATATTTTACAAGTTTTTATTTTTATTGCTGGGACAAATACCTTCATAATGACTTGGATGTTGGCCCTGCTTCCATCCAAGCCAAGAAGACGACGACGCGATGAGACGACGACAATAGCGACAAACCAATGTTGTGTTGTGTTTGTTGTCTACCTATCTTATAGGAAATCGGAGGTAAATGTCTGAAACATGAGACTGTTGCGTTGAATTGGAACGACTTAAAAGCATCATATCCAATGGATCTAGAAGTTTGTCTTCCGGTTCTTCAACTGCCTTCAAACAGTTGTTTTCATCCACTGGCTTTAATAGCTCTTCTTGAGATACAATGTTAGTTTCTTCTTCCATCTTAAAGTTATCTGTTACTTGGATTTCAGGAGCTTTATCTGCTTTTCAAAGTATTTCTTCAGACTCCAAAGGTTCTTTGATTTCAGGTTGTTCGTCAACTGAAGCAAGACTATATTTTTTTTTTCTTTTTTTTTTCTTTTTCGAGAACCTGGAATGTACAAAGTTTTGTTAATTTTCATGAAAATATATATTCTTTTTCAACTCACATGTACTCGATGACAGAAGCTTTAAAGAAATGCAAGTAAAAATACAGCTGTTCTCTTATTCATAAGCTGCTAGGAATATTTTTTAACTAAAACCGAAACCAAACAACCGATCGCGAATTGATTTAAACTATTATTTAAACTAATTAAAACTACTTGGATTATTCGAATCCAATAACCAAAACCGAATACCGATTTAATTATTTAGCAAAACAAAAATAATGCACAGAAGCGACGTGCAACACGACTTGAGAATTTTGAATGAAAACGCGAAACGTCAAACGCCGCCGGCCGGTGCGTGTGTTTGATAAAAAAAAAGAGATACACAAAAAAAAAATAATCCCTAGCCAGACAGCAAATGCAGTGCTGTCTCCCGTTAGCTCAGCTGGGAGTGGGTTCGATAAGAACGAAATTTTTATTAATCGCGCTTGATTAATAAAATGTAAATTGTTGATGAATGATGGGTAGGTATATATATGTACAGTAGTGTACCTATATATGAAAGTGGGCGCCAGTAAACTTTTGTGGTAGTTTGCCTTACCAAATGGAAGCTGAAAAGTGTCTTCAATTTTAAAAGAAATACACAATAGAATTATTATTCCCAATGGGAAATTCGAATCTTTTATTGATTGTAAAGTGAATGGTCTGGGAAACCGTGGCAGAAGGCCTGGACTAAAACCCAGAATCTTTTCAACAACAAGAAAAGTATAACAATGGTATTTCGAGGTAAGCAGAAGGCTTATTCTCGAAATTAGGAATAGTTTTTGACAAAAATAAAAAAAAGAAAACAATGTTTTGTGTCCCGATGACACAAAAGAAGATCACAATGGTAATAAAAAGGTGCGGAAAGGGTCACGTGTCCCACAATCTTGGGAGATTACGAAAAGCAGCGAAGGCGTGTTCTAATATAAAATGGTTTGCCCCACACAGGGTCACAAACAAGACGAATTAAAAACAAATTAACGAACAATAAACAAGCTAAACTTTCTGGACACCACCAGACACAGAAATACTTAGCTTGGCACAATATGGTTCTTTCCAACAAGAGTAGAATCCTCACAACACAAATCCAAATTCCAGCTTGAGGCTTTCTTGTTCCTCAAATTTGTTTCCTCCTTTCAATTTCACAATTTTAATTTCTAATTAATTAACGAAAAATCTGTAGTTTTTCACTTCTCTTATTTAGAAATTTCTTCACCAAAAATTATCTCTTTCTTTTCTTTCCAAAATCCAAAATTGAATTCCCAAAATGGAGGCTTGGCTTGTCCACTTTGCCCCGACCATATAGCCATCCTCTTCGGATCTTTTGCGTGGTGGTGTTCTTGTCTCAGTCATGCAGCAGCATCTCGCCCATCTATGCGAGACGTGCGACTGAGAGCGGTGATACAACCATTGCACGCGATCCTATGCGTTGAGGATGCGATCCTCGTAGGCTCAGTGGACGTGTTCAGCCGTATAATGTCAATTATATTTTATTTCAAAAGGCAAGTGAAAAACTACGATACATCGCGCAAAGTCCCCAGCCCAAACCGGCCCAAATTAATTATCCTTGAGGAGAATATTCTTGTTGGAAAGAAATTTTCCAACCAAAATGGTGGAATTTATAAATAAGACAAATCTTAATTTTATAGACCTTCGCGCAGAAAATATTAAAAAGAGAAAAACACATCATTGTGATCTTTCTTTGATGTCCGACACTTTATGGTGGGCACTCGGCCATACTAAATTTATGTTGGTGTGACTATAGTTCACACATTGTTGGACATGAGTCATCTTCATGCCTTTCTGTTCTTTCGTTCGACCTTCTGTCGACAACTCGCTGACTTAGTGGCTCTTCCGCCTTTCGTTAAATAAAGTGGACATCCTGTCCAACACCTCTGGTGGAACCTAGATTGGTTACTTTTCCAAAATACTTAAAGAGCAGTCCTCTGGCTGATGGTCCAGGTTTCTACTGCACTCTTTAAAGCATTTCGGAGCCGCAACAGGAAGGGATTGGGAAACAAAAGTAATTAGAGGAAATGGGTTGGCAAAACTTGTTGTGGTAAAATTTACCGCAACAAAGCGTACCCAGAGAAAAGCTTTTGGACTATTTTTGTCTATACTCTATTTAGAAATGTGTTCTTTTGTTTTAGCAGAACAATTGTTATTTGTATTAGCATTCTCTACTTCAAATAGCTTTTTTATGCCGCAAAACAAATTTTCGGTTGAGATTCAACCCCTACGTTACCCCTTTTTAGCTACGACCCGAAAAGATCTGTCAAAATTTAGCTCGCAGGAAATGTGCCGAGCAATTAAATAGCCAGCTAAATTCTGACAGTACACTGGGAAACAAAAGTTTGAAGTTTTAGCTGGAGCTGCGTACCACTCGGCTAAAATGCTTTGCTTAATTTTAGCTTAGCTAAATTTTGGAGAGAATTTTGTATGGGAGCTAAAATTTAGCTCGAGCTGCGTACTATGCTTTAGGAACGAGCGTAAAAGCTTTTGATCCAAAGAATCGATTATGACTGATATCCGGCTTATCTCCAGTAAACAATTCGATTAAGGTTGTCCCAATTTGCCTTATAGTACCTATAATAACAAGTAAAAACATTATGAAATGAAATTGATACCACACAAACGTTGAAACTATTTTGATCCTTTTTTTTCTAAATTTAAAATTAAACCACTTTTAAAACTATTCCAAATCCCTTTCGCACCTTATTTCCTGATAAAAGAATAGTTACTAAATGTTTTTCTATTGTTTGAATATCTTTGCGCATTCATATCTTCCATAAACTACTGTTATTCAGAGAAAGTAATCGGTATTCCAATTACTACCTCCCTCTGGGACAATAAAAAGTTAACCTCAACTTATCTACCACCAAATCCACCCTCCAATAAAAGCACCCTCCATTGATGGTGCAATAGGGGATGGATGCTGCAAGTTTCTTTATGAAGTCACTACTTCCATGTTTGCTCAGCTATTATTGTCATGCTTCCAACTACTGCAACTACACCAAGATGAAGCATCATTTCCGTCAGAACACGTTCCATAAAATTCATCTGTTTTTGGGACATGCCACATCAGACTAAACGTAAAAGAAAAAAAAACACGAACAAAAAGGATCAAAAAGAAGCAAAAACAATGAAACTAACTACGAACAAAGTATAGAAGAAGAACTTCCAACGACTTCTGACAAGGGATTTGCTCACCGTTGAACTTTTTAAGACGCCCTCTGTCATTCGGTGGCAAAGGGTTACACCATCTTACAACAACCAGTGTGTGAGTGTGTGAATTGTGTGCAAGGATTCTTTCTCTCAACAACGTGAAGTCGAAACCCAAACGAAAATCCACACAAGAAATCTTTAAAGTTCTTGAACTTTAAAATTCCTTTTTTTTTTTTTTTGACTCTCAACTGAACGGAAGAGATTTACAACTGCTCCGATGAAGGCAATGCCGCCGCCACTATACCGCTTTGTCACGGAGGCAAATTCGAAAAGTTTCCTTATTCCGTATACGTAACGTAAGATATATAAGTTTCGTCCTTGCTCCTTGTAAATGCTAGCTAAGTTATAGGAAAATGATAAGAAACCATTTTATCAAGTTGGCGGGTAGTTATATGACTGTATGGAGTGTCGAGTGTGTCGAATTGGTAACACACACACACACACTCTCATATTATCAAATGTGGAATATTTGCTCTCGTTCCTAAATTAAATTCGAAGCACAGAAGATAGATATAATATCTTTGAAGCCTTTGATATTCAATTTAGGTGTCAAGAATGCCAGATTAGGGAAAAAACCATATGACGGAATAAGTCTTTACTCGTAGATTGCAAGGATCTGTTGCGGGATTAAAATGATGAACGCAAGAGAAAGTTAATTAATAAACTGTGCCATCTTATATTCGTAGCGTGGCGAGAGCATGGAATATACTTTGGTGGGAGGAGTTGTAGATATATATTCCGACAATTGAAAAAGTTGTACTTAATCTTTTGAAGGAATAATAGTAATTATCACTCAGAACACGTATGAATTCATATTTCTGCTTCTGACATGATATTGAGATGGTTCTTCGTGGTCCTTGAAGATTAAAAGCATTTCTTTTTTTATAAGTTCACTGACTTTTTGTGGTTTAATTTGGGAATTTGGTGGAAATTGTGGAGAAACTTATACAAAATTCTTTGCAAGTGATTTGGCTAAGCAACAGTTTTTTATAATATAATAATTGCCTGAACGATTAGAAATATTGTATCGTGACAGCTTCAAGTAGAGTCAGGGTAGTGTCTTGAATTCATAACTCTTTTCTTGCAGGAGTGGAAGGACCAGAAACGAGACATTGTTTGTGTCAATTACATTTTGGAAACCGATTTTGAAAAATTAATTAATAAACATTTTTAGTCTCTTATATCAGACACGGATACTGTTGATCGCTTCTTCTGTAATCGAACTGTGCAAACAATTGGTAGCACTTACGAACAAAAATGGTCCAAATTTACGTCTATTTTAGCAACCAAAACCAGCATTAAAATAATTGGCGATCCCCCCCTGGCGTAGTGGTTAGGGTGTCGGATGCCACGCCGAAGGTTCACGGTTCAATCTCTGACTCCACCTTAGTTAGATTTTTCGAGTGATATTCGGTCCTGTTTATAAAAAGGGAGTGTGGAAGAACCCCTAAATTCCAACCCTTATTAAAACAAACAGTGGAAGACCAACTTGGCGTGTGTAGCATGAGGCAAGGTCCCGACTGCCTAGAAAGTTATTTTGTTTGAGACTGTGAAACTCTAAGGGTTAGAGACTTATTTCATTAATTCTCTAATTGGGCTTAATTGAAAAAAGATTCTTTGAGAACTTTCAAACATATAGAGTCTTTTTCTCTTTTCTCTCCCATTTGTTATTCGTCGGGGTTTTTTTTTAACGGTACAATACCAGCTGAGCCGAACGTGATCTGTTTTTGAAGATTGAATTTTTGTCGCTTACTCCTGTTGTCATACGAAGCATCTACAGCTCTGCTTCTGTTAATTTAATATCAAACGTTTTTTTACCTTGTCCAACATTGTAATTGTATGTGAGTGCAGAAGGCACAACTAAGGTGTAGAATCATTCTTTCAGCTTACAGAAGGTATCAGAGTTTCCCCACTACTTCATTCATTGATCGCTTGAGCGATGATTCATGTTGTCATCACAAATTGCTTTGCCATTTTTCGATTACTCCAGCTTAAAGCAGTAAACACACGAAACAATCATCCTAACAGACGTGAATCGTGCCTATACAGGGTGATTCAAGAGCGTTGTGCCAATAAGCTAGAGTGTGTAGGTTGGGTTGAGACAAGAAAAAAATCGTATAGAAGGGGGGTCTACTCCCCTCCGTTTAGCCAGGAGGGGCAATTTTCTAAAAACATGACTTAAATTTGAAAAAAAAATTATTAAAAAATAACGCTAACTTCTACAATGCCATGCTTTACCCTTTTGTAAAGCCAAGAACTTATTATTTTATTGTAATTTTAAATGAAGTTATTCTATTGAACCGTTTTCAAAATATTAATTTTCAAACTCAAAATTTGGAAACAAAATTTAAAAAAATAATTTTAAAACTAATTTTTTTTAAATTTTACGTAATTAAGTATTATTTTTGATTTCAAAATTCAATGCTTCAATTAATTTTAAATCCAACACTGAAAACCGTTTGGTTGTATGACTTTTTGTTGCCAAGATATTGAAAAATAACCGAACCTACTTCTTCACAAAATTTCATAAAAGTAGAAGTAGACGACATCTGGTTTTCGTTCGACAGTTTTCGACCATGCGATATCGGTACAGCGGATCATTTCCTATGCACACACGATACAATCACCGCATTCGACGCAACATTTGTACGATAATCGGTACGATGATTGTATCGTGTATTTCCTGCTTACTGCTGGAACACAATAGAAAAACGCAACCGGAACCGCAGCCGCAACCGTATCGCATGCCGTACGTACCTAATTAGAAGTGCCCACAATGGAGTCGTACGTACTCCACCTTTTTTTTACAATTTCCACTGAAAAACATACATATATATGCATATAATAGATGATAAAACATATATCGCATCATGTATAGTCTTTTTTATACATTTGTACCCTGACCTAATTTCTAAAAGGATTTTATTAGCACGTTGCACTTTTTTTTTGTGTGGAATGTCAAAAATACGCACGTATTTATTAAAAGTTGGCCAACTCGTCCGTCGCCGTTTGCGGCTGCGTTTGCGGATCCGTCTCGTTGTGTTCACAACATTGAAATCGTGTGTATTCAATATTTTGACATGCGATACGGCTGCGTTCGCGGATCCGACTCCGGCTTCATTGTGGTCCAGCAGTTAACATCTTACGTTTGTTGCTACTCTCTCCTATAATAATGTCCATGTTCCATGACCATCCGCACATTAGTTTATGGAATTCTTCCCATATCAGATCTTGTCGTTGTCTATGGAAACCTATTTCAAAATCTATTAACACAATTTATGTAAATCCGCTGAGTTTTTTATCGCACACCGGCGGCGGCGGACTGTGTTGCAGTTAAATATCAAGTATATTTTTTTTTGTCTTTTTGACAGCTACACAAACATACATATACATATACATACATAAGTACAATTTTGTTTTCGATTTCTCCGACACAAATCATTGGTGGGATATGTTAGCGAATTAGAAAAGTGTTGTTATAGATACGTCAAAAGCAATTGGAACCTCCGAAAAAGCATGTGTTGCAGAAAACTGTCTTGATTTTTGAGAGTAATTGTTGCCAGATTTTGATAAATAAATAGACGTATCACCTCTTTCCAATGCAACACCCCTATAAATGAAGCCTTATCAACACTCGTCTCTGAACGATACATCAATCATCAACGGTTTCAAGCTCGGCGAACTATCTTCAAATTTTGTGACGGTTATCATCTTTTTTTGGGTCGACTTTCTTAAACATACTTTTAAGCCAGAATCAGTTATCAGGTAGATCGAATTCAACCCACATAATAGATCCCAAATAGTGAAATTTTGAATTTTGCGTTCCAATCCCTGGGGTATCGCAGGGAAGTCACATGGGGCCTATTTTGTTATCATCGTAATTAGATTCTTGTATTTGCAGATTCTATGAAGATTCTTAAAGCAATCAAAGTTTATCCCTTAACTGTTTTTTAAATCAGAAACTATGACCTTTTCTAGTAACAAATACAAAATGTATCTAACAATTCACGAAAGACATTTTTCTATAATGGACTTCATTTAAGTGCCAATCTCCTGTTCCATATTCATAAGGCGAGGTTGCTGATAGGATTTGGTATTTAATAAACCTTATCATTATATAATTGTTAAAAATGTCCTCGTTCACTTAAAAATATTCATGGGATGATCTTTGTAATCTGCAACCGTTTGAAAATATGGGATCCTGCGTTTAAAAATACAATCTTTTTGCAGCATTCTTTAAAGACCATTTTTAATAAGCAATTTTACATCCTGACAAAAGTACTTTCGGAAACAGCGCTGTAGAGTGTAGACGTATCTGAATTTGTATTAATCTCCTTTAAAATATTTTAATTTCAATGCACAATATTGTACAAGTGCTTTTTGCAACTACAGCAACATCAATAACAGAATGTTATATTACTTTTGCAAAGTCATCTTCAACACTTCCATAAAAGCAGATCCAAACAAATGCAACATCCTTCGAAATCTCTTTTAATCCTTTCAATAAATTTTAATTAATTTTATCATTTCAAAGCAAGTGCATAATTTATCGTGAAATTGCCGTTTTCGAAATTAATCCAATTATCTTGATTATTACATGACAGACGGATGTCGGAAGTTCCACCGTAGCCTCCGGAGATCCTTTCGAGTATCTACTGTTATTATTTTTTTTTTCTTCATTTTGTTCTTGTTAGTTCGTTTCCGTCACATCTATCTATCCATTTGTTCTTTTGAGGAATTCTTCCTAGTTAAAAGTTTAAAGTTACAATATTTGTCATTACGCCAATGAATTACGATGAAGGAGGGTAGCAGAGAGATGTTAATGATGATGGTGGGAAATTAGGGAACAGCTTGGAAAGAGTCACGTGGAATGAATGAATAAAATTTTACTTACAACAAAATTTAGTTTTATTTCAGATAGAGTTCGTGGATGTTTGACCCTGAACAATCAAAGTCGGAGCTTGCAGTTATGCTAGATAGTAGAAATAAAAATTTGAAAACTTAAATTCAAGAAGTGAATAATTTACTTAAATTGACTTAAAAATAGCAAATTTAACAAGTAGTGTTAAATTTTGTAATTTTTTTCTTTAGGCACAAAAAGCTATAGCAAACATCGGGTTTTTCGAAAAACTTTATTTGGATATAAATGTTTGTTTCTACATATTTGTATATTCCTGGGCCTTTTTAATGTAACTTACACAGCCTTAGTACGATGGAATTGAAAAGAATCTTGTGAGAATAGCAAAGTCACGTCGCATTTTATACATTAATATCGGCCGAAACAACGATTTCAGTGTGAAGAAAGCGGGCAACAATTCTTTGGGTGCAATAAGTCGTGACATCGAATTCGTTAGAAGTAAAATAACTATTCAGACACTTATAAGTAAAATATTTAAAATTATGTGAATTGAAGCTCGCAACTTGATCCGAACAAGACTAAACATAATTAAAAAATTTAGCATAAGACCTTGAATGCAAATAGGTATTGTGTGGGTATCTTAACAAGAACCCAACCCTGCTTTTATGGATAACTTACAAAAAAATTGTATCATCTTACGTCAAAATTGACACCGATAAGAAACCATTGGAAAATTAATGCGGATTTAGACTTTTAACGGAAACTCCCAATTTCAAGGTGTGTGTGTCCTAAGCACTAACTGAGTTTTGATCTTATACGTAATTTTTTAATATTATGAGTAAGATTACTGCTAAATCGATTATTTAGTTTTTTTTTTAAATTTTAACCTCTTAAAGGCATATTATGTAGATATCATACAAATCAATGTTTGGAAAAAAAGCTTTAAGATATAATTTTTCATAAACGAATGACAATAAAATAAAATGCACGACTGGGTTCGCACGAACTTGCTCTGTGGGTGCAATAGTACGATGAAAAAAAAAGTTTTCGAGCAATATGAAGAACTCATGTTTGAAAAATTTGGGAAAAACTACAAAATTTGGGTTAAAACTGGAAAACCGGAGCGGAAGCTTACGTTAAGAAACCTTTGAATATTTAAAATGTGGGTGTCTTGTTTTGGGTGCTATAAATGATATAATTAGATTATGGCCAAATTAATCAAATTGTAAAAACAAATTTCCGTTACTATCATTTGTAGCCAAAGACTTAAATGCAGTTTTCTTCAAAAAATTCTATGTAGGTATGTTTGTATATTCAGTACAAAGTTTAATAAATATTGGTAAAGCCATTTTTGAGCAAATTAGAAAAAAACTAAAAAAAGTTGGCTAAAACTGAAAGGCTCGTTGTATGGGAGCCAGTGGCGTAACAATAGGGTGGCAGGGCTGGCAAAATGCCACGGGGCCCCGACCTAAGAGGATCCCCGCCCCAAGAGGCCGCGAGCTCAAAAATATTTTTTTACATTGTACCCGAGTATTTTATTTTATTTGAAAAGTATATTTTTATAAATTCTGCTTAAAATTCAAAGTGAGACAAATAAAGAACACGCAATTTCAAGTTAATCGTTAAGTATTTCAACCAACCTAAGCAAAAAGATGTTGAATCATTTTTAAATTTTTAATTTCTGTCCTGGTTCTAAAAGTAGAAAATGCACTCATAAATAAAATAAATGCGGCACCATTCTATTCTATCATATCCGATACAACTCAAGATATTTCAAAAATTGATCAAATGTGTGAACTTTACCGTTATTGTATGATCAATGGTAATGGGATCCCAAAGGCAGTTGTCATTAAAGAAACATTTTTAGGATTTTCTGAAGTTAAGGATCAAACTGCCTTAGCAATGCCCAAACAAATTATTAAATCCATAAATGACAAAAATATTCCTCTAAATAAGTGTCGAGGACAAGGATATGATCATGGCCGTCTTAAGCCATACCGGGGCCCTTGGGCACACAAGAATTCGGGGCCCTATTGGAAAGTTAAAAAAGTGAATGACAAAAACGTTTTTTATGTAAAGATCAAATTTCAATGTAATTTATTGGAATGGAATCGAAAACATAAGCGAGAGCTACAGTACGTTTGCAACGAACTGTTGGATACCCTATTCCCCATATTTTTGTATGTGCATGAGTCTGCCTCCCGCAAACAGCCGATGTTTCAGAAACAAAATTCTTCTTTAGCAGACAGAAAAAAATTCAATAACATTAATTTTATGGGGTGTGATTTAGTGCTGGCGCAATAAAAAAAGGAGTGCGCCACGCCCAAAGTTAAAACGTTTTATTGCCTAAGCAATTGTTATGAGCTCAGTGACATTCAATTTTATTCTTGCAGATCGATTTGAACAAAACAAGAAAAAACTCAAATTTTTAAAAATTAGATTTGGAATGGAAATAGCGATTATGGGTGTTTTTAACAATTATTGGACCACACTCTGCCACGTAACCAAGGAATATAAATCCAAGTGTTCATCTTTTTACTTCAAAACTGCGACCGATAGTTAAAAAACGTTAAAAAAATTAATGCATTATACGACTTTTGACGGAAACGCCCCTTAAAAGTGGGCGTGTCTTAAAAATTTGAAGCACTAACTGCACTTTTTTCAGTATTTAGGCATATGTGTAAAACTACAGCTAAATCGAGTAGTTTTTAAACAATCTTACCTGAACAAAGGTGTTTTACCAAAATCACGCCTTTAAAAGTGGGCGTATTGAAAAAATTTACAAAAGAAAATGTAGAGATATATTTCTCAAATAACGAACGGAAGGAAAAAGGTTTAAATTAAATATTGGAAGTGCCTTAAATTTTTGAGACTACGTTTTTCGTTCTTTCATGAAAAGTGGGCGTAAGCCACGCCCAAAATTCAAAAATTTCTTTTCATAAACAAACCTTTTAGTTTCTATTAAGAGACGCAAAATTTTGGCTTGCGGATTCATTACAAATACCGTTTATTTACAAAAACAATTTTTTTATAGTTTCTAATGAAAAGTGGGCGTCAGCCACGCCCAAAATCAATTTTTTTGATTTCATACACAAGATGTTTACGTGCCAGTAAGACCCACAAAATTTTATGTCTTTCGCTTTAATATAACAATTGTTATTTTATAAAAACAGTATTGATGGTTTTGTATGAAAAATAGGCGTAAGCCACGCCCAAACTGAAATATTTTTATTTGATTGGAAGAAAGTTTACCTAAAGCTTACGTGTGCAGAATTTTAGCGTTATGCTTTTATCGTAACTGTACAAAAAAACACAATTTAATTTTATTAAATTGAGATTGTTCAACAAAAATGGCGATTGTTGGCGTGTTTGTGGGCGGATTTTACCGGTTCAAGAACTTAGCCTTACTCTTGAACCAAAGATTATATATACCAAATTTCAGCTTTCTAGCTCAAAAATTGCGACCTCTAGAGAGTATACATACGGACGGACGGACGGACGGACGGACGGACGGACGGACGGACGGACGGACGGACATGGCTAAATCGGCTTTTGATTCTGAGTCAGAATATATATACTTTTCTATACCTAACGGTATTATTTCTCTATGTTACAAACTCCACACCAAATACAATATACCCATTCTATGGAATAGGGTATAAAAAGTAGAGATTGATATAGTTAACAATGTCTTTCCGTGGCACGTTTTTCCGTCAAGAAAACAGCAAAGACGGTTTGCCGATGGTCTCAGTTGCCAGTGCTTGTAAATGGGTCGACTTTGTTAATTCATCGACGGAGTAGATTAAAGTGGAATGTAATGCAAAGACGGTTTGCCTACATGCGGACAGGCAACGTACAGCTGACCTGACCGTGCGAAAAACAGTTAAATTCGAGATTCATCCCACAGACTTCCAACTATTGACCTTGCGATTTTTTGATTGTCATTGGCAAAGCCAATATAAAATGGAACTAAATTCGCTTGAATTGGAATGGAAGATCAGTTGGAATAATCCGATTTCGTGGGATAAGGACTTCCACTCCTGTGAACCTTGTCACATTCAGCTGTAAATTATGCAGCAGAGTCCTGGCACATCAAGCGCGTTCAAAAATTCCTTCAGATAGTTGGTCGCTTCATCTTCGTCGGTCACGCTGTCAACGGATTTGTGTGAATGCAGTTCTCCAGCGATTTGTCTTTGAATAACGAAATTCAAGCTATTGACGTTCTTATTCTTCGCTGCTAGTATTCACTAACCCAATCGAGATTTGTATATTTTTGTGCAATGCCGGGGAACACTTTGTTGACGAGTCCTTCCTTCGAATAGGATGTGAACTCTGAAAAATTTGCGGGAACGATATCAATCCAGTCAAAACATCAACGGGAATTTGGCCATTGTCAAGCGTCAGCATTTGTCTCGAGAATTCGGCAGTTGATGGGTCCCTCTACAATGCGACTCTCATGTTCGTAGTCAATATCAACTTCTTGTCTCGAATCACTTAAAAATCTTTTCATAGTTCGGTCAATTGCCTCAAAACTCGTTTATGCGCCATGGTTCATCTATCCCAGATCATGATTTTGCATTCTCGCAACGATTGCGCTTCCGCCGAATCCTTGGCCATTGTGCACGTTGGCTTGTCAATAGTGAGAAGATTCATAGGCAGCTTAAAAGCGGAATGTGCAGTTCGACCGCCTTCCAACAAGGTGGCACAATGCCAGAGGATGAAATAGAAATAGAAATCTTATAATTTTCCAGAGAGCCCACTTATTGTTTAGTGTAATTGAATATATCAGCCTTTCGGGGCCCCCGTCTCGAAAGGGGCCCTGGGCACGGGCCCCGTGTGCCCTTATGGTAAAGACGGCATTGGATATGATGGTGCTAATACAATGAAAAGGACTTATGGTGGAGTTCAAAAACTCATAAAAGATGTCGAGCCAAATGCCGTATATGTTCACTGTGCTGCTCATAATTTAGATTCAGTGAGAGAGGTTATTGATATGCAAAAAATTTTTTGAAACAGTTCAACAAATTTATAATTTTCTTGGGCATAGTATCAAAAGATGGAACATTTTATTAAGTTTCATATATCTAATAAAGAAACTGCGTCTTTAACTTCAATAACACGAAAAACAATAAACCCTACTATAGATGAACAGGACGTTATGATGCCGTTTTTGCTTTAAAAGTTCGGTTTGTGGAAGTCTAATAAGCACTAAAGAAAACAATTCTGTTAAATTGCAAATCAGATGAAAGAAATGAAGCTGTTTCACTCAAAAAGAAGATCGAAAACTACATTTTTATTATGCAATTGCTTTTCCATTGCAAGATCCTACTTACTATTGATGCAGCCTCTAAAGCACTTCAGTTTAATGCCACCGATCTTTAAAATGCCTTAAAACGTTTCAAAATGTGTCTAGAAGAATTGGAAAGGCATCGAAATGAATTTAAAAATTTAAAAATGAAAGCAAATAGTGTGGCAGAAAAATGGTCCATCACCCCTGAATTTTCTAAAACTCAGAGAATGGTAAAACGCCATTTTGATGAGCTTTGCGAAGATGAGCGTCTCCAAGATCCGGAAAGTTTGTTCAAAATGAACATATTTCATCAAGTATTGGACATCATTATAAACCAACTGAAATCGCGTTTCCTTCCAATGAAAGAAATTGTTTCAAATTTCCTTGTTTTGCAGCCTTCTACCTTAAAAGTTTTAAATGACACTGATCTATTAAAATAAAATGCACGACTGGGTCGCACGAACTTGCTCTTATGATAAGCAATTGCGTAGTGGCTGCATATATGGATATTAAAAATAAAATTAAATAATTTCGAAAATTCTTTTATTTTTTAAATTAGTTTAAGAGTTTTCTCGGAAAAACTAAGTATGCAATAAAATTTCAAAGCTATACGGCAATCTAGGAAAAAAAATATTGAAAATCGTTTTTTTTTTTTTTAAAAGGTTATTTTTGAAAAACTTTTTCAAAAAATATTTTGAAATTTACTTGAGTATGCAAATATATGGCAATCTGTAGTTAATATTTGAGAAATAATTTAAAAAAAAATCAATGTACCCGTTTCCAACATATTTCGAAAACCAAAAATTTTTTTGAAAAAATTATAAAAAATCAAAAAAAAAATTTTTTGAAAATTTTGAAATGCCATATTAATAAAATTATGAATGACTTCCTGTGGCCAAAATTTTATTGAAATCGAATGTATAGTTTACGAGAAAATTTGATTTGAAAATATTGGTTCTATGAGAGGTACCGTTATTAGACAAATTTTGAAAAAAAATTTTGAACCAAAAGATAGATTTTCTTGCAAAAATAGCATTTTGAAAGTTTTATCAAAATCGTTAGCGCCGTTTTTGAGAAAATCAATTTTTGTCTTCAAGATTGTATGGCAGGTGCCGTTATTTTTGGACCTAGAGCAAAAATAAAAAATACGTTCCGAGGGACGGCCAAATAAATCTTAAATACCAAATTTGAAGCAAATCGGCCCACCCGTTCAGCCTCCAGAGGCGCGAACAGACAGACAGACAGACAGACAGACAGACAGACAGACGGACGGAATTCCCAGACCCACTTTTTTCGACTTCTCCATCATCGTAATGTCATGTGTGATTGTTATCTCAAATTTTTTTTTCTGCACGAATCCATAACTTGGCTTATAGTACCTATAATCGCAAGTAAAAAGCTCAAGAATTTGTTGAGATAAGAAAGACATATATGAATCATTTGCCGGAGAAATTCTCAGTTTTCGATCCACTTTCAGAGACGAAATAGAAAAATGTTCGTGTATTGGAGACCTTGCTGATTTATTAATAATAAAAAATCATTTGATGTCCTGCAGCTTTCCTGAAGTATGCTCTGCATTAATGTTATTTCTTACAATTCCTGTGACTACAGCTAGTGCTGAACGAACATTTTCAAAACTAAAATTGATAAAAACCTATTTAAGAAACTCTATGAGACAAGACAGGTTTTGTAACTTGGCTATTCCGTCTATTGAAAATTCTGTGGCCCGATCATTAAACTTTGATGATGTTATAGACACTTTTTCTTAATAAATATCTTATTGAAATTAAATTGTTATTTTTATTTCATTGTAAATGTGTGCAGGTTTCCTCACGATGTTGTTCCTTCATCGAAAAGCTAGCGAATAGATGATGAATGCATTGAGATATTATGTTCTATGGGTGAATGTGAAGTCTCCAATACGCATTGGGCTAGCGTAGGGATTACAGACCATTCCCTCTCACCTCACCTAAGAGAGGAGGTCTATGGCCATTAGTTGGACATATATAACGTGTAATTGAGTACGCTGAAAGTTTATTATAATTAAACTGAGTACAACGTGACGATTTTTACTGATAGGGCCCCATCAAAAGAATTTGCCACGGGCCCCAGATGGTATTGTTACGCCACTGATGGGAGCCACCATTTAGAAAGGCTTCACTAAAAAATTTACAAAGCCATTCTATAGAAACTGTAAAGAACTAGTATGTCAAACGAAGTTTGAGTCAATTCAATCAAGCCGTTGCGATTTTACGGTCTTTTGAAAAAGCCGTTTAAACCTGATTTTCGTTACGACCATTTAAGCCAAAAACAAAAAACGCAATCTTGTTAGAAGCATCTTCGGTAAGTTAAATTCTGAGTTTAATCAAAATCGATAGAGTCGTTTTTGGGCAAATCTAAAATGAATAAAACTGTTCCATGAAAAGTACGAGCCGGGCTAAAACGAAACAAAAAAACCTCGACAACCGTTTTTCCTCAAACTGCTATATACCAAGTTTGAAAAAAATCCGTCAAGCCGTTTAGGCTATAGCTTATAGCATGACGTAAAAAAGCAAAATTAGTAAAATTATTTTAGATATTCGACCATTATAAACTTAAATCATTTCAAAACTTTTAAACTTAGCTATATACTATGTACAATGTACATACAGGGTGATTCACGAGCGTTGTGTCAAAAAGCTAGAGCATGTAGGTTGAGTTGAGACAAGAAAAAAATCGTATGGGAGGGGGAGTCTATTCCACCCCGTTTAGCCGGGAGGGGCAATTTTCTGAAAAATTTACTTATTTTGTAAAAAAAAAATATTTAAAATCAACGGGTTCGTTTACAACACCGTGTTGTACCTTTTTGGAAAGCCAAAAACTTTTTCTTTCATTTTGTTTTTAAATTAAATTGTTTTAACAAATAGTTTGAAAAATATAAGTTTTCAAACTCAAAATTTTGAAAAAAAAATTTAAAAAAATTATTTCAAAACTAATTTTTTTCAAAATTTTACGTAATTAAGTATAATTTTTGTTCTCAGAATTCAATGCTCCCATTAATCTTTACTCCAACACTGGAAACCGTAATGGGAGCATTGAATTCTGAGAACAAAAGTTACACTTAATTACGTAAAATTTTGAAAAAAATTAGTTTTAAAATTATTTTTTCAAACTTTTTTTCAAAATTTATAGTTTGAAAATTTATATTTTTTAAACTATTCGTTAAAACGATTTTATTTAAAAACAAAATGAAAGAAGACATTTTTGGCTTTCCAAAAGGGTATAATGCAGCGTTGTAAACGAAGCGGTTGATTTTTAATATTTTTTTTTACAAAATAAGTCAATTTTTGCAGAAAATTGCCCCTCCTGGCTAAACGGGGGGGGGGGGAATAGACCCCCGCTTCCATACGATTTTTTTCTTGTCTCAACTCAACCTACACGCTCTAGCTTTTTGGCACAACGCTCGTGAATTACCCTGTATATGCAGTAGCACATTTTGTCACCCAATTTTCCTAGACCTTGTTGATGGTTTCGGGCTGTAGGTCGTGGATTGCTTTGATGACATTGGCTTTAAGTGCTTGAAACGTTTTCGGATTGTTGGCATAACATCAATCCTTTACGGTTTGCCACAAAAAAATCCAAAGGGGTCAAAACGCAGCTCCTATTCGGTCAATTAACATCGCCAAGACCAAAAAACACCAAAACCGCAGTGTTTAGGCTACACAGCACTCACTTTGGAAATAAATTTTCATATTTCCCAACGTTGTTCAAGCGAACAGCTACTCATTTCGTTTTGAGCAGCAGCAGGTATGACATTCTGTCAAGATTTTTAGCGGGAAACAACTTTCAGTGTCAAAATAATCTATGTTTTAAAAAGAAACTACTAGATGGCCCACCCTGAACATAATATCTACAGTAGGTAGATACACTGTACAAATACAGAAATGTCACCAGATAGCAGTGACAACGGCTGTGTTTGGAAATTACATTTTTAGGGATTTTGGTTTCGGAATTTTGTAAATAAAAGTTTTGGTCTTTGAGATTTTAAATTTGGAAATTTTTCAAAACATGGAGATTTAAAGGTTTGGGGAAACTATGGAAACTACAGAAATTCCTGCAGTGCCATTGTTGGGATTGGGACACTGCCATTGCAATGACAAGTTAATTCAAACAAATTGTCATTGTGTCCTATAAACTATGACAGGGCTTTTTGCAAAAAATTTCGGAAACATACATATTCCAAATTTTTTTTATTGCCCAACATATAGCACTTTGTAGTTTTTTATCAAAAAAAGAAAACTAAAAAAAAAAAATTGTGCACGACTGGGTCGGACAAACTTGCTCTTATGTATGACAGTGGTCTTATGGTTTGAGATTTTGTGAACAAAAAACGGAAAAAATCATGATATAAATTTTATTGATCACTTTAAAATCACTACTTAGATTTTTTTTAAATATGAAGTAAGCCATCTGATTTCGTTTACTGTTTAGGATTTTAAAAATCTTTTTTTTTTTAAATCGTTCGACCAGTTTTTTCAAAAAACTGTTTTTTTTTTTGAAAAACTTTTCGAAAATATATTCCAATTTTTTTTTTTTGAGTATGCCAATTTCTAGCACTTTGTAGTTTTTATCAGAAAAATTAAATTAAGAAAAAAATTGATTTGACCGTTTTTGGAAAAAAAAAAATAAAAAAAAATTTAAACTTTTTTAAGAATTTAAAAAAGAATGTTTTTGAAAAATTTAAGAACTTTTATTATTTCGTTTATAAAAGAGCTTCTACAATAACAATTTCATCCACATTCGTCAAGTGGCTTACGAGAAAATCGGATTTAAAAAAATCCGGTCCTATGGGAGGTGCCGTTATAAGACTTTTCCTGAAAAATCTATTCCAACCAAAATATAAAATTTGCATAGAAAACACTATTCAGAAAGTTTTATCAAAATCGTATTAGCCGTTTCTGAGAAAAATCAATTTTTCCATACAAATCGTACGGCAGGTACCGTTAGTTTTGAAGCTAGAACGCTAGTTCCAAAAACCTCTCTGTAGGACATCATAATAATACTATGTACCAAGTTTGAAGCAAATCGGTCCAGCCGTTTAGGCTGTAGGTAACTATACAGACAGACAGAAATACGGACAGACAGACACACAGATATACAGAATCGCCCGAACCAATATTTTCGACTTCCCCATCATCGTAATGTTATGTTTGACTGTTTGAATTTTCTTCACGAATGCATAACTTGCCATTATCGCCAATAAAAATTAGCTAAGAACAATTTTTATGTTTGTGCTTTATTTTGAGATTTTTTTTTCTTTAATTTAATCTGTCTGTCTGTCACTAACATCCTTGAAAAAAAAACTACTGCATCACCCATTTGATTAACAGTCATACTCTATGCTAAGATGTCAAAATCCTGACACATGTAAATCCACCGAATCAGCATCGCTGGCTGGCTGGATCTGAAAGCTATAAATTCACTTCGGGATCGAAGTGCCACCAAGTGCAGTTGCAGTCTATCTATGTGACCATGTCGTAACTTTGAAAATGGTGCGGCCTTTCGTCCTTTGACAGGGGATCAATGTAATCTGAAAATTACATTGTAAATAGAATTTTGGATAGAATGTGCACATAAAACCGTTCGAACTTCCAGTTTCTAAAACAAGAACCACTGTATGTGTTTTATTTTTCATCATGAGTATAGGTATGTGTGTATTTGTGAGGAGGGGAGGCTAGGGTTTTTTTTGTCATCACTCTGAAGAGAATTTTTATTTCACTGGTTTGTCGTGCTGAAATTGGGAGCCTTCCTACAAAAGACAAATAGACCACTGGAGAGATATATTGCAGGTTTGCAGCTATGCACCAATAGTCACCATCATCAGCGATGATAGTGTGAGAAAATACGACACGACGACACGACCAACGGATATTGAGAGGCGGCAGCGGCAGCGGCAGGGGCAGTGTATCCTTATACCACACCATTGAAGACCTCTTTTGAGATTCCACCAGGATATAAATTTCAGCAACGGTATCATAAATCACTGGCTATTGATTATCTCAGATTGCAATTTGAACTCAGATGGCCAGGGAGGACTCTTTTTCGGCAGGTGTCTGTGTCTATGTGTGTCTGTGGTGATTGTATGCAATGGTCTTAAAGTTGGCATTTTGAACAAGGACTCGGTTGAAATTCGTTTGCTGGTTTGTGCATTTGGGAACATTTGTTATTCTGGTTGGAACGAATATTAAATCCTTTTTAATGATGAGGTTTTGAAGATGAATGGATCCACCTACAATCGATGATAACCGTTACCACTGGACAGAATTAAGAACTAAAGTCTTGAACCAATTTGCTTTTTTCGACAACATTACCTAGGGAAAGGATCGAAAATTAAGCATTGAGGTCATAACTTGATGGTAAGTAAAACGAAGGTCTTGCCTTCACGATGAATAATAACTGTATTTGTAGGGTTACGGACTCAGGCAGATTCAATGATGCTACCGTCTAGGTGGAATCGCATCATAGCATGCACGGAATTCCTAAATCTTAGTGGCATCTAGATCAGCGAACTTTCGAATGAATTAGTGCGAATGTGATAGACATCAGACATGGCTCTGCCTTCATGTGTCTGAATTAAACACTTGGACCACAGTTTGTTAGAACCTATTGTGCTGAAAGAACTGCCTATGTTCAATAGTTCCAGGATTATCATCAGGGAGGTCACGAAAATGTTCCCTTGGTCCGCGTTGTTGAGACTCTACTGATACCAATACTGCCCATCCATAGTCAGGAATTATTTATTGGTGCGTTCATTTATGCATAATTTGAGCGCACTCGATGGGTTATTAATACCTTGAACATCAATAAACACAGTGCGAGTAATTAGGGAAGTTGAATATGAGATACCGATGCACATTGGTTTTGAATGTTTGCAGATCACAATGGGAGGGAAAAATCGAGCCGTGTAAAGGCACTTCACATTCTTGTAGTGCGGCTATGTAATGTGTCTCTATATTTAACAGTTCGTCCTAAAATAAGTTCGGTGGTTTATTGAAGGGTTTTCCTAGCGATACAAGTTTGTATAGGGAAATTTTTAAATGCGAAGAATGCATCTGGCTTCATCGCCTTTTGTAGAAGTAGCGATAAGACAAGCTTACCCAAAAATTATTACCACGATGTTCAAATGTTTCCTCAGAGCTTCCCCACTGTTCCAATTCGCCATTGGACAATGTCAAGATCGAAATGTAATGAGCTTATCATACGCTGCCTTTGCAGTTTCACATCCGAAGAACAGGATTAAGAATCTGGGAAAGAATACAAAAACTCTGAGTACCGTCATCCGTAAAACAATTAAGGGGATTATAAGTCTTAGACAAGAGACCCCTAATAATGGTAAGGAAAAGCGAACTTTCCCCACTGATCCGTAAAATATATATCATCATATGACCAGTGGCCTTATTGTTACATACTATACACCATACTGACCTTGAATATTGTAGTTTCCGTTTCTCAAAATATTTCTTGATTTGATGGTTCATCAGAGTTTCCATGACTTTAGAAAGAAGGGACGTAGGTGCACTTTAGTGTCAGATTGAAGTTGAAGAAGAAACGACTGGGCAAATGATGTTTTCCATCCACTAGGAAAGAGCCCTGTTGAGAGGAACAGATTGAAAAGCTTTTGCAGTGGTTTTCCTACGTTGAAGCTCATCTCTTAAGAGCTATAATGGGAGAGATACTCTCCGGGTGAGGGGTTTATGTGGAATCAACCAATAATCCTCGCCAGCTAGGCTGGTCCCTAGCTAGTTTCCTCCAGTTGCGCACACCAAGTTGGTGGAGGTCGTTCTCCACTTAATCGCGCCACCTTGGATGGGGTCTTCCAGAACTGTATTGACCATCCAGGTTGGAATCGAAGACTCGTCAAACTGGTGCGTTTCCTTAAATATGCTCCACACAGCCGAGCCATCTAATCCACTGTATTTCAGCTTCTTAACCAGGTCAATGTCTCTCTATAGTCCGTCTGTATGGTGTCTGTCATTGCATCTTCTCCTCTTTACTCCATTGATACACACAGGACAAAATATTACCCGAAGAATATTTCTATTAAAGCACCCCAGCCTGTATTCATCCAATTGTGTCAGTGTCCACGATACTGCCCCATACAGCAGGACTAAGATGATTGGGGTGTGTATAGTGTCTCCTTAGTCCTTTGAGAGAAGGCTTTGCTACTAAGATGTCTTCGAAGTCCGAAGAAACATCCATCGGCAAGAGTGATTCTTCAACTGAACTCTTCACTGATATTGTTTTGAGAGGTTGTAGTGGAACCCATATAGACAAAGTCCTTGACAAGTTCAAAGTTTTATCTGTCCATCGTCAAGTTTTCTCCGAGCTTAAGGTGATGATGTTCTGCATCAGAGGGCAGTATATGCTTTGCCTTATCTTCATTAACAGTCAGACCCATTCTCAGCGCCTCCACTTCAATACTTGCGAATGCTCAACTGACAGCGCGCATCCTTTTTCCGTTGATGTCTTAATCATCAGCCATAATTGAACGGACCGCTTTTGTTAACAAGAGAATTGCGTACAATTGCCTCAAAAATGATGTTGAAGAGGTTACATGATAGCGCGTCATTTTTTTTTAAGCCTTTCTCCAGCCTTGAAAGAGCAGCGCGAGTTCTCCATATATTCATCCTGCACAATTGATCGAGTTTAGCACGGATTCCAAGAAGTAACATGGCTTTGTAAAGCTCGTTTTTATTCACACTGTTAGATGCGTCTGCAGCACAAACAAACAAACAGATCTGCTCTTTGAAAACGTAGTTTTTTTTAACTGGCGCCCAACGTGAAACTAAAACATATCGAATTGCGCTACTTGAAGCCACTCTCTGAGTGGGATTACCACATGTGCTTTTCGTAGTCATTTATTTTCATACACAGACCAGCTTCAATTTTGCTGACAGTTCACATGAGTTTCTATAAAGTTAATCTATATAACTTGAGAGGGCCGTCAAAAATCAAAACTTTATCGGAAAATTAAAAAAAAAAAAAAAAAAACCAAAATCAATTTAACCTCATTGTAAATTCCATCTGTTTCAATGAGTAGCTAGGTCATTAGATTTAATCTCACACCCCATCCCATGACAAGAACCATCAGCCTTCAAAAACGAGAGTTGATAAGTTCCTTTGTTGGAAAACAGAAACAGTGTCATGAATAAATACAAAATACATAATTACTCGTCGGCGGCTTCGTCGGCACGGCAGAAGCAAATCTCTCAATTCGAGCCAATAAAGATCATCTGGTTAAGCAATTAACCGCACTTATTATTATTATATCTTCTACAATCATGGCCAAGTCGGATGTCGGCCACTAAATTGCCTAATTGCAAAAGTTTTAATTGTTTCCACCACCACCACGGTATACCACCACCGCGACTTTACTCTACCCAATAACAAACAAACCCATCCGCGGTAGACACGGTACTCCACTCTCAAAATGGCTGCTGAAGCTGAACCACAAAAAACAGTAAGGACGTCGTTCATCACTTATATTGCGCGGATGCTGATGGCTGTATCTGCTGAATGGTTAGAAGCTGTTGTGTTAGTTTGGTTTATACTGGCGCGTTTCCTTTTAAGCCAGAAATCGAGTTATTAATTCTTAATTCATCCTGTTTTTAGGCTAATCGCCATTTTGCGTTGCAGCACTAACATAGCGGCAAAATAAAAGCAAAGCAAATAACCAAGCAACCAGGGAACCTCGCTATGGCCGGAGTTCATGGCCTTTTCGCCCGCTCCGCGCGGCGCGTCCGTTTCCGCTCGTTTTCGTAACGAGATGAGGATTTTCACTGCCATTTTGCGCCACGGAATATGGCAAGGGGAGTTCCCCTATTATACTATTCCTATATACAGTCGTTTTGTGTTATCTGATTAAAAATAAACTCGTTTAGATAAGGAACAATCTTGTGCGACAAATAGTAGTGACAGTGGATGTTTGGAGGGATGAAGGATTTTTGAGGAAGGAACAGTGCAGAGTCAAAAACAAAGTTTCGCCTGCCGCGAAAGTCGTTTTGTGCGATTATTTCACGTTAAATTTTCATTTTCCGTTCTCATTTCAAAGCGAGGTTCTTTATTGCAAGATACTTTGTACTCTGAACATTTTCGCGGGCTGCAAATTATATTTTAAGTATCAAACATTTAAAATGATACGATAGAATTGTGTCAAGTTTTGCTAATAGCTTATAATTGGATGCTGGCAATGGGACAATTAATGGTAGACCTGTTTGAAAGGACAATGCAAATGTCATATTAAAAAGTAGGTATGTATATTGTTTTGGTTAAGGAAATAAAAGCTATCTTCACCAAGTATGCCATCCAAAATCTAAATACAAACAAATAAAATAAATAAACGTTTTGGAAAGTCCACTCTCCAGGAGATGCGATGGGATGGACCGGGAATAAGAATGACAGAAAACTGTAATTTTTACTATGGGAAATGCCACCTTGATGGGAGATTGCCTTGTTTGGATGCAGACACGCTGTCAGAGGAAGACTTAGGCAAAACGTCTTGAGCTTGCGCAAAGTCAGCGAGAGAGTGATAACGATCCGCATTAAGGCGAAATTCCACAACATAAGCCTAATAAGCGCCCCATACCCCTATAAAATAAGAAACTTGACGATACCAAAGAAAGTTTCTACAAACTCCTCGCCAAAAGCTATGAGCAGTGCCCAAACATGACATTAAAATCTTCTTGGGAGACTTTAATGCAAAAATTGGCAGGGAGGACATCTTTGGTATGACGATCGGAAAACACAGCCTGCAGCCTGCACGACACCACCTCCGACAACGGACTCAGGCTCATCCACAAGGGCACATGGCGATCTCCAGATGGTCGAACCTGCGACAAAATTGACCATGTTGCAAATGATGGAAGACAATCCTTCAACATCCTGAATGCCCGTACATTCCGAGCAGCAAACATTAACAACGCCGAGGAAATTCAATGTTGTTGTTGGACAACTTCAATCGAAAGAGACCGCAGCTGCCTATGCCGACCACGTATCCCATGAGCTAGCGAGAAATCCTTCGACTGATGACATGAACCCAGAAGACCAATGGCAGCTATGTCAACAATCCATAAGAAGTGCTGCGTCAGAGGTATTGGGCTTCTCACATCCACCCCCCAGAAACCCATGGTTCGACTCCGAATGTGCTCAGGCAAACAAAGCTAAAACGGAGGCATACAAGTCGTGGATCCAGAGAGATACTAGAGCATCCAGAAATCTCTATGTTGAGCGAAGGAAAGATGAGAAACGCCTACTCAGGAGGAAGAAAAAAGAACACCAGCAACGCGAAGTCGAGGAGATGCAGAGATGTTTTTGCAGAAAAGAGGTACGAAACATCTATAAAAGGGTGAAACAGTCTACATCCGGTTACACAAGCTGCCCTGGGCCCTGCAAAGATCTGGATGGAAATACCATAGCGGAAACGCAGGCAATGTAAGCCATATGGAGAGACCACTTTAACCAGTTGCTAAATGGCGATGACAGGCAAGATCCCGCCCAAGATCAACTTGTTCCAGTTAATCTAGATGACGACCACGAACTACACCCGACCAAAATGAAATCAAATTAGCCATCACCAGACTAAAGATGAATAAAGCAGCTGGATGTGATGGCCTACAAGCGGAGCTTTAACCACGCTGGAGATGACCTGGTCAGGAGCATACACCAACACATCTGCAAAATATGGTCGGGGGAAAGTATGCCCGATGAGTGGAATCTCAGTACCATCTGCCCGATTCACAAAAAAGGAGACCGCCTACTCTCCGCCAACTATAGAGGCACGAGTCTTTTAAACATCGCCTATATAAGATCCTGTCCAGAGTGTTATGTGAACATCTCAAGCCGTTTGCTGATGATCTAATAGGTCCTTACCAATGTGGCTTCAGACCTGACCGACCAAATATTCACATTACGCCAGATCCTGGAGAAAATCCAAGAATATAACACATCGATTTTAAAGCCGCCTACGACAGTGTTAATAGAGTTGAACTGTATCGTGCCATGTCTAACTTTAGAATCCCTGCTTAACTGACACGCCTTCTCAGGATGACATTGGAAAATGCTCACTATTTCCTCAAAGTTAATAGAGACTCTACTGAAGCCTCGAGAGAACCAGAAGTCACTGTATAGAACACTCATCATCCCGGTCCTGCTGCTAATGGACCCTCTCCCAATCGGATGAAAGTCACTTTTGGGGAAAGTTCTGCGTACGATTTATGGTCCTGTCTGCTTAAACCAAGAAGACAACATTTGGCGAAGAACATACAATGACGAACTATACGTGCTGTACAGCAAATAGTGACATAAGGCTAGCCAGAAAAATTCGAATTCAACAACTAAGATGGCTGGGCCATGTAGAGCGAATGCACATTGACGCTCCAGCTCGTTAAGTCTTCAACGCCAAACCAGAGGAAGTCAGAAGCCAAGTTTGACCTCATCTTCGATGGAGCGACCAAGTAGAGGGTGACTCCGACATTTTGGAGTTCCAAATTAGAGACGGCATAGAGATCGAGCCGTCAAATGGGGCATACTTAACAAGACATAACGCCATCAATCGCAGTTTTGACTGTGCAAAACGGAGCACCTAGCGTTGTTATTAATATGCCAAATATTTTACTAGGGATGCTTAAGCATCAAGGAATCTCTTTATGACCGTAATCAAACCCCTTCTCTTAGTCGATGAATATGAGATAGAGCTGCGTTTGATATTCCGACGATTGCTCTAGAATAAAAGTTGCCATATACAAAATACTAACTGCTAAATCAGGGTCTGCTTCTAGAAATTCAGTCGGTTCTTTTACAAAAACTGCTCACTCGAGGTAGCCAGCAGTTTTCCACCCCTTAAACAAGTCTCCCTTAATACTCGTCTTTTTAGGAACGCTCATCAGCTTACACTTGAACCCGATTTCAGGCGTATCGTGAAATATAGATAATCCTTCTTCAGTCGTACAACACGAATGTGGAATTAATTGCCTGTTACAATTTTTCCTTCCCATTTTGATCTTCGAACATTCAACACCAATGTTCATCGACACCTCCTTTCCTTTCCTCCCTAATTTCCTATCGTTCGTGATAAACCTAAACATTTAAAGGGCTATCTTAAACCCTTGAGCGCGTGTGTCATATAAAAAAAGGTATACAATCAAGTCCAGCTGCTTTGTTTATTTCTGTTCTTAACGGGGGTCAATATAAATGCCCTTCTCTAAGATCTACAAAAGTTGGAACAGGTGGAACATGAAATGGTTGGACACATCAGTAATCTTGGGCTGAGTTAGCCGAAGTGGAGGAGAAAAGCTGAATACAGTGAAAACTCAGGACTGACTGAGAAATTGGGGACATGAAGTAGTGCTGTTGCTATAGAGTTTTAAAAGCGGGTAGACAAATTTCCTGCAACAGCGAGGTTCAGTGTTAAGCTCCGACAAACGATGCAGTAGAGGAAGAGATAACCACGTTCTATGCTCAGTTGATTAAATCAGTCTATAGCAACGTTCTAAAACGAAACATCACTACCATCATGGGGGACGTCAATGCCGAAGTCTGCCCGGACAATGTTTTTTATAGGAAGATATGACCTGGCTCAGAAAAATGCTTCTTGATTTTTGTAACGCCCGTCAGCTGGTGGAAGATTAAACCCTGTTTTCACACAAAACCTGTCATGAAATCATTGAGTCTTCGCTGATGGTCGAAAAAAATTAAATTGATTATTATTTTCCATCTAACAACAATGGAGAAAATCATTTTGCGATGTCAGGATCAAGAGAGGTGAGGTGGTTTATATGGAGTCTGGATCCAACCACGGAGCTCCTATAAACAATGAAATTGATACTCAGATAAAATTGATTCTGCATTGAAACAGCTCAAGAGGTAAACTATATTATGCTGGAATGAGTTTTACGAAACAGGAGGACCAGATTGGACGAATTCGCAAAGAGCCCTCATAGTTCCAAGAATCACAATTAATAAAATGATTTTTTGAGCGACAGCTTGACCGATGCTCTCAACTATTTTAGTCTTTTCGTTCGGTAGCCGGATTCTAGATTCAAAGGTAGTAGGTACCCAGACAATAAGGTGAACTCAGAAATTGAACTTAGGTATTTGGTGTGTCAGTTCGACGTACTTGATATTAACCCTAAGGGGTTCTACGATAATCTCATTACACATGATAAAAGTCATCTTATTTCTTAAAGCTAAATTAAATTCCAAAATTGTTATTCGTAAGCTTGAGAGTACCTATCGTTTTAATTCTCCGAACTGAATTCTTCATTTCCCAACCATTCAAACAATGAAATCCTTGATATAATATTATTATGTATCTATTGCTATGTATATTTTTTGTGTGAACAGATACAGCTTGAAATTATTTGAAATACGCCACAAAATATCTCAAATTCTCGTTGCCGTAGTAAATTATGCGGAATGCAATTTGGCAAAACTTATTCAAATCATTTGCTCCGCCTTATACTCGTAGACACTGTGAATATGGAATCTTACCCACCAAAAAGGGGAAGCCCTTCCTTCGTATTCCCTTTTTTCAAGTTGATTGTCTTTCCTTTCAAGTTCTGTGGGGTATGATGGTGGTGGTGGTGGAAAGAGTGCCTGGAATCCAGAGCACATGATCTAAGATTTCCTTTATTAGCGAAACAATACTGAAGAATATAAATTTCTCATGAAGCTTATTTCCTGCAAACACTTCGTGGAATGATTATTTTTTCCTTCGTTCCTTCCTGCAATCCCTTGCGAAATATAAACCTATATTCCCTACCCAAACCCAAGCCCATACCCATGGCATGGTAGAGAGTGTATATCATCGACCCAATTAAAAATGCATTGTTTTGACAGGAGAGACAAACGAATTTCACTATAAAATCCATATTGGCCCATCCACGAGACGATGAAGCACTAGCCCGAAACAAAACAAACAAAGCAGGTCAGGTTGGTTCAGATAGGTCGTCGTCTTCCGATTCCGACTCCATAACCTAACCATCGCCGCCACCGCCGCCGCCGCCACCGACTCTTGTTTCGAGAAACTTGGAAAAGCTATACCAATTTCAATGACACACATTAAAATCAACCGGGACCAGGATCCAGGACTGCTTTGGCAATTTTGAAATCGATTGGATTCCATACCATACTCGAAAATGGTTCCAAAGAACCGCAAATGGAAGTTGGTTGGTGGTGGTCGTTTAGTTTACATTTATTCAACCCGTAGCTGACCCATCGTCCTTTTGGAGGTTGGTGGATGGGTCGACAGGATTTCTAATTGAATGGTCATTCAACAGTATTATAAGGCATGGAATTATTTTACCTGATCAGGAGCATACAATAGACCATTTCGGTCGGCTTACACATTTTTCAAACCAACTCTCTTTTTCTCTTGCTGGCCACTTTTACTGGGGTCATGCGAATTTTTTGGACAAAACCGCACAAACGTCGAAATGCGATGCTCTCCATTTGGCAGCTATGGTTAATTAAAATATTGTTTTTAAAACATAGGTATAGATACATACTAGCGGTACCCGGCGCGCGTTGCTACGCCCAAAAAACACTTATGTGTATTTAATGTGAAACTAAATTTATTTATATGTATATTTTATCTCAATGCTAGCGGATAAGCAATATTTTTGGTCGTTTCGGTTGGTGTATAAATATACAAATTTGTTGGCATACACACAAAGTGCAGTTAATGTGATTGTTAAACTGAACATGATAACATCGATAAATTGTGGCTTGAATATTTTGCTGCATTTGACAAAAATTTGGGAACATAAAATCATTTGTTGTGCGATTCAATTCCTTTTCCTATGTGCAAAAGTTAATTGGAAAATGTTTGGGTGGACGATTCTTGCACCAAATGGACACGCACGTTCCATTAATATGATGCTTTTATTCAACGAAAGGAAAACATTTTTATAAAAAAGTTGAAAAAAAAACTTTGCCAACAGCCCGCATTTTTCTGTCTTCCACCCGGGCATTCCCCTAAAAATTTATGAAAAAATCCAAAAAAGAATTTAAAAAAAACTGAACCAAAATTGTTAAAAGCATGCATTTTTTTTTCCTTCCACCCGATCGGCACGAAACCTTCACATGAACCATCCCTGGACTAAACTATATTTACCCCAAAAATTTCATAAAGATCCATTGGGTGGTTTAGGAGTCCATACGCAACATACATATATACACACATCCATTTTTATTTATATGTACATATATAGCCTTTACCCGCGGCTTCGCTTGCGTTTCAGCTGATCAAGAAGTAGACTGTACCTTGAGGAGTATAGGGTATCGTAATCTAGCTTCTTCTTCTTTTATAGCTTTATAATTTAATACCTACATTTAACCGTGATAAAAAGAAACCTATAAGATATACCACATTATAATCTAGCTCTGTGCTAAATTTTATTCAGATGAGTTCAGCCATTCTGGTGTGATTTCAAAAATTAAAACAAATCTATCCCACGGGAACCATACATTTTACCGGGATAAAGAGTAGCCAATATGCTATTCCAGACTATAATCTAAATCTGTGCTAAATTTCATTCAGATGAGTTCAGCCATTCTTGTGTAATTTCAAAAACTAAAACTAATCTATCCCACGGGAACCATACATTTTACCGGGATAAAAAGTAGCCAATATGCTATTCCAGACTATAATCTATCTCTGTGCTTAATTTCATTCAGATGAGTTCAGCCAGTCTTGTGTAATTTCAAAAACTAAAACTAATCTATCCCACGGGAACCATACATTTTACCGGGATAAAAAGTAGCCAATATGCTATTCCAGACTATAATCTATCTCTGTGCCAAATTTCATTCAGATGAGTTCAGCCATTCTGGTGTGATTTCAAAAACTAAAACTAATCTATCCCACGGGAACCATATATTTTACCGGGATAAAAAGTAGCCAATATGCTATTCCAGACTATAATCTATCTCTGTGCTAAATTTCATTCAGATGAGTTCAGCCATTCTGGTGTGATTTCAAAAATTAAAACAAATCTATCCCACGGGAACCACACATTTTACAGGGATAGAAAGTAGCCAATATGCTATTCCAGACTATAATCTATCTCTGTGCTAAATTTCATTCAGATGAGTTCAGCCATTCTGGTGTGATTTCAAAAATTAAAACAAATCTATCCTACGGGAACCATACATTTTACCGGGATAAAAAGTAGCCAATATGCTATTCCAGACTATAATCTATCTCTGTGCTAAATTTCATTCAGATCCGTTCAGCCATTCTGGTGTGATTTCAAAAATTAAAACAAATCTATCCCACGGGAACCATACATTTTACCGGGATAGAAAGTAGCCAATATGCTATTCCAGACTATAATCTATCTCTGTGCTAAATTTCATTCAGATGAGTTCAGCCATTCTGGTGTGATTTCAAAAATTGAAACAAATCTATCCCACGGGAACCATACATTTTACCGGGATAAAAATAGCCTATCTGTTATTTCAGACTATAAGCTATCTCTGTGCCAAATTTCATTCAGATGAGTTCAGCCATTCTTGTGTAATTTCAAAAACTAAAACAAATCTATCCCACGGGAACCATACATTTTACCGGGATAAAAAGTAGCCAATTTGCTATTCCAGACTTTAATCTATCTCTGTGCTAAATTTCATTCAGATCCGTTCATCCATTCTGGTGTAATTTCAAAAATTAAAACAAATCTATCCCACGGGAACCATACATTTTACCGGGATAAAAAGTAGCCAATATGATATTCCAGACTATAATCTATCTCTGTGCTAAATTTCATTCAGATGAGTTCAGCCATTCTGGTGTGATTTCAAAAATTAAAACGAATCTATCCCACGGGAACCATACATTTTACAGGGATAGAAAGTAGCCAATATGCTATTCCAGACTATAATCTATCTCTGTGCTTAATTTCATTCAGATGAGTTAAGCCATTCTTGTGTAATTTCAAAAACTAAAACAAATCTATCCCACGGGAACCATAAATTTTACCGGGATAAAAAGTAGCCAATATGCTATTCCAGACTAATATCTATATCTGTGCTTAACTTCATTCAGATCCGTTCAGCCATTCTGGTGTGATTTCAAAAATTAAAACGAATCTATATCACGGGAACCATAAATGTAACAGGGATAAAAAGTAGCCAATATGCTATTCCAGACTATAATCTATCTCTGTGCTTAATTTCATTCAGATCCGTTCAGCCATTCTGGTGTGATTTCAAAAACGAAAACTAATATATCCCACGGGAACCATACATTTTACCGGGATAAAAAGTAGCCAATATGCTATTCCAGACTATAATCTATCTCTGTGCCAAATTTCATTCAGATGAGTTCAGCCATTCTGGTGTGATTTCAAAAATTAAAACAAATCTATCCCACGGGAACCATACATTTTACCGGGATAAAAAGTAGCCAATATGCTATTCCAGACTATAATCTATCTCTGTGCTAAATTTCATTCAGATGAGTTCAGCCATTCTGGTGTAATTTCAAAAATTAAAATAAATCTATCCCACGGGAGCCATACATTTTACAAAGATAAAAAGTAGCCAATATGCTATTCCAGACTATAATCTATCTCTGTGCTTAATTTCATTCAGATGAGTTCAGCCATTCTTGTGTAATTTCAAAAACTAAAACTAATCTATCCCACGGGAACCATATATTTTACCGGGATAAAAAGTAGCCAATATGCTATTCCAGACTATAATCTATCTCTGTGCTAAATTTCATTCAGATGAGTTCAGCCATTCTGGTGTGATTTCAAAAATTAAAACAAATCTATCCCACGGGAACCACACATTTTACAGGGATAGAAAGTAGCCAATATGCTATTCCAGACTATAATCTATCTCTGTGCTAAATTTCATTCAGATGAGTTCAGCCATTCTGGTGTGATTTCAAAAATTAAAACAAATCTATCCTACGGGAACCATACATTTTACCGGGATAAAAAGTAGCCAATATGCTATTCCAGACTATAATCTATCTCTGTGCTAAATTTCATTCAGATCCGTTCAGCCATTCTGGTGTGATTTCAAAAATTAAAACAAATCTATCCCACGGGAACCATACATTTTACCGGGATAGAAAGTAGCCAATATGCTATTCCAGACTATAATCTATCTCTGTGCTAAATTTCATTCAGATGAGTTCAGCCATTCTGGTGTGATTTCAAAAATTAAAACAAATCTATCCCACGGGAACCATACATTTTACCGGGATGAAAAGTAGCCAATTTGCTATTCCAGACTATAATCTATCTCTGTGCTAAATTTCATTCAGATCCATTTATCCATTCTGGTGTAATTTCAAAAATTAAAACAAATCTATCCCACGGGAACCATACATTTTACCGGGATAAAAATAGCTTATCTGTTATTTCAGACTATAAGCTATCTCTGTGCCAAATTTCATTCAGATGAGTTCAGCCATTCTTGTGTAATTTCAAAAACTAAAACAAATCTATCCCACGGGAACCATACATTTTACCGGGATAAAAAGTAGCCAATTTGCTATTCCAGACTTTAATCTATCTCTGTGCTAAATTTCATTCAGATCCGTTCATCCATTCTGGTGTAATTTCAAAAATTAAAACAAATCTATCCCACGGGAACCATACATTTTACCGGGATAAAAAGTAGCCAATATGATATTCCAGACTATAATCTATCTCTGTGCTAAATTTCATTCAGATGAGTTCAGCCATTCTGGTGTGATTTCAAAAATTAAAACGAATCTATCCCACGGGAACCATACATTTTACAGGGATAGAAAGTAGCCAATATGCTATTCCAGACTATAATCTATCTCTGTGCTAAATTTCATTCAGATGAGTTCAGCCATTCTTGTGTAATTTCAAAAACTAAAACAAATCTATCCCACGGGAACCATAAATTTTACCGGGATAAAAAGTAGCCAATATGCTATTCCAGACTAATATCTATATCTGTGCTTAACTTCATTCAGATCCGTTCAGCCATTCTGGTGTGATTTCAAAAATTAAAACGAATCTATATCACGGGAACCATAAATGTAACAGGGATAAAAAGTAGCCAATATACTATTCCAGACTATAATCTATCTCTGTGCTAAATTTCATTCAGATCCGTTCAGCCATTCTGGTGTGATTTCAAAAATTAAAACAAATCTATCCCACGGGAACCATACATTTTACCGGGATAAAAAGTAGCCAATATGCTATTCCAGACTATAATCTATCTCTGTGCTAAATTTCATTCAGATGAGTTCAGCCATTCTGGTGTAATTTCAAAAATTAAAATAAATCTATCCCACGGGAGCCATACATTTTACAAAGATAAAAAGTAGCCAATATGCTATTCCAGACTATAATCTATCTCTGTGCTTAATTTCATTCAGATGAGTTCAGCCATTCTTGTGTAATTTCAAAAACTAAAACTAATCTATCCCACGGGAACCATATATTTTACCGGGATAAAAAGTAGCCCATATGCTATTCCAGACTATAATCTATCTCTGTGCTAAATTTCATTCAGATGAGTTCAGCCATTCTGGTGTGATTTCAAAAATTAAAACAAATCTATCCCACGGGAACCACACATTTTACAGGGATAGAAAGTAGCCAATATGCTATTCCAGACTATAATCTATCTCTGTGCTAAATTTCATTCAGATGAGTTCAGCCATTCTGGTGTGATTTCAAAAATTAAAACAAATCTATCCTACGGGAACCATACATTTTACCGGGATAAAAAGTAGCCAATATGCTATTCCAGACTATAATCTATCTCTGTGCTAAATTTCATTCAGATCCGTTCAGCCATTCTGGTGTGATTTCAAAAATTAAAACAAATCTATCCCACGGGAACCATACATTTTACCGGGATAGAAAGTAGCCAATATGCTATTCCAGACTATAATTTATCTCTGTGCTAAATTTCATTCAGATGAGTTCAGCCATTCTGGTGTGATTTCAAAAATTAAAACAAATCTATCCCACGGGAACCATACATTTTACCGGGATGAAAAGTAGCCAATTTGCTATTCCAGACTATAATCTATCTCTGTGCTAAATTTCATTCAGATCCATTTATCCATTCTGGTGTAATTTCAAAAATTAAAACAAATCTATCCCACGGGAACCATACATTTTACCGGGATAAAAATAGCCTATCTGTTATTTCAGACTATAAGCTATCTCTGTGCCAAATTTCATTCAGATGAGTTCAGCCATTCTTGTGTAATTTCAAAAACTAAAACAAATTTATCCCACGGGAACCATACATTTTACCGGGATAAAAAGTAGCCAATTTGCTATTCCAGACTTTAATCTATCTCTGTGCTAAATTTCATTCAGATCCGTTCATCCATTCTGGTGTAATTTCAAAAATTAAAACAAATCTATCCCACGGGAACCATACATTTTACCGGGATAAAAAGTAGCCAATATGATATTCCAGACTATAATCTATCTCTGTGCTAAATTTCATTCAGATGAGTTCAGCCATTCTGGTGTGATTTCAAAAATTAAAACGAATCTATCCCACGGGAACCATACATTTTACAGGGATAGAAAGTAGCCAATATGCTATTCCAGACTATAATCTATCTCTGTGCTTAATTTCATTCAGATGAGTTAAGCCATTCTTGTGTAATTTCAAAAACTAAAACAAATCTATCCCACGGGAACCATAAATTTTACCGGGATAAAAAGTAGCCAATATGCTATTCCAGACTAATATCTATATCTGTGCTTAACTTCATTCAGATCCGTTCAGCCATTCTGGTGTGATTTCAAAAATTAAAACGAATCTATATCACGGGAACCATAAATGTAACAGGGATAAAAAGTAGCCAATATGCTAATCCAGACTATAATCTATCTCTGTGCTAAATTTCATTCAGATGAGTTCAGCCATTCTGGTGTTATTTCAAAAATTAAAATAAATCTATCCCACGGAAACCATACATTTTACCGGGATAAAAATTGCCAATATGCTATTGCAGACTATAATCTATCATTAGGCTAAATTTCATTCAGATCCGTTCAGCCATTCTGGTGTGATTTCAAAAACTAAAACGAATCTATCCCACGGGAGCCATACATTTTACCGGGATAAAAAGTAGCCAATATGCTATTCCAGACTATAATCTATCTCTGTGCTAAATTTCATTCAGATGAGTTCAGCCATTCTGGTGTGATTTCAAAAATGAAAACAAATCTATCCCACGGGAACCATACATTTTACCGGGATAAAAAGTAGCCAATATGCTATTCCAGACTATAATCTATCTCTGTGCTAAATTTCATTCAGATCCGTTCATCCATTCTGGTGTAATTTCAAAAATTAAAACAAATCTATCCCACGGGAACCATACATTTTACCGGGATAGAAAATAGCCTATCTGCTATTCCAGACTATAAGCTATCTCTGTGCCAAATTTCATTTAGATCCGTTCAGCCATTCTGGTGTGATTTCAAAAATTAAAACAAATCTATCCCACGGGAACCATAAATTTTACCGTGATAAAAAGTAGCCAATATGCTATTACAGACTATAATCTATCTCTGTGCTAAATTTCATTCAGATCCGTTCATCCATTCTGGTGTAATTTCAAAAATTAAAACAAATCTATCCCACGGGAACCATACATTTTACCGGGATAAAAAGTAGCCAATATGCTATTCCAGACTATAATCTATCTCTGTGCTAAATTTCATTCAGATCCGTTCAGCCATTTTGGTGTGATTTCAAAAATTAAAACAAATCTATCCCACGGGAACCATACATTTTACCGGGATAGAAAGTAGCCAATATGCTATTCCAGACTATAATCTATCTCTGTGCTAAATTTCATTCAGATGAGTTCAGCCATTCTGGTGTGATTTCAAAAATTAAAACAAATCTATCCCACGGGAACCATACATTTTACCGGGATGAAAAGTAGCCAATTTGCTATTCCAGACTATAATCTATCTCTGTGCTAAATTTCATTCAGATCCATTTATCCATTCTGGTGTAATTTCAAAAATTAAAACAAATCTATCCCACGGGAACCATACATTTGACCGGGATAAAAATAGCCTATCTGTTATTTCAGACTATAAGCTATCTCTGTGCCAAATTTCATTCAGATGAGTTCAGCCATTCTTGTGTAATTTCAAAAACTAAAACAAATCTATCCCACGGGAACCATACATTTTACCGGGATAAAAAGTAGCCAATTTGCTATTCCAGACTTTAATCTATCTCTGTGCTAAATTTCATTCAGATCCGTTCATCCATTCTGGTGTAATTTCAAAAATTAAAACAAATCTATCCCACGGGAACCATACATTTTACCGGGATAAAAAGTAGCCAATATGATATTCCAGACTATAATCTATCTCTGTGATAAATTTCATTCAGATGAGTTCAGCCATTCTGGTGTGATTTCAAAAATTAAAACGAATCTATCCCACGGGAACCATACATTTTACAGGGATAGAAAGTAGCCAATATGCTATTCCAGACTATAATCTATCTCTGTGCTTAATTTCATTCAGATGAGTTAAGCCATTCTTGTGTAATTTCAAAAACTAAAACAAATCTATCCCACGGGAACCATAAATTTTACCGGGATAAAAAGTAGCCAATATGCTATTCCAGACTAATATCTATATCTGTGCTTAACTTCATTCAGATCCGTTCAGCCATTCTGGTGTGTTTTCAAAAATTAAAACGAATCTATCCCACGGGAACCATAAATGTAACAGGGATAAAAAGTAGCCAATATGCTATTCCAGACTATAATCTATCTCTGTGCTAAATTTCATTCAGATCCGTTCAGTCATTCTGGTGTGATTTCAAAAATTAAAACAAATCTATCCCACGGGAACCATACATTTTACCGGGATAAAAAGTAGCCAATATGCTAATCCAGACTATAATCTATCTCTGTGCTAAATTTCATTCAGATGAGTTCAGCCATTCTGGTGTTATTTCAAAAATTAAAATAAATCTATCCCACGGAAACCATACATTTTACCGGGATAAAAATTGCCAATATGCTATTCCAGACTATAATCTATCTCTGTGCTAAATTTCATTCAGATGAGTTCAGCCATTCTGGTGTGATTTCAAAAATGAAAACAAATCTATCCCACGGGAACCATACATTTTACCGGGATAAAAAGTAGCCAATATGCTATTCCAGACTATAATCTATCTCTGTGCTAAATTTCATTCAGATCCGTTCATCCATTCTGGTGTAATTTCAAAAATTAAAACAAATCTATCCCACGGGAACCATACATTTTACCGGGATAAAAAGTAGCCAATATGCTATTCCAGACTATAATCTATCTCTGTTCTAAATTTCATTCAGATGAGTTCAGCCATTCTGGTGTGATTTCAAAAATTAAAACAAATCTATCCCCAAATTCTCTGTGTTAAATTTCATTCAGATGAGTTCAGCCATTCTGGTGTTATTTCAAAAATTAAAATAAATCTATCCCACGGAAACCATACATTTTACCGGGATAAAAATTGCCAATATGCTATTGCAGACTATAATCTATCATTGGGCTAAATTTCATTCAGATCCGTTCAGCCATTCTGGTGTGATTTCAAAAACTAAAACGAATCTATCCCACGGGAGCCATACATTTTACCGGGATAAAAAGTAGCCAATATGCTATTCCAGACTATAATCTATCTCTGTGCTAAATTTCATTCAGATGAGTTCAGCCATTCTGGTGTGATTTCAAAAATGAAAACAAATCTATCCCACGGGAACCATACATTTTACCGGGATAAAAAGTAGCCAATATGCTATTCCAGACTATAATCTATCTCTGTGCTAAATTTCATTCAGATCCGTTCATCCATTCTGGTGTAATTTCAAAAATTAAAACAAATCTATCCCACGGGAACCATACATTTTACCGGGATAAAAAGTAGCCAATATGCTATTCCAGACTATAATCTATCTCTGTTCTAAATTTCATTCAGATGAGTTCAGCCATTCTGGTGTGATTTCAAAAATTAAAACAAATCTATCCCACGGGAACCATACATTTTACCGGGATAAAAAGTAGCCAATATGCTATTCAAGACTACAATCTATCTCTGTGCTAATTTTCATTCAGATCCATTCATTCATTCTGGTGTAATTTCAAAAATTAAAACAAACCTATCCCACGGGAACCATACATTTTACCGGGATAAAAAATAGCCTATCTGCTATTCCAGACTATAAGCTATCTCTGTGCCAAATTTTATCCAGATCCGTTTAGCCGTTCTGGCGTGAGTTAGCAACAAATATCCAAACATCCAAACATCCAAACATCCAAACATCCAAACATCGTAACTTTCACATTTATAATATTAGTAAGATTATAGTGAATCTAAACAAATCCTGGTATGGGAAATTTGGAACGCCATGTTGGAGAGGATGGAAGTGTTGAACCACACACATATACAACCGACAAAACTGACGGTGTAGTAATTAGAAATTTTCGTTGGTTCAATGGATTGCCAGCGGTATTAAAAATCAATTCCATGCCATGCCTAATTTCAGGCCTATAGTTTAAAAAGGGCATTTCAATATTTGTAATTATAGAACAAATTTCAAACTGCTGCCATTTTCACAACTAAAAATAATCCTCTAAGCAAGAACTTCATAGTTATGGTGCGGGTACGTTGTAGATGTTAGGAATTGAGCTTGAGTTTTTTGCTTAAAACGTTCGTAGCGCAAGTCGATGAAACTTTATCAGCGCTGCCAAATGCTTTCGGCCTATTTTCAGAATCACCAAATGAACGGATATTTTGAAGAGAAAATATTGTTACGAAGGCTGTTTCAGAAATCTGAGGACATGCATAGGTTTGGACTTTGGACTACATGTTATTGGACCCTTTCATTGCTTGCAAGGGTAGTAAAAAAGAGAAGATGGCGGATAAGTCCTAAAGGACGTTCCACACTATCCCACAGTGTAATACAACATGTCAAAAATGTGTGATGAAACAGATGTATAATAGTGTGGAAACAGAATATGACAGCGCAGATCTCATACGATTTGACATGTGTTTAGATCTGAAATATTTTTCTAGGATTGAATGTAAAACCATCACAAATTTCTTCACACTTTCTTTTTTGACATGTCGTACTACACTGTGGGTTAGTGTGGAACTACCTTAAAGAGGTAAAATGTATCCCTCTCGAATCTTTATAGTGGTCAAGTGACCCCGGACTATATCCAGCACCTTTTGTCCAATGAGAACAGCATAGAGCCTGGTCCTCGCAATATTTAAGATAGTGCTTCGGGGTTAATTCCCTACCACGTATGAAGATTGGATTCAGAAACAACCAATTGCCTTGGATGTTGACGACTGATGGTGACTAAAGTAAATGACACGAAGAACAAATAATTTCGGATCTGAACGTGAAATATTTAGCTGGGTAATTATTTGAGGCTCCAGAACCCACCAAACCCGACATAACAGCCATTCAGGAAGTAAGATAGGATGGTGAAGGCTCAAAGAGTATGAAAAACTGTGATGTATATACAAGTAGATAGATATTTGAATGTGTTTTGTGACAAGAGGAAAACCTAGGGTTTTGTGGCATAAGCGAACGCATTGTCACTACCCGCATTAAGTTGAATTTCGATAACATCTCTCCGTACTGCGCCAATGTGACCACTAAGGAGAAAGATGACATAGCCAAGAAAAAAAAAAAAGTTCCACGACCTTCTTGAGGAGACGTTTGATGAGTTCCCGAAGTACGATGTACGACACTAAGATTATTCTTGGTGACACTAACGCAAAAATCAAAATGGGGGAATGGGGGTAACCAGCGGAAATCACAGCCCCCAAAAAAGCTGTATTTATGATATTTTTGAGACACCTGGGTCGATAATAATTGCCGGATGGCACACAGAGCTTAGAACAAAGCAATCAGGGAATTCTGTAGGTCAGAAACAGAGCTTCCGAAAGTGCTGCCCGTTCAATCTGACAGAAAGAAAGATTGGCTTAACGTGAGCACCTGGCTATGTGCCTTAATCTCACGGTGGACCTATCCACATCACGGTCACCTTAGAATTCCTAAGTGAGAGGATTTAGAGTTTACACTCCATTAGTGAATCATAGATAGGTATGATCACTTTTCACAAGTTGAGAAGTTTGAAGGTGAGGTAAATTTTCCTCATACATGATAATCTGAATATACAAGGCCTATTAACCTTGACAACAAACTTAACAACTTCTATCTAACGTCAACTCACAGCCCCCACGATGCTGCCAAAGGCGCCATTTCCCAGCGTTACAGAACCTCCCGCAAGGAGGTGGGCAACTGTAACCCCGTGGTAGCTTTTCTTTACGTAGCTTACACGCTTGAGCGGCCTATATGACTACTACTTGAGGTTTGGTCCTATAACCGGGAACCCCCATCCCACAAGTTATATGCGTCAAGCTAACAGGCCGAGAAGGCTGCTAACCAGCTGACATATAACCAAAAACCTTCCTCACTTAGCCGCACACAGGACTACCCTGCACTACGTTACCGGTAAGGAACAATATAAGGATAGACAAAGAGATACAGCTGCAATCATAGTAATCTCATACAATTTACAACAATCTCCCTCTCATTTATACTGTTCCCAGGAGACCACTTGGAGGTGGAGGATAGGCACATCCATACTTCCATAAGTTCCAAGCAACAATTTTAACGACATACCCAAGCCTGACCTTTCCAACGGAAAAGCACAGACAAGAAGATACAGTATGCCTTATTATGTTGCCTGGTTAAGCGTTCAAAGAGCTTATGGAAGCATGGTTTCTCCTCCCGTTCAATCTGACAGGAAAAAAGGAACGAGGAACATTTGATTTTTGAAAAAGAGAGAGTTTGAAAAGCAAGCGGTCAAATGTATTAAGGGGTCCTATAGCAGAACTTAGGTCCAAAAGTTCTACCAGAAAGAAAAATATTCGTCCAAAGGCCGAAGTGAAGATTTTATAGCGTTGTAGAATTAGTCGGTGCTCAAAATTGGGTAAGACTTTTTCTACAGACTCTTTGACATTCAATAAAACCATCTATTTAATAGTTGTAAGATGAATGATCCATTTGATGATGAGAAAGACATCTGTCAACCCGACCAGGAAGCAGTTCGGGTAGCAATATCTTAACTTATGTCCAAAAAGTCTGCTGGAGCGGATGGCCTTCCGGTGGAACTCTTCAAAGCAGCGGGAGATAACTTGTTCAGGAGCATAGACTTACTCATCCAAACAACCTGGTCGAATGAAAGTATGCCTAATGTATAGAATCTAAGGATCGTGTGCTATATCCATAAGAAATAAGATACTCTGAGCTGACCGAACTACAGCGGTTTAAGTCTCCTGAATGTCAGCTATACATTCTTGTCAGGTATTTCCTGAGAACGTCTGAACCGTTTCGCAAGTGAAGTGATTGGCGCCTATCAGTGTGGTCTCAGGGCAGGTCAGTCAACTGTTCAACAAATTTTCAAACTTCGACAGATTTTAGAAAATACCCAAGAATTCCAGACCGATACTCACCACCTCGTTATCGATTTTAAAGTCACCTATGACAACGTGAAAAGGAACGAGCTATACAGAGCCATGTCGCTTTTTGGCATCCCTGCCAAACTCGTTCGATTGTGCAGGATGACTATGGAGAACTCGCGCTGCTCCGTCAAGGTTGGTAAGAACACCACCGACTCATTTAATGTCGAGAAAGGTTTACGACAGGGTGACGCGCTGTTATGTAACCTCTTCAACATCAATCTTGAGGCAATCGTACGCAACTCGCATGTCAACACCAGCGGTACGATTTTTTTTAGATCCGTTCAATTACTTGGCTATGCTGATGATATTGACATTATTGGAAGAACGAAGCGCGCTGTCAGTGGAGCATTCGCAAGTATTGAAGTGGAGGCGACGAAAATGGGTCTGGCTGTAAATGAAGACAAAACAAACTGTATGCTGTCGTCGGGTGTAGAGCATCATCAACATAGGCTCGGGCAAAACATCACGATGGACAGATATAACTTTGAAGTTCTCAAGGACTTCGTCTAGTTGGGTTTCACTATAACCTCTCATAACAACATCAGGGAAGAGATCAGTCGAAAATTCTTCGGCTTAGAAAGCATTTTAGTAGCAAAGCCCCCCCTCAAAGGACCAAGGCGACACTATACAAGACCCTTATCATCCCAGTCCTGCTGTATGGGGCAGAATCGTGGACACTGACACAATCGGATGAATACAGGCTGGGGTGATTTGAGAGAAAGATTCTTCGGGTGATATTCGGTTCTGTATTCATACGAGTATGGAGGAGAAGATACAGTGGCGAACTGAACGGGATATACAGCGACATTGACCTGGTAAAGAAGCTGAAAATACAGCGGCTTAGATGGCTGGGCCATGTGGGGCATATGAACGAAAACAAACCAGCCCGACGAGTCTTCAATTCCAACCTGGAGGGCCGATGCAGTTCCGGAAGACCCCATCTAAGGTGGAGCGATCAAGTGGAGAACAACCTCAAACAACTTGGTGTTCGCAACTGCATCCACTGGCTAGAAACCGGCCTAGCTGGTGAGGATTGTTAGTTGAGGCCCTGGTCCACAATGGACTGTCTGCGCAATCTTAAGTAAGTAAGATGTGAAAGGACTATTAAGCTTCAGAGAAAACTTCTGAGATTAAAATTATAGACAGGGTGGGTCTGTTTAGTAGTGGTAACTTTGTAAATTATAATTTATTTTGACACCGACAGCTGTTTTCCGCTCGCAATCTTGGCAGAAAATCAGTATCATACCTCCGCGTACAGAAATGAATTACTTGACGCTTTGAACAACGTTGGGAAATATTGTTAACTTATTTCCAAAGTGAGTGCTGTGTAGCCTGAACAGTTCTTTTTTTGCGATTTTTTTGGTCTTGGTCTCGTCAATTTGCTGCCACGGGGCTGCAATTTGACCTCTTTGAACTTTTTGTATGGGAAACCGTGAAGGACCGATGTTATGCCAACAGTTAACTTAAGGCCAATATCAGCCAAGCAATTCGTGAGCCACAGCCCGAAACCATCAACAAGGTCTTGGAAAATCGGAGTGAGATAATGCGCTACATCGAAGCCAGTCGAGGCAACCACTTGAACGACGTTGTGTTCCATAATACATGGCCCATCCTATGATTTTGAAACAAAATTTAAAGGTTTCGAAAACAAAAAAAACGGTGTATTTTAAAAAATCAACTAATGACAAAGTCGGTTTTGCTGTTCACTCAAAGTTCGAAATTGAAAAAACATGGTCATACAGGAAGTCGCTTTCGATTTTTGAAGTTTACAAAACTTAAAAGACTGACATCAGCATTCATGTGTATTTCTTGTATAGAAACGCTAAAATTATTTTTGTGAATACATTTCACTTTGCTTTACCGCCTGTTCAATCAACGCAGTTCCACGTGAGACTTCTTAAATGTATATTTTGAAGATACTTTTTAATGTCTGCAAAATTATCAGACGTAAAAACTAATTTGTCAATCTAATAAAATTTTATATAAATTAATTTTCAATACGTTTTTCAAGTGAAGTCAATATACAAAACGATACGACGATACGAGAATAAATAAAAATCCATTTATCTTACTTTAAGTTAATTCCCAGATCATTTTGAATTCCCAAAAGTAAGATTTAATTCACTCAATTCGAAAACCCTTCTGATGCGATGGGTGGAGGGAGAATAGAGATGGAGAAAAGGAATCCAATAGGTGTAATGCCTCCATCACAGATGTTTCATGGGGTGACAATTTCATTTGCATATTTTCACACACAACCCCTTAAATTGCCTTTAGGGACCAACCTAATGGTGCGACTATACGACTATATCTTCGTCTTTGTAGACAGTATCAACAACAAAAACAAAAACAACGATGATATAGCCTCGCTCAAGGTGAAAATCCCATCCCTATTTGAATACCTATACCATACACCCATCATATACCCACCCTCACCGCATACGAAAAAATGTAATACCTTCATCCTTCCACTTATGAATTCTTATTATGTACTTCACATCATTAGCACTCCTGAAGCATCACACCTTCATCCCCAATCCTCACCCTGTATCATCATGACAGACTGAAACTGAACCTTCCATTTCATTCCCCAAACAAATAGGGTTGCTAATGATGGGGATACGAAAGTTAAAAAAAAAAAAAAAAAAAAAAAAATGGCTGCTACCCCTTAAAACTAAAAACTCAAACTCAAACTCAAAGAGACATCTGAAAAATAAGGACAAAAAAGAAGAAAATTGTCACATCACTCCCAACTCCCATCATATTTATGGTAAGTTAAAGAATGTATATAGGAGGTGATGGGAGGTGGACCAGGTTGATTTTGAAATAAGCGACTTCAGACAGGACGAAAAATCGAAGAACTTTCATTCTAATGAAGGAATATGGTACCAGCACGTGACTTCACTTAAACATGCAGCCTATTAACCCTAATGGTGTTATAATGGTCCGAAAATGGCTTTCCCTTGACTTATTGGAAAATCGTGATTTGCATTTTCGGGACATTCGTTGGTCGTCGTAGTCGAAGATACTTACACACATACATAAATATCAAGGATGTCATCCATAGTCTGCTCAGGAGACAACACTTATCGGGACATTTTATGTAAGAAGGACGGAGATGAATAACCAAACTGAGTAATTGCTGTTATTTTGCGGTAACAGATTGCCAATTTACCGCAAGTAGATTAAACAGGTTGACATGAAGAAAATGTGTCCTTTACTCGTTCTTGTATTATTATATAGATGGCACAGGCTTACTTTAAAATAACCAAGGGTGCCAAATTATTTAAGGACTTACTTCATGGTCGATGTTTCATAGCTTCATAGAACAGGTAAGTGATAAGATCAGATCGCATAACATTCCAAGTTGTTAGCTAAGTACAAGTAAGTCAGGCTAGCATTTCTGGATTTGAGGTGCGTCGAGTTCGATATTACTATAATGAGGGTGACAATCCTCAGTGAATTCCGCCATCGGAAATTTTTTTGGAGAATCAAAGTTGTGCTAGAGTTTCCCCATTATATAGCTACAGGGTGACGGCCGGCGCGGCGTACGCATCGGCTCGAACATTCTATAAAACGCGAAAATGAACAATTTGTTTTGGGCTCTATGCATCCCAACAGATTCAGATGACCAATCTGCACATTTTAAATTGCTTTTTAAAGGTAGATGCAAAAAAGTCCATGAAAACTTTTGCTAGGTGGGACTGTGGAATTCAGTCGATTCTACTAAAATCAGCATCTTTCAACTCCATTTAGGCAAGACAGTGTGATGCTTTTTTATACTCAGGTTGAGGTTAGCTCATGGATGTCGAGGGTTGTTCCCAAAAGAAAGCAAAAACTCAGGGTTGAAGAGTGTCGAACTCCGAAACAACAATATCTTTATTAATCTTAATTTTCTTAACAGTTTATTTCATATTCTTATTGATAATCTTAAAATAAAAGATTACAATTCATTTCGTATGATACCTTAGATACTAGGTCTGTGGAGATTCCTCTCGAAAGGAAGGGCTACACGACAATAAACGAGTGGCCTAACGCCGGTCAACGATCCACCACGACCAACAGCGAAGTGGAAAGCTAGCAAAAAACGGTTGAGCAAGGCTAGGTCTATGGTACCCCTAAGAAAAGGAGTAGCCACGACAAAAAAAACTGGTAGTTCCAAACTAGGTCTATGGAGAAGCTTACGAGAGCAGCAACCCCACGACAATAAACGGAGGTCAGTAGAGATTCCTCTAGAAAGAAAGAGCTCCACGACAATAATCGCGTGGCCTAAACGCCGGTCAACGATCCACCGCGACCAGTGGAAAGCTAACAAAAAACTTTTGCTTCAAAATTTGGTGAGGTTTCTGCTGGTATTCCCCGCAGCGTACCTTCGAGTGAGAACTCTTATCCCGGTTTTCTATTTGCAATAGAACTTCTTCCAATGGCTGGGAGATCGAGTCTGATTTTCCATGCAAATTTCACATCTACTTATGGAATTTCACTGAAAGGAGAGACTGTGAATTATAAAGTTAAATGTTAAAAATACTTGCAAATGAGTAATTCATTTTGAGTGATGCATTAATTTGGCTGCTCTTCTGGTTTAGGTCCTAGGAAGTGGTTGGCTGTCCAAATCAGCGGTGTGGGGTGGAAGGGCAGGCGGAATTTATTTAATAGTATGCAGTGTTGGTGTTACGTCACGTGATGGTGATTCGATTATTCATTATATGAATAAATGTATGGAATCTTCTTGGCGTTCGGTGGCGGTGGTGGAATTAGGGTGTCAGTCGGTGGCGGCGGTTGCTTGGGAGGCTGTGTTGTTGTTACGTCACGTAATGATGGTTCTATTATTCATCGTAGATGAATAATTATATGGAATCATCGTGACGATCGGTGGCGGCGTTGGAACTATTGTGGTGGTTGGTGGCGGCGGTTAGTTGGTTATTGTGGTCGGATGCGGAGGGGGCGGCAGAAAAGGTGTAACTTCGTTACAACAGAATAAATAAAATTATGTTTGGGTTACATGCAAGAATTACAAAAGCTTTAAAAAATTAAGGGCCAACGATTCCCATTCTTGATAATGAGTGGGTATCGATACCCAGTTGGAAGTTGAAGGCGTTAACCCACGCAAGAATTCGATTTTGAGCGAAAATTTGATCGTTAAGCATAGTACGCAGCTCGAGCTAAAATTTAGTTCCCATACAAAATTCTCTCCAAAATTTAGCCAAGCTAAAATTAAGCAAAGCATTTTAGCCGAGTAGTACGCAGCTCCAGCTAAAATTTCAAACTTTTGTTTCCCAGTGTACTGTCAGAATTTAGCTGACTATTTAATTGCTCGGCACATTTCCTGCGAGCTAAATTTTGACAGATCTTTTCGGGTCGTAGCTAAAAAGGAGTAACGTAGGGGTTGAATCTCAACCGAAAATTTGTTTTAAGCCATAAAAATGCTATTGCGAGTAGAGAATGCTAATACAAATAACAACTGTTCTGCTAGAAACAAAAGAAAAAAAATTTAAATAGAGTTTTGTACAAAAATAGTCCAAAAGCGCTGATATTTGAATGCCCCTCTTTATACATAATAAAGAATTTTTTGTTCGCTTATTCTCAATGTATATCACAAATCAAAATCCTTTAAAATATTATAAGGTCGAGAAGTCGAAAAAAGTGGGTCCGACAATTCTGTCTGTCCGTCTGTCTGTATCGGCGCCTACAGCCTAAACGTCTGAACCGATTTGCTTCAAACTTGGTAGATAGTATTATTATGACGTTCTACAGATGGATTTTTGGAATTAGCATTCTAGCTTTAAAACTAACGGTACCTGCCATACGAGTTTTTTTGAAAATTTAATTTTTCTCGAAAACGGCTCCTACGATTTTGATAAAACTTTCTGAATAATGTTTTCTGTGCAAACTTAATGTGTTGGTTGGAAAAGATTTTTCAGGAAAAGTACCGGTACCTTTCATAGGAACGGTTTTTTTTTTAAATCCGATTGTCTCGTAAGCCCCTCCCCGAAGTTCGATGAAATTTTTAATGTAGAAACCCTATCATAAACGAAATAATAAAAAATCTTAACTTTTTCAAAAAAAATTGTTTTGAGTTTTTTAAAAAAGTTTTAAAATTTTTTTTTATTTTTTGTTTTTCCAAAAACTGTTTAATCAATTTTTTTTTAAATTTAATTTTTCTGATGAAAACTACAAAGTTCTAGAAGTTGGCATACTCAAAAAAAATTTGTAATATGTTTTAGAAAACTTAAAAAAAAATGGTTTTTTGAAAAAAACTGGTCGAACGATTTTGAAAAAAAAAAATGTGTGTGCGTAATTCACACTCGGTTGAAGTGAAACTTCAAAGAAGTTGGTATACCTAATTTACGAGAGAACGAGATGAAAAACTCAGCCACCCAGCACCAGTTTTCGGATTACTTTCAAACCTTATGTTATGTATGACTAAATGCTTTCAACATGTATCTGTACAAATACAAAAGTTTCAAACACATATTCAAGCATACAGACGTACCGACATACTTTGCGTCGTTTTGACTCACTTTTAAAGTATGAACTCCAGGACGCCACTATTTAAAACAAGTCAAAAAAATATTCGAAAACTGACTATTTTCAAAAATTCAGGATACTTTTTTAAAATTTAAATAATTTTTTGAATGCCAATTTTCTATAAATACTTTTGTTATGTATTTGTTTGAATTTTACACTCTTCTTGAATTAAGTTTATTGAAATCTTTTGTAAAGCTATTCTTATTAGACAGCATTCAAATCACGTACCTATATTAACTTACATACTAACTTAATCGTACCAACGCGCTTGCTCACTCGCTTTTGTATAACATAATGCTTATAGACCTGAGTGAGAGGAAAAACGTATGATAGGAGAAAATGAGAGCTAGAATATAAAATACTGTGTCATAATTTTTTTTTTCATTCGTTCTCTCTCAGAGTTGTTGCGATATATTTTTTTTTTAATTGATTTACATATTTGCTTAAAAGTGTCATGTTGCATTTCCGTTTCGTCGAGTTTCAAATTACCCCGATAATAAAGAAGTTTCACTTCAATAATAACACACCATGCTGACATCTTACTAAAAAGCTGTAATACGCAGCCGCATACAGTGTACAGTAGCTCACGTAGTTTTCACATACACTAACACACGTTAAATGCTCAAATACAAGCACGTATTAAACAGTGTGCAATATACATACACACCGACATCTGCTCTCTCGCTCTGGCTCAAAAATTACAGGCGACTATGCTTAGAAGACGGGAGTGGGGACGCTACGAAGTATGGGACAAAGAGGAGAGACCGATAATATAAAATAGTATGTATATTTCTGTTTCATTCTTTCCTGGCTTCATCCTACGCATTTTTGTATTTGTGTCTCTTACCTGTCGTTTTTTCCGTTGCATCCGGTTTGAAATTACAACGATTCTAACGAAGTTTCACTTCAAAAACCTGGGTAGTTACCAGATAAATAAGGGCAGATTACCTTCTTTAAAAATACCTCAAATACTAACCTTCCTAAAAAAAACCAATTTGGAGGAAGTGCTGTAGGACGAGTATCCTCATCCAGCTCTAAAAGGGGCACACTAGATCTTTAAGGTCGCTTTTCCCCAATTTAATTCATTCATGCAACTTGAAATAAAATGCATACGATGAAACATAACACAGTTTCCGAGCAAAGAAGTTCAAACTCTTGTGTTCATGTTCCGCATTTTAATTTATTAAATTCAGTCGTTTATAAACAGAGATGTCCGTTATTTGTATTTTTAGCCAAAACAACATTTAAAAAAAACATACTGTTTTCTTCATGTCTATTCTTTTTTTACGAATTTTGAATGCTTTCGTAATATGTATGAATAATCATGAGAAAACTGACGATATATCGATATATTGATATTTTTCACCCGATAATTATCGATACTGTTAAAGAATATCGATACGATAAATATCTATATATTTTTTACTTGCCCATCCCTACATTGATCAAAACAAACAAATGCCATGGAGCACGTGCATGAATGAGTAAGATTATAGTATTTATATTCTCACTCGTTCGTGCACACGGTGAGCTAATGCGAGTCATCGGTGCCGCCATATTGGAATACTGAGCGTTACTTCCGTCAGAAAAATAGTATGTACATATATTTCTGTCTCATTCTTTCCTGGCTTCATCCTACACATTTTTGTATTTGTGTCTCTTACCTGTCGTTTTTTCGTTGCATCCGGTTTGAAATCACAACGATTCTAAAGAAGTTTCATTTCAAAAAAAATCCTTAAATTTTAAAAAAACAAAGGAAATCTAATGGCTTGCTTCATTTTCTCCAAAAAACTAACTATTGATTTTAAAGTGATTAATAAAATTTCATGATTTTTTCATTTCTTTTTTTCAAATCTCAATCAAATTCGTACGACCCAGTCATGCACTTTATTTTTGAAAACCTTAAGATCTTATATTATTTCGTTCGTAAAAGGGCTTTCACATTATATTTTTATCAAAATCCATCAAGTGGTTTACAAGAAAATCTGATATGAAAAAATTGGTGTTATGGGAGGTACCGTTATAAGAATTTTCCTGAAAATCCATTTCGACCGAAACAAAATATTTGCGCAAACAACAGCATTTAGAAAATTTTATACAAATCGTAGGAGCCATATGGCAGGTACGTAGGTACCGTTCGTTTTAGAGATAGAATGCAAATTTCAAAAACCCCTATGTATAGGAAATAATCATAATAATGTGTACCAAGTATGAGGCAAATCGGTTCTGCTGTAGGAGCCAAAACAGACAGAAGGACAGACAGTCAGACAGACAGACAGAATTGTCGGACATATGTACATTTGTATGTCTTTCTATCATCGAAATATCGAAATGAATAATTTGCATTACATTGTAAAGGGGTTTTTTTTTTAACGTTGGTTTTTATCTGGCAAAAATTTTTTTCAGAAGTTCATCTTTTGACAGCTGTCACACTTGCTTTATGCTCAGTTTAGTTTGCCATTTCATAATGAATAGACTTAGTTACTCCTGAACAACGTTTGCAAATCGTGAAATCGCGCGGTGCGTCCAATATTCGGTTGACATAATCGCCCAGGAATGTATTCGAGCCAGCCGCTGCGACCACTTGCCCGAAATCATTTTTTGAACATAATGGCCAAGCTAAATTCTTGGCCATAACATTAAATTATTTGCGTTTTATTTCTTCTTGAAAACCACACGTCTAAAAAAAACCCCTTTAGTAAGAACCTATCACAGCTAAAATGGTTTTCATCATACAAAAATAAGCGGTTGCAAACTGTATTATAAGAAGTTTCCTGGCTTTTTCCTTTTGATCCTTATATGTTTAGGAGCAGGAATTTTTTGTATATATATAATGATTTGTAAACTAACTGCATACACTTTGCTAATTCCAAAAAATATATAATTAAAGACTTCCAATTTTGCTTTAAATCAACTGTCAAAAAATGTTGGCTATTATTTCGATAAAAAATATTTTGTCACAAATAACGTAGGTTCGTTTTTTTCCATTTATTTTATTTTAGAATAATAATTGTTTTCTTTTTTTTATACATACATATGTATGTATGTAGGTACTTACATATTTCAGAAAACATTTAAAGCAACGAAAGGCATCCAAATGGCTTTAAAAATCCAACTCCTTGGTCTTCAAAGAATTGTACATCAAAGATTTCAGCTTGACAATTACATTAGAAAAAATATTCATACCCTCAAGAAAATTGGCAAACGAGAAATTGTTGGCCACGGCTGGAATGGAACAGCGTGTTATTTGGATCGTGTGAGCTACCCAATGCCAGCTGTTCGCTTCAAGGAGCCCAGCAATGAATCGATCTGCTTGAATGCCAAGGAACAGCTGGACTGGAGGAAGCTCTCCATTGCAGAGAAAAGAGCTTTGTATCGTCATTCGTTTTGCCAGACGTTCAGTGAATTGAAGGCCGGTACTGGCGAATGGAAATTACATTTTGGCCTAGCTATGTTGGCCATATCGCTGGGGTTATGGGTCTCGATTTTTTATAACGTTTATGGTAAGATATGACTGTGAAAATAAAACTTAAAGAAGATCGATTAAACTGTGAGTTTTATTTGATTTTAGTGTACGATGAGCTGCCGGAATCATTTGATGAGGAACACCAAAAGGCGCAACTAAAACGGATGCTGACTCTAGAAGTGAATCCGATCCATGGTGTTTCATCAAAATGGGATTATGAGAACAAGAAGTGGAAATAAATTTGAATGTTCGTGTTTTTCTTAATTTTTATGTTTTTCCTATTATTCAAAATCAGAAGATCAAATAGAAAACAAAATGTCTTTCTTGAGTCTTTTTTTTAAATATTTTTTTAATCGACAGAGAACCAATACATTTCACAGAATTTTTGGCGAACAGACATTTCCATATGAGTAGTAGAAACTGTCACAGACAATTCGGTCCGAAAGATAATTTTTTATCCATAAAAAAAGAGTTCTCCGATACCCAATTCAGGTATTTTCATCCCGAGAGCTTGATGCCAAACTCTTATCAAAAATGCTTTTGAAAAAAGCGAAAAAATTGTATCCTCTTCAAAACGATGTAAAAATGCATTCCATTTGATCTGTCTATTGGCGATAACACATTAATGATGTATTTACCGGGATAAGATGCAAGAACATAATCTAAAAATCAAATGCAGTGTCAGGAATACTTGTTGAATCGTCAACAAGCTGAATCAAGTTCTTTAACTCAGCAAAGAACTTGGCATGCTATACCTTCGGGTGTTGACTAGCGGGAATAGTGAAACCACGTAGAATTGTATACATTGAAATTGCCGGTAATATCGATTTCAGTGCGACATTAATGGGAGCATCAGGAGAGAGTGGTTAAAAAGAACTAATAGTACTAAGGTGTATCCGTTTAGTTTTCAGGGGTCAGAATTTTAGTAACCCGTGGCGTAGTGGTTAATATGTCGGACTTCCACGCCGAAGGTTTTGAATTCGATCCCTGACTCCACCGAAGTTCTTTTCCGGGGTACTGCCTCTTGCAGGGAAATGAAATATCCTCCAAGAGTAATCAATGTCATAGAGAATGCTTATCTGTTAGCCATTTGGATTCGGCGATAAATTGTAGTACCCTTCCATTCCTGCAGAATATCAACGCACACACAGAAATGGTTGAGAGTATAAGTCACAGGTCCCGGCCCCGGCCACGCTTGGAGTTGTTGTGTCAACATTTTTTTTTTTTTTTTTTTTAAATCTCATATTTTATATCACCTTTCATAACAGTTTTCCTCGGAAAAATTGGCTTTGTAACATCGGTGCCTTACTTCCGTCTCCTTTTTCACAGCTCAATTCTAACCATGAATTCACTACTGGTGTAATACTTTTATCCTGTTCGCATATCGGAAGGAATAATGTTTGTTATCATGTTTCACCGCTGGAAACATATCTGTAGTGCAGTTAAAGAATATTTGGATGCGGAATGACATGCAATGTCAGGGATTCATGTTGACTCGTTAACAAGATAAGTAATGTTGTTAACCTAAGCGAAAAGTTCGGCCTACCTTCCATCAAACGTTATCTGGACAGAATAGCGAAGCCAAGTAGAATTGTGTACATGAAAATCGGCCGAAACAACCATTTCAATGTTTTGAAAATGGGTAACAATTATTTTCTTTTCAAATAAAACACTTAAAAATGGTGTGTCTATGGACGTTGATTTTAAACTACATACATTTGAAATCATTGGATGACTATAAGGTAGTGACCATAATATTGAAGTAGATCTAGGTAGGCTATCGCTTGCCTTTGACACCTGCCAAAATAAACTGTCATCTGAAGTGTCGTAACATTAGTTGAATGTTTGGTGTTTGCCATTTACGATAATGGATCGGAGTCGAACAATGCGTTACAATTATTAAAACTTATAACTAACGCGGTGATTCAAACGTAGCCATTTTTCGTGCATTAAGAGATGATTATGGTCGTCATAATCCACCGACTACGCATAAGCTATCAGTAAAATTGTGAAGAAATTTGAAGAGGGTCGAAACGTGACGCACGCGCAATTGTTAAACTGCTGCTGCAAGTGTAAGTGTTGCTGATGATCCGAATTTATCGATTTCTAGCCGCTTGCGTGGATAACCGATTTTTTGACGTCATATTCGTCTAATAAATCGTAATATATGGGCAGCACGAACGAAAAAGCGTCACAGTCACAGTCAGAGTCACGTTATATAGCTACTTTGATAGCCTAGAAAGTCGATAAAGTGGGAGGGGAATGTGTTGGGTGGTTGATGATTGTAAGTGGTGGTGGTGGTGTGTGGGGGGGGGGAGGGAGACTGTCCGGCAGAGGAAAAAATGGTGAGTATTTGGTTGGGTGGTTATAGTTGGTGTGGGTGGTGAGGTTAAAATTGTCAAAAATAATAGGTGGTTCGTTGGTGGCTGTAGGTGGGATGGGTGTTCGGTGTTGCGGGGGATTTGGTATGATTTTGGGGGGAATTGTCAAATATGGTGTGTGGTTAGTTGGCGGTTGTAGGTGGGTTAAGTGGTTGGCGGTGGTTAGGGATGGTTGCTTTGATTGGGGGCGATGAAAAAATTGTCAAAAATGGTGGGTGAGTGGAGGGTGGTTGTAGGTGGGGTGGGTGGTTGGATTTAATGTTGGGACTTGGGAGAGGATGATTAAAAAATTGTCAAAAATGGTAGATGGTTGGTTGGTTGCTTTAGGTGGGATAGGTAGTTAGCAGTGATGTTGGGGTGATTTGGTGTTAGGGGGAAGCCAAAAGTGTAAAAAATGGGCTGTTGGTTTTATGTTGAGTTGAGAGGCTGATTTTTGGGGGGAAGGGGTGAGAAAAATAAATGCAAATTTGGTGGGTTGTTGTAAGTGGGGTGGGTTGTTGGTAGTTGGAGAGAACATGAACTGTTTTTTTAACTGTTTATCACGTAAAATTATCGTTCGTAAACCGACTTTACAGACAACCATTTTTTTTTTTTGTTGCATGACTTGGCAATTTGTAGTTCCCCTTTATAGCATGAGAAGTTTGCTGCTCGACTACTCTTACGTTTTGGCGAAGTCAATTGGTAACCAAGAATTACGCAAAAGACTGTGCTGACGCGAATAGTCCTCGAACTCGAGACGCATTAAAAACCAACATTACTCAAGTTATGGCCGAGAAACCGGCTGAAATGTGCGAGAAAGTGGTTAAAAATGACCTCAAAAGAATCGCATGCTGCGAATTTTTTTTAAGGCAGTCATTTGAATAATATTATTTTTCAGACTTAATGGCACAGTTCAAGCTTTATAATGAAACAAAATGTTCATCAAACATTTATCAACGTGTCTGTTATATTAAGCTTTACTTTCGAAACCGAAAAAAGAGTGAACCTATATTTTGTCAGATCGGGTTACACCGTTGGGCATGACGCATGATGGTGTAGAAAATAGTGTGTTTAGCAAAAGGTTTCGATTTCTCTGTTTCAACATAAAAACTTTGATTCGGAATAAAACAATGCTTTCAAGTTTATCTCGCTTCCATTACTTTTTTTATAATTCTAATCCAAATCACTCGATTGTACATCATCATTACCGAAATGACAACATTCATCCATAAGTTCAGCCTTGTTTGATTCTTCATTTACGTAATCGTATTTGAAATGATTCCCAAACCTACTTAACCTTAAAAAACAAAACTCTCACCTTTGTGAAAGAACTACTAACTTCTCTTTGCCCAAGTAACCTTCTAGCACCGCAGCACAGTTTATAAGTTCGCTTACCATTCAAATCCTTTAATCGCAATCCTATGCTAATTCAAGCAATAAAAACAATAAAACTAAATTATCCAAAGAAACAATGCCCCACAAAATGGCTATTTGGGTACCCGCACGCCAACATAAAAACCATTCGAATATGAAAACTGAAAAATTCAAAAACCTAATAAATTCCGCCTTGACACCGAATAATATCATTATAACAATGTTCGAGGGTGTTTTTTTGTAATCTGGTTTCGGAATTAAACTTTTAAATATTATACCCACCAACATCATCAACACTGAATCCACCACTACACTACCAAACCAATATCCTACCCTCTGCCAGGATATATTAAGCTGGCCATACCGTTGGCTTTAACTTTGAGCATAACCCTTAGAAAACATGCCAATATACTGAACAGAACACTCTTCTCAACCCGACGACGCGACGGCCAGAGTAATACGAAAAAGGACTTCTTTTCTACTCTGGAGGAGTCTGGAGTAAGGAGTAAAAGTTGTATTTTGAGGTTTTTCTTCTTCGTCCACTTTTAGATTGTTTTGGATTTTTGGTTTTTTTTTTATGGAAAAAGTTAAATAGGAAATCTCATTGGATTACAAGGTCTTTAGGTTAATTGGGATAAATTTTGTATCTAAGGTGTATTATTATAGCCAGCCGCAGATACCTGTTTTTTCTTTTTTTTTTTTAAGGGAGGATACCTACTTATACAAACTGGTTGACTTTTGATTTTGGTTCATTTGAAGTTCTTTAAAATTGGTCTTGTTGTTGGTCTTTTTTTTGGGTAGGCAAATAATGAAGCTTCTTTGTTGAGAACAAAAAAAAACTTATTTTGAAGAAATAGGTACGTTGATTGTTTTTGGTACACAAAATCAAACAAAAAATCGGGTATGGTACAACTCGCTGGTTTTTTCTCGCATTTTGTTATTTCGCTGCAGTCAATACGGAAATTATTATTTTGCATATCGACAATTCGCATATTAATACTTCGCTATTCTTATTCGGCAAACTTTTATTATTTTGCATTAATTATTTCGCTATTATTTAAGTCGCTTTTCCTTCTCTCCCATTGTTATACTTCGCGTTTCCTTATTTCGGGAAAAGCGAAACCATTTAAAAGAAACAATGAACAATATTTTTTACTTTCATGTACAACAATTTTTTATTAACAAAAAAGAAAACATATGCAAATAAATAATAGTGAAATAATTTCAAAAAACTCTAAGCAATATAGTAAAAATGCAACGCATAGAAGACAAAAGAATTATATCAATGAAAAAACCAATTCAAATACAATACTAATACAATTTTATATTAGAAGCAAGTGCCTTCAACAGACCAATATCAGAATTCTCATTTTCTTTCTCTAAAAAGGCGAGTTAACAATTAATTAAAACATTATAAGATATTTGATGAAAAAGCAAAACAATAAAATGCGGAATAATTATGATGCGAGTTAATATTTTAGCGAGATGATCAAAGGGCGAAATGTCAATTTGCGAACTGGCTCTTGCGAAATGAAAGAAAATTATTAAATCATTCGCGAGATAATGATTTGCGAAATGTTGGAAAAATAAATTTTCTTTATACTAAGATTAAACGACTTGTATAAGAACTAAGAACTGAAAATAGTTTATAACCTCGTCATTTCATTAGTTGACTTCATTCTCACTTTAGCCAGCTGCACTTTGAAAGTGAAATCAACCACCATCTTGTATAATCAAAAATTTAGTCAACGAAGTATTTGTTTACACAACCAAAAGAGTCGTAGGTCAAAGCTGAAAAGCTACCGATTCTTTGTTTCCACTGTCAGTTCAGATGTCGAAAGTAAGAAGCTTACGGCTGAAGTATTAACTTATGATCAGAGTTAGCACGAAAGCATAACGCCAGCACCAAAATACAAAAATTAGTACATCTATATATATAAAATTGGATGTGTGTATGTACTTTGTATGTATGTATATACTCCTAAACCAACCAACGGAATTTTATGAAATATTCAGGCTAAATATTGTTTAGTCCAGGAATGGTTCCGGTGAAGCTTTGGTTCCGATCGGGTGGAAGACAAAAATAAAATGCTGGCTTTTAACATTTTTTTGGTTCATTTTCCTTTTTTTTTTATTTTTCCATAATGTACATTTTTAGCGGTTTAAAACAGCAGGGAAAATTCCGGAATGGCCGATCGGGTCGAAGACAAAAAAAAAATGCAGGCTTTAACCAAAAATATTGTTTATCCGCTAGCATTGAGATTAAATAAATAAACATAAGCAAGAGCTACAGTACGTTTGCAACTAACTGTTGGATACCCTATTCCCCACATTTTTGTATATGTATAATGTATATGCATAAGCATATGCGTTCGTTCAATAAAATAAATTTTGCTTGCCCGATGTACAATAACTGCTGTCACAATAAAAAAAGGCGTTTGCCAAGCCTACAGCTGAGACATTTTATTGCCAGGGTAATCACTATATGAGCTCATCATTCAATTTTAAGCTTGCAGATCGATTTGAACAAAACAAGACACAAACTTAAATTTTTAGAAATTAGATTTTAAGAAAAATTTAAGGCACTAACTAAGCTTCGATCATTAGTCGGTATTTAGGCATATGTGCAAAACTACAGCTGAATCGAGTAGTTTTTAAACGATCTTACCTGAACAAAGGTATTTTATCAAAATCACGCCTTCAAAAGTGGGCGTATTGAAAAAATTTACACAAGAAAATGTAGAGATATATTTCTCAAATAACGAACGGAAGGAAAAAGGTTTAAATTGAATATTGGAAGTACCTTCAAAACAGAATGTACCTACTTAAGTGGGCTATAGGTTTGACCTATAGCCCACTTAAGTACATTCTGTTTTGAAAAACAACAAAGGTCACAAAATTTCAACATTATTTATTGGAAGTACCTTAAATATTTGAGACCACGTTTTTCGTTCTTTCATGAAAAGTGGGCGTAAGCCACACCCAAAATTCAAAAATTTCTTTTCATACACAAACTTTTAAGTTTTTATAAGAGACGCAACATTTTGGCTTGCGGAATCATTATAAATATCGTTTATTTACAAAAACAATTTTTTAATAGTTTCTAGTGAAAAGTGGGCGTCAGCCACGCCCAAATCAAATTTTTTGATTTCATACAAAAGATGTTTATGTGCAAGTAATATCCACAAAATTTAATGTTTTTCGCATTAATATAACAATTGTTATTTTATAAAAACAATATTGATAGTTTTGTATGCAAAGTGGGCGTAAGCCACGCCCAAAATTCAAATATATTATTTCATACACAAACTTTTTAGTTTCTACTAAGAGACGCAAGATGCTTGCGGATTCATTATAAATACCGTTTATTTGCAAAAACAATTTTTTTATGTTTTTAGTGAAAAGTGGGCGTCAGCCACGCCCAAAATCAAATTTTTTGATTTCATACACAAGATGTTTATGTGCAAGTAATATCCACAAAATTTAATGTTTTTCGCATTAATATAACAATTGTTATTTTACGAAAACATAATTGATGGTTTTGTATGAAAAATGGGCGTCAGCCACTCCCAAACTGAAATTTTTTTTATTTAATTGGAAGGAAGTTTACCTAAAGTTTACGTGTGCAAAATTTTAGTGTTATGCTTTTATCGTAACTGTACAAAAAACATAATTTAATTTTACCAAATTGAGGTTGTTCAACAAAAATGGCGATTGTGGGCGTGTTTGTGGGCGGATTTTACCGGTTCAAAAACTTAGCCTTACTCTTGAACCAGAGATTATATACATATACCAAATTTCAGCTTTCTAGCTCAAAAATTGCGACTTATCTAAAGTTTGGTAAGCGATGAAAAGACTGACGTTTGAACAGTTGTGAATGTTTTTTTTCGGAAATTTTTACCTTTTCGCACATTGCGGCCGCCATTTAAAGTCAAATTTTGTTCAGCGACGTAGCTCATTTTTGGTTGAATGGCTAAGTCAATAAGCAACAAAACAGCTGCATTTGGAGTGTAGATAATGCTCAAGCCATTGTTGAGACACGCGCCGGTTGCCGTTACGTCCAGAAATTCTGATGCTTAGGAGTTGTGTTCTCAACAAAACAGCGCATCATGTCACACAGTGCGCATAACTTCCCATTTTGGAATTGTGAGTTGGCCTTGGCCGCTAGGATCGTGCGATTTAACACCGCTAGACTATTTTCTGCCAGGGTGTGTGAAGTCACTAGTCTGCACCGATATAAGCCGGACACGATTGACAATTGGAAAACAACAGTCACCTCCTCATTGTCGCTATCGCTATAGTTTGTAATTCATTAATTGAGTACGGCTACGGCTGGGCCAATTGGGCTCAATTTCAGTTATTATTATTATTTCAGTTGTTCGTAATTGCCAGGAGAAGGTTTTTACAAAAGAAAATTTCAAAAAAGTGTGGAAATTGAAAAAAATTGAACATTGATTCCAATACTACTTGTGAAAAGACGTTTTGAGTGCATTTTAATAAGTTTGCGGGTTACATTCATTGGGACACATGGCACACATTTATTCCGTAAGGATTTTTTTGTTTACTTGCGATTATAGGTACTATAAGTCAAGTTATGCATTCGTAAGAACAAAAAATTCTAACAATCAAACATGACATTACGAATATAGAGAAGTCGAAAAGAGTATGGGTCCGACAATTCTGTCTGTCTGTCTGTCTGTGTGTCTGTCAGCCTAAACGGCTCAACCGATTGGCTTCAAACTTGGTACATAGTATTATAATGACGTCCTACAGATTTCTTTTTGGAATTTGCATTCTAGCTCTAAAACTAACGGTACCTGCCATACGATTTTAAGTGAAAAATTATTTTTTCTCAAAAACGGCTTCTACGACTTTGATAAAATTTTGTGAATAATGTTTTCTGTGCAAACTTTATGTTTTGGTTGGAATAGATTTTCAAGGAGAAGTCTTCTAACGGTACCTCCCATATTACCGGTTTTTTTAAATCAGATTTTCTCGTTAGCCACTTGACGAATTTCGATGAAATTTTTAATGTAGAAGCACTAGAAGCAATTATATAAATTTTTAGATTTTTCAAAAAAAGTATTTTTGAGTTTTTAAAAAATTATTCAAAATTGTTTTTATTTTTTGTTTTTTCCAAAAACCGTTTAATCTACTTTTTTAAGTTTTATTTTTCTGGTAAAAACTAAAAATTGCTAGAAGTTGGCATACTCAAAAGAAATTTTTTTTTTTTTTAAACTGGTACATATAACGATTTTGAAAAAAAAAATTCTTAAAATTCTAAACAGTAAACGAGATCAGATGGCAGACTTAATTTTTTCCAAAAATTGTTTTAACTGTTTTTTCCTAAATCTCAAACCCCAAGATTAATATCACACATTAGAGCAAGTTCGTCTGACCCAGTCGTGCACTTATTTATTTAATTTTTTTTGTTTTTTTAATAGGATTAATCAAAAACGACTTTGTTGTTTTTTAGGGAGAGTCGGCGCAAATGTGCCGTTGTTGAGTGTCGAGGAGAACATCGTGAATGATATGCTGATTAAGGTTGTAGATGGAACGGCATTTACTTTTCGGATGCTTCCGGTGGGAAAGGCAAGACATTCGTCATTTCGTTGTTTCTGGTAACACTTTGGCATTGCAGCCACATTGTTGGAAGGCGGTCGAACGTCGAACTGCACATTCCGCTTTGAAGCTTTTTCTCACTGGGTTTTTACACCGAGCTAAAACGCTGTTTTCGCGGAAAAACTACAAAACCTGAACCAAAACACAAGTTTAACCATACATTTCTGCTTATCAGAAGGGCGCAGGTTGGTCGGTTAGTCCAAATGTAGCCGCCAAGTTTGAAGTCATATTCCATTAAATCTGCATGCATTGCAAACTCTAGGCAGAATAGCTTTGGTGATTATTCTTCGTCGGGACCTAAGAAAACACCGTCATTTAAGGCTTACCACCAAACTTTTTCTTTCTACTCCCCAATCAGGTATGTGGTTGGATCGAAGGAGTCATTGGGATTGGCCAATTGGGACACGTCCTTCACAAAATTCACAAATAATACGACTATATTTTCAATTTACGAAAATGTAATAACACAAAATTTGACAGTCGGCTGTCAAAAACATGTGAAATGTCAGTCTAAAACTTGAAATGTTTTTCAGGTTTTCGTAAACTTATAATGTGAGAATGCAAAATTATAATTTGGGATGGATGCACAAGCACATCACATAACTGAGCCTTAAAGGCAGTGGACCGAGCTATGAGGGATTTACGAGGTGATTGGAGACGATTTTGGGGTTATGATATTGCTCTCCGGAGATTTTCGTCAAAAGTGTATCGCCATCCCGAAATCTACTGCTGCCGAGAACTTAATGCATACCTAAAATCGTCGTCTTTGTTTCAATAAGTTAAAACTGACCGGAAACATGAGAGTAGCATTTCAAAACGACCTATCGGCTTCTGAATTCTCGAGACGAATGCTGGCGCAACTGGCGCTTGGCAATGGCAAAATTCTCGTTGATGATTCTAAAGGATTGATATTGTTCCCGCAAAGAATAAAGACATCTTGAATTTTAATATTCAAAGTCATGTATTCGTACAAATCTGTTGAATCGCCTAACGCACCAGGGACTTCGTCGCATATTTTACAGCTGAAGGTGAGAGCGATCATAATCATGTTGCGAAATCAGAATTATCCGAAATGTGCAACAGTACGCTGTTGTCCGCCAAGAAACTGATGAACAACTAGATTCAAAAGACGTTCATCGAAAGCAAATTCAAAGGAGAGGAAGTCTATGTATATCCCAATCCCACGATTATCCCAACTGTTCGCAAACCGCCTATGTTGTTTGTTTTTCCGCCGGCAAAGTGAATTTTATAAGCACTCTGTAGTTAATCTGAAGGCGTTAAATTGTCCGCTAGTATTTTATATAAATTAAATATATTCCAAAAAATCGATATTTTCAATATAGTACCTACATTACCTCTAAAAGCAACCCCTGTACACATAAATTTCTATAGGGAAGGCTTTAATGGATCACCTCACTTGTATTGCCAACAATTGTATATAGGAAGTTTTATGTCTGTTTATATACCATTACCACATAAGAACAAGTATGTCTTAATTAATTGGTCATATCATTCATCAATAATTCCTCCTATCCATCCATCGGCATCGTGAGATAAGACTAAAACACCAACGCACCCGCACCAGGCCCCTCCACTTTCATCCCTATATAATCCCATTAACACAATCTAAATACTCATTCAGTTAATGTGTCATTTCAATCCCCATGAATCCTCAATCTGAATCCCACCCAATAAACATTATATCTGTAATTTCATTTACACACTTAACTAAATCCACAGTGAATCGAACAGAATTGTTGACAATTGTCAAAGGCACGATAGTGAGTTGTTGTATATCCTCGTATTGCGCGCTGCGTGACCAAAAGTATTCGCCATATTGCCAACCAAAAACCCTACCCCCCAAAACCCATCATCAACAACTTGGCGTAGAACGTAGAATATCCTCCAAGAAAATCACTATTCCTGCGTAAATATTTGACAAATAACTTTCTCTCTGCCACACAAGAGTTGGAGTTGTAACGGTACAGCGGCATTACTTAAGGCACAAACACAAAAGTCCCCATTGGATACCGAAACGGGACCAAAAAACTTTCCACACCACCATCACCATAACCGCCACCGCTATCGCCACCGCCACCAACAACAACACAGAACACCAACCAAACCAAACCAACACAAAAAACTTTCTCCATCGAAACGAAACTTCATCCTCACTCGTTTGCCTCAATCGTCTTGAGTCCATGGATGAGTAAATATTTGAAAATTAATAAATGAAATTTTCTTTTCCACCAAACAAGCGAAATAAAGAAAATACAACGAACAATACATATAAAGGACGAACAAAAAAAAACAACTACATAAGGATCCAAACAAAGCTTGAAAGAAGAAAAAAAAAAAAAACAAAACTTTTTCATAAAATACAAAAATACAGAAAAAAAAACAAAATAAATACAAAATAAAAATATAAACATAAACAGACACAAAAACATTCACATCCTCGCAGGGCAACACAATTCAGATGCGAATTAACAGATTTATTCGATTCGATACAATTTTTCCATTCAACTCGGATGGAAGTTATTGCAATGGCCAAATGGAATTACCACCAGGGGCGCATCTTATACTAGGCGGTGGAGGTGGTAGCATAAGGCGCTCCGCTCAGGGATAAATGCAAAACAATTTCCAATTTACAGAGAGGAATTGGAAAATTTATACATTTTTATACATGTTTTCGGTACAGTTATGATAAAACCACAATTTTTAAATTTTCTCTAAACTAAATATAGATCTTTGAATTTGGGCGTGTCTGATACCCACTTTCCATAAGAATCTAAAAGACTCTTATTTGTGCTGTTTAAACCTTCTTACGTCACATCCAATAATTTTTGCGCCTATATGTTGAAACTTGAAACTAATGATCTTGTGTATGAAATAAAATTTTTAAATTTTGGGCGTAGCTTACGCCCACTTTTTACTTAAAAACAGAGAAACGTAGTTTAAAAATTTAATGTATTTACCCATAATCAATTTGAACCAATTTCCTTCGTGCTTTATGAACAATTTTTTTCGGGAAGACATTTTTTGTGCAGACTTTTCCAGGGTGATTTTTGTAAAATATACCTTCATTCAGTTAATATTATTGAAAAGCGATCAAAGCTCAGTTAGTGCTTGATAGTTTTTATTTCTTAAGCAAAGTTTTAGAACAGCCCCACTTTTTTTGGGGTGTTTTCTTGAAAAATCCAAATCAGCATTGAATTTAAAATGTCATCTGTTACTGTTTTGAAATTAAGATGAACAATTTAGATATGTATTGTTAGGCTAGCAAGGTGTGGAATTGTTAAGATACACCAAAAGTGTGGGCGTATAACATGCCTTTTTAGACTGCGCTAGCTAGTAATTAAACAACGTAGAAACAAAATTACTGACGTGATAACGTCTTATAAATCCATGAACACCGCCTGAGCCTGCAAGCCGTTCACGATCGGTCTAAGCGTTCGGCTTGTGACGCATCTATCTCTCTTTGCTATTTCATTCCATTGGCCGAGTAGAAGAGAGCGGCAGCACACAACCTACACGTGATTGACGTGAACTGTTTTGTCAACTGGTTATCACGTAAAATTATCGTCCGTAAACCGACTTTACCATGTTTTTTGTATCATATTTTCTCCTGTCTGTTAAAGAGGATTTTTATTTCTAGGCGTGGAAGACGCCTACTTTGTATACAAATAAAATTAAATGCACGACTGGGTCGCGCGAACTTGCTCTAATTTGTGACAGTGGTCTGGGGCCTGATATTTTGATAAAAATAAATTTTTCAAAATTTCCTAAAAAAATATTTTTTGAAAAAAAATTCAAAAAAAAAATTCAAAAACGCCAGTTCATAGGTTTTCAGCAAATACATTTATTTATAATTTTAAGAAAAAAATTTAATATACAGTTTTCCAAAAAATATGTATGAATTTTTTTATTTTTTTTTTTTTAAATATGCTTTTAAAAACACAAATTTTTTTTTTTAATATTGGTTCGCAGTACAAATTGAGCTACCTACACCTATATATGTGTGAAATTTTGAAAGAATCGGTTAAGTCGTTTTCGAGTAGAAAGCAAAAAAAAAAAAACGGTCCTGTGGAAAGTACCGTTCTTAGACATTTTATAATTTTTTTTTCAGCCATAAAAAGCAACACTGATTTTTTGAAATCAAAATCGTTAGAGCCGTTTTTGAGAAAAATAAGCTTTAACGTAACGGTTATATGGCAGGTACCGTTATTTTTGACGTGATAACGTCTAATAAATCGGTTTGGAATGTATGGGCAGCACGCACAGAAAAATGTCACAGTCACAGTCACAGTCACACTGACGTTACCTAGCTGCTTTGATATCCTAGAAAGTAAAGTGGTAGTGGAGGGTGTTGGGTGGTTGGTTGGTTGTGGTGGGAGTGTGTTTGGGGCAGGCAGGGGGTGGGGAGGGGGGGTGTTAGGTATTGGTAGTGTCGGGAAGAGGAAAAATTGTCAAAAATGGTGGGTGGTTGTAGCTGGTTTGGGTGGTGAGACAAAAATTGTCAAAACTAATGGGTGGTTCCTTGGTGGCTGTAGGTGGGATGGGTGTTTGGAGTTGGGGGTATTTGGTATGATTGGGGGAGGAGGAAGGGGTGAATTGGCAAATATGGTGGGTGGTTGGTTGGCGGTTGCAGGTGGTTGATTGGTTGGCAGTTTTGGTGGTGGCGATTGTTGATTTGATGGGGTGCGATGAAAAAGTTTTCAAAAATGGTGGGTGAGTGGAAGGTGGTGGCAGGTGGGGTAGGTGGTTGGATTTGGGGGATTTGGTGTTTGGATGGGGTTGAGGAAAAAATTGTCAAAAATGGTTGGTGATTGGTTAGTGGCTGTAGGTGTGATGGGTGGTTGGCGGTGTTGGGTGAGTGGCAAGTTGTTGTAGGTGTAATGGGTGGTCGGTTTTGGGGGAAGGGTGTAGTGGAGGGAATTGTCAAAACAGGTGGGTGGTTGTAGATGGAGAAAGTGGTTGAATTTGGTGCATGAGGGGGAATTGTCAAAAAATTTGGGTGGTTGGTTGTTGGCTGTAGTTGGGATGGGTGGTTGGTGTTGGAAGATTTGGAAGGGGGGTGAGGCAAAATTGTCAAAAATAATTTGTGGTTGGTTGGTGGTTTTAGGTGGGGTGGGTGGTTTTTGATGGTTAGTAATATGGGATTTACTGTGTGAAAAAAAGGTGGGTGAGTGGCAAGCGGTTGTAAGTGGAGTGGGTGGTTGGATTTGGGTGGATTTGGTGTGGTGAAGGAAATGTCAAAAATAGTTGGGGTTGGTGGTTGCTGGTGGTGGTTGGGGGAAGGGGGGGACAAGGAAAAAATTGTTAAAAATGGTAGGTGAGTAGGTTGGATTTGGGGCAGGATTTGGTGTTTGGGAGGGGATTGTCAAAAATAGTAAGTGGTTGATTGGTGGTGGTAAGAAAAGGAGATTTATTGTGTTGGGGTGGGAAGAAAAAATTGTCAAAAACTGTCAAAAATGGTGGGCTGTTGGTTGTATGTGGGGGTGGGAGGCCGATGTTTTGAGGAGAAGGTGTGAGAAAAAAAAAATCAAAAATGGTGGTTGGTTGTAGGTGGGGTTGGTGGTTGGTGGTTGGTGGTTGTAGGGATACTACCTACATATGAACTGTTTTGTGAACCGTTTATCACGCAAAACTATCGTCCGTAAACCGACTTTACAGACAACCAATTTTTTGAGCTAAAAAAAATTTCAATTTCCCCTCTGTACAATACCTAAAAAACTCTATATTCCAAGTTTGAAGCAATTCGGCCCACCCGTTTGGGCTGTAGGTGTCTATACATACAGACAGACGGACATACAGACGGACAGAATTCTTAGACCAACTTTTTTCGTCTTCGCTATCATCGTTATGTCATGTTTGATTGTTATCTCAAAACATTTTTTTCGACGAATGCATAACTTACCTTATAGTACCTATAATCGCAAGTAAAAAGTTGGGCCTAATTTTTCAAAAACCTGTTAACTTTAACTTTAATCGTCCTTCACTTCAATTTTTAATGAAAAGAAAAAAAATATTTGAAGTTTTAAAGGTATGTATGCCACACCCATTGGGGGCGTTCAATATTGTCAGCCAAATTTATTACCAAATAGTTTGACAGAAACGAACTCACGTTGGAATGGGAAATTTAACAGTCCGTTTGCAAATATACTAAGTTTGAAACCACTGCACCGACCGTAGCTGTAATAAATCAGAAAACAACCGGACGAGAACATGGCCTCCGTTTATTATAATCGTTTGGATCTAAAATAAATAAATAAATTGTTGGCACAACAGCTCCAAGGGGGGTCGCTGCCTGTGACTTACACTCTCAACCATTCCTGTGTCTGCGTTGATATTTTGCAGGAATGGAAGGGACCTACAATTTACCGCCGAATCCGAACGGCTAACAGAGAAGCACTTTCCATGACATTAATTACTCTTGGAGGATTTGTCACTTCCTCGCAAGAGGCAGTACCCCGGAAAAAAACTAAAGGTGGCAACGTCAGGGATCGAACCCTGAACCTTCAGTGTAGCAGTCCGACACACTAACCACTACGCCACGGGGTACTACAAAATCGTTTGGATCTCCAGATGCAAAATGTTTTATATCCGGTTCGAGTTTACATTGATATTTAAAGAAAGAACCATATAGCATTTTTTTCTATACTATCTACTTATATGAAGTTTGGAACCATAAAACGGTCCTATCTCGGGAACTATTTGTTCGTCCTTTTGGCATTGTCTGATACCCTAATAACTGGATACAGTACCCGTTGGTTCGTTTTTTCGAGGCAGTCCTAACCGTGCACAAGAACTCTTCCTTTCGCAGACATTCACGGCGAATTTTGAGCCGGTACTTGGCCCCATGATCCATGAGCTGCTAAAGTCTGCAACCATAAAATGGTCTTGGTATCTTTGAACGCATATGTTTTGGAATTGTAAATGGACTCTTGGTGAATCACACGTGTCGCAGAATATGTTTCTCCGTGACACCGATAGAAACAAATGGGCGAAAGCATAGTACGCACTGAGTGGCAGCCAACAATACTTAGTAAAAGTGATCAAACCTACATATTATGATACACTAAAGAGTATTCCTACTCATACTTGAGTCTCCATGACCAAGTCTTCTCCGAGAAATAAAGACTAACCTGACAGACGTTGTCGTTAAACTTATCGTTGATAACTGATATTATGAGCTTAAAGTTCATTACCATAGAGACGCTGCCCGCCTTAAGTTCGCTGCTTTGGCTTCGGAACGTTTTTAATTTTGGTCGAAAAATCATTTGAAACGATGAGGCATATTTTTGGACGAATGTCTTTGATAAAAAGCAAACTGCCGTTCGTATATGGGACAACGTCAACCCGTACGAGGATCATCACATGACAATGCATACTCAAAAAGTTATTGTTTAGTGTATGTGGTTTTCTGAAAACGACGTTCTTACGTCGCGCGATCACTATCAATGGCGAGCGGTTCAGAAAGATGATTAAAAACTTCGTATACTCCTAATTGAATTATATGGATTTAGACAATGTGTGGTTCCAGCAAAATGGAGCGCGATACGTGATATTGTGACCGATTTGAAGAACGTTTTTTTTCTTTTTGGGTTTTGTGAAGTCGCTGGTCTATTGGAATGAAAACAGGCCATTAATAAAGTTCAGGAGGACATATGCGGACCTATTTGTACTCGGATCCATGCCATCGTAAGAAGCAGAGGCAGGTATTTAAACGATGTCATATTTCATACACAATGGCATACAAATTGTTAGTACCCCACATAGAGCTTTTCTGTTCTAACATTTACGCGTCCTTATTGAAAAAGCCTTCAGAAACGAAGTTGAGAATTCTGTCGTCGGCAAAAGCTATTTAAAGGAATAGATGTTTCAGACTTGTGGCCATTAATACAAACAAGACATACATCTTCTATTGATCAGCGTAGGGTGTAGAAAGTCGCAAAAACCCTTTTGCACCACAGCCTTCTGTGCACAAATAATTGTAGGGCAGACTTTAAAGAGCTATGTACCTAGGAGTCATATCCTGTGATTGGTTCATTTGAATCCCCTCAAATCTTAAAACTCACAATAAAACGTACAAATATCAAGTTTGTTCCTGATAAATGTAGGATTCTTCTTTAACTTTGGCTCAATATTCTACGAACCCAAACAAACATTTCCTCTTCATTATCATTAATGATTATAAACGTTTAATTAAGAAACAAAATATTTATAATAATGTTTGTCTACAACAAAATAAATATAAGTGACGTTGCGGCGAACAATCTCAACTTGGCGGAGCGGCGGTTAAAACAAAACTGAAAGTTGAAACTACTTTTAACTGGAATGAAAGTGTAATGAAAGAATTTAGTTTTAAAATAATGACAAGGGGAGCATGTTTTTTTTTCACTTGTCTGTTCGTAGAGTGTATTTCTTGCTGAAACTGGTTATTGGTAAGTCATTGTTAGTATGGGTGTTGAAAAACACTCGATAAAAAACTTCAAGAGAACTCCAAACAAAATAATTCCTCTATTGGCAAATTTTGTATCTACGATAAAAAAAAAACCAAATATTCCTTCATATAAAAGTTTTAGTTATTATAAAATTACTTTCACAAAGTTCCAAAACACACAGCTCTAGTCAAGAATTGTTTCCTTTAATTTCTTCAACATGACTTCTTGATAAAATGCGCTCCTGTGGAAGCGGAAGCCATACCATGACCTACCGTCAGTCAATACACATCTCTATATACCCCAAGATATATGAACGTGGCAAGAATCCTTAAGATGTAAGCAACAACGGCAACGTAGCCCAGAGTAGCTTATCGATAGTAGAAAACTTTTTCTGGACACTTACCACAAGGACCGCCAACACTCTCTGTGTGTGTTTGAATGTGCTCTGAGGATTCGATATCCTTTTGGAAAGTTTGAGACAAATCTCAGCAGGAGCAGGAATGATATTAGGAGTGTATGGGTATTTGAATCTAATTGAGTTAGGCCTAATGAAAATCAAATAATGTGAATGGAGCCACCATATACCTAGGTGCCTTGGCTCTGCAACTTTTCTCCAAAACTCAATTGGGTTTTTGTTTTCAAGTGTTTTTCCTTTTTGTATTCTTTTTTTTTAATTTCGTTTTTAAATTTCTATTTTTCAGGAATTCCGTTTTGTTTGGTTGTCGTTGTTGTGTTTTTTTTTTTTTTTTTACAAATTAATGAAGTGTAGGAAAACAAATCCGTGTCCTTGCTTGTTTTTGTAAATGGGGATTTTAAGGATGAAGGAAGAGAGTGTGATTGATTCGACTGAATTAATACTTCAAGAATGTTCAACAATCGCATATTTTATTCAGACACGTGCAGGATATAACGTCATATGTGCACAAAATGAATAAAATAAAAAACACTGCGTTAGGAAGAAGAAGGGGGTAACTGACATTTGCATAGTTTCGAGATATAAAGGTTCAAAGTTTTTTGCTGAGAACTTTTTTCGAAGTATAGACTGAAATTTTTTGACAAGAAAGATAAATAAAGAAAAAAACAGTCTTTCAAAAATATATGCATTATTTCCTAAAAATTGCTCCAAATTATATATTCTTTTTAAATTTACCACAAAAAGTGCACTTAACTCCTTCTTACACAAACAAAATATTTCGTTTCTAATTCTTGAAAGGGGTTAAGTGACGCTTCCTACTCTTTTTTCTTCGTAGTTCTTATAGTTTTTTTACTTGCCCTATAAGCAAATATTGGTTTCGTGCAGAAACAAAATCTAGATTTTTATCAAACATGACATTAAGATGATAGAGAAACCCAAAAAAAAGTTTTCGACACACCGTCCGTCGTCGGTCTGTCTGTGAGAACAAGCTTTAGCCTAAGCCGCTTGACGAATTTTCTTCAAACTATACTAGGGTATTTTTGATAGTTCTGCGTTTTTTCGTTTTGGCTTAAATGGCCATAACGAAAATGAGGTGTAAACGGCTTTTTCACATAGCTTAGGTTGGAACGGCTGAATCTCTTGCACCTGCTGGATGGATAGAGCGTAAAGAAGCGGCCTTATCCGACAGTGACTTCGAATCCGTCGGTGGTCAAAGCTCTGTCCAGGCCGTCGAAAACTACGGAAGCTGCGAAGCTTCTGGAGCACACTCCGAAAAGACTAGAGCTAGAAAAAATCAATCTCAAAAACGCAAACGAGGCCGCTATCAAAAGACGGAGGTCTAGTTCAAACAACAGCACCCCTGAACCGAGCAAAAAGACAAAGTCAAATGCTCCGCTGTTCAATGATGTTGCAGGGATGATAAAAGTCGGTGTCTTAAACCTAATTTGACATAGTTTCAACTTTTTTTTGGTTTTTTACGAATTTGCTCAAAAACGGCTCTAACGATTTTGATTAAACTTTGTGATTGATATTTTTTAAGTTGCGTATAAAGCAAATACTACAAACGCATTTTTTTTTAGAATACTAGGTATATATCGCATACAAAGTTAACACAAAATTAAAGGAAACTTTTAAAAAAATTTGAAAAAACCAAAAAAAATTTCTACAACCTAGTGGCTCGTAGTATGGAAACTGACAGTTTTGTGTGCTTTATTGGCTAGATTACTTACTTCTTCAAATGATGCCTGACAGAGTAGCTATGTCACACAGATCGAGTCAGAACAATTGATTTGTTTAAGGAAACGTTAGGTGAGCCCATAATTTTGCGTTTTGGACCTGTCAGTTGGCCCCTAAAATCGTGCGATTTAACACGGCTGGCTTATTTTTTGTGAGCTTACGGAAGATCGCTATTCTTCACCGATAAGCCAGAAATGATTGATGACATGGGAAAAAACATTCGACTCGTTTTTGCAGATATACAATCCCAAATGCCGTAAATTGGAGGTGACTAAAAACCAGAAATCAGATTGAAATAAAAATGACTAAGAGTTATTTTTCAAATAAAGTCAATACGTCAATTAATACAATTGTTTACTTCTAAAAAAAACACCCTTTACATGAACTCGTATCCTTTGAATCAAAATCAATAAAAAAAAAAACTGCTAGTGCAACTAATATTAAATATATAATGTCAACTAAACCTACTATTTTAAATAAAAAACAAATAAAATTATACGTATATGAAAAAGTATCCTTTCACTGATACTGTTTCAACCCCACTCCCCATCAGTTATCCCTTGACCACAAATAATGCACACCCTTCTCGCTATGGTTATCGTGAATCACTAATCGAATTGGATATATATTTTGCATTTGCATCAATGTATAGCATCGGACACGGGCGGGTCTGGGCCTGGGCATCAGTGTGAGCGAGTGAGCCAGCCAGCCCTCAACAAATATTAGCATTCGCAATGAAGTATGCTTAATTAGGCATTATTTGCGATACTAATTGGCCAATTCGATTGGAAAACATGCCAAATCTAGCATCCAGGCTGTACCGATAGACAGCAACTACATCAAAACAGCAAAACAGCACCACTAACAGCACACACAAGTGACTTCACTTCATCATTGAATCACAATAATTCACAACCCTTCACTGATGATGATGGTTTAGCCAAGCCCGCATACACTCACTCGTATAGCGGTAACTAGTCCATATTAACGAGCTTCATTGCGAGTGGCTACGGATTGTGACCTGATCTTGCATACTTAATTGTTGTGTTTCGAATGTGCTTGTTTAAAAAAGGGGCCTGCTTGGCTCTTTCAAAATAGTCAGCGTAAAGGACTTTATTTCAACATCAATGAAATGTAGACAGGATGCGGAAATGGGAGAAGTTGGGGATTAATTTTTTTTTTTTTTTTTTTTTGCTTTTTGATTGACATCAATATGTTTATTAAATCTGAACGATTCGAATAACGAAATTTTAAACGACTCGTGAGGAATTCAATTAAAAAAATTTGCATACAATTTGATTTCTATATTTTGTGTGTGTTAAAGTTGAATAATGCCGCCTGTGGTGTTGGTGTTCATGGTATTGGTAGTATGCGTTTGGCAGCGTTATTATATGGTTTCCATTGGCGGTGCGGCGTGGCGTGGAGCACGACGGAGCATATGTGAAGGATTGGATATTAAAATAGATGCCTCGTTTTCTGAGTGAATTTGAAATTTAATATTACTAGTATATTTTTGCCAATGCGGTTGGTTGCAATATATCCGCTGGATCGTGCATCGTGCTCTTGGTATCATTTTAACGCCGCTGCTGCTGCTGCTTCACAGTGATGAATTCGGAGAAGGATAGATAAAGTTTTGCCATCAAATGGAAGTTGATTTATTTAATTTATTAAATCATCAAACCGAGCGCACCGAATACCGATGTGTGCGTTTATCTTAGGGATTAAATGTGTTGCCGTTTAAGCCCCACAGGGAATATTTGAATGGGGAAATTCTTCAAAGTTATGGCTTATGTGAGGTTGTTTTTGTCTGTATTCGCAATTTGCATTTCATCAAAATAAATAGATTAATTCTTGAAAATTTATTTCGATTTCAAATGTTGAAGTTTTTTGGAAATATCCTATAGCAACTGAAGCCCACCAGATTTACCATGCTGAGACCTAAACAGAAACTTTATAGAACAGTAGGTACACTAAAACAGGCAGGCTTAAGAGCTGCGGGTAGTTATATTGCAACTATTCACTGATGTTTGGTGCTGCATCATGAATAGGGTAGGCTCTCGTTGTGGCATCAGCCTGGCGGGCGAAGCATCAGTTGTGCTTATATTATACCTCTTAATGGTAGGCATCGGGTACTGGTAATGTCCACCCGGACTCTAACTCGGAAACATTGCAACACTACAAGGCCGTACCAGAACGGATTCTCTGTTTTTTTTTTTGTTTGTTGTCTCAGTTAATCGGGAAGAAACCCACCAGGAAGGGAGCGAGTTGCGGATGACTTCCAGTCGAGTGAACCGACGGCGATGCCAGCAATCATCATTGTATAAGCACTCCTGTGAGCAACTATTACATAGGTATTTGAAGCTGATGTCATTGAGTCTCTTCGCTACTGTCAGGGTAGTGAAAAAAAAAGTAGCGGATGAGCCCAAAGCGCCAACAGTGGCTCTCGCATCCCCATGGTGGGTTACTGACTCTGGATTCTCAAGCTCTTATTGTTCATGGAGAATTACATAGGGCCTGGTTCCACAGGATTGGGGGTCGTGCGTGTCGAGTCGGGATAACTTCCCTACCACGTAACAAGTACAAAGTTCCGAAACAACCAACTGCCTCGGATATGGATGACCTTACTGATGACGACAAACGAAACAAGGACAAAGAATTTTGGGTCTGCATGTGAAATTTCCGAACTTTAAACAAGCCACGTGCAGGTGAACAATTAATAATGTAGAAGCCAACATCACAACGATCCAAGAAGTGCAATATGGGGTGGTGCAGTTTGTGCCTTGTGAGTATGCGAGTATGAAAAACTGTTATATTTCTTGTGATAAGAGAAAAAAGAATAGTTCTAAGGTCTTCACGATAAGACGTAGGTACAATAAGTTATCGAAGTACAGCACTAGTTTTATTCCTGGTGACGCAAAAATCTCTGGCTCTGTATTTGGAAAGTACAGCCTACACGACAACACTTCCGGTAACGGACTCAGGCCAATCGAATAGATCAACATACCAATTTAACCACATTTCGATTGATTCAAGATAAGCCACCAATGTCTTGAACGTCCGAACTTTCCGTGGAGCCAACATAGAGTCAGACTAGTTGTACTATGATGAAGTGGGAATGACCAGACCGCAACATCGAGGATGTATTGTGAGGAAATATGATGACCTCTAGTGTCTAGTCAAGCCCGACATCTGAACCAAACCCAGAGGACCAGTGGCAGCATTGCAAACTGGCCAATCAAAACACAGTTCAACGAGGCTGCTGGTCGCTGGAGCAGTTTGTCTCATCTGTACAATCTGGTCGAAGTTTGCCGGACGAATGGAACCTTAGCATTGTGAGCCATGCTACTACTTGGCAGCCACTTGTGCTGTTCCGTCAAGGTGAGTAAGAACACACCTTTGACGTCGAGAAATTCTTAAGGCAAGGTGATGTTCAATCATGTTACCTCTTCAACATCCTGGCCTGGGAAAAATCCTAGTTTCAAACCCTCCAAGGGGGTGTCGGGTGGTAATTATCACCACAATTGTCTTGTGTGTAGTCACAATGGGAATCAGCTTAGTTCAGATTGAATTGTTGAGTCGTTCCTTTACTAATCAAAAGTTCAACACTCCTCAATGCAATTTGACCATTAGGGGTTCCCCACTTTCCTTCTCGCATTCCTATCCCTTTTTCTAATTTCATTTGTCCTGCTTTCTTAATCGGTGTCTACCAAACCGTGCCGTTGATATGCCAAGCTGAGGGCCCATTATATATTAAATAGCTCAGTCACTAACGGTGTATTCTGGCTTACCGGCGAAATCCAGGATCAATCTAGCATTATCCACGAAGTTAGACAGGCACCACCAGCTCTTTGGATGGTCGAACACATACAAAAAATAAGTCGGCGCACTGTGGGAAGAAGAGAAACCTTTTGTAGCCGCCCAATATCGATACAGACGCTACATGTTGCTAAAGAGGGCCTTCTCTAAATATGCTCATCTGCCACCAGACTTCAATGGCGTTGACCGCATTCTGCACTTCTTCAGCCTTACGGGAGATTTTCTTCAACCCAAGGATAATTCCGTTGAACAGCAATGCCGGTTTGTTGCTTTTACGGGCAGCCTTTCGGTCCCCTTGTGCGTTAGCGTTACCCGATTTATACTGCGAGGAGGTGCACATAGGGATTCTCCATTCATTGAGCCTAGAGTCACCGAGGTGGCGTTATCAAGAGCTCTCCAGTACTTAGGGAGCTAATTGTTGATATGGATCCGTTCAATTACTTGATTGAGCTGATGATGTTGACATCAGATGGGTTCCACTATAAACTCTGTAATTAAATCAGTCGAAGACTTGCTCATGCCAATCGCTGATTCTTCGAGCTCAAAAGATTAAAGAAACCTAGACCAATCAAGACTCTTAGCATTCCAGTCGAGCAGTATGGGACAGGAACCTGGAAAGAGACACATTCGAATGAATAGCGGATGGGTTGCTTCGAGAGCAAGATTCTTCGTGTGATATTCGGTCCTGTATGCATCAATTGAGTGTGGACGAGAAGATTCAATAACGAACTGTATGAGCTGCAACACAGCTAGATTGACCTGGTGAAAGCAGAAAATACAGCAGCTTAGATGGCTGGGGCGTGTGGCGAGTGTGGTCGAATACGCACCAGCCTAGCGAGTCTTTAATGGAAAGACAAAATCTTAGGTGGGGCGATTAAGTGCAGGACGACATTAACCATCTTGGTGTGCATTTCAGAATTTTCAAAATACACTATTCGATATGATTTATACATGGTTTTGCCATTTATTATTCTTTTTTCAGGTAATCCGCAGTTCTACGTATTTTGGAGCACTGTCGTGGTGGCCATGTTGTTTTTGTGACATTTCTTTCAAATCTGTTCTTTATTATTCAGTTTTTGAATGTGAAATCACCATGACAAGTGACACGACTGAACAGAAAGTCCAAACGACAAACTGACTGGGCTTCGGAGCATTTGGAGGGGACCCCAATTTCGGCCGAAAAATAACCGTAAGCGACTAGGAGCATTTTTTAAAGAATGCCTGTGTTAACAAGTAAAAGGGAAAGTCGCTAGGGAAGTCTGCATTGCATAAGGCTGAATTCGAGGTACCGACCGTCGATCCTGTGTTCTTTTGAAGTACAAATATTGGAAAGGAGATGGCCCATTTTTGGGCCCAGTGCGTCCACTAATGAATCTAGTATCAAATGAAAGGTGATATTAAGGACATTATGTGGGTGAAATATTTTTAAAATCGTTCGTAGGGTTTTTGAGATATTTGAGCTTGAAGTTGACTAATTCAGAAGCAGAATTTCACTTATTTTTCCGACAAAACTGCTTATATTTTCCGATGTAAGATACATAGAGAAATAAATCTGGTATCAAATGAAAGGTATTTTGTTAACCTTTTCATCGTATTTTTGTACATATCCTATATTCTCCAATATTTTGTTTTAAGTTCTTAGAAATCAAGTTTTTTGTTCTTACTTTTTAAACGTCAATATCTTAAAAAGATCGGCCGTGATTCCTAATTTTTTAACATCATTATAAAGATTATTTATTTACCTTTAATTTGATATATAATTTAGTGCCCTTTATTAAATACAAACTTAGTTTTGAACTAACTTACACTAAAAAGCATATTTACATGCACTATAAGCTATGCACTTTTTTGTTTATCGTTATTTTTTATAATTTCTTAACCAAAAATAGCAAAACATGTATTATTTATTACTTACTTTAAGCCCGATAAACAACATTTATATTGATGACAATCTAGGTGATGTTATTTAAGAAAACATGCATCATGCTACTTCGAAAATATAGTCCATGTAAAAAACTTACCGTTTTCTTTTTATTTTCAGAAGAAGTTTATAAAAGACACATAATTATGTAGATGTAATAACTTAGTCTTTATTTTTTCAATATTTATATGTACAAAAAGGTTTAAAACTAAATGATTTTTATTAAAATGAGACATAACTTTTAACTTATATTAAATGCGAAATGGAGTTATTGCATTGAAATAATAGATTTTTATAATTCATTTTGGTTTGATTACATACATAATAACCTACGTCCTACATTAATTATAATATTAAGTATTATTTCAGATTTATTCTCCTTCAACTTCATTGTCTATTAAAATAGAATTTAAAAATAAAGCTGGAGCTATGTTCATATTTTGTTGGTGACGAGCAAATCCTAAGTACCACAAAATACTCATAACATGAGCGCAGCAACCAACAGTTCTCATTCCTACAAGACAATTGCAATAGTACGCTTCTATTGCGTTGCAACTATTGGCTACATCAGATTCATTACTGACAAGGATGTATGTAAAATATATTTTCCCACTGATGTGTCGAGATTTAATGCGACCTCTAAGTAAATAATTGTTTCCAACCAGGCTTTGATGTGTAGAATTAATTCTTAATACATTTTCACAAACTTCTATTATATAACTTCCATTGCTTTTAAGATGTTCCCCACAATAAGAGCGAGCTTGTTTGATTTGATAATTTCCCAATGATATTTTACGAAGCTCTGTCAAATCAAGCAAAGGAAAGTTATTTAAGCTTGGAATGTGTCCGTTAATTCTACGAAACACTGCCCTAGTTCTATTTAAGTTATTTTCCTTAACAAAATCGCCTAAATGGTTGGGAGTATTTAATCTACTCAAAGCCAACTCCAGTAAAACGCTGGCATCTGTATTGTCTTCTAACAGAGGATGGAACTTATTAAGGATTGCAGCTGCAATTTTAAAATCATCCATTAAGTGAGGAGTAGCTAAATTAAAAAAGTTTTGGCGGAATACTTTAAAATCTCTTTTAAAGCGTCCATTGACAACTTCCACAACCCATCTTACCATTGTAACACATCTTGTCTTGTTAGCTTGAGCTGTTGTCAGCTGATTATTCCCTTCCAGAACAGTTTCAGGCATGTGAGCTTTGTACCCATAAGATTCTAGGCTTGAAATAGCATCCCTGAAACCTCTGTCTAGGATAAAAACATCATTTTCTCTAACAAAACGCCTCATGTTCCCATATTCATCTCTAAAAAGATTTTTAATAATTGTTGCATCAGAATCAATTGCTGCATAAGGTCCGTATACGTCTATTATATAGCCGTCACAGCATGTCATCATAAAGGGTTTGACTAAATTCTGAAACTTATGCAGACTATATGTTGCTTTTTGGAAACTATAATTTGAACTTTTTTGGAGGTAAACATAAGTTCCGTCACATATGATAATGGCTGGTTAGTCATTTTCATTTAACTGTGTGTTGCCAAAAAGTCCATTTGGAATCATATTGTTTCGACTAGCTACGTTCTGAATAGACATATGTTCCAGACCTAAGTTAAAGGGCACAAAATAATTTAACAAACTGCTCCTAGCTGTAGACAAGTATCGTTCTAGTGTTGCGCGAGGGACGTTTAAAAGGGATGAAAGCCTACGATCGCTATCACCGGATCTTAATTTTGATAAAAAAGTAAATAGTTCAATACTTTTCAATGCGGGAACAAAGCTGTGCAGTTCTGTAAACTGCTCTGAGCTCCTACCTATCCAATAATGGCATAAAAAAGGATTCATACTACCTATGTTATTAAAATCAACTGGCTTTAAGGCAATGTCAGTAAGTGTTGACATCATTTCATCCATTTGCTCTCCAGTAAAGTCACTTAAAGCATTACCTTCTACGAGATTTATCCAATCACCCGATGTAAGATGGAAGTTACATATTCTGGTACTTTCCGGCAGATATAATTTGTGGTCAATTAATAACCTTTCTCTTATTTCCTGTGGAAATCGAAACCGTTCACTCCTTTGGCAATCGGCAAACACGCATCGTCTTTCTGTTGATGCAACTCTCTTGTAAACAGCTGATTTTTCTTTTGGCTGTGCTGGCAATGCATTCTGTTCAGGTTCTTGAACGATATTTTCCCTTGCAACAGGAAGCAAATCATCTTGTCGATTAGCATCATGCACCCGACTTCTGTTTGCAGCCCTATTAGCACGCAGCCAACAGGGAGAACAGACTTTTGTTAAATTAAGGTGCTAATACATAATTTATAATAAGCATAAGGATTTTAGTTTTAACAAATGTTATACATTTACCTGATTGTTTGGAATCCATTGCAATAAAAAAGTTCTTTCCATGCATTCTTGTGGTACGTTTCGTGATCTACGAGATCTTAACGAAAGTCCACAGCACAAGCAAATTCTAATGTGACCATATTCTCGTATTGGATTACTTGTTAAAGTGATTCTTTCCAAAATCCGAAAGCAATTAAAACATATGAAGTCGGAATCAGATATCTTAAATAATAATTAATACAAATAAAACAGGAAAGGATATAAGGAATTTGCAGATCTACTACACGTTATCCTATTTTTTTCGTACTCAATTTTTATTTTTATTAATTTTATTAATTTTTTTATTAATTTTATTATTTATTAATTTTCTCATTTTATTAGCAAAACATAAAAAAAAGAAATACTGAGTATGTGTTTGGATTTGTTTTTATTTTGCTTTAAAAAAAAAAATTAGCAGCCACTATAAGTATAGAAAAAATACGGTTGTTGTAAATTAAAAACATTGATATACTATCTATAATTTATTCTTAGTATGCTAAAAAACTGATCTTTTCACTTTTTATAAAAAAAAACAACGACTTACTTGTTCTGGAGATATCCAATTAACTAAAATTGATCGACGCGGATTTGATAGCATTTCAATCCTACGAACTTGCAAAATATTTTGTTGTAAATGTATTCTACAATTAACACATTGACCACTATTCATTTTCACTTTTTTTTACGCACTTTATATATTTACATACAATGCATCGTAACTTAATACGTAATAAATAATGCTTTTTAGTTTAAGCTGTTTAATTTTTTCTTCAATATGGGAACACAATAAACTATTTAATTTAGCGGAGCTTACACCTGCAATTAAAAGGCGCGTGGGAACTCTCAATACCAAAGTGTCACGTTATATTGTACGAGAGGCATTATCAGATCATGTTTATTATCTTAAACAAAAGAAGAGAGGCTTAATCGAATCATATTTACATTTACAAAAATAAAAAGAAAACGGTAAGTTTTTTACATGGACTATATTTTCGAAGTAGCATGATGCATGTTTTCTTAAATAACATCACCTAGATTGTCATCAATATAAATGTTGTTTATCGGGCTTAAAGTAAGTAATAAATAATACATGTTTTGCTATTTTTGGTTAAGAAATTATAAAAAATAACGATAAACAAAAAAGTGCATAGCTTATAGTGCATGTAAATATGCTTTTTAGTGTAAGTTAGTTCAAAACTAAGTTTGTATTTAATAAAGGGCACTAAATTATATATCAAATTAAAGGTAAATAAATAATCTTTATAATGATGTTAAAAAATTAGGAATCACTGCCGATATTTTTAAGATATTGACGTTTAAAAAGTAAGAACAAAAAACTTGATTTCTAAGAACTTAAAACAAAATATTGGAGAATATAGGATATGTACAAAAATAATTTTTAATACGACGAAAAATACCTTTCATTTGATACCAGATTTATTTCTCTATGTATCTTACATCGGAAAATATAAGCAGTTTTGTCGGAAAAATAAGTGAAATTCTGCTTCTGAATTAGTCAACTTCAAGCTCAAATATCTCAAAAACCCCACGAACGATTTTAAAAATATTTCACCCACATAATGTCCTTAATATCACCTTTCATTTGATACTAGATTCATTAGTGGACGCACTGGGCCCAGGTTCCCTAGGAAAATGGGCCATCTCCTTTGGCCACCGAAAGTTGAAGATTCGGCTGTGAAGGGTCATAACATCTACCGTTAAATTACCTTAAGTTTGCTGAAACGAATACTTATTTTGGAAATGAAGTCTTATTATTTAGACGTGGCCTCACAGGCCTCCAAAATCTACCATCGTCTATAGGAAAACCATTGTGGGTTACCAATGTCATTAGATTTTGGCGCCTTTAAAAGAGAAATATACTTGTATCTTTGGATCTTAAAAATTGTCTCCCCTCACGTGCCGATAATCCTTCCCCCAAGACTTCGAAAAAAATAACAACAACAAAATATTACTATACCAAAACCATAAATCAATGCTAATGATAGCTGTGCACACAGATACTACCTCCGTATAAGGTAAAAATGTAGCTTCTATGTATAAAAGACAAAAGTCCTTCGTTAAATGCCTTCACAATCCCTACGCTCTACGCATTCAGCTATCATTTATTAGATTTGACTTGACTTCTGGGCCCCAGAAAATACGATGTGAGGGATCCTGCAACTGATTTTTTTTCTTCCCCTTCTTAAACCCTCTTTACCTTAGTTCAATGGCTTGAACATACTACCTACATATACATATACCTTCTTCAAGCAACTTAACAAGGAAATCCTTCTTTAGACAAAAAAAAAAAGATAGAAAATTATTTCCTTTCCGTTCCTTTTGGTAAAGCACACTGCAATTTTTTTTACCTATTTTTATCTTTCAAATTTTTTATTTGCAATGTTTTTTGACCTTTGGTTAGGACGAGCTAGGAGAAATAAAAAAAAGGTTACTTACGTGCCTGCCAAAACTAAGGACTTATGAATTCTGCAGGTTGAATATTTATGGATTTTTCAAAAAAAAAAAGCCATTCGTACTGAAAAGCAGGATAAATCTCCGAAATGGATACATAAATATGTAAATTAATCTATTGTTGTGCCTTCATCCGTTGGTCCGTGTGAGAGATTAGTCTTTTTTTAAGACAAATTTATCATTTAACATGTTTTATATTGGCTTTAACATGGTTCAGGAAGTATTTTTTGTAAAAAGGGATGATTTTAGTTTTGCAAAGTCAATCTTAAATGAAAAACAGAATTCGGTTACACGAATCTGCTTCTATATTAGAACAAGGAACTCGATGATATTTAAAAGAAAAATTCAAAAATACAGCGCAGATGTCATGCTTTGGTGTGTGTGTCGGTGTCCAAAATTTCACAAGTACCAGATCTAGGCGACCAAAATATTGTCCAGCCTGTCTAACGGAAAGAAATTGTCTTTCCTGTTTTGTAAACACCCAGCATCTGTCTAGTCCACAAATGTCAAAATAGTTTTGACATTGGCGGCCATTTGCAAAAATAAGAGCATCTTCCTATAGGGTAATTTCTTTTCTCCCACCTTGTATAATGGACGGAAACAAACGGAAGCTAGTGTCAAAACCGAACGAAAGGTTGCCGTTCTGTGAACTTGTGAAATGAGTGTTCATGTCGGTACTCATTGATGGACGGATTGCAGCGGAAGCAAAACATATATTTTCCTCTGAACCATAAGATAAGTGTGACGTCACACACAACGTAAGCATACCTCTCACTCTCACTCTCATATCCAGATGTCAAATTTTCGTCCGTAAAGTGTCACTATCGCACAGTTTACGTCCGTTAACTAAACTGATCGAAAACTAGACGAAACGGAGCAATCCGCTATTTCGGGCTATAGATATGAATTGCTATTTCACGCGCAATTACGGACCTTTCACGCACCGTTCCGCCTTTTATAGTTCAGACTTTACTCCAACTGTTCATAACATCTTAAATCTGAATTATTTTTCATACACAAATTGAGCAGTACACTACAATAAATTGGTGTTGTTCAAAAATTGCAAATGCTTGGGTGTTAGCACGTCTGGAACCTTTAAAGACAGATCAAATTGGTTTCAATGATAATCTTATATTCTTATTCGTTATGTAAGAAGCCATCCTCTGGACCGTTCAATGCAATTTGAATTAAAGACGGTTTTAAATATGATTTCCACAAAATAAATGCTGGTGTGCCCCAAGACTCCGTTCTGTCTCCGACTCTCTTTGTCATTTTTATAAATGATCTCTTGTCTGTGACTTCTAATCCATTAAATTGTTTTGCTAACGACTCAACCCTCAATTTTTCATATTCATTTTGATAATTCACGGCCTTTGCCTTCGGACGTGTTATTACAACGACACCGTATGATAAGCTCATTAAACTCCGATTTCAACAGCATTGTGAATTGGCGTATTAAAAATCGTGTGGAGTTTAATGCGTCGAAAACTCAATTCTGTCTTTTGTCGTTGAAGCTAAACATACCCCCTATGCCATTATCCATGAATGGTACTTGCATCGAGGAGGCCGGAAAGCTATCAGTACTCGGTATGTGCAGCAGTGACAACCTTCTTTGGAATGATCATATACTTGAGATTGCCAAGAATGCTGCAAGATGCTTAGGCTTCCTTTATAGATGCAAGAAGTTTTTTACCCCTTCTGATCTGGCTACAATTTACAGATTGTTTATACGCCCTAAACTCGAGTATAACTTCCATCTCTGGGTAGGTGCTTCTCAAACTTTTTTTCACCTGCTCGACAGAGTTCAGAAAAAAGCGTTAAAATTGATAGGAGAGAGAATCATTATGGAAACATTTCCATTACTCGAACATCGTCGAAATGTTTCATGTCTTTCTTTATTTTACAGGTTCCTTTACAAAAAATGCTCACTTGAGGTCGCCAGCTGCGTTCCACCCCTTAAACATTTCCCCCGTAACACTCGTCTTGCTAGGAACGCTCATCAGCTTACACTTGAGCCCAATTTCGGACGTACCGTGAAATAGAGGGATTCCTTCTGCAGCCGTACAACACGAATGTGGAATGAAATGCCTGGTACAATTTTAACTTGCCATTTTGCTCTTCAAACATTTAAGGTCAATGTTCATCTACACCTCCCTCCTCTGCCTTCCTTCCTAATTTCCTAACGCTCGTGCTGCCACTACTCATTAAAAGGGCTATCCGAAACCCTTTTACACGTGCGCCAAATATCAAAAAAAAAGTCGGTTCACAGACGAGTGTGTAATGTGCTTCTTAAACGTATGCTCGATGCTTGAAAAGATGAAAAATTCGAAAAGATGAACAGGCGTGTTTTATATCTGTTCATCTTTTCGAGATTCTACTGTAAATGAGTTTTCATAGTAAAAATCATAAGGCAGGTTAGTTTTGGAGCTAGAATGCTCATTCTAGGACGTCTTAATAATACTTTTTGAACCCAATCGGCTGAGCCGTTTAGGCTAGGTGCCGATAAAGACAGACAGAAAGACCAGAATCGCCGAACTCATTTTTTTAGGCTTCCTTATACATGCCTATAATCGAAAGTAAAAATGATATTTGTTGTTCCGTGTATATATTTTTTGAATTATTTTTCATTTGCAGTTCGATTTTTGTTTGTATTCTTGGGTCTTCCTTTAATAAACTTTGGGCCATTTTTCCATACAATCATGGAGCCACTGTATATGAAAAAAAAAAAACATTTATGGGCCTTTTTTCATTTTTTGATTATATGAAAATCATGTAGCCCTCGAAAAATATTGCACAATGGAGACCAGACACAGTCGATATTGTTGCGCAACATATTTTTGGTCTTATGTGTTGTGTTGCTGCGGAAGCATACTCGCTTACTTCTGTGTTTGTTTTCAAAAGCGCGGCCATCTTAAATCTGTATGAAACATTGTTGCTAAACATTTTATTTTTCTACTGCAATCTATACTATATTTTCCAATGCAAATTTCTTGCTGTCTAAAATATCTTGTAAAAATGTGAGATATGTGGTACTTCAATTCATACTCTGAAAAGTGATAAAGGGACATTTCGTAACTATATAAAAGCTTTCAATCTATTTTTTTTTTCCAAGATAACAATATCAGTTAAGGCCATATCACACTGACAGTGATTTCACTGACCACTGGCAGGCAGTGACGTCACGAAAACTGACGTGAATTTTACGCCAGTGAAGAAATTGCTCGTCAGTGGTCAGTCGAGAAAAAAAGGTTATCACACCTACTGGCAGGCCTGTGCCAGTGTGTCCCAAAACTCACTGACACCTCATGCTAGTCAGTGATATTTTGTCCGAGTCGGTCAGTGAACTGACGCCTGAAAAACTGACTATCACACTACACTGACACAATCTTCACTGGCACACGACACTGGCATGTGGCGTCAGTGAAATTTACTCGAAATCGGGTCAGTGAGCAGTTTTGCTATCACACTGACTGACTACCGACAGCCAGTGGCTGCCAGTTCCTTGTTTTTTTTTTTTATTTATTGATTTGTTTCAGGTGGAAAACTCTAGCTGCTGGTTTTTGGTTTGTTTGCTTACAAAAAATTATTTATAAAAAAATAATGTCAGAAAAAGAATTTTTGGAAATATAGTTGAAGTTACCACGATATCTTATTTGGCAGTGTGTGTGGTGGACAGCCTCAGCGATGATGATGAGGACAAGAGAACTTGTCGACGGCGCAGTGTTTGGCAAAAAAAGTGGTTGAGGCGTAGAGAGAAGGAAGGATTTCGCTGCGACTGCTATTCCAAATAGCTCAACCAACTATTTGGGTTAATATTCCAGAAGTACTTGACGATATTTACAAGGTTCTTGTGGGTTGTTTTTTAGGGTTTTTTCTAATAATAGCTTTGTTTGTTGAGCCCTGAAGTCACTTTTGTTCTTCTAGCCGTTGACTTTTAATATTCCACTTCTCTCTATCATCGTTATGTCATGTTTAATTGTTATATTTTTACTTGCGATTATAGGCACTACATATAAGCCAAGTTATGCATTCGTAAAAAAAAAAATAACATCAAACATAACATAACGATGATAGAGAAGCCGAAAAAAGTGGGTCCGACAATTCGGTCTGTCTGTCTGTCTATCTCTCAGTCTATCGACACTATCTGTATCGGCAAAAATGCATATTCGTGATCTAGGAAATGCCACCTTTCCATTGATGTATCGCATTATATGAAAAATCGACTTTTATATTTAAACACGATTTGCGGCTAAACTAGACGTGCTAGAGGCATCAAAGTTGACATCTTTAAACTTGACTTGCGGCTAAACTAAGTGACCTAGCGACTTCATAAATGCATATTCGTGATCTAGGAAATGCCACCTTTCCATTGATGTATCGCATTATATGAAAAATCGACTTTTATCTTTAAACACGATTTGCGGCTAAACTAGACGTGCTAGAGGCATCAAAGTTGACATCTTTAAACTTGACTTGCGGCTAAACTAAGTGACCTAGCGACCTCGTGATCTAGGAAATGCCACCTTTCCATTGATGTATCGCATTATATAAAAAATCGACTTTTATCTTTAAACACGATTTGCGGCTAAACTAGACGTGCTAGAGGCATCAAAGTTGACATCTTTAAACTCGACTTGCGGCTAAACTAAGTGACCTAGCGACTTCAAAAATGCATATTCGTGATCTAGAAAATGCCAGTTCTAAAAAATCAAAAAAGTTGGTAAAAAAAGTTTTTTTCAAAACTTCCCAAAAAATACGGTACTTGAAATTTTTCAAACAAAATATCAAAAAACAGGTCAGTTCACTGACGGGGTTTCTTCACTGGCACATCGAGAAATTTCGTGTGCTGCCAGTGATGGGACAGGGTCAGTACACTGACGCTCTTGTCATAAAAGTGTGTCAGTGGTCCTATGCGCCAGTGACTACTTATCACACTAGTCATTTTTCGAGTCAGTCACTGACGCGATTTGGGTTGGTCAGTGAACACGTCAGTGAACTGACACCTTCACTGGCGTCCCAAAACTGGCTATCACACTACGGATGACTTCACTGACGGCATTGTGACGCGATTTTGACGTCACTGCCTGCCAGTGGTCAGTGAATTCACTGTCAGTGTGATATAGCCTTTAATAACATAAATATTTTCCCGCAATTCCCTGCCCAAGAAAATAACCTTGAAAAATAATATTCCAGAAAACTCTCTGATCCGAACTACTTAGCTTCTTACAACTGTTTGCAGAACAGGAACAGCAACAAGAACAGGAACATCACCTTAACATAATATTAATGTAAATGTGTTCCGAGGAAACAAACAAAATTACATCGGCTCATCCGCCTTGATGGCAACAGCCATAGTGAAATGAAAAAGTAAGTTCTTAGAATCCGATTTACTGTTTAAACCATTAAAAATCCTCTGAGGCTCTAAAGAGTTATAGTAAAAGCTTCCAAAACATTTATACTCCCAACCCAACACACCCCCAGAGGGAATAATAATTATCAAATGAAAACAGGGAGCTGTTTGTTGAACATTTAATTCCATCGCACAAAAACTAAGGAGTAAAGTGCGAATTTCAAGAAAAAAAAAAATAAGTACATTATAATCTTCAACACTGTGATTCCAAACCGCGTTAGCGTTCGCACGAGGACGAGGAGGTATTGCAACATATATCTACATGCCAACAATTCTACACGCGCATCCGGGATGAGTAAAACATGCCCAGAAATATGGATGCACTCTAGAATAAATGAATAGGCTCCCTTCGTCTTATTGTGCTCCAGACCCGTCCATCCCCGGCATTACCCCATTGCAACTCTGTGTTGTTTAAACAAAGTCGTTCTTGGTCCTGGAAATGACTATGACGACGCGACGAATATTCTAACTGACATCCGTCCGTCGCGTCGCGTCGTCGTCGGTCGGTCGAACAACCAACACCACCATACCAAAGAACACAAGGAGGAACTGAACGGATGCCAGGAAAGTAGGTGAAAATGCATGGAATTAAGGACTTGGTTTATCCGGATTAAAACACCTCATAATTTCTATCTTCTCTGCGGAAAAGCTAAGTGCTTGTCGGAAGTAGAAATGTGCTGGGAAATATTATTCTAGTCCACAAAAACAGACATATGTACCAACAAGTAGTCACGTCGTCGTCGTAGTCGACGGCGGGTTCGGCCTCGTCTTCATCCTTTAGTATGGAGTATGGTACTTTCATAGAAAACAACAGAAGTTCCATTTCTGATGGTTGATGAGCTAGGTTGGGTTTTGGTTTGGGTTTGGGTTGAGGTTAAAGAAGTACCTACACTCTTTTATGACACATTTTGGCCAAAGGAATGGGAAAGGAAATTGCATGACAGTCTTGAGTGTTCTTCAACACCAGGAAGAAAGAATGTTAAAATAAGGACTTTTAATTCTAGCTAGCTACTCTTATGTTTGTGTTTCTAATGCGGACTTGAATCTTTGAATTCAAAAATAAAGGAAACACAGTGAAATGTTAAAACAGTACTTTTACACACACAAATGCAGATTTTATGATGGAGGTGGAGTGGAGAAGGCATTCAACTTTCTGGGACTCTGTTTCATAGAAATATTAAAGTGCGCATTTCATTACTGTAAGCTGTATGAAACTAATCAAAAGAAGGAATACTTTGGTTGGGGGAAGAGAAGACTGAATTCGGCGGACTTTAATACGTTGGTTTCATAAACTGGTAATGGCGAGGCTTTACTGCGACAAAATTACCATCTTTTAAAGTTCAATGTATTTCGCATACGGAAATGATTGCAGTAGATGTTGCCAGTACGACAAAACCTTCATCTATGATTATTATCTTTCTCCCAGTTGTATGCTTCACACTAGTGATCTTGATCATCCTGTGAAGTTCGCCGGGTTGACTTAAGAAAGCGTAGAAAAATTCACAGTTTCGGGGTATTCCATTTCTGAGTCCAACCAAATGCTGGTGTTGCTTCATTTTTTCTTACCCGGAGTTTAAAGACCTGCCCTCTTCTCCCTTTCGCGTATTGTATGATGCAAAAATACAGCCTGGACGACACTACTTCTGATAACTATGACTCAGGCTCATCGATTTTGCAGCGGGAAAGATTTGTAACGTGCTAGTGCTGGCTTGTGGGTCGGTGCTGGCATGCGAGCCTCCGGCTTATTTGCTCGTCGATGGGGTAGGTTCTTGACCCGGTTAGCACCGCTACAAAAATTTGGACATGCCAGTCTTTGCGTTAAGGTGTTGTTAAACGCTACGAGATGTTTTTCTTACCCTCCCTTCCTAAATCGTCATACTCGCCTAAACGATCCCGTAAGTGGCATCATTCCCTGTCTATCTGTCCATACTATCCTCCCACACTACTTCCCATCCTCTTTTGACCAAATTAGTTAAAACTCATATTTTGTGTTTTCTATCTTCAATTTGAAATTTTATTCAACATGTTAATTGAGTTGCTTATTCGTTTAAGTTTACGTTAATTGAATTTTCGTTTATTTTGTTGCGCTTTCTTTGAATTAAATTTATAAGGATAATTTACTTTGCAGACAAAAATATATTAACAAGAATGAATTTATAATTTATTTAAACTAACAAACGATTTTAAAATCTTTACTCCCGAAAAATAACCCCTTTGTGCTTCTATACCGTACGCTCAACGGAAAACGGAATATGGGAATTTAAATCCTCTTTTAAACAAGACGTTATATATATTTACTATAGGCAATTGTCCCCTCAAAACCCTTACCAGAAGAAATTTAAATACAAAAAATGAATTATATAATCAATAGAGTGACAGGGATCATAAAAAACTCACCAGACTTGGTGCTGAACAACACACGATTCCCACGACCCAACCTCAACAAGGGCACATGGCGATCCGCAGATGGTCGAACCTGCAACCAAATCGACCATATTGCGATTGATGGAAAACACTTCTCCAGCATCCTGAATGCCCGTACATTCAGAGGAGCAAACATCGACTCGGACTAAGAGTACGAATATCCATGGAAGCTCTTAGGCGAACACCAACTACGCCGAGGACGATTTTAATCGGATGAGAACACCGCTACCTATGCCGACAGCATTGAACTTGCGAGAAATCCTTCGACTGTTAATATGAAACCGAAAGAATAATGGCAGCTTTGTTAACAAGCCATAAGAAGTGCTGCGTCAAAAGGTATTGAGCTTCTCACAGCCTCCCTCCAGAAACCCCCGGTTCTGCCTCTAAAACAGAGGCATACATCTCGTGGCACCAGAGAGATACTAGAGCGTCCAGAAATCTCTATGTTGAACGAAGGAAGGATGAGAAACGCAATTAACACTTACAACGCGAAGTCGAGAAGATGCAGAGATATTTTTGCAGAAAAGAGGTGCGAAACTTCTAAAAAAGAATGAAACAGGCTACATCAGGTTTCATAAGCCGCCATGGGCCCTGCAAAGATCTGGATGGAAACACCATAGTCGAAACGCAGGTGATGTTAGCCATCTGGAGAGACTACTTTAATCAGTTGCTAAATGACGATGACAACTAAGATCCCACCCAAGATCATTTTGTACCAGTTAATCTAGATGACGGCAATAAGCTACATCCGCCCGACCAAAATTAAATCAAAGTAGAAATCACCAGACTAAAGATGAACAAAAGAAGCTGGATGCTATGTTTTACAAGTGGAGATTTTTAAAGACGCTGAAAATGACATGGTCAGGAGCAAACACCAACTCATCTGCAAAATATGTTAGTAGAAAGGTATGTCCAATGAGTTTAATCTCAGTACCATCTTCCCGATTCATAAAAAAGGAGAGTTGAACACTATCGTGCCATGTCCAACTCTAGAATCCCTGCTAAACTAATACGACTTATCGGGATGACGTTGGAAAATGGTAGCTGTGTTAAGAAATTGGTAGAGACTCTACTGAAACCTTCAAAACCACCCGGGGGCTAAGACAAAGTTACGCACTTGGGTTTGAGGATGACATTAACGTGATAGGAAGAACAAAGCGAGCAGTAACCGGTGCCTTCACTACCATGGAGTCAGCAGCAAGCAGAATAGAACTGAAAATAAACGAGGACAAGATGACGTTGTATATGTTTTCATCAACAAAAGTCCAATCCCACCACCAACTTGGTCAGAACGTAACCATTGATAGGTATAACTGCGAGGTAGTCAGTGAATTTGTTAACCTCGGTACTGCTGCAAGCACAGTCAACAACATCAGCGCTGAAATCAAACGGGCTTCTTTGGGCTGAATAAGCAATTGAGGAATAAAGCCCTATCGAGAAAAACCAAGGAGACACTGTATAGAACACTCATCATCCCGGTTCATGCAAACGCATGGACTCTTGCCCAACCGGATGAAAGTCGCTTCGAGTCTTCGAGAGAAAATTTCTGCGTACGATTTATGGTCCTGTCTGTGTGAACCGAGAAAACAACATTTGGTTTGTATAGTCGTCACCGCCAAACCAGAGGGAGTCAGAAGCCAAGGTACACCTTATCTACGATGGAGTGACCAGGTAAACGGAGACCTCTGACAACTTGTAGTGCAAAATTGGAGACGGCAGGCTAGAGATCGAGCCGGCTGGAGGGGTATACTAAGCGATCCATTTTCGTTAATGACAAACATTCAACTAATATTATGACACTTCAGATTACATTTGAGTTTGACAGTTGTCAAATGCCAGCACCACCATTATTCTGGAATTTTTGAAATTTCTCGTTACCTGAGAACCACCCTCTCTACCGACTGCTAATGAGTCCAGAGATCATCTGTTGTTGACTTCGACGTTACAAACCCACGACTGGCCATCATATAGCCAGATTATTTTATTAGGTTTGACAAGGACCAACACAGCTTACAAAGAGCCGCAGGATCTTCCACTAAATGTGAAGTTCGTTTCAGACAAAGTTTGACTTAAAACTTACGTTCGTTCAAATATGTCCTTCCGCAACCCACTTGATCATATTTTTCACAACACCTGATAATATGTACGTCCTTGTTTTAAAAATATTCCCAAATTCAGTTCAACTACGGACTTTAATTAAAGATTTTATTTCTTTATTAAAGATAAAATTCGAAGCATTAAGCTGCCTTAAGAAAATCCACGCTTAATCATTTAACAGCAGTCATTAAAAGTTTTCAGCAAAATGCTCTCAAGCAATCAAAATTCAATTTGATTGCAGTCAACTGACTTTCCATTTTCAAACCGCCATCGCAAAAAAAAAAAAAAAAAAAAATAAGAAAATGGTGCGGAAGTAAAGGCCTTTCACTTCATCACAGCACGGATGAAGTACAAACACCAGAGTTAACTTAGCTTCCATTTGGCAGGACGATCAATTCACAAAAGCATTCAGGAGAAAAATTATTTCAGAAAAATAAAAAAAAAAATGAATTCAGAAAAAAAAGAGACCAACACCAAAAAATTGTGAACGTTTGGCTTAGTGCCTAAATATGAAATGAAAAATTCAAATCTGGTCCCTGCTGCTGCTCCTCGTGTTCGTGGGTTCAATGATGGCTCTTCTCTAACAGACAATGCAAAACGGAACGGAAAGTTGTTCCCAGTCAGTGCCAAGTCAAAGATTAAAAAAAAAAAAGCTGGAAAAAAAATCCTGCGGCGAAAAACATTCCAGCGAGCGGCTCATAGAGTCAACGACAAGTGCACAAAGAAAACCGCAAGAGATGAATAAGAGTGTTAGGCGGAGGCGGGTTGGCGAGTGAAGACAGTTCAATGTTGCCAACTTTGTTGTTTGTGATGTGCATTTATTATTGCATTTTAATTGTAATTACTAAATAATATGTATAACACTTTCTGATAGTTTTCTTGCTATGTAAACAGAGATGAATCTACGAAGTAGACACACTTAAGAACACTGACTACTGATTGGGTCAAGACAACACAATATATAATACTTCGACAGAGAGAGACAAACAAAACGGAAGACAGACGAACGGACAACAAATGTCAACAGCACGCGGTTAGTATTCACGGTACCCAAGTGTTTTCCAAGTTCATGGATTATTTCACAAAAATTACTCTTTTTTATCTCGAATAACATGTTGCCAGCTCCACCCTACATCAATCGTCCAATTAGATTTGTGTGTAATCCTTCAAAAGAAATATTGTTATACCCTATTCTATAATAATATTTTATTTGGTGGGGAGTTTGTAACATAGAGAAATACACCCGTTAGGTATGGAAAAGAATATTATATATTCTGAGGCTGAATCAAAAGCCTTGTTGATTTAGCGATGTCCGTCCGTGTGTACGTGGACACTGTCTAGGGGTCGCAATTTTTTCAAGAGTAAGGCTATGTTCTGGAACTAGTGAAATCCGATCAAAGAACAACGCTAAGATTTTGCATACGCAAGCTAAACGTAAATCTTCTCTGAACTAAATTAAAATAGTTCAGTTTGGGCGTGGCTGACGCCCACTTTTCACACAAAACCATCAAAAATATTTTTATACAATAACGATGCTAAACCTTAAGCTTAGTGGGTATTATAGTTGTATGTGAATATTTTGGGTATGATTGATTTTGGGTGTGGCTTAGTCGCTTAGAAACTATAAAAAAAATAAAGTGCACGACTGGGTCGTACAAACTTGCTCTAATGTGTTCAAATGGTTGTGGGTGCTTGAGATTTTGGGAAAAAAGCGTTGAAAAAATCATATGAAATTTTATAAATCACTTTAAAATCAATACCTTAAACGTTTTTTGAAGAAAATGAAGTAAGCCATCAGGTTTCTTTTACGTTTTTGAATTTTGACGAAAATTTTTTTCAAAATCGTTGGACCAGTTTTTTCAAAAAACAGTTTTTTTAGAAAAACTTTTCGAAAATATATTCCAAATTTTTTTTGAGTATGCCAACTTCTAGCACTTTGTAGTTCTTATCAGAAAAATAAAATTAAAAAAATATAGATTAAACCGTTTTTGGAAAAAACAAAAGTTAAAAAAAAATTTTGAAACTTTTTTTAAAAACTCAAAAAATTTTTTTTGGAAAAATTAACAATTTATATTATTTCGTTTATAAAAGTGCTACTACATTAAAAATTTCATCGAAATCCGTCAAGTGGCTTACGAGAAAATCGGATTTCAAAAAACCGGTCCTATGGGAGGTACCGTTATAAGACTTTTCCTGAAAAATCTATTCCAACCAAAACATAAAGTTTGTACAAAAAACATCATTCAGAAAGTTTTATCAAAATCGTAGGAGCCGATTTTGAGAAAATTTAATTTTTCACAAAAAATCGTATGGCAGGTACCGTTAGTTTTAAAGCTAGGATGCTAATTCCAAAAACCCCTCTGTAGGACGTCATAATAATACTATGTACCAAGTTTGAAGCAAATCGGTTCAGCCGTTTAGGCTGTAGGTAACTATACAGACAGACATACGGACAGACAGACAGACAGACAGACAGAATTGTCGGACCCACTTTTTTCGACTTCTCTATCATCGTAATGTCATGTTTGATTGTTGAATTTTTTTTTTTTTACGAATGCATAACTTGCCTTATAGTACCTATAATCGCAAGTAATAATGTTTGCAAATAAACGTTACTTATAATAATTGATATTTTAAAATGTATGCGTCTCTCTTGGTCGAAAGTAAGAAGCTTGTGTATGAAAACAAATATTTGGATTTCGGGTGTGGCTTACGCCCACTTTTCATAAAAGAACAAAATATAATTTTAAAAATTTAAGTCAGATACCAATAATCAATTTTAGCCATTTTTTTTTATTCGGTGTATAAAAATATATCTGTTTATTTGTTTTGTATAAATTGGTTCAATACACCCACTTTTAAAGGCGTGATTTTTTTAAAATACCTTTTTTCGGGTAAGATCGTTAAAAAACTACTCGATAAAGCTGTAGTTTTACACATATACCTACAAAAGCGATCGAAGCGCTGTTAGTACTTTAAATTTTAAGAACCAGTTTTAAGGGGCGTTTCCGTTAAAATTTTAATATGCATTAATGTCTTAATGTTTTCTAACTATCGGTCGCAGTTTTGAAGTAAGAAGATGAACACGTCGGTTTGTAGTCGTTGGTTATGTTACGTAGTTACTAGGTTGTGGTTCAAGAAATGGTAAATACACACACAATTGCTATTTCCATTCAAAATCAAGTTTTTAAAAATTCAAGTTATGTCTTGTTTTGTTCTAATCGAGCTGCAAGCTTAAAATTGAAAGTCACTTACCTCATAGTAACTGCCTTCGCAGTAAAAAGTCTCAACATTGGGCATGGAATACGCCTTTTTTATTGTGCTAGCAGTTATTGAACACATGCCACACAAAATTGATGTTATTGTATTTTTTTACTTGCGATTTTAGGTACTATAAGGCAAGTTATGGATTCGTGCAGAAAAAAAAAATTGAGATAACAATCACACTTGACATTACGATGATGGAGAAGTCGAAAAAAGTGGTTCTGGAAATTCCGTCCGCCTGTCTGTCTGTCTGTCTGTCTGTCTGTCTGTTCGCGCCTCTGGAGGCTGAACGGGTGGGCCGATTTGCTTCAAATTTGGTATTTAAGATTTATTTGGCCGTCCCTCAGAAAATTTTTTTTATTTTTGCTCTAGGTCCAAAAATAACGGCACCTGCCATACAATCTTGAAGACAAAAATTGATTTTCTCAAAAACGGCTCAAACGATTTTGATAAAACTTTCAGAATGCTATTTTTGCAAGACAGTCTATCTTTTGGTTTGAAATTTTTTTTCAAAATTTGTCTAATAACGGTACCTCTCGTAGAACCAGTATTTTCAAATCAAATTTTTTCGTAAACTATACATACATTCGATTTCAAAAAAATTTTGACCACAGGAAGTCATTCATAATTTTATTAATATAGCATTTCAAAATTTTCAAAAACTTTTTTTTTTGATTTTTTATAATTTTTTCAAAAAAATTTTTGGTTTTCGAAATATGTTGGAAACGGGTACATTGATTTTTTTAAAAATTATTTTTCAAATGTAAACTACAGATTGACATATATTTGCATACTCAAATAAATTTCAAAATATTTTTTGAAAAAGTTTTTCAAAAATAACCTTTTAAGAAAAAACTGGTCCAACGATTTTCAATATTTTTTTGTCCTAGATTGACGTATAGCATTAAAATTTTATTGCATACTTAGTTTTTCCGAGAAAACTCTTAAACTAATTTAAAAAATAAAACAATTTTCGGAATTATTTAATTTTACTTGCGATTATAGGTACTATAAGGCAAGTTATGGATTCGTGCAGAAAAAAAGTTTCGAGATAACAATCACACATGACATTACGATGATGGAGAAGTCGAAAAAAGTGGGTCTGGGAATTCCGTCCGTCTGTCTGTCTGTCTGTCTGTCTGTCTGTCTGTCTGTCTGTCTGTCTGTTCGCGCTTCTAGAGCCTGAACGGATGGGCCGATTTGCTTCAAATTTGGTATCTAGTATTTATTTGGCCGTCCCTCGGAACGTATTTTTTATTTTTGCTCTAGGCCCAAAAATAACGGCACCTGCCATACAATCGTGAAGAAAAAAATTGATTTTCTCAAAAACGGCTCTAACGATTTTGATAAAACTTTCAGGATGCTATTTTTGTAAGACAATCTATCTTTTGGTTGGAAAATATTTTTCAAAATTTGTCTTATAACGGTACCTCTCATAGAACCAGTATTTTCAAATCAAATTTTCTCGTAAACTATACATTCGATTTCAATAAAATTTCGGCCACAGGAAGTCATTTATAATTTTATTAATATGGCATTTCAAATTTTTCAAAAACTTTTTTTTTTGATTTTTTATAATTTTTTCAAAAATTTTTTTGGTTTTCGAAATATGTTGGAAACGGGTATATTGATTTTTTTTTAAATTATTTTTTCAAATGTAAACTACAGATTGCCATATATTTGCATACCCAAATAAATTTCAAAATGTTTTTTGGAAAAGTTTTTCAAAAATAACCTTTTTAAAAAAAAACTGGTCGAACGATTTTCAATATTTTTTTTTTCCTAGATTTACGTATAGCTTCGAAATTTTATTGCATACTTTGTTTTTCCGAGAAAACTCTTAAACTAATTTAAAAAATAAAAGAATTTTCGAAATTATTTAAATTTTTTTTTTTAAATCCATATATGCAGCCACTAAGCAATAATTGCTTATCATAAGAGCAAGTTCGTGCGACCCAGTCGTGCATTTTATTTTTTTAATATCCATACATGCAGCCACTCGTAATTGCTTATCATAAGAGCAAGTTCGTGCGAATTGGACAGCAGCTGGCAGTGGGGGTCGAACGCATACTACTCATACAAAAAAAAAAAAAAAAATTAAAAAAAAACATAGTTGTCTGTGAAGTCGGTTTACGGACAATAATTTTATGTGATAACCAGTTCATAAAACAGTTCATGTGTGTAGGTATCTCTACAACCACTACCTACAACCACAAAATATTTTTGTATTTTTTTCACCCCTTAACCTAAACACCATCCTTCCACCCACAACCACCAACCGACAGCCCACAATTTTTGAAATTTTTTCCTCCTTCCCCACACAATAAAGTCCCCCCTTTTTTACCACCTACAACCACCCACCACCCCAATATTTTTGACAATCCCCCCTGCTACTCAACCACCATTTTTGACAATTTTTTCATCACCCCCCCCCCCCCATCAAATCACCCATCCACCCACACCACCAAAACCGCCAACCAACCACCCACCATATTTGACAATTAACCCCCCCCCCCCCCCCCTCCCACTATAACCATACCAAATCCACACAACACCCATCCTAACTACATCAGCCACCAAGGAACCACCCATTAGTTTTGACAATTTTTGCCTCACCACCCAAACCAGCTACAACCACCCACCATTTTTGACAATTTTTCCTCTTCTTTTTTCATCTTGCTGCTATTACAGAACAGTGGCCGGTACGCCTTTTGCCTAAATCACCTTTAACATTATTTCCTATCCTTAAATACCTTTATGCATTTTGTTTTGGATTCATCTCTAAATCAGCAGCCATCCTCGAAAGGGGTACATTATGTCCTTAAAAAAAAAAATTTGCCTTATACGAACCCTCTACAAGCTATTACTTGTCAAATTTAAAAAGTTGGACTTTATACAAGCTAAATTGTTACTTGGGTGGTACCTCCCATAGGACCATTTTTTTAAATCCGATTTTCTCGTAAGACACGAATTTCGATGACATTTTTAATGTAGGAGCCCTTTTATAATCAAAATAATATAAATTCTTAATTTTTTTTAAAAAAGTTTTAAAATTTTTGAAAAAAAGCTGATCGAACGATTTTGAAACAAAAAATATCTTAAAATTCTAAACAGTAAACGAAATTAGATGGCTTACTTCATTTTTTCCAAAAAAAAGTTTTAACTAGTGATTTTTAAGTGATCAATAAAATTTATATCATTATTTACTTGCGATTATAGGTACTATAAGGCGGAAAAAGATGGTCTAAAAATTCTGTCCGTCTGTATGTCTGTCTGTCTGTCTGTCGGTCTGTCTGTCTGTCTGTCTGTCTGTCTGTCTGTCTGTATAGAGACCTACAGCCCAAACGGGTGGGCCGAATTGCTTCAAACTTGGTATATAGAGATTTTTAGGTATTGTACAGAGGGGAAATTGAAATTTTTTTTTAGCTCAAAAAATAACGGTACCTGCCATATAACCGTTACGTTAAAGCTTATTTTTCACAAAAACGGCTCGAACGATTTCGATTTAAAAAATTCAGTGTTGCTTTTTAGGTACGACCAATCATATAGCTGAAAAAAAAGTTTTAAAAAATGGCTAAGAACGGTACTTTCCATAGGACCGTTTTTTTTGCTTCCGAATATCTCGAAAACGACTCAACCGATTCTTTCGAAGTCTTACACATATATAGCTGTAGGTAGCTGAATTTGTACTGCATACCAATATTTTCAAAAAATATTTTTTTGTATTTTTAAAGGCATTTTAAAAAAAAAAATTAAAAAATTAATATTTTGAAAACGGCTTATACAATTTTTTTCCAAAAATTATAAATAAATGTATTTGCTGAATACCTATGAACTGCCGTTTTTGAATTTTTTTTGAAAATTTTTTTCAAAAAGTTTTTCAAAAAAAACTTTTTTTCTCAAAAACCGCTCCACAGATTTTTATAAATTTATTCTCATAAATTCAAATTTATGCAAGAAATAAAATGGCGTACTTTTTTTTTCAGCTCAATTTAGTTTAAGTATTTATTTAAGAATTTTGAAAATTTTTTTTTTATCAATATCTCACTGTCACAAATTAGAGCAAGTTCGTGCGGCCCAGTCGTGCATTTTATTCCCAAAATTTCAAACCATAAGACCACTGCCACACATTAAAGCAATTTCGCCCGACCCAGTCGTGCACTTTATTTTCGAAAATTGTAAGGTCTAAGTTTTAAAATGGTTTAACCACAGGTTCCTTGGACTTGAGCAGTGAAATGTAAACTTCGAGATTCCAGTTGGGGAAGCATCGAAGAAAGAAAACAATGTTCAACACCACACACCAAAATTTGTATGAACTTCTTATTTTTGTATCACTCAAAGTTGGCAACCTTAAACAGGTCATACATAGCTGCTCCTTGCTTTACAACAAAAAATCATTTTCACACTTATTTTAACAACCGACCGCAAAGAATGGCAAAGTGTTGCCATATTTGGTGGCAACTGGTGGTAAGTAGTCCTGGTTTCGGGTGCAACCAACAGCAACCTTTTGAAAAGAATGAATTTCTGGTAGCAGAGTTACCATACCACCTACACCGCCACTATACCACCACCAACCATCACCACCAACAACGCCAAGCCATGCCATCGCCATATCCATGGATGGATGCTCGCCAGGAAAAAACCAAAAGAAGAAGAAGCTCAAGCTTTATGCTGTGACAAATTATGTTAATGAGCGAACGTCAACGTCCTTATGTTAGTTTATCTAGGTTGCTTGGATATGGTAAGGAAATTTTGCATTCATGTCCATGTCAAGGCATCTGTTCGCCTGAATTTAGTCCTTTGGAATTTTTTTTCTTTCTATTTTTTTTTTGTGAGTCTTCTTGCTTCGTCCTTTTTGAATTTTTCGTATTACTATACTGCAGTAGGACAGTGCTGAATCATACGGCAAGCGGTGGGCTACAACGGGAGTGAGGTGCAATAACCACGGTAGATGTTTGGGATTTTGAATAAATGCCAGATTTTGATTTATGTGAGTGTTCTTTTTTATTCATATAATTCTTTATTTTTTCGTTTTGCTTCTTTTTTTGCATAGAAAATAAAACAGGATTTATGAATCGCATTTGGATAAATATTTTGAGTAAATAAATCATATTCATTACTCCCAGTTGAGCCACAAAATGTTTTGAATTTAAGATCAGCAATCGTAATTGATGGACACTCATATATACATATGTACCTACGCTACGTAGGAAGTGTCGCTCGTCTTGGTCATAAGCCAAGATAGCCTTGTGATGGTTCCTACCTATGCCAACAAAAATTAAATCTTGAAGTTGGTTAGGAGAGTAACAAGAATGATGACATTTTTATTTTGGCGATTAAAATGTAATATTCAAGGATTTATTCCTTTTTTCGGACATTAAAATTCTTAACACTTTGAGGACTATACGAGTAAGCGTTGTGAGCAGAAAACAAAAGTCCTTTTAAGGACTATTAAAGTGAAAAGAAACAAATTTTATGATTGTTTTCTTTTGATGAATACCTTTTTTTTTTTTTGTTCATTACCGAAGTTCAAATCTGGAAAGAAACGCAGCTTCTTGCGAAATAGATGCTCTAGCTGGCTCTTTCCCAATGTCCTTACACTGTAATCGCAATTAAGTGTGATTTTACCTTCATCTTTCAGCGAAGCCAAGATCGCTTTTCTGGCACAACAATTACCGAGGGAATGTAGCTATGCCGATATAATCGCTAAATTAAAATAACTGGTTGATGAGCCAACACAAATCCCTTAAAATGGCGATTCTTTTGCATCTTTTAATTTCCAGTCGGAAACTTTTAATCCTTTTAATTATTGTGCCCTCTCAACTTTTCATATGCGTTTCAAGATTCACAACCCTATTCTTTGGATGTGGAACTTCACATTAAATTCTGATCTTAAAAGCATAAAGGAGTAAGAAACCACATAGATTTAAGGCTGAACTTAATGGTCGTATCGGCACGCGCGGGTGCGGCCGGGCCCCTCCGTTATTGTACGAGAACAAGAAATTCGTATCTCACGTCCGAAATAGCGGATTGCTCCGTTTCGTCAAATTTCGATCAGTTTAGTAAAATGCGCTCGCTATTGTACTTTACGAAAATTTGACGTCTCACTGTGAATGGATATGAGAGTGAGAGTGAGAGTGAGAGTGAGAGTGAGAGTGAGAGTGAGAGTGAGAGTGAGAGTGAGAGTGAGAGTGGGAGTGAGAGTGAGAGTGGGAGTGAGAGTGAGAGTGAGAGTGAGAGTGAGAGTGAGAGTGAGAGTGAGAGTGAGAGTGAGAGTGAGAGTGAGAGTGAGAGTGAGAGTGAGAGTGAGAGTGAGAGTGAGAGTGAGAGTGAGAGTGAGAGTGAGAGTGAGAGTGAGAGTGAGAGTGGGAGTGAGAGTGAGAGTGAGAGTGAGAGTGAGAGTGAGAGTGAGAGTGAGAGTGAGAGTGAGAGTGAGAGTGAGAGTGAGAGTGAGAGTGAGAGTGAGAGTGAGAGTGAGAGTGAGAGTGAGAGTGAGAGTGAGAGTGAGAGTGAGAGTGAGAGTGAGAGTGAGAGTGAGAGTGAGAGTGAGAGTGAGAGTGAGAGTGAGAGTGAGAGTGAGAGTGAGAGTGAGAGTGAGAGTGAGAGTGAGAGTGAGAGTGAGAGTGAGAGTGAGAGTGAGAGTGAGAGTGAGAGTGAGAGTGAGAGTGAGAGTGAGAGTGAGAGTGAGAGTGAGAGTGAGAGTGAGAGTGAGAGTGAGAGTGAGAGTGAGAGTGAGAGTGAGAGTGAGAGTGCTGACTTTGTATGTGACGTCAAAGTCATCTAATACAGGGTGGGCCAAAAGAAGTCATACATCCGATGTTGTTTGGCTCTCTTTTTTTTCTAAATGAAAAACTTCGATTCTGTTTCTTGGTTATGTTTTTTTGAACCTTAAGAATTGTATTGGTCAAGTCGAGAAGATGATATTGGCCAAATGGGCACCGTCACAATTGATTGCCATGTGGGCTCGTTTTATGGCATTTTTCATCACTTCGGCGAGAACTTCGGGCGACAGATTTCTCGCACTCGTGTCGAATGTTGTCCTTGAGGGCTTCCAGAGTTTTGGGCTTGTTCACGTAAGCACGGGACTTCAAAAAACCCCACAAAAAAAAATTTGAAACGGTTAAATCGGGCGATCTTGCGTTCCAGCGCAAATCGCCAAAACAAGAGATGAGGCGACCCGGGAACGCCGCCTTCAGAATATCGGTTCATGTATCGCTCCATGGCTTGCTCAATTATATTCTGTTTAGTCCACAAATGTCAAAACAGATTTGACATTGGCGGCCATTTGCAAAAATAAGAGCATCTTCTCATAGGGTGATTTCTTTTAGCCCACCTCGTAGTTCAGAGCAAAATACATGTTTTTGCAATCCGATCATTATGGGTAGCATGTTCATTTTACAGGTTGGACGGCAACGTTTCGTTAGGGTTTGACACTATCTTCCTTATGTTTCCGTCCATTATATTTCAGCCTCTATAAGGCTTCCAAAAGAATATGCTGATTCTCGTTGACAAAACGAAACCTTACCCCTGGCATTGTCATCTTCAAAACAGCAGCCGAGTTTTTGGGTTTTTTTTTGGCGATGTGTTTTGAACAGTATTTTTTTATAATGTACTCGCTTTCTAAGGTTTGTGGGCACCCTTTTAATGAATTATGACATGTGCGGGCAAGAAGCTAAAGAATAGAAAGAAAGCAAAGAATTTTTGGTGATATCGTATAGTGGATTGAGATTCAGGTTTAATAATAATCCCACGGGTGGAATCCAATTGAAACTGGATGAATATATAGAAATTGCTGCCCAGGCTAAGTTTGAACTCACAATTTAAGGATTAACAAGCAAGCAATACATCTACAGAGGAGAGCCTTTTAAATTATTTTAGATTCAAACATAACTGAAACAATATCCTCTCTTGACACCACTTAACCATTTCAACACTTATGCTTGTGCTTGTAGGAGTGCTCGTCAGTTTCACCTTTAACCTAATTTTTGGACGTTCTTTAAATTTTAGAGATAAGTTCTTTAGCTACACAAGACGAATGTGAAATGCTCTTAGCAGCTCTATTTGCCCTCTCCTCAGTAGTGAGCTGAAATTCAAAACCGCACTGTGTGTATTATTCCTTAAAAGAGTACTGTACTGATCATCCCTTGAGGTGAGTTTGAATAAAGAACAAAATATTATTGGTCGCAATACAAAAATTAAGAAGAAATCGGGGAGTTTGTGTCATCCCAGTTTTCTGCTTGATTGACCTTGAATTTGAAAAACAGGCCCCCAAATAATTGTGAAAGTTAAGTAACACAAAAAAACCTTGTGTTAAAAAAAAAAAAAAACTCAAATATGTTCCGAGGTACAAATTTATAACTGGGGGAATATAAATGTGTACTTTCGTGAGTGACTTTAAATAGAACAAGATACATTTCCATTCCGACACGTTATAGTTATCACCGTCTGCTATATTTAGGGTGGCCAATGACTTCTTAGAAAAGTTATTAAAAAACCTAATTAAACTTATATCGGTTGCTGGGCAATATGACTTGAATCTGTTAATTTTTTTAGGTTTTTATATTTAACCTTAAGTTTTTATCCTAAAAAAAATTCCATATTAATCGATAGTTGCACAATTTGAAAGCTAATTTTAAGACAAAATGCTTTACTTTTATGTTGTTAACATTTTGTTACGATAAATATTTCCGAAGCGGGGATATCAATCTTCAGGGTGCAACTAATTACAAAATTCCATCTGCTTACTGGTACAAACCATTGGGAACCATCAGATCTTAAACCAACATTACCTACGTACATACACCAAGCTGATGATTTTTGGATAGTGCGCTGGAAAATATTTTTTTCTGTCTTGTTGCTTGAGATCTTATCAAAGGATTTAGAGTAAAAGAAGATGGTCAGGGTCACTGAACAGCTTCAAATCATATAAATATTGGGATACAGGCGGCATAAAAGCAGCTGCTGGCTGAGCTTCGAAAGTATTCGAATAATATTCTGCCAGCGCTAGAAAAAAGTGTGTATAGTATTCATACCAAGAGGCAAGAGGCAAAGGCCATACCCAGGAACAAAACTTTGTTTGAGGCAGGGATTGAATGCAGAACCTTCATCGTATCGTAAGAGTAGAACACACAATTACGCCACCTATATATTGTTTCACTTATAAACAGTAAATCTGCTTCAAAAGGTACTGTAATTAGTGTGTATGTACCTACTATCCCAAAAAATGCAAACTTGCGAAACGCCATTATGCTGTATATCTTTTTTCTTATTTATTGAATTTTTTGATGGGAAACATCTAATGGCGCAATAGGCAGTATAATCGATCGTTTTTTGAGACGAAAAATGGCATGACGCTCGGACGGCATCCGGCTTTCATAGCATTATACAAATGAACAAAGTTGATAAAATTTTTCAAAGTGTGACTGGAGGGCGTTGGGTCGTTGGGTGGTTGTAGGTTATTGGATGGGTGGTCGTGGGTGGGGGGTTGGTTGTAGTGGAGGAGTGGTTTGGGGGCTGGTTAATTGACAAAAATGGTGGGTGGGTGGTTGGTTAAAGGTAGGGTGGGTCAGGAGCTTACTCCATTGGGTGTAATGATTGCAGAAAAGAATATTTTTTACAAACAAGAAGACCTATTCTAAAAAGATTTAAAGAACATTTTGCTTATGTTAAATATAATGAACCAGAGAAGGCGAGTGTTGCACAACACATGCTAGAAAATAATCATAGTTTTAGCTTGCAAAATCTAAAACTAATGCGTAATGTAAATAATGGTTATGAGTTAGATACAATTGAATCATTTTACACATTTAAAAACCAAAACAATTTAATGAATAGTGACGATGGACCAATTAAAGATTCAATTTTCAAAAAGTTTTATAGTACCTACCGAGGTAGTCAAATTAACTGTAATTTTTGTATATACATATAATTAGTTTGTTTGTATAAATTTTTTGACGTACTCGTATATAAATTATTGTTTATTTATTTAAATTCAAACATATTTAAAAACTCACTGAAAATGGAATCATAGCTTCCGAAATGTACATCTGAGTAAAATAAAAAGAACGTGTTTTCAAGTTGTGAAAAATTAAAAATTTATTTTATTTAAAAAAAAACTAATATTGAAAATCATTCGACCATATTTTTGGTGTTGAGTTTGTTACATAGAGAAATAATACCATTAGATATAGAAAACTATATATATTCTGATTCAGAATCAAAAGCCTAGTCGATTAAGCCATGTCCGTCCGTCCGTCCGTATGTATACTCTTTAGAGGTCGCATTTTTTGAGCGAGAAAGCTGAAATTTGGTATATATAATTACTAGCGGTACCCGGCGCGCGTTGCTACGCCCAAAAAAACACTTATGTGTATTTAATGTGAAACTTAATTTATTTATATGTATATTTTATCTCAATGCTAGCGGATAAGCAATATTTTTGGTCGTTTCGCTTGGTGTATAAATATACAAATTTTTTGGCATACACACAAAGTGCAGTTAATTTGATTGTTAAACTGAACATGATAACATTGATAAATTGTGGCTTGAATATTTTGCTGCATTTGACAAAAATTTGGGAAAATAAAATGTAATTTGTTGTGCGATTCAATTATTTTTCCTATGTTCAAAAGTTGTTTGGAAAATGTTTGGGTGGACGATTCTTGCACCAAATGGACACGCAAGTTCGTTCAGAGTTTGATTTTTTCGAATCAGTTCCATTAATATAATGCTTTTATTCAACGAAAGGAAAACATTTTTATAAAAAAGTTGAAAAAATTGGTTGTCTGTAAAGTCGGTTTACGGACGATAGTTTTACGTGATAACCGGTTCACAAAACAGTTCATATGTAGGTAGTATCCCTACAACCACCACCCACAAACCCCACCTACAACCAACCACCATTTTTGATTTTTTTTTTCTCACACCTTCTCCTCAAACATCGGCCTCCCACCCCACGATACAACCAACAGCCCACCATTTTTGACAGTTTTTGACAATTTTTTCTTCCCACCCCAACACAATAAATCTCCCTTCCTTTTACCACCACCAACCAACCACCCACTATTTTTGACAATCCCCTCCCAAACACCAAATCCTGCCTCAAATCCAACCTACTCACCCACCATTTTTGACAATTTTTTCCTTTGAAAATTTTGCCTCACCCCCCTTCCAAATCTTCCAACACCAACCACCCATCCCAACTACAGCCAACAACCAACAACCAAATTCAACCACTTACTCCATCTACAACCACCTGCTACTCACAGACCATTTTTGACGATTCCCCCCCCCCCCCCAGTACAATTACCTTTGACAATTCCCCCACTTCTCCCTCCCCCCAAATCCGACCACCCATTACACCTACAACAACTTGCCACTCACCCAACACCGCCAACCACCCATCACACCTTCAACCGCCAACCAACCACCCACCATATTTGCCAATTCACTGCCCCCCTCACACAATCATACCAAATACCCCCAACTCCAAACACCCATCCCACCTACAGCCACCAAGGAACCACCCATTAGTTTTGACAATTTTTGTCTCACCACCCAAACCAGCTACAACCACCCACCATTTTTGACAATTTTTCTTCTTCCTGACACTACCAATAGCCCCCCCCCCCCCCCCAAACGACTTTTTAGGCTATCAAAGCAGCTAGGTAACGTCAGTGTGACTGTGACTGTGACTGGACATTTTTCTGTGAGTGCTGCCCATATATTCCAAACCGATTTATTAGACGTTATCACGTCAAAAAAAAAAAAAATTCCAAAAGCCCGCATTTTTCTGTCTATCACCCGGGCATTCCGCTTAAAAATTTATGAAAAAAAACAAAAAAGAATTAAAAAAAAACTGAACCAAAATTGTTAAAAGCATGCATTTTTTTCCTTCCACCCGATCGGCACGAAACCTTCACAGGAACCATCCCTGGACTAAACTATATTAACCCCAAAAATTTCATAAAGATCCATTGGGTGGTTTAGGAGTCCATACGCAACATGCATATAATACACACATCCATTTTTATATATACATATATAGCCTTTACCCGCGGCTTCGCTCGCGTTTCAGCTGATCAAGGAGTACACTGTACCTTGAGGAGTATAGTCTATCGTAATCTAGCTTCTTCTTCTTTTATAGCTTTATAATTTAATACCTACATTTAACCGTGATAAAAAGAAACCTATAAGATAAACCAGATAATAATCTAGCTCTGTGCTAAATTTCATTCAGATCCGTTCAGCCATTCTGGTGTGATTTCAAAAATTAAAACAAACCTATCCCACAGGAGCCATACATTTTACCGGGATAAAAAGTAGCCAATATGCTATTCCAGACTATAATCTATCTCTGTGCTAAATTTCATTCAGATCCGTTCATCCATTCTGGTGTAATTTCAAAAATTAAAACAAATCTATCCTACGGGAACCATACATTTTACCGGGATAAAAAGTAGGCAATATGCTATTCCAGACTATAATCTATCTCTGTGCTAAATTTCATTCAGATCCGTTCAGCCATTCTGGTGTGATTTCAAAAATTAAAACAAATCTATCCCACGGGAACCATACATTTTACCGGGATAAAAAATAGCCTATCTGCTATTCCAGACTATAAGCTATCTCTGTGCCAAATTTTATCCAGATCCGTTCTGGCGTGAGTTAGCAACAAACATCCAAACATCCAAACATCCAAACATCGTAACTTTCACAAGATTGATTCAAGAGTAAGGCTAAGTTCTTGAACCCGTAAAATCCACTCACAAGCACGCCCACAATCGCCATTTTTGTTGAACAACCTCAATTTGGTAAAATTAAATTATGTTTTTTGTACAGTTACGATAAAAGCATAACGCTAAAATTGTGCACACGTAAGCTTTAGGTAAACCTTCTTCCAATCAAATAAAAATATTTCAGTTTGGGCGCGGCTGACGCCCATTTTTCATACAAAACCATGATTATTGTTTTTATAAAATAAAATAACATTTTGTGGGTATTGCTTGCACATAAACATTTTGTGTATGAAATCAAAAAAATTGACTAAACTAAACTAAAACTTGTTTTTGTAAATAAACGGTATTTATAATGAATCTGTACCTAAGCCAAAATCTTGCGTTCCTTAGTAGAAACTAAAAAGTTTGTGTTTGAAAAGATATTTTGAATTTTGGGGGTGGCTTACGCCCACTTTTCACGAAAGAACGAAAAACGTAATTTTAAAAATTTAAGGATCTACCCAATATTCAATTTTAACCTTTTTCCGTTCTTTATATGAAAAACATATTTCTACATTTTCTTGTGTATTTTTTTTTCAATACGCCCACTTATAAGGGCGTGATTTTTATAAAATATAATTTGTTCAGGTAAGATCGTTTAAAAACTACTCGATTCAACTGTAGTTTAACACATATGCCTAAAAACTGAGACTGGTGATCAAAGCACAGTTAGTGCTTAGGACACGCCCACTTTTAAGAGGCGTTACCGTAAAAAGTCGTGATATGCATTATATTTTTTGATGATTTTTAACTATCGGTCGCAGTTTTGAAGTATGAAGATGAACACTTAGTGTATTCCTTTCTAACGTAGCAGAGTGTGGTTCAAGAATTGTTAAAAACACCCAAAATAGCTATTTCCAATCAAAATCTAATTTATAAAAATTTTAGTTTTGTCTTGTTTTGTTCATCTGCAAGAATAAAATTGAATGTCACTGAGCTCATACCAATGGCCTTGGCAATAAAACGTTTTAACTTTGGGCGTGGCACACGCCTTTTTTATTGTGCCAGCACTAATTGAACATTACACCACACAAAATTAATGTAATTGAATTTTTTTTTGTCTGCTAAAGTCTTCTTTAGCTGAAACTGGAACATCGGCTGACTGCGGGAGGCGAACGCATATACATACAAAAATATAGGGAATAGGGTATCCAACAGTTCGTTGCAACCGGACTGTAGCTCTTGCTTATGTTTTTTTTTTTTTAAAGGTTATTTTTGAAAAACTTTTCGAAAAAATATTTTAAAATTTGTTTGCAATTGAGTGCTTTTATTCCAAAAATTATTTCAAAATATAAAAATGCAGACAAACAAAATTCTGGAAGGATTTCACCAGCTACAAGGTGAAGTTTTCCTTAAAATTGTTCAAGTTTTGAACAACTCAAGTCCAGATTTAAAAAAATCTTTTTTTTTTGATTTTCTTTAAGAATTTTAAATTGCCTTTTCAAGGTCAACATTTATTTAACATAATAAAAATATTATAACCTATTTAAAAAAAACCCTTCCAGCACTTACCTCACTTAAATCACTTAAAACATCAAAAGACAAAATTTATTTAAAATATTTCCGTCTCAACGAGGATCAAATAAAAATGTCAACTTTCTGGGTGAACTGGCACGAATTTTACTTTCATCCATTTCATTCCAATGCGCCTTCAAATTTATTTAATCGCCTTCAAAACCGACACTGAATAACTTTTTTCCAACTTCCCCACTCCGTCTAACCCGGCATCAACATCCAACTTGTTAGAAAGTTTCATCTGTTTTTAAAGAGACATTTAGAGACATCCTTGTCAAGGCTGAAAAATGCCTAATCTAAACTAATTTTATCACTCAGAAGAAGACGTAGAACTTCTGGAACAAGACCCTGAAACGAGACCACACACATTTCGTCGTCGTAGTAGGTATAGTATAAATACTAACTCGGTCGAAACCATCATGCGATTGCTCGCACCCCTTCTTAGTGAAACATTCAAGTCAAGACCCAGAACGACAACAACAAAAAAGACTCACCTCCTGTTCCTTCATCAAAATAAAAGGATGGGTTTTTGGGGGAAAATAAAGTATAGAAGACAAAAATAAATAGGAAAAGAAAATCTCTGCCAAAGTTTCAACTTGAAAATTTCTACTTCCATAAAAACAAATTGAGTTACAAAAGCGTAATTACTCCAGAACCAGAACTGAACCCAGAGCCAAAGCCAGAGCCAGAGCCAGAGCCAGAGCAACATCAGCATCAGCACCAGAAACGAGTGACTTAACGCTCCCATAGTGTATCAACTCTGCTCAAAACTTACTTAGCTGTGTGTCATCTCATTCCAGCTACTTTATCGACGACGGACGGACTCACACACATTCATACATATACATTTCTGCCGCATGAGCACGCTGGCGCTGCTGCAATGTGCTAAGGTAAGGCTTAACATAAGAAAAAAAAAAAAATTGCCAATGGCTAAAAGGAGACGCAAAAAGGACGAAAAGGTTTCCAAAGCAATCAATTGCTCGCGCCAACAAATTCGCTACCATTTCGGCTGCGACTCCTTGTTCTTCTTCAAGAACTTCTTATACTCTCACCCACCGCGCCGCCACCGCCACCACCATTGTTTTATAGATTCTCCTATCCTTTGAAGGAATAAACCGGTGAATATCCCACCCTGCTGTAGATAGGTAAGTGTGTGTCCGTAATATTAATTGTCCTGGAGAGCAGAAGTCTTTTTGAAACAAATTTTCTGTGACATAAACTTAATTAGCTTTTGTCCTTTTGTCACAATTCACTATACACTGCGGGTGGCATAGTGTGGGGTTGAGAGAGATGCCACTTTTTTCCTTCCTCCTTCACAATTCCAACACCCACACCCACACCCACTCACAGCAACACTCTCTTTGGCCTTCTTCACATCCATCGCAACGCTTCCGTTGATGTACCTAAGTACGCAAAAATTAACAGAAACTTTTCCAACGGAACAATAGTGTTGGGTTGGCCTATAGGCCGCCCAACGCCGCGCCACCCGGGTGGAATTCGGGTTCAGGTTAGGTTGTATAACAAAATTAACTTTACTCTCTCTCTATTCCTCTTTCTTTTTCAGTCTTCCTCTTTTACATTTTACTATGCTCTTGTGAATGAATTTGCCTTCAATCAACATTAGGCCACCTAAAGTCCTGTTTCCGATTAAATTTGTGGCTATTTGATTACTTTCGCAAGCAAGCAAGCAACAAAAAAAAAAAGGATACACGCGGGGCTGTTATTTAAGTGGAGGCCAAAAGGACTCCGAAATAGACTTGTGGTCCTGTCAATCACAAAGCAACTAAACAATTACGGTACGGAGCATAGCATTGAAATTAACTCGTCCTTGGGAATATTTTTAAATACAAAAAAGTCGGACAGAAAAAAAAATACTCACCAAAGGATCTACGTCCTTTTTCAGTAAGACTGAATGGAGTGGCGTCATTTTAAAAATTCTTTGAGTGTCAGTTTGTGAAGTTTGTGCTTTGTGGAAAAGGATTTGACTGAAAATCACTTAAGACTGAGGGTTATTCAAATATTAAGGATGTTTTTGTTTTTTTTTTTGTAATTTTTCTTTCAATGGCTGACTGTTCGTCTGGGGAATTGTGTGAAATAAAAGACGTTTGAAGATTGCAAAAACTTGTTACACCAAAGGTATTGAGAGGATTTTAGATTTGTGGTTGATGATTGAGTGCTGATCCCATGTCAGGTGTTGAGCTGGGTATTAAGGAACGATTGATTTCAGGCGAAAGTATTTAAATTTTCAAAAGGTGCTGTTTATAAATAAGTCTGAAAGTGAAATCAAATGAGAAACAAATTGACAGTTTGAGTTCGTGTGTTGGCATTTGGGTCAAGCTTAAACCATAGTTTGAGACCCAAGGGAATTAATGGATTTATTGGAATAGTTTCGTGCAACATTGGGAGTGATCTCGTATGTCAACAGCATGTAGTCAGTGATTCGTATAGTCCTCGATTCATAACCACGCTCAGTGATGCTTTATTTCACTGATCGATCATGGCAGGAAGCCATGAAAAAAGCCTTTCGTTGTAATGAAGCGCCCCTTCCGCCCTATTATAAAATTGCAAACAAAATCAATTCCATCCGACCACCACACATTAAGTGAGGATTTCCCACCTGCTCGACCGCATACATAATTGAGCCATCCTCACCGTAGCACAATTCCATTGCACACAAGCAATCAAATTATGCCCATTCCAGTCAAACCAGTTTTACACCACAGTCAAATCATACGAACAACAACGAATGGCAGCAACAATTACTTGCAGTTTGGAATATTCCATCCATTATTGTTGTACATTTTAAAATTACCACTGCCTTGCATCGCAAGTATGCATAAGATAACCAGTTTGATTCAGTGCAAATCGAGTCGATTGCCGCCCGTGACCGTGTTCCAATCTATTGTACAGTGCCGAAGTTTTAGTGTCAGCTGCTACCTCAGTACAGAATTTAGTGTCCACTGCTTCAGTAGACTCTTGACAAACTGAGTTTACCTCAGCCTAAGACAAAAAGCATCTCACATCGTGGACACCTGAAAATTAAGTTTTAAATTCCACGCCCACTCGCATAATGGTGTTAAATTAAGTGTTGACCACCACCCTGAACTAAATCCCAGTAGCAAATCTTTGAGCATGTTGAGGAATATCCAGTGTAGTAGACTCCACATCCCTTGCTGAGGAGCAAGGCCTATATAACACCTCTATCATCTGCATCCAAGAATCTTTGGATGCGAATTTTGTCCGCATTTGCAGTAACCACAATCATCACGATGCTCCAACAAAGGGGTCTATCTCATAGATAGTCCTAGATGACGGAGACAAGTGTCGTGAAACACGAGATCTTACCCACCCATCAGGGAGTACCAAAATATAGCTTCCGGTGGAGCTTCGTCCAATGACTTTCCTGCTTTGATCCAACTTAATTTGAGCAATGAGCCCTTATGTTCACCTTAAGGGTATCGGATGATTGTGTTTTAATGGCATAGACCTGCGACTTCCGGAAACTTCACAAGAAAAAATCTAGCATGAACTTGGTGGCCAGTTCACTTCAGCTCTGAGAAAGTAACTTCACTCTCAAATCAGTTGGATCTTGTATGTATGTAGATCGATGTGAAAGTTGACAAGTTGAAGTCTGCGAAAGGTCGAGTTTCTTTAAACGGTATGAGGAATAGACTGTCTCGATTTCTCCTGTACCCTTTCACGGACCATGGCATGCGATGGCTAGAGGATTTCAAAACCTGGCCGTTTTAAATTTGTATAAAAATAGCTGCGAAATCAAATGTGACGTGTCTCGCAACGTCTACCGTCAAATGGACGCAACGATACGCTAATTATTAGGTAGGGTAGTGTTCGCAAGTGAAATGTTTTTTATAAAAAGATTTTATCATATGGAAGTGTTTCTATAACGTAAAAAAGCAGTTGATTGAAAAAAAAAATTATTTCAGACGGCACCCAGAAGGGTCCGATGAAAGCTTTCCAAAAGTATTTTAAATTGAAGAGACTATCTTTTTTGTATTCGCAGTTTCAACCCCCCCCCCCCTACTCCTCCGAAAATATCTGTTGATTTCCGTAGCACGACGAGTCGAACTTTTGGTCATATTTTTGATCATCCTCATCATCTTTGTGGGCATGTCTGCTGTATGTTATGTCAAATTTATTAACCGATTTTGATTGGCAGTTATCGGTAGCACCATTCATAAGCTCCTTGTCGTTCTCAGTTGGAGTTGGGTTGAGTCTTCTGGGTCCCTGTTTGGGTTCCACTTTGTGATGCTTTTTCATATCGAGGTTGAAGTAAGCTCGTCGCTCTAATCCCGTGAATCATATTCGAATTATAATGTGTCAGCGGCAGAAAGGTCAAATTTGGTGCAAATTACACTGATCCTCATGAAATATTCTTACAAAAAGAGAATGTGAATTATAAAAATGAAAATAAATAATTACCTTAAATATTTAATCCTTTTTGCCTTGCGTATTCGATTGGGTTTTCTACTGGGTTAGGCTTAGGCATATCAAAACAATTGGCAGTCCAATGCAGAGGGGAGAGGTACCGTCTATCGGAGTAGTCGGGGTTGCCCTAGTAGAGTGTGGCGGTGGTTTTTACCTTTTTTGCGTCATTTTATATGGTTGGTTGAGTTAAGCATTTTGTATTTAAAAAATTATTAAGTGCTTCCAAAATACCCACGTTTAAGCAATCAATTGTTTTAAATTGGTGCAAATAACCTTGTCCTTTATTTTTTGTTTGTATTAGTCATCCCATTAAAGATCCATTTTATTCCTTAAAAAAGCATTCGTGTCACCTTGGCTTCTTTTTATTTTGTCTTTGCATTTTTCTCAAGAAGCGCCGCACCGCCACGCTATGCCACGTGAAAATAATGATCCCAAAGAATCAACTAAAAATAATGAGAATAAATCCCTGTGGAAAAAGGATACCCACAACTAAACTAAAAAAGGCATTCCTTAACACTTCTTTCTAAAAAAAAAAACAAAAAACAAAAAATAAAACAGAACCCTTAGAAATATAATTAAGTAGCCTCTTTGACTAATTTGTATAAATCTCTTAGGCCCTCTTGTTTGAGCTTTATGCCGGTGTGTTTTGCCACAACAGCTCGATTGGAGCCAACCCGCCCCCCCCCCCCCCGGCCCACAAGCTCAACGAACGAAGATTTTTATTTTATATACAGTTTCCGGCATCCCGACTCCAGAGTTGAGCCGAGTTGAGAGCATCGACAAAAAAAAGGGTTCCTTAGGGGTGCTCTACAAAAAGTTGCAAACTTGTGGAAAGATTCCTTATAACCATTATGAAAAAGTATAGTAGTAAAAGTTGTGGCTTTCTTATTAAAGTCGGTTGGAAAGGGGGGAGGGGAGAGGAGGGCGGTCGCAAGTCCTTAAAGAAGAAAAAGAAGGTTGAGTATAGTGTGGTTGAGATGGTAGTTTTATTTTTTTAACCAGCACAATGTCCCATGAAGGCAGGCAAGTTTTCTTCCTTCTGGGTTGTGGCCAGGTTATGAAATTTTCCCCTAGACTTAATAAGAGTAGGTACGGATTCGGAGAATTCGTTTTTTATTCAGTTGCGGTCTCTGTTTTTATTTTATCCGCTTCTCTCGGTTAGATTGTTATTCAAAAGTTAATTACCTAGGAGATAATTAACTTAAGCATAAGTTTCTTCTTGGAGCTACGTTTATGCTAATAGCTGGTGTAGTTTGGACCAAAAAAATAAGAAGTCAAAAGGTTACCCTCATCTTGACCTATTCTTATACAATTTTTTTTTCGTCTGGTCATTTTTTAACTTTGCCTCTTTTTTTTTGCTTATTATTTGGTTGTGTGATTTTTGTTCGGTGTTATTTTGAATCGTTAGTTTTTTTTTCTTTGTTTTGTTTTTTAAAGGGTAGAGATAGCACCTTGAGGCTTTCCAAAAGTTATCGAGGTTAATTGCAATTAAAAGAGTTAAGCATCACAAAAGCCCGTGAAAAGAAATTTGTAAGGGTTTTAACTTTGGTAATAATGTGGAAAGTGGTTTTCTTTTTGGTTGGTTTTTTTTTGTTTGTTATTAGCAAAAGTTGATTAAACCAAGGAAATGGGACATTTAGTCCTGGGAATCGATTAAAAGAAGGAATGAAGGGTGCGTCGATTGACATATTATGCGGGCTCGGTAATTTCTATGAGTTTTGTATTATCCTCTGCTCGATGAATTTGTACAAAAAACAACTTTCTTAAAAGGATGTTATTGGGTCGCTCTAGAAACCTCTGATTCTTATACAATATAATGATCAATTTTCAAAAACTGACTTCAATTTCATGTGGTTTAAATTCATCATCCAAAAGCACTTCATTTTTTTATTAGAAACACAATCTGGACAAAAAGTGGATGTTCAACGATTTCATACGGTGTCTGACTCAATCTAAAGAATTGCTTCCCATTACCCTCGCAATGAAATCGTTGTTACGGGTGATTTCAGTGTTAAAAATTCTTCGTCGATTTTTTTTGTTCTGACGAGACAACACCAAAAGAATGGTATAAAAAGATTTTCACAAGTTATTTACTTGAATCAGATCGCTGATAATCCAACGATCTCTACAGGGTGGCCAAAAACAATTTTCTTTTTGAAAATTCAATTAAGTGAACAAAATTAATTGTTTTCCATGTATTATGACCATATTAGTAAGAACGAAAATTCCCATTCTACTCAACGTGCGTCGTTCAAGTATGGATGCCTCGGCTGGTTTCGCATAATAGCGCATTTCTTCACTCCAATTTCCAAGATCTTGTTGATGGTTTCGGGCTGTATCTCACGGATTGCTGGGATGGTATGTTGGCTTTAAGTGCTTGAATCGTTCCGATTTGTTGTCATAACATCGGTCTCCACTAATAAAATAAAGTGCACGACTGGGTCGGACAAACTTTCTCTAATGTGAGACAGTGGTCTTGGGGTTTGAGATTTTGGAAAAAAGCAGGGAAAAAACTATATGAAATTTTATTGATCACTTAAAAATCAATAGTTTAAACGTTTTTGGAAAAAATGAAGTAGCCATATGATTTTCTTTATTGTTAAGAATTTTAAGAAATTTTTTTTTTTGAAAAACTTTCCCAAAATATATTCCAATTTTTTTTTTTTTTTGATTATGCCAACTTTTAGCACTCTGTAGTTTTTATCAGAAAAATTAAATTTAAAAAAAGTATTAAATCGTTTTTAGAAAAAACAAAAAATTAAAAAAAATTTAAACCTTTTTTTAAAAAACTCAAAAAAACTTTTATTTGAAAAATTTAAGAATTTATACAAATTATTGCGGTTATAAAAGGGCTTCTACGTTTAAAATTGCATTGAAATTCGTTAAGTGGCTTACGAGAAAATCGGATTTCAAAAAACCGGTCCTATGGAACGAAAACATACAATTTGCAAAGAAAAGACTAATCAGAAAGTTTTATCAAAATCGTAGGAGATGTTTTTGAGACAAAATTTATTTTTCAGTAAAAATTGTATGGCAGGTACCGTTAGTTTTAGAGCTAGAATGCTCTGATGTCATAATAATACTATGTACCAAGTTTGAAGTCAATCGGTCCAGCGGTTTAGGCTGTAGGTAACTATACAGACAGAAAGACATAAGGACAGACAGACAGACAGACAGACAGTCAGACATACAGACAGACAGACAGACAGACAGACAGACAGACAGACAGACAGACAGACAGGCAAACAGACAGACAGAATTGTCGGATCCACTTTTCTCGACTTCTCTATCATCCTAATGTCATGTTTACTACCTTTAATCGCAAGTAAAAATTAAAAGGTGTCAAATTGCAGCTCCACCATAGCGCCATTCTTCAAGAAACAGAGGTTGTAGAAATCCGTGTCTCCAATTTCAGTAAAAAATAGAATGCATGACTTGCTGGCACAAACTTGACTGATTTCGATGAAATTATTTAAGGAAAAGCCTTTTTTAAACAAAATAATACTAATTTTGAAATTTCCCAAAAAAAGTTCTTATTAAAAAGACATTTTTTTTTAAATATTTGGTTGAAAACCAAAAAGTGCTACAAATTTGTATGCTCAAAATATGTTTTCGAATGGTTTTTCAAAAAAAGAAAAAAAGAAAACTGTTCTGAAAGAAAATGGTCGAACGATTTTGAAAATTTTTTCTTTAAAATTCAGAACTTTAAGATAAATCAGATGGCTTAATTCATTGTTTCCAAAAAAACGTTTAAAATTTAATGATTTTAAAAGTGTTTAATAAAATGTCATATGATTTTTTCAACTCCAATATTTTTTTTTTTTAATCTTCTGTCACTCTTTGTGGATGCATTGGCTTCTTGACAATAACGTGCAGGTTTTCCTGTGCAGAGATGCGGCAATTTTGTTTGTAAACTCGATTATCGTGATGTGAAAATGCGACTCGTCAGAAAAAATGATTTTTCGCCTGAAATCGTTGTCCAGTTGAAGCTGCTAAAGGGCCCAAACTGTGAAGCGATAACGAAGCATATTGTCGTGCACCTTTAATTGCTATGTCACTTGGACCTTGTTAGCAAATAATTCGAGGTCTTTGTGCAGAATTCTCCTCAGGCTTGTGCGTGAAATAATGAGCTGTTGGGATCGGTGGCGAGTTGATGTTCGTGAATAAATTCTCACACTCTCGGCTACAGCAGCCACATTCTCGACTGTGAGCACCGTAAGAATATACTAATATATATAGAAATTGCGTACAGCAGCAGCGGTGGGTGCTTCATTTCGGCGAAAATTTCTTTTCAGATAAACCGCACTGCTTGGGCTACACCTCGTTTTGGAAATAAATGTTCGAGATACTCATTTTGTTCCCCAGAGGTGTGATACTGACTTTCTGCAAAGATTTCGAGCGGGAAACAGCTGTCAAGGACAAAATAACCTATGATTTAAAAATAATCCACCTTTTTAGTAAGGGAATGCTCCGTTCTAGAATTCAACACACGGCATCCTCATGGTGGCGTTGTAGCTTCCCCTGGTGCCACAGAATTCCATTTCAATAGATTACGCATAGAACAAAAAGCAGCTGAACTCTTTTACCAAAATCACGGCAGATATTACTGCTGCATGATAATATTATAGTTTCTATAAAATTTAACGAAATTTTATTTTGAGAGAGCATCGCGAAGTTTTTTGCATTGCAACAGTAAGAATGAAGTTTAATTAAGAAAGCGCAAGCAACTCTTTTTAAAGACACTTAGAAAAATATGAGGTTCTTCATTTTAAACTAAAAGATAAAAAAATGTGCAAAAATTAATAAAAGAGCAAATACATATTTATTTCGTGTTTTGCTTTTGATTCTGAGATGGATTTTGTATCTATCGGGCGGGTGCTACCTTTAAATTATTTGTATTCCGAGTGTGATTTTCTTTTTCCTACTTCTTACCTTCACATGACATACCAACGTATGAAGCTTACATCCGACATTTATCGTTATTTTATATATTTTTTTAAATTTTTCTTTCTGAGAAATTATTACGTATACGCCACAGTGAACTGCATTTTAACACGCGCTGGATTTCTACAATTTATTTCGTTATAATATTCGACGAAAGAGGGAAGCACGTGTTTATTTATTTAACACTTAAAAATATTTTCATCTTCTTTTCCCTTATACTCTCGTATACACAAACATGAAGATGTGATTTTTAGTGAAAGCAAAATGAAATGCACGACTGCATCGTATACGTTCCTACGTTCATGCCCTAATTTAATGGCTCCCAAAGTGTATGGTTGAATGGTTAAATAAATAATGATGCATTAATTTAAAGCTAAGTAGTTTTGAAAGATGTGTTTAGTACACAACATCTACGAAGTTCCAAAAATATGAGTTAATTCATTTTAAGAGATTATAGCGTTTTATGGGAAGTGTCTTAGAGAATAAAAGACTTGGCGTAGTATTTATAGTATTTTTGAAATCTCATAAATGGGCATAGAGTCCTAAGACATTATAGAGTGCTTCCAAAAATTGTGGAATTAAATTTTTTAGGAAAGTGGAAGTAAGGACTGGATGCACAGATACAAGTGATATCAGATATTAAAGTTCAGAAGTGGGATATTCGCTTGCTTACGTTGGAAGGGCCTTTAATTAAATAGTTGGATTCTCTAGTCACTGCATAATCTAAATAATTGTCAGAATGGTAGAATCCGTGAAAAGATAACAGGAATTAATATTCAATGTCAGATTATCTATTCGGAACGCTTTCCTCCAACTTTTTCCATTAACCGATCTATCGACGCACTTTCCTGATTCTAATGATAGTAAGACTTTTAATTTTGCAGAAAAGTTGGTCTTAAAAAGCAAAAAAGGTGTGAACTTCAGTCTGTTGTCTTATAGACACACCTTAGAGTACTTCAAACCGTCATTGTCGTCAACAATACTCAATCCTATACTGTAGCTGTGGCAGTGTCATTCTCCTTGAGGTTGCCTCTATTAAGACATTTGAATTTTAGGTTGTTCTTTGTATTCTAGTCTCGTCGTTTGCCTGGCGATTCCATTCAAGTGACTGCGTCGCATTGTTTTCAACCAAATTCCAAACTTTTCTAAGTGTGTGTCCGATACAACTCTTTTCTGAACGCTTTATATCGACATCTAACAGCTCTATGGTTGTTTGTAAACCAAAAATAAAGGGTTTCAATTAATGCGGGTAGATTATGGCGGCCATTTTTGCTTTTTTAAAAACCCATTTAAAGAAGTCATGCACCAATCACAGTAGAACTTTTGTTTTTGCCACCGCATCCATTGCATATATAAACTATAGTATTCCCATTTGAGGTGCGCCATCTATCGACAAAAAACTAAGCTCTAGAATACCATGGCATTGCATATACATTTTTATAGTAATTTCATGGAACATTTTATTTTAGTTCTGAACGTCGTCACTGGCGGCACTAGTTGTATTATCTACTTTACATATATTGTTGTTTTTGCTTCCCATGGAGCTTAGACAAAAACCACTCAAATAACTCTCCAATCAAAGCTTGTGAACGTCGTCCATAGATGCCGCACAAAACGGTCCGCATCTTGGGAATACTATAAAATGTAAATACAATGACCATGGGAAGCAACAACAGCAATTTCCACCATTTTAATTGTCGTTGTTGCTTCCCATGGTATTCTAGAGCTTAGTTTTTCGTCGATAGATGGCGCACCTTAAGTGGTACTACTATAATTTATATATATACAATGCCGCATCCCATCGCAGAACAGACGTACTGTCTGAGCATGAACATGGCTCACAAAAAGGCTAAACAATTAGCTGAAAGCAGCGGAGAGAATCTGATATTTGTATACCCTATTCTATAGAATGGGTATTCTGTATTGGGTTTGTAACATAGAGAAATAATACCGTTAGGTATAGAAAAGTATATACATATATTCTGACTCAGAATCAAACGCTTAGTCAATTTAGCGATATCCGTATGTTGTATACTCTCTAGACTCTAGAGGACAAAATTTTTCATCTAGAAAGCTGAAATGAAATGGTTTAAGAGTAAAGCTAAGTTCTTAAACCAGTGAAATCCACCCAGAAATACGCCTATAATCGCCATTTTCATTCAATAACCTGTATATAAAAAAATTTAATAGATACTCTCGCATAGATATACTCGCAAACCATAGATACATTTTCTCTAAATTAAATACATGTGGGATAGGAGTTTTACTGTACGATAACGACACATCTACGATAATACATACGCACACATACAAGCACAACACGATCCACACAAGACGATTCACACAAACACTTAAAACGAGCAACGACGACAGCAAACCGGACAGACACACCAAAACAGAATTGCGTCCCTCTTTTCTTAACTTTTGCGTTATGTAAACCAGAGTCAGTTGTCAGTTCTCTTTTAGAGTCGAGTGCGTCAAGGCCGAATCTTACTTTTATAAAATGTACCTAGTTAAAAGAATATGAATAAACTTTAATTTAGATTTCGGTAATTGTGTAGTTTGATTCATTTTCCCCTAGACGATCGATATTTCAGTTTGGGCGTGGCTGACGCCCACTTTTCATACAAAACCATCAATAATGTTTTTATAAAATAACGATGCTCATATTTGAGCAAAACTCGGAAATTTTGTGGGTATTAACCCGCCAGTGGTAACCCACCTGTCTGTGAGACCGGCTTTCAATGCTGTTCATAGGGTTGAATGTGCGTAAGCAACTTGCGTATGAAAATTAAAAAAAACTGATTTTGTGTGTGGCTGGTGCCCTCTTATCATCAGAATCTATAAAAAAAAACTTATTTTTTTCAAAAATGTGGGACTTATAATTATAATAAATCCACTAGCCCAAATTTGTACGTCTCCTAGTCGAAATTTAGAAGCTTGTGTATGAAAAGGAATTTTGAAATTTCGGAAGTGGCTTACGCCCACTTTTCATGAAAAAAACATAAATCATAGTTTTAAAATTTAAGGTCCCAATATTCAATTTAAGCAATTTGTATTCAATACGCCCACTTTTAAGGGCGTGATTTTGATAAAATACCTTTATTCGGGTAAGATCATTAAAAAACTACTCGATTCAGCTGTACACGGAGAGAATTGAAAAATCACCAATTGCGAAATATTCAGTTGCAATTTACAAAACATGTTTTTTTTGTAAATCACGGCGCTTTGATTCGAAACTGATAGAACATTTGGCAATTTAACTTTCAATTCATCTCAAATTACAACAATTCCTAAGTTGAGATTTACAATTAAAAGTTATAATTCAAGCTTGTGCCCTTCAAAGTAAATTACAACCTTTTTGTCGCAATTTACTACTTCAAGGGAATAATTCCATTTATACTTTTTACCAATCTGGATTTGCTAAAATTTTTTCGTGATTTACAATCACTGAGTATTAAATTCAACTCAAGTGTGTCTGACGGCTACGTCGAAGGTCCGCAGTTCGATCCCTGCCTCGAACTAATAATTATCTTTTTTTTTTGGTACTGTCTCTTTTGAGGAAATGTAAAATCATCGAATAATAAATCTATTTAATATTAAAAGTGGATCTTTGTAAGCCATTCGGATTCGGCGGGAAATGATATTCCATCAGAATATCAACGCACATACAGGAATCGTTTAGAATATAAGTCATTAGGCCCTGGCCCCGCTTGTGTCTCCAATAATGCCTTTTTTGTAGTTCTATTATGTACATAGGGAGTACAAGGTTGAATTTCAACTACACATTATATACAATTTCTTACCTTTATTTAAATGATCATCACAAAAAATTGTACATTAGAGGTTAGACGTCCAAAATAAGACCACTATATTTTTCTCGCCAATAAAACATAATCTTAATTCAAAACACCCCTAAAACTAACTAACTCATATTCAGGTTGCTTCTTATTATTAATTTTGATATCCGACTTGGATACATCACCATGGCCTAGTAGATGTGTGCTAGGTTGGTATGCAGAGGGTCTCGAGTTCGATTCCTAGAATCAGCCAAGTAAGTAAAAGTTACATTTTTCAATAAAAAATAATAAATGCTTTTAACACTATCAGTTCTCGAGAGTAAGAAGCTTATATCAAGCATTAACTTACAATCAGAGATTAGCCAACACATATTATGTGCTCACTGGCTACATCATTTAGTGCAGGTGTTAGTTGTTAGTAAGCAAAATATACAAATAGCATAACACAAGCACAAAGATAAAAAAAATAAATAAACAAATACATTTATACAAAATAGATATAAAAACATTGAGAACATACAAAACATAAACTATGAGCGTGGTGCACTGGTTTTAAATGTTTTTTTTAGAGAGGATTTACTAATATTAAAATCAACAATACTTTTATTAGAGTTGAAAAGTTTGCACATGCGGGTAAGAGGTTCATTCATGCCATAATTAGTACGGTGTTGGGGACAATGCAATAGCTCTAATCTACGAAGATGATGAGCCCCTCCGCGATAATTAAAACCTACACATGATAGAAGATCGGGTGAGTCCAAATATCCCGTTAAAAGTTGGTGAATAAAAATAACATCATTGTTAATACGCCTTTGTGACAAAGTTTGAATCTGTAGAAGTTGAATCCGGTGTTCGTAAGGTGGGAGGTTGTATGGATCTGCCCAGGAGAGACCTTTTAAAGCAAATCGAATAAAATTACGCTGAACTGCCTCTATCCTAGACTTATGAACTTCGTAGAAGGGAGACCATACCTGTGATGCATATTCTAGATGGGGACGAACATGACAGTTATATAAAGCTAGGGTTACATAAGGATTTTGAAATTCCTTCGACCATCTTTTAACAAATCCCAACATGGAATTAGCTTTTTTAACAATAAAGTTGATGTGTTCCGTGAAACTCAAGTCTGGGCTAAAGTTTACTCCCAGATCTTTAAAACTAAAAACGCGATGCAAAACTTGTTGTGAAATGTAATAGCCGTGTGTACTTGGTACCCGTTTCCTTGAAAAAGTCATTGTCTGACATTTCGCTGGATTCAGGCTTAAACAATTCTTGCTACACCAGATAGCAAATCTGTCGATGTCGGCTTGCAATTCTACGCGGTCATTAGCTGAGTTAATAGATTTGAAAATTTTCATATCATCAGCGAAAACAAGGATCTCACTAGAATGAATACACGAAGTTACGTCATTGATAGCTAGTATAAACAGTAACGGACCAAGATGGCTGCCTTGTGGGACTCCTGATTTTGCTGGGAAAGGGTTAGAAAACGAATTTCTGAACTTAACTATGTATGATCTGTTTCGGAGATATGAATATATCCAATTAACAAATCCTACAGGGAAACCTAAAGCTTTCAATTTGAAAATGATGATTTCATGTGAGAGTTGGTCAAAAGCTTTTGAGAAATCTGTGTAGATACAATCCAGCTCATGTCCACTCTCTAAAGCCCTTGAGCACTTGTTCATAAAGGTTAATAAGTTTGTGACAGTAGACCGCTTCTGCATGAAACCGTGTTGTTGATGGCAGATTAAATGTTTGCAGAAAAACGTTATGCTATCACAAACTACTTGTTCGAAAAGCTTTGGAATAGAAGACAGTTTAGAAATCGGTCTGTAGTTGGTGATATCGGACTTATTACCCTTTTTGAAGACGGGAGTAATGAATGAATCTTTCCATACTTGAGGAAATTTACCGGACTGAAGGGATAGCTTGAAAAGAAATTGCAAGGGAGAAGCTAAAATGGAGGAACATTTTTTTAATATTATAGGAGGAATGCCATCAGGACCGGGAGAGTAATCATCTTTCAGCAATGAAAGATAATGCAAAACCTTATCATTATCAATGTGGATGTTATTAAAAGTGGCTTGGGGGAAATCACGGGAGTAGTCAAAGAAATCATAGTCTATATTGACAGGATTTTCAATAAAAGACTTACTGAAATGCTTTGCAAACGCATTGCATATCTCAGGTGAGCTTGACAAAGCGAAATCTTTGTAAACAAAGTTCACTGGGTACCCATCAGACTTCTTCTTTAAATTTACAAACTTCCAAAATCTCTTTGGATCAATCTTCAACGAAATTTCCATTTCCTTCACATATTCAGCATATAGGTTTCTGGAAAGTAAATTAAACTCTTCAAAAAGTGCACGAAACACATTAAGATCAGAAATTGAGAGATTTTTAATATAAGACTTCCAAGCCTTATTTCGTCTATTACGTAGAGATTTGAGTTCTTTTGTGTACCACGGATGGCTAGAGTTTATATTTTTAGATAACTTAAGAGGAATTGAATTAATCAAGCAGCTATTGAAAATTTCGTAAAATTGAGTAACTGCATCTTCAATGTTAGAGCAATCATGCATATTAGAAATATTAGAAGCACTTAATTCTTCGTGAAGTAATTGAAAGTCTGCTTTACGAAAATCAAGTGAATAGGAACAGTCTTGAGCATTACTGTTATTGAGTAAATGGCTGCTCATGTCAAAAAATATATCAAGTGGAGGATGGTAGGAGTCTACGTTAGAAATGGCAGAGGTAGATTCTACCACTACCGTACTAACAGCGTCAGAGGAAAAGACTAAATCGAGAGTTCGATTTTTAAAATTTTTAATACAGCTTACTTGCTGTAAGTCAGTAGAAGTTATATTGTCCAAAAGGAGAAGTTCCTGTTGCGACGAAGTTAAGGATGCTTCTAAATAGGACTCGTCTTCTGAAGGGGTCCAGATGATATTGGGCAAATTAAAGTCGCCCAACAGTAGAATATTGTTATTTAAGCCAGCAATATCGATCATATAATCTAGGATAAAGGATAGCTCGGTGAAAACTGATGCAGAACTTTTCGGGGGAATGTAAACATTAATAACAAAGATAGCATTTGTTTGAAGGGAAACCTTAACACAAATGAGTTCAATTGAAACATTGAAGGGAAAAGAGACAAGGGAAGATGAAAGGCAATTACGAACAGCAATCAATACACCACCCCCCAATTCTTTCGGCTTATCCGCATGGCGGTCCTTTCTAAAAACAGAAAACTCATCGTCGAAAATTTCTGTGTCCAAAAATGAACTATTGAGCCATGTTTCTGTAAAAGCAAAAATGTCATGCGGAAATGCTTGAGAGTTTTTAAAAACTTCAGCAGTTTTGCTGCGTAGCCCTCTTACATTTTGATAGAAGAGGGTAATCCTTTTTAGTTTTTTGGAGCCTGAACTTTAGCGATTCGATTACTAAGATTCTTAGATCGAATTGCAAATTCTTTCACAAGTGTTCCAGGAGGCCAAAATTTACTGTCGCAAACAGAACCGAATAATGAAGGAGGAGTGGTTATCCTAAAAGATGACACAAAACTGTCAGGCTTGCTGATTTTAGTGCATTTTAAAGATGACGCACTTGAAATGCAGTTACTGACAACAAGATGTTGAATTATGTCATTGGCTTGAAGTTCAGGGTCAAGTCGGGATATAAATACTGATTTAGGCTTTGGAACGGACTCTATTTTTTTGGGAGGTTCAGAACCGCTGTTGTTATTGGTATTGGAACTACTCGATACAGTTTTCGGTTCAGGACAGGGCAGGGATGTGCTTGTTAATACACTGGGAACTGCCGGTGGATTTATATCGGAAAGTGGAATAATTTCAGTGGCTATATTTTCTTCCTGAAGAGAAGCAAGTGATATTTTGTTTACAGTTGGACTATCATTTCGTGAGTTAGGGCGCTTTGGTGCCGGAAAAGGAGTTGTTGAAGATGATGTCCCCTCTCGCCCCCTTTTGATACCCTTTTTAGGATTTGATGCTGCTTTGGTGAGCTTAGTAGAAGAAGTAGAGGCGTTGCTTGGGGAAGTGGGTGAAGGATGTAAAGAATCAGAATCAAAAGGCTCTATCGAGGTTGACTTATTCTCAGCTTCAATTGGGGACGAAATTGAAGCCACATTAGCTGCAATTGAATTAAAATTATTTGACAAAACCTCAAAGCTCTTAGCGATTTTAAGAATTTCATCCTTAAGAGCCGACATTTTAAAAGTAACTTGGGAAAGAGATACTTTAGTACAGATTGTACAGTACCAAAAAGCAATTTTTGAAGAATTGATCTTTTCGATAAAATGATTAGTTGATCCTAAACATTTGGCATGAAACAATTTCCCACAAGGGCCAAAACAAGCAAAAAGGGGAGCCGAATTCGAATGCTCTGTGCATTTCTCCGCTGAGCAGTCCATTACAACAGAGAAATAAAAAATAAAATGGTAGATTAAAAAGTACAAATCGAAATCAGATCACTTAAAATGAAAAAAAAAGAAAAAACGAAAAGAGAAAAAAAAGAGAAAAAAAATTTGGACCCGGCTAAGATTCGAACCTGGGACAATAAAGCAATTCTGATGGATCGCGTTCAGACAGTACCGACTGTCGCGTCAATAATAAATTCAGCAGCTATTACTTATTTAAAATACAAAACCCTACAAATGTCATGCTTTAATAGAAGAAGAGCTTATTACAGGATTAAAAGCTTTAATGAATATTAGAGGAAAGAAAAAAAAATGAAAAAAAGTCAAATGGAGGGGAAGTAAATTACTTCAGCAAAAGCTTAACTACTGCAATGAAGAAAACAAATGTGAATGATACCTACTCTTACCACAGCACACAAAAAAAAAAGAATTATTGAAGTTTTGATATATTAGACTAATATTATACAAAACTAAATCACTACACTGATCACTAATGATTTTAAATTGAACTATAAGATATTATATTGATGCAAAATGAAAGATTTACATGCAAAATAAATAAAAAAATAAGAGCTTGAATAAAACACAACTACTACGATTACAACCAGTGCTGCCACTTTTCAATAAATAGAAAACGTTGCTCCGCTCAAAGCAATATAATTTGTTACAAATTGAGTAAAATAGGGTTGCAATTTACGACTTTACCACTCATTTTTTCAAAAACATATTTTTGATTCAAAACAAAAAGATGGAAATCTACGACTCGCTTTTTGCAATTTACAATCGAGTAAATATAAAATTGATACAAGTTTGGATCAATTTTCGATTCGCGATGGCAATATTTTATTTCTCAGGATGGAATTATTGACCCAAAAAAGTGGTAATTTGCTATTTTTGAGTGTCAATATCTTCATTTCGTTCAATTTTGAAAATTGCGAACAAGGAGTCGTAATTTACAAAACCCCGAGCTAGGGTGAGAAACTGCATAAGATTTTCGTGATTTGCAGCTCATTTTTCTTGATCTGATCTAAAAATTCTTTCCGTGTAGTTTTACACTTATGCCTAAAAATTGACTAACGATCAAAGCTCTGTTAGTGTTTAAAATGTTTGTTTTTAAGTTTTTAGGAAACGCCCACTTTTAATTACATTAAAAGTTGTAATAGACATTAATTTTTAAATGTTTTCTAACTATCGATCGCAGTTTTGAAGTAAGAAGATGAACATTCCGTTTCGTATTACTTGGTTTTGGGTTGTGGTTTAAGAATTGTTAAATTCACCCATAATCGCTATTTCTATGCAAAATCTAATTTTAAAAAATCCATTTTATATCTTGTTTTGTACAAATCGACCTGCAAGCTTAAAATTGAATGTCTTTATTCTTATAGTTATCACCTTGGCAATTAAAGGTCTTAACTTTGGGCGTGACAGACGCCTCATTTTATTGTGCTAGCGAAACCAAAAACGTTCTTTATTCAAGAAGGCTTTAGAATTTTACACAACAACTACATACAGGGTGGGCCAAAAGAAGTCATCCATCCGATGTTCTTTGGCTCTCTTTTTTTCTAAGTAAAAAACTTCGATTCTGTTTTTTGATTATGTTTATTTGGACCTTTAGAATTTTATTGGTCAAGTCGAGAAGATGATATCGGCCAAATGGGCGTCGTCACAATTAATTGCCATACGGGCTCGTTTTATGGCATTTTTTATCACTTCGGCGAGAACTTCGTGTGACAGATTCTCGCACTCGTGTCGAATGTTGTCCTTGAGAGCTCCAGAGTGGAAATCGCCAAAAAGAGATATGAGGCGACCTGTTAACGCCGCCTTCAGAATATCGGTTCATGTCGGTTCATGTATCGCTCCATGGCTTGTTCACTTGTATTCTGCATCTGTCTAGTCCACAAATGTCAAAACAGATTTGACATTGGCGGCTATTTGCATAAATAAGAGCATCTTCCAATATTGTGATCTCTTGTGGCCCACCTTGTAGTTCATAATATAAAATTGACGGTAAGATTAAGGTGGATGTTAGCTCGAAAAGTACATAAAGCTGACACACTTAGTCCAAAAAAGGACCCTTGTGATAGCACAAGATTTTGATGTGTTATCCCTTAAGAACTTACAAAGTTAAAACTAATTAGAAAGAACTGATGTCGCATCAGATCAATAATGTCATTGAAAAAGTTTTATCCTTTATTTAGTTTCCATCCATCAGCAAGAGCGGGGTTGTACAAAGAAGATGGACAGTTTAATATTTCTTGCTCTTTTCATCCGCACAGCCTCTGCAAATGTCGTTTTCATCTTCCTATGACTCAGAAGGTTGCACCCTGTATTAACTGTCTGCTTAGGTAGATGAAAAGCCTAGAGCGTTTCGGATCCTGTTTCGGCTGAATCCGTCTAGACAGGTCTGCCCACATGTCTATCTAAGATTTGCCCTCTTAACAGCTTTATCAAAAATTTACATCAAAGTGGGTAATGCGGTGTTCCATGTTTGGCAAGTTTTTCGGCTTTGCAGTACCGTGCATCTGGGATGCCCTGGCACCCAACGGACGTGAATGTTAACTTTTTTTTTCCGCAATCTCTCGAATATATTATCGGCATTCGAAAGCTGTTTTGGAGTAAGTGGAGACATAGTCCAAGGATTTCAGCGCAGCTTGGTTATACTGCAAAATGATGATGTCTTTGGAGGACATTAAATTTTCATTAAGCTAGGATAAAACCTCCTTTATCGTCATTTATTCCACCATGGAACACCCTACATTGGTTTGGAAGACATTAAAACACAGATCAGTTGAAGGAGCCTAAAGGCTAATACTCAAACTGGCTTTGACTCTCTGAACTGGGTATCACACATTTTAGTAATCTGAGTCAAGTGGTGTTACGGCAGTAGCCTTAGCTAGAACTTCAGCCAACATGTATTTGATTAACCAACAAGGCCTTAAAAAAGCTCATTAATTTTTTTTTTCCAGAAACCTAATTAATAAAAACATCATTAGGTTGAGTAAAAGGACATTATTCGTACTTTTTGCACCTCATTCCTGATCATAAAAACCACATTCTCAATCACATCACATCGTATATATACAAAGACAGGCGAACCGAACACACACCGACACCGAAGTCACTTAACCACAACTTAATAATCTTTCACGAACTTATTTCGAAATTGCCATCAATTAATCACTCGGTTAAATGATAATTCCTTGCAAAATCTCTTTTTTACCACTTACACTCTTATAGCTCGAGATACTAATCTTATAAATTTGTCATTCACGCTTCTTGACTTCTAATCCCCTCTATACTATATGTAGAGCCGTTGTTGTTCCGCTATACCACACCACCACCGTGGAGCTCTCGATTCCAATATCATACCGGGTTCCAGTCTTATTCTCTCTATATTATATTAACCCGCAATAGTATGTAAGGACTCTTGAAAAGGAATAGCAACAAAAAAAAAAAAAAGGAAGAAGCAGAAACTTAATCGCTTTGGCGCCTGAATCATGTCTTACAAATCCATAAAGGAGCATTTTTTCTCGCCCTTCTTCTTATTCCTTTCCCAATCTGAACAACAGCCACCACCCCTTAATAAAAGAGAGAGGCAGGCATAGAATAGCATAACCAAAAAAAAAAAAAAGGATAAACGATGAGACGTGGCAAGGATGCTACTCGAAGCGCGCTAGGGTCTATTTGCTTTAATTATACACTTACACAACGCCTGGCAAATTAAGACGGAAAGTAATTGCCTGAGATTGAAGTCTCATCAAAGTCAAGACCTTGGTGGAAAGTGGGACTGGGGTGTTGGTATAGAAGTAGCAGCTCAGTCTGAGCTCTGAGGAAGAAGCGAACAACAGGAACAAAAAAAAAAAATATCCTTAAATGAGGCAATTGCGTGCCTACCAAAGCGTGGATAATTTACTTAAAATATTTTTGTAGGCGCGCGTTTTCGAAGTTTCCCGCCCTTATTGTTGTTGTTGTTTTTTTTTTCTTCCTTTTTTCAAGCTGTTTTGATGATCCTTCTGAGGTTTATTTGTAATTTTAACCCACAAATCCTGGTGAACTCTCTGAACGTGGCACAGACTTCATGAAGCGGGTAATATCAATGTTGTTCCAGACGATGATTTTTTAGTAATTTTGATGATAAAATTATTTGAAACAGTACTTTTTGAGTGAAGTACATCCTTAAACATGTGTCGAAGTATTTTGTGTGTCTTCCCTTTTGACCATTTCCCGCATTTAATAGCGCTACCACTGACGACGGTGATGGAAAAAGAGGAGGAAGGGGACAGAATGAGAAGGAAAAAAAAGAAAAAAAAAACTGGTCGAAAACCCAATGGAGCGGTAAACAAAGGAACTTCATCCTGTTTGATTAAAATTTAAAACGTCTGTCGGAATCGCAATCGGAATTGCTATACAAAAAGGATTTAATTAGTTTTTCTTTCCTCTCCATCATGATCGTTAAGGTTGTAAGCGGAAACCGGAAAATGGAAAGAAACAGATGAACGCAAAAAAGATGGGAAATAACAGAAGCAAAGTACCTATAGGTATATACGTATATCCGTGATGTGTGTCTGTAGGGATAATTAAAGATAAATATATCCGTTCGTGTCCTTTCGGAAGGAAGAACTTATACAAATACATACATACATACTTGTCTCAACAATATTTTTTTCTTTTTTTTTTTTTTGTGTGGATACTTTATTTTATTTATTTTGAGTGCGATTGTATTTAAAGAAATAAGTGAAATACTTCAGCAATCATTCATACAGGTCGATATTGGTGTGGGTTTTTTAAATTAATGTCGATAACGGTAAGTAGGGAGTATATTAATGTCATTTAAATTGAAATTGAAAATTTACCAATCCATTTAAAATGAGCTTATAGGGACATAATAAAGGATGTTATTTTTTTTTTTTTTTTTTGACGGTATCACAATATGGCTTACTTGATTTTTGGAGCATAAGTTTTGGAGTAATAAATAGCAAAAAAACGTTAGCCGTCACAGGACGCCCGGCAGATGATAAGAATTCAATTTTAAAATTAGAATTCATAATTACTAAAAACTATCAAAAAAAAGTTTAGTAAAATAAAAAAAAAAATCCGGGCTGATAAAAAGAGTGTCATATCCACTTCCGCACAAGTCCCACAACCAACCATCCACCATTTTTGAAAACTAGATCAATAAATTTTTTTTCTGATTGGTGAAATAAATGGAAAATGGAAAATTTATGTAGAGTACGATAATATCGTATGTGATAACTGAAAATTTAGAATGAAACAACAACAACTTGTGTGTGCTACCACCAAGTTCATAGGCTGGAGTTATAGCTATTTCGAGGGGACCAACCCGATCATCGGACTCCTTAAGTGGTGCTCAATCGCTTTATGTTCAATTTATGAAAACTTTTTTTGTCGCAATTTCTGTTGTAATAAACAATGGAAACCACAATAACTTTTCACATGTAGGTTGTATTATCCCCCCACCAACAACCAATTATGCACAAACCATTTTTGTCAATTTTTCCTTACCCTACCCCCGCCACCCCCCAACCAAATACCCAATAGTAACCGCCCACCCCACCTACAACCAACTACCCCCCATATTTGACAATTCGTTTCTCACCCCCCCCCCCTCCCGCCATCAACACACCAAAGCCCCCACCACCACCACCCAAGTAACAATTCCAGTTCGTTCTTAGCTCTATCAGCGCTTAAAAAGCTACATTATTTGGCTATATTCAATTCACTTAGCCTTATAAGCGCCAATAAAGCTGTAGTTAGCCTTATTTAGAGCATTTTTTTCGACTTTGGGAGCTAATATGAGCTCCATTTTAGTTCTTGCATAGCGGTTGTAGTAGGCAATAGCATTACTGTAAATGCTGTTGTCACTTTACTGCTAATTTAAAGCTTCTTTTTCAGTAAAAGAAAGCACGATTTGGGCTCCAAACATGATGCTCGAACGCCTGCATATTCTACAATAGAAACAAAATGACATTTACATTTTTATTTAGAGCACTTTTAGCTCTATTAAACATTATCAAAAGCCAATTATAAGGCTTTTCGCTGAGAAGTCGAAATATAAAAACGATTTGCTTAAGTGTTAGTAACATATTATAGACATAATACGTATTTGTAAAAAAAAGTCTGTCAATATTGTATTTGAACGAGATTTTATTTGTGTTTGTAATTTTATGTTCGCATACCATCAATAATTATTATTGGCAAGAACAAAGCAAAAAAGATGCCTGCAGTAATATCTAAAAGAATATGATAACAATTTTGATATTAATAAAAATAAATAACCACGATCAACTTCTAGTGGATTCTTAGTGCGATTTAAAATTTTTCACAAATGTTAACACGTTACCTTGAAAAACTACAATGCTCCCGCAAAATAATTAATATTAAGTTATCAAATAGCATAATTTTTTAGTTTTATTTATTCAAAAAACAAATTTTTTTAACAAATCACATCGAAAAGACTAAAATAAATGTTTTACTCAGTGTAAAGAACGTTTAGTAAAGTTTTATTTTGAAGATAGAGATTTTCAGCAAATAATTTGTATAAATATTTTTTATTTGCATTGTTTTTTTTTTAATAGTCACCATTTTTGAAGCAAATTTTTCATACTCTGTCGAGCCCTTATATTGGCGTGAGACCCAAGTATTGTTGCACTAGAGCTAAGAGAACCTATATTTAAATGTCAAGTTGATATGACAGATTTAAAAAATACAGGGTGTCAACAAAGCGTTTGAAATATTAATATGTACTTCATTTAAGTTTTGCGTTTGTAAAATATTTTGCGTTCAAATATGAAGACATACTTTTCTGGAAACGGATATGGATATGTAATTAAATGGGATGCATATATGCTTATAAGTTATAACACTGTGGTCAAATTGTTAATTTGTTAATTTTTCTAGCGGTGTTAATATTTCTTTTCATATACAGTTTGTCCATACATTTTGAGCGCAAACACGTATATAACCTGAGTACACTCAGACTGCGAAGGATTACTAATAAAGTATAGTACTATAGGGGTAATTCCTGTCACTTCTTTTCAAATTCTTCACTTTGAGCCTAGTCTCGTGGAACTTAACAAAAATATTTTTAAGTCTTTCTATTCATTACTGACAAGTACAAAACTAAGAAGGACATTAACAGTCAAAAAGTGACATAAATGAATATGAAGTCCAATTTTTTTTTTAAAACATTTGGGTACAATAAGTGCTTCTTTACTAATTTGACGTTCTGGGTTCGAGCCCCAGCTTGGGCGGCAATTTTACAATATTCCCTTAGCTTCAACTGGACCCCACCCGTGGGATTTTCGTGAGATAAATACCACCTAGTTCTCAATCTATTGTACCAACAAAAATTATTTCCTATCTTTCTATTCCTTCTCATTTGCATTCAAAAGACCTTAAGACTTACAGGCATATAGTTATATATATATATAATAATTATTATTATAGAAAATTCAAATATATTATGAATTAGTAAAAAAAAAAAACAAGATTTTAATCCGAAATCCTTAAAGTGTCAAGGTTTTAACTTTAATATCTTAGAAAAGTTTTGGTAGTGTTAAGTGCAAAAAAAAAAAAAAATTACTTGTCATTTTTATATTTTTTCATATGACACCCTGTTTACCTACACAAATTATCTGGTGAAAAAATATCTTCAAATGTACTTATCTCAACGAACCCTTTTGGAGCGCGTATGAAGCTCATAACACAAACACAAGAAAACAGTACATATGCCACATTGATGAAAAGGCTGATGTTTTTACTAAGTTTTAAACAAGCTCTAAATAGGGATTCGATTGCGCCAGTTGATTTGAATGAAAAAACAAACACTTATCGAACTTTTTAAGAACTAGTAAATGCATAATAGTGCTTTAAATCAGCTCTATAATAGGTGAACTCTTTACACACAGCAATCAGACGAAAATTAAATTATTTATGTACTTTCTTTTTTTCATACAAAATTCAAAACACTTCAGAAAAAATTTCAATCGTTTATTAACAAAATTTCATAATTTTTACATAATTCATCCCGATTTAGTTCTCGGAACATATTCAATATTCATTTTATAGTTTATTTTCTTAAAAAAACCATTAAAACTTATTCTATCTTGGTCTGTGAAAGTGCCGCAGGTTCATCTTCTTCCATACTGATTGATTTAGTTTTTAGTTTTATTTGTCTACAGTCTAGCTATTCCCCCGCAAACACTTTCCCAATATGTTATATTGTTTGTGAGTCTTTTTTTTTTTTTTATGAACAAGACGTATTTTAACAAATAAAAAAAAACACAACAAAGTTGGTAAACGAAGCGACTCATTCGTTTGACAAATATTTTCATACTACAAGTTAACTACTATAATCTCTCTCTCTCTCTCTCTCTCTCTCTTCCTCTATTATGGCGGTAGCACAAAAATGCTCTATTTAAAATTTAGAACAGTTTTATAATAGCAATACATTTTTGTATTGAGATTGTGATTGTCTTAACCACAAACAGATCTATTTAAGCTCTAAAGTGACTCTTCGTACTTCTAAAAAGCTTATCTAAAGCACAAGAAGACAATATCGGCTGAGCTCTAATACAGCCATTATAAACGAAGTTAAAGAGTGTTTTTATAAAGCTAAAGGCTTTTTAAAGTAATAGAGCTAAGAATTGTTCTTATACTGCAATATAGAGACAGATTTAAAACAAAAAACCCCAGAGCTGCAAATATCTTTGAAATGGAGCATGAGCTTGGCATCTTCCACTTTAAGAGCTGTTTAGGAACATTTTAATTACTGGCAGCTCCAACCATGTTACTTGGGCAACCACTCAACTCACCTACAACCACCAACCAACCATCCACCATTTTTGACAATTTTTAGTTCACCCCCCCTCCTCCTCCACACCACCACGACAAATCCCCCCACCAACACCAAATTCAACCACCCACTCCACCAACAATGACTTGCTACTCACCCAGCATTTTTGACAATTTTTTCCTCACTCTCCCCCCCCCTTAACAACCGCCGCCAACCACCCACCACAACTACGTTTGACAATTCCCTCCACTAAACCCCCCCTTAAATCCAACCATCCATTCCGATACAACAACTGGCCACTCACCCACAATTTTGTACACCCCTCCAACACTAAATCACCCCCCCCCCCCCGACATTATCAACCACCCATCCCACCTACAGCCACCAAAAAACCACCCACCATTTTTGACAATTTTTTCTTCACCCCCTCCCAATACCAAATCCCCCAAATCCAACCACCTACCACACCTGCCACTGCCTTCCACTCACCTACCATTTTTGACAATTTTTTCATTGCCCCTCATCCCCACCACCAAAACCGCCAACCAACCACCCACCATATTTGACAATACCCCCCCCCCCCCCCCCATCCATAGGTACCTAAACCCCCCTACAACAAACACCCATCACACCTACAGCCACCAAGGAAACACCCATTATTTTTGACAATTTATGCCTCATCACCCACACCAACTACAACCACCTACCGTTTTTTGACAATTTTTCCTCTTCACAACACTGGACAGAATCGCGGGCCCTCTCATATTCAAATGCATATCCGCTGATTTACTTGGACAAAAATGTTCTTCGAGTGATGAAGTGTGTGAAGATTTAAAAAGGAATCAGAGGTGCTATACACCGACGCTAACCTGGGTAGAAAGTAGAAAATGCAAGGGATATGATGGACCGAAGGCTCGTGATGCATAATGTAGAAAAAAACGTGGGCTGCAGCCCACCGTACTGTCTATTGCATCTTTTTAGGACTTCGTAGCTATGGATGACCCTAACTGAAGTGGTGGAACGCGTCTCTAAAACAAAAACTTCAGAACTAGGAAGATGAATTTTCTTAAAAACTTAATTCAGATCCTTTATTTTATCAAATTTCAATTTTTTCATTTTCAAAAACCAAGCCAAAACGTATAAAATCCCTTTCCCAAACCAAAAGGATATATTCAAATGCTATGTGAAGTATAAAGTTAAATCGATCATAAATGGGCATAATATCCCAGCAGCGCCAGCATGGCAAAAGCATGGGTACATTACTAAATTCATGACGTTTTATGACCTATGTAACACCTGCAACGGATTTTTCTTCCATTTTCTCCGAAAAATAAGTTTTACCAAGAAGGATCTCTAACAAATCAAAAAAAAAAAAAGTAGAAAAAAAGCCAAGCAAAGGGAACCTTACAGTGCAATGTGCAAAAATGCGGAATTTGCACCAATATCATTCGGTTGTAAATGGAACTTGCCTTCTTCTGTGTGTGCTGTGTCTCGTCTCCGCTTATAAAGAATCGGCACAGAAACAGGACTAACAAAAAAAAAAAAAAAAAAAATAGCTATAAGGAACGACTTGAGAATTGAATAAAATACTTCTCTCGAACAACAGAATGCAACCACTGTGTAAGGATAAAATAAATATATGTAATATCGGTTTGAATGGAACAAGAAGGAACCAAAATAGGACGAATATTCCTTTTGGTCGAGTCGAATGTCGAAGGATAGCTGCTGCGCTAGGAAGGACTATAATACTAGGTATGATGGTGTGGCTAAATCAAAAAGGACGAGGAAGAATAATGGGAGTAAGAATGATATTGTGGTAGGAGATGATGGAAAATGTCCTATTCCTATTTGTAGTATAGAGAACAGAACTACTTCAAGGATTCTATTTTTTTTTTTTTTTTATTTCTCACTTCAGGGCAAGTGCGGAATTTTCCTGAAGGAGTATTCAGTTTGATTCTTTTTTCTTTCGTTATTTCTTTGTTATAGCTTTTTATTATTTCTGAAGGTACAAACACACACATTCATGTGTATAGAGTATATCCTATATTCAGGGTGCTTAAATCCTTTTATATAAAATCAATAAAGATCCATTTTGGAATGCCGATATGGGCATGCAATCAATTTATATGCATTTTTCAAGGAATTCCCTACGTTTTGCTGTTCCTTGAATTTTTCTTGTGTTTTTTTTTCAACGACCAACGACGTGAGAGTCTAGGATATGAAGAAAGGATGCAAATGCCAAACGACCGCATCAAGGATGTTGTACTTGCGAGGAGTTTCACAAGAATTGTACGAACAAGAATGGCAGAATGGAGTTTTTTTTTTTAGTCCTTCGACTTGTAATAGGGATATTTTTTTAAAGCTCGTTTTCTTTGTTCGCTAGAATGGTTTGAAAAATGCTCTTTTATCTCTTATAATGGATTTTGATTTGTAAAATTTACCAGAGCCTTGCAGTTTTTTTTTTTTTTTTTTTTTTTGAGCCACCTTGGTAATCTTTTACTTTATTTGCGAATGAATTTCGAGGAGTATAAGGATGATGGTTAAAATGAAAAAAGTCAGAAAGTAACGCTTGGCGAATGATATATTTGAGATAAAGCTTTCTTTTGGTTTTTTTTTTTTGCAAAAGATTGCATATAAACCAAAATGATTTGTGGGTTCGTGATTAATTTCTGCAAGGTCAACAAAAATATGATTGAACTTAGCTAGGAACAGCGAGTGAATCTAAGGATGGTTAGGAGTAGGAGCAGATGTGCTGAATCAAGTCAAATAAATTTAATGGGATTGTTCCTTATGTGGAGAGCTCTGGGTACTGGATAGATTCAGTACACAGAAGTGCTGAATCTTTGATTTTTTCATTCTTTGGTTTTATTTTCTATTTTATTTTTATCAATATGCAGTAAGATCATACATTTTAATTTGAAGATTCCAAAGGAACTCAGGTTAGGCATCGTTATTGCGACTAACTGTTTACAATTTCAGCAGTTGTGTAAAGTATAAATATAAATACAAATCGAGCTAACGATATTCTTATGTTTCATTGTTTGGCCACACTTTCAAGTTTAAACTCATCAAAATGTTAAGTTTATTAGCTTGTCTACAAAAACAAGCTCTTGATGCTCAAAAGAACATAATATGTACATATATCCAAGACATGAATAGTTTTACTTGACTTTTAAGGAATTCTAAGTGTGTCTGATTAGATCCTCTCATTGAAATTGTTGTAACGGGTGATTTCAACGTATGCAATTCTACGTGCCTTCGCTATTCTAGCTTCTATTCTAGTTTTACTTGTGATTATAGGTACTATAAGGCAAGTTATGCATTCGTGGACAATCAAGCATAACATTACGATTAAAGTGAAGTCGAAAAATGTGGGTCCGACAATTCTGTCTGTCTGTCTGTCCGTCTGTCTGTATCGGCACCTACAGCCTAAACGGCTTGACCGATTCGCTTCAAACTTGGTACATAGTATTATTATGCCGTACGACAGAAGGATTTTTGGAATCAGCATTCTAGCTCTAAAACTAACGGTACCTGCCATACGATTTTTATTGAAAAAATTATTGTTCCCAAAAACGGCTCCTACGACTTTGATAAAACTTTCTGAATAGTGTTTTCTGTGCAAACATTATGATTTAGTTGGAATAGATTTTTTAGGAAAAGTCTTATAACGGTTCCTCCCATAGGACCGGTTTTTTTTAAATCCGATTTTCTCGTAAGCCACTTGACGGATTGCGATTAAATTTTTAATGTAGAAGCCCTTTTATAAAAGAAATAATTTAAATTCTTAAATTTTTCAAAAAAAAGTTATTTTGAGTTTTTTTTTTTTAAAGTTCCAAATTTTTTTTTTAAATATTTTTTTTTCCAAAAACGGTTTAATCTATTTTTTTCAATTTAATTTTTCTTATAAAAATTACAAAGTGCTAGAAGTGTGCATAATCAAAAAAAATTTGGAATATATTTTCGAAAAGATTTTCAAAAAAAAATGTTTTTTGAAAAAACTTTTCTAACGATTTTGGAACAAAAATTTCCTAAAATTCAAAAAAGTAAAAGAAATCTAATGGCTTACTCCATTTTCTCCAAAAAACGTTTTGGGTGTTGATTTTTAAGTGATTTATAAAATTTCATATGATTTTTACTTTCTAACTTTAATTTAGCTAACTTTACCTAAGCATTTCTAACAAAACTGCGTGTTTTGTTTTTGGCTCAAATGGTCGTAACGAAAATCAGGTTTTAACGGCTTTTTTTCAAATGGCCATAATTTCGCAACGGCTTTATTGAATTGACTCAAACTTCGTTTGGCATGGTTTTTAATAGCGTTCTATAGGATGGTTTTGTAAATTTTTCAGTGAAGCCTTTCTATACAACGAGCCGTTGAGTTTTAGCCAACTTTTTTAGGTTTTTTCTAATTCGCTCAAAAATGGCTCTAACGATTTTGATTAAATTTGATGTAATACATTCTTTTAGCGTTCTTAAGAGAACTGCGTTTTTAGTTCTTGGCAAAAAATGCTAATAACGGAGAACTGATCTTAACGTCTTTTTTTCAAATGGCCATAAGCTACCAACGGTTGTATCGAATTCAAACAAACTTTGTTTGGTATAGTTCCTTACAGCTTCCAAGCCAAAATCTTCCCATGTATTACCTGATCACGCAAAAAGACAAGATGAAAATTTAAATATACAAATAACCATGCGCTTAATGGTAGGCTTACTTGTTCACCACATTCCTGATTAAAGAAAGCTTCGGTAAGTAAGAGAGGGCTTTGAAATGGAACAGGTTTGATCGAAGCGATATTGCACGATTGAAACCAGACTGAGTGTCAAATGTATAATCTTTCCTGTACTGCCAATTTTTCTTGGACAGAGTAAAGTTCAGAGCACATCCTCGCATTGTAAATAAAACCATAAGCGAGAGCTACATTACGTTGGCAACGAACTGTTGGATACCCTATTCCCCATATTTGTGTGTGTGTATGCGTCTGCCTCCCGCAAACAGCCGATGTTTCAGAAACAAAATTCTTCTTTAGCAGACTGCAAAAAATTCAATAACATTAATTTTGTGTGGCCGATGTTCAATTACTGCTGGCGTAATAAAAAAAAAGGCGTGTGGCACGCCTAAAGTTGAGACTTTTTATTGTCAGGCCAATTACTATGAGCTCAGTGACATTCAATTTTATTCTTGCAGATCGATTTGAACAAAACAAGACAAATCTTAAATTTTTAAAAATTAGATTTTGAATATAAATAGCGATTATGGATGTTTTTACCAATTCTTGGACCTTGCTACATAACCAAGGAATATAAATCCAAGTGTTCATCTGTTTACTTCAAAACTGCGACCGGTAGTTAATAAACGATAAAAAATTAATGCATTATACAACTTTTGACGGAAACGCCCCTTAAAAGTGAGCGTGTCTTAAAAATTTGAAGGACTAACTGAGCTTTGGTCAGTATTTAGGCATATGTGTAAAACTTCAGCTGAATCGAGTAGTTTTTAAACAGTCTTACAAAGGTATTTTATGAAAATCACGCCTTTAAAAGTGGGCGTATTGAAAAATGTACACAAGAAAATGTAGAGATATATATCTCAAATAACGAACGGAAGGAAAAAGGTTTAAATTAAATATTAGAAGAGCCTTAAATTTTTGAGACTACGTTTTCCGTTCATTCATGAAAAGTGGGCGTAAGCCACGCCCAAAATTCAAAAATTTCTTTTCATACACAAACCTTTTAGTTTATATCAAGAGACGCAAAATTTTGGCTTGCGGATTCATTATAAAATACCGTTTATTTACAAAAACAATTTTTTAATAGTTTCTATTGAAAAGTGGGCGTCAGCCACGCCCAAAATCAATTTTTTTGATTTTATACACAAGATGTTTATGTGCAAGTAATACCCACAAAATGTTATGTTTTTCTCTTTAATATAACATTTGTTATTTTATAAAAACAATATTGATGGTTTTGTATGAAAAATGGGCGTCAGCCACGCCCAAACTGAAATATTTTTATTTAATTGGAGGAAGGTTTACCTAAAGCTTGCGTGTGCAAAATTTAAGCGTTATGGTTTTATCGTAACTGTACAAAAAACATAATTTAATTCTACCAAATTGAGGTTGTTCAGATTGTGGGCGGATTTAGCCTTACACTTGAAACAAAGATTATATATACCAAATTTCAGCTTTCTAGCTCAAAAATTGCGACCTCTATACATACGGACGGACGGACGGACGGACGGACGGACATGGCTGAATCGACTAGGCTTTTGATTCTGAGTCAGAATATATGTATATACTTTTCTATACCTACCTAACGGTATTATTTCTCTATGTTACAAACTCCACACCAAATACAATATACCCATTCTATGGAATAGGGTATAAACATGTTGCAGCCCTTGTATAAGGTGGGCCAAAAGAAGTCATCCGATGTTGTTTAGCTCTTGTATAGGACGGAACCTATAACTTCTACAAGAACCTAAAACTAAATTCCGATCGAAATGAAACGCGTAATCTTTTATCGTTGGGAAAAAGATTAGACTCAAAAAAACCCAACGTTTATTAAATATTAAAAATAGCTTTAGCTTGCCGATAGCTGTCCGACCTCTCACAGAGTTGCTTAAAAACTAAAAATATACATCTCATTAGCTGGTTCATACGCCTCTATATTCAGCATAGGAGAAGAATATGCTCCTTTCCGTAGAGAGCTTTCATTGTTATACTTGTGTGCGTAGCATACGATACAGTCCCGACGGAAAATGATTATTTTCCCATCAGGTCCTTTTGCCTTTCCTGAGTGCCTATCTCAGCTGGTTTCTGCTAGTAGCCTTTCCTGGATATTCGGTATTAGCTTGCATTATCAGACAATCACCTCTCCGCATCACCTCTCCGCTTCTAGGGAGAGAAAGAGCATTAATAAATGACAAACATAATAATTATTAATTATATCCTGAAAGAAAAGATAATAATTAGTAGTGATATAAAGAATTATATGTTGTTTAATTGAATAGCTATCAGATTGATGACTTATAACTCTTATGTATATACCTCTCTCTGTTACCTTGATTATATTACTTCTCGTCAGCTGAATCCACTGGCAGTACGCAGATTTTCTGTACTGGTCTGCTAAGCTTTCCGACTTCAGTTTGGAGAACAACGGATCGAACTAGTCCATCCTTGCTCTTGATAAGCTCACATATTCGTCCCATGGACCATTGCGCTGGCGGAAAGTTTTCTGACTTGATTATAACTAGCTGACCTGTCCTTAAGCTTTCCTTCTCTCTTCTCCATTTCTTTCGTTGTTGCAACGTAACAAGATACTCCTCCTGCCACCTCTTCCAGAAATGATTAAACATGTTCTGCCTTTCATTCCACAGCTTGACACCTTGCGTCTTTGCTCCTTCAGCTATCGAAAACGGTGGCGGCAATACAATTGGTTCCCCAATTAAAAAATGACCTGGAGTTAAAGCTTGGATATCCATTGGATCGTCGCTGAGCGGATGAATAGGACGAGAATTTAGGATTCCCTCGATTCCTATTAACAGAGTCAGGAACTGCTCACCTTCTAGCACTCGTTGGCCTACTATTCTCTTCAAGTGAAATTTCATTGATTTCACAGCTGCTTCATATATCCCACCTTGATGTGGCGCTGCTGGTATCATAAAAATCCAGTCAGTGCCCCGCTGGCTCAATTTGTTGAACATCTCATTCTCGCTCCACTCCTTCCAAGCTCTCTTAATCTCCCTTGCTGCACCAACAAATGATGTACCATTGTCGCTGTACATTTGTTGACAATGTCCTCGCCGACTGACAAACCGATCATAACACGCCAGGAATGATACGGACGTCAGATCACCAACAAGATCGATGTGAACTGCCCGTGTTTTCAAACACACGAATATGGCAACCCATGTTTTTCTGGTAGCTATCTTTTCTCCTTGCCTGTTCAGGATCTTTATCGTAAATGGCCCAGCATAATCAACGCCGGTATGAAGAAACGCCTTTCCAGCTCGCACTCTGTCGGCTGGTAGATCCGACATTAGCTGTTGTTCTAGCTTATAGTTGTAACGTACACAAGTTACACATTTATGTATGTATCTTCTTAGCTCGCTGCGTAGCTTTGGTATCCAATAGCGCTGTCGTATAGCTTGCATCATTATCTGCACGGCACCGTGTTTCGTTTGCCGATGTATGCTGTCAATAATTAACCAAGCTAGTCTCGAATCATGCGGAATAATTACCGGATGTCTCGTTTGATAGTCACCCTCAGCTCGCTCCAATCGCCCTCCAACTCGTAGCATACCTTCATCATCAAAGACTGGTTTGAGTGTGTCGAGTTTGCTATGCTCCGTCAGCTTATTCTCTTTGCGTAGAGATGTGATATCTCTGCCGTATGCTTTCGCTTGAGCTTGCTTTATACAAAATCGCATTGCCGATGCCCTTTCTTCTATTGTTAACATCATAGGTGACACTACACCTCTTTTCGGCCTTGTCACCCTTTCCCCTGCCTTACGCAGTCTTATTCTCGATAGTAATTGATTCATATAATGAAATATGTATCCCAATATGGTGGTAGCTTTTTCCAGACTGCCTGCGTAGTCCTCAACTGGTATGAGTGCTTGTTTCCCTGGTATCCATATGCCTAGATCTTTCATCGTCGTCATAGCAATGCAAACATGCATTTCATCAGCTGCCATGGGTGGAATTTCTTTTGTTTTGATATCAGCTGGCCATGCTATTTCCGGATAACACAACCAATCAGGCCCATGCATCCATACTTTGCTCTTCACCAAATCAGCTGGCATCACTCCCCGACTTAACAAGTCAGCAGGATTCTCCTTTGTCCCGACGTGCCTCCACCGTGTAATGTCAGTGTTGGTCTGTATGGACGACACACGATTTGCCACATACACCTTTAAATCCCGCGGAACCTTCTGCAACCAGTGCAGCACTACCATGGAATCGGTCCACATGATATAGTCTAGCTCTCCCCATTCCATTGCCTTGCGCAGCTCTACCATCAACTGTCCCAATAGCTCTGCTGCTGCTAATTCTAAACGCGGTATCGTGACTGCTTTAAGCGGAGCCACCCTTGTCTTTGCCACTACGAGTTTACTGGTTACCTTGCCGTCAGCTGTCTCTGCTCGTAAGTATATAGCTGCCCCATAGGCAGTCATTGAAGCATCTGAAAACCCATGGAGTTGTCCTCTCGCACCCTCTGCCATACCAAGCCATCTATCTATCCGGAACTGCTCCAAATGTATGACCTCTTTCCAGTACGCCATCCATCGTTCCTTTAATTTGAGCGGCACTTCCACATCCCAATCCAGACTCAGTCGCCATATATCCTGTATCAGAACCTTGCCCAAAATGATGACCGGTGCAATGTATCCATTCGGATCATACAGCTGTGCCACACAGCTTAGTATCTTGCGCTTTGTTACTTCGCCAGTTACTGCGGGCGTCTTAACCACAAAAGTAAATTGATCTTCTGCAACCAACCATTGCAGGCCTAGCACAGAGGCTTGCTCCTTGTTGTCAAACGTTACAACCTCATCGTCATTAGCTTGAAGCTTGTTCGATAGCCATTGGCTATTAGATTTCCACTTCCTTAGTTCAAACCCCGCTGTATGCAAAACCTTATCCAAACGACTAGCTAAAGTGAGAGCTTCTTGCTCACTATCGCAGCCTGTTACGCAGTCGTCCATGTAGAAATCATTCCTGATTATCCTTTCCACATCTGGAAACAGCTTGCCTGCATCCTGTCCACATTGTATGAGAGCTCGTACTGCATTATATGCTGATGATGTCATCCCATAGGTGACGACGGTCAGCCAGTATTCGTGCAGGGTTGCATTCGAAGATTCTCTCCAGAATATTCTTTGCAGATCCCATTGCTGTTGAGCTATCTTTACCTGCCGAAACATCATTTTGATGTCGGCGCTGAATCCAATCCGATGTCGTCGGAACCGCATGACGGTTTCAAACAAATCTCTTTGTAGCTTCTCGCCTAGCTGTTGTATTTCATTGAGTGAAATCCCCTTATCCGTTCGACAACTACAGTCGAAAACCACCCTGAACTTTTTTGTGACACAGTGGTGTGGTATATAGTATACCAATTTCCCAGCTGGTGCTTGATAGCTTGCTCTGGTCATATGACCTAAGCTCTCATATTCTCGCATAAAAGCGACATACTTCTCTTTCAATGCTGGATCCCTTTTAAGCTTTCGTTCTAGGTACATAAACCTCCTTAATGCAATAGCTCTTGAATCACCTATATGCTGTACGTCGGGCTTAATGGGAATGGTCACGATAAAGCGCCCATCCGCATCTCGCCTAGCTGTCTCCTTAAAAATATCCTCTACGGCTTGCTCTTCGGGCGTCCTAGTTGTAGAGGAACCTATGCGGTCCATTTCCCACAGCTGCTTTACCAGATCATCCGTATTGTGCAATTCTGAGCACCTCGCTACAATCTCGCTTTCCGCTGTCTCTTGTCCCTTGTGAATCGGGTGAACACCGAACACCACCATACCGAAGTTCGTTTCTAATGTGACCAAACTTCTTATGTTGCGCGGCACCGAACTCACCATAACCTTTGCAAAGAAACCAACCCCCAATAAAATTTCAAATGGGCCTCGTTTCCAATAAGCTGGATCGGCGAACGATACTTGGTTATATCTCCTGACCGGCTGCACATCAATTTGCGGAGTAGGCAAACTCCACTCTATCCCCTTTGGCAAAACCCAAAATGTCTCTTCTATGCCTGTATCTGCTTCGAACCATGGTAGCACCATAGCCTTGAATTGTCGATGTAGCTGAATTGGATTACCATCAATCCCAATAACTTTCCGCGCTAGGGTACTTGTAATCAGGCTTAGCGCTTGCACCACGCTATGTGCTATTAAATTTGGCTGTGCTCCCGAGTCCAATAGAGCCCTGATCGGCCCTGATTGTCTCCCTTGCACCTGAAGTCTAACTGAGACCGTTGGCATGAGTGTAGCAGATATATCACTCGCTGAATCAGATGTGGAATTAAACACATTTAAATACGTATTGATTAAATTTTTATTGTTTTTCATAACCCTTTTTCCATTATGCTTGCCCCCCTTTACTCGGTTACACAGGTTAGCCGAGTATGCTTTCTCTTCTATCTCCCTCCTCCGTTTAGCTGGCACCTCGAGCTCCTGTCAGTCCTCCTTGCGCTTTCGATTGGCCTCCTTGGTATCTTTTTCTTCGACTGCTGCACCTCCCTTGCTGGATGTCGAACACAGGAGGCTATTATGCATTAGTCGGCCCGGGCATCTTGGGCACGGTGACTGAAAACATTCTTCTTTCATATGCCCTTGCTTGAGGCAGTTTTCACATAACCGCCGTACTCGAACAAAGTTCAACCTGCCTCTTATTCCCAGCTGCATAAATCTTTGGCACCGGAATAGCTGGTGGTCCTCTCCGCACATTTCACATCGGCGACCGGCATTGGCCTTCGGCGCTGTCTTCACCATTACAGCCACTGCTCTGGATGCTTGATTATTATTTGCTGTCTGCGGTCTAGCTCTTGCTCCAATTCCTTGCGTTAATCGCATCCCTTGCTCTGCTCTAGCTTGCCCTCCTCCTCGGCCAAACAGCCTTGGCTGCTGGCCTGTAGTTGGCCTTTCGTTGGCGGCAGCATGCCTATCCAAAAATGCCAACATCTCTGTTGTCGTTGGGGTCTCAGATGTCCTCTGCAGCTCCCACTGCCTAGCTGTCTCAGAATCGAGTCTCTCATGTAACATGAAGACGATTATTGCGTCCCAATGCTCGACAGCTATCCCTTGCGCGCGTAGCTGTCTCAGTGTCTCATGCGTCACATTGGACATGAGCTGTATCTCGTCAGCTGTCGGGTTAGCTTGCAACGTTGGTAGCTTGACAAAATTCCTCAATAGCTCATGGGACGTCTGATACCGACGATTGTAGAGCTGGTTTAGTCTCGCCCATGCCTCTTGGTAATTACTCGCCGTCAGCTGCCATTCACCCATCGTCCTGGCTGCCTTGCCAGTTAGCGAATTGTTGAGGTGCTGGAACTTAAATGCCGGCGATATCCTGTCATTTTCGTGGATAGCTGCCACAAACCTGTCATGGAATCCCTGCCATTTCACGAGAGACCCATCAAACTCCCCCCAGGTGTTTCTTATATCCTGGGGATGGGCTGGCACCATCACCTGCACCTCTGCTTGCGGATTAGCTTGCGGCATGACTTGCTGAACCTCTGCTGGCTGCTCTAAATGTCGCAAACGACGACGAAGCGCTCCTTTTACATTATAGTATAACTCTTCAGCTCTCTCCAGTTGCTCCTCTGCCTGAGCTAGCTTTGTGGCTTTGGTTGCCAGAGCTCTGGTGTGGGTAGCAGACAACTGCGCCCAAACCTCCTCCAACCTCTCGAGCCTGATGGCTATCTCCTCTCTGTCAGCTGTCGTGAACCCTTCTGATTGAATGAACTCGTTCAATCTTCCAAGCGCGTTCAAGCTTGCAGTATACTGTTTCTGCTCGGACATATTGCTGCAATAAAAAATGTCAAATTAGATAAAGCTTTGTGGTGGCCTAACTCCTATCTTTCATGAATAGCTATTCTTCTGACAAGTGAACGTGTGTGTTATATATACCTGTCTTTACCAACCATTCAATTAGCTTGTATAGCTAGTCATAGCTGTCACTCTTTACGTTAGCTTCACAATCATCTCATGTTGCTATCGCCTTTTAGTTTTGATTGTAGCTATCGTATTTTATTGTGATTTAGCTATCGCATCTGAATTGGATTTAGCTATCGCATTTGAGTTTTAATTTAGCTATCGCATTTGAATTTTAATTTAATGTAGCTATCGGTTTCTTATCTTTACATTTTTAATGTAGCTGTCGGTTTTTATTAGCTATAGCTTTCCGAAATTATTACCTGCCTACCTACTTGCTCGTCGCGCAGTCCAAATATTCCTCCAGAATTTTTACCAGCAAAACACCCTACCTCAACAAACAAAATAAAGCAAAAATATTTCCCCGTCCGGGAATCCTGCGACCTACTGTACCTGGGTACATAAAATGAGAAATATTTTTTGCGTCTGGGAATATAGCGACTCACTGTACTTGACTATATGTGCGAGCGACTGTGTGGAGACGAAAACCACCACCTCTGCTGTATGCTATGAGAATAAATATATACCACATTTCACCGAATAAACATTTTTTCTGCATTTTGCACTATTTCGCAGCAAAAATTAAACTCTCAAAGAAATCCAGACTGCAGACGAGCTATATCTACATGAAATTAAGATAAAAACTAAACACACTAACACGCTATCGCTCACTTGCCATTAGCTGACATGATTTTCGCTTGGACTATCTTTTCCAACTTTAGCTTGCACACTTTTTAGCTTTCTCAATTTAAGAATATGTTTTTACTCACTTTTTAATATTAATTTATATTGTTTTGATAATTTTATTATTGTTTGTTTTTGTTTTTAATCTACAGAATTGTTTTATGTACTCAGAAAAGAAAAAAAAAAAGACTTCTTCACACAAAAATTCTCTCAGACTGAATGAGCTCTCCATACATCAACATCAACCACTTTTCATGTCTTTCTCCTTTCTCGTTGCACCTTTGGTTGTGTACGTTGTTGCTTGTGGTAGCTCGTAGGTATACCATATTATCGCGCAGCTCATGAGCTAACTCGTCTTGCGTTGGCTCGCCGTGAATGTATTTGTGAAACCAGTTTTTATATTGTGTGTGATGTGCAATGGTTTATTTCGCTCTCGCTGTGGCTGCTCGCCTACCTATACCTAGATAAATGCAAATAGGGGAAACAATATATAAATGTATACTTTCGCAGATGTTCGCTTGCTGAATCATCCTCTCGCTTTGCCTTTCGTGTCTGCTTTTTTGTCGCCTATGTAGATGAAACATACATGGCTTGCTCGTTCAGGCATATATTTTTACCGTTTTAGATATAGTTTTTTACATGCCGTTCGCTATTCTTTTACGTGTTTGAATTTGCACGTTGAGTTAATTTCGCACATTGAATTAATTTAGATCGCAATAAGAACAATGGAAATGTGCAATGTTTATCCTTTACCTTTAGCTCACAATTAGAAAATTCACGCACAACACATTCTTAGCTATCACCTTAATTAATTTACACATTTCTCAATTTCTTGATTAGCTCTTTGCTCGCGTACCGACCTTAGGAAAACCAGAAACATATCCGGACTCGACACGGACCATAATGTATAGGACGGAACCTATAACTTCTACAAGAACCTAAAACTAAATTCCGATCGAAATGAAACGCGTAATCTTTTATCGTTGGGAAAAAGATTAGACTCAAAAAAACCCAACGTTTATTAAATATTAAAAATAGCTTTAGCTTGCCGATAGCTGTCCGACCTCTCACAGAGTTGCTTAAAAACTAAAAATATACATCTCATTAGCTGGTTCATACGCCTCTATATTCAGCATAGGAGAAGAATATGCTCCTTTCCGTAGAGAGCTTTCATTGTTATACTTGTGTGCGTAGCATACGATACAGCTCTCATTTTTTTTCTAAATGAAAAACTTCGATTCTGTTTTTTTGATTTTGTTTACTTAAACCCTTAGAATTTTAGTGGTCAAGTCGAGAAGATGATATCAGCCAAATGGGTGCCGTCACAATTGATTGCAATACAGGCTCGTTTTATGGCATTTTTCATCACTTCGGCGAGAACTTCGGGTGACAGATTCTCGCACTCGTGCAAGTGCAAGGACACTTGAGGGCTTCTAGGGTCTCGGGCTTGTTCACGTAAACACGGGATCTCAAAAAATCCCACAAAAAAAAGTCTGGAAAGGTTAAATCGGGCGATCTTGCTGCAGTGCAAATCGCCTAAACCAGAGATGAGGCGACCCGCGGAACGCCGCGCCTTCAGAATATCGGTTGTGGCTCGCGCAGTGTGTGCCGTAGCTCCGTCTTGTTGAAACCACATGTCTTCCAGTCCTAATTCGTCTGATTGCGGCAGAAAAAACTCGGTTAACATTGCCCTATAGCGCGCACTGTCCACTGTTCTCGTTTGACCAGTGGCGTTCTCGAGAAAAAAAAATGGCCTGATGACTCCTCCAGCGTGAACAGCTCACCATGAGCGGGTGAAATGGCTCCGTGCATTACTCGTGGATTTTCGGTGCCCTAAAAGAGATAGTTTTGCTTGTTCGCGTACCCGCTGAGGTGGAAATGAGCCTCATCGCTCATTATGATTTTGGTCGAAAAATCGTCTACTTCATCCTCGAGATTGAGGATGGCTTGGGCGTATGTTACACGCGTTTGGCGGTTGACGGGCAGCAGCTGATGCACGGACTGGACTTTGTACGGAAACATGCGCAAGTCTTTGACCAAAATTCGCCTTAGGGACGACCAGCTGATGGCTTATTGCGAGGCACGGGGCGGCGTCTGGTCGTTTTTTTCGGCGACAGCTCGATATCCTCGTCAACAGCGGCGATATTATCGGCACAACGGGCGCTCCGCAACGTCTCGTGTGGTCTCATACTCTTCATGGTTGGTGGCCAAACGGTGCAGTATTTGCGCAGTCGGTGTCGGACGGCCGTGGAATTGGCGACGAAATACGCACTGCGCCAACACTACAGACGAATTGTAACGCAAAAAAAATAGACACGATTATTCCGCGTTCTTGGGGAGTGTATCGCTCCATGGCTTGTTCACTTGTATTCTACATCTGTCTAGTCCACAAATGTCAAAACAGATTTGACATTGGCGGCCATTTGCAAAAATAAGAGCATCTTCCAATAGGATGTAGGTACAACGAATAAAATACTTATCAACAAAAATAATGCGCTCCCCCAAAATTTTGAGAGTTTTTAATTTTTTTTTTTTTTGTTGAAACAGAGTTAAACCATAAAGCCAAGATGTTTGAACTTGGTCAATTAAAAATGTCCGGTTGGTTCTTTTAAGAAACTTATAAAATCTTAGTTTATTGAACTTAAAAGAAGTTGAAATCCCAAAAGTCCATTTCAACAGCTCTGTTTTCCCTCCTTTCATTTGCATGTCCTCTTCAGTCTCCACTCGACCCATAACATCCCTAACACCCAATTGGCTAAAGCTACGGTAAGGAACACATATATTTATAGCTGTTTGCCTAATCCATTCATCCTTTTAGAATCTATGATTTAAAAGAACCATTTAATGCCCCACATCGCCAGTCATTGTTTTATATTAAGCATCCCACAAACTTCACCCCAACCACTCTGCCTGCCTGTGCTATGTCTCCGACGAAAGTCCTTTTGCCACCATTACCATATTAGTTCGTTCTTCGCATGTATGCATATGCTATGCATGTGTCTATGCATACATCTCGCTTTTATTCATATTTTTCAGTGTGTTTTTTTTTTTTGTTCTTCATTTTTCTGGAATATGCTTATAAATTGGCCAGACGTGAAAAAAATACCAATAGTGTCTCGCCTGTGTTTTGGTCGGGCCGATGGGGAATAGGGTTTACCGCCCCACAAAAAAAAAAAAAAAATCAAAAAAATGTCGAGGACCAGAAACCCTCCTCTGAATGCATAATAAAGAGATATGAGGGATGCTCTGACCGTGCAATGGTCATGAATGTATAAAATTCCAGCGATATGAGGCCAAGTGTCCTTAAGGGCATGCCTCTCTCAAGTCCCGCACGACCGTCGACCACCACACCACCGCACACCGACCGCCTGGAAACTGGAATATTTCACAGTGAAACTACTTTTTTTTTTTGTTTTTAGTATGTTCCAAATTCTTCACTCTATGCATATGCTTTGACTTTTGTATTAAATTTTGTGTGTGAGTGTGTGTGAGTCCTTCAGACTTATGGAAAGTGGCTTCAGCAAGATTGATGTCGTTAGAGTTATACAAATTGAGGAGCTAAGTGGTATTGTAGGACTCACCTAAATCTTTTCAGTTACACCGACCGACTTCATGCACCGACCAATATGGGCCAAGCCAAGCAAGTAGATCGATCATCCTTGGTAGGTCGTAGGTATAAGGTAGGTAAGTTTACTACGGGTCGGTCCTGCCAAAAACCTGAGCGGAAAACAAAGAAATTTTTGACCTTTTTCGTGGGTCGGTTTTGAATAATATGGGGGTGCAGAAGCAGGTGCATGATGATGATGGCAAAGTTCTCAGTAACAACTTGCATATAAAATGAATTAAAAATGGAAGTAGGTCGTTTGTGCTTTAACACTGCCAGGAAGGAATTTTTTTAAGTCTTTTTTCTGGAAACAAAGAAAGTTTCTGGTAAAAGGTGATTTTTGGTTATAATCACTTTTTGAACTGTTGAACTCGGAATTGGGATAGGTAGTTGGGAATGACAGCTTATGTGGCTGTAAATGAATTAAAATTTTTTAGTGAGATGAGGATATTTATTTTTTATTTGTAAGATGGAGAATTTGGAGAAATAAAGAAGATGTTTCAGCTGATGCTTCTAAGAGCGCATAATCAAACATCTGCAGTTTGAGGGAAAATGATATCAAGTGCTTTCCTGATAAGATGCTCCATATCATGAAGAGAAATTGTTGCATAAGGTTTGTCTTCATCCTTAACATCGGCAACAATATCTTTCTGAGCTCAGAATAGGCTTTTGCAATTTTTTTAAAGCTGTATCAAGCTGCAAGAGCTAATGTTAAAGCTGGAGTTTCGCACAAAAACTGTTTGCGTTCAATAAAGCCACCTCCACCTGAAGAACGAACTAACAATCACATTTTAGGGGCATTATTTCAAGGACTTCAAAACCTTTTACAGTAAACACAAGAATTCCAGATTGATACTCACCATCTTTTTATCGATTTTAACGTCGAATATTTCAGAGTGTCACGGTGATGTATGCATCAATTATGCTTATATTATCTGCTATTGGTAGCGATCGCGTATTGGTTATGTTTACCCGGACTTGACTTGCTAAACTTATAAGGACACGGAAAAATTGTAACACTACAATACCCTGCCAGAACGGTTTCTCTGTTTTTTGACGTGATAACGCACGCACAAAGAAGTGTCACAGTCACAGTCACAGTCTCAGTCACGTTATATATCTGCTTTGATAGCATATAAACTCTATAAAGTGGGAAGGGAAGGTGTTGGGTGGTTGGTTGATTGTAAGTGGTGGTGGTGTGTGTGGCGAAGGGGGGGGGGGGGGTAAGTGTCGGGAAGAGGTAAAACTGTCAAAAATGGTGGGCTGTTGGTTGGTGGTTGTAGGTGGGTTGCGTTGTTAGTGGTTGGGGAGATACCTTCACATGAACTGTTTTGTGAACTGGTTATCACGTAAAATTATCGTCCGTAAACCGACTTTACAGAGAACCATTTTTTTTTATTTGGGTCAAATTGACCTGGATGAAACCCTTTAAACTACACGAGCAGCGGATGAGTTCCAATTAAGTGCACCAACGATGGGGCCAGCAGTCGTCATCATAGTAGGTACCCAATGAGCTGAGGTCATTGGAATCTTCCACTACTAGTAAGTGTGAGGGTGAAAGAGAAAAGGTAGCAGATGAGCATTAAAGGCCAGCTGTAGGTCTTGCACCTCTGTAGTGAGTTACGTAATCTGTATTCCACATCTCCTTTCACCCCAGAGGATCATCGCTGGGTCTGGTGCACCAGGTTGGGGGTTGGGCTTGTGCGTCGAGGTAACTTCCCTTCTATAAGCTAAAATAATTAATAGAGAACGAAACAGTGACTGTATACGTGAAATTTCCAGACCTTTAACAGGCCCGGCACAGCCGAACAATGCTTGGTTTCAAGGCTGACACAACAAAAATCCGAGAAGTGCGATGGAAAACAAATTGTGATATCTATTACGGGAAGTGGTACAGGACAAGTAAAAATAGAACGGCTTAGGCAAGACATTTTAGGGCTTCGCTCGAATACTACAAGAGACTTGTCATCCCACTGTTATAGGGTCCATGATGAAAGCATATACTTCATCTTGTCCTCGTCTATTTTCATTCAGTTCTGTTCTGCTTGCTGCTGACTCCACAATAGTGAAGGCACCGGTTACTGCTCGCTTTGTTCTTGCTATCACGTCAATGTTGTCCGCAAAATCCAGGTAATCGTCTCCATTTGTTAAAGATGGTGCCTGATGTGCATTTGCGAATAGGTATTCCATATAACATTACCAAGCACAATGTTAAAACAGCTGCATGACAGTGGGACACCTTGTTTTTACCCTCTGGTAGTATCGAAGGTTTCAGCAGAGTCTCTACCAACTTTCTCATACTTGATCCTGACAAGGCATGTCAGTTTAACAGGAATTCCAAAACCTATCAACACTGGTGCAGGCTGCTAAAATCGATGATCAAGAATTGGGTCTCGATATTATATTCGATGTAATATTCCAGGATCCGGCGCAAAGTTAAGATCTGGTCGATTGTAGATTTTCCAGTTCGTAAGCCTCAGTGGAAATGGCCAATTAGACTGTCAGCAAACCGCTTAAGTCGCTCATACAAAACGCTGGATAGGGTCTCATAGGCGATGTTTAATAGACTAATGGCTCAAAAGTTGGTTCAAAGCAGGCGGTCTACTTTTTTGTCGATTGGTCAAATTTTACCGAGACTCAAATGTCAAACTGTTGGGCATACTTTCTCCCGACCATATTTTGCAAATAAGTTGGTACATGGTCCTGATATATATTCGTCTTAAGCATGATAGAATAGTTCCGCTTCTAGTCCATCGGCATAGTTGCTGTTCACGTAAAAGATTTTAAGGGTAACCGTTCATGGAGTACGGCACCAGTTTGGCACCACCTTTATAGGTAGTGATACGAGTCGATCTTGGCTAATCTGAAAGTAGATATTGACATGTTCTAATTTTCCGTGGACCGCAACATGAGCGATTCGGTTGTTTGGGCTGACCACCTGGTGACTGTCATGTGAACTTGTGGTTGCCGGGAAATCGCGTTCTTCTCAGAATCATGTTCTTTCCTGTCACAAAATCGGGTCGCCTGAGTCCGCTCTGTTATAAGTAGTGTCTTGAAGGATATGCACTCCGATCGTCTTACCAAAGATGTCCTCTCACCCAATTTGTCCTTAAAATCTCCCCAACAGATTTTGATGCAATGTTTTAGCACTGCTCGTAGGTTTTGTCGTAAGTTTGCAATTAGAGATGTGAATCAAAAATCGATTTTTCAGTATTTTACACTTTGTTGGTTTGACAAAAAAACTTAATTGGCAAATGCACCCCGTTCTACCCTACGCACTTTCCACGTTCGTTTTCTGCTTTTCGTTTGTGGGTGGGGAGGGCGAGGTGGTCGTCAACATACATTATTTTTTATCCGAGGCATATATTTTATTTTTCATCACAATGGTTGTGCGCAATGTGTTTCACGAAGAGAACTGTGTTTTTAGAAATAAATCTGAACAATTTGCATGCGTTGTTCAGGCGTCAGTCGATTCATGATGAAAAGGCAACCCAAACTAATTACAAATCACATGGCAGATAACAAAATGGCTGTCAATGAAAACAGTGGTGCCACCTTAAGTTATAGCTATGCCTCTAAAAAAAAATCCTTTTCGTTTTGTATTAACAATTGTTCAGACTTAGCTCACTTTCAATGGCCCATTGGTCGAAAATGCCCATTGTGTTTGCTGGAACTTACTATACCACTACCGCACGACCTTTTGATGCTGACAGTTTATTATTCCCATCTTTTTTTATGATAAATAATGGCCAATAGGAATTCCAAAACAAATATTCAGTGATATAAACTTAATTAGCTCTTATCTGTCTCAGTATTTCTCTTTTCTCTTTCATACCTCGTATATTTTTATACTCTTAGTCCTTTGACATTATTTGTTCAACTTTGCGCCTGGCGCCACCGTTGCCATGCATTTTTATAATAGTGTTTTAAAACTACGAGTACAGCAGCCATATTGGTCCAAGAGAGGTCGTCCATTGCATTTAACTTATTCGCCGTGCACCCCAAAAGTATACATTGTTTTCAAAGTTGGTTCTTCCTTTGTTCTTAGGAGCGGACATAAATCGACGTAGTTTAATGGAGTGGGCAAGGATTTCCGGAGATAAGATGAAATGCATATTAAGTGGATAAAATACCCTCGGTTCCCGTGTTTGGAATCAAGGCAAGCCAGCAGCTGGGACGGGGAGGCAAGATGGCATTCAAATTTTAAGTCTGCGTTGTCTCTCCTATTTACCTCTAGTTTCCGTGTATTTTGTGTGTCCTTTTTTTTTAAGGGGAAGAATGGGAGGCTCGAGAAACCAGAGTTTTCTTTTCCATTGGTTTTTTTTTTTTTTTTTATGTTTGTCTTCTCTCTCCTTTCTTTGGCGGATGAAGCAAACGATATAAATTATTCTGGTCCACTGGACATTTTTAATGTTAATAGAATAATAAACACAGACATGATTAATTGTTTTAAAATTAACAAATTCAGACGAAGTCCTTGTGTGTCCTTGGCTCCCGGGTGGTTTGGTTCAGTTTGGTTTGGTTTGGTTTCGTATAGTGGATTCGGTGTCATAGTGCTTTGTTATGGATTATCTTGGGCTAGTGTGGTCTTTGTGGAGATAATATAGACGAGACCAAATGCAAATATACTGTACAATACTTATTTTGTATTGGTTTTTTTTTTTTTTTTTTTTAACTTTGTGAAAGAGGGTAATAAAAATCATTTGGGTTTTATTTGGGGTCATTGTATGAAGCAGAGAGCGATATTTTAAATATTTAATAAGGTATTTGAAGGAAGCTTTAAGATTAGATTTTAAAGAGCAAGTGAGGAATGAATAGTTTTTCATGTCAACTTCCATGAATCCGTAGTCAAGAAAGAATCTGTAACTAGAAACGTCAAATACAAGTAGTCATATTTTTTTTTTTTTATAAGATCTGCGTCTGCTAAAGGGTATTTATAAGTTATAGGTATAAAACTTTAAATTGGCAGTTTTGCTTACATTGGCAGCCATTTCGCCATTTGCCTTGTGATTTTTTATTTAGTTTGGTTTGCCATTTCATCATGAATCAACTGACGAGTGAATAACGCAGGTACATTGTGCAGTTTTATGTGTGAGTCGGCTTTTATCCCGATTTTCCTGAGACGGTTTTGTTTATCGATGAAGCTATCATTTTTGGTTGAATGGTTACGTCAATAAGAAAAAGTGCAGAATTTGGGGCTTAGTAATGCTCAAGCTATTTTTGGGACGCTCTCTGTTCCATTCAGAAAAACAGGCAGTTTGGTGTGCTTCTTTAAAAAACGATGCCGCCCAGTTGGTTAGAGTCAATTGAGATCGTTATGATCAATGACTTTTTCGTTCTGGTTTTAACAGTACGGCGCAACAAGTCACAGTACGTTCCAAAATTGATTTGTTGAAGAAAACGTTTGACGGCGGGCACATAATTTTGCGTTTTGCACTTGTGAGTTGGAGTCCAGTATTGTGCGTTTTAGCACTGCTAGACTATTTTCTGTGGGAGTATTTAAAGTTACTAAGTGAGACGAAGTAAAAGGAAAAATATGAATACAGTTAAAATTATAAGGACTGACTAGCATGTTTTATTATGGAGACTAGAAGACAGGCAGTGGTCACAGATAGACGGATCTTGGCATAGCACTAAATAAGAATGGTGGAAAAAGTTTGACTTCCTGGAGTTCAGTTTCGGCATGAATAATGACTGTAAGGCTTAACCTGACGCGCAAACAAAACGACAGATACAGACTCACTGGCTTAGTACTTACTGTCAAAGTGTATGTCAAAAACAAAAGTAGCGCACTAAGCAGCATATACGAATACAATGTGTAGTGTGTAGCATTAACTCAAACAAAAATTCTGTATGCCATTTTGGTTTGTTGTTGTTTTGCAGCTCAGCACGTTCGTGAAGTTGAAGTCGAGTCAACTTGTACTTCAGCGGCTCTCTATGCTGCAGCTGGTACACACACATTGTAGCCGTGCAATACGATTTACGTACATTTAACTTTGACATTGCAACGTGCTACTGCTGCAGCTACACCATTGTGCGCAGCCAGTTAAGGAATCTTTAGCGGGGTTCACATGGGACAATGCAGGAGCCAAGACAATGAGACAGGACAATTATTGTTCCATGTGAACAACTATTTCCAGAAAAAGACAATTGTCATTATATTGTCTTTCGAGCTAGCCTGCCGAGTTATCTCTGAGGACAATATCGATATTTCGACTGGCTGGCATTGTCTTGTCCAACCCCGTTCAAGAAGCTCAGATAAGACAATTGAGTACTGTCCAATAGTTTTGTCTGCGTGTGAACGCTGCTTTAAAAAAACATCACAGTAGCTGGACTTGATGGCATACCTGCCGACTTGACAGCAAGTATTTTCTTGCCACACGTTAAGGCTATTCGGGAGAACGAAACCGTTCCCAAGAAATAGAACGAAGTAGTTATGATCAAGCTGCTGAAGAAACGTGATTTCAAGAACTGTAACTGTAACAACTGGCGTCGAATCAACATTTTTTCAAGATTTCTGAAACCAATGGCAACTATTATTCTCGAGAGGATAAAATCTTGAATCGAATCGAAGTTCATGAGTCACCAACTGGATTTCGCTGTCTTCTATCATGTTTAAACACATCAACACCTTAAGAATAATCTTTGAACAATCATCAGAGTATCAAACGCCACACCACCTTATGTTTATCAATTTTAAATCGGAATTCATCACGTTAATCATGATGTTATTTGAATATGTTAGAGGAAACGCCAGTAAAAATGTTTTGCACAGTGAACAGTGCCACAGGGTGATGTTCTCTCACCGATTTTGTTCTTTCTTGCGATTTATGATGTTATGAGTTATGACTGCCAATGTGGGTGACTTATTTGGATTCGATGACAATTGATTAACTAACAATGGGCACTGGTGTACTTAACTAAATGTGCCACTAACTTCAATAAAATGGGGAAGCGGTTGATTTAAGGAACACAACCTAAACTACTAAATCATTGCACACTAGCAGGAACCAACAACAGCAAGCTATTGCAAGACATGAGACAATAGATGAAGACACTCAGTTGATCTACTTGGAAAGTAAGAGGAAAATACCTGGACTTCAACAACAGAACAAACGAAGCTCCCAGTGCATTTGGAATCCTTTCTCCACTGGTGAGCTCCAAGCTTCGTACCATATTGAAACTGTTTGAAGCCTTCCTTTAATCTGAGCTGCTTTAAGCATGTGAAACGTTTAAATGATTTGCCAGTATCTCGACTAAGCTAGCAGCTTAACCGTTGCCTGCGTTACATCTAAAAGTTCAGTTGGCCACAAACCATATACAACAACGAACGCTCGCTAAGGACTGGACAAACAAAAGTCGATATAGAAACCACACAGAGAATGTCACCATAGTATTTTAGTCTTTTCAATAGAGTCAGTGTAAAAAGAAAATACCTTTCTGGGCTTTCGTTATTCCTGGGTAATCTCGTCTACCGTTGCAAATCTTTTGGGTTTAGGCTGTAGGCCATCCAACAACCCAAGAGCTTATATTATCTCATCAGTCCGCAATTTTTATTTACAGAAAATAAGTAAAACAAGAGATGAAATGCAACGGTCCCACTCACTCACCGTCTCTAACAAGCTAATGTATCGTCATCATTAATTCCGACGGTTTCTGGTATCATTGCCAGTAGACGAGAATTAAATGAACGTGTACGTAAATAATCTTACTAATATTATAAATGTGAAAGTTACGATGTTTGGATGTTTGGATATTTGTTGCTAACTCACGCCAGAACGGCTAAACGGATCTGAATGTAATTAAGCACAGAGATAGATAATAGTCTGGAATAGCATATTGGCTACTTTTTATCCTGGTAAAATGTATGGTTCCCGTGGGATAGATTTGTTTTAATTTATGAAATCACACCAGAATGGCTGAACGGATCTGAATGAAACTTAGCACAGATATAGATTATAGTCTGGAATAGCATATTGGCTACTTTCTATCCCTGTAAAATGTATGGTTCCCGTGGGATAGATTTGTTTTAATTTTTGAAATCACACCAGAATAGCTGAACGGATCTGAATGAAATTTAGCACAGAGATAGATTATAGTCTGGAATAGCATATTGGCTACTTTTTACTCCGGTAAAATGTATGGTTCCCGTGGGATAGATTTGTTTTAATTTTTGAAATCACACCAGAATGGCTGAACGGATCTGAATGAAATTTAGCACAGAGCTAGATTATAATCTGGTATATCTTATAGGTTTCTTTTTATCACGGTTTAATGTAGGTATTAAATTATAAAGCTATAAAAGAAGAAGAAGTTAGATTACGATAGACTATACTCCTCAAGGTACAGTCTACTTCTTGATCAGCTGAAACGTGAGCGAAGCCGCGGGTAAAGGCTATATATCTATATATATAAAAATGGATGTGTGTATGTTTGTATGTATGTTTGTATGTATGTTTGTATGTTGTCTATGGACTCTTAAACGGCCCAATGGATCTTTATGAAATTTTCAGGGTAAATATAATTAAGTCCAGGGATTGTTCCTGTGAAGGTTTGGTTCCGATCGGGTAGAAGACAAAAATAAAATGCAGGCTTTTAACATTTGTTGGTAATTTTTTTTTTTTTTTTGGTTTTTTCATAAATTTTTTAGTGGTTTGAAATATCAGCGAAAAATCCGGAATGGCCGATCGAGTGAAGGACAAACAAAAATGCAAGCTTTTAACAATAATTGTTGGTTCAATTTTTTTATAATCTATCTATATATGTATATATAAAAATGGAAACCACTCAATGGATCTTTATGAATTTTTCGGGGTAAATATAGTTTAGTCCAGGGATGGTTCCTGTGAAGGTTTCGTGCCGATCGGGTGGAAGGAAAAAAATGCATGCTTTTAACAATTTTGGTTCAGTTTTTTTTTAATTCTTTTTTGATTTTTTTCATAAATTTTTAAGCGGAATGCCCGGGTGGAAGACAAAAAAATGCGGGCTTTTGGCAAAGTTTTTTTTTTTCAACTTTCTTATAAAAATGTTTTGCTTTCGTTGAATAAAAGCATCATATTTATGGAACTGAGTGGAAAAAATCAAACTTTCAACGAACGTGCGTGTCCATTTATTGCAAGAATCGTCCACCCAAACATTTTACAAACAACTTTTGAACATCGGAAAAGGAATTGAATCGCACAACAAATGACATTTTATTTTCCCAAATTTTTGTCAAATGCAGCAAAATATTCAAGCTACAATTTATCAATGTTATCATGTTCAGTTTCACAATCAAATTAACTGCACTTTGTGTGTATGCCAAAAAATTTGTATATTTGTACACCAACCAAAACGACCAAAAATATTGCTTATCCGCTAGCATTGAGATAAAATATATAAATAAATTTAATTTCACATTAAATACACATAAGTGTTTTTTTTGGGCGTAGCAACGCGCGCCGGGTACCGCTAGTATAAAATAAATAATTCTACTCAGCGAACGTGTTCGTAGTTTCGTAGATTTAGCAATAAATGCGTGATTTGTTTCGATCAAAGTACTGAGGAAGATAACTGATGGCTGAAAGACCATGGCTGCCGCTCTCGCCCTCTTAACAAGTTGACAGAAAAACCTGTAGAAAGAAAAATGCGGAGGTTACAAAAAAAAAGCGAACTGAAATGCTAACCACTGTTGCGATATATTTAAGGTTTCTTCTTAGAGAGGTCTGGAAGTTATCTGAAGTTCGTTTAGAGATATCTGGTTCAGGACCAGAAGTCCATTAAGGAGAATCAAGTGGCATCAGAAATAACTTTTCTGTTTTAAATACGCCAACCAACGGGTACCATGCAGAGTTATATTGTATTGAAACTGATGAATGAAATGAATTTAAGATGGATTAAAAGTGGCCATTTTATAATATAAAGAACAGTTAATTTAATACGGCACACCACTCATCAAAGCAGTTGAACAAAATCAAGGTTGCATGCACAACATTCCTGCGATTGCTTAAACAACTCAATTCTGCTCATTAAGTTCTATAAGATATGCTTTTAAAACGTTAATCTTACTGTTAAAAAAAATTCGCATTAAAAATACATAAAAGATGGAAGTACTTACGCCACAAGATTCTCTCTTCTTTCCTTCTGTCCCAACTCCCAAGTACTAGAAAGTGCATTCCTTCTTCCCTAATTGAATTCGCTTGCAAATACTATACTTTGCCATCATCCCACTTCCACTCCCACATTAAGGGCAAAGTGAAAACATGGAGAGGAGTTCAAGCATTACATCGGTACAATTTTCTATTATCCAGGATATCTGAAACCCATTACCAAAGATTACACCTTAAATCGCCTTGCTTGACTGGGCTAGATGCAATACGCTTCCCTTCAACTTTACTTTTACCAGGTGCAATATCTTCATCTTCATCACCATCGTCTGCGTCTTTTCGTTGGCTGTAACAGCAAAGGATATGACATGCTTCAGCTACAAACACACTCAGGCTATCCTATCCTATATAAATGCATGCGATGTGAATAGAGAGTTTAGATTATGATGTTGGGTATCGTGTAGGTATTGTGTATAGAGTATATACCGTTACCGGTGGCGTTCTATTATATCTGTGCTGACTAATAGAATCGTTAAACATGATAGTTTTGAAAGTTTTGGTTTGTCTGTTCTGTTATGGTGAAAGTTGTTCTAACACTATGTTCTGTTGTTGACTTTAGATATATTTTGTGTTTTGTAATGATAGTTTGGTTTTGAAGTTTGACATGATTTAGAAATCGGAAATGGAGATTCCTTGATTTTATTGAAGTTTCGTATGAAATACACTTTAATGACAGGAATTTGGAGATATTATTTTGAAACATGTGTATAAGCGAGCTTTATTAATTTTGGTGGAAAGCTTAGGGATGCTTTTTGGAAATGGTTGCTTTAATACATTTTATATCTCTATTGAGAACAATGTGAAAGATTATTTCTGTGAAGACATTAATAGATGATTTAGAGATGTAATGATACTGATAAGCACAGCAACATCCGGGTACTTAGAAACAGTTTCTAGGTATTATAGGAACCATATTTCAAAATACTATGATATTTCGGCGTTGAATTAAACCCAAATAGGTGGAAATTCCATTTTGGTCAGAAATTATCTTGGTTTCGAGCATCTACCACCACGACCATAATATGGTCAATGTTTTAAAACATAAATGCTCCTTATAATTTTTTCTAAGAATCGCCATTCCTTCATACGAGGTTATGAAGTTTAACCGTCGATTGGTATATGAATGTGCCACTTACAGGATTGTATTGGTCAAGTCGAGAAGATGAAGAAATGGGCGCCGCGTAACAATTGATTGCTCGTTTTATAGCATTTTTCATGACTTCAGCGAGAACTTCGGGCGACAGATTCTCGCACTCATGTCGAATATTATCCTTGAGGGCTTCCAGAGTCTCGGGCTTGTTCACTTAAACACGAGACTTCAAAAAGACCCCACAAAAAAGTCTGAAACGGTTAAATCGGGCGATATCTCGCGCCAGTGCAAATCGCCAAAACGAGAGATGAGGCGACCCGGGAACGCCGCCTTCAGAATATCGGTTTATGTATCGCTCCATGGCTTTTTTACTTGTATTTTGCATCTGTCTAGTAGACAAATGTCAAAACAGATTTGACATTGGCGGCCATTTGCAAAAATGAGAGCATCTTCCAATATGGTAATTTCTTTTGGCCCTGTATGAATCTCCATCTTGGGTATATATACTATAGTAAAAGTAAATAAGACAAAGCAAGAAAACAAGCCAAAAGAATGAATAGGAATTAAAAAAGAAAAAGAAGGAAGATAATCATGTGTCAAACAAAATACACAAACCTAGACGAAAACACTTTTTTCACAAATTTCCAAATTAGGTACCTCATTTCGGCTCTAATGAAAACATGGTATAAAAACACCATAACTTTTGATTTTCAACTTTTTCGCGCCACAATAGAATGACAGCTGTCAAAAGAGCTGAGTGAGATATTGGATCCAAACATTTTTCGATTTTTCTCCTTTTACAAAATCTCAGACTACTCAGTTGGTGGAACCATTGAATATACCTACATTTTTATAGTAATTTCATGGAACATGTTTTTTTAGTTCTGAATTTCGTCAATGGCGGCGCAAGTTGTCTTATCTACTATATTCATTAAATATGTCTTCTATTTTTGTTTTTGCTTCTCATGGCAATTCAGAAAAAAACCACTCCTAACTCATCAATTAAGAGTTTGTGAACTTCGTCCATAGATGGCGCATAAGAATTTAATGGTGGAACTAGCCAAATTTTGATAGGATTTATTTTCACGAATGTTTTCATTATCTGCAAAAATAATGTATCTCCATCTGGCTTAAACTAGAATTTTTTCTATATCTCTGTTGTAAATAACTTCAAAAATACTAAATCCCAATGGAACACTTTTTTTTTTAATTTAGAGCAAATAAAAACTATTCTGAAACTCGTGTTTCCTGAACACATCCGAACAGCTGACTACATCTGACATTTTTCCGACAGAGGTGAATTTGTACATTAACTTGCATATGTGTTGTCCCCACATTTTGTTGTATGGAGTTATACATATGCAAGTTGGTGTCCAAATTCGCAGCTTGTGGGTTAAAAGAGAACCACCGTTGTTCTATTTGTTCTCTCTTTCTGACACTACTTCGTCAATATGCCATGATTGCTTTGCTATACTGGAAAAAGATGTTCATATTTTTAAAAAAAGCTCCAGAAGAGCTTACAAATTTAAGAAGTAGGAACAGCTAAAATTGTAGAACCTAAATTTTTGTCTCCAATGATTTTATAAATATGACGAAAAACTAAGCGAAGCAATTACGGGTATTCGACTTTAATGATATTTCAAAACTAATGCCCGAAGCATTAATTGACAATGGTTGTTTTAATTGTGAATGTCCATTATGCTGGCATGTTATAAAAGATACTATACATTTTTTTATATATAAAAAAAAAGGATCTTAAAGGATATCTCACTCAAACTGTTTAAAACCGATTAGGAAAAAAGTAATTGACAAAAATACCAGGCATAATCAACCATAAATCATAATAAAATCGCATTTCCTTATCTGTTCTGAAATGTAAATTCCTCAATGTCCTTATTGTGATGACAATGAGTCTTCATCTTCACATTCTTAGACTCCTAAATATACTTCCCAATCCACTTTCCCTCTGGCATAAAAATTTGTTTTGTGTCAATTTTGTAGATTTTCTTTGACATCTGATTTCCGAACACACTTTTCCATCAAAATCATTCACCTAAAATGTTCATCTCAGTGTCCTGGATGTACAACCAGCACTCAATTTCACAAATAATATAGCAATAACACAGGGGGATATATAGAAATGTAGAGTAAAAACATCTTATCAACCACGCCCCCTTGATTTTGATTTTTTTTTTTTTTTTTTTGAATTTTTTTGTGCTGAAGAACTAAAGTGAATGTTATCTCATTTCTCGTTGTTGACGGCATCCAAATTGCCTCCGTGAGAATCCATTATTTGACAATTTTTCATGAAATCGACATTGAGCAAATTTTTCGAATCATTGAAGTTATCTTATATCTTTTGCCCTAAGCTTTGAGATACACGCCAAATGTATGAAAAAAAAAAAAATGGAGAATTCTGACAAACAAGATGCGTGGCATTGTCATCGATGCCTTGGATTCCAAATTGAGTAGCTTTGAGCAGTCATCATCAGAGGAAAGAATGTGGGTAGGTATATTATCTGCAAGGACATGCTAAAGCTTCTGTTCCTGTTCCCTTTTTTATTTTGTATTCGTTTTCGTCTGTTTAGATATGTTCTTGTGACGACGACGACCGACTATCGACGACGACGAACCACGCAAAGCGAAACAATAATCTGTCTGTTTGAATTTTTGATGCAGAAAAATGAATCTGCTGTCATTTGAGAGCGGAGGGCCCTACTCTGCTCCTCGTGTGCTGCCTTTTTACTTCTGGTCCTGGTCCTGGATGCTGAATAAATAAATTGTTTGTGTTCGCGCACAAATGGATATGCAGGATTATTTATTAGACATCATCGGCTGGCAAGTGCCCACGTTTTTTTTTTTTTTTTTTTTTTTCGTTTCCAGTATATTCTTCTGTTGTGTTGTTGTATTTCCCAAAGTGAGGGTTCCTAATACTTTGATGTCCTTTTAAATCAGTTGACATTGTTTAGGGCGATACGTTGGCATCGTTTCATTATTCAAATGTAGAATTCATTGAAGCTGAAAACGGAACAGAATTTCGTCTCCAAAAAGGGAAAGATATAAAATATAGAACACACAGCAGGAAAACAACACTCAACGACACAAAGTTCTTTGGGAGGGAGAGGAGAATATTCTAAAGGAATAAAGACGATTTTGATTTCACGCCTGAATTCATTGAGATAATTATATTTTGCATATCACATCAGAAGCTTATTTTCATGTGTGTGGAGTGTAATTTTGTGATTTAAGGCTTCAAAAGGACGACAACGCCTTACTTGGCTTAACTTTAGAAATGTTAATGTTTGTATGTGTGTGTGCTATGCTATAGTGTATTTGATATTGAAGATATCCCTAAAAATTCAGTTCATATATGAGTTTTGAAAATATGCTTGTAACAATGTTCAAGGATCAGAATTATATAGAGGTGACAAATTAATTGGATTTGGGACACTCAAAAAATTATATACTTTTTTCCTTCGGTTTGAACTTGCTTTTTCAGATTTATTGGCTTTCTCCGAGAAAAATTAAACGTAGACATCCCGATAATAAAACAGAATATATTATTCTTAAAATTTGTTTCAATGTTCTTAAGCTATCTCCATCTTGTTACTTTGATTAAATTCTCTATAGGACCAAGCAACCACCAATAAAGTTAAACTTCTGGTCGTTCTCAGAGTCTACGACTCCCAGCTCACCTTGTACCTAAATGATTCCATTCAAACACTGGTCTTGCAATGTAATTATCTTGATTTCTTTGCCGGGATAGTTTTCCCATTTACTTTACTGTAGCAACATTTAGTTTCTGCTTCAAGTCTTAAGTATGTTGGGTTAGACCTTTCCGCCCAGAAAGACCCCCACGAAATATTCTTGAATTGTTCATATTACATTTGATGTGGATGTCAAGGTTTGGAAAATTGTAATACGATTTTAGTGTTGGATGGAAGTCATACATCAGCATACATGAACAGTCATTGGGTGCCGAATTAGGACTGTGCGACGGATGACCCATCAATTTAATCTTTTGAATGCTCAAAAATACGTGAGAGCTTGAATTATCGTGGTGGAGAATGATTCGTCTTCGTGCGAGATCAACTTTTTTTTTAGAGTTGGCTGATCTCGAGAAACTTATGAAGTCGACTAAAAAGTTGCGAGCTTATGCATATTGGTTTTGAAATTGTTGCATTAAATGTTTTTTAAGACGTATTTTGAACCACGGTGATTTAAACTTTTCAGAAATTGTTACTTGCATTTTTTTGAGCCATTGTCATTGATCATGCGATATCCAAAACGATCAAATAATTTTAACGGCCAAACGTTCATGTGATAATGAATGTATAATGGCCCAAAAACGATATGAAACATGACGATTTTGCAAAATCATCAGTTTTTACTGGTACAGAGACAGATTTTGGGATTCCTATCCTTTAGCGAACCATTATTGAATTAGGTAAAAATCAGCAAAACACGAAGAATTGAGATGGCGCTTCATGAAAAGTCGTTGTGAGTTGAACGGCACACCGTTGTTGGTTTTATCTACGTCAAAATTATAAAAAACCTCTTCACGAAAAATGTTCACATTGATTCGCAAAGTTAGAAGGGATATTTTTTAAGAATTGACATTAATTTGAAAAAATATGAAGCAACTAATATACAAATTTAATCAAAACCTTTCAAATCATTTCCAAGAAAATCCAGAAACAGTTTCTTGGAAACTACCAGTTTCAGTGGAGCTTTGTTATGTTATTTGATGGAAACCAGTATTAGAGGTTGTGAATTTGTGATGCTTTTTTGTATTGAGGCTGAGATTACTTCGTTAAAGTCCAGCGAAACCTCAGGATTTTAAGAAGTTTCGAACTCCAAACTATGTATTATTTTCTTTAAACGATTTTTAACAATAATTTTTAATGTATGTTTAGTTAAAATAAAAAAAAAAAAACAAGTTATTTCTTAAAATAGTAGAATTCACTAATAATCCAAATTTTAATTAATTTAAAAATAGGTCTCTGGTGTTTTTAAGAAGGGTTGGCTTAGGCCTAGTGTCTTAAACTAGGTCTATAGTATTTTTAAAAGGAGCAACATCCACGATATAAACCTGGTCTGTGCCTGTCGTGTTCCAGTTCCCACTGAAAAGCACAACCAGCGAAGTGAAAAGCTGACATAAACGGTTGAGCAGGGCTCTTAACGGTATCACATCACTACCAAAAATTGTGAAGCTTCTGAGTTCTAACTGGTATTCCCATACAGCGTGCCTTCGGGTGTGAGACAAAACCCTTTGTACTAAACAGTTCTCTCCTAAGTCAACTGGTAGGAGATTGCATTTGATTTGCAGTGTAGTTTTTGCTACTCCTTATGCATTATTTATTCGAAGACACACTGTGAACTATAAAGATAAAATGCAAAATTACCCAGGAATATTTTACTCTTGTGATTCTTGGTCAATGTGCATAATGTTGTTGTGTGTGGTGGGAAGTGGAATGATTTCTTCGGCGGCGGTTAAATTACATCATGTAGCGGCAGTTATTTTTAAAAACATCGAACGATGCTTGCTCGGGCAGTGAAGTTGCCTTTGCGTTTGCAGGGACGATTTTTATCAGAAATCGTTATGATAGTAGTCGCTTCATATTGGTTGGTGGGTGAAAATGCTTATTTTTTTTACAACGTAGTCTTCTGCTTTGGAACTTAAACAATTCGATTGGAAGTTGCTATCTATCGCCGGACACTTTTTATTTGTGATCAAACGCGGTGCCTTCTTTAAAACGATAGTTGGAGTTACCGAATTTCAAGGATCGTTTGTAGGTTTTGTTCTGAATCTCATGTTTTGTTTTGTCTCCTTTCGATATTAAAATTCGCATTAATAATTGACCATATGACCGTTTCTTCAATAGGTGGTATCAAGCCAATCGAAGAAACAATCTTTTTTAAAGTAACCTTCCACTCAAATAATTAAGCAATCTTTGTTAAATATTGTAAATGTCAGTCCAAATACAGGTTAACTTTTGAATCCGGATGGGTTTCCGGAAAAGAGTAACAATAGGTACATGAACCCAACCAGCTGCCATCACTTATTCTAAAAATATATAATTTAAATCAAAGACAATCCTTATATTACAACGAAAGTGATTATTTAAATTGTTACCTAATAACCAATATTTGTCCGAACACACAATTGCTATAATTGGTCTTTCTCTAGAACCTCAGAAAGTTCGTTGGAACAAAAAATAAACCGCAAACAGAACTAAGTAAACTGCAGTTAAATAACAAAGCAGGTTTCAAATAAATTGCGTCATCTTTGAATGCACTTTGATCAGTATCAATTTTGTACTTAAAAAAGTTTGTATGTATTAAATTTGACCTACATACTTAATATCGGATATAAGCCACTTAAATGTATCTGCCATCACAGCCGTATACTTAGCAAACATTTATTTGTCCATAAACTATTATATGTTAATTTTGAAAATGAATTAAATATTTTATCTTCAAATCAAATCCAAATCCAACCCGATATAAAGGAAATGTATTGAAATTAATTCATCATTCTGTCTGTCATAGCGCATCAAACGAAATAATATATACCCCATTCGTCTACATCACAAAGATGTTGCCTTAATTATCCTTCAACCGCCATCACAACCACATTAAACACACACACACTGACATATACAGAGGCAGAGACAAAGACACAGACAGAGATCAGATTTCATGGCATCATAGAATAAGTCGACCCATTATATTACTCAACTTGTATTATTGGGCCCCAAGCGAAGGCTTCGTCCTTGTCATTTCCTGATATTAATCTTCAAATTAACCTCCACTTGTACCACAATTTTCATTACTAACTGGGCCATTAACACATCCTTTTGATACTCATCTCTCTCTTTTGGGTGTGTGTGTGCTGCCCATACAATTAATTGTAAATGGTTGGAAAATTCCCATATCATACAAGAACATAAGGACGAGACTGACCATCCACCACAATCCACAACTCCAACTACCCCCCTTACAACTACATCATACATCGTACAGCTTTTCTTGTCGTCGTCCCTGTCTGCTGGGAATAGAGCAGCCATTTCAACTAGGATATGCGAGGAAAAGCATGCCCTATAAAGCAGTGTAACTATGTGTTTGCCAAAAAAAAAAAATTAAAAGATTTGTTGGTCTAGAAATGGACAGACACAAAACACCATTCCCCCTGTACCCGGTTGCGTTGAGGATGGGAATACAATTCTTTTATGGACCACGACAAAAAAAAAAAAAAAAAAAGGAATAAGCATAACATCAACATCAGAGGGGAGTCATTGTGTAACGTTAAGTGAGCTCTGGGCTATGTTTTTAGACCTCTTTTAATGTAAGAGCTTCCACTTAATTAGGTAATAAATGATTGAGGAAATTATGTCTAGACGTGACAACAATTTCTATGAATCATCCTGGTTTGGCTCGGAGAGTGCTGTCTTGGTTCGTGATGTGTGCTAGTTTGACTTTTCCGTGATCGTTTTAATATAAATTATTTCTTACAAGATAGGATGCATGCATCCAAGGATATGACATGAGGTGAATCTTAAATAACACGATTAGTTGCTCCGAAAATAATTAAAAATTAATTTGGAGGCTCGGTGATAATTTGCTTCAGGCTCAAAGTGCAATTCTCACCACGACACAAAAACACAAACAACAAAAAAAAAAAACATCCAGATCCTTTCGGAAGGTAGGTAGGAGGGTAGAAATGGCTGTTCTCCTTGAACTTAACTTAACGAAGGATGAGAAGGATGTAATAGGATGATTTTAATAGGCGATTGGTCAGGTTGCAGCAATTTAATCTATGGGCAGACAACTAAATAGGTTGCTAGTATGTCATGGTACGCTTGGTACATCAGAGAGCTCGTTCGGCAATGTGTGTATCCGTGGAATCATAACTCTCCATCCATTAGGCTTAAATTTGTTTTCCCTTGACAGTTCATTGCGATTTTTCGCTGAAGGTATGAGGGGTGCCACGCCTTAAGTTGAGACTTTTTATTACCAAGCCAATTACTTTGAGCTCAATGACATTCGACTTTAAGCTTGCAGATAGATTTGAACAGAACGAGACAAAACTTAAATAATTAAAAATTTGATTTTGAATAAAAATAACAGGAATGAACCACACTCTCCTTACATAACCAAGGTATATAAACCGAAGTGTTCATCTTCTCACTTCAAAACTGCGACCGATAGCTAAAAAATATTAAAAAATGAATGCATATTACGACTTTTGACGGTATAACCCTTAAAAGTGGGCGTATCTTAAAAATTTGAATCACTAACTGAGCTTTGATCATTAGTCAGTATTTAGGCATATGTGTAAAACTACAGCAGAATCGAGTAGTTTTTTAACGATCTTACCCGAATAAAGGTACAGTAAAATCTCGAAAACATGAACGGTTCTAAAACATGAACAATTCGGAAAGATGAACGCTTTTCCCGTGTGACAATCTACCATAGAGCAGTTTTAAAAAAAAAACTTTCTAAATAAGTTTTTACTTCTCATCAACGACTTTTGTATGTATGTTGTTTTAATTTTTTTTTTAAATAAAATGATTTGTTAACAAATAGATGCAATATTTGTATGTATAGCTTTATGTTTTTCCTAAACTAATGCTCGATGCTTGGAAAGATGAACAATTCGAAAAGATGAACGGGGTCTGTTTTATATCTGTTCATCTTTTCGAGATTCTACTGTATTTTTTTAAAATCACGCCTTTAAAAGTGGGCATATTGGAAAAATGTGTACAAGAAAATGTAGAGATATATTTTCCATATAACGAACGGAAGGGAAAGAGGTTTAAATTGAATATTGGGACCTTACATTTTAAAACTATGTCTTAAGTTTTTTTCATGAAAAGTGGGCGTAAGCCACGCCCAAAACTCAAACATTTCTTTTCATTAACAAACTTTTTAGTTTCTACTAAGAGACGCAAAATTTTGGCTTACAGATTCATTATAAATACCGTCAGCCAAGCCCAAAATCAGTTTTTTTGATTTCATACACAAGATGTTTATGTGCATGTAATACCCACAGAATTTATTGTTTTTTCGCTTTAATAAGACAATTGCTATTTAATAAAAACAATATTGATGGCTTTGTATGAAAAATGGGCGTGAGCCACGCCCAAACTGAAATATTTTTATTTAATCTAACTGTACAAAGAACATAATTTAATTTTACCAAATTGAGGTTGTTCAACAAAAATGGCAATTGTGAGCGTGTTTGTGGGCGGATTTTACCGGTTCAAAAACTTAGCCTTACTCTTGAACAAAAAATTATTTATATACTAAATTTCAGCTTTCTAGCTCAAAAATTGTGACCTCTAGAGAGTATAAATACGGAAGGACGGACTGACAGAAGGACGGAGGACGGACGGACGGACGGACATGGCTAAATCGACTAGGCTTTTTATTATGAGTCAGAATATATATACTTTTCTATACCTAACGGTATTATTTCTCTATGTTACAAACTCCACACCAAATACAATATATACAAAAGATCTTACGGAGAACGACGACGGGATGAGCTAGTACTCTCTTGGAAGACTACTCAATCTGCCAAGCCAACCCTACGACGATTTAATGTAAGCGTACTCCAGACTTTATGTCACCATAGCCCGCCACCTGGGCAAGTTGTATGATTCTCAGACAGTTCTGATTTAATAGCTCTTCTGCATTTCGAAATTCGTCCCGATAACATTTAAAAAAAAATTCTTATCTGAAATTCCTTCAACAACTTCAATAACCATCCTGAGGGAAGATTGGAACAACATCGACCGTCCATGTACACACAATTATTCTTTGCTTTAGTGAGCGTGTTCAATATTTTAAAAATAAAATAACTCTTGAGAGGATTACGTTAAGTAATTACGAAAGGATTATTGAGGATGTTGACTGTGAAAAAATATTTCCTTTAGGGATTGAAGAGTGGTATATGTTCAAATCTTTCCGAAGTGCAAGAAATACTTTATTTTTTAATTAAATTTTAAGTTTTTAATATTAAGCACGTTGTTTTCCAAAGGAAAAGATAAGTTAAAATGTCAGCTAGAAAGGGGTGCATGCTGAAGCACTTGTTTCAACATGTTGACCTTGTCGGGGTGGGGTTCGGTGTAAAATCTAGTAAATTTGTGAAGAATTGTCTTACGAATAAAGTAAGTTAACAAGCTCCAAGCCCCCAAAAACGTACGTTTTAACAATATGAATGATGCTTGGAAAAAGCTTTTCGAACGGTGATATAAATTCAAAAGTTGACGGGATTAACGACGGTGGCCTTGCTCGTTACGGAGATAAGATACCCAAACCAAAAATAGGGAGTGTTGAGTGCGGTTGTCATTTAGCATGGGGCTATTCTATGGAGCGAAAGCTGTCGATCCGTAAAACTCCTGCATTTCTGTGCGGTAAAGGTCATGCGTCAAATACCCGCTACAACCAGTATCCTAAGTGAAAAAGAATACTGATGAAAAATTCTTCAAAGCAGTGGTGGTAAGACTAATAGCATTTCGGGTCTTTATACTTCTTCAAAAGCTTCAGTTGTTCATTTTCTTCTGAAGAACGCAAATTCGCAGAGCAGTCGAAAAACTAAGAACATTTTGGGTCTTTTAGGAAACCCTCTAATCGGGCTTTCCCAGCAGGTGTAAAAACATCTCAGCGATCAAAACATCGTGACCCCTCTCACTCCTTCCGTCACTAACTCAAGACCCTTTAGCGATGCTTTTAAGGTTAAAATAGTTATTGTAGAGATGGCAGGCTCTCGTCGGAAGAATGGGAACTGACCAAGTTGAAGCTCTCAGTTAGTTTCTTAAAGTATTATGAGGGCTATCCCTGGTTACCCGCTGTTAACTTTGATGACGGCTGGCATCACGGTTACGTTAAGCTTGTTGCCTGAGGAGACCATAACCTCGTGCGATCTTATTAAGGTTGCTAGTGGCAGTTTCAGGAATTCTGGACAGGAACGAAGCTAGAGGTTTTATCTAGGTTATAGGGTAGGTGCCTAATTTTTGTATCAAGCTTCCGGCAAAACCCTCCTCTCTTGATGATATCATCAAAATAATAAAATTAAGTGACCCGCAAGTTCTAACTCATAACTGGAAAGTCGGCAAGCTGGATAAGGAGAAGGGTTTTTATAGATGCGCTGATTGTGGTAAGGAATCTCTTACCTGTGATTATATAAAGGTTCGAAAAAAGTGGCTCCTAAACGGCTGGACCGATTTTTTTCAAACTTAATTCACAATATTATTATGACGACCTAGAGAGGGGGTTTTGGAATCAGCATCATAAAACTAACTGTACCCGCCGTATAATTTTTAATGACAAACATTTTTATCAAGAACACCTCCTACGATTTTGATAAAACTTTCTGAATGGTGGTTGTTGTGAAAGCCTTATGGTTGCGTTGTGATAGGCTTTTCAAGAAAAGTGTTATTACGGTACCTCCACCATGGCCGGTTTTTTTCAGATTTGATTTTTACGCAAACCACTTAAGCGATTTCGATTAAATTTTTAAGGTGAAAGCTCTTTTACAAACGAAATAAGTAATATTAATTCTAGAATTTTCTAAAACAAGTTTTTATTTAAGTTTAAGAAAAAAAAAAAAAAAAAAGATTAGGAGAAGTTAGCATACATGATTTCGGCACTGTTTCGAAAAAAACTGAGATTTTACAAGCAATCCTCTTAAAACAATTCAACTGCATCCTCGCTTTTGGGCACATCGATCGGTCTGAAAATCAAAGGATGCAGAATTTTTTACATAATGCAGTTCATGAAGAATGGCGAACAAAACCTTGGTTAGTTTTGTCACCTTCGCAAATCACCTATAGCTGTGGTACGTGGTTAAGGATGTTTTTCTGCCAAAATTGAGGTCCTCTTCTAAACGCTTCAGAGCTCAGTCAGAGAACCAATGGCTTTGTCAATGGTCATATGAACTTTGAATTCCTGGGTCAAATGGATGTCCTACTTGTGTAGGCTAAAGTAAAGACGCAAAATTCGCCAATTTTAAATCTGCAAAAAATTGACTGCATCGGGTTCGGCTGTCCACCTTTGATCTTAGTTGATTTTGTGTTTCTTTCACGTATATAATGTTTATTACCAAATCGGCGGTCTAAAATTTGGCGACCAAACCTTGAAGGTTCGTCCTCGTGCGTCGATGTAGGGCAACCACGTCTAAGGTTAAATGGGTGCTACTCGCGCATCAATTGAAACTAAAATGCACGACTGGGTCCCACGAACTTGCTATAATGAGTGACAGTGGTTTAGGGGCTTGAGATTTTGATAAAAATAAAATTTTCAAAATTCTTAAATAAATACTTAAACTAATTTGAGCTGAAAAAGAAGTACGCCATTTTATTTCTGGGATAAATTTGAATTTATGAGAATAAATTTATAAAAATCTGTTGAGCGGTTTTTGAGAAAAAAAGTTTTTTTTGAAAAAAATTTTGAAAACAATTTTCAAAAAAAATTCAAAAACGCCAATTCGTAGGTATTCAGCAAATACATTTATTTAAAATTTTTAAAAAAAAATTTAATAAGCAGTTATCAAAACATTAATTTTTTAATTTTTTTTTTTAAATGCTTTTAAAAATACAAAAAAATATTGGTATGCAATACAAATTGATCTACCTACAGCTATAAGTGTGTGAAATTTCGAAATAATCAGTTGAGTCGTTTTCGAGATAGTTGAAAGCAAAAAAAACGGTCCTATGGAAAGTACCGTTCTTAGCCATTTGTTAAGACTTTTTTTCAGTCATATGATTGGTTGTACCTAAAAAGCAACACTGATTTTTTTAAATCGAAATCGTTAGAGCCGTTTTTGAGAAAAATAAGCTTTAACGTAACGGTTGTATGGCAGGTACCGTTATTTTTTGAGCTAAAAAAAAATTTCAATTTCCCCTCTGTACAATACCTAAAAAAGTCTATATACCAAGTTTGAAGCAATTCGGCCCACCCGTTTAGCCTGTAGGTAACTATACAGACATACAGACGGACAGAATTTTTAGACCATCTTTTTTCGTCCTCGCTACCATCGTAATGTCATGTTTGATTGTTATCTCAAAACTTTTTTTTTCGACGAATGCATAACTTGCCTTACATAGTACCTATAATCGCAAGTAAAAATTCAAGAAAGTGTCTGATAGACTTTAGTTGCTCTTTTTTACCACCATTCAGAAACTTTCGAAATTCGTAGGGTGGGTCTGCATCACTCAGCGACACGGAATCTTTGTCAAACTATTATCATCCGATGGATATTGTTTTGAGTGTTTATAACACATATCGCATATGCAGGTAGGTTAAATAGCTTTCAGGAGACCGTTCGTTGGCTACCATCCATCGCCGACCAGACAGTGGGGGAGTACGATGCACTTTGGTTCGAGATTGTACCTACTAAATGTTTTAAGGAAGCAGTTCCTCACCGCACAATCGAGGTCCGGCAGCAGCTTGAAGTCAAACGAGAAGTCAATTTAAGCGAGCGTGCGATAAGAAGACTCATGGAGGTAGCGTATTTAAAAGCTCGTAGGGCAACAAGGTGTTCACAGCTCTTCAGACAGCACCGAGTAACCCAGCTTCGATTAGCTAGAAACCAAAACCATGCAAATTGGACTCACGAGCAAATGGGGCAGAGTTTGGTTCACGGATGAGTGCGGAATTGCTTCACGCCGTGCATTAGATGGTTGACAACGTGTATGGAGTAGAAGAAGAGAACGATTTCTATCCATCACCACCACAGAAACTAAACATACATTTGTGGAGGAGTTACAGCAAAAATCAAGACGGACTAAGTTTCCGTGCCGGTGAGTCTAGTTGCCAGACTAATACAATCTATATCTAGTGCAACATCTCTGAATCTCTGGATTATGACACAAATCTTTCAAGAAAAGTTTATGACTTGTTTTAAAAAATTGTCTATCCCATATACTTATCTTGATATTAGGTTTAAAAAAACTCTTTAACCGATAAAAAAAACGTAATAAATCTTCAAAGAAAGTTCCAAAACAACCTATCATGGTTTGATAAGAGGAACCAAATAAAACTAAAGTATCTTTCAAAATAGAATATTCTGTTTCGTTCCCTAAACTAAACCAATTAAAAAATGATCAATCGATAAAAACCAAACCCACCAAAAAATCACAGCGCAAGTACCTACATACGCGAAAATATATATATTTTTTTCCATTTTTTTTGTTGGCTTTTAATGTCATCCACAAAACTCACGTTGTGGTCTGTAAATTGAATTTGTCAATCAACATCTCTCCTGGATCTGGATTCCGGTTCTGGTTCTGGTTCTGGCCCTGACCCACCAACAACTACTGTAGTGAGATTTTAATGAAAGTTCTTTCGTTGGCAATACAACACCCAAAATAATAAAAATAAAACTCTGATATATTTTATTTAAATTGACAATCAGCATTTTATTCCAATTTCATTTTCAATATAATTCTTGTTTCTTTATTCATATACTTGGTTTTTGTTTTTTTGTTTTTACATTTTTTTTTTTCTGTGTTAAAAACTCAAGCGCTCTTATATATAACTCTGTTTTTTTAAATTATTTTTTCCTGCTTTTGTTTATACATTTATATTTTATTTGTATTATTACCTATTTTATTATATATTATATATATTTTTTTTTATTTTAACGGTACATAACTATAGCATCGCAGTATGAAAAGATATCCAAAAAATACAAACTAAGCTTTAATTATTTTTAATTTTTAAAGTTAAGTTTAAAATAATTACATAAAGAAAAATTATATAATAACATCGAAACCTAACTTTTTGCTAATTATTTATAATCAAATTCAAAATCAATAAAGCTTCATAATCCATTTTTTTTTAAACTAACACCACCCATTTTGGTTACAATAACTATTTTTTTTTTAATTTAAAGTGTTAACTTTACTTAAAATATTTGCATCTAAATATTTACAGAATGCTGTGTGTGTTCGGGAAACAGGGAACGTGAACGTGTGGTTAACAACAGTTGTTTCAATAAACAGAAAAGTGTGTTCGAGTTAGGATTTTTGCTGTTGATCTTCAGATAGTTTTTTTTTTTTAAAGATAATTTTCTACTTTTTTGTGTATAATTTATTTTGTTAAATATTTATATTTTTTTACTTGGAAAGTAAAAAATGCAATTCGTCTTGAAGCGTGGCATAGATATTTTTTTTTATTATTTTGTGTGTTATAATTTGTATTTTTATTTTTAAAGCGTCGCCATTTTGAATTTTCATATACGTATTTTTGTTGATAATGATAGTAGATTAGTGTATTTCATTTTTTTATTTTAATTATTATGTTGTGTTTCCTAATAATTTTAATTTTATATTTTCATTTTACAGAAACTCGAAACAAAATGGCAGAAAAAATAACAAAATAAAATTTTTTCTATACAATAAATATTGGTGATTATACAATAAATATGCTATTTGTTTTAAAGTTTAACATTTCTTTTTGTTTTGCTATTTTTGGTTACTTTTTTTAATTTAAGCACGGTGTGTTCCTAGATTTATTTAGTTTTTTGTCCACAATTTTTTTTTAACTACAATAGAACTACAATCAAGCATTTTGTTTGTAATAAATCATATATAGTTAACTATTTTTAATGTATATATACGTATATATTTTGTTTTTTTAAAACCTAATATTTTTTTGTTTGTATGGTTTTTAGTAATCCAGCTTTTATTTTTTGTTATAACATACTCGGTTGTATATATATGTAAATATATGTTTATGTTCACATTGAATGCATTCAACATACATTTTGTTTTCTTTAACAGTTAAATATATATGTGTATGTATGTATATATATTAATATGTATTTTTTCTATACCTATATAACTACATAATTACAGATTATTCTAAATTTTACAATAATATTTGATATTGTTTAAAATTAAACTTTTTAAGGAAGACTTTTTACTTGATTGTGACCATTTTTTGAAAGTTTTTGTTTTTCTTTGTTAAATTTAGTTTATACACAATTTTTTCTTATAAACAAAACAAAAATGGTCTGAAATTCAAAATGTTCTTAGAACATTTAATAAATTTTTTTTTTGTTCAACTTTTGGGTTAATAGTATATTGTTTTCTTATAACTTTATTTTTTTATATAAGAATTAAGGAATAAAGCAAACATACAAAAAAAACGTTATAAGGTATATTTTAAAAGATTTTTTTGTTTTGTAAAACTTAATGTAAGAGGTTTGTTTTTTTTCATTTTTGTTAATAATAATATATTTAGGTGTTCAATTTGATATGTTTAAGTTGTTTTTAATATTTTCTTATGTATATTGGTAGTCATCATTGTTTAATTTTTTTATTTTTTTTGTAAAATAATTTTTTGTATATTTTTGTTTTTATGTAATATAATAAAAAAAAAATATTGTACAAACTTATAAAATAAGTAGAAACAAAAATATGTTTGGATTGGTGTTTAATTTTGTTATATTTATGTTAATATATATATTTTTATTCTTTTTTAACTAGATTTTTTACTTTTTACAATTTAATATTTACATGCTTTGGCTTACGAACTAGGGTTTTTATTGTTTTGCCTAGGCTTAGGAGGCAACAAATTTACTAAAAATCGTCACAACGTTTAACTTTAATAATTTTAAATTAAAAACTCTTAATGAGTGAATAGAGCGTTGGGTGTTTGAACTTTTTTGCCATTTCAGCATGAATCGACTAACGCCTGAACAACGCATACAAAAAAACATGGCTTTGTTCGTGAAACGCAGAGCGCACAAGTTCATTTTATGGTCGTTTGTTAGTTTTTGGTTGAATGGCTTCGTCAATAAACAAAACTGCCACATTTCAAATGTAGCTTATCCCCAAGCCATTGTTTAGCTGCCCCGTCGTGTGTCGTAACATCCAGGAAAAATTGATATTTTAGTGTGCTTTATGGGCTGGCTGAATCATTGATTTCATGTTTTGGATTTGTCCCTTGGCCACCAACATATTGCGATTTAACACCGCTAGACTATTTTCTGTTGAGCTACGTGAAGTCACTAGTATACACCGATAAGTCAGAGATAATTGACGACTTGGAAAACAACATTCTCAACAACGTTACTGCCGATATACGACCCAAAATGTTGCATAGGGTGATCGAAAATTTAACCTCAAAGTTGGACTACATCCGAGCCAGTCGCGGTGGCCAATGAATATGACAAAAGTCATCATTCAGATAAATTCATTCTTATAGCAACATTTACCCATAAACATTAAAACACCCTGTATTATTTATTTGCGAGAGCAAGTACCCCTATGTTTCTTACAGCAATGTGTGAAGTAGCTTTTACTTGTAAATATTATTTAGTTGAAGCTACAATTTTAAAGTGTCAACATGGAGTGGTGAGATAAGGAAAATAAAAGTGCAGTAATTGCGTTACAACAAAATGTGGGCTAGATAAGTAGTCACATTTAAAAACCTTGCTACCGCTACAAATAAGTCACGTGGTTTATTTATGGAACCATCAAAAGATTTGCAGAACTCGAGGGTTTCCGTCAAAGCGGTGAATGCTCGAATTTGCCGGAACCCACTTCGGAAGCAGAAAGTGTTGTCTCGTGAGGTAATTATTGCTTCCAGAACGATCTCAAGGGTCTAGGAGCGTGCCGCAGATCAACATGACATAAATGCTTACAGTAGTTAAAAAAAAAATAGAGAACGGAAGTCAAATAAAACTGCTATCACGGTACGCGGGACAAAAATATCGATTTTGCTTACAGACGAGAATAGTTTTACGATTGAAGAAAAATTTAATAAGCCAAATGACAAAGTTTATGTGCTTCGCAAAATGGTTTCCAGAGTGCAAAGGGGTCACCATCTGGCGTACGTAATAGTTTGGAGGGGTGTTACTAACTTGCATTTTTGCGAAAAAGGCATCAAAACTTCGGCCAAAGTATATGTACATATCTGCCAGAATACTATCTAAGAAAACATCGTGAAATCATTAAACAATTCTGTGTTCAAAAATAAGCCGTGGTCATTTCAACAGCACTCTGCCCCTGGACCAAAGCCAAGACCATTTAAAAAATGGTTAGAGGCGAGCGTTCAGGATTATATAAAAGCTGAAAACTGGCCATCGTCTAGTCCTGATTTGAATCCTCTAGATTATGAGTTGTGGTCATTTTTTTAGAGTATGGCCTGCTCTAAGAAAATCCCTTGAAAGGGAAAGGGTTCGTGCCGCCATTGACCATTGGTCAGAAAAGGCGATCAATACAAATACATTTAGTAAAAAAATTCCACAAATATTAATTTATTTTCATTTTATGACAATTTTAAGTTGTTTCAGTATTTATGGCTAGACTAGGTATATGATGCGGGATTATTGTGAAGTTGCCAGGTGAGCGGTATCTCCAATTTGTCCGTATTCACGAAGTTAATGGTAACTATTATTCTCGAGAGGATAAAGTCCAGAACCGAATATACGCTAAAGAGACACCCAGGGTTTAGCAGGTTTGTGAATCATCCTTGAACAATCATCCGAGTACCAACCGCATAACTTGACCTTATGTTTGTAGAGAAAGTCTAGTGACAACGTAGTTAAATAATCCTTCTAACGTTATCGTCAAGGAGGACCAAAAAACGACTAAGACCCCATCTGTCTGAAAGAAACTCGATTTAAGGGGAAAGCTGCGATAAGTTGCAGGGAAGGATCTAGTTACTGTCCTATTCTCCAGCGAGTCGTTCCGAGCTCCACCCTAAATACCAAGTCTTTTCCAAGATTTTTTTTCTTGTCTGTATGAAATATTTTTTCTGACCTGCCAAGGGCTTTACAGATTTTGTTTAACAAATTTCAACAAACAGTTTCGGAAAGCCTTCCTTAAACAGGTGATATTAGAAATAAACCGCGAAAGAAGCCTTTTAAAAATTCGTGCCGTTAATTTTAAAAGCCAAAACAAATAACTTCACTCGGAACTGTTGACTTGCAAGTTTTGCTTTTTACAAATTCTATTAAATTTTGTTTGTTTGACGAAGTCTTGATACCATTAAAAATTTGTTTTGATGTTTTACGGTGGTCGGAGATTTTGGAAAAAATGCAATGAAAAAATACTATGAAATTTTATTAATCATTTAAAAATCAAAAGTTAAAACGTTTTTTGGAGAAAATGAAGTAAGCCATCAGATTTTTTTTACTTTTCTTAATTTTATGGAATTTTTTTTTTCAAAATCGTGGGACCAGTTTTTTTCTAACTTTTCGAAAACATATTCCAAACTTTTTTTGAGTATGTCAACATCTAGTGGTTTAAAGTTCTTAGCAGAAAACAAAAATTTCAAAACTTTTTAACTAACCGTTTTTCAAAAAACCAAATGTTAAAAAAAATTAAACTTTTTTTTTTAAACTCAAAAAAACTTTTTTTGAAAAATTAAAGAATTTTTTATTTTTTTGTTTGTAAAAGAGCTTTTATGTTAAACTTTTCATCAAAATCCATGAAGTGGCTTACGAGAAGATCTTATTTCAAAAAACCGGTCATATGGTGGGTTACCGTTATAAGACTTTTCCTGAAAAATTTTTCCCAACCAAAAAAATAAGTTTACTCAAAAAACACCATTAAGAAAGTTTTATCAAAATCGTAGCAGCCGTTTTTGAGTTAAATGAGTTTTTCATAAAAATTCATATGGCAGGTACCGTTGGTTTTGGAATGCTAATTCCAAAAACCCCTCTGTAGGACATCATAATAATAATATCTACTATATACCAAGTTTGAAGCTAATCGGTTTAGCCGTTTAGGCTGTAGGTGCCGATACAGACAGACGGACAGACAGACAGACAGAATTGTCGGACCCACTTTTTTAGGCTTCTCTATCATCGTAATGTTATGTTTGATTGTCAACAAAAATTTTTTTTTTTTTTACGAATGCATAACTTGCCTTATAGTACCTATAATCGCAAGTAAAAATTGGTGGAACAGCTCCGGGTATCAAGTGACTTATACCATCAACCTCTAAAAAAAAATTATTGGGACAACATCTCATCGTGGGTTTGGTGACGGTGACTTGATATTCTGCAGGAATGGAAGGGGCCTACAAGTTACCGCCAAATCCAAAAAGTACTTTTCATGACAAGATTTGCTCTTGAAGGATTTGGCACACCCTTGCAAGAGGCAGACAAGGTATTGAACCCAATAGTTTTGCGTGGCAGTAATAGTCTGACTTCTTAAACACTATGTAACGCAACAAAATATTTCCTATTAGATTAATAGTTGCCTGACTTGTATTTTTGTACCGAGTTCCCGTAGGAAAAATCCGCAGATTGACAGAAACATGACCCTAACTTTATGCCACGTCGACATGCATCAATGCAAACATCGAGGGCCATCTGCTCTTCTGATCATCATTCAGTTCTTCACGTTTTCACATTGCCGTCGTACCTCGCAGGGTTATAGCTGCTTGCTCTATCTTCAAGCAGAGTCCAAGTCTCTTCTTAAATGCATCCCCATAATGAGTTGAGTATTTCACTCGAAATTCGAACTACTCGCCAAGTTAATTCGGACAAAGTTTTCTTCATCGCGTCGCGTCGTCGGGACGAATATGCGAACTCTTTTTTACAAAAACTCCTTCCTTCTGTAAGGAAAATTAGAATAACACCTTTTTTGGACAAGCCTTGCACAAGATATAATCTTTCGGAGAAAAACGGCACACTACTTTATAGCCCAGCACTATAATAATTCGGTGTATTTTTCGAATTTCAAACGACTATTTTCGAGGGATGAGGTATTTTCTGTTAGCATAGACAAAGCATCGTTTAGAGGCATACAACTCCACCATGCACACAACCAACAAAAAGGACATTATACAAAGTCAGTTGAAAATGTTGCTCTATTCATTCCCATTAAAGTGTTATCATTCTGTTTGTATAAATAAAATAAAAAAAAAAATAAAAAACAAGTTATGTAGCTTGACGTTTAATTAAAATAATCAATTAACTTTTTACATAAAATAGTGGAAACAAATATTTACTGAAATGTAAAAAGTGAAATAAAACAAGAGTCCTTTTTTAACATTATTCCTTTTCAATCAGATTCCCATGTTTTTTTTTTACCTTGAAATTGTTAGCAACTCAAAATGTTTTCAATGTTAATTTTTTTTTTTTTGTTATATAAATATTTACACACACACACGTTATTAAATAATAATGTTTTATACAATATTCGACGATATTTAATTTTTACACTTTTATATTAAGAATATATATTTTTTTTAATACTTACCACTTAAAGTTCATTTTAAGACCTACCTATTATAGTTATGATATTTATTTAATATGTATTTTTTTTTTTAAGACAGCAGTCCGTACAAAACGATAATCTACACTTTAAAATTTATATTTATAATTACATTTAATATTAAACTTATAATTCCATCTTATAATCATTTTTTTTTTTTTGTATCGGTATCCTTACACTAAACTTTTTTTGTTTGCATTTCTTTCACAACGCATTCATTAATCTTCTTAATTTTTTTTTTTTTAGAAATATTATATATATTGCTCTTTTTGAAATTCCATACAGTTTCCAAGAAACATTTTTGATAAAAGCATTTATATGCCTTAAATGAATGGACATTGTTCGTTGAAATTTTAGGTTGGTCTATTGAATAGATATGGCTTCTGGATCTCGATATTGAAACGGGAAGTGGTTCGACAAAATAGGACGAGATCAACATTTTCATTTCATCCTCAAACAAAATAAAAATACTCACTGCTTCCATAAGATGTGTCAATATTGGAGCTCACTCATCAAACTGATGTTTTTTTTTACCTTGAATCAACTTTCTGGGCAAAACGATTTAGACTAGGTGCAAGCCCCAGAAAACTTAACTTGCCCTCTTTACTAGGAAAAGCAAAATTACTCAGGTTAATCGTCCTATTTAAACAGAAAGAGTAAGAGTAGTAAGCTTCAGTGGCTCCCTTAAATTTAAGAAAAGCCATTGGCAATAAATGGTATCTATAGAGACCGTGTAGTCCATTGCATATGCATAACCGCTATAAGACCCATTGTCACTTATGGTGAATCGTTTTGTAGACTGACATTTACACAACGAAAAAATTGTGATAAGCTGGGGAAAGCCCAGCGCACTGCTTTACTCCCTGCTTTACTGTTACTCCCTCTGCAGAACTGATTTTTCTTGTCTACCCCTTCCTCCCCGGATATATTCGAAACCGCCGCCGCTTTCTCAACAAATCTCTTAGAGGTGATCTCACATTCAAAAAATAATACCGAAGACCACGCCACATGGACACCTATCATAAACATTGACAAAAACTTCCATACTAGCATTCCCTCTCTCTTCCACTATGGGAGGAATATGTCTTCTTGAAAGATGGTTCAAAAACAATTAATAGGGCCAAGAGGTGGTTTTTATTCTATTCTTAGAGTCCCCTTCCGTCTTCCAAACCACTGTAGCATGTTCTAGGGCTAATTTGTGGTGTAAAATAGGTTTCATGTAGTACCCCGTGGCGTAGTGGTTAGTGTGTCGGACTGCTACGCCGAAGGTTCAGGGTTCGATCCCTGACGTTGCCACCTAAGTTTTTTTCCGGGGTACTGCCTCTTGCGAGGAAGTGACAAATCCTCCATGGAAAGTGCTTCTCTGTTAGCCGTTCGGATTCGGCGGTAAATTGTAGGTCCCTTATATTCCTGCAGAATATCAGCGCACAAACAGGAATGGTTGAGAGTGTAAGTCACAGGCCTCGGCCCTGCTTGGAGCTGTTGTGCCAACCATTTTTTTTTTAAATAGGTTTCATCCTGCAAACGTGATATCTTTCAAAGACATCATAATTTCCTCGGAGAGACAGGCATTCAATCCCCACGAATTCCAAAACAGCTCTCGAGTTTCCATCACCTCTCAGGTAGATTGCGAAACACTTTAATATTCACATTCTTCCCAGTGCGTAGAAAATTCCAGGGAACTCCAAAGCCGACGAACTTGCCAAACAGGGAGTGACATAACCCATTCTAATTAAGCACATCATCTAGGATATTCCCATTGCTACACGTAAGTCTTTATTAAAGAATGATTCTCCTGAGCGGGCAGATTTAAAGTAGACAGGTCGAAACACATTTGTAGGCAAAGCGGATTTGAATACGGCTGGATCTGAAACGCTCTAACATAACGGTTTGAATTTTTAAGGAAGTGCTGTCTTCCTTCATTATACATAGATATCGTTACTGGACACTGTGTCATAGGTTTTTACTCCAAGAATTTTACCGCTTCATAGTCTTTCGCACCAGCCTACTGAACGTATACCAGCGCCGATCTCTTAAAACAAAAATACACGGACGCTAATATGCCCAAACAGCGGAGAACCCTTTAAACTGGACAAATCATGTTGAGCAAAAATTAGGAAACAAGCTTTTTTCGCAGTCTGACAGACCAACGATTGGGTACTGTGTCAAAGGACTAAAGGGAAAGGTTAACTATCGACGAGCTTGAAACCCATCGAGTTCTATGGTCTGAATATAATTGAGTTATATTTTTAAGAACTAAGAGTAAAGGAGAAAAAAGCTTTGGATATAAAAAAAACCCCAAAACACTGTGGAATAGAAAGCCGAGAACCCGGCAAGCTGCTAACTTTGACTTTTCTAATGGGAAATGGCAACGCGATGGGAGGTCGGCTTGTTTGGATGGGGTATTGCTTTCAAAGGAAGACTAAGGCAGAGTGTCTCGAGCTTTCACCAAGTCAGCAAAAGATTGATGATCATTTGTTTCAAAACCAAATTTCACCATCTAGTTATCACTGGTTCCAGCACCAAGCAACAGTTCCCCTGCAAAAGAAAGAGGCGACTAAACCAACGAAGGACGAAGAGTTTCTTACCAAAGCATATAAGCAGTGCTCCAAATGTGTTTCTTAAATTTGCTTGGGAGGCAGGCGCTATGCCAGAGGTAGTCCGAAGCTGATGTAGACCTCAACTTTGATGAATTTACAAGTTAAAGGAAAATCTCCAACTTTTTAAAGTATGAAATTGTAACTAGCTGATAATCTCGCTAGCTTCCAAACTTACACATAAGTTTCTTAAAAACAAATAGTAAGTGGAAGAGCTTCGGCAAGTGAACATCGGTTGTTTATGGATGGTTTTAGCTGGTTGTTGGTCAGGTTACGGCGATCAATGTGACCAGACTTCAAGCCATCTAGCCCGGTTGCTAGACAGTCGGGGTGAATTTGATGCATCAGGTTCCCCGACAGGCCATCTGTCAACCCTTGATCTTTAGGCAGATGCGGTAGAATTGGTTGGGAGAGTATCAAACACTCCCCTCAAAGTTGCTTTTAAACTGTGATGCGATCCACAAGACGATCAATGTGATCAAACTCCAGACTTATTGCCACCTAGGTAAGGTCTTATTTGATCCATCAAAGATACCTTTGGTTTCATGGGTCGGACTCTAGACTTTGGTACACTGAGTCCGTCAAAGGGTTGAATCAGGAAGCGAGTTTGGCTTAGGAAATTTTCGAAGAATCATACGGGTCGCCAATTCTTCTATTGTTTAGGTCGAGAGGGGCTAGCTCTTGTAGATGGTTGTTGGTCGGTATAAGTGATTTATTCAGAGACACTTTGTCAATTCGAGGAACGTGATCAAACCTTTGATCCTTTTATTGGATAGTTCCCCAAAGTCTTCATAACGAGCTTCACCAAGGTACTGCATCGTTATGCTAGCTTAAGCAGGGCAGTGACAGTGACAGTGACACACTAAATGGACAAAAAATTTCTTCTCTGCCTCATCTCTGCAAGATCGACATTAGTCGTTATAAGGAATACCTAGCCTAGCAGCATGTACACTTATCGGCGAGAGGCCCACCTTGGCTATATCAGATCCTCTCTCTCCCGCTGAATCTGGCTATTAAAGATGCACTCCACTCTATTCTATAAGTAAGCGTTACTCTCTTGGATGATTTTCCACTTCCTCGCAAAAGGGAGTGCGTCGGGAAAAAAAAACTTTGTAGGAATCTGGGATTTACTTGATAAACTAACCACTTCGCAACGGGACAATTATTAGGGTTAGGACCATTGTCCACAGATAACCTAAGACAGAACTATCCTTATTCAACATGCCCAAAATGCAGTTTGAAACTAAAAACACTAAGAAATTTGGAAAAAGACAGGGTGACCTGAAAAGATGCTAAAAAAATATTCCTTGTAGTGCCACCCAGTAACCGTATTCACCAATCACAGAGCCAAAATCTCAACCATCATTCAAGTTGAAATGCCAATCAACAATAGACACCATTTTCTTTTTGTATAACACCACTACATTCTTATCAGTTATAACCTAGATAAACCTATTTTCCAAATGAATGCGTCATTTCGCCCACTCCTCTTACATTACGTTTATATTACACCATCATCATTGTCATCTATCTATGCATTCTCACACACTCTCTTATTACTTACAACGGTTCTTATAGTTCTAAAATACTTATCCTACGCAGTTAGGTTAATAGCCGACCACTTCCTGTTAGTTGTAGAGCTGCTTCTCTCTGCCGTAACTGTTTTTTTTTTTTTTTGTCTTTGGCATGAATAATTTAATGTCATGTCTGCATTTGGGTCATCTTTAAAAGAGTCCAGCTAACAAATGGCAACAGGGAAAACATCAGCGATGTTAGAAGGGTACATCTGCCCAGGATGGATGTTGGAGAATTGGCGCTACTGCTCTCTGGCCATATGACTTCGACTTCGGACATCTTGAATATGCTCAGCAGTCGGTGGGATTGCAGTTCACTGTGCTCGGTGTTTATGTGATGACTGATGGTCTTCAGGATGTTTGTGCATTCCTCCTGTTGATGAAAATGTTTTGAAAAAAAAAAGGAATGACAAGTGTTAGTATGGGATGTTTGTGGGAGAAATTCAAGGATAATAATTATATTAGAAGAGATGTTAGGAAAGTTACCTTTTCTTTTCGGAGCAAGTCGATGGCTTTCAGTTTAGCATCGTGAGGTAGTCGAGCAGCGATAATGATGTTCTCATCTGTCATGTTGAATAGCGTTAGTGTACACATTGTCTAGAAAAAATAATTAAAATTTAAGTTCTGATTTATATTTTGAAAATGGTTGAAGAATTTTTTAAGTTGACGGAAACAATAACTGTGTATTCCTTCAACTACAAAGACATGAGTTGACTTGACTAACCAATGTCCAGACTATCCGTCTTCATTTGAAATTCATTTCTTGACTTAACAACGATAGTAGGATCGGACTCAGATTTGAATCAAATGTGGTTCCAAAATGCATGGCGTTAATAAAACTATTACATTTTAAACTAGGACACAAAATTAAAGCAAATATTTGTGTGTCTTGAACTAATGGTATGTAAACTAGACACGAAGTTGTCAGAAAAAAACTGCTGAAAGTGAGATCTTTTCAGGAGAATTCCAAGCAAGCTTTCGCTTGAAATGGAAACGTCAAAGATTCTTAGTTGTGACAACTGTTCGCGTGAGGTAACTTAATGTAAGAAATCACCCATGTTAAAACAAACTGGTCGAACTGTAAGGTTTGCAATAGTTTTTGAGTATGAAGCAGCTCACAAGGTAGTGTAGTGATTCGAGATAGAAAGGATTGGACAAATAATCAGTGAGCGCGGAAGAAACTACAAGAAGAGGAAACACAAGGGTGATGTATACTTTAAAGATAAACAAAGTCCTTCCTTTTCCACTCACCACCCTTGACACGAACAGTAGTAATCTTTTTAAATCAAAGGAACACCAGTTACGAAAGCGCAAGGAGCATTTCTGTGCTCTGCTCTATATATACCTAGATTTTTGAGAGTCATTGACTTTGCCACAAGTGAAGAAATAAGGACCGCGCTCCCTAAAGCTTAAGAAACTGCGAAGCAGCTGGACTTCTAGATGGCATACCTGGGAATTTATTTTCTGAAAGCAGACCCCGACTTGGCAGAAGTATTTTGATACCAATCGTCAAAGCTGTATGGGAAGACGAAACCTTTCCCAGGGAATGGAAGGATATAGTAACCGTTAAGCTACAGAGGAAAAGTGATCTCAAGAACGGTAATAACTGGCGTGGTATCACCATTTTGTTTGTATGTCCAAAGTTATTGTCCCTGAGACGTCAAAATCCAGGATCGAGTCTACCTTCAAGAGGCACTAAGCGGGATTTCGTTGTCATTATGTGTTGATCACATCAGCACCTTACGAATTATCCTTGAGCAATCAATGGACTGACTATCTAACATTCGTCGATTTCGAGAAGCTTTATCACTTTAATCGTGATGTTATCTGGAAATCTTTCGATGCTAAAGGAATCGTGCTATTTTTAAAGTCACAACAACACATCTGCACAGTCAGTAAGCAGCTTTCCAATGTATTTAAAGTGAGACAGGGTGATGTTCTGTCACTGATTTTTTACTTACTTGCGATTGATGATGTTATGACTACCATGGTGGGCGAGGATGAGATACTTGAACCTTGCTGATAAAACCTGTTTTATGGCAAACGGAACTTTTGCCTTTAACTAAATGTTTCAATATTTCAACAAAATGGTGAAGCGGCTGCATTTAGGACTAACGCCAAAATGAGAAAAATAATGGACAGCAAATGACACAAACCACAGTAGGTGATTGTGAGATAGGAGACAATACAGGAGCTCTCACTCAGTTCGACTACCTGTGTAGTTGCCAAGAACAGAAAAAACCCTGCTGTCCGTTTTTTTTTCGTTGTTGACATCCTGGCCTGTTCTGGATCTACTGCCAGTCAAGTAGATTCAGAAATCTTTGTCCAGTGCGGAATTCCAGAAAAATTTCGCTTCGGAAAAATTTTAAACTTTTTCAATCCCACGTGAAAATTCAGCTGCCTGTGAACCTTTGAAACGTGAAAACTCCAAGCTTTTGTTATCAGTTGACTAGGTACGTTATATCTTAGAGAATAGTAGCCACAAGCCATATATATTATCCATCAACGAATTCTGGCTCAGAACACAAGCTGACCTGTGAAATGATTGATGATCTCCGGCAAGATGACATACAAAAAATCAAATGGTCAATTCTTAGTCGTTATCGTTAGTAACTATCACGCAGAAACGAAAACAAACTACAATACCGAGAAACTCATTTAGAATTTTCCTTAACTCGCTAGTACTGCATAATAAGTCTTTTTCAGAAATCCTATATTTCCAGCAAACGATGGATATTTTGCATATTTTGAAAATCTATATCAAAAGTGTTGATTGGCGTACATTTGGAAGCAGGCGGATATTTTAGTTCACCCTATATCATATTGAACAACTAAGACAAGACGTTAATTTGTATACTTTTCATTTCAGATATAAAAGCTGAACTATAATAGTCAGAACGGCGCGGCGCGGACGGACTCGTCCGTAACTGTGCGAGACAAACAATTCGTATCCCACCCCCGAATTAGCGTAATGCTCCCTTTAGTCAAATTTCGAGTTTACGGAAAAACATTGTACATCTGACTGTGAATGGATACTCTCGCATATCCAGAGGTATGCTGACTTTGTGGGTGACGTCATAGTCATCTTATTCTTCAGAGGAAAATACACGTTTTGCTTCAGCGTCAATCCGTCCATTATGGGTATATGGAGAGTGTTCATTTCACAGGTTGGAAGACAACGTTTTATTCTGTTTTGGCACTAGCTTCGGTTTGTTACCGTCCATTATAGTTCAGTCTTATGGCTTGGGAGATTTGACAAGAAGCACTACAAATTGTTTTTCGAAATCGTTTGGTCAGTAACTAACACTTCCCGTGCCTTCCGACAATTTTATTTTGGAGATGTGAGGTCAACAAGCAGACCGGAAATAGGTCTTTGTTGAAAGTGTTGCAGCCGATCCTTAAACATCGACATGACATGTAGTGAGGCATATACCGCGTGGTAGAATTGTTCGGATTTTAGGGAAAAATGTTCACATAGGTATTCCCTCAACGAAGTCCAGTTGATCGAACATAAATCAATCGTACTCACCGAGAAAAATATTTGGGAGTACCGCCAGAATTGTTGATAAAGTCGCGAAAATTGAAGAAGAACTAGGTATTTAAGTTTTATGTGGACTAACTTCGCTTTAGATTAACTGGCCATATTTTTACTTCCGATTGTAGGTAACATAAAGCAAGTTATGCATTCATAAAAAAAATATTATTTTTTGGACAATCAAACAACATTACGTTGATAGAGAAGCCTTAAAAAGTGGGTCCGACTATTCTGTCTGCCCGTATGACTGTCTGTCTGCATATAGTTACCTACAGCTGGACTGATTTGCTTCAAACTTATTACATAGTATCATTATGACGTCCTACAGAGGGGATTTTGGAATTAGCATTCTAGCTCTAAAACTAACGGTACCTCCCATAGGACCGGTTTTCTAAAAACCGATTTTCTCGTAAGCCACTAAACCGATTTCGATTAAATTTTAAAAGTGAAACCCCTTTTTAAAAAAATATATTAATTCTTAAATTTAAAAAAAAAAAGTTTTTTTCAGTTTTCTAAAAAAGTTTTAAAATTTTTGTTTTATTTTTTGCTTTTTGCAAAAACGATTTAATCTATTTTTTTTTTAATTTTATTTTTCTGATAAAAACTACAAAGTGCTTGAAGTTGGCATACTCAAACAAAATATGGATTATATTTTCGAAAAGTTTTTCAAAAAAACTGGTCGAACGATTTTGAAAAAAAAAAATTATTAAAATTCTAAACAGTAAACAAAATCAGATGGCTTACTTGATTTTTCCAAAAAAAAACGTTTTAACAAGTGATTCTTAAGTGATCAATAAAATTTCATGTCATTTTTTCCCTGCTATTTTTTGCTAAAAATTTCAAACGATAAGACCACTGTCACACATTAGAGCAAGTTCGTCCGACCCAGTCGTGCACTTTATTTTCTAATGAGAAGCAGTTTCAAGCGTTACGGTTTATAGAACAATGCTTCAGGACTTGCTTTTTCTGTTCATGCAAGTACATTTATTGCTTTTAAGAATACGCAGTTTCCGCTCACACCACTGGTGCCAGTATAAACAACTAACTTAACAATTCTCGAATTGCATTATGTCAAAAACGGGGCTATTGAGCGGATCTATAGTCGTTAGACTTTATTGTATTTGGATACCTAAAGGAAAAGGTTTACATCAACAAACCAGACTCTACAGGAGCTAAGAGCCCTTCTTTTCTAATGTCGATCACCAAGCTTTTCCATACTTAATACAAAATATTTGTATTTAATAAACTTGTATTTGTAATTTATATTATTTCAGATTTAAATGGAAAAGTAAATTTTGAACCACCCTGTATTGCGTTAAATGCATATTTCGGTATTCAATAATATTGAGTGCGATTCATTACACTTAATCTAATAAAAAGAATGATATCCTCCCTCGAAATGATTGATCCATCCATCAAATCCGAAGCAGACCTCATCATATTAAATTGTATATCTCAATAAAAAGGATACAAATCCATAAGGTTTCTGCAAATTATCTTCGAAAAAAAAAATAATAATAAAAAGCATCCTTTACTCCATCACCGATAAAGGTACAGGTATACTCTCTCCATTCCCTTCCGCTTCCACATACCTTATCGCTATACACTAAACCATTTTGTATTGCTTGGAAGCTTGGAACATAAGAAATCAATTTATCATTCCTACCTGGTTGTCAATGTGTGTGGTGACATATTGCTGAAGCGCTCTCACTGCATCCTGTACTCCAAGATTTGTATGCGGTCGCAGAAGCGCCTCATCCGCTGAACTATAACCCAGTAAAAGGAATACTCCACCTGAAACGAATCAAAGGATATCATGAGTGAAAACAATAACTAAAAAAAAAAAAAAAAAAAAAATAACTTAAAAAATATCCACGTATGTGTAAGTGTGTATATCAAAGAAGAAAACAATATCATGCAAGTGACTGAAGCAATAAATTTATATTTTGCGAAAAAGGATGATGGAAAAAAAAATTCAGTTATGTACTGTATCTTCATGAAAGAGTTTGCATTTCCAGAAAATTGAAAGCAACCAGTGCATATCATATCCATCATGGTGAAGGAGGATCCTTACTTTGAGTATCATTGCCGAGTCTAAGACCAACATGACGTCGAGGTTTTTTTTTGAATTTTATAAAAATTTAATATTATTCAGTAAAAGTTGGTAGCTTTTAATATTAAGCAATGTTGAAGTGCAGAAAAGGATTTATTGATTAGGATGCTGGGTGCACCATCGAACCTACCCTACATATCACGCGTGAAAGATGATTCGTGTGACCGACTTGATTCCTTAGTGTCTGGAAAACGCAAATTTCGTGATTAAAGTCTCAACTTGGCTCGCAGTTTGAGTTCTGAATTTAACATTCGTGCAGTGTGCCTCAAAAAAATTATCTTTCCTTTAAATGAGTCCAAAATATTAGGCTCTTTGGTGAACTGTTAAATATTGCACATGTCGATTATTTGAGTTGAAATTTGTGTCATATTTTCGAAATTGTTCAGACTAAATTTTCAGTCACTCTTCCGCTATCTTCATCAATTGTGCCATGTTTTATGTCACTTAGTAGTATTCATCGGTTACTGGTCATGCCCAACCGGACTTGACGTACTGAACTTAAAAGCTCGAGTTTTGAACACGGAAATATTGCAATACTATAATGTCCTGCCAGAATGGCTTTTCTGTTTCTTTTTGGGTCTCAGATAACCCGGCTGAACCTCTCAGAAAGTGAAAGAGTATGGCGGATAAGTTTAAATTAAGTCAGTCATCAGGTTACTACTCTGGCATCATATTTGGAACATATATTCTTAGTCCTTTCACTATTACTCAGTATAGTGAAACAGATTAGGTAACGGATGAGCCCTAAAGGGGCCAAGAGTAGCTCTCTCATCCCTGGATTCTCCAGGTCTTTTTGTGCAAGGAGAACAACATTTGATTGTGTGTTGTGCGTTGGCGTCGGGGTAACTTCATTTCAGGAAAAAAAAAATTGATTCCGAGACAACCAACTGCCTCGGATATGGATAAACTTATTGATGACGAGCCTAGAAACCGAAACAAGGACAATTCGGTTCTGCGCATGGAATGCCCAGACCTAAAACAGGCCGCGTGCAGCCGAACAATCAGAAGCCCTAAGTAGTGAAAAGGCAGACATTACAGCCATCCACGAAGTGCAGAGGGATGGTTAAGACACAAAGAATGTGAAAAACTGTGACATTTATTACGGCAACGGCAACTGTTATTTTGATGCGATTTCGTTATAAGAGGAGGACTTAGGCAAGCAGTCTTAGGGTTTTTCGAAGCAAAATCAGCATTCCCTGATCTGTGTCCACGCTCCCACTGAGGAAAAAGATTACACACCCAAAGAAGAATTCTATGATCTTCACGAGAAGACATATGATGAATGCCCGAAGTACGACACTAAGATTATTCCGCACTTTCCTATGGGCCAGCATAGGCTCGGATCACTACCTGGCAGTAGCTAAAGTCAAATACGGATTTCCACCAGACCGTAGCATTGAACAGTTACTGTGAGAAAATATGAAGTCGCGAAGCTGGAATCGCAAGAGACGGCCAGAACCCTTGCCAACCATGTCTTCTCTTACATCTCGACAATCCCGGCGCCTGCACCAAACATTCTAGTGGAAACATTGCAATTGCAAACTGGTCATCGAAAATGCGGTCAATAAAGGCTGCTAGAGGTGATGGGCATCAGGATGAATTCTTCAAAGCAGCGGTAGATGACTTGATGAGGAGCATGCACCAGCTTATCTGTGCAAACTAGTCGGATGAAAGTATGTCTGACGATTGCATCATTAGCACCATGTTCCGTATCCAGAAGAATTAAACTATTCTGAACTGCTCCAACTAAAGAAGGTATAAATACCCTGAATGTTGTCTATTCTATTTTTTTCTTCTGTGTGAACCTCTGAACCCTATACGTGAGAAATGGTTGGCCCATATCAATGAGGTTTCAGAACAAGGAAGTCAACCTTTGACTCTCCGACCATAGTTCTAGAAAAGAGCCCAGATTTTTAGATCAATTATCACCATATTTTTAATGATTTTGAAGTCGCCTGCTCCGTCAAGATTTGTCACCACCGACTCCTTGTATGTCGTTTTATGGCTTAAGGACAGACAGATGACGGGCTACTATGGTACCTCTTCAAAATCCTTCTCAAGGCATTCTTAAGCAACTCGCACGGTAATACTAGCGGGTTGAATTTTTTTAGATCCATTCAATTACTTGGCTAAGCAAAGCAGATGATAATTTCAGTATCGGGCAATGTACTGGCTGAATCGCTGAGGCATGTGGATCGTTAGTCCTGGATTCAAGTCTTGAGGTCCAACGCAGTCATGGGAAGACCACATCTAAGGTGGCGCGATCAAGTTGAGATCGACCTAAACCAACTTGGCGTGCGTAACATAGACGACTGGCTAGATACAAGACCACATGGGACAGTAGGTAAACTCTTAAGAAAGTATGTACGGATAAGCCCGGCAGAGAGCTAGTTATAGATTCTTGATGAAAGCTTCATAATCATAATCAAAATCCAGACTGAATCTTCTGGAATCAATGTTTTTTATAACTTTTTGACGTGATAACGTCTAATAAATCGGTTTGGAATATATGGGCAGCACGCACGAAAAAATGTCACAGTCACAGTCACGTTACCTAGCTGCTTTGATAGCCTAGAAAGTCGATAAAGTGGGAGGGGTGAGTGTATGATGGTTGGTTGGTTGTGGTGGGAGTGTGTGTGGGGCAGGTGGGGGGCAGGTGGGGGGGGAGAGGAAAAATGTTCAAAAATGGTGGGTGGTTGTAGCTGGTTTGAGTGGTGAGACAAAATTTGTCAAAACTAATGGGTGGTTCCTTGGTGGCTGTAGGTGGGATGGGTGTTTAGTGTTGGGGGGATTTAGTATGATTGGATAGAGGGGGGGGGGGTGCATTCTCAAATATGGTGGGTGGTTGGTTGGCGGTTGTAGGTGGGTTGATTGGTTGGCAGTTTTGGTGGTGGTGATGGTTGATTTGACGGGGTGCGATGAACAAGTTGTCAAAAATGGTGGGTGGGTGGTGGCAGGTGGCGTAGGTGATTGGATTTGGTGCAAGGGGGGAATTGTCAAAAATAGTGGGTGGGTGATTGGTGGTGGTTAGGAATGGTAGGCTGTTGATTGGTGGTTGTACGTGGGTATGTGGTTGGTTGGTGTTTGGGTTAAGGTGTGAACAAAAAATGTCACAAATGGTGTGCGGTTGATTGGCTGTTGTAGGTGGTGTGTGCGGTTGGCGGTGGAGGTGAAGGGTGTAGGGGGAATTGTCAAAAATTTTGGGTGGTTGGTTGGTGGCTGTAGGTGGGATGGGTGGTTGGTGTTGGAAAAGGAGATGGCCCATTTTACTAGGGAACCTGGGCCCAGTGCGTCCACTAATGAATCTAGTATCAAATGAAAGGTGATATTAAGGACATTATGTGGGTGAAATATTTTTAAAATCGTTCGTGGGGTTTTTGAGATATTTGAGCTTGAAGTTGACTAATTCAGAAGCAGAATTTCACTTATTTTTCCGTCAAAACTGCTTATATTTTCCGATGTAAGATACATAGGGAAATAAATCTGGTAACAAATGAAAGGTATTTTGCCCACTTTTTCATCGTACTAAAAATTATTTTTGTACATATCCTATATTCTTCAATATTTCGTTTTAAGTTATTAGAAATCAAGTTTTTTGTACTAACTTTTTAAACGTCAATATCTAAAAAAGATCGGCAGTGATTCCTAATTTTTTAACATCATTTTAAAGACTATTTATTTACCTTTAATTTGATATATAATTTAGTGCCCTTTATTAAATACAAACTTAGTTTTGAATTAACTTACACTAAAAAGCATATTTACATGCACTATGTGCTATGCACTTTTTCGTTTAGCGTTATTTTTTATAATTTCTTAACCAAAATTAGCAAAACATGTATTATTTATTACTTACTTTAAGCCCGATAAACAACATTTATATTGATGACAATCTAGGTGATGTTATTTAAGAAAATATGCATCATGCTATACTTCGAAAATATAGTCCATGTAAAAAACTTACCGTTTTCTTTTTATTTTCATAAGAAGTTTATAAAAGACACGCAATTATGTAGATGTAATAACTTTTAGTCTTTATTTTTTCAATATTGATATGTACAAAAAGGTTTAAAACTAAATGATTTTTATTAATATGAGACATAACTTTTAACTTATATTAAATGCGAAATGGAGTTATTGCATTGAACTAATAGATTTTTATAATTCATTTTGGTTTAATTACACACCATAATAACCTACGTCCTACATTCATTATAATATTAAGTATTATTTCAGATTTATTCTCCTTCAACTTCATTGTCTATTAAAATAGTATTTAAAAATAAAGCTGGAGCTATGTTCATATTTTGTTGGTGACGAGCAAATCCTAAGTACCACAAAATACTCATAACATGAGCGCAGCAACCAACAGTTCTCATTCCTACAAGACAATTGCAATAGTACGCTTCTATTGCGTTGCAACTATTGGCTACATCAGATTCATTACTGACAAGGATGTATGTAAAATATATTTTCCCACTGATTGAATGCGACCTTTAAGTAAATAATTGTTTCCAACCAGGCTTTGATGTGTAGAATTGATTCTTATTACATTTTCACAAACTTCTATTATATAACTTCTATTGCTTTTAAGATGTTCCCCACAATAAGAGCGAGCTTGTTTGATTTGATAATTTCCCAATGATATTTTACGAATCTCTGTCAAATCAAGCAAAGGAAAGTTATTTAAGCTTGGAATGTGTCCGTTAATTCTACGAAACACTGCCCTAGTTCTATTTAAGTTATTTTCCCTAACAAAATCGCCTAAATGGTTAGGAGTATTTAATCTACTCAAAGCCAACTCCAGTAAAACGCTGGCATCTGTATTGTCTTCTAACAGAGGATGGAACTTATTAAGGATTGCAGCTGCAATTTTAAAATCATCCATTAAGTGACGAGTAGCTAAATTAAAAAAGTTTTGGCGGAATAGTTTAAAATCTCTCTTTAAGCGTCCATTGACAACTTCCACAACCCATCTTACCATTGTAACACATCTTGTCTTGTTAGCTTGAGCTGTTGTCAGCTGATTATTCCCTTCCAAAACAGTTTCAGGCATGTGAGCTTTGTACCCGTAGGATTCTAGGCTTGAAATAGCATCCCTGAAACCTCTGTCTAGGATAAAACATCATTTTCTTTAACAAAACGCCTCATGTTCCCATATTCATCTCTAAAAAGATTTTTAATAATTGTTGCATCAGAATCAATCTATTATATAGCCGTTAGAGCATGTCATCATAAAGGGTTTAACTAAATTCTGAAACTTATGCAGACTATATGTTGCTTTTTGGAAACTATAATTTGAACTTTTTGGAGGTAAACATAAGTTCCGTCACATATGATTATGGCTGGTTGGTCATTTTCATTTAACTGTGTGTTGCCAAAAAGTCCATTTGTAAGTTAATTCAAAACTAAGTTTGTATTTAATAAAGGGCACTAAATTATATATCAAATTAAAGGTAAATAAATAATCTTTAAAATGATTCAAATAAAATTTAAAATGATGAAATTAGAAATCACTGCCGATCTTTTTAAGATATTGACGTTTAAAAAGTAAGTATACAAAAAACTTGATTTCTAATAACTTAAAACGAAATATTGGAGAATATAGGATATGTACAAAAATAATTTTTATAACGATGAAAAGGTAGAATAAAATATCTTTCATTTGATACCAGATTTATTTCCCTACGTATCTTACATCAGAAAATATAAGCCGTTTTGACGGAAAAATAAGTGAAATTCTGCTTCTGAATTAGTCAACTTCAAGCTCAAATATCTCAAAAACCCCACGAACGATTTTAAAAATATTTCACCCACATAATGTCCTTAATATCACCTTTCATTTGATATTAGATTCATTAGTGGACGCACTGGGCCCAAAAATGGGCCATCTCCTTTGTTAAAGCGGGGGGGGGGGGGGGGGGGTGAAACGAATTCGGATTGCCGGGAATTTGTTTTGTTGGTGGTAAGGAAGGGGGATTTATTGTGTGGGGGCGGGAGGAAAAAATTGTCAAAAATGGTGGGCTATTGGTTGGTTGTTGTATGTGGGGGTCGGAGATTGATGTTTGGGGGGAAGGTGTGAGAAAAAAAAAATTAAAAATGGTGGGTGGTTGTAGGTGGGGTGGGTGGTTTGTGGTTAGAGAGATACTACCTACACACATGAACTGTTTTGTGAACTGGTTATCACGTAAAATTATAGTCCGTAAACCGATTTTACAGATAACCATGTTTTTTTTTTTTGCTAGCCATTTGGAAAAATAAGCATCGGATTCAATAAATAGGTTGACGCTTCCTGAATGTTTATTATGTTAAGTCCTCGTGCCTTACAAAAATTCATCATGGAAAAAGGGACCTTCGTTTTCGTGCGCTCGGCCTGGAAACAACACAAGGATATACTTGTTTAGTGTTGTAGGAAGTCTCCACGTCCATCGTCTGTACCTAGTTTTGATATAATTTGTATGCTTCCTTATGTCTCCATCTCCTTTGATTTAAGTATGGAAAAGTTATTTTCTTTTTTTTTTTTTCTTATCACATTCCAGTTGATTTCCTTCTTCCGAAGTATAGGACATAGCAGCAAACAGAGGATTAAGTTCCAACTGGGTGACTTGCATTTAATAGCTCTGCAGCAGCAGATAGGTACTTACATCCTACATCCCTATTCACATCCAGACATTTTCATATTCACCTTAAACTTCATCACAGGTTATAACAAAGTAAACCTTTGTTATCCTGCAAATTTTTTTTTACTACTCATTTCATCGTCCTTGAAGATAAACAGGACTATTTTTTTTTTTTTTTTTTTACTTCTTTTGGTTTTTCATTTCGTTCATTATTTCGAAATGACTAGCACTATAGTCTGTCACTATAGTAAGATACCGTTACTTACCAGGTAAAGTGTACTCCCCTAGCGGCGGCTTCATACAAATAAAACGCCCGGAATAGCAAAGGCATCTGCCTCGAAAGGCCTGATAAGCCGGCGAAGCATGGCTGTAAAATGCAAGCGCTGTCCTACATGGAGCAAACGGTACACACAGTGCATGGCATGTTAACGTTAGTGATTCACCACAGGTACACAATTCACTGCATTCAGCGTCGTCCAACGAATAGATCTGCAAAGTAAAAGAACAAAAAGATACTTAGATACATTTCATGTTAGTTCATCGGAAAGGAACAGGGTATAGTATAGTAGTTGGGGATGGTTGTGGTTTGTAGTTCTGGGTTTATACTTGTACTAACTGTATGGTATATAGGATGTTGCATAACGACAAATTTCGAAAGGAAAATTGAAAGTGGTCTGGTAGGATGATATGAGTCCTTTTTTATGTCATTTATGGGGAGACGACAGGGACAATCGACAAAAAGAAAAAATCCAAAGAGAGTTGTTGTTGTTGGAACGAACATCATCAACTGGAGCAAAAAGATTACTCTGAAGGATGACTGAAAATGAGAGGATGATAAAGAAATTTCTGTTTCTGGTTTAAGTCTTGTGCCCTTCTGGCCAATTACACGTGTCCTGTCTGTTGTTCGTATATTTTGTTTGTGAAGCTTTTTCTAAGGATATGATGCATAATGATTGGGGGAATTAATCTTCAGGTTCAGGATTTGTTTTAAATTGCTTCAAATGGAGTTTTCAAATGAAGAAAATAAACCTCGGCCATGTTAATTCTTCTTTCAAAATAAGAACTCATTTGCAAACATGATGTTTCTTTTGTAATTTGAAGGATAAGGATAAGGAGATGAGAGAAAATAACACTAATTAGGATAACAATATGTATTAAGGACCTAAAGTATGCTGCAAAATAAGAATTAGAAACTAAACAAAAACCTTATAGTTTTGACGTAGAAATATACAACATTCATTTTAAGATACGTTGAACGTGGATCATCCATATTATCAAGATTGTAAGGGTTTTGTTGGGGATTGTGTATCTGAATTTCGTAGGTTTAGAGGAAACTTTAACAGTTTCATTCAGGGGCCAGTTATAGCTATCATTGAAATGCATCCATGCAAATATTGATTGCTGATTTTAAGACGATTTAGCAAACAGAACTGGGGGTTTATTGGTATCAAAATAAAGCTCGTGAATTCTAGAATTGTTTTAATGTAAAAAATACTTAAATCTGATTAATACTTTTCCTTAAATCTATTTTTATTATTTCACTAACAGAAATCGATTTCAACGTACAACTGATTTTTGTTTTTGGTACTTGGAACACAGTATTGGTCAGATTTAACTATTTTTTACATTTAAACAATTCTAGGATTCACGTGCTTTATTTTGATACCAATAAACCCCCAGTTCTGTTTGCTAAATCGTCTTAAAATCAGCAATCAATATTTGCATGGATGCATTTCAATGATAGCTAAAACTGGCCCCTAACGTGCATAATGCATATGTTGTCAAATGCTTTAAAAAGGTGAATTCCAAAGTAAGAAGGTTAACGCGATCTCCGGCTAAATATCGCCTATGCAATCGAACCAAAAGCAAAACTTTTCTTAAATAAATCTTTTATTTTTTTAAATGATCCCACAAATGGGGGCTCAACCGGGATCCCCCTAAAAAAGAAGATTTATTTAAAAATCTTGTTAAATACTAAGTTATTTAACAAGATTATAAGAGAGAATTTATCCACGATCTACGTTCGATTATACTTTATTTAAAAATCTTGTTAAATACTAAGTTATTTCACAAGATTATAAGAGAGAATTTATCCACGATCTACGTTCGATTATACTTCGCCCCCGTTCGATGATTGTTAGAGACTGACTGCCTGACTATATTGCTTAGCATCTCTCTTTCGCCAAACCAGCCCGTAAAGTGTATGGCAGCACTGATTTGGGATCGCAATTCGCAAGGAAGTCACTCCAGTTGAATTTTTACCTTAAGGAGCCTTCTCTCCTTCTCTCCGAAATGAGGCGTATTGAAACGCAAGCAAAGGAGTTTTTTTTTTGTCTTAGAACTCAGCGAACATGGCTTTCTCGCCAATTTTCCAACCTACGCTCATTGGCTATTGAACATAGATATTTAGTATTTGAGAAGCACTTGCACTATATTTAGGTACCATTTAAATATTTATTCATCCTATATTAATCAGAAAGTGGTCAGCAAAAGTATTCAGTTTTAACTTTAACTGCTCTCAAGCTTGCATTATACAACCCAAAGCTAATCGGTGGAGTAAAGAACGTAACCAATTCAGCATTGTTTTTTGTAGGCCTCACCAGCCGTGGTATGGAAAACAAACAAGTCTTTTGTCTTAGACTGAGGTAAGCTCAGTGGATCCAGGTCTACTAAAGAAACAAGAAACTTTACTTTAATAAGGTTTTATTGTGTTCAATTATTCTTAATATTATTTCCAATACAATGCCTAATATACATATATTAGTTTTATCTTTATATCAGAACATATCTAAAATTTAAGTTGTGGTGACTGGTGAGTATACTATAAAATTTTCAGTATTCAAAAAATGTATAAGCTTAATCTATTTTGACCCAGAGGCCTACTAAATTCTCTACTGAGGTAGCAGTGAACACTATTATTAAAATCTCGAAGCCCACGTCAACTCTGAGTTCTAAGCTTGCCAAATTATTGGGAGATCAGCACTGTTCTCTAGATTGGTACACGGTAACGGGCGGAAACCGACTCGATTTGAACTTAATGAAATTGGCTGTCTTATGTTTATTTCAGATGCAAGACAATGTTAATCATAAAACAAAAGACAAAAATGCATGGAAAATTCCATTCAATGCTATTCGCTAGTAAATTGTAGCTGCCATTGGTTGTTGTTTGTATTTAATTATTTTATGGTGGCAAAACTGGTTTGGCGGGTACTGTTTTTATAGCAATACGATATGCTACGATATGCTAACGAATATTTGCTCGTGCAATATAATCTAATACGGTCGGGGAGGAGTGAAATTATCAAATTAATGTGCAGTGGTCAGATGGAATTGCTTATTGTGAAATTTTGTAATGTTTCGTTCCACATTTTTGGAAATACATTTCTTCACTTTTTTACACACGCTAAAGAGATCACTGAAAGTTTGACAAATTTCAACCACAACTGGTAATTTTCAGACTTCGCGTCTGATCTCCGGAAGACGATATGAGAACGGATCTGAGATAAACGAAAAATCTGATTTTGCATTTGGGAAGAACATGATGAAGATCAGTATCATTATAATTATGGAAAATCCATACTTTCTGAGGAATCATAATTGCAGATCGGACCGGTCTTCATTTTAGTTGATGTCAGAAGGAAAAAATCCAATAAATCGTACCCGTACCCTTAACCAAACAAATCATCAGAAATATTAGACTACATCAGAAGAACTGGGTTCTTGGCCCGAACGTGGATATATTCAGGTATAGGTTCGCGTGAGCCATGAATTCTTCTTCCTGGATACTGTTGTAGTTACTCAGGCTGTAAGCTTTGCAGTTGATTTTAGCCATTGATGTACAGAGATCCTCAGAATGTCAATATCAGAAAGAATTCAGACTGCCTTGACCTTGAACTTATATTACTAAAAAAAACATGGGGACTCAAACCCAAAGTAATGTTTTTGATATATTTTCCTGTGAATTCTGAAATGTCCTTTGCAGCGTTGTTGTGGTGGCCGGAAAAAAAGAATGGAATCAATTTAATAAACAAGTTAGAATAAAATGCACGACTGGGTCGCACGTACTTGCTCTGTGGGTGCAATAGTACGATGAAAACAAACTTTTCGACCAATGAGAAGAACTCATTTTTGAAAAAATTGGTAAAACCTAAACAAAATTGACTGAAACTGGAAAAACCGATACACGGGAGCCAACGTTAAGAAACCTTTAATATTTAAAATTAAGACGTTATCTTTTGGGTGTTATAAATGATACAAATGTCCACTTATGGCCAAATTAATAATACTGTTAAAAGCAATTTCCGCTATTATCATGTGTAGCCAAGAACTAAAAATGCAGTTTTCTTTGAAGTATTCTATATATGTTACATACAAAGTTTCATAAAAATCGGGGAAGCCGTTTTTGAGTAAATTTGAAAAAACGAAAAAATTGGCCAAAATATAGTGGCTCTTTGTATAGGAGCCACCATTTAAAAAAGAGAAACCGAAAAAAAATCAATGCCATCTGGTAGGAAGCTGTAAGGAACTATACCAAACAATGTTTGAGTGAATTCGATGCAACCGTTGACAACTTATGGCCATTTGAAAAAAAGCCGTTAAGAGCAGATCTCCGTTATTTGCATTTTTAGCCAAAAACTAAAAACGCAGTTCTCTTAAGAACACTAAAAGAATATAACACACAAAGTTTAATCAAAATCGTTATAGCCATTTTTGAGCAAATTAGAAAAAAACCAAAAAAAGTTGGCTAAAACTGAACGGCTCGTTGTATGGGAGCTACCATTTAGACAGGCTTCACTGAAAAATGTATAAAGCCATCATATAGAAGACTATAAAGAACTATGCCAAACGAAGTTTGAGTCAAATCAATCGAGCCGTTGCGAACTTATGGCCATTTGAAAAAAAGCCGTTTAAACTTGATTTTCGTTACGACCATTTGAGCCAAAAACAAAAAACGCAGTTTTGTTCGAAATGCTTAAAGTTAGCTAAATTTTAAGTTTAATCAAAATCGTAAGAGCCGTTTTCGAGAAAATCCAAATTGAAAAAAACCGTTACTTGAAAGGTACAAGTTTGAGCCGGGCTAAGACGAAATAAAAAATATCTCGACAACCGTTTTTCTTGAAACTGCTATACACCAAGTTTGAAGAAAATCCGTCAAGCCGTTTAGGCTGTAGCATGACGTGAAAAAGCGCACATCCGCACATCCGCACATCCGCACATCCGCACAGACGCACAGACAGACCGACGGACGGTATGGCGAAAACCACTTTTTTGGGCTTCTCTATAATCGTAATGTCATGTTTGATTAAAACCTCGATTTTTTTTTCTGCACGAAACCAATACTTGCCCTATAGAGCAAGTAAAAAATTCATAGACTGGCTCAAAATGCGTAAGACGACGCATGCAGACCTGGTTTCCTCTCTCTCTATCTTCGAAATATTTTAAACACGACTGATTTTATTTAGTCTCTTTTATTAAATATAAAGTAACCTCAAATCCAGACTCAAGGGGCTACTTCACTTATGTATGAACGTGAAAGTCAAGACACATAACTTCGTAAAAGTAACGTGTGGAATTATTTTCCCTAGGGAAGACTGAAAAAAATTAAACCACATCTTTCTAGCGAAGATCAACTCTGGTATAAAACATTTACTGGTGCCAGAATTTTTGGTGAATCACCCCTGCACGAACTTTTGAGTCAATGAGACTAGAAACAGACCCCACTGGCGGACTATGTCTCGGAACTGATTAAACCTCTAAGCATTCCGTGGAAAAGCGGACATGGCAAAACTCTAAACTTGTAACGAAGTTACACGCTTTCCACCGACCGAATCAATATTTCCGATAGAAACCGTCACTTCCCAAGCAAGCAACGACCGCTGTTTACAAAAATAATAACCGCTGACACATGATGCAATCTTAAATCAACCGCCACCGACGAAGCCATTCCACTTCTCACAGCACACAACAAAAACAACCACCGATAACAGCCTCCACACCTGAATCCCTCGGCCACTAATATGGACCACCAACCGTTTTAATAAGCACATTCCAGCAAAGCAACAAGAATCACAAAAATAAAATGTTCATGGGGAAGATTGAATTTTGTTTTTATAATTCACAGTGTGTCTTTGCAGGAATAATGGATGAGGCCAAGTGAAAATTACACTGCGAACCAGATTCGATCTCCCTACCAGTTGACTTAGTACTGTTTAGTACAAAGGGTTTCGTCTCTCACCCGAAGGAACGCTGTATGGGAATGGGAATACCAGTCAGAATCAGAACTCAGAAGCTTTACAATTTTTGGTAGTGATACCGTAAAGAGCTCTCCTCAACCGTTTATGTCAGCTTTTCACTTCTCTGTTTATCGAAGTGGATCTCTAGATCAGGCAATTTGCACCAGAGTATATCTACTAATGAGTAGGGACACTCTCCACGTGTTTATTATTTGTTTACAATTTATGCAAGAAATAGACGACAGTAAGAAGTGTAATAGTGAAAGTGAGATAGATTCCACAACCGGCACGCTTTTATAAACACGTACAAAAAAAATGTATACACAAAATCGTCGCCTTAGTTACTTTTCACTAGTGTGACCAGCTTCTAGAAAATTTAACACAAAAATTGGTGCAAATAGAACTTTGTTTATATGAAAGCAAAACCTGGTCACACTAATCAATATTGTTGCTAAGAGAAATACTACTACACTTAAAATAACAAGTGGCCCGCTTTAAGAAAAAACATTATTGGAAAATCACATTTATGTATGTTATACAAGATAAGTGTGTGTGGGTGTTCCTACAAAACGTGATGTGTACTCTCTTTTTCATAAGCTATTTTACGAAAGGCTAGGAATCAATACTTCTTGCCTGTTTTCACTTATACTAGTTTTTTTTTTAGGTTTTTTCTTGTATTGGTTGAGTTCTAAGTGTGAGAAAAGTGTCCCTACTCATTAGTAGATATAGATATACTCTGATTTGCACACCCGTTTATGTGGTTGATTGATTAATGTTAACTAAACATATTAATCAAAAATTGTTAAAAATCATTTCAAGAATATAATTTGCAGTTCGAAACTTCTTAAAATCTTGAGTTTTCGTTTTCTTTTGGATCAACTTTGGACGCCGACGAGCTAACCTCAGCCTCGATACAAAAAAGTATCACCAACTATCCACCCACAGAATATCATACAGTTTCTGGTCACTGTTTAGAGCAACAGATATGCTCTAGAAACTCACATGGCATAGTTTACTGATACTGGAATGCCAAAGCTGCAAAAGCTCTCTCAAACCCCATAATCTATTCTACGTAGTCTGATCAAGCCAGAAAACCTAACTCAGAAAATTGGCCCATATTCAGCACCAATTTTATTCATACTTTGGCAATACGTTCAAATAACAAAAAAAAAAATCTGTTTGACGGTTAAAGTGACATAAATCACTAACGAAAGTATAAAATTTGGGAAGTCGTTTCATAAAACCTTCTTTTGGTACCCAAAATGGCATCATATTTTTGTGTAAGTAAGGTGTAAATAAATATTTAATATAGATGGTGAAACTCACTCTTTTACTCGTTCCTTCTCGAATCAGTTGGTCTGATTGATGTGGCCTCTGGGCAACACAGTTTCCTGCAAAAAAAAAGAAAAGAAAATTAAATTTCAAAACAAAATTTACTGAAACAAAAGATACAATAAATAAAAGAAAATGTTGAAGAGAAAACACTTGGAAATAATTATATAACCTCTAACCCCTTTGGACAGTAGTTGGTAACCATATTATAAGGACCCTTGGGGCTTCTTATAAAAATGTTACATTTCCAATTACCTTACCCTCTATCTCTCTGTATTTCATTCTGTCGTCGTTTAGAAATAATATTTTTCACCCGAACCCGAATGCAATATTCTTTGAATATAGTCCGATGAAGTAGTTCGTGAATTAAATGGTCTTCTCCTTGGAGATACAAACCAAACCAACCCTTTCTACTTCAAGTTTTAAAAGAACTCACTTCAAATAGAATGTCCCGTTGGGAGGCCATTGTGCATCATCGTCGTCGTTGCCGTCGTCCTCGTTGTCGTCATCATCATCATCTTCATCATATTCATCATTCAGGTACTGTGCGCACAATTTTCCTTAACAAACTATACGACACAACTCGGGATAATTTAATATAATGTTTGACAATTTATATACATCATTCATTCAATCTCTGAAAAGCTCTCTTTCCCTCCGAGGACATCAGCCCAGCCCTCTCTCTTGCCGTCCTAACATCCTCGCATCCTCGTCATCATGCTATGGTTCTAGTTCGTTCCATGTCCCTAAGAACAAGCATCAGTGTTGTTGCCATACATCATTTTGTGAGACCTGGAGGAGCTGTGTGCGAGATCGCAAAATCCTTCCGTCACTTGACTACACAAATACCACAATCCAGAGTGACCAGGTTACCTGAGCTAAGTTCCAGGGTTGAGGGGTTATATTTGTTCGGTTTAACCATTGGCTTTTGAAAGAGGGGAAGAGGGGGGATAAGGATTGGGATATGTGTGTCTGGAGTAATGGTGTGCAATAATAAATAAAGCAATGAGCAATCATTTATCACAGCAAGTGAGGTCTTCCATGGAGTTCCAGCAATCCAACAATCCAGGGATCCATATAGCAAGTATGGGAAAGATTTTTGTTAACCTTATTTTGTCGTTAAACCAAAACAGCCGTCCTTCTCTCTCTTCAGAGCCCATCTCTCACCCGCTGAAACCCAAGTGTGATTTAATGGGATTTTATTTGAGTTATTTGGTTATTTAACGCTCTGGTACGTCAAACTCATCTGTCAACATCGTAGTTCTTTTGGCGTGCTTACGAGTACATATACATCATATAGCTGTTCCTTTCTGTCTGTTTGACTGTAGTTGCCAATAATTGAAAGATAAATGAAGCCACATTATGTCAGGTTGTCACATCTAACATTAAGTTTGTTGGAAAGTCAGGTAGGATGAGGTACGGAGGTACCTAACCGAGGAAGGTCCTTATCGTTAAAATATCTTTTACGGTAAATTGCTTTCAATAATATTTTGTGTTAAAGCTGTTTTTTCGTGGGTAATTAATCATCATGAACTTGAATGATGACAGCAGCTGACTCCAACCACAGACAGGAAACAGGATATTGAATTTAAAAATACCGTAGAGCTTGGGAATTTTTTTTTTTTCTTATTTTACTACGAAGAAAAAATTGTTGAGTTTATTTACTGTCTCGCTACTCTGGGATGGGATTGGGTGTTTGTTGCAATCGTACGAATGGTTTTTTTTTTGTAACTGACTATAGGTTTGAATGTTTAAATCAAAATCGATCGCCAGGCTCACTATGGACGAATTTTAAACACACGACACAGGTGAATTTATATTTAACCCATTTGTTCCGGTCAATGTAGGATTACGTCAATCGGAAGTGACCGCTACAACCTATGATGGTTACTTGTCTCTAGAGCTTAAAAGAAACCTATGGCTATTGATATGATCCCGGAGACCCAATTGCAACAAGCCATAGGAAACGAAGAGTCAAAACTCAAAAGTGCTGGACTTCTCGCACAACAACATCACAGATGTCCCTGGTTTGACTACCAATGTGCTCATTTTTAGGCAAACAAATCAAAAAACGAAAGCCTATAAGTCGTGACTAGACCGTCCCGTAAGCTTTACGATGAGCAAAGAGAGCATAACAAACGTTTGATCATGAGAAAGTATGAGAACCACCATCATCGTGCAATCGAGGAGATGCTTTTGATGCTTTTATAGAAGAGTGAAGCAAACATTATAAGGATTCACTAGTCACCCTGGAACTGACAAAGATAGAGGTGCTCAATCGATGTTAGCCATTTGGAGGGGCTCTTCTTTAACCAGTTGCTGATGATGACAGCCGAAATTCCCCTTATGACTGACTGAAACCCGTCAATTTAAATGACAACCAAGAGTTGAACCTGCCCGACCAGAATTAAATAAATCAAAGCAGTCATCACTGAACAAAAATCGAACAAGGCAAGATGGATCGGTCTACAAGCGGAACATCAATTCATCTGCTAAATATGGTCGGAGGAAAATCTACAACTGACCAGGTTCTTCTTGTTGGGAAAGATCCTGGAGATAACGCAGGAATTTAACAACAAGATCCACCAACTTTTCATCAATTTGAAAGCAGCTAACGTTAGTAGTAATAGGGAAGTTTTATATCGTGCTATGGCCAGCTTGAAAATACATGCAAACCTGATATTTCGAATGCTCGCTGTTCCGTAAAAATTGGTATGGATTCTACTAAAACCATTGACACCATCAGTGGGTTAAGGCGAGATGACGACGTTCTGTCATGCGGCTGTTTCAATAGGTAATAGAACACCCATGCCCATACATCAAGTTAGTACTGTCAATATTATAGGTCAGCGAAAGTACATGGGTTAGCTGATGACGCAGTAGGAAGAACAAATCGAGCAGCAACCGATGTCTTCACTACCATGGAGTCAGCATCAAGTAGAAAGCGACAGTAGCATAGTCATAAAACTTAGTATTGAACGTTTAAAATGGCGGGGAAATAGAGAGAGAATTTATATGAACCTTCAAGTTCGCAAAGTCTTCAGCGCCATGCCAGAATCTTGACAAGCAGAGGGCTACTGAAAGTTCAAGCACAAATAATGTGTTGGAAGGTGGTGTTTACTATAACAGACTTAATCTCAGTCTCTCCTTCCGTCTTTTACCCCTTTTCGAAGAGTGTTTCCGGCGGAATTAATAACGATAAATTCTAATTCATAATGGATACAAAAAATGTCCTTTCAGGATCATCATGTTCACTTAGTCAAAAACAGCTTTCAACTATCGATCTTCTCTTAGAGAGATGTTGGAAAGTTTCACATTCACCTCTGTTGGTAACCAGGGCATAGAGATATTAAAGGGAACTGCAACACCGACGATCTTGCGAAACAAGGAACTACACTTCCCATTTTTATTCTAGTCATGTCCATCGCTAAATTAAAATGTTAACTATAGCAAGGACAGATGAAAACACATGTCTAGTGATAAAATATATTTGGCAAAAGTTATGGATCCCAAATGCTTCAAGGCTTTTTTCTCTTTCTGAGCAGATGGCACATTAGCTTCATTTAAGGTGTCATTACAGGACACTGTCTGATAGATAAGACACACTGCAAGGCTTGGCATACTTGCAAACAACTTTTGGAGACGTTGTATGGACAAAGAAGAGGAGAAGACAAACTCTACTTGTACTTGTGCATCTACATGCCCTCTTCTTAGGAGAACCCTTCTTGAATCACACTGATGAACTGTTAGGTTTGATTATCGATTCTCTTGTCGTAAGAATCCCAACTTGAATATAGACTTAGGGGTGCTTAGCACGAAGCTATACTTCCTAAATAAAACTAAATAAATATATTCCGATCGAAATAGAACGCGATGATCTTATATTGTTGGGAACAAGATTACTTAAAAAACCCAACATTTATTTAAATTGCTTAAGCTTGCAGTAGCTCGCCCGACCTCGCCCAGAGTTTTCTTAAGACTAAAATTTATTCTACACTGAATAAGCTTGCTCATTTTTAATTTAAGAGAAAAATATACTCTTCTAGGCAAAGAGAGCTTTCCAGTTTTTGCTCGCATGCCTTGCATACGATACAAATACAAGGGGATAACAAGAACACCTAAAATTTTGTTTGTATCAAAACAGGTCTCTTTTGGCCTAAATGTTTCAGCTTTTGCCTCTTTCCAGCTGGCAGCCACAGTAACTTTACATTAATAATAATATTTCGGTAAAGTTAGTATTTCATAATTATTTCAATTAAGATAAGGATTTAAGCTGTATTCAGCGCAGAATCATTTCCATTTTAACCTCAAATTGGCCCAGTGATTTACACTCTCAACCAGACTGTAAACGTTGATACTCTGCTGGAATGGAAGGCACCTAAAATGTATGGCCATAAACAAATGGCTAGCAGAGATTTACATTTTTGGCACAAGACTTACTCTTGCAGGATTTTTCACTTTCTTGCAAGTAAAAGAATCCCAGAAAAAAACTTAGGTGGATCAGGAATTGAACCTAGAAACTTCGTTATGGTAGTCCGACACACACCACTTCGTTACGGGTTACTCTACAAATTTTTATACACCTTAAACTGTGGTGTTGGTGAAAAGTATGGTTTTACGGTAGAAAAGAAGATTTTTTGAGTTCACGTCAGAGGAAGAAACGTTTAAAAAGCATTTATCAACGGAAGGGAAGATTTGACTAAAAAAAAGGATTGATAGTTTTTTTTTGTAGCGTAAATTCCCGACACTGTGTGATCCGTAGTCAGACCAATTGCAAAAAATTCTTTATTCTTCAGGAACAATTATAACTTTTGTTTACAAAATTGTATCGAATGTTAAAGATTCTAGTTGAAAATATTCTGAATCTCAGTCATATGCAGCTTCTTAATTATAATTCAATGAAAAATTTTACTTTAAAACCCAATACCTCTCCACATGGTGGTGTAATTCTTGACTTCTTCCAAGAATTTCCGAAAGCTCAAATGCCCACCCAAAACAACTAACCAGTTCTTAGAAATCAATTATGAACTACGAGAATTCTAAGCAACAGCTCCAACTACAGTAGTTCATAGCAATGTCCATTTAACCAATATTGATTACTTCCAAAAGACCGTCAAATAAGTAATTTGGTCAACCAGACTTCACCTTAAACAGCCAGTCTGCATCGGCAAACTGCAGTACGAACTACCAAAAGCGCACACTTAACATATCAAATGCACTTTGGCCACAAAAACGGATTGATTTCAAATTCCTGAAACAGTACTGCTCCTAACCGGATGAATGTTTCTGAGTATCCTTGATAACAAACTGCATCCAGATTTTGTATGTTTGTGTGCATGTGAGTGCCATTGTGGTTGGCAAAAGTTACTTTAGCAAGGACCACAACGAAACAATTAGTTTGGGCTTAGATTCGTAATTATTGTTTGCTCTCGGAGACCGAGTAAAGTCTACTTGCTCATTTTCAAATTGTGGTGACCTTTCATATTTGGAAGAGGACATTATTTGATTGTGTTAAAAGTGAATGTTAAATGTTTTTAAAATACCCGTATCCAAGGATTCCTTCTAAGCGGTATTTTTTGCAATTAAAATGAAAACAGCCACTTCTACACAATATGAAGACAAATTTCACAAGAAATCCTTTTTCCCAAAAAAACATCTTTTAAATGTAATTTTCCTTTTAACCCTTTCTTTTTTGATAATTATCAAATGTAACAAATCTCAGCGAAGAAGAAAGTGTTAGGTATACTGAAGTGTTGCGGCCCCAAAGGTCATTTTATATAATTACAGTCTGTTCTGTGAAATGTCTGGCTTAAAAAAAAAAAAAGAAAAACCTCACAGGATTCATCTGCTATTCAAATTTGATGACCGGAAAACCCAATGGAATTCATCATCGTCATCAACTTAAAGAAAAGCTTTATTCCACGAAAAAGAGAAAGGGTAAAGGTAAGTGAGGTTAATTTTTACTTTCTCTCAAGTGTGACACAAAGGAAATTGAATTGGAGTCGGGAGTCGGGAGTGTTTGTCCTTTAATTAGGTTTTTTCTTTTGCGGGATATAAGTGGCACGAGAAGGTATGCACTTCTTTTTTTATTCATTATTTTGTTGAATACATTTAGGGTTTGTGCAGTCAAAGAGCGAGGACACTCTAGGAGCTGCTATTCCTAATTGTGTTAAAAGTGTTATACTTGTCAAATTAATTATAATAGTTTGAAAAAACTTTGCAGATTTATTTGGAATGTAAGTTGCATACAGGATTTCACGTGACAAATTGTCTTCTTTCACAAATGTCAATTTGACATTTCTCGTTGATTTGTTTTATAAATTCAACTATTAGATAAGAAAATAAATAGCAGGGAGCTGACAGTTAATTTTATCTGTCAATTTGAAAATAACTGGTCCAATAAAGACGGACATTATGAGCAAAAAATCACAAAACAAAATTGAGTCCAACAGGCTCAAATCACATGATTTTGCTAACAAACCCATGTGTATCCAACACGTTGAGAAAGTTATCCAGAAAGCACAATTATTGTGACCGAAGTATGGGCGATCGTCCTTCGAAGCTCTCAAAGTGCTAGAAAAGTATATACCCACTTTAAAAAAAATAATTTAGTTGGTGAACGTCACAACTTTCCCTGTTAATTTGGCAAGAAAGATTTAATACCTATTATGACAGCCAATTTGACAGATGTAGCTTCAAAAATTTGGCCACAATCACTTGTCAAAGTTGAAAGGTTCGTACTGGGATACCCCTTACTTTCTGTCCAAACATTTATTGAAAACAATAAAAGTTGATTATAATTTTTAAAACTATGATTTTTTCTTGCATTTTCAAAGCAGTCTTTCCACTACTACTAGGATTCTTTCAAACATCCGCTTCTTCAAGCGTCAAAAAACGTTGACCTGGCTTTCGATGTTTGATCTAACAGAATAAGAAGAAGTCATGGAATGCCAAGTAAGGAAAATAGGGCGCCATTTTCAATTATTCCGAACAAAAAACAGCGCCAACAACTTTTTTTATATTTGACTTGTCTTAAGAAACCTACAGAGTTGATTTTATTATTTAAGTTTCAGGCTTTTGGTCTTGCTCTATGGTCAAAACTAATTCGGTCAAGACAATATCACTTTTTTGGTTTCCTGAAGCTTTATGCTTTCGGCAGCATCACTTTAATTCTGGAGTAGTTATAGGGAAAGAATCAGATCACTCCATCTCATCCTGTTCGCAGCACAAAACCTCAACTGTGCTCATGACTCTAAATTTAAGGACCTAGCTGGGTCCACTGGAAACTGAGTCAGAAAGGTCATGCCGATTCTACGAGCTACAATATGTGCACATCAGACAACACAACACGCAGTTGAGATTTCAAAAGTCTATTCACCACTTCTTTTCCTAATAAAGAAGATTGGCTTAACAACCAGACTACATGCAAATCAGTCATTCAAACCTGTAAAAATGGCTCCAGAATGAGAATTGGTGTTGGTGGAGGAAGCACTCGAACTTACGGGATCAATTAGGCTCCCCGATTATAGCATTGTCTTTCAGGTGGAGGTCCTGTTAGTGACGGCAGCTGCTAGGGTAGCCAAGCGGAGAGCATTTTCTGCCATTGAAATAAAATCCAAGCTTGTAACTTGCTGTTGTGATGAGCTAAAGGTTCTTGGCGAGCAGCACATAAGACTCTGCTGGGTTCCTGGCTACTACAGTGTGCAAGAAAACGAAAGAGCTGATGAGCTGGCAAGGGAAAGGGATCATCCCTAAAACTCAATCGACCAGACACAACAGTAAAGATCCCAACCTGTAACATTTAAAAGACGGTTGGGAATAAAGAACTCGCTGCAGCTAACGAGAGGTGGAACTCGCTCGACTCCTTCGTCATAATCAAGAAACTGTGGCCCTACTTTATTAAACAAAGTACAGAGAAGATTCTACAGCTCAGCAAGAAATCGCGTGAGCATTTTGACCGGGCACAACATGCTGGGTCACCACAAAAAAAAAAACTAAGCACGGACAACTTGTGCAGCGGTTGTGGCGACATAGACGCGCATAAAGACACTCCACATGTTCTCTGTCACTGTCCAGCACTAGCCACTTAAGAAATGAAGTGAATAAACGGGTACAAACCTGCTCAGATTTATCAACGTTTCAAAATGGTCTCAGAATGTTAAGGTTTTTCATAAGTCCCATGCTTCTTGGGTCCCAAAACCCCAGGATATAATAGGGGAACTTAATGTAATGAACACAACATCATCCATCAGCCCACTTTCTTCAGTCTTGCAATGCACCTTTTGCCTTCAGGACTCAATTAAAAGGCTATTGTGTGATTGGTCAATGAAAACAGGCGCCACTTTCTTTGCATAATGACTACATCCACTTTGGTTTGTCCTCTCCTAAGCAACAGTTCTTTGTTGGATATGGGTTGTGGTCACCGGATCTTTAAGATGTTAAAGGCATATATATTGCAGCACCGATTCCACGTTGGATTCAAATAATATCATTTTTATGCGAAGCAAAGTTTTTCGAGAGTTCGACTTTAGATAAAGTATTTTGGGAAAAGTTTCGTTTTTCCAAACAGCCTTAACGAATGTCAGCAAAATACTTGCTGTCAGGTCGGTGTCTGCTTTTAGAAATTCGGCAGGTCAAGGCATTCCAACAAATACCTTAGAAGTTCAACCCTCAGTGTGAGTCCTGCATCCATGGCTGACTTACTAGCCAATCGTTTCTTTTTTAAAACAGCGAATGTGTCTTTTAATTGGAATGTCGTAGTCCACCGTCTTAAACTTCTCTGAGCAGCTACATCATTACAAAAAGAAGAGAAAAGAAGGAAATGTGAAGTCACACATCGCAGTTTCCAAATTTTAATGTTGACACTTTTCGATCAATTCGTTACCCGCAGTATGATGATTAATGAGCATTCCAACGCTTGATTGAGATCCTTTTAAATTACACGATTTAACCGCATGATTCACTACTTGAACATATTTATTTTGGGCATACTGACTCGGTGATTTTCGCCATTGGGATCCTCTCTAGGAGGATTCTGCTGCTAGAGATTTGTTTTAATTTAGTGTTTATGTCTTGGGAATGTTGTCAACCCGATTTTCGCCCTAATGATAGCTTACTCTCTGTTCTTGTATGCCATTCATAAAAACTGCACAAGCGTTGATTAACACGTACCTACTTCAACGAAGATCTATTTTTCTATTGGAGCGTTGTGTGTCTCTTACAAACAATCCGGAGCTGACACCCCATCCCCTCTACCTACGCTTAAAAGTCTCTTGTATGAAGATACAAATTTAACCTGACCCAAACCTAAAACTTTACATCCCTGGCCATTAATCCCATCCAGCAGCGATACTCCTTTTCATACAAAAAAAAAGTCCAACACAACTTAATTGATTACGCCTCATCCATTCGCGCATTCATCCTCAACTCCCGTTCACGCTTTTAATCAGCTTATTTTCCAGAGCTCACGCAATTACTTTTTAATCACCCGCAAACTAATGTGATTAAATGCTAAGCCTAAGCTTTCGTACCCTGATTGCCAGAAAATCCCTTTATTTTTTATTCCATCACACGTTCCTGTTCCTGTTCCGGTTTCTGGTTGCATCGCACTCCCTCGCAGCTCGCAACAATGCATATCCTAAACGAGCTACGTCACGAGTGTATAAGTTAATTAAGCTTTAAATTTTCATGAGAAGCTTCGGAGGGTTAAAATAAAAAAAATAAATAAAAAAAAAATGTTTTATTTTTGCATATAACGGTACTTACTTGGCGCTTGTGTCGTTGTGGTCATCATTGTTGTGGTGGACGTAGTGGTTGCCTCTGTTGTGGTTACACGCTCCGTTGTCGTTGTCGGAAGGATGACAATCGTTGGCTCCTCAGGGTCCGGTCTCTCGCGATGGTGGCCATTGCTGCCATTGCCGTTACCATTGCCATTCGCTTTTCGTTTGCTGCCATTGGCAGCATTGTTGCGACCATTGCCATTTTTCGTACTGCTACTGGCACTGCTAATGCCACTATCGCCATTTATTCCGTTATTTGAACCGTTGCTGCTGCCGCCATTGCTGCTGCCATGGTAATCGTCATTTCCCGTATTTCCGTTCTCTCCATTTCCGCTGTGCAACAATGTTTCCGGTATCGAATCTGGTTGTTCAATATAATTGGTTTCAACCGATGTCGGTTCTGATTTCGCTTTCGTCTTTACAACAGCCATGTTGTGTAAATGGTGGAAAGGTCACACGAAAAAATGGAAAGAAAAATGAAAGAAGGATATTTTTTTTAGTATTTGAGTTAAAATTGTGTTTGTTTTTATAAATTTCATTTCGTACCGGATGCTGCCGGAATACCTCGACTTGAGTGTTTTTGGGTGTTTTGAGTATCATTGGAGCCTGTTTTGTGGTCGTTGTTGGTGGTGGTAGGGTTGTTGTTGTGGTTGTTGTTGTTGTTGTGGTTATAAGAAGACCCAATTCAGCTAACCGCTTCATGTGAAAATCCTTTTGGGCTTCAACTGTTGACAAAAGCATCAAAATAAGCCATGTTTAGTTACATTTTTCGGGCTAAAGTTAAAAATAAAAAATAAAGCATTATTTACCGACACACGGATTCATCCAGAGAAGCCTTCGCCATCCAACACATTGATAGAGGTATTGTGAGTCGGTGCCTTGACAGGCACATGTTGTTCGCAGAGATGTTCCCAGAATGCCTAGCATCGCTTGGCGACACCCACTTGGTCGACCAGCACATTTTTTTGTTACGCTGTCTACCGCACATGCCTGTTCGTAGTATTCGAGTTTGATTCTGTGGAAGAGAAACAAAAGTAAAGGTTTTGAAAACAATCATAAAAGAGTAGTTTTTTTTTTAATAATATTTTTATTAAAAACCAGAGCAAGAAAATTATTTGATTTGAATGAGAGGTCCAACCAAAAGTTTTTATTATAAAGGTCACATCTTAACATCAAGTTTTTTGCTCAACTTTATTTGACATTTCCTGGTTTCAGACTTTCACAAATTCAACTATGGAGATGTACTACACACCTGGGCTTAATGTGATTTGACACCGTTGGACTTCTTATTTTTTTAAGATATTTAAAAGAAAAAAGTGTACGTCAATTATTGACGTATGACGTCCGCGGGCGGATGGATGGATGGATGGATGGATGGATGGATGGATGGATGGATGGATGGATGGATGGATGGATGGATGGATGGATGGATGGATGGATGGATGGATGGATGGATGGATGGATGGATGGATGGATGGATGGATGGATGGATGGATGGATGGATGGATGGATGGATGGATGGATGGATGGATGGATGGATGGATGGATGGATGGATGGATGGATGGATGGATGGATGGATGGATGGATGGATGGATGGATGGATGGATGGATGGATGGATGGATGGATGGATGGATGGATGGATGGATGGATGGATGGATGGATGGATGGATGGATGGATGGATGGATGGATGGATGGATGGATGGATGGATGGATGGATGGATGGATGGATGGATGGATGGATGGATGGATGGATGGATGGATGGATGGATGGATGGATGGATGGATGGATGGATGGATGGATGGATGGATGGATGGATGGATGGATGGATGGATGGATGGATGGATGGATGGATGGATGGATGGATGGATGGATGGATGGACGGGGTTGAAAGGAGATGCGAATTGATTAATAATGTAATAGAAGGTAAAAACTAATTACACAAAACACACCACGTTTGAAAAGTGCTGCGCTTTTGGAATTTTCGAGATAAGCCGCCAGTGCCAAAAAAAGGAGAGCAAACCTTCTCATCGGAGGATGAACTCTTGGCTTCGAAGCAAGCAATACTAACTAAAAAAGAAACATCTAATCCATGAAAGAAACAGTTTGTAGACACTGTGATGCTTTTTATATTGAGGCTGAGGAAAGCTCGACGACATCCAGGGTTGATCCAAAAGAAAGCGAAAACTCAGGATTTAAGAAGATTCGAACTCCAAATTTTTTGATATTTTCTTTAAATGAGGTTTTAACAATTTGAATTCATATGTTTCGTTAACATTAATCAATCTTAAAATAAACTAACAAGTTATTTCATTATAATAATAGTATTCAATAGTAATCCAAATTTTATTATTTTTAAAGATAGGTCTGTGGTGTTCTTAAGAAACGGGATACGATATAAACGGGTTGGCCTATTGCTTGGTCTAGTGATCCTCTGCCACGAACAGCGAAGTGAAAAGCTGACACAAATGGTTGAGCAGGGCTCTTTACTATATAACTACCAAACATTTTGAAGCTTCTGACTGTTATTGCCATACACCGTGTCTTGGGATGAGAAACGAAAGCCTTTGTATTAAACAGTACTTAAGCCAACTGAGAACTGGGAGATCGAGTCTGATTTTCAGTGTAATTTTCACTTCTACTTATGCATTATTCCTGCAAAGACATACTGTGAATTGTAACGGCAAAATTTAATATTACTAATAAATATTTTATTTTGCTGTTTTGCTGGGATATGCTTGTTAATATCGCCATCGGTTGGATCTTAAAGTTCCATATTAGTGCGCGAGAGTTGTCTTGTAAGTGTGGCGGGTGTTATTGGTAGTTCAATATGTAGTGTGCGGTGGGAAGTGGAATGACTTCTTCGGCAGCGGTTGAATTACATCATAAGGCGGCGGGCGGTTATTTTTTAAAAACATCGAACGATACTTGCTCGGACGGTGAAATTGCCATTGCAGTGACAATTGTTATCGAAAATCGTTATGATAGTCGTCGCTGTATATTGTTCGGTATGGGTGCAAATGTTTAAATTCGTTACAATACCAAAGGCACACACGATAAGAGGGCCTGGTTATCACATGTTTCTCAATAAAATTTGATACCAAACAACGAGTAGTGATATCAGACCCTTCTAGTTGATATGGTTAACATAACTGAACGACAGTTTTCAACATACATAATCACTTTTTACTTGAGAAGAAAATTATGGTTTAAATTTTACTCAATTGACATTTCAAAAACATGTCTAATCAAGTCAAACGGCTGATATACATATGTCAGAGTCAATCTATGTTCAAAAGCGACACAAAAGATGGCGCACCCATCATATGCATATTCAAAAGTAACTTTTAATGGAACAGTTTAGTAACTTCTGGCACAAGAAATATGTAGTTAAAAGTTCACAAAATTAAATAACCACTTAACAACATGTCAACAAAATTATTTTCGCGAAAAAAATTTTATTCAATCAATCCGTTAAAATTTGTTATAGTTTTACGAAACTTTTCACAATAGTAATTTTGATGTGAGTTTGAATTTTTTTTTTTTTAAGTAAAACTTTAAACAAAAATCTAACAGTAACAGCAACGCTGTAGCTGTAAGTGTTTTCAATTAAACTTTTTTAATTAAAAAACCTGACTCTCCGAATTAACCAGTTGTTCTGCACAAAACGCCAGGATACTTTATCGTTTGTGTGAAGAAATCCACGTACAAATTCTCATATCCAGTACCTACAGCTCATACACCTCAGAGAAGGGGTTAAAACCACGTATAATCAAAAAGGAACAAAATTAATCCGATTGAAAAGTCAAAACCCCTCATTTGTCACTCAAAGTCATATCCAGAGTGAAGTTTTCCTCCGTTTACTGCCATTTTCTCTCATTATCTTGTAGCTTGTACCGTGAAGTGAAAATGAAAAAACCTTACTTATATGTTTTACTTTCAACGATGACAGCCACTTTTCTCACTTAACAAAATATAGATAGATACATGACGAGTAACACAACCACCGGGACATATGAGTAGACACAGATGACACCCCTTTCCTGAATCCTGAATCTTCTGTAGAAGTTGTCAAATTAATTGCCATTTAGCTCCTTAGCTGGAGCTACGAGTACTCCACCTTCCTGCTCAGCTCATCATCAATATAATATGACGTGACTTTAACTCAATGATGGCGTAAATGTTTTGATTATAACATACTGGAACCTGGAACAGGACTCTCCTGTCAAAATCCGGAGCAATTAATAAACTCCAGCCGAAGACTATTAATATCGTTAAAGCGAATAGTTAAGCACCCCCAAGTCACCCCTTAGAAGTCATCTTATTTGCTTTAGGATGAGCTCCTGCTGTTGTACCGATGCATCCAAAATGCAAACGACTCTCCTTATAGAGCCAGGATAGTACATTTACGTATGAAATATTAAGTTGTCATGTCGAACAGCATCAACCTGGCCAACACATCAGCATTCAGCTACATATTTGCTGAAATCACTTGAAGATTGTGTCGTAGGTACGGTGGGATGGGAATATGTTAGGGTAACAGAGTACCTTGGCTATGGCTGCAGTGGTGTCTAATTCCGTTAAATCAGATAACATCAATCTCAGTCAGTGTGGTGGTGGAGAGATTTGTAAGCACACGTTGCTCGTTCGTATCGTATGGTATAGTCGAAGTGGAAGATACCTGCAGCGTAACCGCTTAAGCACCACCACCGCCTGGTGTTCGTATATGGAACATGCAATGGCAGTCAGTTGGCAGGGTTGGGGTCTTTGACATGGTACTAAGTGATTTATTAGACCCTAACCATCATCATGGAGAGGAATATCAAGATCTTTAAAGTTAGGTAATGGCACTGATAGCACTTTCTTTCTCCTTAAGGGAAGGTTATAAAAAAATGTAAAAGGAAAGTAAACATGGTAACAGTAAAATGGGAATGGGAAGACCATCAGGTGGCGGAAGGACATGTAAAGTTACGAACAAAATTTAATTTCACCAAAAATCGATAAGCTTCTTAAACTAAAAGAAGAAAACGAACTTTCTAAAAAAAAAAATACGTCTTAAAAAAGTAAAATGTTCTTCACATAATCATCATGATAGTGCGGTTCGTTTTGTACACTAACTTCACTACATGGTAAGATAAAATGCTGTTTCTGACGCCTTTCATAAAAAAACATCAATTTCACTGTTTAAGTTAAAGGTTCTTATACTCGAGCGAAAAACAGTACCATTCTTAAATAGAAATCTTGTGTAAGAAATACAAGGCGTGGTTGACGCCCACTTTTCATAAGAAACTAAAGGAATTTCTTTTTACAAATCAACGGTTTACTTATGAAGGGTGTTTTTCTAAGAGGTATAGAATTTTAAGTTGTCAACACTCTTTTAACGGGCGGCCATTTTATCAGCTGTCAAGTGATTTATTTTTAGTTTGTTTTGGCACTTCAAAATTAATAGACTGACGTCTGAACAACTTTTTCGAATTGTCCAAATTTATTTTGAAAATCATGGTTTAGTTCGAAATACACTTTAGTAAAGCTTAAAGCCCAAATGAATGTATTTATTGGTCGACACTAAATATCTTGTTTATGAAGAAGAAGATTTTAAATTCCGAGAGACTTAAGCCCAATTTTTATAAAAGAATAGAAAAACGAAGTTTTGTGATGCTTTTTTGGTTTCCAGCTGACGTAGCGTCAGCTGGGTCCACGGTCGATCGAAGAAAAGCGAAAAACTTCGTTTTAAGAGGGTTCTACCTCAAATAAATTTGTTTTTTATTTTTTTCTTTCCGATTTTCCAGTAAAGCCCCCCTTAGGTAGAAGCAGACGTCGCGGAATCAAAGATCCTTTGTGTTTACCAAAAGAAAGCCTAGCTAAAAAAAAGTGAGTACAACTCTGCCCGAGCAACTAGAAGAGTTTGCTTGGGATAAACGATCTGGAACGGCGCTTGCCCTCGAAAATCTTCGAAGGATAAACAGGTGGCGTAGACGCCTGCTTTTGAAATCCTGATTTCAAAAGATAAGCATTATTGTGGCGTAGACGCCCGCTCTTGAAATACTGATCTCAAGAGATAAACGGGGTGGCGTAGAAATGTTAATTCCAAAAGATAAACAGTTGGTGTAGACGCCTGCTTTTGGACTGCTAATTCCACAAGATAAGCCTTGGTGGCGTAGACACCTGCCTTTTCCTAAGTGGTCAAAGGATAAACAAAAGGCTCGCGGGCCTCCTAACGCCTAACTAATGTAGTGAGGAAACCTCTGTCCGTCCTGCACGCTGAAGGCTGGGCAAGGCGGAATAAACTTTTAAAAAAGTAGTGAAGCACTTCAAAATAAAACACACAGTGTATGTTATTAATTTCGGAGTGTAGATTCCGATCTTTTATTTTCCCAGTACCTTATTTGACAATTCAATACTTTGGAAGTAAAACAAAAGACACTTTGGTATTATTTCTTATGCCCGGTGCCGAACCTGCCTGTAGGCAAAACAGGCAATTGCCTAGGGCGGCACTCCTAGGAGGGCGGCACTTTGACTTAAGCGGAAAAATCAGTACAACCATTTCAAAAGTAAAGAAGGGTAAACTCATACACAAATTCAAGTTTGTATTGCCAACGGTAATCTCGAGTTTTTATGCAAAATAGATATTCTTTCAACACTACCTTAGTCAAAATAAATGGACTTATTAACTTGTTTGGAGCATTAAGATAAACTCCAGCAGTACTTTCAGATGGCGTTAGGAAATAGCGCCCAAGGAAATATCGCCCAAACCGATTTGGAAATAACGCCCAAAAAATAGCCGAACAAATTGTTGTTGTATTTATTTTTCCATTTTGGGTGCTATTTCCTTGTTTTAGTTTGTTTTTATAAAAGGCAATACTGCCCAAAATATGAGGCCGAAATGGTGTAAAAGGAATTAAAGCCCAAAAGTAGGAATAACCGCCCAAAAGTGCAAGTACAAAAAGAAAAAGCACCCAAATAGGGGAAATATCGCCCAAAATTTTATTTTTCAAATAAATACTTGTATACTATCTACCACTATTTGCCTGCATAATGGGCACAAACAGTTTTCCTCATTATTTGCCAAAGCTTGACCCTGCAATCTCATAAAGCAAACGTTACACATTTTCAAATGCCTACAAGGCTCTGATAGGCAAGCTTTAAAAAAAGACCTAGGGCACTTAGTATCCTTAGATAGTCCATATGTGTTCCATATGGACTCGTGTTGAAAAGCCTCAATTACATCCAGGGGCGTTCGCGGAGATTGAAGAAAAATGTTCGATGACAAATATTGTAAGCCTCTTCGAAGTTTTGAATAAACTAATTCCGAAGTAGATTCCTGATTGCTGCAAAAAAAAAATTAAATTATAGTTACAAAATTTGTCAAAACAACCTACATCGCGGGGGGGGCGACGCGGGTGACGCGGGGGACGCGGGACGCACGCGGGGCGCACGAGGCTTCGCGACCGCAGTGACCGGGCGGCCCCGCGTGCGTCCCGCGTCCCCCGCGTCACCCGCGTCGCCCCCCCCGCGATGTAGGTTGTTTTGACAAACTTTGTAATTATAATTTACAAATGATTAAGTAAATGTTACCTTTCGCAGACGGCACGCTCCCGCCTGGTCACTGCGGTCGCAAAGCCGCGTGCCCCCCGCGTCGCCCCCCCCCCACGCACCGAATTTAATTTCCAAATCTTAAGGATATTGTTCAATACACTTTACAAGAGATTAAGTAAATGTTACATGCTTCAAAATTGTTTTTGGGTGATGAGAACCAAACATTTTTACTTAAAATAGTGATTGGAAATTACGCCCAACATTTTGGAAATATCGCCCAAATATTGCAAAAACAATTCCCATATAAAATTTTTGGGCGATATTGCCATTTATTAATTTGGGTGATATGGAATTTTGGGTGTTAAGCCCTAACTTTTGGGTGATAATTCCTTCTTTTTTTTGATTTTGGGCGTTAAAAATTTTTTTGGGCGGTATTTCCAAATCGGTTTGGGCGATATTTCCTTGGGCGCTATTTCCTAACGCCCTTTCAGATAAACCGAAATTTTCGTTTGAAACATTATACAAGAATGCTTTTAACATTGTTAAGAAAATTAACATTATTGTGGATTTTATTGTGTCCGATGCTATGAGCTTACCTAGCCCTCGTTATCAATCTGAACAATCCCTTAAAGTCATCGATCCAAAATTAAAATTTAAAGCTGATTCCTTTTTTTTACGTTATCAATGTTACGTTATCTTCTCTCGTTATTTCTCAGCCCAAAATTTCGGATTTGCTGCCGATATTTCAAAGAAGGTGGAGTTGAAAGACTGCGAAATACTTAAAACAATAGTAACTGCAAAACTTGGCAACGAAGTTCAAAAGGATATTATAGTAAAAGATCTCTTGAATGAAATTAATACTTCTACTGCTATTGATCGTCAACCTTTGTCAAATTTAGACTAAATCTCGCTTCTAACTTAACTATATCCAAATTAATTAACGGCATTTAAGCTACTATTAACGTTTGCTGATGTGTTGCTTCAAGTGAAGCTAGCTTCTGGAAACTGAAGCTTATAAAAACCTATCTGCGCTCAACAATGACCCAAGAAAGATTAAATGGTCTTCAATACTACCGTTATTGAAAAATAAATGCTCAATCATATCAAAGAAGAAGAAATCGCTAAGAGATTTGTAAAAATGAAATCGTTCCGAGCAGCAATTTAGGTTCGAAATTTTAAATTTTTCGAAATTTTTCGTCGAATGCCTTTAATTAGGGGAGGACTGGACACCGGGGCACAGATGACTCTGTTTAAAACGATAAGTAGTAGTAGTAAGTACGTAGCCAAAAAGTTATAGGAAATAATAAAAGCGCCCATCTATCTCCTCAGTTGGTTATTGTCTTTTGTGTGTACAAGTGCTTTGGGATTGAATAAATTAAAATTTATTGTTTTTTAAGGTAAGTTTATAAAAAAAAGGTCAATTAAAGTGTGTGTGTTTACAATGTTAAGGCCATGTAAAATTAATTTTAAGTTTTTAAATCAAAAACAGAGAGTTTACTAGTGCTTTGTGCAATTTAAGTTTTGCGAAATATTCGCTGTCAAACTCGTCGATATCATTTTTTAAAGGCATTCTTGTTAGGGCACAGAGGAATTAGGTGGTCCCTTGTGCCCCTATTATATGAACCTATTTAATTTTTGATTATTTTTGTTGCAGATGGTACCCAACTAAAAATGAAGTTAATCAAAGTTTCAAGTTACCTATGTTTTGATCAAAAAGAATAAAATTAATACCTGCCTAGAGAAGAGTTTATACAATCTTATTACTTTTTGAGAAGAACATTTTTCATAGGAGGCACATAGGCCCACCTAGGTCGTATGTGCCCCGATGATGGGGCACAGAGGACCAAAATCACTTTTTTTGCACATTTAATTTTAAAAACAAAAGTGATAATATTACGACAGCCATTATTTACTTAGTTAATATTAAAACCTTAAGATAAGTGGTGAGGAAATTTGAGCCTTTTTTCTCCGTTCGATATATTTTAATAAACCGGCAAACGTTATGTGGTCCCCTGTGCCCCGTCCTCTCCTATTACTAAATAACGCTCTATGTTAATGTTATTGTTTTCGTTGTTTTTTTTTAATTTATTTTTGGGGCGGCAAAATAACACTTTGCCTAGGGCGGCAAAATTCTCAGGTTCGGCACCGCTTATGCCTACTTAATAAAATCTGCCATGCAAGACAGTGTTACTTAAAAACGCTAGTGACAAAATTACTTTACTTCATTGGATCAAAAAAAAAACATTTAATAATGGTGTGTGGAATTTGTTGTTGCGCTCCAATGTCTCATGTGTCATGGGTGCTGCGGGATCAGCAAGAAGTGTGGTGCGAGTCAACCAACGACTTTAACATACGGTATGTATATTCTGCGCACACACACGGGTTGTCTTTGCCATGGTGGGATCGGTGAGTGGCGCGGCTAGCTCTACTGCATGTTATGTGCAAAGAGGATATATATATAGAGACCAATCTTTCCTACGTTCCATCCTCCTCTGCTAAAATGTTCGTGGTCTCTTTTCTATTGTATTCATTGTCTGTGTGAAACAACAACAAGAAACGATGAGGCGAGTTTTTGTTTATGTAACGCACACATGTTTAACAAAAAGAACAATATGACAGCTGTAGCACACACACATGTTTAACAAAAATAGTCCGGTCAAAATAGACAAAAAAATAGTGCTAGGTTTGCAAAAATTCGCATAAAGCTGAAAATTGGTACAGACGTTGGGAACACCATTTCAAATAAACTAAGCAACATCCCAATCGATCCGACTGGTGCGTTAGAAGTTATTCAAGGTCAAAAGGTCAAATAAACGGTTTTTACAATTTTTCTTGTAAACGGTAGGTTTTATCATAAAAATACATGAGACAATGTTGTAGACCATAAAATTATCTACATAACTTGTTTATATCATTTTTTTGTTAGAATAACCATTTCGGAGATATCGTGATTTTAAAACTTGAAGGAGTCACGTTCTATATGATATGCACATATATGCCACATGCATACATTTAGTCCAGTCGACAGGTTGGAAAAAGTGGGTGAAAGGTGGAAAAAGGACGGAAGCTAATGAAACTATCAGATATTGTTGAAGGATAGTTAATAAATATTTTACGAAGTTTTGGACCTCGAGGGCCCTATGGAAAAAGAGAAGGGGGAGGTTGAAGGGGTAACTGCAAAATTTTCGACCTTGCAATGGTTTTTCCTCAGTAACTTATTTTCCTTACGTTCTATAGCAAAAGCATTTCCATTTTATAGTAGAACCTTTGTATATAAAATCTATAGTAATGGAACGTGCAGAATCGACGGTGTCGGCCTCGCGCGCCTCCACACAATTTACTCATTTACAGACTTTGTGTGGACTTTAAGAATGACGAGACTCATGTTGCAGAGAATAGGACAAAATGTAAGATAACACAATTGAGTGCATTGGAATTCTGCATGAGTGGAATTATCTTTTGCGGGTGGGTTTGTGTGTTAGTAGGATTTTATTGTTTTTTTTTTTGGTTTGATGAATTTTGGTGGAAATGTATGGCAGCCATCTTTAATTTGAATTTTTTTGAATTGCTGTGATGGATTTTGTTGGCCTTGAAGAAGAAAGGTATGAAAACGTACATATTTCATGTAGCAGCCATGGTTGCCAATAAATACATTTTTCTAGCAAAATAATAATGTTTGGTGATTTAGGTAATTATTGTAGGGCTTGCACTTTAGTGTATAAATTATAGGTATGCGGTATTTGAGGATTACCTATATAAGGTAAGTATATTAAAAATCGAGGACGTGTCGGTTGAAACAAGAAAAAAAAAATAAAGCACATGAATTCTAGAATTATTAATATATATATGCAACCTACTTTATTTGATTGCCGCTTTTCTTAGTTAACAATCGTTTTACATGATGTGTTGTGTTTGAACTTAATAAGTACCTATTCTGAAATACTAAACACGAGAAATTTCTAAAACTCTTTCTTTTCAAATAATTCTAACCTTCCCTTTCCTAAGGAAAACTAGACTTATGTATGATTTTTACAACGATTGCACAAATGACTATACATAGGTAAAAAGAAATAAAATTTTTACAAATGCATAGGTACGCAAATATTTACCCAGGAAATTACTATTAAAGATAAAAAAAAAACCTTATAAATTTTGCAGAAACCCGTAGAGCTGGCAATCATATCGCAGTACGTTTGAAATTTTTGCAGCAAGATTTTTCACCGTTCTAACATCCATAGCTGAAATTGTTATTGAGTGATTTTTTTTATTGGGAAGTGATTGTGTGAGTGTATTGTGTGGAAATTGAAATTTGGCAAATTCTTGCTAACTGGGCTGGTAATAGATATTTGCACAAAAAAAATGCACGACTGGGTTGCACGAACATGCTCTAATGTCTGAGAATTGTTTATTGGCTGCATAATTTATATTTAAAATTATTTTGCAAATTCTTCTATTTTTCAAATTCAATTAAGAGTTTTCTCAGAAAAATTAAGTAAATTAAATTTCAAAAATTGTTTTTTTGGAAAACTTTTTGAAAACATTTTTCAAAAAAAATTCAAAAACGATAGTCAATAAGTATTCAGCAAATACATTCATATATAATTTTTGAAAAAAATAATGGTCAGTTTTCAAAATATTAACTTTTTTCCAAAAATTTAAAAAATGTTTTAAAAACACATAAAAATATTTTTAAGAAATATCGGTATGCAGTATAAATTGAGCTATCTACACCTTTATATGTGTGAAAAAAGTATCGGTTGAGCCGTTATTGAGATAGTCGAAAGTAAAAAAAACGGTCCTATGGAAAGTATCTTTTTTAGACATTTAAACCTAACGGTTTTATGGCAGGTACCATTATTTTTTGTTTTACAAAAAAAATTAAATTTCGCATCTGTAGGACCTATACCTACAATATGTAAAAAAAACTATACGATATAAAAAAAACTTTTTTTTTCCACGAATGCATAACTTGCCTTATAATACCTATAATCGCAAGTAAAAATATTGAAAATTGCCATAAATATATGATATCAAAATATTTCGAAAATCAAATATATTTTTTTTTAATTATTAAAAATGACTACAATGACTACCTATGTACATATTTATTCAACTGAAAAATATGTATCTACATATTTATATTTTTCAAACCCCGTCGGCATTTAGCTTTTATTTGAAATATAGGTATTATTTTACATTATTAGCATTTGAAACACAAATACTGCTGACAAGTAGAATTGTCTATGCATTTACATACAAACGATTTTCCTTGTATGTATAGGTGGAAAATACAACCAATTCCACTCAGTTTCCAAGCAACAGCTCAACTCAACATTTATTTCATTACTTATGATATGACATTCTAAACAACATTTTCTATTATTCTTGCAACATTCTACTCTTCTTCGCAATTTTCTCTGCCAAGCACATTGACAGCGACATCCAACGTTCAACAATCGCGTAATTTTATACTCATTGACGCCAGTACTATAGTGTCTATATACAAAGGTAGAACGTCAAATTTACTACAATCTTGTTACCAAAGTTGTTGTATGTTAATTCATTACCGAGATTTAGCTCTTTGAAAAACAAGTAATTTTTCAGAATTTGCTAAAAAAAATTCCAAAAAATTCAGCTTATTTCTACTAATAGACGAAAACTAGTGCGAGGTTTTTGTATGACGAGATTTTCTTACTACGATTTGTGCTGTTTAATAGTTTCTAAAAAATGTCGTTTGAAAATCTCGTCATACAAAAACCTCGCACTAGTTTTCGTCTATTAGAAGAAATAAGCTGAATTTTTTGGAATTTTTTTTAGCAAATTCTGAAAAATTACCTGTTTTTCAAAGAGCTAAATCTCGGTAAAGAATTAACATACAACAACTTTGGTACCAACAAGATTGTAGGAAATTTGACGTTCTACTATAAAATGGAAATGCTTTTGCTATAGAACGTAAGGAAAATAAGTTACTGAGGAAAAACCATTGCAAGGTCGAAAATTTTGCAGTTACCCCTTCAACCTCCCCCTTCTCTTTTTCCATAGGGCCCTCGAGGTCCAAAACTTCGTAAAATATTTATTAACTATCCTTCAACAATATCTGATAGTTTCATTAGCTTCCGTCCTTTTTCCACCTTTCACCCACTTTTTCCAACCTGTCGACTGGACTAAATGTATGCATGTGTCATATATGTGCATATCATATAGAACGTGACTCCTTCAAGTTTTAAAATCACGATATCTCCGAAATGGTTATTCTAACAAAAAAATGATATAAACAAGTTATGTAGATAATTTTATGGTCTACAACATTGTCTCATGTATTTTTATGATAAAACCTACCGTTTACAAGAAAAATTGTAAAAACCGTTTATTTGACCTTTTGACCTTGAATAACTTCTAACGCACCAGTCGGATCGATTGGGATGTTGCTTAGTTTATTTGAAATGGTGTTCCCAACGTCTGTACCAATTTTCAGCTTTTTGCGAATTTTTGCAAACCGAAATGTCTATTTTGACCGGACTAAAAGAACAATATGACAGCTGTAGCTTGTTGGCAAAATCAAAACAAGGCACAAGATGGGACTCTTTATACAGGGTGATTCACGAGCGTTGTGCCAAAAAGCCAGAGCGTGTAGGTTAAGTGGAGACAAGAAAAAAATCGTATGGGAGGGGGAGTCTATTCCCCGCCGTTTAGCCGGGAGGGGCAATTTTCTGAAAAATTGACTTATTTTGTAAAAAAAAAATATTAAAAATCAACGGCTTCGTTTACAATACCGTGTTATACCTTTTTCGCCAAAAACTTCTTCTTGCATTTCGTTTTTAAACTAAATTCTTTTAACGAATTGTTTAAAAAATATGAATTTTCAAACTCAAAATTTTGAAAAAAAGTTTGAAAAAATAATTTTAAAACTAATTTTTTTCAAAACTTTACGTACTTAAGTACAATTTTTCTTCTCAGAATTCAATGCTCCAATTAATCTTTAATCCAACACTGGAAACCGTATGGCTCTACAACTTTTTGTTGCCAAGGTATTCAAAAATAACCGAACCTACTTCTTCACAAAAACAAGAAAACCTAGCCTTACGGGATGGCACAAGTGATCATTTAGCCAATTTTTTCGTGTTTTTGTGAAGAAGTAGGTTCGGTTATTTTTGAATTTATTATAGTCATTATATTTTTTCCTGTCTGTTAAAGAAGAACGCCAACAACATACAAACAAATTGCCAAAAATTATGGGCCCAAAGAATATATTTAAAAAAGGTGTTCCGCTTTTGAGTAATTAAAACACACCTACTTAAGGCATGCATTTTTGTGAGGAACATTTGGAACCAAACAGTATGTCAAAAATGAACTCATGCTGGAAAGGAGTAATCAACATTCTGTTGCAAATGTAGGTACTGTGGTTCTCTTTCATGTTTAAAATTCTGTTTTGGGAAAATTAAGGAGCTCGCGTTTTAAATATACTTACTTTTTAACTTTGAACTTTGGCTCTTTGGATAACTTCTGGCTGAGATCACGGACCAATAAGATACAGACTGCCAACTCATTGTATGGTCTCTCGTTTTGCCTACAAGCTGAAAATCAGCTGATATGCCATTTATTTTGAGAGTGTGATGTTCTCCTTTGCTTTTTGAATGGGATGGGAGCAGTAAACACACCAACAAAATAAATGGCATACGCAGGGATGGTTGGCGTCACAAAATGCACAGGCAGAGATGTACATGTATTCACAGGCACGAAAAAATATTTCGAGGATGTTTCAGGCAAGAGGAGTGTACGAGTCTGTCTGTACTGGTCTGTGGCTGAGGTACTTGACTAGCACATAGAGTCTTCTGGAAACTGACTACGAACAATGGTGTAGTTGCAGCAGTAGCACACAGCAATGTAAAAGTTAAATGTACGTAAATTGTATTGCACGGCCACAATGTGAAGTAGCAGCTGCAGCATAGAGAGTAGCTGAAGTACAAGTCGACGCAACTCCAACTCCACAAACGTGCTGCCCTGCAAAACAATAACAAACCAAAATGGCAGACATGATTTTTAACTGAGTTCAGTGCTGCACATTGTATTCGTGTATGCTGCTTTGTGAGCTAGTTTTTTTGACATTTACTTTGACATTGCTACGTATGCTACTGCTGCTACTACACCATTGTACGCAGCCAGTAAATGTGAAAGTTTTTATGTTTCAAGACTCATGATTTCGGAGCCATGGTTTCGCTTTTCTGAATTCGTTTTGCGTTCAAAATTACGGAAGTTGCTACGAAATTCTTAAAATATTGCAACAACTGTGTGGATATCACAAAAAAGCCAGACACTTTTCAAACGACTTCTCGCACAAAGCACTTTGAAGCTTATATTGCTTTCCTGACATACTCGTATAAGAGCAACTAAGAACGGTCAATTCAAAAGTAACACCACTTTTTGGCAGAAGTGCTTCGAAAAATAAAGAAAACCAATAGCCGAAGACGAATCATTTTCCACCGCAATAATGTAAGCTCGGACATATTGGATCGACTGACGCCTGAACAACGCATGCAAATTGTGCATGTTTATTTCGAAAAACATGGATCTGTTCGTGAAACGCATCGCACAGCAAATGGATTCCATTTCAGTTTCAGAGTTTCAGAAACTATTATGCTTTCAGGTTTTGTAATGCTTTCTCCGTTTAATTCGTCATTTTTACTTGCGATTATAGGTGGTAAGTACTATAGGCAAGTTATGCATTCGTCGAAAAAAAAGTTTTGAGATAACAATCAAACATGACATTACGATGATAGCGAAGACGAAAAAAGATGGTCTAAGAATTCTGTCCCTCTGTATGTCTGTCTGTCTGTCTGTATGTATAGATACCTACAGCCCAAACGGGTGGGCCTAATTGCTTCAAACTTGGTATATAGAGTTTTTTAGGTATTGTACAGAAGGGAAATTGAATTTTTTTTTTTAGCTCAAAAAATAACGGTACCTGCCATACAACCGTTACGTTAAAGCTTATTTTTCTCAAAAACGGCTCTAACGATTTCGATTTAAAAAAATCAGTGTTGCTTTTTAAATACGACCAATCATATGGCTGGAAAAAAGTCTTAAAAAATGGCTAAGAACGGTACTTTCCATAGGACCGTTTTTTTTTTTTTTTTGCTTTCGACTATCTCGAAAACGACTCAACCGATTCTTTCGAAATTTCACACACATATAGCTGTAGGTAGCTCAATTTGTATTGATTACCAATATTTTTGAAAAATATTTTTTTGTATTTTTAAGGTACGTTCATTCGAGTGAAGCTTATTTTTGGTTTAATGGCTACGTCAATAAGCAAAGCTGCCGATTATGATGGAGTGTAGACAATTCTAAAGTATAATTTTTGAGATGGTGGCCGCCGTAACAGATAACAGTCAATAGAGACCGTTATAGAGCCATGATCAATAACTTTTTCGTTCCAGAATTGAATTGATGTGGGTGAGGTGTGGTTTAAACAAGACATTGCAACATGTCACACAGCAAGTGCCACAATTTATTTGTCTAAGGTAACGTTTAATAACGTTTTGGACCTTTGAGTATCGTACGTGAAGTGTAGTTAGTCTACACTACACCAAAAAGCCAGAGACGATTGACGAGACGACTTTTAAAGCAAATTACGCCCCGTTATTGCCGATAAATGACTCCAACAGTTGCAAAAATTGGTGGAAAATTGGAGTACATCCGAGGAAGCCGCGTTACCACATATTCCAGAAATCATATGAAAATGAATCTTTTAAATATATTGAATTTTGATTTCATTATATACCTATTATAGTTCTATACCTTTAAAAAACAAACTTTATATTATGAACTTATTGGTCATGAGTCATGACTCTGTTTCCATGTATTCTAAACAAGATTAAACAAAAAATTCGCTGTAGTTCATTAGAAGTTTTAATGATCTCTAGCATCAGCCTGCTGTTTACAAAGCCAAAATCAACACCTAATGTCCTTTAACATCCGTTTTGTAGGCGTTATTTCCAAGACTCAAAAACTTACAAGTATCTACAAACAAACATAACAATCACAAGAAATCCAATATCATTGACCACTCGCTTTCCCTAAACCAACACGTAACTGTGTTCTTTATCCTTTTTCTTTTGACAAAAATCCCAAACTCCTAGATAGGCTCCAACATATCCAATTTCAATATAAATGTCCCACTTCCTGCCCTTTAAAACACCAAAGTATGTTCTGTTCAATATACGTATAGTATAAGAAAAATGTCGAACGAAATTCCAATTAAGATGTTTCCAAACTAATTCTCTTCATACTACATACATGATGGTGGTCTTCACTCCTAGTTCAGTTCGACCACAACAAAGGAAGCCTTAAAGGCGGGTTTTCTAAAGCTAAACAATTATTGCATCGTGATTCAGTTGTTAGTCAACACGGTGTGTGACAAGCCAAAGGACGACGTGCACGCACGTCCCCACAGAACAACTTGCACAATATAAACGTAACCGTATACAGATATACCTATACGTACATATGTATGCGACTTACCTGCATTCTCGATCCTCTTTGCATAAATCAGCCACAACGTGACATGCTGGTGGTGGATGGTAAAATATTCCATTTGAATTCTGCAGATTTATGCTATCGGGCGGTCTTTGGGCACACACTGGATGCAGCTTTTCCTGGGCAATCATGCACATGTCGTGGCGATTCGCTGTTTTTCTAAATGAAAAGGAAACAAAATTCGAATTGAAAAGTGTGTTTGTTACCTTAAAGGATATTAAAGTCAAAGGATTATGAGGACATTCAGAAAAAAAAGTGTTTAGATTATATGAAAATCATAGTTGGAATCATCGAACAGTGAATTTTTACCAGAATTCCTACTTCCATTGAATGGGGAAGGTTCTTTTTTGACAACATTTTGGTTTAGAGAGATTTAGGTTAAGATAATGCTTCTTAACATTCTTCATAGCTTCATAGTTCGGAGCAAAGAGCAAATACAAATCTCGATACTGACTTCTACTAAAAAAAAAAAAAAAATTGTTGGCACAACAGCTCCAAGCGGGGCCGGGGCCTGTAACTTACACTCTCAACGATTACTGTGTGTGCGTTGATATTCTGCAGGAATGGAAGGGACCTACAATTTACCGCCGAATCCAAACGGCTAACAGAGAAGCACTGTGCATGACATTAATTACTCTTGGAGGATTTGTCACTTCCTCGCAAGAGGCAGTACCCCGTAAAATAACTTTTTTGGTGGAGTCGTCAGGGATCGAACCCAGAACCTTCGGCGTGGTAGTCCGACAAACTAACCGCTACGCCACGGGGTACTACTGACTTCAACTATTTTGATTAAAATCTCTTGGCTGGAATTTGCAGGGAAGTATTTCAGAAACATTTTATATTGCAACAGCAAATCTTATTACATTTCAGACTTTCTCTTGAAGCACTTAATCGATTTCGATGAAAATTTAAATTCGCATGGAGAAAGCATTTCAAAAATTTTTTTTTTTAGATTTCCTTAAATTAAGGAATGGACAACAAGTTGTGGAATGAAGCAGTTGGAGGGGCAATGGAGGAAGTTTTTTTCCCTCTTTGCTTGAATGTCTGTACCTGTACCAAGCTTGGTTCAAAGCGCTTCATTAATACTCGTGCCTTCGATGGGTAAGCAAGTCAATCGGAAAGAAGATATTAGTTATGGACAAAATTGAGTTTTGTGCAATGATATACCATCACTAGGCAATAATTGTCTATGAAAAGTTGTCATCTGCTTACGAGGACTCTTACCCTTAATTATAAGTAGCATTGTCCTCAAACTAGGCTGAGAGTCGACGACTTCTTTAAACACCGTTGAAAAGTCGAGGAACTTGTTCTCGATGATTCCCAGTTAAAGAAGAAAGAACTTGCGAAAATGGTTAAGTCATATTGAGTATACTCTCCACGATCACCTAGGCATGTCTAAGGTCAGCGCAAGATTGGTTCCAAGAAAGCTTTCTGCGGTTTAAAAACGGCGCGGCGGAGAGTGAAGATCTCGGGTGAGCTATCGGAAGCATTCTGGAATAATGGGCCGGCCGAACGAAACTTGGGTTCAGCAGGACTCAATGCAGGGGCTAAAAAAAAAGCGAATCATTCCCTACGAAATTCAAGGCTTTAATTTTTTTTGGGATTCAGTACGGATTAAGCTAATCGATCACAAGGAAAATTGAAAGAAAACGTAATAAAGGAGAGGAAATTGGACCAAATATGTTCTGATTTTGAACGACAACGCTCCAGTTAAGCAAAGCCATGTTGCCCCAAACTTCCTTAAGAAATTTGAGTCTGGAATATTGAATTACCAACCTTATAGTCTCGAACTTGAACCATCTTACTATTTGTTCCTAAGATTTAAAAAAAAAAGAGCGGAAAAAGAAGAGAGAAACAAAATTTACTGACAATGAATTTTGAAGTGAAACTTGTTCAGAATGGTATTTGAAACATGATGAAACGGAAATACGTCACGATAGAAAAACAATCACATTAATATATTGGACTAGGCTAGCGCGGTGAGGAAATGAAATAGAATCAATTTTGCAGTATTTTATATTCTAGGTCTCCTATTTGTGCTATGTGGTTAAAGACTTCAAAAAAAGCAAAGCGATTAGGCCAGACGAGATACCTTCTGAAGTTTAGAAAAATATGGGCGATATCGGGCATCGGGGTAAGAAGGCTAGTAGCTCTTATCTCCACGCTTCAAAGAGGTAATTGAATTTTTTTTTTTTGTATTAAATCACTAAGAGCATATTTTTGGACAGAGGAGAAACGATGGAAGGATACATTTTGTGCACTGCTTAATGATGACCACAGCCCAGATTTGAATTCGCAAGTGAACAACATGAGTTGGTCTTCTAGGGGAATTGACATGAGCCCCCAACAAGTACAAAGAAATAAAATCGTCTATCTTCTAAAGGCAAACAAAGCAGCTGTTGTTGATGGTATTCCTTTTAAATTCCTTAAAAGAGACCCTAAAGCAGCATCCTGCACTTTGCTGAACTACTACCAGGCGGTCCGTTTTTCCGAAGTTAGTGACAACCATTGTTTTCGAGAGGGTTAAGTCCTGGAACGGATCTACGCTGAGCAGATATCTTGAGCGTTTTAGCAGAAAATTGAATTGAATTTAATTGAATTGAACAGTCACCGTTGTACCTCATTTTGGAGATTTCGATAGAGAGGTATCACTGTGACTAATCCATGGCTAAAGGATCAACACGCTAGTGTGACCAAGCTAATGACCATGGGCCAAAGCCCACAACAAGAGGAGGATAGGCAACTTAATTACCTATCTAGGCAGATGTTATAGCACTCGTTGAAAAAAAGAAAAAGGAATCCATTAAAACCAAGTTGAAAGTCTTCAAATTCAATTTTGCAGGCGGAGACCAAGGAACACGGCACAAAGGGGAGACCTAGCCTAAAATAATTGTATCTCATTCTTCCATCCTTAATATTCAAGTGTGTGCCTCTTTGTCGTGACGCATTTTCGTTTCATCGAGTCTTAAATCAAAACGATGCTAAGGAAGTTTTACTTCAAAAGATTCATAACTTTACTTCAATTTTCCATTCATCATCTGTATGGAAGCTTAATTACCGAAACCTCAAAAAAAAAAACGACTCAATTTTATAAGAATTGCAAATAAATTTACTTTCTGTATTAGCACCAAACTGCACGTATCGGTTTCGAAAGAGCGAGAAATGTGGCTCATCGATGAAGAAAGTGTTGTTCGAAAAATCGGTGTTTATTGAATATTGTTCCAACTCCTGCTTTTGTAGTAAATTTCAACAATTTTAATTCGTTGTTCAATTGTTAAGCCATCCATTTTCGTAAATGGCAAACATTCAACTAATATTATGACACTTCAGATGACAGCTGAGTTTGACAGGTGGTGTCAAATGCCAACGCTTTAAACTTACAACCACGAAATGAATGACCCTATAATGACTTCAAGGCTTAAAATATCTTTAAAAATATTTTCTGAACTATATATTTTTTAAATCTAATCATTTGCTCGAAAATATGTTCATTGTTCAGACGAACCATTGATTTCAACTTCAATTATCATTTTAAAGTACCTACCTACGATTTTTATGAGAGAGCAAGCAAATTATTCTCAAACTATAAATCAAACTAAAAAAAAAAAACTACTCGAACCTAATTATTTTCTATCTATCTCTGATGAAGTATAAAACAAATACAAAAAAAAACCAATCACCAAGCCGAACCCCTTCAGCTTTAGATTACGAACAAAAATTGTGTCGATTCGAAAGTACTTTTCTGCAGAGCACACTCTTGTCCCATTCGTTGGCAATTGCTACAAAAACCAACACAGTACTCAAATCATCAAAATCAACTTTTTGTTAGATACTCGTCTCATTGAAGTCAAACAAAAAATTGAAAACAACAACTGGAAATCGGAAAATCAGAAAATCGAAAAATCTGAAAATCGGAAAATCAGAAAATCAGAAAATCAGAAATTCTGGAAAACTGAAAACAACCCTAAGCGCCTATCGAAACGGAAGCCACATCGCACATCGCATCGACTCGACAAGAGTCAAACCTCTCAACTCAACTCGACAATATTATACCTAGAAATTGTATGAAGCCCTCTGAAATGGATTAAGTGTTCTCCAAAAATATTAAACTACATAGATACTCACTTGCAGAGACAAAATGCAATATCCAGATTGAGGTCCTCGTGCGGACCCTTATAGAAGGCTTGCAATGAATTCATGCACGCATTCCGATTACATCGATGCATTTCACAATGCATTAGCATAGGCTGCAGGGATGTCGAGCAGGACGGATCCTCCCTGCATGTATCCAATGCCGTGTGACAGGTACTCTGGAAAGGAAGAGAACAAGAAGAAAAAGCCCGCATAAAAAGATAGATACAATAACGAGACGAGAATTGTGACGAGAGATTTTAACAAAACTGAGAGTGGCCTCTGCTTACTCTGCTATACAACAACTGTTATACGAAGAATAAAAGTGTCCTTAAGGTGCATTGCGTCAAGGACCACCCCATCCATCACGCATCCTTTATATGCACCATTATTGAGTGGGGAATACTTATAGCACTCAACAATAGTGTATAGTTTGTAGCTGTAGTAGTTGTTGTTGGTGGAGTGCACCAGGGCCCCACTCTGATTTATTCCATCATTGTTCACTCACCTGAAAATGTTGCTTAATTATTTCCGATGAGAGGTCCGCTTCGACGTCCTGGCCACCTGCGTGCGTGTGTGTGAGGTTTTGTGTTTTTTTTTTTTTTTATTCATTTTTGGTAGAATTTTTTTTTGTCCACATAGTGATGGAGAATTGATTTTTTGTTTTTTATTTTCAGTTTCAGTTTTTTGTTTCAATAATGACACGAGATTTCAAATCCAATTTAGAGTGTGATTTTTATTTTAGATTTTGTTTTTTGTCCGCGTTGTAGTAGATGTGAGACGAAGAATTTCGATAGACCAATGAAAAGATAGAGATACAAAAGAGCGAAATTTGTTTTTTGTCTTGAGTGTATTGAGTAACAGTGAATGGAAAAAGTTTTATTAAATTTATTTTATATAAGAAAATTTTGGTTATTTATAAGATACCTTATAAACCTAACCTATACACCAGAGGTAACCTAGAAGTCTATTTTTCTCGGAAAAGATTTTGTATCTTTTTGCTTTAAACTTAAATTATATTTGAATGCTTAAAACTTTAGTGGTAACCAGTTTTATAGTGAACTTAATTAATATTCAACGAGTTCCGGGGAACTCAATGGCGTAGGGATTTAAAATGATTTCAGCTTTATTTGTTTTGTATGGAATTTTCTCAGAATGCATGTAAAATTGGAATTTCCTAAAGTCTTTTGATTTCACATGCATAGTACACCAGAAACATGCTTCTATGAACATGTTTCTTTGTTATCAAAGAAAATGCTTCCCGTAATTTTAGGAAATAAAATGGCACATGTTTTAGTGTTTTAAAATCCAATGCTTCAAAGTTTAAAGATACTGCTTAAATTTAAGATTTTCAGTTTTTAAATCTTGTTTTATCTCATAAAACAAAATCTCATCGCCACTGCCAATTTTTATTGGATAGGAGTTTGCAAATCACAATAAGAGAAACAATTAGTAAGGTTAGGCAATCTACATACTTAAAATTAAGTCTGAAACAATGCTCGAGGGTAAATTGGTAGGCATATGGATGAATGCAATTGGCTGTCTAGCTGAAGCATTGGTCATTGACGATGTTCAAGAGTCATTTTACTGGAAACAAATAATGAAAACCTGAAAGTACTTCCGTTAGTAAAACAAAAGACCCTTGCTTAAGATGAACAAGAGAATTGGTGATAGAATGGAGCCTTGTGGCACACCACCATTTATCTTGTGAATATCTGGAAGAATAGACTGAAAGTTTTCCAAAACAACGCGAATGGATATTTTTTATCCATCGAAAAAGGAGCTCATTTATACAAAATGTGTGCATTTTTGATAAGATAAACTGGTGCAAAAATCTGTCAAATGCTTTTGAACATTTTACATCTCGGGTCGATATTCTGCTTATAACTAAAGAAGCAATTCTTTTATAAAAAAAAAAAGTAAAAATATTCCGAATTTGCTTATATGGTTCCTGTTTAGTAATCTTATAAGCTCATGGTCTTATGAATGTCATTCATTCGGCAAATATACATATTTATAAAAAAAAAAAAAAACTTTGTTACCATGATCCGCTGATAGGCGTGTGTGTTCCAACTTTCAACACAGCACGATTCTTCATGTTTTTATTACTGGAGCCATTTTATAGGAGTTCGCAGTTCGCACCTTAACATTCCGTTAATAAAAATTATTAATTTTGACCTCGAAAGTACTAAAATTTGCATTTACTGATTTCATATCTTTTTTTTTAACTAACATAATTTTTGTGGGTAAAAGTTTCAGCGAAAGTAAAATATAAATAAATAGCTCAAAATTTTACATAACGATTTAAAAAAAAATTCGGATAAGAGTTTCTGTTGTTGGTTTTTTTTTTTTTTGTATTTTCAGATTAAATTAACATGGAAGTTGTATTTTTTTACACCAAAAAAAGAAGAACATTTTCACCAGAAAGAAGAAATTTAACGAAAGAAAACGCCCACCAACTTTTAAAAAAAGCAGATATTTTGACGTGAGAATTTTCGATTGAAAATTGGGTTGCTTTTTCGATATAAAGTCAAAATTTGGTGAAAAACTAAATACTTGTTTATTTGTATAGTCTGTGACATAAAAAGTTAAGTTTTCACCAAATTTCGTCAATTTTTTTTTGGATATGATACAAATAAAATACCAAAAATTTGGTTATTTGAATGTTGCTCATACATTTTAAGGTTATGTATAAAAAGTGTAAACATAAAAGTTGTAGACCTGTAGTTTTTCCGGAAATCCAGATATACCGTTTTTTACCCTAAAAATTTCTTAGAGCCTCCCCCTACCCTCGTTTACACTTCCCGACCTCAGATCCTTCCAATGGGTTTTATCCTACTATAATTTTTTTGTTTGGTTTCAAAAATTACCGACCCTGGTCTATAGACCAATAAGTCCATTATTCTTAATTGATCAATAAATTCCAAGAAAGTCCCCCACACACACACAGTCCCCTGATTTAGTTAATTTTCATACTAATAGCTCCAAAGCCGAAGCTTTGTCTCTCGTTCCGTCTCTCGCAACACTATAGCGCGTTCCAGGTGAAAGTTCTGTTGATCAAAGAGGTTCGATATTGGATCAACGAAAATCAACGAAAACGTGATGTCCACATCGGATATCTGCATCTTCTCATATACCATAGAAGCTCTTAAATCACTCAATTTTTTTTTTTCTACAAACAAAGTTTGAAACACACAGTATTTAAAAAGTCTTCAAAGCCCATGTTTCGTGGTGGATAACCCACGATCATGTGATTTGACACCATTGGACTTCTTTACTTTGAGGTTTTTAAAAGAAAAAGTGTGAGTCAATAAGATAAGTACAATTCAAGAACTAAAGGATGAGATACTTAGTTCTGCACATTAACGACATTGAACCTCAAGTATTTCTCAGCGTCATTGATCCATCGGATTTATTTTGGAAAGAAACAAATGGAAGCTAGTGTCAAAACCGAGCAAAACGTTTACTTCCGTTCTGTCATATGAACGCGTTTTATAATGGACGAAGAGGACGTCGAAAAAACGGTGACACGCCTCAATATTCACGGACAAAATATCCGCAGGTAAAATATCCGCATACACCCAAACTTGCACCTACTCCAAGTCCTATAGTGTACCCAAGTAGGGGGGTTGCAGTTCTTACATTGTTAAAACACCGTAATGCTGGGCACTAGCACTGTATTTATGAATCTTTATATTTGTATGCGGATATTATGTCGCGGATATTATGTTGCGGATATTTTGTCGCGGATGTTTTGTCCGCGGATATTGAGGCATGCAGCCGAAAAAACATGTACAGGATGGGCGATCTTGAGCCAGAATCGAGCTTTTACTCACCAAATTCCCAAATCGTGTTATCAGCCGTCTTGGCGATATATTAATTGGTCGCCTTCGAGCTCCGACTTGACCCCTTTGGGCTTTTTTATGTGATTCCGCAAGATTCTGTTCATTATTATTGTTCAACCAAAAGTTTTGCCTTGTCAGGGTGGGAAAGCTTACGTCTGATTTTTCAGTCCTCTAGATACCTAATGAATCAGACAACCAAATCAACCCAAAGAATACACACTGTTGCCGATGTAATAGTTGAAGGAATTGAGTTGAAACGTTTTGATAAGTTTAGATAAGGTTAGGAAAGTTTAACCCTGACCTCTCAACCAAGTCGGGAGATCGGGCAACTAGACTTTCCATTAAAAAGGTGTTTAAGGGTGAAATTATTTTTACCTTGTTGAACAAGTTGTTATATGTGGTGTGACCTGGAGAGGTTTTGGGTTTGTTTCTTGGTTCGAATCTCCAAGCTGCATGAGAAGCTGGGTTATCGGATAACGGGGTCCAACCTTATACTAAGAAACAACACTTTGAATGAGTTGTTTGTTGTGTGTTATTGTACAAAGGTGGGCGTATTTGACCATTGGCTTCTACCTTGGCAAGAGATAGGCCCTCCTGGGTGGTGAAGTTCTGGTGTTTCACGACACTGGAATTTGTCACCTTCGACTATCTTTGAGGTAGGCCACCTTGTGGAAGCATCGTTGTGGCTGTGGTTAACCGATTAATTTGATTCTATTATATAAAAAGGTTTGCCGTGGAATTTAAGGCTTAATTGCTAGGTGTCCATGAAAAGCTTTTTTTCATATTGTTCAACCAAAAAATTCGAAAGTTAAGAGTGAATTCCGAAAATTTGGAAACTCAGTGCCCCATACCGCGAGCTAACAATTTAAAACCCGCCAACGGTGGCGTGAATAACGGGCCCATATGAACTAAATTGAAACCCGGTCTGGAAGGCAGTGGGTCATCAATGACGGCTTTAATTCATTCTTAGAGCAAAAAGTTAAAAACCTCTTTTTTCCGAATCTTAGTGCAGTTTTAAAATTAAATCGTTCAGCAGTAATTTTTTTTATGGAATAAGAGTGGGGAAACATATTTCGTTATTACTATTTTAAATTTTGAAGTTCTAAGAAAATACCCCTTCTATTCCATTTCGGCATTTGTTTTATAACCTTGCTGTTTATTAATTAAATGCTTTATTGAGAGGAAATATTAAACAGAGGTGATATACCTCTGATATTTTTCGAGAGAAGAAAAACCCAACATTTTTAAATGGATCAGCAATATCCGAATTCCCGAGAAATTCGTGTTATGTTTTTCCTATTTTGAATAATTCATTTTAATTATGAAGAAAATCTCAATCGGGTTCATCCAAAATCACACATGCAAATGTTATACACAAAATTGTTATCCGAATATTAAATTCTACATCTGATATCTATTTTGACCTATAAACATCCAATTTGTAAAATAAATGTATAAATCCCTCTTAGGCATATCGAAACCATAATTAAAATATCATCTAAAATGGTTTACACAGTAATTCTATTCAATTTCACCTGATTTATTATGAAAATGGAAACCATATACACATACAAACAAATAATGTAGCTAGGCTATACAATAAACCACTTTAATCCTTTTACCTCGCGAAATAAACAATAGAATATTGAAATATATTCATATCCCCTAAAAACAAGTTTCCAATAATGTTTTAAGCATACACAACATAAATTTATAATATTTTTGTATTAACTTACATTTTTAATTTAGAATAAAATTTCAAAACATGTACCAACAAAAAAAAAAATCCCTCATTTATATATTCAAAATGGAACATTTCGAAGTTATAGATTTTTTTGACCGCATTTTTGGTAGTAATTGCGTTCTATTTTGAAGTAAATCCCCCCACGCAAACCTGACGACACAATAAAATTAAAACACAAGCAAAAAATATATATGTATAAGGGAAATCAAAATAAAATGATTCATTTAAATTAAAAATTAAATTATTATATATTATTTATATAATGTTATGCGCAAGTATAAAATAAAAAAAAAATATTTAATGTTAAAGAGTGTTAGTGCGAGAGTTAATAAACCAAACAAACTGCAACTGTTATCAATTAAAATGTACAATAATAATTATTGAACTATCTATATATATTATAATTATATACAATTTATGTATCTTTTATACTACAAAACTCACAAACGGCGGCGGAGTGTTTCGTGTTTGTACTGTACAGAGAAAATGTATGCATTTCCGGCTGAACAGCCAGAGCCCACTATTGCCAATTAATTATAATAAAAAAAATAAATAAATAAATAGAAACAACTATTAAAATATATAGCTCACTCACACACGAGAAGTTCAATTTGCGTTAAATTTTTGGGTTTTGTCTTTTTTATAAGCTTCGGGTTATCAAACAGGATAATCGGAAAAATCTTTACTCACTACCTGGAGGGATGTTTATTTATTTATTTTTTATTTAATAGTCCTTCGCTTTATGTTTTTTTTTTTTAAATAAAATTTTTTCAGTTAATGTTTTACATTAACTTCGTGGGGAGTAAAATTCCCCAGAGGGCAATTATTTAATTGAAATGAATTTTGCGGTAGGCTTGAACCTAATTTATTGTTTTATTAAAATTTTTTTGAATTTATTATAAACCACAGCTGCAGTGATGTAATTATTGCAAATTAATAAAGTAAATAATTGAAATGGGATGAGAATATTAATCAATATCGATTGTTGCTTTAAAAATTAACAAAATAAAGGTATTGGAACGTCCCTATTGCATAAATAAATTCATAAAAATAAAATAAAATGAGGCCATGAGCGAATAAAATAAAACTTACAAATATAAACAAAAGTTTGCGAAAGAATAAGTTTTTTTGTATTGTTTTGGATTAAAAAAAAATAAAATTAAAAAAAAAATCAAAAACAACAATGAAAATGATTTTTTTGTATAATTTTGTGTGCAAAGGAAAAATTTTTAAAACCAGCGTGCTTAATTTTTTTTTTTTCTGAATAGTTAACAGGAAAAATATTAAAAAGAAATTAACAAAGCAAATCTGTTATAATAATAATAATAATTTTTTTTAATCTTAAGTTGGAATGGAACTTTAATTTAATTTTTTGTTTTTATATAAAATTGCGAACAACGAACATTTAAGGAAAAAATCTTTTTTGTTAAAAAACCTGGGGAAAATTAAATTATATATAAAAAAACGTTATATAAAAATTTTATCGAATTTATTTATGATTTTTTATTTTAATTAAAAATTTGGTCAAATTTTATTTGATTCTAACTTTCTTAAAGAAAACTAAAAAAAAATTAAAAATATTTTATTTAAATTTTGCATTTAAGAAAAACATACTTTGGTAAGCATTTGAGCTGCCATCAATGACGATGCTTTCTCCGTTGGCTGCCGTTGGCGAGGTACTCCGTTGGAAATCACTCACATTAAAAGGATATGTTATGACACCATGATGTTGACTTGAATAATGTGTACTAGCGGGTGCTATAAGGGGTGTATCGATGAGAGCCATATTATCTTCAAATACCCGCTGATGATAGCTTTCATCCATTCCCATTATTCTTACTGTAATAGAATGTTATTGATTTGTTTTTTTTTTTTTTTTTTTTTTATTTATAAAAATTATAACAAATAAAAAAAAATTTATTAACCAACATTGAAGAACGTCAGTATCCTATTTTGGCTATGGAATTTAATTTAGTTTTTTTTTTATTAGGAATTGTTTTTTATATAAGGAGTTAAATTATGTAATTTTAATCTAAACTTTCATCAACTAAATGTAATAACTCTAACTCGCTCTAAGATTGATACAAGCTTTTATTTGGAATCAAAAATATCCTTAATTTATAAAAGTTGTTCAGGCTTTTCTGTAGTGTTTTAAATCTTTGGAAACTTAAGAAATTTGTATGATTGATGTTTAAAAGTTGTAAAAAATTAAACGAAATAGGTTTATGTTTTTAAGGATAATGCGTCTAGAATCCAAATTTATAACTTGGGTACTCGGATAAGACATTATTTCGTCATTTTAATTATACTTCCCCAAATAAATACTTTCATAATACCGAATAATTTGGACTGAAAAAATTAATCTTCATAAAATATAAGCCCAGGTCTTATGTTATTAAAAAAAATACTTACTTAATATCGAGTTTGAATTTCTTAACAAACCATCATAATGTCAACATGCATACATACTAAAAAATAAATTGCAAAACCTGTCACCTGTATTGAAATTATTTTCAACCCACAAACCTACATACATACATTTGGTCCTTCCATATTAACTGAAATACGAAAACTAACAAATATAATAAATGCAAGTGTTTGCTTCTTTGTTAGTTTTTCACGCCTTAACTACTCATCCGAACATAATCAAAACTTGTATACACACTTTGAAGGATATAAAAAGGACATAGGGTACGTTTATTCTTGAAGAAAATACTTTTAAAAGGGATAGATTATAATATTATTCAAATGTTTGTGTACACTCCTTAAAGTATGCAATTTTTTTTTTAAATTCGGATCAGATGCCTATATAATACACCTTGCTATGGTTGAATTTTTTTTGCTGTGGCGTAGGATAGTTATAATAATTTATAGTACTGTTCCTGGGAGATTAGTTCACGCGCTTAGCAGCAGGTTAAATAATTCAGAATACTAATTTTTTTTTTGAAAAATTGTGTACAAACCGAATAACTTATTAATCCAGTACTTTTTTTACTTGCGATTATAGGTACTATAAGGCAAGTTATGGATTCGTGCAGAAAAAAAATTTCGAGATAACAATCACACATGACATTACGATGATGGAGAAGTCGAAAAAAGTGGGTCTGGGAATTCCGTCCGTCTGTCTGTCTGTCTGTCTGTCTGTTCGCGCTTCTAGAGCCTGAACGGATGGGCCGATTTGCTTCAAATTTGGTATCTAGGATTGATTTGGCCGTCCCTCGGAACGTATTTTTACTTGCGATTATAGGTACTATAAGGCAAGTTATGCATTCGTCGAAAAAAAAAGTTTTGAGATAACAATCAAACATGACATTACGATGATAGCGAAGACAAAAAAGATGGTCTAAAAATTCTGTCCGTCTGTATGTCTGTCTGTCTGTCTGTCTGTCTGTCTGTCTGTCTGTCTGTCTGTCTGTCTGTCTGTCTGTCTGTATGTATAGACACCTACAGCCCAAACGGGTGAGCCGAATTGCATCAAACTTGGTATATAGAGTTTTTTAGATATTGTACAGAGGGGAAATTGAAATTTTTTTTTTAGCTCAAAAAATAACGGTACCTGCCATACAACCGTTACGTTAAAGCTTATTTTTCTCAAAAACGGCTCTAACGATTTCGATTTAAAAAAATCAGTGTTGCTTTTTAGGTACGACCAATCATATGGCTGAAAAAAAAGTTTTAAAAAATGGCTAAGAACGGTACTTTCCATAGGACCGTTTTTTTTGCTTTCGACTATCTCGAAAACGACTCAACCGATTCTTTCGAAATTTTACACAAATATAGCTGTAGGTAGCTCAATTTGTTTTGCATACCAATATTTTTGAAAAATATTTTTTTGTATTTTTAAAATCATTTTTTAAAAAAAAATTTAAAAAATTAATATTTTGAGAACTGCTTATCAAATTTTTTTGTTAAAATTTTAAATAAATGTATTTGCTGAATACCTATGAACTGGCGTTTTTGAATTTTTTTTGAAAATTTTTTTCAAAAAGTTTTTCAAAAAAAACTTTTTTTCTCAAAAACCGCTCCACAGATTTTTATAAATTTATTCTCATAAATTCAGATTTATCCAAGAAATAAAATGGCGTACTCCTTTTTCAGCTCAAATTAGTTTAAGTATTTATTTAAGAATTTTGAAAATTTTATTTTTATCAAAATCTCAAGTCTTAAACCATTGTCACTCATTAGAGCAAGTTCGTGCGACCCAGTCGTGCATTTTATTTATTTTTTGCTCTAGGCCCAAAAATAACGGCACCTGCCATACAATCGTGAAGAAAAAAATTGATTTTCTCAAAAACGGCTCTAACGATTTTGATAAAACTTTCAGGATGCTATTTTTGTAAAACAATCTATCTTTTGGTTGGAAAATATTTTTCAAAATTTGTCTTATAACGGTACCTCTCATAGAACCAGTATTTTCAAATCAAATTTTCTCGTAAGCTATACATTCGATTTCAATAAAATTTTGGCCACAGGAAGTCATTTATAATTTTATTAATATGGCATTTCAAATTTTTCAAAAACTTTTTTTTTTGATTTTTTATAATTTTTTCAAAATTTTTTTTGGTTTTCGAAATATGTTATAAACGGGTATATTGATTTTTTTTTAAATTATTTTTTCAAATGTAAACTACAGATTGCCATATATTTGCATACCCAAATAAATTTCAAAATATTTTTTGGAAAAGTTTTTGAAAAATAACCTTTTAAAAAAAAAACTGGTCGAACGATTTTCAATATTTTTTTTTCCTAGATTTACGTATAGCTTCGAAATTTTATTGCATACTTAGTTTTTCCGAGAAAACTCTTAAACTAATTTAAAAAATAAAAGAATTTTCGAAATTATTTAAATTTTTTTTAAATCCATATATGCAGCCACTAAGCAATAATTGCTTATCATAAGAGCAAGTTCGTGCGACCCAGTCGTGCATTTTATTTCTTATTGTATATAGTCACGTAAAACATAGGTTTTTCTAAGAAATTGTTTTTTGTTGTTTTACATTTATATTTTAGCATTCAATTTCCTGTTTTGGACTGAAAATCAATAAGAAAATTAGATTTTGACAACAAACTAGTACTAAAATACGTTCAATTTTGAAAAAAAAAAAAATTACTTCAAAATTTATAAAAAAAAAAATTTTATTTTCAAAATTTTGAGTTTGAAAATTAATTTTTCAAAAACGGTTTACTAAAATAACATTCTTAAAAAAAAAACAATAAAAGGAGGAGGAGTTATCGTTATTTTGTAATATTTTTTTTTCAATAATTGAAGTCTTTTTTAAAAGATTCCCCTTCCTGGCTAAACGGAGTGTAAAAGCCCAACCTCTCATACGATTTTTTTCTTATTTCGACTCAACCTACACACTCATTCTGTTTTTCAAAATTTATGTGAATCACCCTATATACATCTTACTATAGTTCGTTCAATAAAAAATGTCAGTGAAGGCCTTATGGGAGAGCTTTTTTTTAAGCAGAGCTGGCTGCTAAACACTCACTTCATAGAAATGACACAAATTCGCTCCCAAATTACAAGCGCGCCGGCACTGATTTATACACACGAATTGATTTATTTTCCCTTAAACGTTGTACATCCCTCCATGACCATTCATGTTGCATGCTGAAAGCATACTGAAATTACTGATCGTATTCTTTTTTCTTCTCTCAATGTGAGAAATTACAGCATTGCCATTACCCTTTGGAAGCAAACCTCAAGAGCTTTTTCAATGGATTTTGTAAAAGAGCTTTCTGTTTTAAAGCTTTTAAGAACAACATTTATTGAGGTGAGAGCGTTAGGTACTACCGCCTCAATTTTAATATTTTTGAATTTTGAATTTTGAATTTTTTTTACTTGCTTGTCTGAAAACGGTGCAGGAATGCAGTTATACATTTATTGTTCAGATTTTTTTGTTCATATGGTGTCGTGGTTTTATTTCTTTGTGGAGAAAAACAGGTCAAATAATGCGGTGATAAAATGATAACAAAATTCGTTAATATCTAAATGAAATTTAGATATTAATAATAAGTAGGTAAATTTGTATTGAAATAAATTGTATTGCAGTGAAAATAGTGTTTTAGTGACATGTGATGAATTAAAAAGTGCAGTGATACAAAATTAAATTTCGTCACGTCGCCCTGGAGACACAAAGTTGGCTCTGCAAAAAACGTTAAAAAATAGAAAAAAAACATTCTTTTCAAATAATAACAGTGAACAGTGTTGTTTTGTTTTGTATCTTACCTCTTGGTGGTGTGGAAAAAGATAAACATTTTTTTATTAAATTAGTTTAGATCGCCAGCAGGTGGTAACCATACATACACTACTCTTTGTCTTCCGGTGATTTAATTTACAAAGTATGGCAACCACGTCAGAGCTTTTGCTTGAAATAGACATATGGAAGCTATTGCTACCAGAATGAGAGGCAAATGCCCTATCTTTCCTTCACTGATATTTTTTATTGAACGAACTATAGTATCAGCGGCCATTTTTTCTTAAGGAGACCCTTTGAGGCATACATTCATTGAAGGGGGAATCATTTGTTAAGATCAAATTAACGACCATTGCAAAAGCGGTATTTGGCGGATCCATTTTTTTTCTTTTACTAACGGTTTCAGGCTGTCAGTTTCTGACTGCCCAAACTCAGAAAACCCGGTGCAATTTTTTTTTGTTCAAATAAATGCAAACAGCATTCATGTTTTCAGATATCATATAATTGTAGGGCTTTAAGCACTTCACTTTTGTTGCAAGTAAAAACCTACATAATTTAAGACTTATTTCAACTCCAAGGCTCCGTTTAAACTCTCTAGGTTGTGTTTTGTACGTAAAGTTTATGGTTTGGTTTAATTATAATTTTTTTCAGACCTTACTCTCATACACTACTAAACCGATCGCTATTAAATTTAAATATTATTATGATTTTGTATGACTCGCAAATAACGGCATTGTACTGTTTCCGCCATTTTTTTTTTAGTTTACTCAAAAACGAGTTTGGTGATTTTCGTTTAAACATACATTATGACATATTTGTCCCTCCCACAGGTTGTATCTTGTCATGGTGGGATCTGATATATCAGATCCACAGGCTGTGGATCATGCTCCTGAACTACTCTCAAACGTAGTGATTAAAGTGTGACTTAGGGAGGTCATAATTTGTGTCTGATCTCCCAGTTAAACATGGAGCTTTGGGATCGTAACTGAGTCCTCCCAAACTAGGGAACATGAAGGTGTTTTTAAATTAATGTAGTTGATTGAGTTTCGCCTTAAGTGTTAGCGTGTACAGGTGTTCTTATGCAGCCATTAGCTTCTACTATTTTCATACTACAGGGTGGCCCGCACGAATCGTGTTAGAAACAACAGTAACTGTCAATGGGAACTGTTATTCAAAGATGTTGAGGGAGTTTTTTTTTACCCAGAACTGCGACGAAGACGTATGCCATTTACCAACATTTCGTTCCAACAAGATCGAGCAACTGCACATATAGCCAGACCAGTTTTGGCAGTTATGGAACTCCACTTTCCGCTGGCCCTCAAGGTCCCCGACCTGATTGCACCAGATTTTGCTGTATTGAAGCAGTCCATTAAGACAATAATTGAGGCGATCCCAGTGAACAATAAAGGTAATTTGCGGTCTATAATCTTTAAAAACAATTAGTTATTTAAAACTTAATTTAATTAAAAAAATGAAATACATCGATTAAAAAAAAAGTTATTTGAATTTCTTATTGTAGCACAATTTCTTGGTGCGCATATTAGGTAGATCTTCGGAGAAAACTGCATTTGAATTTGAGGGCGATGGCCTGTGTCATAATTACCTCAAGGACATCGGTCAAAAGTGGTTTATTTAAATAGACCTTGGACTTCAGGACACCCCACAAGAAAAAGTCTTGGTGGCCAAAACAGAATGGCAATCGTGGCCGTCCTGCTGAAGCCACATGCTGATTTGTTCCTTATGGTTCGGTTCCAGCTGCTCGCCATTCACTGACCAAGGAGGACGCCGAGCCTACGCAAAACCAACACTAAAGGTGACTTTTTGAAGATTACTTGTCACCTGGGTAAGTAAGTGTTGTCCCATATATGGCAAATTAACTTGTTAAGATCATTTAAAAATGCACCTCTATGATAGAGACGATTTTTCGGACAAAATTGGGATCCTCTTCCAGACGCTCTGAAGCACAATCAGCGAATAAACTAAAAAAGACATTGTCTAGTTTATGCTAATAAACTTATGAGCTACTGAGTCAATAGGATCTTGTACGACTCTATACCCGATGCAAAATTTGACAAGTTAAGTCTGCGAAAGACCGAGCTCTTGAGTACGGTATAGAATCGACTGTCTCAAGTTCTGTTGTACACTTTTACGGATCTGGCGTTCTGATTGATTACCGAATCAGTAGTGTTTGGCCATCAAATGTTGAAAAGTCGACTGTGAAGGCCTAACACATCTAGCTCAAAATGGGAGCAACGTTTCCACTCACTAACATTCTATTTGATAATATAGTTTTTTTTTTTTTTTTTTTACCTGCTCTTCAAATGTGTAACTTGCCATGGTAATGTGTCATCAGGAATTGAGTTTTAAAAAACAGAAATATGACAGCTGTCACCAAAACAACATGGCTGCCAAAATCTACCTGCGCTAATTGAACAATGCTTTAAGTGATTTCTCAAATTAGCCAAAAATTGTCAGAGTGTAGTTGACAAGACATCTTAAACTATGTAATGTGTTTTCTATTGATTTGCTATAAAACAAAATGAATGCTCCTTCCCTTCCAAAAATCCTTTCCCTCTATATCAATGTTTTCTGCTGCCCTTTGAGGTGAAATGAATCTATCTTAAATCGTTTATTAAGTGTTTTTTTTTTCTATTAAAAGAAATCCATAACAGTTTAATAAACCGTTTATTTCACACAGAATAAATATCTTTATTGTTATAGCTTTCATCCAATAAAATAAGAAGAAGAATAAGTCATTCGTCGATTATTGAACTCATAACATTCACAAGAACGAACAATTTTAATTGATCGATTCTTTCATAAAATGTCGATATATCGTATCAAATAATAATAAACTGATTGATTTCTTAGAACTCAATCCGACAAAGACATAAAATGAGCATCATTCCACTTAAGTTTTCTAAAAAAAAAATTCCTTAAAGAACAACTCCAGCTATATTATGAACCAAGCATATATACCGTTAATACAAAAAAACACACGAAAGACACGAACGAGCGCAATAAATGTGTCGATAAAGCAATCTCTTTGATGGATTCAAAGAAGACGAACAAATAGGGCAGAATGCCCGCGAGCATACATTCATAGCCAATTCATTCCAGAGTTATATACCGAACTATACTACACAACACTGTATTATAGAAGGTATTCTTCCCCTTTCCAAAACCCAGCCGAGAGTGTTGCCCACCTTAATCGAAGATGAAAACATCCCGTTGATTTCCCATGAAATATACACAGGAATCGTTATATAGAGTTCAATGTCAGTTTGATATTCCGCCCATTTAGTTTTGCAGAAGCAAAAGCAGAAGAAAAAGATGGATACAAGATATCGCTATACTCCGGATGATGCCCTGCCAGGACTTGATACTACTCACATCGCAACATTCAGAATTCTGCGACTCTGCCTTGAATGAAAGATGAGAAAAATCATCTGTTTACTTAAGAGCTTAAAAGTTGAGCTCTTTGTCATCGTGTGTTTCGATTTCGATGATGATTTTTTTCGTCCCTCTTTTTCTTTCTGGATTGTATGCTGTGTTTCTTGCGTCACAGGACACCAGCCTTTTTCCATCTCTCCTTGTCCTGTGTGACAGTTATCGGTGTATTTTCTGAGCAAATATTTATCCAACACTCATCAGTTTAATCTTCTTGTGTTGGTTTATCTTGTAACGATAAAGGGCAACACGAAGTGCTTAAAATAGATAACACACAAAAAAAATACAAACAAGATACAAGGACTGTTTAGCGTTAAACGGGACCCAAAAGAAGCAACAACTTTTTGAACTTTAATAAAACAAAAAAAAAAAATCAAAGTGCGAGTGGAGACTGAAGGACTTTTGATAAAGTCATGCGGTTCTTGATAGATGCCATTGACACAGCGCGACAACTTTGTGTTAAAAAAGTTTCTAAACTAGTAGACTCCTGTGGAGAAGTGATTAAAGAGAAAAACTCTGGCACTAAATTAAGAAAAAAAAAAACATTCTTGTTTTTCCAGGAACTATTTTTTCCTTTCTATTTTTAAACTTCTGGACAATATTAATCTCAATGGCAATGTTATGAAGTTAATGCTGCTACAAGGGTTTGTAAATTTAACGTTAAAGAGCTGGACTTTATTAACGAGGTGTTTTTTAAATGTTGCTTAATTTACTTTGTCTAGATTATATGCCCAGAGCATTTAAAAGATCAAGAAAACAACACAAAATTTTAAAAATAAAATAAAACACTCATACGCCACAGTGATCCAAAGTGCAAGTAATCATTTTGGAAGAAGTAGCTATACTCTGTTATGTGTTATGTCTAGAGGTCGCAATTTTCTAGACATGGGGCTAAAATTTGATGCACATTATCTTTGATTCAAGACTAAGGCTAAGTTTTTGAACCTGAAAAATGCCCACAAACATTCGTAAAAAAAAATTTTTTTTTTTTTTGACAATCAAACAAACCATTACGATGATAGAGAAGCCTAAAAAAGTGGGTCCGACAATTCTGTCTGTCTATCTGTCCGTCTGTCTGTATCGGCACCTACAGCCTAACGGCTGGACCGATTCGCTTCAAACTTAGTACATAGTATTACTATGATGTCCTACAGAGGGGTTTTCGGAATTAGAATTCTAGCTCTAAAACTAACGGTACCGCCATACGATTTTTAGGGGAAAATTGATTTTTCTCAAAAATGGCTCCTACGATTTTGGTAAAACTTTCTGAATAATGTTTTCTGTGCAAACTTTATGTTTTGGTTGGAATAGATTTTTCAGGAAAAGCCTTTAAACGGTACCTCCCATAGGACCGGTTTTTTTGAAATTCGATTTTCTCGTAACCCACTTGACGAATTTCGATGAAATTTTTAATGTGGAAGCCCTTTTATAAACGGAATAATAAAAAAATTTAAATTTTTCAAAAAAAGTTTTTGAATTGTTAAAAAAGTTTTAATTTTTTTTTTTTTTTATTTGTTGTTTTTCTAAAAACGGTCGAACCAATTTTTTTTTCAATTTTATTTTTCTGATAAAAACGACAAAGTTCTAGAAGTTGGCATACTCAAAAAAAAAAAAAAATTGGAATATGTTTTCGAAAAGTTTTTCAAAAAAAACCCGTTTTTTGAAAAAACTGGTCGAACGATTTTGAAAAAAAATGTACTCAAAATTTAAAAAAAAACTAAAGAAATCTGATGGCTTACTTCATTTTCTCAAAAAAAAAAAAAAAAAAAAAAACGGTTTAACTATTGATTTTTAAGTAATTAAGAAAATTTCATATGATTTTTGCAATGCTTTTTTCCGAAAATCTCAAGCCCCAAGACAATTTTACGACCCAGTCATGCACTTTATTTTGAATTGAGTTACGTTCGATCACAATGCTTAAATTTTGCAGATACAAGCTGCAGGTAAACTTTTATTTAAATTAAACAAAAACTAGGCTCGGACGTGGCTTACGCCCACTTTTCATACAAGCCCACAAAATTGTTTTATTAAATTAACGGTTCTCATATTCGAGCAAAAAAACCCTATAATTGTGTGGATTTAAGTTCTGAGTGAACATCTTACGTAAAACAGAAAAAAATTAATAATGGGTGTGGCTGACGCCCACTTTTAATAAGAAACGATATAATTATATTTGGTATAACGGTACTTTTGATAAAACTAGGAGCCGAAAATGTGTGACTATTGGTGAAAACTAAATTTTATGTGTGAAAGAATATTTTTATAAAGGGTGTTTTTTTATGCGTGTGGTTTTCAAGAAGAAATAAAAGGCATATAATTTAATGTTATGGCCAAGAATTTAGCTCTATTTTAAAGATAAGGGTTTGCCATAATGTTTTAAAAATGATTTTGGGCAAGTGGCCGACGCTGCTGGCTCGAATAAATTCCAGCCGAGATGCCCAATTTCGAAAATTTTTTGCAGCATTTAGGCCGTATGTCAGCAATAACGCGCCGAATCTTCCAAGTCGTCAATCGTCTCGTAGACAAGCAACTTAAAATAATTTCACAAAAAATTGTCCAGCGGTGATAAATCGAACGATCTTGGAGGCCACAGGCCCACAACGCGAGGTAATGCACCCACCAAAAGTCAACTTCAATAAATAGATTGTTTCGTAAGCTTTATGGCATGTAGCGCACGCAGTCTTGTTGGAACCAAAGGTCGTCCAAATCAACATCCTCCAATTTAGGTACAACAAATTAATTAATCTTGGCTCTATAGCGTTCCCCATTGACTGTAACGTTATGGCCGGTTTCTTTTTTGAAGAAATATGGACCAATAATTCTATAGAGCACACCATACAGTGATTTTTTGAGGATGTAACGGCGGGCGTCTCAATCATGGCTTGTGGATTACGATCACTCCAAATACGACAAATTTGCTTATAAAAGTACCTATTCAAACAAAAGCGAGCTTCATCACTGAACAAAATTTCTCTTGATGAGTCGCGTGAACCGACCCATTATTTTGGTAAGAAATTAGCACGATTTGCAAACATTGGTCAGGATAAAGTATATTCTTTATAAAATGCCAAATCAAACTTAACAAGTGACAACTATCAAAAATACCAACTCCGAAAAAAAGAATTGGCAGAATGAAAACCACACGTCTAAAAATACGCCCTTTATTTCAGACGGTGACTCGGTCTAGTTTTCATAAAAGAACAAAAAAGCTTAATTTTAAAAATATTAAAGGTACTCATAATCAATTTCAACAAATTTGTTTCGTATTTAATATTAAAAATATTTTTTGACTAAGATTTAGTAAACAATTTTACACTACGCCCACTTTTAGAGGCGTTATTTTTATAAAATATCTTCTTTCAGTTAAAATTCTGGAAAATCGATTTGATTCTGCTTTCGCACTGCAAAGTGCAAATGTAAATTCAAACGATCAAAACTCAGTTAGTTCTAAGAAAGTTGTAGAACACACTCACTTCTTGGGGACGTGTATTAAACAAACGACAATGTCCCGATCAACTAGCTTCGACTTTTTAGTTAGTGAAGCTTCGTCTCAGTTCACCGTTTTTCATAGCTCTTTTCCTTTGTCGATAGTTTTACACTTTGCTACACGACGAATTTCTTGAAAATCAACTGAAATCGGTTCTTGCGCCAGTAAAATTTGTTGTAGTGCGTGGACTGATGTTGCAAGGTCATCATATTGTGAGATTTAGATATGCTTGGACTTCAATTACACTCGCATATTAACTCAATACTGGACGAACATCTGATCAAGATCAATAGGTGTGCTTGAAAAACAATGTGACACTTGACGAATCACGGATCTATGCACATAAGCCACCACTAAATATCATGTCAATCGACTATATATGGGTCTTTAAAAACGAGCCAAAAAGTACAAAAGTAGTTAGGGCACGAAACAAATAGTCGCCAGTTTTTTCTAAATAATTGGACACACTACTCTCGTTTCATAAAAGTAACGTTGACCGATCGTAGAATGGTTTTTCTATATATATATTTTTTTCGAAAAAATAGGGGAAATCAAACTCTGAAAATAACTCTTCCTAAACCATACATCGTCTGAAACAAGTGCATTTTTGAGCATTCGAATTACAAAAATGCATGCGTGAGATGAAAGCACGTTTTATAAATAATTTGGTAGAAAAGCACCATCAAATCAAATTGCATACTTTTAGGAACCATAAAAGACTTTGAAGTTTGAAGTAATATAGTTTCTAAATGGAAAATGGTATGCGAAAACTTTGTTTGGCAATTTTATGTAAAATAAACTAATCTATAAGTTTGTAGAATATTTTGTTTATCTAAAGCTAACTATTTTTGAAACAAAAGTGAGTTTAAGCGAATGCCCCATTTTTTTTTTACCTTTGAACACCTATAACTGACCAAGCGGTCATGGGATAGTTAGGGATGTTTCTTAGATTGTAAACCACTTTCGTACCAACCTGTATACAAAAATTCAGCCTTGTAAAATTTTGTCCCTTTCTGTGACAATTTTTTATTTATCCTTACTGGGCTAATAGTGACTGATGGAGGATGGGTTATTTTTATGTTGTGGAACATTTTCATCTCTATGACTTCTTAGGGAACCTCTTATCGGCTCAAAACATGCTTTCCATATCTAACTTCCTACGGCTCTTGGAAATCACACCAGAATAAATTGCGCCAGAATTTTGTTTGGATAAAACGCCAGAAAATTCTTCATACAAAATTCCTGCCTTTTTTTCTAGAAAAAAAAGAGAAAGTTTTCTGACATTCTTTCCCAGATTTCAGGCCTAATTTCCAAAAAAAAATCTGGAGTTTTTTTCCGTTTTTGGAAAAAATATTTTGGAAAAAACGCCAGAAAAAAATGCAGGTGTTTTTTCCTTTTCTTGTTTTGGAAAAAGAGCCAGAAAACTGTATTTTATATGAATTGTATGTACTTTATGACAGTTATGGTAGGCATTCTTCTTATTGTGTTAACTATTGCTTAATTTTTTTTATTGGTTACAAATAAAAGCACCTTAAGACGTTGATACCTTTTCAATTTAAAGTTTAAACTGTTTCAGAGACATATTAAATCACCGCTCCTGGGCGTCGGAAAATATTAATTTTCTCGCTTAATTTCCATTTCCCTTTCTAACCCTTTTTCCACATCTATCTGGCGTAATTTCCAATATTTCTGGCTTATTTGCCAACTAAAATTCTGCTCCTTTTCGATTTTTGAGCCAGAAAAAACTTCTGGCTTTTTTTCCAAAAAAAAAATTCTGGCTTAATTTCTTCTGTTGTAATTTCGGGGAGCCACTTCCTATACCTATCTTGTGTGACCCAAAGGTATGCTCTATATTTTAAATCACCAGCTTCAAAAATATAGTTTTCAATATTTGACCTAATGATGGTTTGTTAAAAAATCAAAAATACGCGGTTAAAAAAATTTAAGAATTTTTTAACTTTGAAAATAAAATATTTTTAAATAAGTGCTACAGCTTTAGGGTTCTTTTCTTTGCTTCAACTTGTGGACCGCAAATATACATATGTATGGTTTTTTTTTTTTTTTCTTAATTTATAAAACAAAAGTTGGCAATAGCAGAGACGGTAAGACTTTTTTATAAACTTTTGATACCTTAAACAATCAGCCAACAACCTCTCCGCATGATAGCTTTTTGCTTAGTTTTAACTTAAAAAAAAGTGTTTTTCATAAATACTTAATCACTAAATACTTTGGGTAAAAAAAAGAAAACTTAATTTATTTATTAAAAAATACAAAATAAAAACAAGAAAAATTAAAAAAAAAAAAACTTCTCATTCTCACCTAGAAGGACACGAGAAAATGGCAGACCAATAAAGTAAATGTGATAAATTAAATTGCATACACTCAGGCTGCATGTTTCATATAAGTATGCAAAAAACTCATGTCATAACATCATTTCATAAAACCGTTAAAGAGACATAAAATTAATCTACAACTTTAATTGAAGTGGAAATGTTAAAAGGATAAAAACAAGTAAAACAAAATTAAAAAAAAAAAAACTTAACTTAAACAAATTGATACAAGTAATCTCTAAACAATAAATTTTACACAGCATGGACATTAAAAGCAGTACACAATAATAATAAATATAGTATACATAATAGATTCCATCAATAATAGCAAAATCATTGAAGTCATGCAATCCCAATGGTGTGTACGTACAACAGCACAGACACGAGGAGGTACCTATATAATATTGACAGTGGTAGGTATATCATATAGTTAGTAACGGTATCTAGTCTATAATAGTTGTGAGACCTTTGGTTATAGTGTTATAGACCTCCTCTGAAGCTCCCTTTGCGTGTGCCTGATTATATTGAGCTTGCTTTTTTGTGCCGTAGCCTGTCTCCATTTTTTTTTTTTTTTTTATTTATTGTATCTAAAACTAAGTATGTATAAGTATATCCTATAGATACTACAAAAGGACTTTAAATCTAGATAAAGGTTAAAAATTGCATAACACATACACTCGCACGCCAAAAACTGCATTCGCTAAGGAGATAAAATATTTATAGTGAGGATATGGTATGTGCTGGGGTGTTTTGGGAGTTTCATTTCACCTAAGGAGGTGGGATTCGGTGGGGTTTTCTGGGTGATGCATAAATGTGTGTGGTAGTGCAAAATATGGTGGTTTTTGTTAAAGTTGCATACAACATTCACGCAAAAAGATAGAAACTGCATAGTGCCACAATCACTCAACCGCACACGCTTCGGCGGCGGCGGTGGTGGCTTCCACTTACTTGGTGCACACACAGTAGGTACCTACAGTGTAAAAGGATATAGTTTTGCCTCGAGATTGAATGAGAAAGTATTATAAGGGAGTATTGGGGGGCATGGGGCAAATAGGTTATATTGTTGAAGTGGATGGTTTTGTGCGTTTAGGTGCATTAGTGCCGGCATATTCTCTGGGTGCTTTATTAAATAACAAACGGGCAGCAAGAGCAACACACACACACGGTAAAAAAAAAATAGAAAAAAGGACGAAAACAGCAACAAACAACTATAGAGTATATTGCCGTAGTGCTCAGTGCAGCTCGTGTTAACGGTTTTTCAGCCAAGCCAGAATCCATTGTTTGGCTTTTTTAGAATTTATGTATATTTATGTTTATTTCTTGTGAAGTATGCTGCTTTTGCTGCTGTTGCTGTTGCTGCTGCAACATGAACCCCCAATGGACGGTTTATTTGCGAGTGTTCTCTCTGCCATTGTTACACTGTTGCACACTTACTGATATTTTTTTTTTTTTTTTAATATCTTATTGTTTTGCAGGAACTGTGTAGAGGATTTTTATTTTTCTGTTTTCAATTTTTACTACAAAACTCTCTAACAAGCTACAAGCGCTGCAAATTGAAAATTAAAAATAATTATCGGACATCGATTCAGATGTGAGTTTTTTTTTTTTTTGTATAATTTTTAGTTAGTCATGAACAATTTATTTCTTTTTTAATAAAAAAAAATAAAACTTACCTCGTTCGTCCATTGTATTCGCATAATAGCCACTGGCAGATCCACCTTGATGCTTATGATATACATTCAATCTAAATGAAAGCATGTGCAATATAATATTGAAGTTTTTTACATTTTTATACGTATATAAGCCAAGGGTAGGATTTTTTTTTTTAATTTATTGTTTGACAATTGTTTTAGAATGGGTTTTTCTGAGTATTTTTTTTTTATTTTTTTTTTTTTATTTTTCTATTCATGGAAATTTCTTTGTAATTTTTCTTTTTTTTTTATTGATTGGAGTTTTGTGCTTGTGAATGAATTGTGTGAATGCTTAAATTGAAGAAAATAAAAACTTTAACTTGTTGCTTCAATTTTGTGTTTTTTTTACATCATAATGAAGTTCGGTTTCAAGTGAAATGTTTGCATGATTGTTTTTACAAATAATAATTAAAACACTCGTAGTATTGAAATGTACCAAAACATAAGAAATTTATTGTAATAAAAAGAAGAGTGTCACTTTGATGTTGTAATTGAAGTTAATCTGTTGCGTTTTTGTTCGCCAAAAATTGACTGACACAGATCTCATTTTTATTTCATTTGTTTTACATTATACAGGGTGTCCCTCAATTCTTCAATAATAATAAAGTTCATCATTCTTGGAATGGTTGGTTGGTAAGAACACCACCGACTCATTTAACGTCGAGAAAGGCTTAAGACAAGGTGACGCGCTGTCAACGTCATTCTTGAGGCAATTGTTGAAACAGGATAAAACAATGAACAAATCAAACACTTTATTGATATTATAAAAACAAGTAATTTGTTGTTATCAAGCAATTGATAAAGAAAATATTTTATTTAATATCAAATGAAAAACTCAACAGATAGGAACGTTTGTTTTCAATAAATAGTTATTACTTTTGTCTTTTCTGAACCACTGTTTTTGAAGTGAAACTTCTTTATCGGCGTTGGAAAAAAATTTATCGTCACATTTTTCGGTTACGCGTCACATTTTTTCGTTACGCGCAATCTTTTTCTTGTTTTGATTCCATCACTGCACATAGCCATGGAGCGAGAGTAGGGAGCAAGCGAGTCAGAAAGACCGAGAGAGAGAGAGAGAGAGAGTGATATAGAGCTAACGTCGCATCACGCACAGTGCCATGGGGAGAGAACTATAGGTTAAGTTAGGTTAGGTTTGTTTTATAATAGCACAAACTGGTTCTGCATATCAGCTGTAGGAAGGTCGGCGGCTGATGGTTAAAAATAAAACGGTGGGTAGCAGAGACGGTATGCATTATTTGTGTCGTATCAGACAAAACTGTTTCGTATGTATATCCACTGTAGGCAGTCACCGCATTGTTCGCAGATTGGTTGTTTTTTCCGCCATGGTTGGAAAAAACTATTTGGTGGGTAAAGTAGTGGGAAAAAAATTCTTGGTTAAGGATAATTCAGTACGACATAGGTACATTATGTACCTACATACATAAATATTAAAAAACTATTTTATCACCAAAAATAAAAATATGTACAATTAAGGCTTAAAGTTTGATTTACAAAAAAATAGTAATTGAGCTCAGCGAGCATGTTTTACAAAAAAAAACTAAGAATTTTTTGTTGTTTCCCGAAAACCGAATAATGACAATTGTTATTTTTATAGTCTAGGTAACTAATGAAAAAATACAAGACTTAAATTTCATTTCTAAAGGCTATCCCTACTCTAATAAACTATTTTTCAATTCCAGTTTCAAACTGCTGTTAAATCGATTGCATTTAAGCTGAATATTGTGCTTTCAATACTTAATAGCATGCGCAAATTTAACGAGTTGACTGCAATGCGATCAAATTGACGGTTTGAAACTGGGATATCAAATGTTTGACGCAAGTGCAAACGTGCGGGTCTAAGGTTTTTTTTTTTGAAAAATGCATTGAGAAGGATTTTAGTGTTAAACTTTCTTTTAAACAAAATATGGTGTTTTTTCCCCCTACAGTACAAAATTGGGATTTTATTTCGAATCCGGTGAGATTTCATATATTTCATATGGCATCATTGGCAGGCGGGTGGTTGATGGTTTTAAATTGGCGGGTAGCAGGGATGTGACTTGGTATGTGGTTAAATGAGCGCTGGAAGGTTGATATGAGAAATTTGATGTGTATGTGTATAATATTAAATGTGTTAGGCGGGTAAGCGGTCTTAAGAAGCTGCACTGGTCGGTTAATGCAGTGCAAAAAAATAAAAATTAGTTTGCCAAAGAAGTTTCACTTCTTACATGTGTACACTAGTACACGCACACATTTTTGAAGTGAAACTTCTTTATCGGCGTTGGAAAAAAATTTATCGTCACATTTTTCGGTTACGCGTCACATTTTTTCGTTACGCGCAATCTTTTTCTTGTTTTGATTCCATCACTGCACATAGCCATGGAGCGAGAGTAGGGAGCAAGCGAGTCAGAAAGACCGAGAGAGAGAGAGAGAGAGAGAGATATAGAGCTAACGTCGCATCACGCACAGTGCCATGGGGAGAGAACTATAGGTTAGGTTAGGTTAGGTTAGGTTTGTTTTATAATAGCACAAACTGGTTCTGCATATCAGCTGTACACTGAAAATAATATTGTTCATAAAAATTATAAAAACCGTTTATTGACTTATTTTTCTTTGTCCCAATGAACTTTTTCTTGTCACAATAAACTTTTATTGTTTTCAGATTTCCGTAATCAATAAACTATTTATTGCGACAATTAATTTGAGTTTATTGAACACGAAGTGTGAAACTTAAGAAACTTTTTACTGTTGTAATAAACTTCTACATTGTCGCAATAAAGTTTTTAATTGTATTACAATTTTTGAGCATTTAAAAGCGTTTATTGTGCCAATAAATAGTTTATTATAATTTAATATTTTTTTTCGAAATCTCACTTGTTATTTCAGTTTATTTCCACAGTAAACGAGTTCAAAATTTGAATCGAAGTCTTTTTTCATAAAACAAGTGGCCAATATTAATAATTTGTAAAATCTAATGGTATTCTGTTTCAAATTATAATGGATTTTCATTTTTAAAAAAGACCTGATCTTCAAATAAAATGATTAAAATCAGAAGTTATTACTTTAATTTATTTTAAAGTTCAAAAAAAAAAATTTAAATTGCCATTTAAAAAAAAATAAACTTTCAATAAAGCATTAATTGTAGTAATAAACCTTTAATTGTCGCAATAAACTATTTATTGATACCAAATTTCCATTTCAAAAAACAGTTTGCTTTCAATGATCCATTTATTGACACAATAAACCTTTTATTACCACAATAAACTTTTAATTGATAATCGAAATTTCCATTTCAAAAAACACTTAACTTTCAATAAACTATTTATTGTCCCAACAAAAAGTTTATTGTTGCAATGCAAGGTTCATTGGCGCAATAAAGTGTTAATTGGCACAAACAACTACATATTGGGAAAAACAACTATTTATGACCATAAATAACATGAACGTACAATAAGAATTGTCTAGTGATCACGATTTAGTCTATTACGTGTTCTTGTCGTGATCGTTTTGAATTTGACACAAAGTGAAAAAGTAAAAGTGTGAAAAGAGTATTATAACGACTATTTAGACAAATCATGTAATCAAAGACTATACAAAAAGTATTAGCGTTAAAACAATAAAGACTATTAAAACAATTAATTAACAAAGTGAAAGTCCAAGTGTTGAAGTGCTTAAGACAATAAATTGACTAGTCAACATAAAATTCATTTCTACTCTAATATAACCAAGTAAGTAACAATTATATATATTTTTCGAATTAAGAATAAGCATATTTGAATTTCTTTTGGCAAGAAAATGGTTTATTGGGAATTTTTTTATCATTAATTTTCCAATTTAAAATGGTTCACAAAACATCACTTAACTTTTAATGAATAATTAATTCGCACAATAAACCATATATTGTCACAATAAATAATTAATTGTCAAATAAACCATTAATTATCGCAATAAACTATGTATCGATATTTCAAATTCCCATTTTAAAAACTTTCAATAAACCATTTATTGTCCCCACAAATCATTATTTGCCGCAATACAAAATTTATCGATAGTTTAAATTTCCATTTTAAAAACTTTCTATAAATCATTTATTGTCATAATAAACCATTTATTGTCACAACAAACCATTTATTGATCTAGATTTTGAGCCGATTTGTCCATATTTTTTGTTTACTATTTGTTTTTTTTTTTTTTAATTCTTTTTTTCATATTGTGCCTGTAATGAAGTAAAAACCCAGCAGAGAACTCATTAATATAGGGGAGACTGAATATTATGGGAAAAAAAAAAGTTGTTTACAAAACTGCAAAAAATAATAAAAAAAAAACATTAATTATTGTTACTTTTGGTACTTTTGTCCACGGTCACTCCTACGTATTAAAAAAATTATAATAGTGTTATTATATTTTCAATTTCAAAATTGACAGTCCCAATGATTCGCAGATTTATTTTAAATCAACAGATATTTTTCATTCTTTAAATAATCCCCTTTTTAACTATAATTCTTTTTCAGGATATTCGATAGATCAGGATCAGAAGATCAAAACAATACTGTTTGATCCGTTTCAGGTTTGATTAAAAAAAAATTTCAAATTAAGGTCAAGTTAAAATTTTATATTTTTCCTGATGCAAGTTTAGTTTCAACTTTTGGAACTTTTTAAAATACAGTATGAATACATTTTTCAATTTTTTTAAGGTGGACATGGATTTTGATTTCATGTTTAGGAACCACAACCCTTTCCTTGAGCGCTGGAAGAATATTATTTCGAAGATCCAGGAATTTTAAGCTACGGAATAGAGAGTCAAGGAAAGAACCATCATGAACGTTCTGAAAAAAATTGGTTCTGAAAATATTCAAGAAAGTAAGTTGAATATAGTTTTACTGTTAACATTTTTATTTTTTATTATTTCTTTACTGACCCGATTTATTATACGTACTAGTTAAATACTAGATGATTATGTATCAAAATTTTATATCCACGTTTTCGTTCTTATTTTCAGACTGTCGATGTCGGGATGCTGCTATTTTGTGGGAACTTCACGGGTATCTAGTACCCACACTAAAATGTTCTCGGAAGGACATAAATGGGACCAAAACTACAATCAAATCAACAATAAAGGACTCACAAGAGTCCTATATTTTTCCAATAAAAAAAATTGCAAAAAGGCTTATATCCTTTTAAATTGTATCAATGAATGAATGGTTTTTACAGTAATCTTAATAAAATATGTTATTATAACGTTTAACTAAAGTCTTTCATTTCTTCATTTAAAATTCTAACTCATTTCAGGAAAACGTTAAAAATTTGAGGAAAGGTTGGAAGAAAAAAATAAAATGTAAGTATATGTAATATGTACCTACGTATTGCCACGATAAATTATTTATAGAAATTTTTAAAATATATTAAAGTTTTTATTTATTTATATATATAAATACATTTGTTATTTATAAATGTAAATAAATAAAAATTTTAATATTTTACTAAAGTTTTTATCAGTACGTTATTTGTGGTAAAAACTGAGTTCATTGCGCCAATGAACTCGTTTATTGGTGCAATAAGCTATGTTCATTGCTCGAGTTTATGGCACTAACGAATGAAATTATTGCGCCAATAAACGAGTTAATTGCGCCAATGAACTAATTTTACTGCGCCAATAAAGAAGTTTATTGTGGCAATAAAATGATCTCATTGCGGCAATAAACGGTTTACTGTGCCAATAAACGGTTTATTGTTGCGATAAACCTTTTATCCTGGTAGTAAACGCTTAATTGCGACAATAAATTGACTTCATTGCCGTAATTAATGAATTTATTGCAACAAAAAGCCCATTTATTGTCTCAATAAACCTTTTATTGTCGCAATAAACTATTTATTGATGATCCAAAGTTCCGTTTCGAGAAAAAGTTAGCTTTCAATAAACTATTAATTGTCCGAACAAACAGTTTATTGTGGCAATAAACGGTTAATTGCGCCAATAAACATTGTGTCAATTAATGAACTTATTGCGACAATAAACAATTTATTGTCAAAATAAACTATTAATTGATTATCCAAATTTCCATTTAAAAAAAGTCAACTTTCAATAAATTACTAATTGTCTCAACAAACAGTTTATTGTGGCAATAAATGGCTAATTGTGCAAATAAACTGAGTTCATTGCACCAATAAACTGAGTTTCTTAAATAACCGCTTATCGCATTTAACCGTGTATTGCCACAATAAACGGTTTATTGCCGCAAATAACCGTTCATTGCGCCAATAACCTCTTTCAATTAACTGTGTATATATTCAATAAACTATTTCAATAAATTTTTTTAATAATCAATTAACAGTTTATTGAATTATTATGGAAAAATGAAATCAATAAACAGCCGTTTATTGTCGCAATTAACTTGTTTGTTGGACGAGTTTCAATAAAAAAGTTAATTGTCGCAATAAACTTTTTAATTCATATTATGTAGCTTTTCGGTTCAGTGTAGGAAGGTCGGCGGCTGATTGTTAAAAATAGAATGGTGGGTAGCAGAGACGGTATGCATTATTTGTGTCGTAGCAGACAAAACTGTTTCGTATATCCACTGTAGGCAGTCACCGCATTGTTCCCAGATTGGTTGTTTTTCCCGCCAAAATGGTTGAAAAAAAACTATTTGGTGGGTAAAGTAGTGGGAAAAAAATTCTTGGTGGTTTGTATGGTTGGAAAATTTCCGATTGGATTGTTATTTTATGGGGTGATATTATTTTAAGGATAATTCAATACGACATAAGTACATATGTACCCACATACATAAATATTAAAAAACTATTTTATCAAAAATAAAAATTTGTACAATTAAGGCTTAAAGTTTGATTTACAAAAAAATAGTAATTGAGCTCAGCGAGCATGTTTTACAAAAAAAAACTAAGAATTTTTTGTTGTTTCCCGAAAACCGAATAATGACAATTGTTATTTTTATAGTCTAGGTAACTAATGAAAAAATACAAGACTTTAATTTCATTTCTAAAGGATATCCCTACTCTAATAAACTATTTTTCAATTCCAGTTTCAAACTGCTGTTAAATCGATTGCATTTACGCTGAATATTGTACTTTCAATACTTAATAGCATGCGAAAATTTAACGAGTTGACTGCAATGCGATCAAATTGACGGTTTGAAACTGGGATATCAAATGTTTGACGCAAGTGCAAACGTGCGGGTCTAAGGTTTTTTTTTTTTTTGAAAAATGCATTGAGAAGGATTTTAGTGTTAAACTTTCTTTTAAACAAAATATGGTGTTTTTTCCCCCTACAGTACAAAATTGGGATTTTATTTCGAATCCGGTGAGATTTCATATATTTCATATGGCATCATTGGCAGGCGGGTGGTTGATGGTTTTAAATTGGCGGGTAGCAGGGATGTGACTTGGTATGTGGTTAAATGAGCGCTGGAAGGTTGATATGAGAAATTTGATGTGTATGTGTATAATATTAAATGTGTTAGGCGGGTAAGCGGACTTAAGAAGCTGCACTGGTCGGTTAATGCAGTGCAAAAAAATAAAAATTAGTTTGCCAAAAAAGTTTCACTTCTTACATGTGTACACTAGTACACGCACACATTTTTTTTTTTTATTTAGCAACTTAAATTCAAGAGCCTTCAACAGCAATCATACGCAACTCGCATGTCAACACCTCAACACCAGCAGTGGTACGATTCACAAGTATTGAAGTAGAGGCGGCGAAAATGGGGCTGGCTGTAAAGGAAGACAAAACAAAGGATATGCTATTCTCAGGTACAGAAAATCATCCTTTGCAGGCTCGGGAAAAACGTCACGATGGACAGGCATAACATTGACGTTGTCAAGGACTCTTTCTATTTAAACGATTAAAAACGGGAAAGCTCTCTTTGCCTAGAAGAGTATATTTCTCTCTTAAATTAAATATGAGCAAGCTTATGCAGTGTAGAATAAATTTTAGTCTTAAGAAAACTCTGTGCGAGGTCGGGAGAGCTACTGCAAGCTTAAGCAATTTAAATAAATGTTAGGTTTTTTAAGTAATCTTTTTCCCAACAATATAAGACCATCGCGTTTTATTTCGATCAGAATTTTTTATTTAGTTTTATTTATGAAGTGTAGCTTCGTGCTATACACTCTCAAACGAACCAGCCCGCCGGTGGAACAGGTTAGAAAGTGGATATTTTAAGATCGAGACATCATCACCAGGTCTATGTCAAAAAGCACATCATAACACACGTTTTAGTTATAAAAGTCCGAATTTGGATAGCAATCCGACTTGTGACGAATTCGATGCGCTGTCTAACTCCATCCAAAGAATTGTTTCCCATAATTCTCACACTGCTTTTTTCGAAAGACAACACAAAATGGAAGGTATGCCGAGATTTTCGTTGAGGTTAACAATTGGCTCAGCTTGTTGTCAAGCCAAAAAGAAGCCCTGATATTGCAAGTCACTCGCCAAACACTCTAGATTTGTTTCTTATAGTGATTAATACACCATTGATGTTTCTGGTTTTTTTAGCTGATTGAAAAGCTTCGATGGTTGTTGTCTATGGTTTGACAGTTGAGAATGTCAAATTGTGTTGAAATTTCTGTTCAAAAAGGCAATTCATTATGAATCATTTAACTCCGGAACAACGCTTAAAATTGTGGAAATTTATTTTGAAAAAATAAAGCACTTTGTCCATTTTACGGTCAATATAATCGGCAAAGTGATTGGTTAAATGAAGTCAACTATCAAGCATACATCTATTAGAATTGGCTGTGGGTCTTATTTGCTAGTGAAATCATCGGTCCTTATTTACTTTGAAGGAAGGAGCTGCCGTTACGGTGAATGCCGAGCGCTATCGATCCATGTTAACTGACTTTTTATTTCCAAAAAATTAATTAGCTAAACATATATGACATTTGGTTCCAACAAGATGGCGCTTCTTGCCATACAGCGCGTTTACTTTATTGCGAACTCAATTTGGTGACAGCTTTGTTTCCAGAAGCCGACAACTTTTGAAGCATTGGGAGTCAATATTCAAGCCACCATTATTCAAGCCAGATTTATTAGAAAAAGAAATGAAAAATTGGACTGATCAATGTCGCCACGGCGACATTTATGACGAAAATTTTAAATAAAATTCCATGAAATTATCTATCAGATTATAATGATACAAATTTGTTTCAACAGTATTTCTGTCTTGTATAATTATTTAAAGTTCTCAAGCTCTTAAAAACACAAGTAGATACGAGAATATGTTTCCATAGTCCATACTCTTTCAATTGCGTTTTTAGGCTCATGAAATGATGCCGAAGTAAATACTTGTTCCATTGTTCGGTAAGATATACTCATATCACCAGTTGACCTATTACCACGAAGACCATACTGCCGGCCATTGAGAAGCTTTAATTTTTTGAAGTGAAAGTATATCAGCGTTTCCATGACCTTGACAATAAGGGACGTTTTTGCAAATGGTCGGTAGTTTGATGGGGATGAAGATACAGCTCTTTCTACGATAGAGCTGGATAAAATCAGATTTCCATCCATGAAAATAAAAATGATCGGTACAGTAGCACAGAGGAGAAGCTTGCTTAATGGCTTGACCAGCGGGAAGCACACCTCTTGAAAACTATGATAGGGTTTATATTACCCACGTTAACGGCATGTGTCGAGATCCAAATAATCTTGCTATCGAACGAGTCCTAAAAGAAATCTGTTATAAAAGACTATCTTCGCTCTCAAGTGCAGAAGGAGCCATTAGGCATGTCATATTGTGGGTGGCGTCTTATTTGCAGCATTATTTTAGAAGCTGGACACAGGAGTAACATGGTCAACCAGCGTCGCAACCGAAAACGTTGTGCAGTTTCTTACGTCCTTGAACAAACCACCTCCAACGAAGAGAAAATTTGACGTTTAACAAAAAAACTAAAATGGAGGCTCTAAAATTGTGTCTTCGGAAGAACAAAATAAAACTAAATACAAAGCAGGGTTTTTGAGGACAGAAGAAAAGAGGAAAATCGATGAATTAAAAGAAATAATGAAAATGAACATTACGTTTCATGAGCCTTGAAGCCTGCAAAGATGAGAAGAGCAACTTGCGGTTGTGGATACGCAGTTAATTTTTAATATCTGTGTGGGACTTCAGTAACCATTAATTTTTTAAAAATTTTAAAAATGGCGATGACAGCGGAGCTGCCATCAGTAAAAATTTCAACAGCCTGACTTTAAGGAGACACAAATAACAAAATCTTGTCTAAAATTTAACACTTAAGCTGAAGCTAATGGTCTCAGTAAGATGAGCTTTATAATATTGTCGGTAGAAAGTAGGCTTGGTGGTTGGAATCTCAAAACCGTACCAATCTTATTTTCAGTAAAGGAATTCACTTGCTCCTCGCACCAACAACGTTAAAGAATGCTAATTTGTGTGCTCTTTAATTTCTTTTAATTCTACAAGTGGACTCTGGCAAAGAGATAAGGCTGTGTGAAAAGAAACGCCTTAAAGACGCTGAAGAAACAATGATTCCGGAAATAGTCGGTAATATAGAGCAAATAATATTGAACGGAAAGTTATTCTCAATTGTTTGAGGAAGTAATAAACGTTGGATTGAAAAATTGAAATATCAAAAGTAGTGGATATGGTGAAATACTAGCCACTTACTTCGATAAAAGTAGACAATTCATCCTCTGAATGCAAGCAACATGATGTTAAGAAATCTTTCCTAAGTTATCTCCGGAATGTTTCACATGTAAGCAATTGAGTGACATTTTTGATCCTAAAGTACCTCATGGCAATGTTTGAGTTACTGTACCGAGAAATCACTCCTCATGAAATGTAATAAAAATGTTCATTATAAACCAAAAAAAAAAATACCAACTCTGTTCCAACACAATGAGATCACTTCAACAAACCGAACAACAAGATTCTATACTTAACAATCCTTTCATTCAAAATAATTACTCCAATTCGAAAAAATCTTCAAGTATCCTTAATATCTCAATGTTTATCCGTGCTTATTTACTCTCATGTATTTTATACTTCATTTCATTTTGACGTCATTATGACAGTACCATATACTTGTGTGGAAAAAAAAATATTACTATTGATGTCATCGGTAATCCGTAGAAAAATAATATTTCTGTCAGTAACGTTTGGTGCGAACAACCGAGTTGTAAGTAAATAATAGACGTAACGGATTACGAATGACATCATAATTTATTTATTTCATGTCAAAATGGAGGATTTCGTGGTGGAATAGGAACTGGCAAGCAATTTATCTTGAATGCAACCGAAAAAAAAACCACTTCAAGAGTTGCGTAAATTGGATAGTAAAATCGTTGAGATTGGTTGCTACTCGATTAGAATTATGATTAAAATGTTTGTTAAATGACAAATGTACCTGTTTGAGCTTAAAAATTGTATTGCTTTCGTTTTATATAAATGGTGTTTTTTTAAATGCATAAAACTTAAAGTTGGCAGCACTGTTTTCATTGACAGCCATTTTGTCATCTGCAATGTTATGAATCTCTAGTTCGGTTCGCCATGAATCAACTGAAAAACAACGCATGCAAATCGTGCAGATTTATTTCGAAAAACATGGCGTACTACGTCCATTTATGGTTGACACAGTCGTCCATCAGATCAATTAATTCGATTAACGATGGAACATTTTCGCACTACGTTTGCTCCAAATGATAATACTCATCATCTGAGATGACGTTTTTGTACAGTGCGTAGGAAAAAAGCTATTGCTTCTGTACAGCGCAGAGCATCGAGGAAGACCCGGTTTTAGTCCATCCGCCATCGTGCACAACAATTTGATCTGTATCCACATATTTGTGAAAAATTTAGTGGAAAGATTTTTGTTTGATGGTTAATAAAAACACACTAGTGCAAAAATTGGAGATAGACAACCACTGAGCACGGCCGGCGTACATTCGGTTTTCAGCGATGAAGCCCATATAGGTGGAATGATTGGTATTTACTTATTTAAAAACGATCGATGCCGGCCGGAGGGTTACACTCAATGGAGACCGTTATGATCAATGACTTTATCGTTTTGGAATCTAATCCCTTGCTGGTGGTTTCAAGACGTCACAACATATCACACAGCACGTGTCAGAGTTGATTTGTTGAAGAGACGGTTTGGGGAGCGCATAGGTATGTTATAACGCGTTTCCAATATATGAGTCAGTCTTCAACATCGTGTCATTTAACACCGCTTGACTATTTTCTGCGGAGTTTTGCGAAATCGCTAGTCTAAACCAGTGTTGGCAAGTAAGTTACACGAAGTAAGTTACTCGTTTAGTTACGCGTAACTAATATGAATTAGTTACGCCCAATATTTGGCGTAACTAATGTAACTAATGTAACTAAATGTAACTAACTGTAACTAAATAAAACTAACTCTAACTTACTAATAAAAAATAAAAAAACTCACATTTCATCCCGAATCCCAATCGACTATTGACAAAATTCTTTTATAAGCAAGTGCAACAGCAACCTGGCAAGGAATACATATTGAAATTACTATGTTCCTGATGAAAAGGAAATCTAATCAAATATTATATTCTTGGAGCATACAATAGATTTTTACTTACATTTGAAGTTGTCCGTTCTTTTTTGAGACTCCTGGACATTTCTTTGTGTATTGTGATTTATTTTTGTATGGTAAATTCAGATTTGATCTCAGATTTGGTCTCAAATTTCAGATTTAGCTCGCCCAAAGGAAATCAAACGAGATCTATTTTGTTTTATTATTTTTAAATTTTTTTTTTTTGCAGAAATATAGTAATTTAAAAATGTATTCCTTGCTAGGTTGCCGTTGCCACAGCTGGCAGCTGGCCCAGCTTTGCCCTAAAACATCCGATCATTCGCTCGGGTTTGTGGGCAGAACTTCTAAATTTCAATTTAACATAAAATGTGAGTTTTTGTATTTGAAAAATTCTATTAGTTATAGTTAGTTACATTTAGTTACAATAAGTTACATTAGTTACATTAGTTACATTAGTTACATTAGTTACGTGTAACTAATTAAAATTTCAAAGTTACGCGTAACTATCCAACACTGGTCTAAACCCATGAGCCAGAGACGATTGACAATTTTGAAACAATTTTCACCGCCTTATTGCCAATATACGGCCCCAAATTCTGAAAAGATTGATCAAAAATTGGACCTCAAGATTGGACTACGAGTCAATAGGATAAAATAAATAGTTCAATGTGAACTGCAAGGTGATAGTAAAGAACTGTCAAAGTCTTACTTGCGTTCCACATACCATCCACATCGCTACGAATAAATTTATTCACACGTATCTAACCTCAAAATCTTTGTGTTCAATTGTGGTACACGAACTGTACGTTGTTCATTTTCATTTTCATTTTATTTTAGGTGAGTCCTTGAATGAGGATTAAGTACACAGCATCCGCATAAAATCTACAATTTATTTTATAACGCTTTTATTTTAAGCCCAGTAGCAGAACATCCAGAGTTCATAAAATTCAATACAATTCTAATGGGAGGATTCACAAATTTACCTTCCGCAGCTAATAATAATCCTTAAGCAAAATAAATGTTTTGACATACCTACATATGTCACACTTTCCATGTCCCATCTCCCATGTGGTCGCTAATTTCGAAATCAAAAATGTTGCGTGGAAAATATTAAGGATCATATATTAAGTCTTACAAGAGGTGAGTTCTTAACTTTAAAATAAATGCAAAATGCCGCTTTGATAATACTGTGGAACTTATTCGTATTTCATTCCACATGATAGTTATTACATCACAAGGGCTTCAGACTAAAAAAAAAACAAATTGCACTGCTGGAGTTAACTTCAAGAACAGAACCTAGTTTTAATTTACTAGTATTCGGGCGAAGAACAAAAGAAATCAAATTTGTGAAGAAAAAACATAACTTGCTGTGCTGCCAACACCACCCAATATCAATTTCACTAAGTTAAGTCTGCTCACATTTTGTTTGTTCTCTCTTAGTAAAACCTTAAAGCTTAACGCAGCTCTCTAAAGACATTATTTCATATCACAGAAAATCCGTGACCTAAAGGAGTTAAGAATAAAGCTACCAATTTTGTTCCGTTTTTTATCAACAACAAGACTGTTGCAGATGATGACACTTTCCGGCTCGAGGCACCAGATCTTGGGAGTCATCGGAGCTGTAATTACTTGTTAAAAAATAATATAATATAATATGAAGAAACGCAATTAATGTCAAATTTTGACAAGAAAAGTTGAACGTTATAGGAGCACCTTTTACGTTTTTTTTTTTTTTTTTTAATTTATAATTCACACCTAGTTCTTGCAAAAAGTTTAACTGTCTTGAAAATCAAAGCGCCTGCCATGACATTCATATTAACTTTAGACCATGAGATGTATTTCTTCTCTAATTCTAATCCAGTACCACGAAATGAATTGAGAATGTTGATCTGTCAAAAGTGACAAACCCCAGAATTTGTTTATAAAGTGAACTTGAGTTTTTAGCTTGCGAGAGATTTTAATTTGATATTTTGTATTTAATAAACATAATTTCAAATAAAATAAGCTTAAAACGGAATATATTCCGGTTTGATCAGAGAACTTTTCAATAACACACTTCTGATAATGACTAACGCTCTAACGCCTTCATGAAAATATGCCTTAATACGCTCCTGGAGGATTAGATCAGTGGAAAACTATCAGACTAAGCATTGTATTTATAAACTATAGTACTCCTAATAAGCGGAGCGTTAGGTGCGCCATCTATGGACGAAGTTCACAGCTTGACTGAAGAGTTTGGAGCGGTTTTGCCTAGATTGCCATGGGAAGCAAAAAACAACAATGGAAGACATTTGATGTAAAATAGATAAGACAACAAGCGCCACCATTGACGAAGTTCACTACTAAAAAAACATGTTCCATGACAATACCATAAAAATGTATATGCAAAATACAATGGTACTGGATTCCATAGGAGACAAAATCAGCCAACAGGACAAGTAATCTGCAAGACATGCTTGGGAGGAGACCGGAAATTATGTGTAAGTATAATTCTTGTTTATTTAGTAAATTTGTATATTATAAATCATTTTAATATAATTAGGTGTGGCTATTCCCTATAGCCGACAAAGAGGAAGATATTATAAGGACAAGATGAAGAACATTGTGACCATTTACAATCCGATTATGACCAAATTTCATATTGGAGGCGAGAGTGGTCCACAAGGATGTGGCCAACAATCTGGTAGATTCGGTGGCCACACTGGGTCAAAAGTCGGGGAAGTGGATTAAAGTAGAATCCATGTCAGGAAAAACATATTAACTGAAGTCTCTAATGTTGTTAAGGATGGATTTATATTTGCATATATGTGCAGCAATCAAAACAAGAAGACGAGAGAGAAGATGATCATGGGTACATCTCGAGACACTTCGTCCGCCGTTATATGCACTGCCAAGTAACTACGACTCCGATTAGGCAATGGTGTTCTAACTGTTAGCATTCCCAAAATAGCAATCGGCGACAAATGTATAATGAAAAAATCATCCAAATTCAACCAATGGGACCTGCTCACTTGAATGTGAAAGAGAACCTATACAGGAGAATCAATCAAAGACTGCGGAAAAGGCACAGAATGGAGACAACAAATAAGTCTCATATATTTTCCCCAAATGCCATTTTTATAATAAGTTCATATTAATTATTACTTTTGTCTACGTAACATAAAAAAAAAAATTTCGGTTGTGTTTCATTCGCATAAGAATTACTAGATAATTATTTCGTTTACAATTCGACAAATTTTTCTTTTGAATTCATTTTCCAAAATTTATCATTAAATTTCGTTTGACAGAACAACAAAAGTCGTTCTTAAATGAAATTGAAACAATTGTAACAATCTCTTTCATGACACTTCAACACTGGATTTTGACATAATAACCATCTAGAGAAATCGAACGCACCACAGCTCCTCCCGAGAATAAGTTCAATATGGACAGGCAAACAAAATTTAGTTTGCGAAATATTAAAGTTATGTCATTGTTACCAAGAATCTTGAAGAAAATACGCACCTAAAAATTTTATAAAATTAGGAGATACATTTTCGAAACCTGGATAGTAATTAATTAAAATTTTAATAATGTGTGTGTGTTGTTTGGTATATTGTTGTCATGAGTGTAATGAGTATGTGATTTTTTTTTTTATTTTTTGCCTTACATATCCAATAACTCATAAAATTACGTACAATGATGAATTTTTATGCTTCCTACTTTGAAAATAGTGCTCATCACTTTCATGTTCTAGTGGTTTAATTACATGAGTATAATCAGGTGCTTCAGGTTCATCGGTGTCTGCATCAGCATCATCAGTAGCTACACCAACAACAATTCCCGAACGTTGTCTAATAACATCATCATCCTCATCAGCCGTACCATCGTAAGTCTCATCACCACCACCGCCACTGCCTCTCGTTCTATGGCTACCAGTATCGGTAGCAAGTCCCTCATTACGCTCATCCGAGTCATCATTGGTAGCAGGACTATGTGAGGCCAGGGCTAAGGGTATCTTACGGTTCATCCCAGACGATGGTGGGAACAGAAAGTGTGGATATAGTGAGAATATTTCTGCCGTAATTAGATTCTCCTCCTCTTCGGCCAGGTAAACACTGTTCGAGGTCTCCGACGAGGATGTCCCATGGTGTGTTAGATGGGGTGGGCCAAGGCCGCTGTAGGAATAAAAAATTATGTCTGCAAAGAGATGGAGACGGAGAGATATGCTTTTGTTTGCTTTTCGATATAATATACAGATTTAAAGAGGTTGGAATAAGGAGTTAGTTGGGGGGTTGAATTTGAGGAAAAGAAAAGGATAATGTGGTTTGAATATAGTAGTAGGTATAGGTAGGGTATAGGATAGTGATTTGAAAGGCTCAAGATTGTAAATAGGTGGTGCAATATCTAATTTTTGTGATCATCTACTCTCTAAATTGGTGTTAGATATACGAACATAAAATAAAACAAACCATAAACTCAAGTGCAACATTTTGGTGATTTTGCATTTTGTGCGACAGAAAATTAGAAAATGTGCTTCATACACAAAAAAATGTGTTTTTATGTGCTTATTTAAATTTTGTGCGATATTTTTATTATAAGATAAAAATGTTGTGCGAAGACAGAGAAACATTATGTGGGGGAATTAAAAAATTTTTGGTGCGATATTTCTAAAGCAATATTTTTTTGATGGTTAAATCCACTTGATGGTAGTGGTGGTGGTGGGTGGACACAAAAGCGTGCAGTTCAGAGATTTTTAATTTATTCTCAAATTAAATTTTTTTTTAATAAAATTAAAAAAATTAAAAAATAAAATGATGATAGTTCGAAAAACTTAGAAATACAATAAACTTAAAAATAAAAGTTCTTTGAAATAATAAATTAAAATTGTCCTTTCGTTTCCCTGTTGAATGAAGCGTAGATTCTTTAACTTTTGTTTCTTTTTTTCTTTTTTTGTTTGTTTCTTAAAATCCCCTACAAAAGATAAATTCCATTAAAAGGATTAATATTTCATTTATATAGATACGCACAGAATTTTTGTTAACTTAAATTTTTTAATATTTTTGTTATATTAAAAAAAAAACTTTAAAATATTTTGTTTATTCTGTTAAATAAAATTTTCTTGTTTGGTAATAAGAGTCCTATTTTTTGTTTGTAAATATATTTGATTGTGTTGAGTTTGTGTGTGTTTTTTTTTTTTTTGTTCAACTCACCCACACAAGGGTTGTGATTAACAATATTGAAAATCCGATCACAGCGCTTTTTCATATGATTGTTGGGACATATGCAACCAAACATTGGTGATAGGCGTAAATTCGTCCATGAATCATGACATGCCTCTCTGAAAGGGAAGGAATAAAATATTAAATTAAAAATGTTTTATTTTGTTTAAATATTTTAAAATAAGAAAATCAAGAAGCGTTATAACATCATGGGAACAATATGAAATAGGAAGGAATATTTTCTTGATTTGTTCAACCTTTAAACTAATAATCATCTACAAAACTCTACATTTTATCCTTTACGTTTTAGAAGGTACAGGGCTATTACAACCTATATCCAACTACTCCCCCCCCCCATAAACACTCAGATGCGCTACTGACTGAGTTTCAATCCTTCTACCATCTTTTTATAACATCGTAATGGCGCTCATATTACAAAATACTCCTAGAAACTTCTTAGGGTATGAGAAACAAAACAGGGTTACACATTCTAACACCTTGCAAATAATCCTTGAAAAATCAACGGACTTTCCCCACAAATCCACTACATGTTCAACAATTTCAAAAACGCATTCAATCGGGGTAGATCCTGATGCAACTGTTTCTGTTTTCAACGTAGATCAACGTTTGGTATAGTAGACACACAGTTGTTGCTGAAAACTTTAAAAAAGCACTTTCAAATAACTAACAGCCAGTTATGTGAATTTGTTAAGATCGCGGCCATCATGCTATTTCCGCTTATTTGAATTATAACCGCCCTTTTTCAAATAGAAACCGCAGCCATATGATCACTCTGCAAAAAGTGTATTCATTACACAGCAAAACCAGTTTTACATAGGATAGTGATTTTTGTCATTACAATTCACAGTATGTTCATGTCAATATATTTGATAAAAGAGGTTGGTTGGACACACTAAAATTCGAGAAATTATCGATGGTTACATTGTAGGAATACTACTAAGAGCCAAAAGACAATTCTCCACTACCGGAAAACCAGGGGTACGTGGTGCACCAAGAGATTCCTAATATTTTGTCGCTGATACTCATAAAAGCACAGCGCATATTTCCGTCCTGCCCGTTTCTCTACCGTTTCCTTACCGTAGTATTAGTTAACTATCACTTTCTTGAAGTCGAGGTTTATCTCGTCCCTAACTAAAGCCGTACTTAGTACGTTTGATATTGCCGTACATTGGTTACGTTTGATACTGCCGGAAGGCCGGACATTGGTTACGTTTGATACTGCCGGACATTGGTTCCGTTTGATATTGCCGTACATTGGTTACGCTTGATACTGCTGTACATTGGTTACGTTTGATAATATTTTAAGCATGTAAACAAAATATATACTTTGAATTATATAACGTTATTTTAAGCATATAGGACAACACATATAAAATATTGTACACCCTTATACTATTGCATTATATAACGTAACATTTGCTTTTCAACTTGTAACATTTATGAAATTACTCTATTGAATTTTAAATAATAAATGAAACATTTAATATTCCAATCCGGAGTTTTACAGTCTTTTCTTCGGCTGACCCTGGATCCGCTGAACTACCTCAGCTATAGATAAAAAAGGACACTCTTACAGTCTGACGTCGTTTGACTAATGACTTATCCACGAAAAAGGACATATGTACTCTAAATTGTGACAGCTAGAAAGATGTTGGTTTCGTAAGTGTTTCTAAAAAATCTGGTCCCTATTCTGTATGAGTGTATTAGCACTTTCGTGCAAAAATTGACTTCTACCAGTGTGTTTTTAGGCCATCTAAGTCAACCATCGACCACACTTCGAAAGATCTTGGAAAAAACCCTTAAGTTCATGCGATCAAGTGTTTTGAAATGGAATAAAGCAGGTGTGGAATACCAAAGAAACCCTGGAGGTGAATTGTTCTGAAGAAAGCTAAACCCAAGTATTTGAGGTTGTTAGCAGCACTGCTGATTAGTAGTGTTTCTAATATAGAAAGACGGAACGATGTGGTTACCACCCTTAAATCCGCAAGGACTTGAACTGTTGCTTTTCTGTCCACAGAAGCTTTTAGCTTACGGATTTTTGCTGACACCAAACTGAACAGTTTAAAACAAATTTTAAATAGTATTAAAAAAAAACATAAGCGGGAGCTACAGTACGTTTGCAACGAAATGTTGTATACCTTATTCTCTATTTTTTCATATTTATATGCGTTCCCCCCCCCCCCCCTCTCTCATCTATCGACTGTCCCGTAGAGACAATACAATAATATCAATTCTGTATGTCCGATATTTAAAAACTACATACTATCATAATACAAAAAGGCGTACAGACACAAAATTTGTATCTACTTTTACTTCAAAGCTGCGACCGATAGTTAGAAAACAATAAGACATTAAAAATTTGGTCTTGTGGATTTATTATAAGTACCGTTTATTTGCAAACATTTTTAGTTTCTAATGTAAAGTAGGCGTCAGCCACACCCAAACTGAAATATTTTTATTTAATTTAGGGAAAATTTAATTATTGATTAGAACTATACTTAAACACATTTAAATTTTGCCAAAAAGAAGTTGTTGAACAAAAATGGTGATTGTGGGCGTGTTTGTGGGCGAATTTCACCGGTTCAAGAACTTTAGCCTTTCTCTTGAACCAAAGATTATAGGTATACATATGTCAATTTTCAGCTTTCTATACATACGGACGGACGGACGAACATCACCGAATCTCCTAGGCATTTGACTCTGAGTCAGAATATATATACTTTTCTATACCTAACGGTATTATTTATATATGTTACAAGCTCCACGCCAAATACAATTATGAAACCCATTCTATGGAATAGGGTATACAAATGTATAGACTGTAAATAGATTCCTTACGACCGATAGAACATGCTAATGGTTCACAATTCTAATAAATAAATAAAATATTTAATCGTTAACTTTCATTGATTTCAAAAGCGAGCACAATCAAAAATAAATCACTCAGAATGACTTAGAAAACATTTTTCTTTGTCATTTATACACTCGGCTTGGTTCAAAGAAGCTATAATAGTTTTGTTCCTGACAGATAGACAACAACAACAACTACCAAATCAGACAGTTAATCATTTGCCTATTCATTATTCAAATGACAACCCAGCCAGCGATTCACTTTCACTTGACAAGCTTCACAGAATTTTTTTTATAATTCCAATGACCAAACATTTTTTTTTTTCTATTCTACTACTTTTTTATTTGTCTGCAGTCGTTGACCTTTCAGGAGCCAGGACAAAGTTTTTCACATGCATCATGCATAAAAGCACTTCCTATAACAAAAACTTCCGCCCTCTACACTCCACAAAAAAAATGTATATACCTAACCGTAATAAAGCAACAAAGAAAATATATATGTATGTTTGTAAAAAAAAAACTTTTCTTAAGCACACTTAAAAGTTGTATTACTAGGCAACCTGAAGTCGACAACACATTTGCACTTCACCTCGTCCTGCTGGCTGGATGCAGGACTTTGGCAAACAGGTAAATATGGCCAAAGCTTTAATCGCACTTCTTGTCACCTTTTTGAGGACAAATGCAATTTTCCGAAAGTGAAGTAGCAGGTAGGTACTTTTTATATAAAAAAAAAAAAAAAAAAACCAAAACCAAAAGGAAATGAAGCAAACATGTTCGAAGGCACATACGACATACCACACAGGTTACAATCCATATATAGATAGATAGTCGTATACATAGCTCGTAGGTATCAAACAAAATATAGGATAAAAAGGATTCTTACCTGTCATCCATCCTGCATTTATTGTCTCTCACTTTACAGTGCACCTTAAAGTCCTCGAAGAGTTTCAAGCATTTCCTTTCCTGTTGGCACACGGATAATGCATGGTTGCACGTTGGCAGTGCATCTATCGGATATGGATCCTTTTCTGTTTCGTTCGTCCGTCGATTGGTTTGTATTGTTTAACGGTATATTGCAAGGAAACAAAAAGACAAAAGCTCCATTGGGGATTAAGTTTGTTTTAAGTGTGTGTTTTTGTATTTTTTTTTTTTTTTTTTTTTTTTTTTTTGTATTTGTGTTTGTGTATGAGTGTTGCATTATATCGTTGGATTTGGTTCATCCAAAACGTTTTGCCATAGATGAGCAAGAGCAAGAGCATGAGCACACACCAAGGACGAAGGACGATGGAGATTTGTACATGAAAAGAGATCAAAACAAATATTTGAAAAGGATTTATGTTATTAAAATAAAATAATGTTGTTGTCAATTTTGTCTGTTTTGGGTTTTTGTTTGTATATTATGTCAGGGATATTTAGAGCTACAATTACGTATGTATTGTGGTTTTGCTTGAATTGCATTCAAATGACATTTTGTGGTAAAGTAATTATATATTGTGTGTATAATGTTTAAGGACATTTGTATAGGGATAATGAGGGATTTTATTCAGTTTTTTTTTTTTCATTTTGTGGAAATACATAATTTATTGAATCTAATGGATTCTCCGAACTTTAAATCGTTCACAATGAATATTGGATTCCAAGAAAAATAATAATAACTATTGACGCAAACACAAAAGGCCTTGAACACAAAGGCTGTCCTTGTGATTTTTTTTTCAAGGGAACTCATATAAAATGTTGGCAAAAATTAAATTAATTTTTAAAATTTTATTTAGCTTTTGATAAGGAACCATGCGATTTTATTAGAAGAAGAGTTTTTCAGATGGAGCAGGAAGATTTTGAGGGCCTGCAGTGGCCATTTTGTTTTGTCGACACCTGTCAAATTTGTTACCAATGCCAAATCACTACACCAAGTTAAATGATTACACATCATAGTTTTGCATTAGTGGACTGCAAACGTTTTACGAAGACGTTGTGGCCCTTCACAGTAGACTCTTTAACATTTGTTTTCCAAACTTAAGACAACCGGTTCGGTAATCAATCATCTTAAAGACGTTGTTCAAGGAAACATCGGACGGAAACATCGCTGCCATCCGCCCAAAAGTGTTCAGCAGGAATCCAGTTAGTTAAAAAGCAAGCTTTATGTATGTGGGACCACACTTTTATCACTTGACACTTCCTCACCGAAAAGTTACCATTTGGTGTGGTTTTTTTTCTGACACCGTCAATGGCGAACACTACATGAATGATGATAGCTAATGTTGTGCGACCCAAACTAAACCAAATGTAGTTCCAGGATGGTTCTACTCTTCTATACTTCCTAAGTTTTTTATTCCAGGGTACTGCCTCTTGCGATTAAGTGACAAATCTTCCAAATGGCAAATGTCATAAAAAGTGCTTCTCTGTTAGCCGTTCGGATTCGGAGGTAAATTGTAGGTCCCTTCCATTCCTGCAGAATATCAACACACACAAAGAAATGGTTGAGAGTGTAAGTCACAGATCCTGGCTCCGTCTGGAGCTGTTGTGCCAACAATTTATTTATTTATTTTGAATGACGATACAAGGCTACAACAAAAGTCTTGGGCGAAACAGCAATACCAATCAGCTTGTGCTGAGTGAAGTAACAAGGAAAGTAAAGTATAATTTCAAGAGGTTTTTGAACACTTCTCACCTGGAATGTACGCTGACTAGAGCCAGTTGATAAGCTTGACTGAGAGCAGAGCCTTTTCTCCAGTTTATCCCGAAAAGGTTGCAGTCGTTTTTTAATCACTATTTCCGTCATATCTCTTAAGCATATTGTAATGTTTTTAGTCTTGGATTCGAAAATAAAACTTATTTTCTTTTTTGTGGAAATTGTTGTTGTTGCTTCCCATGGTATTATAGAGCTTAATGCAATATGATAAAACAAAAAGTGCAATCATAGAATATCATCATTTTTTAAGCAAGCTGCTCTGAAAATCCCGGATTCCATTTCCATTAATCTCAAAGTAGCTGTTGATCATCTCTCAGAGAGATGGCGGAACAATTCATTATTCACCTCAGCTAGGTGCTAGGGCAAAGAGAAATTTTAGCGAACTGTAAGACCGCTAAACTTGCCAAACAAAGAATGACACTACCAATTTTAATTGATGTAAGTCACTCGGCTATTATATCGCTGCATGGAACTTTTGCTGAACAGAGATGCTACTGAGAGGATAAATTAAGGTCGGAAAGTGCTAACATCTACAAAACAGGAGACCAGAGACCACCTGTTTGCTGATTTTTAAGCAGCTTACGAGAGTTTTAATAAATAAAGATGAACTATATCGTGCCATGTTCAATTCCAGAATTCCTAAACTGATATGCCTTATCATTATGGAAAATGTTCGCTGTTCCATCTAAGTTGGTAGGGACTCTACTGAAACCTTCAACACCACCAGGGGGTTAGGACGAGGTGAAGCACCGTCATGCAGCTGTTTTAACATTGCACTTGAAAATGTGTTATGGAACACCCATGGTAGTTCATCGGGCAACATCTTTAATAAATGGACACAAGTACTTGGATTCGCGGACGACATTGACGTGATAGGAAGAACAAAGCGAGCAGTAACCGGTGATGCCTTGACTACTATGGAGTCAGCAGCAAGCAAAATGGGGCTGAAAACGAGGTAACATTTATTAAAAAAAAAATTCCAATCTAAGTAATTTTTTTTTAGTAAACTATCCCTCCTGGCTAAAAGGAAGGGAATAAACCCCCCCCCCCCTCCTATAAAATTTTTGTCTTGTGTTAACCCAACCTACTCGCTTTAGTTTTTTGATGCACCTTATGCCGATCACATTCTCTGTACTCTCCTTACTTCTTTATTGACACCACAGTACCACAGGCATACAATACAGACTACCAACTCGTACTCCTCTTGTCTAAAACACTGTTCAGGGGCGGTTTATTTTTGCACTTAAAATAGGAATCGCAACCGTAGTATAACATATAAATAAAAAGATCGGCCATTTTGCTTTGGAAAAACCGAATTCAGAAAAAACCCAATTTATTACTAGCTTGATCGCTTGCTCAGACCAGATACGACTAAAAATAATAACACATTACACATACTACACCACTCACAGTAGGCTGGCATGGAAAAAGTATTAATACATAAGGCTCTAAATAATGGTTGATTGCTGTGTTTGTGTAGTATTGTTGGCTTCTCAGTGCTGTCTTCTACGGATTATAGGATCTCTCACTCCGTATGGTCTCCATTCGGAACAAACACCCTTAGAATATTTTATTCATTACGTAAGATTCATATCTCTGCCTGAGCATATTATTTTTTCTTGTATTGGTTCCCATTTAAAATGCACAGGTGAGCTCAATTGAGAGCTTTCACATACTAATCATAAAATGCACATCAAGTTTGTAGGCAAAGAGAGAAACTATAAAGAGTTGGTGGTCTATTTTGTATGTCTGTGGCTTACACTAATGAACCTATAAGCTAAGACCATTATTCTCTCGTATTCGTTTTTAAAGAAGCCCAAATCGGCTCTAAATTTTTGAGGAAGATGCCCCAATTTGTGTAGGAAAATAAGGGGCGTCCTTTGAACTTCGTGTGTCATCTCTTCTTATAATAGTCTAACGGCCAGCTTGACTTAACCTGACTTTCCCACAGACAAAAGGCAGATTACAGATTTCTTCGTATTTTTGTTGGCTGTGCATCTACCCACTAACGCTGAACATGATCTACCGGGCCCCCGTTCTAAGCTTTATTGAAATATAAACGGCATTCCCAGAAATAATTTATATTTCAATTTGATTCATTTCGGTGTAATTCTCAAAATTGAACAACTCCAATTGACTAGATTTATGAGATTTTTTTCCGAGTGTAATTCATTTTCACCTTTTTTTGCTGATTGCAAAAATATATCATTCCCTCCCAAGTCCTTACGTACATGTAAAACTTCAAGTCATAAAAATAGGAACTATCCATTTGGTGTTAGTTCTTCTTTTAACATAGATGTTGGTCCTTGCAATCTTGTAGATGTGTTTGGGGGTTGTGATGGGTGGATGAATCTAGCTAACTTGGTCCTGGGACACTTTTTTTGTGTTTTTTTTGTGTAAATCTTTCTCATGTTTTCTCGTTTGTAAGAGAGGTAAGTTCTAATGTTATATCATGTGCAACCACTTTTTTTCTTTAGAATAAATCTAAAAAGTTTTACATAGCTCCATCACAACGATTTCATACATCGCTTGAGAGAGCACACACAAAAAAAAGAAGACAGAAAAAGAACAAAGGATCACCCTTAAAATTATAAAAAGACGCTGTAAGACGAAATGTTTTCTAGGCAAAGAATGCCTCCTCTCCGCCTGGTTTGGATTTTGGATAGTCGTCCACATCAGAATATGCCGAGTGTCGCCTATACAGACATTAAAGTGATATATCTCATCCTTCAACATTTCCGCTTTGGAACTTCAATTTTGTACATTTATCAAATTGAATTGTTATTGTATGTGTGTTTGTTTTTCAGAGGGGGGAAAAGGAAAAGTTACAACAGAATTTTTGGGGAAATTCACACAATTGATAGGTATAAGGATACATAGGGATGAGGATGAGAGTAAAAGGTAGTATAGTGGGTAGTGGCATTAAAGAGGAAAAGTATCTTCTCTAAGGACATGATGTTGTATACCTATATATTGTTTGTATATTTGAGTATAGTATATGTCATTAGGTGAGGTTTATCGTTACGTTACCTTTCTTAAGGACAAAGCCACACGGATGATCAAACAGAAAATCTCGGAAATGATTACAGTCGGGATCAACTCCTGGCTCCTTGCAAAGGCATGTTGGACGAAAGAACTGAAATGCCTGGAGTGTTCTTAATGCAGCTTGACATTTCGTTACCGTCACTGTGCTACACGAAACTGAAATGAGAAAAGGCAAGATGTGCTTGTATTTGTACATATATATAGATTTTTGTATTTTCATTTTATATGTGTGCATCTTTAATAAATAATGTTGATGTAGATTTTATGGATGAAACATGTTTGTGATATTCAATGGATGAAAATTTAATACTTTAAGTATGCTATGCTATTCGTATATGTATACCTTAAAGGAGATATACATTTCTTTGATATTGTGGAAATCAATGAAAACTAATGGAATTGAAAATTTTGAAATACTTAGATTAGGTACTGTTTGTCAATGATAACGCCAGTCTGCACACAAAAGGACTTTACGAAGTATTTTGATTTCTATTGATTTCGATAAATTTTTGTGTGCTTTCATTTTTATTAAGCATTTTACATATTGAAGCCTGTACTTACAAGAATCCTGATTAAGTTTGCATTAGAAAATTAACACCAGTGTAGGAATAAGGACAACCATTAATTTAGCTTGTATAAGGTTCAATTTCTTGTACTTGGTATGTAATAGTTTGTATAAAGCTTGTATAACTTAAACTTTCGAAAGCAACACATTTCAAACACTGACAGTAAAAAAAAATAGCTCCTTATTGCTCTATAAGTGAGTTTGAACAACTGCATAAAGCTTGCATTTATAGGTTCCAAATGGCCTCCATAAGGCCTTCCGAAATTATTTCCTGAAAATTAAAAAACTAATATATGCTTAAAGGTTCTCAACTACAAGTCCATGCAAACAACTTGTGTAATGTTTGCCCATAAAGGTCTTATACAATATAAATTAATCTGCAAATATCAAGAGTCTTCTAAATAAGTTTTTAAATATATGTACCTAAGTCTCATCGTGAAATAGAAAAGTGGTAACACTTACTGCGAACTGTGGTGTGCGGACGACAGACTATTGTCATTTTCGAAAATCGTAACCACTTTGTAACAATGCATTTTTTTTTCTTTTTATCAAGATTTCCTCAGGGATAGGCACCAACACTTGATTGTTATAAATACGCCCTATAAAAGCCATTTAATGACAGTTTTTGCTAGTGGCTTGCAGTTAACGTTTAAAGGCCTTATGCAGACTATTTTTGCACGCGATTTTTTTTTTTAAAACAACAAAGCAGCTGGACTTTGAGGAATACCCGCCGAATGCATTAAAGCAGACCCCGAATAAGAAGCCTGTATTTTGATGATACTTTTTAAGGCTTTTAAGGAAAACGGACGGACGACGGAGTTATGGGCAAGCTAATGAAATAAGTAATCTCCCCATAATGCACTGAGGAAGCCCAATGTCACCATCAAATTTTTCTTTTAATGGCTTAAAAGTTGCTTTTTGGGATGTTGAAATCGCGTTGTCTTGTATATGGTTTTCAGTCTGCTATCCACAAAATAAATGTTGGTGTGCTCAAGGCTTCGTTCTGTCTCCGACTTTCTTTCTTATCTTAATAAATATGATCTTTTGTCTAAGACTTGTAATCCGATTAAGTGTTTTATTGAAATCAGAATTTTCAACTGGAAAGGAATATTAATTATGAAGGAAGCTGAGTCAAGAATTTTGATTCGTAGTCACAGTTGAGGTATTGTGCAAGAATTAGAGAGAGATGGAAGGGTTTACGAAAGAATCAAAGTGAAGCTGCTAACAGCAGATATCTACCAACCAATTAAAGGCAGAAATATAAATGGTTTGGCTCTGCCTTGAGCATGCAAATGCCTTACCATAGACATGAGAAAACATTATTTATTTAATTCTTATTTTGTAACAGGCAAGTAGTCGGCAGAGGTGAACGTTTGGATCAACCTAACTCCAGATTAAATCAGCAGTCATTCTATGTTTTAAAATTAAGGTATCGTTTTTATATCCTATTCCATAGAATGGGTATATTGTATTTGGTGTGGAGTTTGTAACATAGAGGAATAATACCGTTAGGTATAGAAAAGTCTATACATTCTAGTTGATTTAGCCATGTCCGTCCGTCCGTCCGTCCATCCATCCGTCCGTATGTATACTCTCTAGAGGTCGCAATTTTTGAGCTAGAAAGCTGAAATTTGGTACATATAATCTCTGGTTCAAGAGTAAGGCTAAGTTCTTGAACCGGTAACCACCACTTTTCATGAAAGAACGAAAAACTTAGTCTGAAAAATTGAAGGTACCTACTTCCAATATTCAATTTAAACCTTTTTCCTTCCGTTCGTTATTTGAGAAATATATCTCTACATTTTCTTGTGTAAATTTTTTCAATACGCCCACTTTTAAAGGCGTTATTTTGATAAAATACCTTTGTTCAGGAAAGATCGTTTAAAAACTACTCGATTCAGTTTTAGTTTTACAGGTATGCCTAAATACTGATCAAAGCTCAGTTAGTGCTTCAAATTTTTAAGACACGCCCACTTTTAAGGAGCGTTTCCATCAAAAGTTGTATAATGCATTAATTTTTTAACGTTTTTTAACTATCGGTCGCTGTTTTGAAGTTAAAGGATGAACACTTGGATTTATATTCCTTGGTTACGTAGCAGAGTGTGGTCCAATAATTGTTAAAAACACCCATAATCGCTATTTCCATTCCAAATCTAATTTTTAAAAATTTAAGTTTGGCGCACGCCTTTTTTTATTGCGCCAGCACTAATTGAACATCACACCGCATAAAATTAATGTAATTGAATTTTTTTCTGTCTGCTAAAGAAGAATTTTGTTTCTGAAACATCGGCTGTTTGCGGGAGGCAGACGCATGCACATACAAAAATATGGGGAATAGAGTATCCAACAGTTCGTTGCAAACGTACTGTAGCTCTCGCTTATGTTTTTAATTGCTCTTTGTATATTTGTAACATGTCAAAGTTTGTTTTTACAATTCATATTTTACTTAGACTAACAATGTTTAGAAATCTGCGAGCACTAAAGGAGTTCTTATGATTTCATGTCATCGTGACCAGTGCTGAGTGCTGACGGGCAATTAATTCTACAGTGATCGTAATACTCCATTTACACATGTTTGTGGGAAGCTTTTTTTACAAATAAAAGCTTTTTTCTCACCACAGCTGATAGTGACAGACCTTTGCAAATAAATTCGTTGTACACTTATAACGAAATTTTTTGTACAGTTTTGTTAAACATTTTGAATAACAATTTATTTGAAAATGCAAATGTATATATACCTAATGCAAGAAATAAAAAAAGGGACAAATTCAATAGATATTATTTGCATTATTATATAAAATGTTACCAAAATAGATTAATATTAATTTAGGTTGTTAAGATTCATGCTATAAGACTTCCAAAACAAAAGATACCTTTACTCATGCTAAATGAGTTTAATTAAAATAATTTTAAACATTTCTCGATGAATTATCTCGATAGAATAGTAATGGAACATGATTATGGAGCACCACGGCGCAGACTAACCCATGGCCCATGGCCCATGACCCATGTACCTTGAACTTGAATCTATTTCACTGAAGAGCTTAGCCTATCCATTTTATCACAGTAGTCTACTTCAATTCAAGAGAGATATTATTGGTTAGAGTTCCATTAATTGATGTCAGAAATATATAGACAGCTACTCCAACCTTCCACTCACATAATCCTTATTGCAAACAGTCTCATAAAAATTCCATTGAAGTAAGGGTCCAGACTTTCTCCACGGCTCAAGGTCAGACCAAGGAAAGGCCAAGAAAAGGGCCACCATGTTTCAATATAATATAACATCAAAAACGGCATAATAAAGTGACCCTATCAGAAGAATGCCTCCATTATTAATAATTGATGAGGCTTAACCACCTCAAACTGAATTTATCCTCTGTTCTCTTAAAAAACATCTTTAAAGTGGGAAAAATGTATTGAAATCGATAAACTTGTTAATGGCCGCACAGATCCTTGTAAAAAGATATGTATTGCTTTAAAGATTTACCAGCAGAACTGTCAAACCAAAAAATAGCAGCAACAAAAAAGAAATAAACCAAAACACTAAAACATTTTAAGAAAGGATCCCAGCCCAAATAAAAAAAAAGCCACCTTCCACTAAAATTCGATACATTATGGTCATGAATGTTAGGCAGGCAGCAGCGTGTAGTGTAGTATGTACAATGAACGGATGGACTTGGACATGGACATGTCTTGGAACAATTTTTGATCTCCCCTACTCCAAACTTCAAGGGGCAGTATAATACACACACCACCATCACCACCCACTGACCAATATATACCATTCATTCACTCTGGACTCCAGAGAGTATAGGATAAGGTACATTACAATGAACCTTTATTTTACTTGTAAATAATTAAATGAAAGTGAACCTTCGCACTCGTGTCTCCAGCTCCACTAGTGTGCCACTCTCGCTCGTCCCGATTTCAGCATGGGTAAAGGTGGACACAAAAGTCCCCACCATTCATTCCAACTATATTATAGTCTCGGATCGGATCAATAAAAAACTTTGAATAATTTATCCAAGGATTGTTTTGTGAGTGTGAGAGGTATAGAATATAGGGGAGGAGAAGAAGAAGAAGTAGAAAATATGCGAGGGTTGGTTGGTTGAAGTGGCTCGGGGTCGTTGTTGGTTCAAAATGACGACAAGCTTTTTCTCTCCCCCCACTGCTTACAGATACTCTCCGACAACTTCATGCTACCTACCAAATGACTATGGCAGGAGCAAAAGTAAATCAACTCTAGTCCTTGAGTGAGCTGAACGGAACAGTAACAGCAAACTGAGTGCGATGCGGTGCGCGGTTCGGTGCGGTACGGTGGTAACAGAACTTACGTTTACAAAAATGGATATTTAAGTGAGGATATATAAAGCGAAGAAATATATATATTTCAACATAGTTTGCTTAATAGTTAAAAGGGTAATGTTGAGTTTGCATTGAATTTTACTATTTATATTTCGAGCGTGGACTGGACAGAGAACAAGCAATTTCTCTTTGCGATTGCCTCAAACTGTCTGCAAAATGTTTAATAAAATATTGCAGCCTTCCGTTGCAGTTGAACGCACAACCCTTACCACCGCCACCACCATCATCAAAAGCACCTTTCCACTTCGCTGACCAAATTCAGAACTCTGAAGTTTGAAATCTGCTCCTAGCCAAAAATGGAAAATGTCCCTTAAAATTAAACTGAAATAAATTAACTTGTTGTCCTTAAAGGAGCGAAACGCATTCTTTACAAATTCTAGGGAAATATTGTATACCTTACCTATGTGTGCTATGTGGTTTGATTGTCTGACCTAACTGACATTTACATTTTATTTTGGAGTATAGTTGAGCTTACTTTCTTTTCTTAAATATAAAGGATATACTAACACACTCATCTATATGAAAATAGAATTAAGGTTTAGTTTTATTGTTGTTCCTCATTTTTGTGGACACTCCGATTGCTGGCAGGGACCACTCTCTGACATTTAACTTGACAGCTACATAAACACTGATTGACTTGTTTATTTCATTTAACATTGTACTCTTATCAGGTATAAGGACTTAATCAGGATAATAATTATTGTTAGTAAGACATTCAGACTTCCATCAGTGTTATACTCACTTCACAGAAAAACTAATTATTTTTAGGTTAGGTGAATGGTTTTGTATTTGTAGTTAGTAAATTATTTACTTTTGGATTCAAGTAAATAATATATGAGATTAGACGGTTTAATGCTGTCTAATGACTCGATGGCAATTGGTTTGGTAACAAAAGCGATTTACTGAAGAACCCTTGAAGAACTTCAGGGACTTCGTGTTAGTTTTGGATATCTAACATATTAATCAAACTTTAAATTTAAATATCGCTACGACATCTGTTGGGACCGTACCACACAAACCACATGCGTTTGACATATGTTGTTATCTCTTTTGTTCTGTCTGTCTTTCTGCCCTGTGATAATTGTCTTGCTGAGCCGATGGTCTAAGACTAACTCACCAGTGCTAAGAAGAGTGTTTTAAAATTGATAATTTTTTTTAATTTCTATGACGAAACCAACCAAAAGCATAGACAGTTGAAAAAAAAACTTACTCTGCAAACAGTCCTTTTACATTAGATTTATGTCAATAATGACATAATGTGACAGCTCTAGGCAACCTGACCCCTATTGAAAATCTCAACCGTTTCTGTGGAATGCTAACTCATACCACGATTAATGGAAAATACGATAAAACTTCTGCAAGTAAACTTGCTACTTAGTGACAACCAAACCTCCTTGACAGTATTGGCCGGCAAGTTTTCAAAGTTCGAATATGCGAGTGGAAAAAATGAGTGTATTGCAACCTGCTTACCAGTAACTGGCACGTGTGGAACCTGGGTAAAGCGTATTAAACAGTAGAAGTGCGTTCTTTTTCTTAACATAGTTAACAATATTGTTGTTATGTCAAACAAATATTACTGAAGTGTCATTGTTAGGATTTGTTGGGTTTCTTACAAAATATTTAGGAACGATCCGATATTTTAAACTAAAATAATGTTTTCCCTTAAGGTTAGAAAATGAATTCTCCTGCAACATATAACATTTGAAAGTAAAGTAAAATGTTTGAATTAATCTTCGTTTTCTTTTTTTTGTGTCATGGTCCACTTTGACAGATCAACACTCTCAACTCATATCATAAAGATGAGTTGGTAATAGTAACAAATCGTAACTATTTGACACTTAAACGTAAGGTAAGGAACGATGTTATGACGTCATATATTTACAAATAGTAACAATTTTGAATCAAATGAACGAAAAAGAACACTTTTCAGTGGAAATGTAATTCAGCAGAACGTCGCGTCGTGGCCATGTTTTGTAGATAGCAAGAGGTTTTCCGTTTACTGCCCCTAGAGTTCAATTCCGCTGGTTCTTAACTTACCTGAACAGTGTACAATTCTATACAAACAATATGCAGCTGTAACTATTGGAGTTAAGTTGCTTTAAAGCAGTGTTTCCCAACCTTTTCTTGTGCTATGCCCCACCTGGAAGCACTGAAATCTTTATTTGACCCTAAAACATTACATAATTGGGAAAGCGTACAAATGGTCGACAAAAAAATGTCGATTGGATAAATACAAATTTCATCGACTGTCAAAATGTCGACTGATGCTTGATCGATAAAAAAATGTCGATTGAAAATGTTTCGGTAAAAATGTCGAATTTTAAATTATTGCAATGTATATCATTTTTAAATCATAGTGGTAGGGGCGGAGCACTGATCGACAGTGGCAAAGTGAATGATGTTCAAATGCATGTGTCGCTGCTACTTTGCCACTGTCGACCCTTTTTTTAAGTCGACATTTTAAAAATCAGCAAATCGTACCCAACCCTATTAATAGTATACCTACACAATCTCAGACATTCAAAAGCTTCAAAATGCTCACTATGATTTAAACAGAAATAAGAATAGAAAGTAAGAAAACACAGTAACTAGTGTTTGTTAACAGTTAACACAATTGGGCTCTATAACTTTTGACAGCTGCCAAATCTCAAGTATCATTTATCGAACGTGGAGGGCAAACAAAAGCTAATTTGCCTGCAATTTAATTTAATAAATAAATACTTTTTATTTATTACACAGGACAATGTTTTATATTTGGCGCTTCTTTAAAGAATAAAGATAGGCTCAAACAAAGTTAAATTTTCTTGTTTGTTCTCCACGTCATTTCGTTTGACGTTTCTCTCCGGATCCACATTATTGATAGAATCTGTCATCTGGTGGGTGTGTTCAAAAATATATACCAAAGGGTTTAAACGAAAAAATATTTCGAAAAAGATGTGTAAACAGCAGAATCTAAATTATTATGAAACAAAAAAAAAACAAAATATATAAAGTGTATGACTAGGTCGCACAAACATGCTCTAATGTGTGACAGTGGTATTGGGGCTTGAAATTTTGAAAATAGAAACAAAATAAAAAAATCGTATGCAAGTTTAAGCAGATAAGTCATATGTTTCCTTCAGTACCTAATTCGTATTTTAAGAACAAAACATTTTCAAACTCATTGAACCATTTTTACTTTTTTAAGACTTCTAAACAAAATATCCAATTTGTTTGAATACCTATGTGGATTTCTAGAATTTTGTAGTTGTGTTAGAGCTAGAATATCAATTTCGTGAGTTACGAGAGTATTTGATGGCCATTACAACATCGTCAATAGAAAAATAAAAAAAACTAGGGCTTTAGTGGCTACCTTGAGGGACTCGGAAAGAAATTAAGAATTGATAGGAAAGGACTGATCTGAAACGAACATTGCAATTTTCAATAAGATAAATTCCATGGATAGTTGACAAGTAGTAGTCTATGCCAAATATTGTCAAAGGACTTGCTATTAAGCACAGATTACATCGACCTCCTTTCTATTCTCTAGTGATGAGAAGGTATGCTCCACAAATTGAAAAAGATTGGTGGTTGGAGAGAAATAACTTTGGCGCAGAAAAAGATTTTTAAAGTTCAGATTGTAGGAAGTTTTTATAAGATCCCGAGGTCTTTACAGGACCTTCTTCTACTATCTTATCTTATCTAGTTATCTCTAGTTAAAAGTTATTCGAAAATATTTCAAGTTCAATCCGCATATTTTACTTCAAGTTTTTCCAAAACAAAACATTAAAAAAAAATCAAATTCCCAATCTAGAATAAACTTTTGTTCATTAAAGTTTGCTGCCACGAACTCATTTGCACCGTTCAAAAAAAAAATATAAAATTCACTGAAGAAAATTTTCATCTTAAATCAAACAACCAAAGGATTTCGAAAACGAATTGTATAAAGATAATCCTTGTCAGATGTGACGTCTTCCTTAACCCAATATTTCCGAAGAACCAACACCAAATCCAATAAAAAAGGAAACTACTTTATTGCAAGAGTCAACTCAATTAAATTTTAATTTTCTTTTTCCACGCCATCAAAAAATATAATAGTCAAAGTTCATCTTAACGATTCCCTAACTCAATTATTAGCTTTAATACCGCTAAATTCACCTCAAACAAATATTTATCATTCATCAATATTTTATGGCATTCGAAATATTTTAAAAATTCTCACTAATGTCATCGTGTGCCCCATTAAATACCACCAAATCATTGCTAATATCCAGCCACAGAAATGACAAAGTTGGTTTTCGAAGGATTCAAAAAAAAAAAAAAAAAAAAAAAAAACATCAATAATAAACTTGTTAGATCGATTCCTTATAGGCCATCAACCCTAACACACCAAAACACAAACCAATGAACACATTCCTCCCCACAAAATCGCACAAATCCAAGCTGCTTCGATAAAGGACGAAAAAAAAAAGAAATTGAATAAACAAACAAACATAAGTCTTTGAACAAAAGGCCAAGTATCTTTCCTTTTGACATTGACACACAGAACTGGATGATCCTTTATAGACCCAGCCATAAGCCCTCACTTAAGCTCTCTTTCTGCTTGTGAACAAGGATACTGCCAATCTGTCTGCAACAAGTGACACTTTTCGCAGGCATATATCATTTTTTATATCCTTCCGAACAAAAAAAAAAAAGAAGAAGAAAACTAAGAGCATCGCATGGTAGTATCTCATAAATGTTTCCGTTGCTGCCGCTGCCGCTGCCGCTTCCACTGCCTTCAGTAACTAGCAACGTGCGTCGTCGTTATCCTAGTCAGAAGAGGAAATAAATTTATAAGAAAATGGAAGTAATTGATGGCCCTCCAGGTAAGGAGACATCAGTTTGTAAACCAAACCAAACCAACATTAAAACCAAGGGTATTGCTCAAACAAGGCGTAAATAAGATGTAAAATTGAATAAATTAAATCAAGCTCCTAAGTTGAGGAGCGTGTCCTTTTAAATCCTTTTACACAAAATAATAAAAAAAAAAAAAACAAAAACTAAATAACTCCCAGGTAAGAATATTTTTTTTTTCTTTTTTTTTTTTTTTTGTTGCGTTGTTGTCCTTTGCAGGATGAAATTGAATTACAAACAGATTGCGGGACTCAAAATGCGTTAACAAACAAAACTAAAAAAAAAAAAAGGAAAAGGTAACCGTAACCGTAAAAACAACAGGCAACTCTGGCAAACAACTAACCGCAGGACGCTAAGCCATATGTACATAAACTAATTTTGGCCAGCAAAAGCAAAGAGAAACTTTCAAACTTTTTGGTCCTTCGAGCCGGCTATGTTTTTGTTGGATTTTCTTCGTGCGCCAGTATTTTGTTATTCATTGGTATTTGCTTTTCAAATATAAAACCAAACAAAAAAATTGTGTTGTCTTGGTGTTTGTTTGTTTTTTAAGTTGGTATATCCTTTTAGTACACCGACCGGTCGTCCTTTTTTTTTTTGCTTTCGAGAGGAAGAATGTTGCCTATTTTAGGGACTCTAACTCTACCTGCTCATAAAACAATTTGGAAATGATTTTATTGGAAAAGGAGGAATTATTTTCGCCACAGGATCCTGTCTATAACAAGGTGAAAAACAAAGAGAACAAAACCAAGTTCTAGACTCAAAATGAAAAGGATAGGTAGGTAAGGTACCTTTTTTGGCATCCTTTTTATGTCGATTTGAATACGTGTTTGTGCTGTGATATACAATGTTCACAAGACTACTTCGGGTATGTCTTTTCGGTTTTTGGAATGAGACTGAGACTGAGAGTTGAGGGTCATCATGCCACCTAATGGTCACTCTATCAAGGTGAGAAAGTGAAAAAGGACACCAGGAATTTTATCAATTGGAGTCACATACAAGCAAAAAAAAAATCAAAAAAAAAAGGTAATCCCTTAATTCTCATACTTTCGTCTAGATTTGTATTTCTGCCACAAGATGAGCAGCAACCAAATAAGAAAAGGAACAGGGTGAAGAGAGAGGAATAGGGATGAATGATTGATATTGGTAATAAAAAGAATTGATGTATTCCTTTGAAATTTTTTTTTTCAAGATGAATTTTTTTGGTAAAAAATTGAATGTTTTTTTTTTTGTTGCTTTATTGAAGTAGGTATAGGTATGTTACTCTTCGTTAAGACTCATCCTTTTAATGGAACCTTTAAGAAAAGGGATGAATATTGAATGGAATTTTGTTTGCTCCTTTGGAATGCCTCGAAAGAAGAAGAAGAAAAAGAAATATGAAAGAAAGTGATTTGGGTAACAGACAGCTTTTTGAATGCAAATAAGATTATTACGATCAGAATGGGACAATGTGTGTTATATGGTTAGTAAAATTGATTTAACAGAGTGTGTTTTGGGAATACTAAGTTTTCTTTTCAAAGTTAGTTGAATTAGTGAGAAATAATAAATGGAGTTCCTTTAAAAAAAAAAAAAAACGTGAGAGTAGAACATCGAGGAAAGAAAGAAAATATAGATTTAAGTGATTGATTTTTAAAGCAGTAATAAATTTTGCATCCTTTTCCAAAAACGGAATTCAAGGTTTTCATCGAATGAAGGGTGTTGTTTTTTTTTAAGAGAAGAACTATTAAATGAAATAAAACACAGATCAATTGTATTGATGTAGTCCAATTTTCGATCACTCCTATGGGGTTGAATATCGAAAACACAGTGGTAAATGTTGTTTTCCAAGTCGTCAATTGACCCTAACTTATCTGTGTAGACCAGCGGCTTCACATATATTTATGTGCACACCTCCACAGAAAACGGTCTAGCGGTGCAAACTCACAGGTCCAAATGCGAAATTTTGCGCTTACCAAAAGTTTGCTTCCACAAATCAATTGGCACGCATTGTGTGACATGTTGCGTCGTCTTGTTGAAACCACAGTTCCTACACATCAAGTTGAAAATGTCATTGATTATGGCTTTATAAGAGTCTCGATTGAGCGTAACCCTCTGGCCGCCATCATTATTTATGGTCAAAACAGATGTGCAGAATTTTCCGAACAGCTCTTATCGGACGGGCCAACCCAAATGCAGCAGGGTTTGCAGTGACTGCACGATGTCTCTGTTCCTAAATTTGGCTGCCTAGTTTCATTGCAGCCACAAGAACAAACGAAAAAAAAGGAAATAAGTGATATCTGGTATTACTTATTTTGACAGTAAATGTCCTTTCAAAACAAAGATAGCGTGCATTCGCATGCACCAGTGTCGACAATTACACCAGTTTAGCTAGAGTCTACACACGATTGATTTTTTTCGTGTAGACTGACTGCAGTTTAGCTAGAGTCTACACACGATTGATTTTTTTCGTGTAGACTGACTGCACATCTCTTTTGTTCTTTAAAAAGTAAGGACTAATGATTCCGCCATTTCGCATGCGTCGTTCAGGTGTCAGTGGATGAATTGTCAAACCGAACTAAAGATAATGGTCAAAAAAGATGTAATAACTTTCACAAGAGCCTGTGATGGGTAATGCGACTGGCCCGCCCAAAATAAGCAGAGGTTGTGACATCACAATGTCTCTATTTCTAAACTGGATCCCATTATTGCAGCCACAACAGAAATACAAAAAAAAAAAAAGAACGAGTGTCGAAACTCACACCAATTTTGATAAAGCCATAACACGGTAGAATTTTTTTAGCTGAAAAACTTTTGAGTTAGGTGCTCGCCAGACAACTTTAGTGGAGTAGGAATGTTGCATAGTCCCCCTTTTGCAACATTTTTCGAAATAGAAATTGGCCATTCACATGAGTGTACCCTTTTTTAAACTGGTGACACTGGGGCATACGAATAGTCATGGACCAAATAATTTTTGACAGAAGTAGGCATCAAATTTTTGAAAGAGTATGCACATCCGTTTTAGGTGTGGAGCTGCATGCAGTCACGCGTGCACATGACAAATCACATGATAAATGACAAATTTTGAGTCAATGAAAACAGTGCTGCCAATTTAAAGTTCTTAACAAAAATAGCCTTTTTTATAATAGATAATAGAGAACACCAAGCAGTGTTTTTTGATATATAATTTTTGTCGGTCTGTATGTGGGTCAGTGCTTTTTTTACGTTAAGCGATATCCTAAACAGCACTATCTTTGAAGTGAAGGCTTTATTCTTTTTTGGTTTGCTTTGTCTCTAACGAATTTGATAAAGCTTATAATTGAGAAAACCTAGAGCAATCTTTAGACAGACTAGATAATGCAAGGGTGCTGTATGAAATTACTCAAGAACAAGGAAGAGTAATCGTCAAAACCGAAGAAAGGTGATCTCAAAAACAGTTACAACTTGAGACTATCACCATTTTGTCTCTATTTCTGAAGTTAATGGCAACTTTTTTTCTAGAGAGGCTACAGTTTAGGACTGCTGTTAATAGGACCCAGCGTGGTTTTGCAGTGGTCACTGGTCAATCATGTGTTGATCACATCAACATCTTGAGAATTAATTTTGAAAAATTATCTGAATTCGGAAAATCAAACGCCGCTCCACCTCTATTTCATCTATCTTGATAAGGGCTTTGATCGCGTTAATAGTGAGGATATCTGGAGATCTCTTGATGTTAGAGGAATGTCTAATTATGTTTCGTACACTATGTGAATTGATCGATAAATCTGAACCGTTGAAACAAAAGAATGATTTTATTAATCGTTGCCACCGTTACATCTGGCAAAACCCTGAGGAAGCCCACTGAGAGTTCCGGATCTGGGGGGCACTGTTTGAGTGTTTGGGGGGAGGAAAAACACTGTAATTGACAGCAATGAAGATGAAAAAAGAGCTCCGGGCGTGAGCCTTCCAAAGTGAGACGCAAAAAAAAAGGGCTCCAAAGTTTCTATGGTAATGAAATTATGAGATGGTGGTGGGCGTCAAATTCGTTTGTGTCTTTTAGCTGGCACTATTGAGGAAGAATTCTTCTAAATGTATTTTGGGTCTTTGAGAAAGAGCAAGGAATGTACAGAGAAGCTGTAGGATAGCCTCCCCATGTCCCCATCCATGCAACTTCTGCAGATGACACTTATTATATGCCAAACCTAGTAGCATGTCTTCCTTAAGCTCAGTGTGTAGTTATGCCACTGATTCCGAAGCTCAGATCAGATGTGCTTAGAGAAAACAAGCTGTTATCGTTTTAGAGTTTTTGCCAGATTTGTTAAGTCGACACAAGTGTAGTGATGCTTGTCCATTTAAGTTTGTTTTCTACATAACAGCTTGTTTCTGACAGATGATTTCTGACGATGTTTAAAGTACCTTCGATGTCCAGAAGTGTGCATTTAAAGCACTACAAACCTCACGTTGGGCGCCATTTGATAAAAACAATTTTACTTGCTTCTTCTGATACTTCCGGATGAACACAACTGAACACATTCCTCTGCGAAGTCCGAAGAAAACAAATCAAAGTGATTAAAAATAAACCCACAAACGAACTTTTTATGGCATTCGAGTACCTGATGACGAAAGATGGCTGATGGGCATTACTGTTGTCACCAACAACATTATATTTTAATCCACTTTTCCCCGAACACCAAAGTCTTTTTTCATTACACCAGATATAGCTTACCAAAACTAAAATAGATTTAAATCCCCATGATTAAGCTTTAAAGCAAATATTTATGTAGATTCATTACAAAGCCCTCTAGTGAGAGATTCCTTCACACTTCCTCACTCCTATTGTTTGGTGTCAACACCCCAGTAAAACTTATTAACCAACGTAATAATTCTCGCCGTCATAAGTTTTAAAAATTCCCTTTTTACTGCCACAATATACAATGTATGTTTTATTTTACGTATCATTTATCCCAGCCATCGCCATGGTCTATGAAAAGTGAAAAATAAAAAAAAAAGGAAATAAATATCCTTCCATCGTGGAATTATTTAAAAGCGCCAACAAAAGATTTACACCCCTCGTGTTTTACACTATACGGAACTCGGGAACTGGCAAGGCAGACAAGTGATAACACTTCTCATTGGGACGGCTTAATTATACAAAACTGGTCCCATTGCAATAGCTTGCTTTATACTCATACATATAATAGAAGAACCCAGAGTCCTTGCATTGCAGCAGCTCGTCCCCCCAAGTCATAACAGCGCCACATAGCATAGCCGTGGCTTTTTTGCTTGCATTATATCAGAGTTACTTTACGGCTGACTTGGTTTCGGATTGTTCTGCAAATCAAGAGAAAAATATGAAAATTATTTCCGCCCCATAGAATCCTTGTCGAGAGCATAAATACAGGATATACCTACTATAACTACTCTCTGTTGTTGTTGTTGTTTTTGTTTTTTTTTATATATTTTTATATCATTTTTTGGCGCCAATTCGAACCGGCTTGGCTATAACGTGTAGGATAGCCTCTATACACCCTCTATGGAATAGCAATTGGTTGTGTAGTTGAAGGTTTGGTGTGACCATTAATTTTACGGGCGCGTTTTTGTTTCTTTTCACTTTTACACTCTCTTCATCTCACTCTCCTGGCAGCCATATTATTATAGAGTGACGCTTAATGGGTCCGTACTGTTTCAATGATTTATGTTTGAGTATCATGGAGCTGTATATAATTGCTGTCTGAGTATTTTTTTTTTGTGTATATTTTTTTATATGTGTGTGTGCTGCGCTCGGTTTAAATTATGATTCGAGCTGTGAGCGGTTTTTATTGCCGTTATGTTGGCGGTTGTTTGTTTTTGTTTGATGGAAACTAAAAACAACCGCGAGAAATAAAAGGAAACCTATATCCTTGTGGTTTAATTGCAAAATTATCAGGACTCATTCGACTACGATAATTTTTTTTTTTTTTTTTGCTGGTGTATAAGTAAGTTACGTTACGTACGAATATAAAACAAACGGTATAGGGTGACCATTTCGTGTCAAATTGACCATGATGGTAATTTAAGTTGAGTACCAAGCGTGTTCGATGTCTGTGTTAATAAGTTAAAATGATTTATTTCGTTAATAAAACAATGTCGGATTTATAAGGACATTAACGGGTGGTTTATTGTTTTCTTTTTCTAGTTTTTGGTTTCAGCTATAACTTAATTTTATTAAAAAATATTAATTACTGTGTTGCTTTTGAAAAAAATTTTTATATATTTCGAGCTTGAAACATTATTTAAAGTAGCGTAATATCGTGATTTTATCGTCCGCCCGCCGTTATACAAATACGAACAAAAAGAAATTGTATAGGTACGTTTTTTTATAAAGCATATCATTGCCTGTCATTTTTGTACTTCTAAAAATATTTTTTAACGACGGTTTAATTTCTGAAATGGCTGAGCACTAAATTCAGTATGACATAACATAGGTATGTAGCTTATAGTATGTTTAGCTATATAGAAATTCAAGTCGGCAGCACTGTGTCCAAAACGCCTACTTCAACAAATCAATAACAAACTTTATATCGGTCTCCTTACTCCTGTGTCCTGTCAGCATCTTTTTTAAAGAAGTATGGACCAATAATTCTTCTAAACTCTTCGTTTTGCTGGATGTATCGGTGTCTCAACCTATCTTGAGGGATTATCTAAAGGGTGTTTTTTTAAACAAGAAATAAAACGCATATAATTTAATGTTATGGCTAAGAATTTAGCTTTATTTTAAAGATAAGGGTTTGCCATAATGTTCCAAAAATGATTTCGGGCAAGTGGCCGCCGCGGCAGGCTTGAATAAATTACAGCCCAGAGGCCCAATTTTCAACCACTTTTTACAGCAATGTGGGCGGTATGTCAGCAATAACGCGCCGAATAATCTCTTCCAAGGCGTCAATCATCTCGATCTTATCTGCGTAGACAAGCGACTTCACATAACCCCACTAAAAATAGTCCAGCGGTGTTGAATCGCACGATCTTGGAGGCCACACCACAGGCCCATGACGCGAGATAATGCGCTCACCAAAAGTTTCCTCCAATAAATTGATTGTTTAGTTGGCTGTATGGCATGTAGCGCCGACTTTTTGGAACCAAAGGTCGTTCACATCAACACCTTCCGATTCAGGCACGGAAAAGTCACTAATCATGGCTCTATAGCGTTCCCCATTTACTGTAATATTACGACCTGCTTCATTTTTGAAGAAATATGGACAAATGATTCCCTCTGCCCATAGAGCACACTAAAAAGTGACTTTTTGAGGATGTAACGGCTTCTCAACAATGGCTTGTGGATTATAATTACTCCAAATACGACAACTTTGCTTATTAACGTACCCATTCAACCAAAAGTTAGTTTCATCGCCGAGGAAAGCTTTCTGGTGAAAATTAAGATCAACAGGAATCTCATTTAGAGCGGCTTCAATTCTAGCTCGAGTTGGATTTAGTAAACCACCAATAAAAATGGCGGATGGAGTAAGTTGGGTCTCCCTCTATGCTGCAATCTACAGCATCACCACGCGCTGTATGAAAGGTCAAATATGATGAGTTTTATCATTTAGAGTAAAAATGGTGCGAAAATTAACGACTGTTTCGACCATAAAATGGAAGTAGTGCACGATACAATTCACGAAAAGAACCATGTTTTTCGAAACAAATCGGCACGATTTGAAAGCGTTGTTCAGGCGTCATTCATGATGAAATATCATGTCATTGCAAATGACAAAGTAGCTTTCAATGAAATCAGTGCTGCCAACATGAAGCTCTATACCTAAAAAAAAAAACACATTTTGTATGTACTCGTATGTGGAATTCATTTCATTGGAGCTGAAATAATGCTTAGAGGGTTCCGATCACACAATCTGAGTGGCCAAATCCTACCTATGTCTTTTCGGGAGGACGATAATAACTGCAAGACTGATTGAATATATGACAACCAATCTGACAGATATACATAGCTTCGAAAATATGGGTGCAATCAGTGGCGGATCTGGGATTCGTGCAAAGGGAGGCAAAAGTCAAATTTGGCGCCTACCATCATTTCTTAATTTCACTGCCATAGCAGTTTTGAAGACCTTGTTTTTCACTTTCTATTATTTCCTAATCTTCATTGCTTTTGCGCCCCGGGGTCTCCCGCCCTGGGTTCTTTCTACATCTTCATATCCGACAAATTACAGGTTGGCCCCGTGGTAAGTGCCACTTTTTGCCCCTCCCTAGATCCGGCGCTGGGTGCAATTACCTGCCAAAGTTCAGAAAACATTTGTGTTTTTTAAAATTTATTTGAAACATTCATCTTTATGCAAACCGAAAGAATAGTGTGCCGATCAGCTCGGTCCAATTTTTGGTAATGAAATTATATCTATCTCAAGTCATCGTATTTCATTCAATATTGCATAATTTTGGTTGTCAAAAGAACTTGCCCCACTTTGATGCTCCACAATTTGAAAATCAATCGTGTCGGTTGCTGCCCAAATGCTGAAAAATAAAGGGTTTTTCAATTGAGGCGGACATTCAGCGGACATGTTGTTTTGGTGACATTTGTCAGATCTGTTTTTCATTAATCATTAAATTACTGATGCCGAATCACCATGGCAAATCACACGATTGACATGGCAAGTAACACGTCTGAACATCGCGTTCAAATGATAGAATTTTATTATCAAAATTATTTTTGCTTTGAATAACCGTTGTGCGCGTTGCTCCCATTTTACGGTAGACGTGGTGGCCCATCACAGTCGACTCTTGAACTTTGGTAGACCGCAAGATCGGCCGAGAAAACCGGCACGGTCCGTGAAAGTATGCAGCACAATCTGAAGGAGTTGATTCCCCTTCAACTTGGTTTCGTTACTTGGGCCTCAGAAGATTCAACTGACTTAGGAGCTCAAAGTTCATGACCATAGGAAACGTAGTTTGTTCAATAAATAGGCTTCGGATTGTTTAAATATGATCCCCAAATTCGGCCGAAAAATCATCTTTAGGAACGAGGAGCATTTTGAATAAGTTGCTGAACTAAAAATGAAAATTGCCGGATATGAGACTACACCGACCCACACTAGGTACAACAAGTGACAATGCACCTACAAAAAGTAATCGTTTTGCTGGACTTTGAGCCTGCGCGGCACGGTGAAAAACAACGTCGGTGACTCGGTCACCGTCAATGACCAGAGTTTCAGAACAATGATAACCAATTTTGTATGGCCAAAATTACGCCTTATGGACCTAAGCGACATGTAGTTAAAGAAGAACTATGCTACGTGCCACACAGTGTGTAAAGATTTACATTCTGAAATATTTTCAGAGATGCTCATTGTGTTCAAGCTCCTCAGACTCCCTGACTTCGCTAGCGTCTTCTTGGGAGAAGTTCTTGCAATCAGAGAAGCGTGCAATTACTGCAACAATGCTCGCATCTAAAACAAAATGTCGCTATATTAATTGATAGTCAGACCGCTATCAAGGCTTTAAATTTGACCTCCACCTTCTCCAAATTAGTCAGGCAATACCAAGAAGAACTGGATGATTGGCATCAACCTGGAGTTCACTCAGCTCTGGGTTCCAGGGACCTGGGTACAGTGGCTTTCAGGGAAACGAACGAACAGATGAGCTGGCCAGGCAAGAATCAGCCCTTCACAGCTTACTCGCCGAAGCTGCCAACATTCTGCTGGGGGCTGTGAAGTTCATTGTCTTATCGTACTTTACATCGGTATCTAATCACTGGTGGAGCAATAATTTGACTAAATGCATTATGTCTAGGAAGATGTGGCCTGCCTACAACAAACCGGTCAGATATAGCCAGATTGGTGGTAGTAAGCACGGGCCACTGGCCAGTGGATGTGCATATGTGCATGCTGCAGGAGACTGTAATTCATTTACTGTGTCAATGTCCAGCTTTATCTTGCATTAGATTACTAAAAATGCATGTTTTTTTGTTGGAGGTTTCTTAAACAAAGTGAAAAAGGGTTCAAACACATACAAAGGTGTATTGATCTTCATGGGGAGCATTTTGAGAAAAGATTAAGCCATTTTTGAGCTAAATTTTCTATCTCGAAACCTTCATAATAACACGTACTAAAAAGCTTTCTTTCACATATTCGCTTCTCATGGGAAGTGTTTCAAAAGCATCATCATTACAACAGATAGACTGCCACTCTGTTTCTATTACTTGAGGCTAATCGGAGAAGCCTTTAGACGGCTTCTCCTTTCCACTTACTACTTCTTATTCAAAGTTAATAGAGAACTCTTTTTTTATGCTCTAAGTTCCCGCTAAAATAAGATAGTTTTTGCTTATTAAAAAGGACCTGAAAACAAAATGAATTTTAGGTGAGAGCTTTACAACAAAACATAACAATTCTAAAATTCACCAACTCGGGACACTTTAGTGTCCCAGCCAGAGTAAAAACAAAAACAAAAAAAAAAAACAAAATTAACAACATCCTCCGGGCGAAATGACTCCCAAGAATCCCAACTTGACTTTTTACCACCAACACAGCCATACCTACCAAACTAAACTAGCATATTACTGACAATTTTTCTGGGTGCAATTTTCCAAATGACTCTGTCATAAAAATTAAGGTAAAGAGCGTCAGCGGCACGAGCTTACAGGATAGGTACAAGGTAGGGAATAGAGCACAGACACAAGGTGTCCCTTTTAATATACCAGGAGCAGGAGCATATACCATACATATACATATATGTAGCCTGTATAGTATTGTAGGTATAATATTGCATGCATAATGAGCGTGTTCACAGGATACTTTCCAGGACGACACACTACGACTATGACAACAGTGCTACTGCTGATGATGATGATGATGATGATGATGATGATGATGATGATGATGATGGTGATATGAAAAAGAAGCAGGTTAGGTGGCAGAGCCTTAAGTGTAAAATAAAAACAAGTGGAAATAAGTTCCTTGCACTCAAACTGTTGCAGAAGCACAGTTACTTTTCTTGATGAGCTTCTTGAGGATTGTAAAAGAAAAAAAAAGAAAGAAAAAAGAAATTGAGTTCAACAAAAATATTTTTGCGTGAAAGGAGAAACAATATATTTTTGTAACATCGAAAGGAGTAGAGGTACACAGTACACTCCTAGTTTAATGAAAAAAGAAAATTACATTGAAAAATAAAAACGACGAAGATTAACATGGAATTTCGTGTGTAAGAAGATTAGATCTAATGTTTGAGACACTTACCTGGAATGGGTCCACAAACTCTAGGTATAATCTCTAAAATTGCTGAACAGGATGGATCTTCGAAGCATAATTGACGTGCTAGTATGCAATTTAAAATTGCAATCGCTGCTTTAATGTTGGAACCTGAAACGAGATTAAGTTGAAAAAATGGTAAATACAATTTAAAAAATAATGTTTGTTTAAATGGTTAAGTTTTAATGCATTTTTCTATGTACGTTTTTAAGATGTTAAATTGAATACATTCAAAAATGTCATAATTTTTGGTGGTCAGTAGATTGAGATTAAGGTGACATCCATTTAAAGCAGAACTCTAAGTAGGCAACCAAGTACTTAAACCACTGTACCATATTTCCACCCGCCATAATGCAGACCTCAAGCAACAGAAGTGCGGCGTTCGATAAGCCATACACTGAGGAAACCTGACGACAATATAGCGAATCACTCTTTTAGCGTAAAAGACCCGTCGGAAGACCAAACACAACTTGAAGGCCATTTTTTGTAGAAGAAACTCAGACTTAAGGAATTCAATCATGGCCACAGCTAAGGCCAGGTCCATGGATCTTGATGCTGCCCTATGTTCAAGGATAGGATTTGAAGCGCTGCAATACTTTCTGATAGACTTTATAAATTCACAAAATTAGGATAATAGCTACATACATTAAATTTAAATTAAAAACATAAGCGAGAGCTACAGTACGTTTACAACGAACTGTTGGATTCCCTATTCCCTATTTTTGTGTATGTGTATGCGTTCGCCTCCCGCAGCCAGCCAATGATCCAGTTTCATAAACAAAATTCTTCTTTACCAGACAGAAAAAGATTCAATAACATTAATTTTGTGTGGTGTGATGTTCAATTAGTGCTGGCACAATAAAAAAAGGCGTGTGCCACACCCAAAGTTAAGACTTTTTATTGCCAAGGCAATTAGTATGAGCTCAAAATTTTGGCTTACAGATTCATTATAAATACCGTTTATCTACAAAAACAATTTTTTTCTAAATTCTAGTGAAAAGTGGGTGTTAGCCACGCCCAAAATCAATTTTTTTCATTTCATACACAAGATGTGTATGTGCAAGTAATACCTACAAAATTTAATGTTTTTCGCTTTAATATAACAATTGTTATTTTATAAAAACAATAATGATGGTTTTGTATGAAAAATGGGCGTCAGCCACTCCCAAACTCAATTTTTTTTATTTAGTTGGAAGAAGGTTTACCTAACGCTAACGTGTGCAAAATTTAAGCGTTATGCTTTTATCATAACTGTACAAAAAAACATAATTTAATTTTACCAAATTGAGGTTGTTCAACAAAAATACCTATTGTGGGCGTGTTTGTGGGCGGATTTTGCTGGTTCAAGAACATAGCCTTACTCTTGAACCAAAGATTATATATACCAAATTTCAAAAATTGCGACCTCTAGAGAGTATACATACGGACGGACGGACATGGCTTAATCGACTAGGCTTTTGATTCTGAGTCAGAATATACGAGTATATGCTTTTCTATACCTAACGGTATTATTTCTCTATGTTACAAACTCCACACCAAATACAATATATCCATTCTATGGGTATAAGAAAACTAACAAGTCATACAATAATATTATTTATTAAAACAACTTTAGTTAAAATTATTTAGCACAGAACGAGAGAGTTTAGAAAAAAATCTAGACTGTGGTCCAAATTATGTTGAAAAGGACAATTTGTTTTAAAGTCGTAATATCACAATAGGGGCGAGAAAACTTGACTTCCATTCGTAGAGTGCGGCAAAAGAACAAATCTCTGTATTTAACCCACAATTAGGTACTTATAAAGTTATAAAAGGCAATGCTGATAACTACTGAGAAGCAATTAATTCGGTTTCCGGGTATCACGGCGGAATTTCGTATCCAAAAAAAGCTGCGACTAAATTTTTTGGTTTCTAGTTTGAAAAAAAAGTTAGTCTTTACCAGAATTTTAATGCTTGGAGTCTTTTAACTGCATGAAGACTTTAAGTAGTTAAAAGACTTCAAGCAGTTAAATGACTTCATGCGTTTATAGTAAGTATAAGAGGTTTCATAAAAAAGTTCGAACTCTGCAATTGCAGTACTTCTATAGCCCTGGAAGATTTAGTTCATTCGTTTAATGGTTATTTTAGCAAGCAAAGACACAGCGAAGAATGACCATGTACTGACAGCACAAGGACACATTTTCTGTGACGTCAGAGTGACATTTACAAGGACCGTCTTATGCTAGCTTTACAGGTTGCCAGAATTTCAGCCTAGAAGACAGGAAGTTTAATTGACCTGTTTAATATAAGGTAACCCGAAAACCTGCCTGACCAGACCATAACTTCTCGTCCGTCTTTGACCCGTAGAGCCACTGTGTTGAAATCTAAGAACGGTATACAATAGGTCCAGAAGGACCTTTCATCGTCATTCCAAACCAAAATAATTTTTGATTTTTGACGTTACGAGTCTTGCAAATCATCAAAAAGAATCTCATCAAAATTTACATTAAATAAAAAAATAGTACTCATACGTCACAGTTACCGACAAATCTCAAAAAAAAAAAAAAAAACCGAGCCACAATTTTACCATTTTTATAGCCATGTGCGATACTAACCTCTTGATATAATCTTGTCAGTCAAAAGGAAAATTTTATGTTTAAATAATTTGTTAATGTTCCGAAATGGTTTGCAGGTCCTTTTGGATATCCCATAGTCAAGCCCAAAAAGCCATCCCAATAACGCCAACAGTTCAATAAAAAAAAAAATTAAAAATAATCAAACAAATAAAAGGACGATCTCAATGCCAAGCAATATCCAAGATTGCCCCTAGCTTGTGCTTTGCCTTACCCAAAAGTCCAATTCAACACAATGCAGAAGAATTTTATTGTTGGATAACTATAAATCAATGTTCCACAATTGATGCCATCGAAGCGATGACCACCACGAATCTCTTGGTAAATCGCTTAATGCAGTTGCATGTCACAACTGAAGTGCTCCAGCATTATGCTTACGTGTGTGTACCTACTACAAGAGTAGTAGAGTCTCTGACAAAAGATACTCAGAAAACTTCACATAACAATCCGAGAATATGGTTGATGCAATGCAACTAGCAATAGCAAGCCGAAATAAAGTGGACTGGACGACACCTTTCAGTCAAAAAGTCCATCCAAGAGGGCAATCGACTGTTCGATTTCCTCCTTCTTCATCTTGAACGACTGCCGATATCACTCCTGCACCGTCGCGTCGTCCTCGTTACCATCGTCAACGTTGGTCGTTTTCTTCTCGTGTTTTGTTGTCCTTGGATTGTCGCTATATCGTAGCGTCGGTCGTCGTCGTCATCATTGGTAATTCTTGACACAATAATGCAGGACATTCGAAATGATTATGGTTATGAGCACAACACATATACCAGACGTATGTATATGTATACCTGTAGGAGCCATTCAAAGGATGAAGAAAGGACCTCTCTCATACTCTGGTTATGGTCTTTGTAGTATACAGTTGAGCTTCCTTTCGATTGGAACTTAGATGAAATTTAATGGACAATGGATGAACTGCCAAGAAGTCAACTCAATCCAAAGCTAACTGAACTGCAGCAATATAACTGCTGCTCCTGCTGCTGCATTGACAATTATTTTGAATGGCATAAATCGGTTATGCGACCTCTTAGAATTGTATTGACCAACCCCTGGCCGGCCTTGAGGGAAAATCATGATGATGGGGATGAGGTAATTGAATTGAACTTTGAATTTTCCGAAAAATGATTTCGGAATGGATAGAGCTATGCATGTAGGATATGTGTATAGGTAGATATATGTATACCTACATACCTTCCAAAACCGAACTTAAAACGGAAGACGTGGTGAGATGGCAATGATTTTATTTTTAAGTGTTATGTTAGTTCTGAGAGTTTTGGCAAAACGAAGGAAATTATTTTTTGGATGAAGCTGTATAATACTGCAGTTAGTATTTTGCATTATGTGAACGGCAAAGTGTACAATGTACGTATTTCCGGAAATGATATAATAGATTCATGGTGGTATTGGTTTTAAGAGGGAGGAAATGAGAGCAATGTTTCCATATAAATGTATATTGATTTAAATTATATATTTCAATATTGTTTTTAATAGTGTTCTTTGATTTAAGTGAAAACGTTTCACAATCCCGAAGTGGGTACACGATACACTTTTTGAATGTCCTTAAACAATTTAATCCCTCATTATACTGAAGCACCAACAACAATGAGTGAAAAACTCGGACTTCGAAACAGATCCTTGCAGCATGTTAATCAAGTTGTTAGGAGTAAAAAAAGAAGAAAACAAAAAGTCGAAAAACATAGTTTTATAGATCCAATGGTGGACATGAAACAACTAAACAAGATATGACACTGCACATGATACAATGAAAAACGTCAAACTCCATTGCGTGCAAACTCCATGGAATGCTCTATCTTGTATACTTAGTTGTATCATGAACAGCGAATGGAAAAAAAATTTATATATGTATGTATGTAGTTTTGTTTAAATCGGTGCTTCATTTCTTACTAAGATCCCTCCTTGCCCAAATAAAATGAATATATGTACACGGGTTTTTTTTAGAGGTAAATAACTTTAAGTTGGCAGAACTGTTTTCATTGGCAGCGATTTCTTCATCTGCCATGTGATTTAAGCCGAAAATAGATGTGCAGTCAGACTGCATGCAGCTCCGCACCTAAAACTGATGAGCACCTAACTCAGCAGCTTTTCATTTTAAATTCAAATTCAACCGTGTTTACTCTATGAAAACTGGTGTAATTTTCGACACTCGTGCATGCGATACACGCTCCATTTGTTTGAAAAAAGACATGTAGGTACTGTTAAAATAAGTAATGTCATAGATTGCAATTATTTGTATTTTTTAACCCCTATTCCATATAATGGGTACCTATATTGTATTTGGTGTGGAGTTTGTAACATAGAGAAATAATACCGCTACCGTTAGGTATAGGAAAGTATATATATATTCTGACTCAGAATCAAAAGCCCAGTTGATTTAGCCATGTCCGTCCGTACGTATGTATACCCTCTAGAGGTCGCAATTTTTGAGCTAGAAAGCTGAAATTTGGTGTATATAATCTTTGGTTCAAGAGTAAGGCTAAGTTCTTGAACCAGTAAAATCCGACCACAATCGCCATTTTTGTTGAACAGCCTCAATTTGGTAAAATTAAATTGTTTTTTGAACAGTTACGATAAAAGCATAACGCTAATATTTTGCACGCGCAAGCTTAAGGTAAACTTCCTTCCAATTATATAAAAAAGAAATTCAGTTTGGGCGTGGCTGACGCCCATTTTTCATACAAAACCATCAATATTGATTTTGTAAATAACCAATTGTTATATCAATGCGAAATACATAAAATTTTGTGGATATTACTTGCACATAAACATCTTGTGTATGAAATCAAAAAATTTGATTTTGGGCGTGGCTGACGCCCACTTTTCACTTAAAACATAAAAAATTGTTTTTGCAAATAAACGGTAATTATATGAATCCGCAAGCATATTGCGTCTCTTAGTAGAAACTTAAAACTTTGTGTATGAAAAGAAATTTTTGAATTTCGGGCGTGGCTTGCGTCCACTTTTCATGAAAGAACGAAAAATGTTGTTTTAAAAATTTAAGGTACCATCAATATTCAATTAAAACCTTTTTTCCTTACGTTCGTTAAATCAAAAATATTTCTACATTTTCTTGTGTAAATTTTTGATGTGAAACATCTATTGGCGCACCTAGGCAGTAAAATCGATCGTTATTGTAACAAAAAAGTGTCACGACCATAAAATTTTCAAAGTGGAAAGTGTTGGGTGGTTGTAGGTGGTTGTAGATTGGGTGGCCGCTGGTGATGCTGGGGCGGTAGTGGTGGAGGGGGTAGGGTGGTAGTGGAGTAGGGTTATGGGGGGGGGGGGGGCTGGTGAAAAATTGTGGATGGTCGGTTGGTGGTTGTAGGATGTAGGTGGGCTGGATGGTTGGTGAGGGTTGTAGAAAGAATTTTAAAAAATGGTAGATAGTTGGTTGGAGGGAAAAATTGACTAAAATGGTATGTGGTTGGTGGTAGGTGGGGTGGGTGGTTGATGTGGGGGTGGGGTGTGGGGATGTTGGTGAAGAAAAAAATGACGAAACAGGTGTGGGATTTGTTTTGGGGTGGGGGGTGGATGTAACATTCTGGGTGGTTGGTTGGTGGTAATAGGTGGGGTGGGTCGTTACTGTTAGGAGGATTTGGTTGGTGGTTGGTAGGCGGTTGTAGGCGGTGGAATGGGAAGTTACGGGAGGATGAGGAAAAGATTGTCAAATATAGTGAGTGGTTAGTTGGGAGATGGGAGTTGCTGTGGGAGTTGAGTGTTGATGACGAGGGGGTTTGGGGGTTTGGGGGAATTACATTTTCCACTCTTTTTACCAATCAGAAAAAAAAATTGTCGGTGCAGTTTTCAAAAATGCTTGAGGGTTAGTTGGGGGGGGGGCCCTGTGCGGGATTGGATATGGGATTCTTTTTGATGTGAAACATCTATTGGCGCAACTAGGGAGTAAAATCGATCGTAATTGTAACGAAACGTTATTGAAGAAAAAAATTACGAAAATGGTTGGTGGGTGGTTGGCTGTTGGTTCTAGGTGGGGCCGGGGGGAACTGAGTGTTGTTGGGTAGGGGGTTTGGAGGAATTACGTTTTTCATTCTTTTCACCAATCAGAAAAAAATTGTTAAAAATGGCGGGTGGTTGGTTGGTGGTTGAAGGTTGTGTTGGTGGTGAAGTGGATTTTGAGGAGGATGATTGGGGGTGGGTGAGACAAACTTTATAAACATGGTGGGTAGATGGCGTTTGGGGTGGGGGATTGGTAGGGGGGAAAAATTGACAAAAATGGTAGGTGGTTGGTTGTAGGTGGGGTGGGTGAATGCTGCTTGGGGGTTTTGGTGTGGGGGGTGAGGAAAATATTGTCAAAAATGGCGGATGCTTGGTTGGTGGTTGTAAATGGGCTGGGTAAATGGTGGTGGTAGGGAGTCTTGCTCTGGGGAGTGAATCGACAAAAATGGAAGGCGGTAGGTTGGTAGTTGCCGGCCGATTGGGTGGTTACTAGTGGTAGGTATTAGGTGATGAAAACCTTATAAAAAATGGTGGATTGTTGGTTTCTAGTTGAAGGTGGGCTGGAAGTATGGCGGTGATGGCGGTATCTGATGGGTGGGTTGAGGAAAATTTTGTTCCTATGTGTTTATAAATGAATATAATCTGTAATAATTGATATTTTAATAAAAATGATAAGACAAATTTATTGATTTAATAAACGAAATCCTAAATTATTAAACATTATTTCACTCCATATTTGTTAATGGTTTTTTAAAATTACGAATTTTAATGTAAACTTGAATGTTTCACATCTGCCGGGCGTCTATTTTAAAGGCGTGATTTTGATAAAATACCTTTGTTCAGGTAAGATCGTTTAAAAACTACTCGATTCAGCTGTAGTTTTATAATATGCCTAAATACTGACTAATATGATCAAAGCTCAGTTAGTGCTTTAAATTTTTCATAAACATTTTTAGGACACTCCCACTTTTAAGGGGTGTTTCCATCAATAGTCGTAATATGCATTAATTTTTTAATGTTTTTTAACTATCGGTCGCAGTTTTGAAGTAAGAAGATGAACTCTTCGGTTTGTAAACCTTGTTTACATAGCAGAGTGTAGTTCAAGAATTGTTAAAAACGCACATAATCGCTATTTCCTATCAAAATCTAATTTCTAAAATTTTTAGTTTTTGTCGTGTTTTGTTCAAATCGATCTGCAAGCTTAAAATTGAATGATGAGCTCATATAGTGATTAGCCTCGCAATAAAATGTCTCAGCTGTAGGCTTGGCACACGCCTTTTTTATTGTAACAGCATTTATTGTACATCGACCAAACAAAATTTATTTTATTGAATTTTTCCCTGCCTGCTAAAGAAGAATTTTGTTTCCGATATTGGAACAGCGGTTGGCTGCGAAGGAGGCGAACGCATATGCATATACATATACAAAAATGTGGGGAATAGGGTATCCAACAGTTCGTTGCAAACGTACTGTAGCTCTCGCTTATGTTTTTTTTTGCTTCCTTTTCCATCAGGAATCGACTGACGCCTGAACAACGCATTCAGATTGCTAATTTTTGCTATTGCTACAGCAATTAGCAAAAAAACGCATCAACCGGCATCTCAGCACTCCTTATCTACGCTGAGACACCGTTATCCCCAAAAACAGGTTGGTGTGTTTTATGAGCTGGTGGATTCATTGGTCCATTCATCTTAAAAAACTATGCCGGAGGGTTACAGTAAATGAGACCGTTATAGAGCTATGATCAATGACTTTTTCGTTCCTTAACTGAATCACCATGATGGGTGATGCCCGTGCCACAATTATTGATTTGTTGAAGGAAACGATTGGTGAGCGTATGACTTCGTATTTTGGACCTGTCCATTGGCTTCCAAGATCATGCGATTTAACCCCGCTAGACTATTTTGTGTCGGGGTTTGTGAAGTTGTTAGTCTACACCGATAAGCCAGAGATGATTGACGACTTTGAAAACAACAACACACCACACTCACATGGAACACAGTTTAAAACACAATGAGGTCAAAAAGTGTGTCTTAAATGGACATCAGCGTATACCTTTGTTTCGACACCAAACAAACTTAAGGCACTTCAGACACATTAAAACTCACAAACATTAAAAGTGAGGAAAAGTCACTGAAGTCTATATCCAAATGACCATGGAAATACACGCAATTTCCAGTTCTACTCTCCAGAAAATTTTGAAAAAAGGCAACCCCGCCCAAAGGTCAACCTTCTCTGCCTCAGATATACATTAAACAATACAAACACTGGAACGATTTTCGACTTCTCTTGATATCAACCTTCAGTTCCACTTCCACCTTTTCGGTTGACAAGCTTAAAATAGTTTTCATACGTTCTTTGCTTTATTTTAGAATTCCCAACTGACCCATGAAAGTTAGGTACCCACATATTCTTGTCACCAAGCTCAAATATCAATTTCAGCCTTATTTTTCAAATACTTTGTTGCGATCACAGCCTACAAAGCGGTCCAGGTTCCTAAAACTAGGAGGAATCTAATCGAAGTAGTTCTCTTTTTTTAAAGACACCCTGCCGGCCTTGCCATGATGAAGTAACTCATGTGAATCTGCAAGCCCTCAGCCATTTCATACTTTGTGTTCATCTAGACTACTAATCTAGGAACCCTTTTTTAACAAAAGAATTCTCTTGAAGCATTTTTAATCTTAAAAATGCAGAAACATGCAACAAAGTCGGTTTTAATTTAAAATCCACACAAATCATGGAATGTTCTTAAAATTAAAAAAATATTAAAACAAAAGAAAACTCAAACACTCTGAGCTGCGTCCTCAGGATTTGTCTCGAACACAATCACCTCTCGATTTTCGTAGGCCCAGAATTTGTGGAACTCAATCAGAATCGATACAACGGTCTCTGCTTGTCCACTAAAAAAAAATACAAATCACAACATTTCCAAATCACAACTCAAAGACAATTTACCAATTAATTAAGTCCTGCAGCGTTATCTTGTAGGGGTCCTTTGACTTCACCATGTCAAAGATTTCATCCTTCAAATCCTCAAAACTCACTGGTTGGGCATTTTCGGCATGAATCTGTTCTTGGATACCTTTAAAGAAGTAATGCAGCGTTGACGCCGTCAAATAGCCTTTGTGCTCAACGTCAAGTATCCTAAATAGATAGTGAAGCGATTGGGGCTCATGGCGATTGTCCAGCGCCAGAACAAAGTCCAAAAATGTTTTATAATCCATTTCGCCGTCGTACGTCCGACATTCATCAAACACTCGATCCAGAAATACCGAAGTGAATGTGCCGGTGCCATAGCCAGCCAATTCACTCCTACTCAGCATTCCATTGTGATCCTTGTCCAGATTCAGATAATTCCCATAGACAGTGAGTGCCGAGGGTGCGGAAAACCAATTCATCTCTTGACTCTCTTTGGGCGCGTCCTCGTCGCGTAATTCTAACAATTCGGCCAACAATCCAGAAGCCAGAATGTCACGAATGCGAATCTTTCCCGTGTGCAGTGGGTCGAGGAAGAAGAAGAACTTCTTTACAACTGTGCACACGTAGAAACTATGAAAGGACTGCTCGACGGCATTCAATTGGGATAGAGTGGGTATGATGTCGATTATGTAGTTCTCCATGTCGATTTCCCGCAGGTATCCCTGCCCATTGTAATCGTACACAGACAAACCGATGCGTCCTTGCTGTAGCCAAACTTTGCGCATCGTGTAATTGAATACGGATGTTATCTCTACTTTGGCCGGATAGCCAGAGGAGGATTGTAACTTGGCAAAGAGGATGGCAGTAAGGTATTTGCGACATTTGGCACTTACAGAGTCGCGAACTTTGAGATAGTCATCGTAGCCAATTAATTGTTGGCCCATCGGAGTCACTTGGGAGCTGCACTTCTCAAGAATTTCCCAGAGGGAGTTTAGTTCTTCATTATCAAGTAGTTCTTGGGTGCGTTTCTGTAGGAAGAGGGAATGGGCTTCTTTGCGAAGATTTTGACGGAGGTTGTTTGTACAGGGATCGGGTGGTTTATAGTAAAACTTGGGGATTGTTTGGTAGGTGGGATGGAATTTGGTATTCGGAGTTGGTGTTGGCTTTGCAAGTTCTTCTTCGGTTGGTTTTGCACAAGGTATGAGAAGATTTTCAAATTCTCTTACAATGTCTGGATCGAGCTCCATTTTAAAGCAATTTCTTTGTTTCAATTGATTGGGTATGAATTTTGGAAAACAATTATTTATCAACTAAATTCTAAATGCAAAACTTTTTCGTCGTTAAAATAAATAAATAAAACTGAAATGTCAAAAATTGAATGTCACTTTTGACAAGATCATCCTACAAACAAACAGTATTGCCAAGTGAACAAAACTAATAACCATTGAATGTTGCATATTTTTTGGCTACTTGGGACTATAAATTCGGAATGCGAGTTCTTCGTCTGGAGAATAAAAAGCGAGCATTTTTAAGAAATAAACATTTTCTATATCTAATATTATTATTTAACTTCTAAATAGAATATGAGCTCTTTTATACTTTAAGTAAAATGGATTGTGATTAACCATAATTATTTATATTTGTAAGCTAATTTAAGTTAATGGTGGAATTACATTGTTCTGCATCTTGGTTTCTGCAAAAAGAAGGATACCAAGGAAAAAATAAAATGAATTTTGTTTTTATACATTTGCTTCATCAGCAGAGCTTTTAAGCGGCAAAACAAGACAATACTAAAAACTTCCAAGTGATATTACTATTATGTTCTATATGCAATGACTTGGATCAGCATACTTCACAGAAAGTTAAGACTGATTCCAGCAGCTGTAAAAAAACATAGAATTTTCTCGCCAGGGTGAGTTACGGTTTTTAAAATAAATACTTCAGGGACCTCAAGGCGTTACAAACAAAAAATCACAATATTAAGATATTCAACAGTATATTGAACTCCTTTATTTCAATCGCACATTTCAACATACATGAATAGAAATAAGTTATTGCCATTTTTATTGGTAATCACAGATTTTCCTCTCAGATTTTAGGTTTTGGTGGCTTAATGGAAAAGCGAAAAAAAATGTTCTGGTGACCAATGGAAGTCAAAATTTTGGTGTCAGCAAAAAATCCTCTGAGCCAAAAAAAAAATATTGCTCTGGGCGTGACCAATAAAAATCGACATTGGTCGTTGTGAATAGTTGTTATTTCAAAAACACCATAGATGGTGCTGTTTACCACTTTAAAAACTACTCTCATTCAGCGAAAGCAGATATCGAAAAATAATGTAATGTAATCATAGAAAGGAATATAGATGGACGTGGACGCACAAAGAACAGTGTAAACGTCACGACAATGCTTGGCTTGGTGAACGAGGAACACTAACGTCCAAAACCTTAATCACAGTATTTTGGAAAAAGTTGAAGGAGGCTATGTGGTTTACCGATCCATAAATATAGTTTTATACCGAACTATATTTCTCCCCGCGCGTAACATCGTTTTGAAAGTGGGCATTCCGATTAGGTATATATTGCTTAACTGCTTTGGAACTTAACCCTTTAACTATGCAATGGAAGCCGTCTTAAAGTTATGTTACTTCGAAATAAAATTATAAAGCTATCAGCTGGTAAAGTAGATCATGTAGTTTTCATAACACGCATACTTCCCATTTCCAGCAATTTCACCTTTTGACAGTATGTTTCTCCGTTCTTTACACGGACAACTAGAACTAGCTAGGTACTATAAGTTGCTTGCTCTAGAGACACAAGCTCAGTTAATTTTTTTATAATGGCTCCTACGAGTATGTGTAGAGCATAAGACATGTTTTATACAAACTGTTTAATTTTTGTTCTTTAATTTTTCACAAAAATGGGCACTGTTTATCTACCCGTTCCAAATCCATTTTATTGGTTTTTAATTTTGAACTGGCTGTGCAAAAAAAAAAGATAGGTAATAAGATACTTGATTCCAAAATCCATGCGTACGAAGTATCGGGCAAAAGCTAGTTGAAGTTGTATATAAAATGTATTTTACTCTGGTGATGGCATGTGACTGTGTTGCCATCTAGTGCCTCAACACTTCGTTTTTAATAGCTTTTTATATAAAATACGATCTGAAGATCGCACCGGTGCCTATAATACCCACTGATTGCAACAGTTAACTTCAAAGAATACCGACCCTGTCGTTTAATTGCAGTTTATTTCTGCTGAAGTGGAGTTCCGAATATAGTGCGGTCATGCGGTACGGTTAAAATAAGTCATAAGTGAAATAATAGGTGGGTATGTATAAATATGTGTCGTATTTATGACAGCGTGTGTGTTTGTACTTTAACTTCTTGTTTAAACTTACCGAGGCTGTTCAAACATATTCACATTTTTCGAATCCTTCCATTTGGTTCAAAATGTTTATAGGTACAGGTGGTACAGGCATAATTATAACAAACTGCTCCTATAGCTTTTGCAAATGGCGGCAATTGTCAATTGAACATTGACATATTCGTCAAGTAAGCAGATACAACAAACATGCAAACATGTATAGCACTTTTCACCAAAAATTCTTTCAAATCTTTCTATTCCTTCACTCCTCGTTCGCACATGTCAATTAATTATAATGGTACCTAACTCTTCTGAAGATTCTGAGAATGGAATTTTGCTTTCCGATAGAAGTCAGAATTCACTCAAGAAGCACAAATACAAAAATATAACTCAAACGTCAGCCACAGAATATTAATTGGGGAGTGTCTATTCACACACAGTATTGCCAAAAGGTTGGAAATCTGACGATATAGACGTCGAAGCCCAGTAACGAAGTTTAATGAGCTACCTTTAATACGAGGAATAAGTAAGATTTCCTGTGTACCGGACGGCACACACCCGTTTGGCATTAGGCAAAATTTGTACAACATTGTGTCAAAATTGAACATCAGAAGGCAGAAGCATTTTTTTTTTGTTCCATTGATTTTTAGAATGAGTGGTTCTTCTAATAAAACCAATGGAAAGTGCTATACAAAAAGCGAGATAATTGGTTCAATTTTTGTTTTGACTGATTCAGCTGTGGTGTCGGAGCAAGATGGGACAACGCATGATTCCGCATGGTCTGGCCAGCCCCCTGGACAGGGCAACCGTTTTTCTGAGGTTAAAGATGTTTCATAGAAACCCATAGTCCATAGAGCATCGACCAGACGACGACGACGTCCCATACAATTAGACATCAATCAGGTCTTTATAGATAATTATGGTGAAAGACTTAAAGACGTGTCCATATATACATTTTTTTTTTTTTTTTTTTATAGTAGAGTTTACTATGCTGCGTTTACGCAAAACTTTTTTGGATTCTATCAATTAAGAAGTTAATGTCTTTGCGTTTGAAAATCATGGGTCCAGAAAAGGGTTCTTTCTTTCATTTGATCTTCCTGCATAACAACTTCAATTAAAGCCCAGCGGTTTTGATCTAAAAAAAAAATAAAAAAACTCTCCCTCGAAATGTTATCCTCTGCTACGATCATAACCCCATAGAAGGTATCATAGAAGTTCTTCGTGATTAATTTAACAAATAAAACTATGATCCCTTTTTATTTCAAAATTCTTTCCACAAACGTAGAGTAGAAGCTATGCTCCACTAACTTTTCGATTTTTCTTATCAAATAAAATGCAGCCATCAATTCATATGGAAGCTAAAGGTAAACTTTTGATCGTCTTTCGTCCTTTTTTTTATTCAAACAAACGTAAAAGCTGTTATTCTTTCAAAAAGTTTGCACAAAAAGAAAATCCTTGCAAATAAAACACGTTGAAATATTTGTTATATAATTATTCAAACTATTGTAGCAAACATAACAATCGTCTTTAAGGATGCATACATAAACACACACACACACACTGAAGTATAAAAAGAAGCACTTATTTTATCTGTCGCTGTAACTTTTGTGGGTAACACAAACCATTGCATCTGCATGCGATGTGTAACTACGCTGCACAATTTGAATCCAGGTGAGGATCAACCATTTTATAACTCCCACAAAACCTCATCAGAATGGATGCACAACTTCAACAATGGTAAAGGTAACAAAATTTCGCTTGAGTGTCCTTAGATAACTTTTCCCTAGCGTTGACAAAAAAAAAAAGAAAAGAGGAGAAGTTAAGGACGAATGTATGTTGAGTACGAAGTACCTACCTTTTGCATGTAATAAAGGACCAAAACTTACTTACGAATTGAAAGTTGATGGAAGGTAAGGGCATTGTATAGGTTGGAAAGAACGAAGTGAATAGTGAATTCAGGAAGTCGGTTGGAGGAACTACATGGCAATCCTTACAAGTCTCTCAGGACAAACATTTTTTTTGTTGTTAAAAAATCTCTGTCAACAATGCACAGATAAAAATAAAGATACGGACACAAAAGGGTGCAAAACAACACAGCTCAGACAAAAAAAAAAAAAAAAAGATAAAAGATTCAAAAAGTGCGAATGAATACCAAAAAAAAAATATTTTTGTGAGAAGTGAAGTTGGTGCTGCTCTATTTTTATGTTTTTCACAAAAATTTTCCTTCCGGATGGTGCATCGTCTCTAAAGTCATAGAGTGCAAGCAATCTCTCCTTTCAGTTTCACCTACATTCTAACTGGGTAAGAGAGTTGCTCATTTTGCGATTCCCTTTTTACTTGTGTGCAAGTGCAGTAGTGCATCGGGCACAAAGCTCGTAATGAGGTTCAATGGGATCGGTGAAAATAATTGAATTCCGTGCACTTCGACACAGTTTCATCGTTAGTGCATCGATTTCGTTTTTGTTGGTGTCCAAAGGGAAATAGTAATGGGAAATCTATAAAAAAGGAAGTGGCAAAACTTCCGCCATTGGAGTGGGTGCATTTGGCATATAAAAAGAGACTGCATTAAGACTGAGAATAGGTGGAGGATTGCGACTCGCCCACACACACAAAAATGCTATTGAAGGAAGAGTTTAGGGATTACGGTGCAAATTTTTTCTAGATTTCATAGCTGCATAAATTTGCAGAAGTATTTTCCTTACCTACGTTAAGGATTGATATTTGGACTGGTTGAATGGATAAATAAGGACTTGAAAAGTTTATGTCATAACATTATGAAAATCATCTGATTTATTACTATTCCGCGAATATTTCGCGATACCATTGTTGTTAGAATCTTAAGTACTGCGCTGGTGGTGTTTGACTATGGCTCCCTCTGCTGGCTCGAACTTCGTCTCTACAAGCTTATACAAGGTGGCGCAAATGTCAATCACCCGACCCAGAATCTCCTTACAAAAAACATCGGTGTTAGCCTTAAAGATGTGCCCTTCCAATGACAGCACATATCAGCTGTTGACCACGAAGTATATTTTCATATAGTTATGTGTCCATTTTCATCTCAGAATGGATATGTGAATAACCCTGACGCCACACATGCCAGCTACTGACAAGCAAGTTACCACATGACATGTATTAATTATTGTCAGATACCTATGATCTGTGTTCCAGTTGGCTGGAAGTTTGTGTGTGTCAGCGGATTGACGTTTCTTAGTAAAGTCTGGAGCAGGGGACGTAGCTCGGGAGCGACTATAAGAAAACCTTCAACAGTATCTAAGGGTGTACGATCAGCAGAAAGATGCAGAGTGCAGACATAAGACATCTTGCCCGATTGAGCCAACAATGTATAAAGGAGCTTTTGAAAGTTCTGATAGTGTTCAATAGATTTGTGATATAGATGAAGCAAGGACCCAATAAGTATGAACTGCTAGTTGCTTTTCGCTTCCATACAATATCGGCTAAAAATGTGTCGCCGAATCTAGCCCCCGAAGCTTCATTTGCATAGGCTTACCTAGGATATGAGCTAAGGGAGTATAGCTAGAGCTTAAGGCCCAACCATAATACGCGAAAAAAAAAGTAAGCAAGTGTCAAAACCAAACGAAAAGTTTCCTTCCGATTTGTAAAGATGGTACATCAGTTGCCCTGCCCATAATAACCTTTAGAAATAAGAAGAAAGAAAGAAGAAGAATACCCTTTAGAAAAAAAAGGAATGTCAGATTTTCGTACGTAATGTACGACTCAAAGCGTACATTACGTACGAAAAGGCAAGTGAACGAAACTTGCCGAAACTTATCAAAAGTCATTTCGGGTTGGGTATACAAATCACTCATGTATTTCTACTGTTTCGTAAGGCAACGTACGTACCCATTCTTCAATTATGGTTAGCCCTTTACTCTAATTGAAATTTTCTTAAGACTTTAAAAAAAGAAACAACAGTTTGGAAATAAAATATTAAAAAAACAGTTTGGCAGAAGTACCGCCTATACCTAAACCTAAACTGCAGTTCAAATGTTTTATTGGAAAGGTACTTTTTAGATTTATAATTTTAATGTTGAGGGGGGGCAATTATTGTCCTACTACCACAACCGATGTACGTTCGGCATGGATTCCGAATTCTGATACTGGGGCTGGCGTGCACAATGAAGTGCGACCCAACACAAATTTACGTTGGAAATTTTGACAATTTAATTTTGTTGGCACCCGGAAAAAATGTAATTTTTGGAATCTTTTAATGCTCTAAGATTCTCTTTGCTGTATGTATAGTGTAAACGCAATCCGTAGCAGTTTTGTAATTTTTTTGACATTTGACGGAGCAACATTGATTTTCTTAATGCGCAATTGGACAGGCGGGACGTCAAACCAACTTATTATTGACAATAGGTACTTTTGACAAGTGATTTTTTATATACATACGGAAAACCCCTGAAAACAACAGCAAACTTATTGAACAAATAGCAGGCCTAATATCGCTATCTACGACAAATACTGTAATGTCTTAATCTTAGGTTCGAAAACAAAACTTATTTTCTTTTACTTTTAAATCACCATTTCTATCTCTATAAATCAAACTCACTTTTATCTAAGTTCAAACTCTTTATTTATTTATTTAATTATCTTAGCACCACTAATTATTCACCATTTAATCGTCACAACGGTTAAAATCAAACTGTTCATTTTGAGATGTCCTATTATACTGGTATAAAGGTTCTCGAATAATCCAATACTCGAACCGTTCAGAACATTCAAGATGCTTTTAAAGCCTTCAGAGCTTTCAAATTTCATAATGCTCAAGTACAGTATTGGTCAGAATTATTACAGAATAATTACTGTTGTATAATTTTGGGCGAATTGTAACCACAGACAAAAACCATTCATATAACAATACTAAAAATTTACTGATCGTACATGGTCCCCCGTCGTCTTACAGTGAGTTCAGACGAAATTGTGGCTGCAGCTGTAGCCCAGAGTGTGAGACTCAATTCACGAGTAGGCATATCGCCATCGATCTCAACAGCTCAACATTTCACGCCTGAGGAGAATCACAAGAGTTCTCGGATTATTCGATGAGAAGGTCCAATTGGCTCAGCAATTGAAGGCGCATGAACATCCATCCGCTTCTTCGTTATCGCTTCGCAGTTTGGGCCTTAAAGCAGCTAGAATTGGATAACGATTTTGGGCAAACAATCATCTTTTCTAACGAGACTAATTTTTATCCCGGCGGCTTCGTTAAAAATGCATCCACAGAGAGTAAAAGACTGATGCGGATTGTGGAATGGTTTGAATCATTTAACCATTTTTCTTCAAAAATGTAGCTTAAATGAAGTGTCAACCGACTTTTTTATTTACTGAAATCGAAGACATAGACTTCGACAACCTCTGTTTCATGCAGGATGGCGCGCCATGCCACACAGGACTTTGAATTTCCTTTGTGTGTGTGTGTGTGTGGGGGGGGGGGGGAGAAGCAGTAAAGGACCGATGTTATGCAAACAATCCGGAAACGATTCAGGCACTTAAAAAGCCAATGTCATCCAAGCAATCTGTGAGCTACAGCCCAAAACCATCAACAAGGTTTTAAAAAGTTGGAGCGTGACAGAATACTCAACTGCGAAGCCAGGCGAGGTAGCCAGTTGAACGATGTTGTGTTCTTTAACTAATTTAAATGTTTGCTCTTACTAATAATAAAGCGATAACACATGGAAAGCATTTAATTTTGTTCATTTTATTGAATTTTTTAAAAGAAACTTGTAAATGACCCACCCTTTACATTAACATAAATATGTGAGATATTCTACTTTTTGGTCTTTCGCCTTTCAACTGATGGATTATTTTATGAGGAAAAATTTAAGTAGTAAGGTCTTCCTCAGGATTTTTTTCAATGTAGGTAATGGTTCAAGGTAAAGAAGTGAAAAGTAGATTCATAGAGATAGACCCAGAAATTACAAATATAAGGATTTGCACGACTAATGTGAACATTAAGGTACACCGTGTGCCTTATTTCTAACAAAATTTGAATACATCATAATGTATTATGTATTTGTCTTCAAATTGATTTTTGATCTTTTTATTTAAAAACATACCATCAAATAATATTCTAAGAAAACGTGCTCCCAATGACAATGATAGAGGCCATATTAAATTCAAATTGAATCCATTTTTGTTAACCTGAAAGACTAACAAAGAATGAACAACGAGAAGCTTCTGAAACTCACTTTCATTTTCTATTTTTTTTTTTTTTTTTTTTTGAAGATATATAGGACAAAGCTTTAAGGATAATATACCCCTACCTGGATTGAAGCCGTAGAATGAAATAAGACAGGCTACACAGTTAAAAAATGCCTACCCTATAATATATGCAGTCTGTGTTATTATGATGAGCAGAATTGAAGGTGTCATAAGTGATAGGAGTGTGACCTGCTGCTGCTCCTGCTCCATATGATTGTGCTTCAGACCAAAAACTAGGAGTCCCATATTTGGTTTTTCTCGAAAGTTTTCCCTATAAAATAGTTTAGTTCTTCGTGCTTTTGTGCTTTTATTGCTTCGTTCCTATTTATTTATAATTTTTTTTTTTTTACCTATCTCGTTTATTTTCCTTGCACCAGAGAATCTCCCGCGCTTTTGGCATTCAAAGCGTGGAAACCATTTTGTTATTCATATCACAACAACTTAGAAAATGCTTTAGGTAAGTAAAAATTGTGCATATACAAAAATGGCTGGCAAAGGGAAAAGAAAAAAAAAGAAAAAAAAACAGGACACGAAGACAGTGAGAAAAAAATATCGAGGTAGAAAAAAATTAAGGACGAAATGAAAAAAAAATTCAAGCTGCTAGCAGCTAGCTTGGCTCTCCCTCTTTTCCACCGTTCCTTCTTTTTCTATCCACACTATCCGCACAGGTATATCTTTCTTTGAACCGTTCACGTGCTCATGACAATTTAAGAAAAAAAAAAAAAAAAAAAACATTTCAGGTTAACGAAAAAAAAGGTTGAGTGGATGTGATGTGAGCTCTTGAAGGAGCTGTTGGCAGTATGGTGGGTTGGGTAGGTAGGGATATCCTGACACAATGAATAACTTTTATTTAGTAAGCAGTAAAAATAAGGAACACAACTAAGAATAAGAAAATGCAGAATGAGAAGATTTAAAAAAGTCCCGGGCATAAGACAATTTCATTTAGGAAACAAAGAAAGAAACAAATTCTGCATCTTCCGCTTGCCGTCGTCGTCGACCGACCAACCGACCGGAGACGTTAGCTAGAACGATGTTAAGATACGCTTCGTATCTATCTAGGTACCCACTAGCAAAATTGTGGGGCAGGATGCACAGAGCATCTTCTTCTTCTTTCAAGCATCACTCCCGCTGTTGGGGTGGAATTGGAGAGATACCCTACACACACTTATTCCAATTTCATATCTAAGGAAAGTTCTGCCTACCTGTTAAGTTCCCATGTCCCGTTCGGCTCGTAGTGCAGTAAAATAAAATACATAGCAAAGGTTTCCTTATGAAAAGGCTCCTTTCGTATGTGCTTATATTTTTTGTTGTCCTTAGAGTCCTTCCTTTTTCAATTTGACTTTCTTTCCTTTCATATTATGTTGTGTATATTTATTTCGCTATGAACATTTTTAGTAAGACTTTATCTTCACAGTACCTGCCCAACTAACAGATGAGGGCTGTAGGTCCTTAATATCAAGAGGGCCCATATTTTTCATTGAATTGGTTGTTTGTATAGTTTGTAATGTCTTCTTGTGAGCTTAGCTTGAAGTAAAAATTAATCAACCAATGCATTCTTAAGGGGCCCTGGAAATGCCTTCAAATGCATGGTTATTTGATCAAGATGTGCAATGTGTATGATGGATATACACATAAGTTGATGCATTCTCCATTTTAAGAGTTTATAGGAGGATTGCTCTTAATAGGGCTTAAATAAGTGCCCGAGAGGCTGTTACTATAATAACTAATCCGGCCCTGGATTTTCCTCCAAATAAAACAAAACGGAAACAAAGGAAAGTTGAAAAAAGATACTCATTGCTTGGTGAAAAGATTGCCTCAGCAGGATACGATATGGCAACTTTAGATATGTATATAAAAAGGAGCCTACTATTTTCCTTCCACACACATCAAGTTACGTATGCCTACAGGTAAAAAATATTGTGTCTTTATTTTTTGTCGTCTAGTTGCACGGAGAAGTGCTTTTTTATATTTTCTACAATTCACTTTCCCTTTTAACTTATAAATTGCTTTGGATTCTTACCAGGCGCTTGGTTAAAAAAAGGCCTAGTAAAAAATGTTTAAATATTCTGTGAATGCCTTAAATTTTTCTTTGAACTTTGCTTTTTTTGTAAGCTTCAAAGAAAGTACTGAATATTGAAAATTTTTTCAGTATCCGAAAACAGCACATAAAGCCAATCTAAAGGGACCTTGCTGCAGAACTCTTATAGTGATCGATTGGTGATAAAAATTTTGTGGAAAAAGCTGAATCTATAAGTAATGGAATCACTCACCTAGAAATGCTTCATGTACTACGTTTTCATTGGACTAAATGAGGTAATTTCGTAGCAAATCTCCAAATTCGATTCCAAATTACCTCATTTCCCATACAAATTCAAATTACGAAATTATATCTCATTTCACACTAATTTAAAAGCAAACACATTGCAAATTACGTAAAACTAAATCAAACATCTCTAATTATTTTTATACCATTGTGAACAGGTTCTAGTAAAAATGGCAATTTGGAAATAAAATCCAAGGCAACGGCAGTAGTAAACAAAACAAAACAAGAAAAACGTAAGAGAGACAAAGATGGAAGATAGCCTGTTGTCAAACGAAATTAAAAAATTCAAATGAAACAAAATAATGAAATGAGCTAATTTCGGCCTAAATGAAAACGAATTAATAGCGACACAGAGGGAGCATTTTTTATTATCCTGTAACCTGGAAAACAATTTTTTTCATTCTGGTAATGTTTTAATATATTTACAATCATATTATGCGTCATTGTGGATGGGTCGCAAAACCAAAACTTTTGACAGCTGTTGTTCAAATATCTCAAAACCGACCATAATTTATAACAGTTCTTCAATTTCTTGACAGCAGTTTATATAAAAAGAACTCAGAAGAATAGCTGTTAACACAATACCAATGAGTTTTTGTGTTGATAAAATTTCACCGCAGGCTCTGCAAGTTTATTTGACAGTTCTTGCAAGTTGTAAGTATCTTCCATATATTTGAAATCGTTTGGTATAGTGGATTGAGATTTTGGTGGTAATTTCAAATCTTTTCAACTTTCTAACTCCAATTCATTCAGATCGCTAATTTTAACAGCCCTTTATAGGTTTGCTTTCAGGCCACCTGACTTACAGCTGCAACCACGCTACTGTCAGCTGCCCATGTTCGAAGCTCTAAGTTAATCTTGTAAAATTCAATGACTTGCCTTGTGATTTTTGTTAATAGCCATCCTGAAGACCAGGCGCATATTTAATATTGCAGCCGTTTGAACTCGAGTCCTAAAACAACGCATGGTGTTTCGTTCTGCACAATGGACCACATTACATTCTTGTTTCATCGCTAGTTTTATAAACAGTGCTCCAGTGAAATCGTCTGATGCATTCCTTTATTAAACAATTTCTCCGTAATACTCGCATGGCTAGAAGGGCGTATCAATTTACCCTCGACCCTTATTTTGGACATAGCTATGTTCTGTTAAGCTAAGGGACTAATTTTAAACCGCATTACAAGAATGTAAAATACTTTACCCGGCTCGATTTTCCCTCTCATTGTGTCTTACAGATATGCGAAACCAATGTCCAACCTCCAACTGTTCCTCCATTTCATCTCCTATTCCACTTTACTTAAACGCTCGCACTGTGTTAATATATAAACATAAGCGAGAGCTACAGTACGTTTGCAACAAACTGTTGGATACCCTATTCCCCATATTTTTGTATCTGCATGCGTCTGCCTCCCGCAAACAGCCAATGTTTCAGAAACAAAATTCTTCTTTAGCAGACAGAAAAAATTCAATAACATTAATTTTATGCGGTGTGATGTTCAATTAGTGCTGGCGCAATAAAAAAAGGAGTGCGCCACGCCCAAAGTTAAAACGTTTTATTGCCAAGGCAATTGTTATGAGCTCAGTGACATTAAATTTTATTCTTGCAGATCGATTTGAACAAAATAAGACAAAACTTAAATTTTTAAAAATTAGATTTGGAATGGAAATAGCGATTATGGGTGTTTTTAACAATTATTGGACCACACTCTGCTACGTAACCAAGGAATATAAATCCAAGTGTTCACCTTCTTACTTCAAAACTGCGACCGATAGTTAAAAAACGTTAAAAAAATTAATGCATTATACGACTTTTGACGGAAACGCCCCTTAAAAGTGGGCGTGTCTTAAAAATTTGAAGCACTTACTGCACTTTTTTCAGTATTTAGGCATATGTGTAAGACTACAGCTGAATCGAGTAGTTTTTAAACAATCTTACCTGAACAAAGGTATTTTACCAAAATCACGCCTTTAAAAGTGGGCGTATTGAAAAAAATTACAAAAGAAAATGTAGAGATATATTTCTCAAATAACGAACGGAAGGAAAAAGGTTTAAATTAAACATTGGAAATGTCTTAAACTCTTAAGGCTACGTTTTTCGTTCTTTCATGAAAAGTAGGCGTAAGCCACGCCCAAAATTCAAAAATTTCTTTTCATACACAAACCTTTTCGTTTCTATTAAGAGACGCAAAATTTTGGCTTGCGGATTAATTATAAATACCGTTTATTTACAAAAACAATTTTTTTATAGTTTCTTATGAAAAGTGGGCGTCAGCCACGCCCAAAATCAATTTTTTTGATTTTATACACAAGATGTTTATGTGCCAGTAAGACCCACAAAATTTAATATTTTTCGCTTTAATATAACAATTGTTATTTTATAAAAACAATATTGATGGTTTTGTATGAAAAATAGGCGTAAGCCACGCCCAAACTGAAATATTTTTATTTAATTGGAAGAAAGTTTACCTAAAGCTTACGTGTGCAAAATTTTAGCGTTATGCTTTTATCGTAACTGTACAAAAAAACATAATTTAATTTTATTAAATTGAGGTTGTTCAACAAAAATGGTGATTGTGGGCGTGTTTGTGGGCGGATTTTACCGGTTCAAGAACTTAGTTTTACTCTTGAACCAAAGATTAAATATACAAAATTTCAGCTTTCTAGCTCAAAAATTGCGACCTCTAGAGAGTATACATACGGACGGACGGACGGACGGACGGACGGACGGACATGGCTAAATCGACTAGGCTTTTGATTCTGAGTCAGAATATATATACTTTTCTATACCTAACGGTATTATTTCTCTATGTTACAAACTCCACACCAAATACAATATACCCATTCTATGGAATAGGGTATAAAAAGATGACAGATGACACTGAAGGGCGCGTTTCAGGTTTTTGGGTTGTGTTCTAGGTTATCACAAATGAGTGCGTTCAGCACATAAGGAAATATTTTTATTTTTAGCATTATCTTTTTGTATACCAATAAAAAAGTGCCATATAAAATATATTCGTGCCAGTGACAATACTTAAATGAAATCAAGCCATCAAATCACAATCAATAACGGACATAAAAAAATTAAAAATTCAAAAGTTATCGTTAGCCTTACATTTTTTGTTAATTAATATTTCAGTCGAGATCACAAGTGGCATTTGAAGCACGCCATTGTTGTATACATTATTCATACTGATATTGAAAAGGTTCATAAATATGCTTCTAAATTTATTCTTAATTAAACATCGAAAAATTCAATATTTTAAATTGTTTCCATTTCGATTCAAATGTTGTTTATTGAATATACGATTATCTCAAATATTATTTCTGTAACAAATTAAATACCAAACTATACATTCACCATCACAATCAAATTCACCATATCATGGTTCGATTGAATTTGATAAATGTTCCTATTTTGGCTATCATTTCGGCCTAAATATAGCCTTAAACGTAATGTTTAATGTTATTTCAATACATCAAAAGCACTTGCGATAAATATTTAATTCAATACTGGTTGCACACTCATGAAAAACAACATCTAGCAACCTAGAAGCAACCAGCAACTTCAACGAACGAAAGCAACGTCCGGCCCGGCCATACTATATTTCAATTATCGGAAATTTATCTTCTTATTGACGTTTATAATGGTTTTAGCAATTAGATATGGAATATGGTTATCTTTAAACACATAAATACCCCCAGATGATGATATCACATATAGGAAACTATAACGTTACATCATCTAGAATATATAGTTACAATACCTATACTTAGTTACAACCAAAACCACACATAGAAATGGAGACATAGGACATAAGATATCAGAAAAGAAAAACCTAATCCCGTTTATGGCCACAAAACATCACATAAAAGCTTGTCCAACAAGCACCAGCTGAGAATAATTTATTAGACCAATTAAGCCCAAACATTTCGAAAAGTAAACTTACCTACACCACAGGATCTTAACTTAACGGTAACGTGTCCATAGAACTTGCTATATTGCTAGAGCCCATATATAAGGCTAGCTTGGTGTCAGTCAATGTTATTTTAAGGTTGATTTAAGGACACTTTTTTTTTTTGTTTTGTTTTGTTTTTGTACTTTTCAAGGAGAAATTTAGAATCTTCTTATTGATTAAACCTTTTGGTTTCAAGTAGTAATTAAATTATATTAATAGAAAGGTAAAAGATTTTGTCATGTCTGAGTTTTTTTTTTTCTGGGATAGTGGAAGTACCTTCATATTTTAGATGGAACACACCTGAGGTGTATCCAGGACACACGCGGCTTTAATTTATAACGTCAATACTCAATAGGATATTTCAATCTATGTTGTTTCTGACGGTTTGTAGTGACAGGGAACAGGACGAGGACGAGTTGGGTACATTTATGATGGAATTTGATTTTAATTCCAGCCCAGACAGACAGGAAGGTCTACTATAATACTTTATTTTATGAGAAACTCTGAAACGTATACAACTTGTTCCAAGTCCTTTCGATCTTCAAATTATTTTGAAAAGGGAACAAGGTCTTTGGGGCTTTGAGCTTTCTAAAGGTAGTTTCGCGGGAAGGTCATGTTGAGATAACTTGCAAGGAATTACATTGTCATTGTGATTTAGCATATTGTTTGAATATTTTTTCACGTCATTTCTCAGTAATTTTGTAGGTGCGCTATTGAAGGGGCTATGACTACTCTTTCAAAAGGAAGACAGTGATGAGTGAGGCTTCATAAAAGAATGCACGTCCGAAAGATTACAAGGTGATCAGCTGCCTTGATGAAAATTTCGGTGTATACATGTTTAACCTCGGGCAGAACAAAACAAATCAATTAAGTCAGTGGTGGAATTCTGACATTTTTGTCTCTTTCTCTATTATTTAAAGGTCTCTTGATTGTAAGAAGAGTACAAAAGAATTGTAAAGAAGATCTGTTCAGAAACTTTGTAATTTATAATATGAAATCCGCCATTTTGTTGAAATTGGGGGTCGTAATTATCTCAGAAAAACTCATTGGTGAATTCCAACTGAAGCTTGAAAAAAGATGCCTAGAGGGTGCTCGAACCCACACCTCTAAATTAACAATCACTTTCAATATCATGCATGAATCTCCATCCAGGGTATACTACAGTAAAAGTAAATAAAACAAAGCAAGAAAAAAAGAAGAAAGAGGAATTAGAAAAGAAAAAGAAGGAAGATAATCATGTGTCAAACTAAATACACAAACCTAGATGAAAACACTTTTTTAGAAAATTTCCAAATTACCTCATTTCGGCTCGAATGAAGACATAGTATAAAAACACCATCACTTTTGATTTCTAACTTTTTCGCGACAAAATAGAATACAAATAACAAAGTGACAGCTGTCAAAAGAGCTGAGTGAGATATCAGATCCAAACACTTTCCGATTTTTGTTCCACTTATACAAAATCTCAGAGTTCTCAGTTGGTGGAACTAGCCTAATTTGGATAGGAATTATTTTCACGAATGTTTTCATTATCTGCAAATAATGCATCTCCATCTGGCTTAAACTGGAAGTGTTTCTATATCTCTGTTGTAAAATAACTTAAAATACTAGATCCCAATGGAACACTTTTTTAGTTCAGAGCAAATAAAAATTATTCTGAAACTCAATTTTTCCTGAACACATCCCAATAGCTGACTACATCTGACATTTTTCCGACAGTGGTGAATTTGTACATTTATTTGCATATGTGTTGTCCCCAATTTTTTTTTATATGGAGTTATACATAATGCAAGTTGTTAGTAGTGGCCAACATTTACATGAAATAATTTTCAAAAAGTAAATGTCATGAAATATTCTTAAACGATATTAAAAATTATGTTTTATTTGAATTATGAATCGAACCTCACGATGGATCACCCTTTACAAAAAATTCGGAATATATATTGAAAAGGTTTAAAGAAACAATGAACAAAATTTAGTTTTCATAATTTAATGAAATATAATAACATAGACATATCTTAAACATAAAGTTCTCGATGTGGGGTTTTCAAAGGCATTACCATGATATCTAGAAAAAAAAAAAAAAATTTAGAGCACACAAACCTAGAGAGGGGAAATCTCGAAAACCCAAAATATAGAGAAAAGAAATCTAGAATGGACAAAACCTAGAATATAAATATCAATTCAAGATTAAGAATTTTTCTAAAGTAGAGTCAAATGTTACAATATTAGCCATATAAGATCGAAGTTGAATCTGTTTTGTAATGAAATGTCAAAAATGCTTCACGCATACAAAATCAATTAAAACTAAACAAACTCTTCCGACTGCCTTACCGTTTCCAACTGCACTCCAGTTTACAAACCGAATGGCGCCCAACTGTTGAACTCAATATAAATTTTTTTCAAAATTTTTGTTTGAAATATGTATTGTGGATTGTGGTAGGTAATCTTTTCTGCAATATCAAGGATAATAGGTCTTCTTTATAGCTATTTCATTCTGTAAACAGAACCATTTTTATTGACAAAACCAATCGCTGCAGTCTACTTTATTTTAATCCGGACGAGGTCCTTACTTTACTGTTGAGCTCAATAAACCTTTCCTAAATTTTTTTGAAAATGCGATTTAAAGTAATCTTATCTTATCTTCCTCATTCTCACCAAGGACAACAATTAGGTCCTCTTTATAGCTATTTTATTGGGCTTTTCTTATGACGCGACCGATTTGCCGATTTTTATTGATTATATAGATTGCATCCGGACGAACAACACCGATGAAGAGTGATGAAAAAAAAAGAATCCTGCTGATGAATTGGTAAAGTGAAGTGAATGGGGAAAGTGCCTGCAGCCACTTGTATTTTTGTTCTTTATCCGAGAAGCATTGGCTTCCGGTACTTGTGTGTTAGCTAACCAGACCACAATAAGTGGCACTTGAACCGCATTGCCAGAAGGCAGGTAAAATGGTGAAAGAGAGTTAAGAACCATTCTCGTTTTGTCTGGAGGAGTGATTTTCAAGTAAGCCAATGGAAAAGAAAGGGAGAAAGGGAGAGTGAAATTGCAAAGGGTATACCTATGTATGAGCTATGACGTTAGAAGTATTATGGCACTTGCAATGAAATTTTGAGTTCTTTGTGTAGGTGAAAGTTCAATTATTATTACTTTTGTGGGTTTTAGTTTTTGTTTTGTATTTTTGTAATTTGAAAGTCGAGAAAGAGTTTTTACTAGTGTTGAAATGTATTTTGAATGGATGCTTTGAGTTTGATTTCAATTTTGATATGGCGTAAGGAATGGGATTGAAAGTCAACCTCCAATACACTTTTAGTAAAGGCTGTAAAAGATCGATACATAAAATTCGGGTCAGATCCTGTGAAATATTTAGCAAAATTTTTAATAAACGGTCATTAAATGAACGGACGTTGCTAGCGAAATCTTTAAAGGGGGGGGAATATATATTTGATTTGAAACATAACGGCTATGTTCAAGTGAAAATATGTATCCTTAATGGTCTCTTCACCAACTATATCCAGGAGACATATTATCAGAATTTAATGAGAGTATGATACGCTGGCATTGCAGTTCTACAATCGAAGAACAGGGTTGTAAATCTGCAAAGCTTAGATTACTGACGCTAGCTAAACAAGGACAAGAAGTCTAATACAAGCGCTTGGAGATAGAGCGGAACCTTGCGGCACACCATCATTTACTGTGTGAATATCAGACTGAACATGAACAGCGTTCCAAAACAACACGAATGGAACGATTGATTTGTTATTAACCGCAGCAAAAATTCCTACCTTCCTTTGGCTGTTGTCTCGCCAGAAAAGCGAAGCCACGTAGGATTGTTTAAATTGAAATCGTCCATAATAACGATTTCAGTGTGAGGATAATGGGTAACAATTCTTAGGATTGATTCAGACAGCGTATCAAGGTAGGTAGGTAGGTATAAATGGCTGTACTCATATGAGCTGAAGAGCTCCTAAGAAAAACCCAATTAGCGCAGGTATGGCGCCGTTTTGTTAACATAACGAAACAACTTAACGAAGGATTGGAAGGATTTAATAGGATGTTTTTTTTTACGGTTAAGGGCGGGTTGGACTAGTACTCTCTTGAAATACGACTCAATCTGAAAAGCCAATCATATGGCACAACAATGTAACCGTACTCCAGACTTTATGCCACCTAGGCAGGTTATTGGTTGGTAAGACAAATAGTTGGTCAGTAAGCTGGTTCGGCGTAGAAATCCTCCAAGAATAATTGCCTGCCACCTAGGGAAGGTGTATGGTTCTCAAAGTAGTTTCTCTGCCAACCCTTGAAAACGAATCCATCGCATCGAATTCGTGACAATTTAAGGATTATTTTTGACAGCTAGTGCCAAAATAATAAAACAATAAAATGCACGACTGGGTCGCACGTACTTGCTCTGTTGGTGCAATAGTACGATGAAAACAAACTTTTCGATCAATAAGAACAACTAATGTTTGAAAAATTTGGTAAAACCTAAAAAATGTTGACTGAAATTGGAAAATCGATATACGGGAGCTAACGTTAAGAAACCTTTAATTTTTAAAAATATGATGTCAGCTTTTGGGTGTTGTAAATGATACAAATGTCCACTTATGGCCAAATTAATAATACTGTTAAAAGCAATTTTCGCTATTATCATGTATAGCCAAAAACTAAAAATGCAGTTTTGTTTGAAGTATTCTATGTATGTTACATAAAAAGTTTCATAAAAATCGGGGGAGCCTTTTTTGAGTAAATTGGAAAAAATGAAAAAATTAGCCAAAATCTAGTGGCTCTTTGTATTGGAGCCACCATTTAAAAAAGAGAAAATGAAAAAAAATCAATGCCATCTGATAGGAAGCTGTTGGGAACTATACCAAACAAAGTTTGAGTGAATTCGATGCAACCGTTGACAACTTATGGCCATTTGAAAAAAAGCCGTTAAGAGCAGATCTCCGTTATTTGCATTTTTAGCCAAAAACTAAAAACGCAGTTCTCTTCAAAACACTAAAAGAATATAACACACAAAGTTTAATCAAAATCGTTAGAGCCATTTTCGAGAAAATTAGAAAAAACCAAAAAAAGTTGGCTAAAACTCAAGGGCTCGTTGTATGGAAGCCACCGTTTAGAAAGGCTTCAGTGAAAAATTTACTAAACCATCCTATAGAACACTATAAAAAACTATGTCAAAGAAAGTTTGAGTTGATTCAATCAAGCCGTTGAGAACTTATGGCTATTTGAAAAAAAGCCGTTAAAACCTGATTTTCGTTACGACCATTTGAGGCAAAAACAAAAAACGCAGTTTTGTTAGAAATGCTTAAAGTTAGCTAAATTTTAAATTTAATCAAAATCGTTAGAGCCATTTTCGAGAAAATCCAAATTGAAAAAAACCGTTACTTGAAAGGTACCAGTTTGAGGGCTAAAACAAAATAAATAAAATGCACGACTGGGTCGCACGAACTTGCTCTAATGTGTGACAGTGGTCTAGGGGCTTGAGATTTTGATAAAAATAAATTTTTCAAAATTCTTTAATAAATACTTAAACTAATTTGAGCTGAAAAAGGAGTACGCCATTTTATTTCTTGGATAAATCTGAATTTATGAGAATAAATTTTTAAAAATCTGTGGAGCCGTTTTTGAGAAAAAAAGTTTTTTTTGAAAAACTTTTTGAAAAAAAATTTCAAAAAAAATTCAAAAACGCCAGTTCCTAGGTATTCAGCAAATACATTTATTTATAATTTTTAGAAAAAAATTTAATGGGCAGTTTTCAAAATATATATTTTTTAAAATTTTTTCTTAAAAATGCTTTTAAAAATACAAAAAAATATTTTTCAAAAATATTGGTATGCAATACGAATTGAGCTACCTACAGCTATATGTGTGTGAAATTTCGAAAGAATCGGTTGAGTCGTTTCCGAGATAGTCGAAAGCAAAAAAAACGGTCCTATGGAAAGTACCGTTCTTAGCCATTTTTTAAAACTTTTTTTTCAGCCATATGATTGGTCGTACCTAAAAAGTAACACCAATTTTTTTAAATCAAAATCGTTAGATCCGTTTTTGAGAAAAATAAGCTTTAACGTAACGGTTATATGGCAGGTACCGTTATTTTTTGAGCTAAAAAAAAATTTTCAATTTCCCCTCTGTACAATATCTAAAAAACTCTATATACCAAATTTGATGCAATTCGGTAAACCCGTTTGGGCTGTAGGTGTCTATACATACAGACAGACAGACAGACAGACAGACAGACAGACAGACAGACAGACAGACAGACATACAGACGGACAGAATTTTTAGACCATCTTTTTTCGTCTTCGCTATCATCGTAATGTCATGTTTGATTGTTATCTCAAAACTTTTTTTTTCGACGAATGCATAACTTGCCTTATAGTACCTATAATCGCAAGTAAAAAAACCTCGACAATGGTTTTTCTTCAAACTGCTATATACCAAGTTTGAAGAAAATCCGTCAAGCCGTTCAGGCTGTAGCATGACGTGAAAAAGCGCACATCCGCACATCCGCACAGACAGACCGACGGACGGTATGGCGAAAACCACTTTTTTGGGCTTCTCTATCATCGTAATGTCATGTTTGATTAAAACCTCGATTTTTTTTCCTGCACGAAACCAATACTTGCCCTATAGAGCAAGTAAAAATGTCACAAAATATTAAGATGATTTGTAAGTATCAACTCATCATACCTGTTACTGCTGTGATCTTATAACGAACGTTGACGTTTTGAAAAAGTAACTTTTCAAATTGAATGGGTATGTTTGATTTGTGCAACATACATATGTGCTCGCGGACATCTTGTGCGACTTGTTTTAAATCATGTTTATTAACCATACAAATATTTATAGCGATTGAAGTTGGCAGCACTGTTTTCATTTGCAGCCATTTTGTCTTGTGATTTGTTTTTGGTTTCACAATCAATCATACATCGACTGATGCCTGAAAAACGCATGGAAATTCGGTGAATGGGATTGAATCGGGATAACAGTTGTTGAGCCCGATTTTCACAAGAAAAACTGACAGTTTGGTGTGTTTTATGGATTGGTGATAGGATCATTGGTCTTTACACTTCTTTAAAGATGGCCAAAATGCTATAGTCAATGAAAACCGTTATAGAGCCATGGTAAATGACTTTTTCGTTCCTGAATTAAATTGCCTTGATGTGGGAGAGCTGTGGTTTCAACAACACGGCGCAACATGCCACCTAGCGCTCCACAGTTAATTTGTTGAAGGAAACGATTGCTCAACAAAGAACTTCGAGTTTTGGGCCTGTGAGTTGACCTTCAAGAGGCTCCGTGAAATAACTTCACAAGAAACAACCCAAAGAAACAAAAATGAAATAACCCTCACCCAAATTGGGGTTTATTGCATTACGAAAAAATCCCCAAAAAAGCATGAAACAATAAGTTCCCAATAAATAGTGAAACAAGTTCCTAACTTTAAGAATAAATTGCTTTTGGTTTATATGCCAGAAATCACATTATCTTTCAAATTAAGTTCATTTTATGACATTGAATATAATTTGTGTGTGTTTTACTTCATTTTATAGTAAAGGGTCTTCCAAACTTTGACAGTTTGATAGCGGCCATCTTGTTGAAGCTACATCTGTCAAATTGGCTGTCACTTTATTCAGCAAATGATTAAATTGTTTTATCAAAATGGGTGTTCTGTTCTTGCAGCGTTCCGCTCGCTTCGTCCACTGCACGGTCACCATATCCGTTCTACCAATAGGACTATTTGCAGTTTGGGGGATAAATGTGAACTGGCTGACGAGATCAGGGAGAAGAAACTAATAGAGAGATGCAACTTCGACGGTTGCTCTCTTTTAACCTACAAACTGCGAATTCGGACACCAACTTGCATCTGTATTAACTCCATATAAAAAATGTGGGGACATCATATTTATGCAAGTTAATGTACAAATTCACCACTGTCGGAAAAATGTCAGATGTAGTCAGCTATTGGGATGTGTTCAGGAAAAATTGAGTTTCAGAATAATTTTTATTTGCTCTGAACTAAAAAAGTGTTCCATTGGGATCTAGTATTTTAAGTTAATTTCCAACAGAGATATAGAAACAATTCTTGTTTAAGCCAGATGGAGATACATTATTTGCAGATAATGAAAACATTCGTGAAAATAAATCCTATCCAAATTAGGCTAGTTCCACCAACTGAGAACTCTGAGATTTTGTAAGTGGAACAAAAATCGAAAAATGTTTGTATCCAATATCTCACTCAGCTCTTTTAACAGCTGTTATTTGTATTCTTTTATGGCTCGAAAAACGTGGAAATCAAAAGTGATGGTGTTTTCATACTAAGTTTTCATCAGAGCCGAAATTAGGTCATTTGGAAATTTGCTAAATAATGTGTTTTCATCTTGGTTTGTGTATTTTGTTTGACACGTGATTATCTACCTTCTTTTTCTTTTTTAATTCCTATTCATTCTTTCTTCTTGTTTTCTTGCTTTATTTTATTGATTTTAATTTTGGAATACCCTGAATGGAGATAAATACATGATATTGGACTTGATTGTTAATTTAGAGGTGTGGGTTCGAGCCCCCTCTGGGCATCTTTTTTCAAGCTTCAGATGGAATTCGCCAAAGGGTTTTTCTGAGATAATTACGACCCCCAATTTCAACAAAATGGCGGATTTCATATTGTAAATTACAAAGTTTCTGAACACATCCACTTTACAATTCTTTTGTACTCTTCTTACAATCAAGAGACCTTTAAATAAGAGAGAAAAAGACACAAATGTCAAAATCCCACCACTGACTTCATTGATTTTGTTGATTATAAAAAAGGTTTGCGGGGACGGAGGCGAGGAAAGTTGTCTCTCTCTCTCTATTAGTTATTTCTCTCTGACCGAGATCGTGTGATTTGACCCTATAAGACTTTTTCTTGTGGTGTTTTCCTAAGTCGCAGGTTTATGTGAATAGGCTACAAACCACAGTAGCAATCCAAGCCAACATAACCAAATGTCATCGGTCAAATTCATCCTGATTTTTGCGCCAGAGTAATGGAAAATTTCGGATGAGCCCCACCAAGAGAAGCCGCGGCGAACATTTGAACGATGTTAAATATTCCACACAGAATATCATCGACAGGCCTTTCAAACGAATAAAAATTTCGATGATATCTCACACACACTTTGTTTTGTTTAAATTTGAAGTTATAAAGCGCTTAATGAAAGGCCCTATATTTCTATTCCTCTAAAAGAAACATCCTTTATTTGTTTTCAACTATTGTTTTTCATCAGAGAATCACTAAAATTCCTGGCTACAACCCTACCTAATGAATAAAATTAAAATTTATCTAATTATTCTTTATAAAGCAAACTTATTTCATATATTAACATATACTCGTACTTCAAACGATGTATACAATTTCATAACACAAAGTAAAATATTTGCCAAATAATCTCATGTTCATTTCAAGTTGATTATTATTATATTCACTATCCAGTATCCATGTCCACGGACCAATAAATCAAAATTCACCTCACTTGCGCATCAAATATTAAATTCTAATATAATTTCAAAAACAAGCTGTTTAGGGATCTGACTCTCAATTAGTATTCGATTCATTGACATAGGAATAGAAATAATAGGAATACCATTTTGATGAAAATAAATTTAGCGATGTGTTTGAAAAGTCAGATTAAGTCTACCACGTAAAAAAAAAAACCATATCAATTCTGCGGCATTCTTTAATCCTTTTTCATACAATTTCAACAAACTAATTACAATTTAAGGACGAACATTGATGATGTTGATGTGGATGCATGTACGATATGCTCGAAGCGACCTATTTGAAATGGTCATTATTTTTGCTTTGCTGTCTCTCTCTAATCGAATTGATCCTATTTTTGCAATGCTGATGACGATGATATATAAAACCGTTACCTAATTATTATTATTATATAAATTTTCAATTTCAATTGAACCAGTGCAGTGCAGCGGAGCCTCAATTATACTACGGCGACGCACGTAGGTACGTGGATGAAAGTCCGCGGGCAAAGAATCAAAAGTGCTGGCCAAATGACTACCTGCCATCAGCAATGAATTCGTTAATTATGAAAACACAGCTTGAAAAGAACACTTATATATATATATAAACGGTACCTAGGATACCCTGTCTCTTTATACTCGGCAATACTCAATTTTCGAAGCAATCTATAGATAGTATAACCATACCTTCCAGTCCACCCCCGCACTCACAAAGCCACATCCTCTTTGATAAGTTTTGCGCGGAACATCCTGTGTGTTATAGGATGCAGCCATATTTATGATGATGTCTATTTTATAAAGCAGGTGTGTTGGTGCGGTGCGGTGGCTTCACAGACAAATGACCTCCTGCCACACATAAATGTATACCTATACGGGCACAGGACAGGTGAAATAACCCAGCATCAACCCAGCAGCCTGCAGCTGTCCGGTTAAAGCTGGTGAAACCGAGAACGGACGATAATTCGATCATCATAAATATTTCTTTGATTGAAGTTCATTATAAGCCGATTTTGGGCTTATGAAACATTTCAACGTATTTTTTGTTTGGTCAATGATATGTACCTTTGTTTAACACATACATAAACATAAAAGTAGGCTATAACAAAGAGACGACATCGTTGGTCGTCCGGTCAACCGGTGAACCCGTCCGTTGTCAGTGGTCACTGGTCGCTGGCACTGGTCAATGAAAATGAACAAACTAATAGATACGGGCCAAAGGCAAATAATAATAATCGGTTCGACCAAAAATTGATCATCCTTTTTCATATTCAAAGTCCCAAAAATCAAAATTCGCCCATTGCCCGCCCACCAGCGGCTGGTGGTGTATTCGGTGATGATGATGATGATGATGATGATAGTGGGATGATGGAGATGCAGTTTCTGGTGGATGAGGACTATTAATTGGTGGGTGGATAGTGGTTTATGAAACATTCAACAGCAAATAATAAACTTTTCGATGGGTTTATTCCCGTCCTTGATGGTCGCAGAACGGACATAGTTACCCTAATAATGTACAGTGTATACCTTTGTATGTATCTTTAATGTGCACCTACATATGTGTACGTGATTAAAATTTAATAATTTATTAGAGATGATACACGTCTCACTTTCGATTTGGCTTTGCTTTCGATATGATATAGTTCTATAGTTACGAAATATAATCAATGTTCAGTGTTGCCAAATGAGTCATATTTTTGGGTGTATTTAAAACTTTTTCAAAATTTGTTCAAAATGGCGACGATGAACATGTTCGTCTTGATTATGGGAAAATTTTATCCGCAAGCATGATTCAATTTGTCCGCTTGGAAAGTCCTTTCGCCTGGTTTTTCATGTTATCGTCGAATGTTCAAGAATCTTTTAAAATTTTGCGTGATCACCTATAAACATCTTGACGTTTTTCGTTAGAGGTTTAGGGACTTCGACAGCTGATTGCGGCAATATTCTTAGCTGTCATTCATTATGCTTGTCTTGTCAAATCAACATGAAGAGTTGTGCAAATGAATAAATTGTTTAATGAAGGTGGGTTTTCTGGGAGAGGCACATTTCGCACGCTTTGTATGATTATTTTTATGATCAGTAAAATCGTTATTCAAGAGGACTATATTCGCAATAAGGTGTGTATGTAAATCAAACGATTCAACGAACAATTCACCAGTACGTCAACAAAATGCAAGATCTGCTGAAAATATCGCGTTGACCGTGAGAATTTATAGTGTCAATCATGTAGTATAGCGCTTGGTTGGTGGTCTAGAATTAAGAGTTCCAGCCCCGGTCTGCGCAGCAATTTTTCTATTCTCCCTCAGTTTTCAACTGGATCCTGAATGCCTCCCAATGGATTTTTGTGAGATAAAAATCACCTGAATCTCAATCCGCAGAATCCGAAGCACTAAATGCTACGCAGCGCACAAGACCTCGACCCTTCGCATACCTCAACTTTGAAAAACTTTCGTCATGACTTGACAGTGTGACAACGTCGTCGTGGGCTCACGAGTAAAACCGAATTTCGGTCGAAAAATATAATTCAGCGACAAGTCGCATTCCTGGATGAATAGTTTGGCCAACAGGCAAAATTTTCCAATTTGTGACAATCACCAAATTGCAATGCATCAAGAGAAAGTCACTGCTTGGCGTGTTGTGTGGACTAGCAGCATTATTGGCCCATACTTCTTTGAGAATGATTTTGACCAAGCAATCACCAACAATTGCTAACGCTAGCGGTCGATGATAACCAACTTCATTTGCCCGTTCCAATGCCATAAAAGACTTTTTGAACGAACGGTTTCCGAACATGGTTATTTCATACGAAGGCAATGAGAATACGTCACATAGATCTTACGATTTCACCCTGCAAGAAATCTTCTTGTGAAGTTTTCTTAAGTGCGGGTTCTATGAACATAAATCACAAAACCATAAGGTTTTCATTCGGCATTCATTCACTGAATTCTTTTATGCCACTTAAGGTGTTCCTCAAGGTAGTCACCTTGGCCCATTGATCTCTGTCTTATCAATAAACGATGGTTTCAATGTCGCCATATTGAATTTTTTAGAGCTCAATTCTATGAAATATCAATTCATAACCTTCTCCCTTTTATTTTTGTGCACCGAATCCTTACAATGAAAATGATCACCCTTTATGCCGATGCACGTAATTTTAGATCCGTTTCACTCTTCGGCCAACCTCACTCCCCTAAAACTATTGATGTTTCAAACTAATTTCAAAAATGAAATGTCACTCTTAAGTAAGTCCTGACCACAGACATAAAAAACAGACCGTAAACCTAAGAATCGTTTTATCATTTTGCCTTAAAGATTAAAATCACCGGTGGTGCGTTCTCTTTCAAACCATAGTCAACAAATTTAAGTCAAAAAAAATTTGTTTGAGTGTCATTGTTAGGATTTGTTTGGTTTTTTACAAACCATTTAGTATCGACGTTGTAAGAATTTGTTAAACTGTCAAACTACTACTTACATATAACATTTTCTTGTAGGTATATTGAGGAACTAATTAAGTTATTCTCCTTCATCGCTCAAAATTGGCTAGCAATCAATTTTATTCTTTCTTGTTGGTCACTAAAAAAAGACGTTCTTGCTGCTCAAATCGAAAACTCGTAATTGTTTGGTTAGTAAAAATCTAAAGACTTTGAATTGCTTAATACAAAACTTCCAATTTGACAAATTTACAATCTCAACTTATATCAGGGAGGTGAGTTGAAAATAGAAAATAGTAATTATTTAACACTTCAACGTGAGTTTAGGAACACTGTTATATACATAGTTACAAATCGTAAATAATTTGGATTAAAGGAACGCCTTTTTGTTGACTTTTGTTAACAATTGTTTATTATGGTTAGAAAAAGAACGCACCACGGATAAGTATTTTATTATGACTTATGAGTACGTATGTCAACGTTCTTAACACACAGGGATGTATGTATGTATATATACCGTGGTGAATATGAAAAGACGATGCAATTATCGTACCGACTTGGGCCGAACCGATATCGGTAGCGATATGGCATGGTAGCACACACAACATACGATAATTTCAAGATTTCATGAAAGTGTAGAAGTGTCAAAATGTAGGATGGAAGATGGATTTCGTTCGCCAGCATTCGACCATGAGATATCAATACAGCGGATCATTTTATGACACACACAATACAATAATCGCATTCGACCGAACTTTTGTACGATAACCGGTGCGATGATTGCATCGTATATTTCCTCATTAAGACAAGCTGGTACCGGTCGCTGGTCTGTTTTGTATGTCTGCAGTCTTGAAGAAATATCTAAAGTATTTATAATGTAGAAAGACAATGGTCATTTTAGCGAAAGAATGGACATTTTTGAAGCATTAGAATCCGTTCGGCTGATGTAGCAGATCAACATCCGACATCTGAGCAATAGGGTTGTGACTCTGGAAACTCATATAAAAAATTGAGGGTATTGTCGTCAGCAATACTATGAAATGGATTGAAAAGGCTTAGATAAGACAAAGTTGATAAAGATGAGGAAGATAATCGGTGACAAAACCGAACCTTGCGGCATACCAACATGTATTATGTGAAAGGGTCCGTAAATGCCAAAAGACATTATACCATATTTCGAACAACCAAATGTGTTTTGACGAGTTGCTCTTCACAAGGACTAAACCAGAAAACTATTATACAAATAATATTCCGAACACTAACTGCCATGTTGATTTAAATTTTATCGCTGTATTTTGCATTAAGTAATTAACACTGCATGCACTTCCCAAGGCAAAATAAATTGTAAGAAAGACAAAGGTCCTCATTATTGTTTTCCATGAAATTCCACATATGGAAAGCCAAACTAAAAATACCTACTTGATTCTAGTGTGTTTTGTGAGAGTTCCAGAAATTCAATTTATTAAATATATTTCAAAACGAAAGCGTAGATAAGAATATTTTGATAAAAGATATCATATCAAAAATACTTGGAACTCAAGACCAATTTCATCTAAGTTGGCAGTAGTGGTTAGCAGAGAAGCGAACGAACAGGACGTTGTTTAATAAATTCGAACGCTATGCCATTACTATAACTACACAACAGAGCTCTACCACATCCGGTTGTTGTGCTTTAAAACTGAATTTGGATGTCAAATTTTCACATGATAGAAACAAAGAGTTCCGCGGCAGTGGCAGTGGCAGTGGCAGGCAGCGGCAAGGCAACAGTACCTACCTTTTCAACTATAGAATCAACCATAGGTAAAGTTGTATTACTAAAAATAAGTGTGTGTGTGTTCTATCCAACCTTTTATAACTGTGTTTTGTACATTCACACAGTCATTCGTTTAAACTTTAATGAGGTTATGAAAAGTTTACATCCGTTTAATCAATACACGATATTGTGCTTACGTCCTTTTTGCTTGACGAACATAAAAAGAAAAACGTTTATGGGATAAAGGATATGTGTGTTGTGTAGGTACCTACACACAGAAAAATATTGCGATGTAAAATCAACGTGACGAATTGTTGATTTCAATAAAAAACATGAATTTTTAAATCATTGGATTTCATTTCCATTTAACATGTTTTAGTTTTTTTTTAATATTTCAAAACATTAATTTGAGTCTAAGTCCTGTTGATTTAAGATTAAAACCAAGTATTTAGATTTTCATTTCAAATTAAAACGTTTGCGCATAGTTTTAACTTGGAGAAATGTTGAAATAAAATTATTCATGTTTAAAATTAAATTTAAAAATATTTAATGCAAAAACACACGTAAACAACAGGATATTCACTCGATACGTTAATTCAATTTTAAATTAACGTGCAAATTTTCCCGAATGAAATATTTTTAAATCATCAATGTTTCATTTAAGAAAATTTCACAACTATGATCATGACGAAATAACACGATTGAAGTAATTTCAACATTAGAATAGTGTTGAAATAAAATGATTCTCATATTAATTCCAAGTAAAACGAACATAACATTGAAACAAACATTTTTTATGTAAAATTAACAGGTTATACACCTAAACAACTATTTCGTTTTGAATCAACATGGTATTTTTCCCACAGGAAATATTTTTAAATCATCAATGTTTCATTTAAGAAAATTTCACAACTATGATCATGACGAAATAACACGATTGAAGTAATTTCAACATTAGAATAGTGTTGAAATAAAATGATTCTCATATTAATTCCAAGTAAAACGAACATAACATTGAAACAAAAATTTTTCATGTAAAATTAACAGGTCATACACCTAAACAACTACTTTCGTTTTGAATCAACATGGTATTTTTCACACAGGAAATATTTTTAAATCATCAATGTTTCATTTCAAAAAATTTCACAACTATGATCATGACGAAATAACACGATTGAAGTAATTTCAACATTAGAATAGTGTTGAAATAAAATGATTCTCATATTAATTCCAAGTAAAACGAACATAACTTTGAAACAAACATTTTTTATGTAAAATTAACAGGTTATACACCTAAACAACTATTTCGTTTTGAATCAACATGGTATTTTTCCCACAGGAAATATTTTTAAATCATCAATGTTTCATTTAAGAAAATTTCACAACTATGATCATGACGAAATAACACGATTGAAGTAATTTCAACATTAGAATAGTGTTGAAATAAAATGATTCTCATATTAATTCCAAGTTAAACGAACATAACATTGAAACAAACATTTTTCATGTAAAAATAACAGGTTATACATCTAAACAACTACTTTCGTTTTGAATCAACATGATATTTTTCCCACAGGAAATATTTTTAAATCATCATTGTTTAGTTTAAAAAATTTCACAACTATGATCATGACGAAATAACACGATTGAGGTAATTTCAACATTAAAATAGTGTTGAAATAAAATGATTTTCATATTAATTCCAAGTAAAACGAACATAACATTGAAACAAACATTTTTCATGTAAAAATAACAGGTTATACATCTAAACAACTACTTTCGTTTTGAATCAACATTGTATTTTTCCCACAGGAAATATTTTTAAATCATTAATGTTTCATTTAAAAAAATTTCACAACTATGATCATGATGAAATAACACGATTGAAGTAATTTCAACATTGAAATAGTGTTGAAATAAAATGATTCTCATATTAATTCCAAGTAAAACGAACATAACATTGAAACAAACATTTTTCATGTAAAAATAACAGGTTATTTTCGGTTGTTTCTTCCTTCTTCTTTTGGAAAGACAGCTGCACTCAACAAAATCAAAAATTTAAAAAGTCAATGAAAAAGGAGTGATTCCAAAAATAACTTTTGGAAAAAAGTATGTCTGCTATTACACGATGAGTCCAGGTGCATTAAACTTCTTCAAATGAAGAAAAAAAGAAATGTCAAATAGCTAGATTCCAGGAAATTCTTAGATACGGAAATAACTTTCATTTAATACTGAATTGTATTAAATTTTGGTATTTTGCTGATAGAGAATATACATTCGGCACAAACACAAAACAAAACGAAGCATTGTTATTTTTAAATGAAATAATTTTGATATAATCCTACATACTTTTGATTTCCACAAAATTTTCAATAAGTGGCGTTATTAAAAAAAAAGAAAACACTAAACTAAACGAAATATGTATTTTTATTTTTAAATGAAATCGTTTAATTATAATCTTACATACTTTTGATTTCTACAAAATGTTCAATAAGCTCCGTTATTTTACGTCGCGACCTTAAGGAATCTCTAAGTAACTACTATTAAACTACAGGGTGATACCTACAAATAAAAATTACCTTGTTTTTTCCTAGTCCTAGTTCACATGTAAACTAATAATTTATGAGTATTATGAATGTGTGGCGGGACATTTGCTAGGTAAAGTGAAGAAGTAACAATAAATTTTAAATTGGTAAAAAGAAAATGAAGCTTTGATTAATTTAATGGGCAATTAGAAATATTAAGGGTATTCATGGACGTTTCATGAACGCCCTTTTCTGGAAATGTTATATACTTTGCCTTAACTCAAACAGCAGTTTGTTAAACGTCATTTAAGTCATTAAAGTAATTTAACAAATTTGTTGAGTTATTGAGAAAATGATATTTGATGTTGGAAATATTGGCAGCAAAAAATAAATTGTATATATCTCAATTCGAATTCCTAATCTTAATTCAAATAAATTGCACGATTGGTAAGCTCTTACTTGCTTTTATTTCCGGTCACAGTTTTGAATAAAATTTGAAAAACTTTAAGATAACTCCAAAGTTTTTTTCGATTTAGGTAAATTTACATTGTTTAAAAAAAACACTTTAATACTTTTCAGTGGAATAATTTAAATTAAATTAATTAATAAGGTAAAAATAATTAAAATTAAAATTTAAAAATACAAAAAAAAAATTTTCGAAAACACTTGAATTTCAAAATATTTTGGCTACTTAAATTTTCTTGAATATCAATTTTGATTGATATCGGTTGATCTGTTGAGTAAATCTGGTCCTTTGGGAGATACCATTTTCAGTACATCATCTTAAAATATTTTTTCGCCAAAATATGCCTAATACTTACATAATAACAATATACAGCTATTTTTTCATAAAAATTTTTGGAGACGTTTTCGAGAAAAATCAACTTTTAAATAACAGTTATTATGAAAGGTACTGAGAATTTTTGAGCTAAAGAAAAATTAAAAAAAGTTTTCATGTTTCAAACTTAAGGAAGTTTGGCCCAACCGACATACTGACAGAAATCGGCCCTTAATTCAAATATGTTTCTCTATCACCGTAATATTATGTTTGATTATTATCTCAAGTTTCTTAATATGCACGAATATGCATAATTTGTATTATAGTACCTATAATCTCAATTAAAAACTGAGGAACGTGAACAAAGTAGATGGAATTATAGAAGACTTTGTTAATGATGGTAGCTGAGGGTTCTCGATTTACTGAACTGATACATTTTTCCATAATTGGGTTCAGCAGCACCAACATTCTGTTTTTGTAAAAATTTACGCCAAGACGTAGTTGCACAGAACGAAATAAAAATGAATACGGGAAGGAGCTATCTTAATAGTTGTAGCATGAAACAGCTATATTTCACTCACTTTGTACGTTTTATTACAAATACATACATCGACACACAACGTCAAACAGAAACCAAAAAGAATCCTCATCTGTTTAATTTTTGTAATCAAAACAAAAACGATGACGACAAACAACTTATCAATTACAAACAAAAATAATAATACATTCGGCCCAAGATAGGCACACCCTGTATCATGGTTTTTGTATCAATATTGAATCGCGTTGAATCAACTTGAAGTCCACACGAATCAAAATGAATTCTCTTTGATTCATGACGAAATCGTATAAGAATATCATTGTTTGTAGTTGATTTCTACAAAAATTGAAGGATCCCGTTATTTCTTCCAAGCCAAGCCAAAAAATATTTCAGAAATGTCCATCAGTTACCTTTTAGTCGCTGTGCATGAGACATGTGTCATATCGCTTTAAGTTTCGGGAAGTGATAAATATACTTAAAAATATGGCTTCAAATGAAAGTTTTAATTTTCATGTGCAAATTGTGAACATAAGTGAAGTGCAACCTATTGACTGACAGATGACGAGGGGTGTTGAGTATCCAGGATAGCGAAGCGGAAAATTGTATGCATTTTTACACAAAAAAAAAACAACATTAATAAAGCAAAAAAATACCTAATTGGTGAGTTTTAAAAATTGCACATAATATTTTAATTAGGTATCTTTGATAATTTTAATAAAAATATTTTTAAAAAAAACTTCATATATTTTTGTGTTAGGTTGAAATAGTTTTGAAGTACGCTTAGTGGGCTTTTTTTTACGCATTCAAAACCATACAATTATCCCTACAGGACAAGTAGTTTAGAAATTACAGCGCATTGTGTCTAACAATTTGAAGAATTTTTACACACAAAAATCGAATTGGTAGAAATACCGTGCTGTCATTGCTTAACTACTTGTTGTGTAGGGGTGATTGGAAAAGTTTTGAATCCTTAAAAAAGCTATGAAATTACTTTTGCGTGACCCTATACAATCATCAAAATTGATCGTTCAAAAGATGACAGGCAACAGTCATTTTAAACACACTTTTCCACCGCAAAAATAACAATTTATCAAATTTCTTTTTTAGGAGCTGAAATAGGTTATGAAAGCTTAAGATTTCTGTCCAAAGAGGATATACAAGAAGCAATAAAACCAATTGGCTTGCGGGAGCGTTTTTGGGAGATGCTTTTTTTATGGAAAAGAGCTGAAGTATGTTTGCGTTTTTAATTAACTTTAGTGGTTATTAACAGATTATTTTTGTTTTGTTTTAAGGTTCCGAGATGATGACGATACTTTGTCCCAATCAATTGCCAGCAAGGTATAGTTTCTTGGTTAGGTAGCGAATCCAGTATAGTTTCTACAACATCAACGCTAACATCGATTCCAAAAGACTTGAGCTCGCAGCTCTCTAAAATAAGCAAGAAGGTAAGCTATTCTAATATTTCAACTTTACACAAAGTCTAACCACACATTTCTATTTAGATTCACTGGACTTTACTGACAAGGCAAACAAGCTAACGAAAAACTCAGCGTTCCCGATGCCAATGAGAGTTTCATCGTTCATCTAACAACAATCAACGATTATGAATGAACCATATATTAGCTGGGAAATAAATACTTCACCCAAGGTTTGACCATCCAACTATTTTTAATTGTTGTAGGTTTGATTCTTTATGAATTAAAAGGGTTATACGTTTATTTTGTTAAGACTCTTTTAAAATTTAATAATATTTTATCTAGCCTTGATGTTTGTTTTAAATTGATATAATTATTTTTTATCACTGGAATATCCAAAATGTTATTCTTTATTCAAGAACAGCAAAAAAAAAAAGCAAATTACTACGTATTTATCTCCAAATAATTGTAATGTTTTATTTAATTGAATATCATTTCAATAAATTATTAAACTTTTAAATGATTTCTATAAACGTATGTTATTTTTTTATGGAATAAGTTTTCTTTCAGGTTTGGCTCAATAAAAGTGTAAGTATGTTTCAATCGGACTTAACTTATTTAATTTACAAAACAAATATTTGTTTCAACAGGATTTTAATCTTATTTCAATATGATGATCATGCTGATTCTTCTTGTAATTTGAATTCGAATGCAATTTAATTTTGCAGGATTACCATGATGATCATGGTAATTTAATATAATTATCACGGTGATTCAATATGATGATAATGAAGATTTAATATGATGACTATGGTGATTCAAAGCGATGATCATCATGATTCTATATGATGATCATTGTAATTTAATATGATTATCATCATGATTTTGCATGATGATCATGGTAATTTAATATGATTATCATGGTGATTCAATATGATGATAACGAAGATTTAATATGATGACCATGTTGATTCAAAGCGATTATCATCATGATTCTATATGATGATTATTGTAATTTAATATGATTATCATGGTGTTTCAACACGATTTTCATCATGATTTTGCATGATGATCATTGTAATTTAATATGATTTTCAAGTTGATTCAATATGATGATAATTAAGATTTAATATGATCATCATGGTAATACAACATGTTGATCGTGGTTATTTAAAATGAAATCCATGCTGATTCAACACTATGATCATCATGATTCTAAATGACGATAATTGTTATTTATCATGATGTTAATCGTGAATCAACATGATAATCGCGGTGTTTTAACATGACCAAGCCTTGGTTTTTATGAAGAATAAATCATTTCAAAATGACACGAATGCTCTATGAAGCAAAAACATTGGTAAAACATGTTGAATCATTATCATTTTAATTGATTTTACCTTGTTTTTTTTCTGTGTGTACGAATGAGTATATGTGAAAGGTGGAAGAAGGTTTTTCTACTGCGGGAATGTGTGCAGAAAGTTTTTTGTTCATGCGGTAAATGCGGGGTCGTATGTCAGCCTAAATCGTCCACTTTATAAGTGAAGTTTTGTACTGGCTTTCCATTTTTGATATAAGTATTACGAAACGCTGGCGCTATATGTAACATCGGTATGTAGGAGTATGTGTGAATGTTGTGGAAGTATGTGGTTAAAAGACTGAGGTTTAAATGTTGTTGTGTTGAGAGAGAAGTTTTTCGTATAAAAGGAGTTTCCGGTTCAGATTTATAAATAATTTTACATATGTTTTTCTGTTAAAAAAGTTTTTTGTTCCGTCGTCCGTCGTACGTAGTAGGTACGTGGTCGTGGTCAAATGTAAAAGCCAAGTTTGTATGGTTTTTTGGTAACATTTGAAAAGGTGTGGTTAAAGGCGAAAGCAATAGGTAACTTATCTTACCATTACCCTTTACCTACCTATTTTTTTTTTGTTGGTCCTATACAGAATACGTAAATTAAGGTAACAATTTGGTGAGTAACTTCTGTGCGGCTATAGTAGGAAGCTATTTTTGATGTTTGGTGAACATTCTTTTACATAAGAAATTATTTTGGAACATGGATATTTAATGGACATGTGTTTGTTGTAAATACATAATGGGAAAGAAATAAACTTCACTGACATATATATATTCAAACATACTACATTACAACATGGGAACGCTGGGGAGAAAAAAAGGACCTTGAACGAAGATCATGTTTTGGTGTTTAAGGACGGATCCAAGATGGACGGTTAGATAGAGTCAGGAATTTTTTTCGCCAGCTGCGAACTAGAAAACATTGAAGTCTTAGCAGACAACCAGGTGCAACCGTCAAAGCCATCTCCGTAAAGTCAAAACTATTGGATTGTTGCTACAAAGTGTTAAAACGGATGGTCTTTGAAAAGTTTTTGTCGAGCATCGAGGATTCTATAGATGGACGTTTTAAAGAAAAGAAAAAAAAAATCATTTTATTCAAGCTGATCAGGCCTAAACAGTCCCAGTTTGTTGAAGTACTAGCAAATCACAATTTAATGGCAACCCACATGAGCTTCAAGTCAGAACATCTAACTTTTGGCAGAAGGTGTAAAATGAGAGAACACGATAAGGACTTATTTCACTTTCTGTGTGAATGCCCCAGCTTGGCACGGACAAAAATGACATATTCAACGGAATAAATGATGCCCGAAGGTACCGCTAAGGAACATCTTTTAGTAGTCAACTAAGTTGTCGTCCTACACTTCCTCCCTGTATGTATTTCCTTCCTAACCCTAGTCGAGCGCAATGGAAATATTAGGATCCGAGTGAGGTGATGCAGTTCACCAAATTTTTGCCCCATACAACTAAACCTAACCTAACCAGAACCAAATATCTAGCGAATCATACCCTAGGAAAATATTGTCTTCACCACAGACATACAGATACAGATCGCCAACTCTTTATATTTTCTGTCTTTGTTTAAAAGCATGGTGTTTTTATTATGAGCTCTCTCTAACACGGTGTCTCCATTGGACAGAAAACTTTCTCTGTTTTCTGTCAAAAATCTGTCTGCATTTTAAGGGTGGGCACATTTCTGTCATGTCAGACCAATAACAATTGGGCAATTTCAAACCATGCTTCTTTTTTTAAGTCAGTCCTCTTATAAAAACTACTTTTGTAGTTCCACAAACACTCATATTCTTTGTATCAATTAATTAACTCGATTGTTTCTTTTCGAGACATGACGCAGCGGAACAAATCGCAAAATAATTGGATTTTTTTTTATTATTTTTAGTTGTCACACAACGAAATGTCAAAATCTGTCTGAGTTTCTGTAAACGGAGAAGACTAGGCAGAAAGCCAGATAGTTCTGTTCCAACAGATTTTCTGTCTGCAATGAGACTCCATTGAACAATTTATCAGATTGAACAGGAGGTACAACAGTTTTCTTGCCAATGGAGGCCGCGTGTAAAGCTCACCCGTGTATTTTATATGGGAAACCAATACACGGAAAAAATAAAATGCACAGGCAGGAGCTTTACATATACGGTGGTGCATAAAATATTTTGAAGGTGTTTAAGGCAAGAGGAGTACGAGTTGGCGGTCTATATGTCTGTGGTCTTCAATGTAGTCTCGTACTGCCTGACGATTTAGCTGTCAAGCCTACTAAGTGCAATCCAACTCTGAGGTTTTGTTAAGATATTAAAGTTGATTTACCGAACAGAACAGATCGGGGAAAACAATGCAAGGTTTTTCCGCTAGTGGCCGTAAATGGCGTTTTATTTCTCATTATGTATGAGAATCAAATCACAGGTTGACCAATTGGACTAAGTGCATCATACCTATGCAAAAAGCGATTAGAAATACCTTGCTGGGCAGTGGAAATCAGTTTTTTTTAGGACTTTGGGGAATTCTCTTATAAAAAGTTAAGAGTGATTTCATTTAAACTGGTACTGAAGACAGACAAGAACGATAGATTCCTGGATAACCCAAGACACCTGGGACGAAATCACATATCGAAGATATAAGGATAAGTTCAGAAATCGATGCTCAGCGAAAGTTGATTTTTCTGAGGGAGTACAGAGCCTCTTATAAAACAGTGCAGAGGTGTATCGTGTATGAGATGTGATAAGAGGGCAAGGCTTGACAAACTTGCGGAGGATGCGGAACATGCTGCAGGAAAAGGGGACGCTATGGAGCTGTTCAAAATCACTAAGGACATTTTTGAAAAGCGGAGTAGCACTAAAACAAACCACCCAGTGGTGGATTAGAACGGCAGCCATGTTGTGATAATAGAAGGACAGCTGCAAAGAAGATGGAAACGGAAATAGCACTTTTGTGCACTGCTAAATTGAACAGCATACGCAAGTCGTCTAGGGGTATTGACAATTGACACCAGACCCCCTAAAAGTAGAGTGATAAGAAACGCGATCCATCTTCTAAGGGCAAACAAAGGAGCGGAATGCCTGAAAGTAGACGCTGATACAGCTCTCGGTGTTTTCTTCAAACTAGTACAGGCTGAGACGGAGACTTAATCAAGGGATTGGAAGGCTGGAGTTATTATAAGGCTTTTCAAAAAAAGAAACCTTTAAAACTGCAATAACTGTCGTGGTATTACCATTCGGTCCATTTTTCCGGCAGCCATTATTTTCGAAAGGGTACAGTTCAGGTCCGGATCCAGACTCAGCAATCATCAAGCGGATTTTCACAGTGGTAAATCGGGCATCGACCATACACCTACACCTTGCCATTGTATATATATAAACTATAGAGTTATTACATGAAGCAACAACAACAATTAAGAGTCCTACAACTATGCAAGCTGTTTCGTTCTGCACAATGGACAAGTTCCCAATTCTTTTGACGTTCTTCAAGGAATGGGACAAGGAGATGTGTCTTGACAATAACTCTGTTCTTTCTGGCAATTGACTATCTGACAACTACATCCAATGGAGACCGTTGACAGACTATAACCTAATCACATAGATTATGCTGACGAAAATTTGTTTCATGGAAATAGAAAACAACACGTCTGGTTGAAATCAAAAACGCCGCTGCAGCTGAATGTTGAAGTGGCTGGTTCAATATAATGACGACAGCCCGAAAGAAAAAAACAATTTATTCTAAGGCAAGGACCCATAGAGAGGAGGTTACTCATTTTAATTATTTGAATGTTATCAATAGAATTAAGCACTCGATCGGAATAGACCTGAATGTTATCAATAGAATTAACAAAGCCCGTAGTTTATGTAAAATCCCTTCTACAGTGTGGAACTCCGACCAAATATCGCTACGCACCAAGTTTGAATCCAACGCTGAACCTGTGCTGTCATATGCTTCCGAAACATAAAATGCTCTGATAGCATAGCATTCTGGGTATCTGGTGACAACAAATCATAATATCGAACGTGGAACTATAGAACAGGGCCAAGAGGACAAACATCTATACAGACATCCTGCAACGGAAGTGGCGTTGGATAGGTAATTCATTGAGGAAACCTGGATGATGACAATAAAGCGAATAAATCTTTCGAATGAAATCTTCAGGGTAGCCGACGACGCTTCGGAAGGCCAAAAACAACTTGGAGGTCATCTGTAGAGCTCAGTCTCAAGGAATTCATTCATGGTCACAAGTTGCAGTTAGTAGAAGTCCGGTCCCCTATTCAAATTTTGTTAAAATCGGTTCAAACGATAGGCAATGAATATGAAAATTGTTTGGTAATCGCTCAAGTTACAATCAAGATGACAAAAGTTTTTTCTTAATATGTTATTATGTCCTTAAGTGTGAATATACGCCTGGATCAACTGAAATCCTTCTTATCAAACCTCATAATAAACCATAATTTCTATTCCATTATACCAAATATACCTTTTTTAAACCCCCTTGACCAAAGAAAAAGTAAAAAAAAAAACCTCAATAAAACCGAATATGAATAAATCTCCACTTTCAAAATCTCCTCAAAAAAAAAAAAAAAAAAAAAAAAAAATCCAATATATTAGATCAAAATCCCACCTTGTTTGTTGATAACAACAACAAAATACCTTAATTTACCTTTTCTATGCCTCTCCAGAATTTCTCCGTATAATCATATCAAAATGATTTCCACTCAAATGAACATAAAGAAATCGACCGAACAAAATTGCCTCCTCTCATTCTCATCCAATGTCCATTAACGAAATGCCAAAGCGAGCAATATCCGATTTCACTTCAATTGTAATCCAATTTGTAGAATAAATTCTACGCACCGATCAATCCGGAATCCCAATTTCTATCCCCAGTTTTACCAGTAGATATCCAAGTTTCCCACTCACCGTTACCGTCCCAATTCAAGCCCCTTTTTTTTTCAAGTGGATGTGTTATTTCAAGCACAATAGTGTGCGTTTGTGTTTTGTATACTTAGTTAAGCAAAGCGTCTCTATACTTTTCGTCCTTACAATCGTCGTCGTCGGAATATAAAGAAAATCCTTCAAAAGACACCCGAAAATCCAGTGTAAACTATTTTCATTTTGCTTGCTGTTTTCCCCAATTTTGTTATCAGTTATCTGTAACGACAACATGGCAAAATGGCGAAAGAGAGGGAGTCGGTATAGATAAGATAGGGTGTGTGTGTGTGTGTTTGAGTTTTGTATATGGGGATTGGAAAGGGGATACTCTGGATGGAATGGATGAGGCGTGCAAAAGAGTAGCACAATCACACAAAACATCTTGTCCTTGTCACAATAAATGTGATACGCTTTGTTAACCACTTCCTTCGTTTCTTCGTTCATGCGTTTGTTCGTTTCGTTCGTTTTTTTTTGTGTGTGTGTCCTTTTGTCAGCAATGACTTCCGTTCACTTGTCCTGCCTCGCAACAGCTGTATCCTTGGAATGGGTTTCCACTCCAACTTTTTCGAAGGAAAATAAATATTTTCTTATTGCCTGTTTCCGTATTTGTTGTGAGATTAGATAAATATCTTGTTTTACCTTAAACTTCTTCTAAATAAGGACCAGTTTGTGGTTTCAAAAACGTAACTCAATTTTAGAATAAAACTATTATCTTTGATCTGATTTGAGGATGATTTTAAGGATGTTGCCAGCGCAGTTATTAAGTCTAAACTGTGGATTAAACCCCGCATTTTCTTAAGACTAAACCAAAGTTGACTTTCAAAAAGAGATATTTCACATTGATCTGAAATCGATAGTGATGAGGGAATAGTGAATCAAGATTTGAAAACTGCAAAATTTGCTAAACGAACGCGTTCGCCAGCTGCTTCTCAGAGGTAAGGAACTTTAAGTTGAAGCACTGTTTTCATTGTCATCTGCCATGTGATTAATCTTAAGTTTGGTTTGAAATTTCATTATGAATCGACTGACGCCTGAACAACGCATGGAAATTGTGCAGAAACGGGGTTGAAAGGAGATTTCTGTTTAATTTTCACAAAGAATGAAGTTAATTTATGGCACTGTCATCCTGAAACACTGACAATTTGGTGTGCTTTATGGAAGAATCATTGGTCCTTTCTTCTTTAAAAATGATTCCATAAAGAGGGTTGCAGTCAATTGAGACCATTATAGAGAAATAATCAAATAATTTTGTAGTTCCTTAATTGAATCGCGCTGATGTAGGGGAGATGTGGTTCCAACAATGCAGTGCAACACATCTACATAACATGAGCAATCCGAGTAATTCCTGGTTTGACTCTGAATGTGCGTAAGTAAAGAAATCCAAAACGGAGGCTTACAACACGTCGTGGCTCACAGAGACACCAAATGAAGTCGTATATATACATACATAGATTAGAGTTGAACTTCTTCGAGAGAAGATTAAAACTATTAACATCGGGAATTATTATCTGTTCTGTACCCTGTAAAAAAGGTGGTGCAAACGCAGTACCATTTCCTTCAAAAACAAAAAAGGATATCTCTTACCAACAGAGATACATATACGATACAGTTCAAGATTTTATGTGGGTGGCTTTTGCCATTCGAAGATGATATAATCGGTCCTTAACAATACGATAACATATTTGAAGTAAAAACATATATACAGAATTTGTTTCTTAAACATTTGTGAGAAATTTTGTACCCTTCTTTTGGCGTCAATTTGTTGCCGATGGATATCGACTCTATAATCATTTAGGTTAGCCATGACATTTCAAGAACTCTCTCATCCAAACACAACTGTCATCGAATCCATTTACTACAGTAACGACACAAACAAGTGTAGAAAAGTATACGATTTGTAGTACAAAATTTGCCAATTAAATTTTGACAGTTCGTTGATGACGTCATAAACCTTCCGACAATTATGACGCTTGCAATAGTCTCGCAAGGAACTGCGTGCATGAATACGTCTATCAATGCAAAATCTATTTTAGTGGCTTTATTTATTTTATGCTTAACCCGATGCGTGGTGACGATCGCACAGTTACAATAACAAATTAAGCTGATGTAAAGTTTGGAAAACAACTTTTAGAGCTCAGCTTTAATGAAAGCATTGACCAAAAATTTTAGTCTTAAAGGAGTTATTTGAACGATACTAGCAAGAAATCATAGGAAGCTGAATTTTATTTTGAACTGTTTCCATGTTGTCGTCTTTTCGTTAGATGACTACGAAACAAGTAAAAAGGTTAGCATATGTCACTTCTTAATTTTTTAATTCTTCTTTAACTCGGTCTTCCAATACAAATATTTTTTTGGGAATCTGCCAAAATCAAAAAATTGAACGGAACAGAAATTGCCCATTTTACACCACGAGATAAAGGGTTTTTTTTTTTTAGATTTACAGAACTTAAAGTTGGCAGCACTGTTTTATTGACAGCCATTTCGTCATCTGCCATGTTATATATCTAAAGTAAGGTTTGAAATTTCATCATGAATCGACTGGTGCCTGAACTACGCATGCAAATTGTGGAGATTTAATTTGAAAAAACATGGTTCTGTTCGTGTAACGCCTCGCGTCTATTTTATGGCTTACAAATTCCTCCATAATCAGAGCAATTAATTCGATGAAAGAAAGAACTTACCTATTCCCACCATGTTAACTCTGTATGTGTGTAACGAAGAGGCTATTGCTGCTGTACAGCGCAACATCGAGGAAGACCCGAATGAGTTCATCTCATCAGCCATCCTGCAAAACAATTGTATCTGTGTCTCTGTCCATCCACTTCATGGAAAATTTTGCGAAAAGATCTTAGTTTGTTGGCTTAAGAAATGCAGCTCGTGCCAGATTTGAAGTCGCACAACTACCGGCGGACTACTTTTGGTAATTTCCAGCGATGAAGCTCATTTTTGGTTGAATGGCTACGTCAATTAAGCAAAATTGCCGCATAGGGAGTGTAGTCACTGTTAGCCATTTTTAAAACGCTGTTACGTCCAGAAAAACTTACGGTCTGGTGTGCTTCATGGGCTGTTGGTATCATTTGTTTTTACTTCCATAAAAACGATGACGGTTAGTGGGGTTACTGTCAATTGAGACCGTTATAGAGCCATGATCAATGACTTTTTCGTTCCTGAATGGAAGCGCCTTGGTCTTGGAAGCCGTTGTTTCAACAAGACGGGAGAACATGTCACACAGTGCGTGCAACACTTGATTCGATGAAGGAAACCTTTGGCGAGCGCATAATTTAGGGTTATGGACCTTTGAGTTGGGGTCCAAGAGCATGGTATTTTACACCTCTAGACTATTTTCTGCAGTTGTATGTAAAGTCCAATAAGTCAGAGATGATTGACGACTTGGAAGACAACACTTGTGGAGTTATTGCCGAAATGGGATTCCAAACGCTGCAGAGTGATGGAAAACTGGACCTCAAGATTGTACTTCATCCGAATCAGCCATATGCCAGAGAAATCATAATATTAAAAAAAATTGCCAAGAATTATCTTTCAAATAAAATCAATTTATTATATTTATTTATAAGACAAAATATCTGTGTTTTATTTCATTTAACAGTTTTATACCTTCAAAAAACACGTCGTCTAATCATTTATTGAAGTGCTAGTTAGATCAAAAAAAAGTATAACCGACTTTTTGTTTTTACTTTTTACGCAACAATATAAAATAACGCCTCACTAAACTAAAGTGGCAACACTTTTGGCACACAACACAGAACACACGTGTTGATACTATAGAAGTGGATTTCTTCTTTTCCTGGCTTTCTTGTCACTTCTGTCAGCCATGATGCATAAGTAGTGTTTCGAGTCCTGATTATGAAATCTATCTCACACCTGATTCTAACATACATACAAGTATCGCATATCAAAACGATTTGTTTGCCAATAAAAGACATAAGATCCGATGGAAAACAAACGAAATGACAAATTTTTCATATGATGACATCAGCCCCTCAATCTCCATTGACAGCCTTCCAAAACAAAAAAAAAGGATGAGCGTTCAAACAAGTTCAAACACTTGAAGCATGGAAAAAGGAAGACAAAAAAAAAACTTGTTTGCTCATACACTTTTTATTTTCTAGGGGTGGAAGGTTGTGGTTGGTTGGGTGGAAAGGTTGGGTGACACCAGCCCCAAAGGGTATCCTGTTGTACAGGTTTCTTGTTGATTTTTCTCCTTAAGATACTTTGTACATAAAACTCAATCCCATCACCAACCAACCAACCAACACAAAAAACACTGCTGCGTGTCTTAAAAACCCCATCCTATGATGATGATGCCCCACGTTGGGTGATGATGTTTGCTTGCAAAATTTTTCACTAACCCATTGTAGCCGTTTTGTTGACTGATATTAATTAGAGCGGCAAGAAAGCGCCATCGCCATCACAGTGACGTGACAGTGCCACTGAAAAAGGATATATGGAATGATGCAAAAGGTTGAGTGGGAAATAAGTGCCTTTTAATAGAAGTGTGGCTTTATACTTAGATTGCCACTGCCACAGATTGTAAAGATCGTGTCTGTTGAGGGTTTAAAATCAAACGTAGCATTTTATTTTCTATATACGTTCTTTTATGCTTCGAGTAGAGATAGAGATACAATTTGTAAGATATATATAATTTTTTTTTTTTTAGAAAAAAACGAGTGTCCTTGAAATTGTTATTTGTCAATATTGAACATAAAATTGTTGGTTTTGCTATCAAAATAACTACATACCTGCACAAAGATACAGATATAAGTTCTTATAAAGGATGTCATGAAGTCATATAAAGGCATACCCATAGTTTGTGTGAGTGTGTTTGTTTTTATCATACTTACGTGATTTGTCTGGCATGTGTGTCACGTGAGATATAAATTTATGATTGCCCATGTCCTTGCCAATGTTATTATTGTTATATAGGAATAGGAACCGAGAGAGAGGGAGGAAGTAGTGCTATATAGAGCAATTCATTAAGCAGACCTTTCGTTTTTATTGAAGGTGTATATTGTTACATGATGTGTGGGAAAAATTATGCTTAAAAAAAAAGAAGAACAATCTGATGAAGATAGCTTTAAGGTCATTTTGTGTTCAACGTAGTATGGACTCAGAGATAAGGGAAGTGAGTTGTTTCTAGTTGAGCAGTTTAATGATAAAATTAGGTCAGGGATATTATGAAAGTGAAAGTTGACACAATGGATAATGGAAGCTATATCATGAGAAGATGATAATATTTACTATGAAGTCTATTTATATCAAATATTGAGTTTCTTCTTAAATGCATGTGAAATTTTAACAGTTTGATATGAATCGATTGCATGATCACAGGTTATTGATTGATTCACTCTATGCTGTTATTATAGCTTTGGTGTAAAATTTATATAAGCACCAAATTTTGAACTGCCAACAGAGAAGGTGCCTAATGCTTTATGAGTACCTGGGTCAAGGAGTGCAGTTTAGTGGTAAACAAAAGTATAGAACTGTTTCTCTTAACCAACGAAAGGAAAAAACCTGTTTTAAATGATTCTTCAATATATTATACATACCCTAGTCAAGTCAAGTGAGTTGTATTTATTCGGAACACCAAACCGAATTGGAAACTTAACATCGATGGAAGAACCATCTAGAGAGCAAGAATAGCACTCTATGCTTAGATAATACAATATTCAAAAGGACCAAGGGTGGCCTAGTCGCAAAACTAATATGTTGATTGTTGATGTTCACGAAAAAGCTTCTAACTTTAAAACCATTAAAAAACATAAGCGAGAGCTACAGTACGTTTGAAACGAAGTGTTGGATACCATATTCCCTATATTTTTGTATGTGTATGCGTCTGCCTCCCGCAGCCAGCCGATGTTTCAGTTTCTGAAACAAAATTCTTCTTTAGCAGATAGAAAAACATTCAATAACATTAATTTTGTGTGGTGTGATGTTCAATTAGTGCTGGCACAATAAAAAAAAAGGCGTGCGCCACGCCAAGGCAATTGCTATGAGCTCAGTGACATTGAATTTTATCCTTGCAGATCGATTTAAACAAAACAAGACAAAACTTAAATTCTTAAAAATTAGATTTTGAATGGAAATAGCTATTATGGGTGTTTTTAACAATTCTTGGACCACACTCTGCTACGTAACTAAGGAATATAAATCTAAGTGTTCATCTCCTTACTTCAAAACTGCGACCGATAGTTCAAAAACGTTAAGAAATTAATGCATTATACGACGGAAACGCCCCTTAAAAGTGGGTGTGTCTTAAAAATGTTAAGCACTAACTGAGCTTTGATCTGTATAGGCATATGTGTAAAACTACAGCTGAATCGAGTAGTTTTTAAACAATCTTACCTGAACGAAGGTATTTTATCAAAATCACTCCTTTAAAAGTGGGCGTATTGAAAACATTTACACAAGAAAATGTAGAGATATATTTCTCAAATAACGAACGGAAGGAAAAAGGTTTAAATTGAATATTGAAAGTACCTTAAATTTTTGAGACTACGTTTTTCGTTCTTTCATGAAAAGTGGGCGTAAGCCACACCCAAAATTCTATTCTATTCTATTAAGAGACGCAAAATTTCGGCTTGCGGATTCATTATAAATACCATTTATTTACAAAAACTAATTTTTTATAGTTTCTAGTGAAAAGTGGGAGTTAGCCACACCCAAAATCAAATTTTTTGATTTCACACACAAGATATTTATGTGCAAGTAATACCCACAAAATTTAACAATTGTTATTTTATAAAAACAATATTGATGGTTTTGTATGAAAAATGGGCGTCAGCCACGCCCAAACTGAAATAGTTTTATTTGATTGGAAGAAATTTTACCTAAAGCTTACGTGTGCAAAATGTTAGCGTTATGTTTTTATCGCAACTGTACAAAAACATAATTTAATTTTACCAAATTGAGGTTGTTCATCAAAAATGGCGATTGTGGGCGTGTTTGTGGGTGTATAATCCACCGATTCAAGAACTAAGCCTTACATTTGAACCAAAGATTATATATCAAAAATCGCTCAAAAATTGCGACCTCTAGAGAGTATACATACGGACGGACACACATGGCTAAATCGACTATAGGCTTTTGATTCTAAGTCAGAATATATATGCTTTTCCATACCTAACGCTATTATTTCTCTATGTTACAAACTCCACACCAAATAAAATATACTGATTCTATGGAATAGGGTATACAAAAACTGGAAGCAGAGCCAGTCCATCCATGCGAATATTTATGTTTGCACATGTTCTTGCCTCGAAGCACAATATTACACTATGCTGACAAGATGGCAAGAAAAGGTTCGGAACTTGGCTTTGATTTTATGGACGATGCAATGAAGCTTCCTGTATTAGGATCTCAAAAGCAAGGTGCAATTCTATCATAAGCAAATACTATTGATGGACTACTCTGGACACGTGTGAGATTCCAAGAAACTTCTCACCTATTATCGACATAAAGAGAACAAGAAGACAGAAAAGCAGTTGCAATGTTATTGGGTATGCTGGTATTGGCAACAGCCAATTTTAATTTTAAATTTTACTTTCACAAAATTAAATCAAAACTCAGTACGGACAACTTGTTGCGGAGGATTTGCTGACGAAAGTGTTCATGAGGATACTTCACACTTTCTTTGTCACAGCCCAGAAATCTGCCACAACAAATTCTTAGAAAGTTATTTTTTCTTCTAGGACTAAGAAGAACTAACGGGTGTAGACAAAAGCTTTTTGTAGCAAACAAGTGCAAAAGTGATGCTTTTGAAAAGATCTGCATGATTTGCGACCAATATTTTGTTATCAGTAGGAGTATAAAATTTATAATTAAATTTTTTTAATATCCTGCTTCCATACTGCTTGAGCGTTCCTACATTTTTTTTTAAAGAAATCTTTTCTTTTCTAATTTTTTTTAACATCAGTGTGAATGCTATTCCGATGTCGATCCTTACCTTTTTAATATTTTAAACTTTTACTCTGATCTCAGCAGTGGTACTTGCCAAGAGCGAATACTTATACTTGTTATAAAAGATTGAGAAAGGTCATTTTCATTGTCAATGGGCATTTCATAATTTTCTCCGGGCTAATGTTTCTTGCGTTAACGACATGGATCGCCTTTTACGGCATTCATTGAAAACTGTTGATTCCTAAATATTTTGTCATAATTAAGTTTTACAATAGCTTTTTTTCTCCTTTTTGTTTCCAACATAGGATACGGAATTTATGTGACCGAGCATAAACTGTGTATACATTTTTTTTTTTTTTTAGAAAACTTACACAGAAAAGATCATTGTTTTAAATGAGCTGTTGTATTTTAATGCTGGACTTACCTGAAAAGAAAACGAAATGCAATGATTAGATAGCTATACAATTTATTGTTACAAAATTAAAGCAAATCTTAAACATGGTTGGTTACGAATTAAGAGCCAAATAGCAAAGCTTCCACGGAAGCTTAAGTGAAAAAAAAAATTAATGTTACCTTTTTTTATAATAGGAGCGCACGCAAGGGGTTTTTAATACCCTTAACAAGATTTAACACAATGCGAAAATTTAGGAAAGTTAGAAGAGTTAGCGATACACATTGTATTTTTATGTCTGTATATGACAGTGTGGGTGGGGGGGGGGGGGTTGACGTAGAGCGGACACAAAATGAGTGTCTGTACTTAACTGTACGTCCGAAGTTAAGAAAACATGGTGAGGGAAAAAATATTATGACGATGTATAAGTGAAAAAAAAAAATGTCTGTATAACTTTTTTTCACCTATTAATTTCTGCTTCATTTTTCAAAATCATTCCATATGAGGTGGTTTATACTACACATACGTAGAACGCATAACTGTTCAATTTCCTCAATGCAAGAGCCACTTAAGGACAATGGCAATGAGATTGGTTATGCTTTAAAGACCGAAGACAGCATTGTGGTTTTTTCTAAGCATTTAGTCTCACCCCATAGGTCAGTGCAGCCAAGCTAGGAATTCAATGAGGTTCCCATATGCTACCATTGCAATTCCACATCCGAGAACAGGGAAAAGCTGAGGTATCTGTCCTCAGCAAAACAATTTGATGGACTAGAAGTTTATGATAAGAGATAGTGATAAAGATGATTAAGAAAGTCGGTGACAGAACGGAGCCTTGCGGGATACCAGTATTTATTTAGTGAATAGCTATTAGACTGAAAACCGGTATAAGAAAAATCGGAGATAGAAAGGTTTAAAACGTTACTTCTTATCCTTATATGACTACTTGATAAGGTTTGTCAATACAAATTAGATCAATAATCTTACTTTCTCCAAAACAATATTAAAATTAGCACCACTGTTCGGTGAGATAAACCATAATTTCACGAAAACCGTACTGCCTCATTGATAATATTACCTCCCAGCCAACTCGTACTCCTCTTGCCATAAACACCCTCGAAATATTTGTTCGTGTCTGCGAATACATGTACATCTCTGTCTGTGCATTTTGAGATGACAACGATCCCTGCGTATGCCTTTTATTTTTTTGGTGCGTGCTTACTGCTGCCATTTAAAAAGCAAGGGAGAGCGTCACACTCTTAACATAAATGGCATATCAGCTGATTTTCAGCTTGTAGGCAAAAAGAAAGACCATACAGAGAGTTGGCGGTCTGTATCTTATTGGTCCGTGGTCACCATCGAGAAAGCATCGTGTCCGGTTTAATTTTCTGAAGAAATCGTTAAGACAACTGTGTACTTATACCACGAAAAGAGGTATAAGATACAAGGATGTATGTTGAAAGACGGACAATGTCAGGGATTCGTGTTGGCACGTCGAAAAGATGAGTCGGTTTGTTAAACTTAGCAAAACTTCTTGAGTGTTTGTCTGGCGAGAATAGCGAAGCCATCATGGCTTCAGATGACAGCTGAGTTTGACAGGTGGCAAATGCCAGCGCAACCAAATTGAAACCACGAAATAAATGACCCTGTACTTAATAGAACTGTATACATTGAAATCACCCGTACCAACGATTTCAGTGTGAGGATAATATAGGTACACATTCCTTAGAAGAAGTCACATAACGCATTGAACTTGTAATAGAAGTCCAGATTCGGGTTTCTTAATAAAAGCGGGTGATTGTGCCTTGTGGTAGAAGTTGTCAAACAACATCATTTCTGGGACTGTGAAAATAAAAGAATGATGGGACTTAGTTGTGTCCATGTGGGTTTGATTCAAATGGATCAGAATTTTCACTGATTGATGTTCCACTCAGATTCATTAAGAATATGGAAGCAAATCCAGTGAAATGTTAAAATCAATCAAACTCATATCGCTGTAAGAATAAAATCAACAGGGGGCATTCCAAAAACATGTCCTTTGGCGTCGGAAAATTACCAAATTCTGAGAGGTCACGATATTTCATTTCACAAGACTCGACCTTTTTAGTGCTTAATATCGATTTGAAGTTTCAAAGCACTGTTATGTTTAAGCAAAAACCTTTTTGACATAACCTTCTGTTTATTAATTACAACTTTTTTCGGATCATCAGAGCGCTCTGAAATTTAAAGGTTAGTTTCCCTCCCACACACAACCGGAACCTAAAAAGTTTTAGATACTTAAGGTCAAGTCTTGTGAAATAAAGAAGTGAACAAATTCCCGACATGTTAAATGAAGGACTTGATTGAACTATAATTAAAAAAAATCTGTCATTTTTTGTGTGCAACTTATTAAAAAAAAAAACTAAAGATTTATGATTTAATTAAATTTGTTTTTCCTTTTTTTAATTTCATTTTAAAAGTGAATCTATATTGCGTGTAATGCTCTTAATGATACACAACATTATGTCATAAGTATCACGCAATAAATTAAATTTTATCATTCCACCATGTTTTTTTTTTTAATACATACTTTGGTCGGGCTAATAGGCCACGATGAAGCACTTGCAAGCAAGGCAAAAAGGCAACTCAATTAAATGCTGACTTTCATCACAGTTTAAAATGAAAAGTGAAAAACATTCAATTTTCACATGCTCTAGAATAACAAGGACTTCCGGCGCCCGCCGCGCCGCACCGCATCGCGGCATTAATTTACAACTGTGAATATTACGATATGTTAAGTGATGCAACATCCTCCTCCAACTCATCCAACCTCTTATGGCTTGAATTTGAGTACCTACAAATTTGCAAAAGGTGTAAGTACAAGCAGTATGCCTTACATCACATTTTCTCCAACCACTTTAACCCACAAAACTTCCCCGCAGTGGTTCACATATTTAAGTGCCATCAGTATTCGAATGTAATTCGGTTTTGGTGAGGAGTGGTGTATCTGTAGATATGGTCTTTCATAAACATGTTCTTACACACATTAAGCATTCAAGTCGGTTTAACACCCTCTGCCCTGTCCTCTCCACCCCTTAACTCCTCCCCCAGAATCCGTTCCGTTCCGTCGTCGTCTATATTTCTCTTGTCAAAGTGTCATTTAGATCGTAATGATTTGATACTTTGGCACCCGTAAACACAACGTGCACATTAAACAAATTTCGCTAACCATTTAGCTGTTGGCACAAAATCGTGATGTCGTACACGATGTAGTCGTAGCCTTATGCTTTTCGTATAGTCGTAGTAGAGCAGGGACGAGGACGATACGATACGATTCGATACACCATCAAATCGGGTTAGGAAGTAATAGTCGAAAGGGAGGGGAATAAGGAATCATTATCCACTGAGGCCGGAGGGCCAACATACCCAGTTACCCAGGTTGAGTGAGGTTGGTATAGGTTAGCTAAGTAAGGTATGTGTCTGTGTGTATGTTTTTTTTTTTTTTTTTATCTCAGATGAGTGGAGTGTGGTGGTACTCTTCACAGGCTTGATGATGGCATTAAACGTTTTCGTTATTTTTTTTTTTATTTTTTCAAATAAAAAAATCACACAACAATCAGGCTTGAATGTTCACACTTCTTATCTATCTGAGCGTGTTGTGGAGGCGGTGCGAGCGGCAATTAGACATTAGGTTGCAGACGCGATAACAAAAATTGCATGACAAGGGAACAACAGCTAGTCCACTTTGGTTTGAATGGTCGTTTGATTTTTTTGTTCGTCCTGATATGGAATTAGGAAAAAATGTCCTTTTTACAACACAAATGCATCAATTTACTTTGGCAAGCTCTATTATTTTTTGTTAGTATAAAATTATTCATTGTTGGAATTAAATTGGCAATAAAGAAACTACTTTTAGTTTTTTTTCGTTTAACAGACAAAATGTAGAGGGTGTTTTTTTTTTGGGTTATTGAACTATAAAATGAATTAAAACAGAGATAAATTGTGTTAATTGCCATAAAATTGACTTTATGATGTAGATATGTTTTTGCCATTTGGATTGGAATATGATTTCTGGCATATGGCCACCGCGGCTGACTCGGCTGAAGCACAATCTTGTGGTCCAGTTTCGATCACTCTGTAGCGTTTCGAATCATGTATCGGCAATCGGTGAACGTTGTTTTCCAAGTCGTCAATTGTCCTTGGCTTATCGGTTCAGACTAGAGACTTCACATACCTACTCGCCCCCACAGATAAAAATCCAGCTGTGTTAAATCACACGATTTTAGAGGCCAACTCATAGGTCCAAAACGTGAAATTATATGCGCTCAGCAAACGAATTCTTCAAAAAATCAATGGTGGTACACGGGGCGCCTAAGCAATGGCGTGAGGATTATATACACTCCAAATACTAGTTAATCAGCCTTTAAGCTTCATCGCTAAACGTTATTTTCTTTTGAAAACCGGGATCTACAGCAATCTAGTTTTGAGCCCATTTACTGAATGTTCGCACGCTGCTGGCTCGGTGGACGTGCAGTTTCAATTTTGTAGGCCTGCAAACCAAGATCTTTCCGCAAAATTTTTGAATAAAGTGGATGGACATCGATCCATCAATTGATGCACCACACGATGGCTGATGAACTCATTGTACTATAATACAGCAGCAATAGTTTCTTTGGTATACTCACTTTACGACGACGACACGCACGGCGACTTCTCAGATGATGAGTTCCATCGTTAATAGAATTTTATAAATTACTCTGGTGGATGAATATGTCGAGCATAAAATGGATGTTCAGGTGTCAGTTATTTCATGATGAAATGTCAAACTAAAGATAAATCACATGACAGGTGACAAAATTGCAGTCAATGAAAACAGTGCTCCTCAACACCCTTTATAATAATTATGGATTGATGCAAAAACTGGACTGGGTTGCACAAACTTTGAAATTTTTTTAGTTTTTTAAAGAGTGTAATACTTTTCTTGCTAAAACTAAGATCGTTTAAATATTTAATTGCTTAAAATCAATCTCGGAAAGAAATTTTACAAATTGATCGACCTGCTTTTTTAAAATCGTTGGTGTTGGACAACTTTAAAAAAAATATTATTTTCAAATTTGTTCAAGTATGTGAATGTATATGGCAGTTTGTAGTTTTCCCGTGATAGTAAAAACCAACACAAGATAGTTTATAGATAAGGTGAGTCTAAAAATCCAGTTAAAAGTTGGTGAATAAAAACACGTCTTTGTGACAGTATTTTGAATCTGTAGAAGTTAAGTTGTATACGGTGTTCGTAAAGTGGGATGTTGTAAGGATCTGCCCAGAAGAGACTTTTTAAATCGAATACAATTACACTGAACTGCCTCTATCTTAAACTTAAGAACATCATAGAAAGGAGACCATAACCTGTGATGCATAATATGTATTCTAGATGGGAACGAACAAGACAAATAAAGCTAAAGTTACATAAATGGGTTTTGAAACTATTTCGACCATCTTGTAACAGACCCTTACATGGAGTTAGATTTTTATACAATAAAGTTGATATGTTCAGTAAACTCAAGTCGGGGCTAAAGTTTACTCCAAGGTATTTAAAACTAAAATATAGAAAACAATCAGTACATTTGGGCGAGCATTCAAAATCACAGTTTCTAGACATATTGAGCGGAGTTCCTCAAGGATCTATTTTAGGCCCACTTCTTTTCGTAGCTTTTATTAATGATTTACCTCAATGTATCAGGGAAGCCAGCATTCATATATATGCAGACGACGTGCAACTTTATTTTTCCTGCAAACTTGGTTTAATCGAAGATGGCGTTGATAGGCTTAACAATGAGTTGCAAAACATTGTGGACTGGGCAGAGAACAATAGTTTACGATTGAATCCTAAAAAATCAAAATGCTTAGTTGTCTATAGAAATAAACTTGATTTAAGCTATTTTCCAGCTGTTTCCCTTGGTTGCAACCCAATTGAATATGTCACGAAAGCAAAAAACCTAGGAGTCTTATTCAATTCACTTCTTAGGTGGGACGATCATGTCAGCGGTGTTATTGGAAAGGTGTACGGTTGTCTTAGATGTCTGTCAATCTCAAAACATTATACTCCATTTTCCACAAGATTGATGCTTGTCAAAGCCCTAATTATTCCCATTATTGCCTATGGATGTCAAATTACTCAATATATCCGCTCAGATACTAGAAGGAGGCTTAACGTAGCTTTTAACAACATTTGCCGCTATGTTTTTGATCTTAAGCGTTACGATCATATCTCACGTTGTACACAAAGCATTCTTGGTTGTAATTTGGAAACGTTTATTAAATTTTGTAGTCTAAAGTTTTTGCATGGGATTTTAGTAACTAACAAACCTACATACCTCTATGAAAAAATTCAGTTTTCTATGTCTTCGCGTTCACTGGTTCTTGTTCAACCTACTTTCAACTCTTTATCTTCTGAGCGACAGTTTTTTGTGGGCACCATCCGACTATGGAACTCTCTGCCCCTTAGTATAAGAAGACAGTATTGTGCACGTAATTTTGTTGATGTTTTGCTATTGCACTTGAGTAGTGAATAAGTTTGTATTTTTAGTACCTGCTTTTGAAAGATAATTTTAATAATTTAATACTTAATTTAGTTAAACGGTTGCCTAGCTTAGAGTAAATCTAAAATTTTAATTCCTTAGCTTCATTGTATATTTAAATAATTACCTTTTGTATACTTTTGCAACTTTAAAGATTTAACGATCTAATGTAAAAGATTTGAATTATAATAAATAAATACCTAAATGAAATAAAAGTCATTATGTACTTGGTACCCGTTTCCTTGAAAAGGTCATTGTCTGACATTTCACTGAATTCAGGTTTTAACCATTTGCTACACCAGATAGCAAATCTGTCGATGTCGGCTTGCAAATCTACGCGGTCAATAGCAGAGTTAATAGATTTGAAAATATTCATATCATCAGCGAACACATGGATCTCAACAGAATGAATACACGAAGTTCCATCGTTTATAGCGATTATTAACAGTATCGGACCAAGATATCTGCCTTGTGGGATTCTTGATTTTGTTGGGAAAGGAAAACCTAGATACAACTTTCTATCTGAAAATAATGATTTCATGTGAGAGTTGGTCAAATCCATTTGCCCGGGAAATCGAATGGCAGTGTTATCTCAAGTTGTAGACATGTCAATTAGCTGCCAGCTGCCACGATCATGTGATTTCACACCGTTAGACGTCTTTTTTTTACCAAAATTTAACAAAGTGTACTTCAAAAAGACAAGAACAATTCAAGCACTAAAGGTGAGATTATTCGGCACATTAAAAAAAATAAAAAATGGAGCATCGGATAGAATTATGTCACCAATGACTTGGCGAGCATCTAGCCGATAGTAAGTTGTGCATATAATATTGTCATGCATCTTTCTATCATCTGAATTTTGTTTTGTTTTATTTACAATTAACATATTGCGTTATATTTGGATCACCCTTTACAATTTTACAAAGTACCTTAATCGGGGCTTACATGAGACAATGCAGAGGCCAAGACAATGAGACAAGACAATCACTGTTAAATGTGAACAACTGTTTCCAAGACAAGACAATTGTCATTATATTGTCTTCCAAGCTAGCCTGCCGAACTATCTCTGAGGACAATATCGATATATCAACTGGCTGGCATTGTCTTATCCAACCCCGTTCATGAAGCTCGGACAAGACAATTGAGTATTGTCCCATAGTCTTGTCTGCGTGTGAACGCTGCTTTATGGTCAAAAAAATCAACTATCTGATGTTCATTCAAATCATTCTTGTTTTTTTTTTAAATAAAAAAATCAGATCCCAGTTTCGTAACGAGTAACGAAGTGTCAGCTAAAACCCATTCCTTCCAAACAATATTCACAAAACTTGTAACTTTTAATGTGTTACCGTTTTGAACTGAGTTAAGCATGCAACTTGGCGTTGTACATCAGGGGTTAAGGGTCTGATGACCCACCACCGGCCATCGCTACACCATCAACAATGACCAAAGCCGTATACTTCTACTTCCTTTGTAAATAAAATAGTTAATGGCTTTTTTTGTTGTTGTTGTTGTTTCTTTTTTATAACCCCGCGTGCTCTCTCAAATTACACAACTCCGCCCCTGCTATTGAAAAATAAATTCGAATGCATGCAAAAGGATATAAAACGAAACGAAAATTCATACACTTCCGGTGTATGCTAGTGCTAGTATTCGTAAAGTAATAGTAGTTAAGAGAGTTGTAGACAAAGCTGACCATATATAGTGTGTTTGTGTGTTTGTGTGTGTAAACATTTAGTGTATAGCTCAGGCATAAAACTGCGATATAAACGATATAAATTTTGGGGCAACCAACTTTATGTAGATACACCAAAAATGTTGTTGTTGCTTTTGTTTTTTGTTTTTTTTTTTTTTGTAGTAAATAGTCCCTTTTCGTCCTTTTGGTTGGGCACAAATGAATTTGCAATGAACACCAACGTTAACCCAACTAACACACATTTCACTTGTCACATTCAGTGTTTGTAAATTATTCCGGAACATTTCTTGTATACTCGTATAGTGTTGTAGGTCCTGGCTGCTGCAACTTTATCCTTTTGTTAGTCTTTTAACATCTATCCTTATATCCTACACAGTGTTGCGTTAGCTTTACGATTTTTTTTTGTGCTGTTTTTTTTTTTGTTTAAATAAATTATGGCCAGAGCCACCCACACTCCCATACCCACACAGGCAAATATGTATTTTCTTTTTTTGTTATCCTTTTTGGGGAAGTAAAATTGGATAAATCGGTCTTGTGATGCATTGTTTTACATTCTTTTGGCGTTTTTCAGCAGCAAGCGCGGGAGCTTTAAATTGGCGCTGTCAATGGGCGTGTAGTAGTGGTGGGTGTACCTATATGTGTATTTTTTTTTGTTCGTCTTCTGTGTATCCTACTGATGAACAGGAATAAAATGAAAAGCCAAGCAGGATAGACGGATGTTGCAATGACATGTAAAAAGCAAATATTTTTAATGTTAATCCACTTTTAACGGTCCCTGCGAATATGAATTGGTTTTTTGGATGTTGAACATGGGGATTTAAATTGGATAAGCCCTTTGTCGGAGAAGGCTTTTGTTTGAATGCTATGATATTTGCATATATATGTATGTACGAGTATGTGTAAATATCTACACATTTATATGTAAACATATCTCTGAGAGCTTATACACGATTCGCATATTTAATGTGACTGTTGTCCTTGTGACAAATGGTGGGGTCTGGTGAGGGATTTGATAGTGATATGGGAATACAGCTGATAAATGACATTTGATGCAATTCGTGAGACATTTGAATATTATGTAACATCATCCTTCAACATTTTTCTTTTTTTCAAGTTTAATAGACGGAGCCTTTTTAAATCCCTAAAATTTTTTAAATGTCAAATGCTTACGATATAATCTCGAAACGTTTTAAAATCCTGTCGTGCAAACATAAGTAAATAAATTTAAGAGAAAACTATGAAATACTATGGCTTATAAAATGTTTTTTTAGAGGTAAAGAACTTTTAATTGGCAGCACTGTTTTCATTGACAGATAAACTGTCATCTTCCATTATGTGTTATAAGGGGTGTTTTTTTTAGACGTGTGGTTTTCAATCTGGCATTCCTTTTTTCGGAGTTGGTCTTTTTGACAGCTGTCACTTGATTTATGTTCAGTTTGGTTTGCTATTTCATAATGAATAGATTTACTCCTGAACAACGTTTGCAAATTGCAAATTTATTTTAAGAAACATGGTTATACTCGTGAAACGATTGTCGATTTTCACAAAAAAATTTTCTTCAGCGATGAAGCTCATTTTTGGTTGAATGAATACATCAATAAGCAAAACTGCCGCATTTAATGTGTATGTTGAGACACCGTTACATCCACAAAAACTGACTGGTTGGTGGAATCTTTGGTCCATATTTCTTCAAAAATGAAGCCGGCCATTATGTTACAATCAATGAATGGGGAACGCTATAGATATAGAGCAATGATAAATGACTTTTTCGTGTCTGACTTGGAGGATGTTGATGTGGACGACTTTTGGTTCCAACAAGACGGCGTAACATGTCACACACCTAGTGCCACAATTGATTTGTTGAATTAAACGTTCGTTAAGCTCATAATTTCGGGTTTTGGTCCTATGAATTGGCCCCCAAGATAGTGCGATTCAACACAGCTGGACTATTTTTCTTGGGGTTATGTGAAAGTCGAAAATTGGGCCTCTCGGCTTGCCTGCAATCATTTTTAAAACATAATGGCATACACTTATCTTTATAAAAAAAAAAAAACTAAATTCTTCGCCATAACATTAAATTATATGTATATTTTATTTCTTCATGAAAACAACACGTCTTAAAAAAACAACTTTTATTTTTAGTTTGATTTGACATTTCATCATGAATAGACTGACGCCTGAACAACTCATGTAAATTGTGCAGATTTATTCCAAAAAACATGGTTCTGTTCGTGTATGCATCCCGCTCCAGTACTTACATTTCATGGTCGACATAACCGTTCGTTGGAACAATTAATTCCATCAATGATGGAACATTCTTGCACCACGTCTACTCAAATGATAATGCTCATCATCTTAAACGTCGCGTCGCATACAATGAGTCTCGGAGAAGCATCGAGGAAGACTCGAATGAGTCCATCCGACATCGTGCACAACAATTGAATCTGAACTGAAAACTCACAGTTTGTTGTGTTTTATGAGCAGGTATTTACTTCTTTAAAAACGAAGCCGGACAGAGGGTTAGAGTCAATGGAGATTGTTATAGAACCATGATCAATGTCTTTTGCGCTCTGTAGACTGTAATTGAATCGCCTTGATGTGGGGGGAGCTGTGGTTTCAACAAAACGGCGCGGCGCAAGAACGACATGCCGCACAGCGCGTATCACATTTCCGATAAATAAGAGACGATTGATGACTTAGAAAACAACATTCGCCGCGTATACGACCAAAAAAACTGATCAAAAATTGGACGGAAGCATCGTTCCATGCTCAGCTTTACTGGGTCCACGGCAAATTTCCGAAAGGGGATATACATAACTATCATCATGGAATACCTCAATGCCGAATTTGCTTCCGACAAGGTTTAGGGCTTCAGCGCGTTATGAGTAGATATGGCTTGCGTCAGCGAAATAATAATTGTCGATTTTTGTAACGCTCGTCAGATGGTGGTAGGTAAGACCCTGTTTCCATCCAATACCTGCTATAAAGTCACCAAGGTCTTCCCTGATGGTAGGACTGGAAATCAAATCGGAAATTTCGTTTTGCAATACAATGTAGGAAATCAAATTGTGATGTGAGGAATGAGAGAAGTGGGATGCATTAATCTACCATCATCTACCAGATTCAGTTCAGCAAGGAACAGCTGCCATGTGCAGACACCCTCAACGAAACGGTTCCAAAAATGAGGAACTAAAGATTGATACTTCAATTGAGACGATCAAGGACTTGGTTGAGATGGTTTTTGTGGAAATTAAATTTAAAACAGTGCGGAGGCGTTCTGGAAGTAGTGCCCTTTTTGGAGATCTTATAAAAAGAAAGAAATTGGTTCTACTTAAGGAGAAAAATCAGAACAAAAAGGAGCTCAAAGGTGTGTTAGACAAGATAGAAGCACCAGATTCAAAAACTTGACGAAGAGCCCTGAATAATCTGCAAAAATGTTCTATACAATAATTGTTGAGGACGTTTCAGGCCAAAAAACCTGTTCTTGACACGAACAGTAAATCTTCTATAGTGTAAAAAGAACACCAGTTACAACTTACAAAGGTGGAAGGCTCTTTTCGAATGGTGAACTGCCTGGTATACGTAGATCTTCTAGAGACAATAATATTAACGCACCGATAAGAACAGAAGTTAGGAGCTTGGCTCTTCTTTTATAATAAAACAAATCAGCTGGACTTGATGGCACACCGAACGAGTTCCCGGCGAAAGCAGACCCGTACTTGGAGATTTTGATTTGCGATTCATTAATTTTGATTGGAAAATCGAAACCTTTTACAAGAAGAAATGGGAAGATGTAGTTATCATCGTGTTGGAAGGGTATTGATCTCAAGAGATGTATTAATTGACATGACAACACCATTTTGACAATTTTCTGGAAGTTACATTCGGAATTCCTTATCCAATGTGAAAGTCATGAGAAAAAAAAAACACTTTCTTCCAAGTTTAAACTTTCGAAATCAAACATGGAATCTTAACCTGTGGACCTTGGAAAGGCTCAGCCAATATATGGGGTTGTTTGTAAACTTTTTTTCACAGTTGTCGGCGTGGCGTTCTAAGAATCCGGTGTTCAAAAAACTGAAGCTTACAACTGGACAAATAAATGTGGATGTTGACATCAAGCTGAGAAAGTGGTTCAGGATCTGGCAACATATCAAAGAAATGCTTTAAATGGAACCCTCAAAGTGAAAGGCGGGTTTGAAGACAAAGAACCTGAAAGATAACTGTACTGAGTCCCAGAATTTTGAGTCGTGGATACAACAGCAAAGTTATTCAGTTCGTCGCGCTACAGTCCAAAAGAAATTTAAATTTTGCTGCCAATTGTAACCTCAAAAAGAAAAATTTTATTGCAGAGTCCCTCGCCCTAGCCAGATTATTTAATGGACACAGTTCCCATTGCATATTTTCCTTCCAACTGTCTAAACATCTCTACCGTTTTGTACAGTAATTTAGTTTGCGTCAGTCTTCTAAGTTTAGAAATCAAAGTTAAACGAGCTAAACTAGAGTTCATAAATTTTTTTTCTTCAATTTCAATTCCATAAGTTATCTTTTTTTCTAGCTTGACTGCCTTTAACAGACAACATAAATGAAAAATGAATAATGACAACAAGATTGGTGAAAATGGAAAGGCAAAAGTACGGCACGTTTACAGTATCTAGTTGCTGGCTAAACAAAAGCTCCTGAAAATCCTTGCAGAGCCAGGAGCCAGCCAAAACCAACTGACCCAGTTTGACTTGCTTATAGTTCATTACAAATTAATTTATTAACACCAGTGCTTTGTTTCTGTTCGCACAAACCTTGCTTTACAACAGGTCATCTCTCATTCCCTTTTTGTCCAACCTCTACTCCCCCCAACCCCCCTTCTCCACCGCTGAACATAATTTCTTCAGGAGCTGCATTAATAATAGAATATAAGGACGCACAAATGTGTGCTTTAGACAAAGGATATTATTTCGCTTGTTAGAGTTGTGTTCTGTCGTCCGTAACAAAAAAGAACAACAACACTACATACAGATAATATTTATGGTTTTGCTTTGTTCGTCCATCATGAAGGGCATAAGCCACCTTTTGTGCACTAAATATTCATCCTTCGCAGTCCTTTGTACAAGCTCAACCATCCTTCAGCCAATTCTCGAGTTTATATTTAATTTTAATAATTTATTATATTAACACTTAAAAAAGCAAACAACACGAGTTTGGGAGAATGTTTATGGGAAAAGTGACAAGTATTAACATTTAAATTAATAATTGATTAAAAAATTATTTTTTCGATAATGGAATATGTGGCGTAAGTTAATTTTTTGTGGTTGGTTAAGTTTAATCCTTGGCATAAGCCTTAAATGGATTTCATTTACGTACAATGGTTTGTAGGGTGTTTGATCTGTCCAACCGCAGCAATAAAACAGTTAATAAAACATATTCACCAATAAACTACGACACTAGCCAAAGTAGGCTCATCGAAATCGACATCCAAAATTGATAAGAAATAAATTAAGGGATCAATAAAATTGACTAGAAAAGTCATTGGAAACGATAAAAGTAGGTGGAATTTTATGGCTCATAAAGAGAACAAGAGCGTCATTTAAGACATATACGTTGAGCGAAAGAAATAGTGGAAACATTTGCCCCGGAGAATGATTAAAGATCGTGAACAACTTAAGCAGAACAAAAGCGGTGCGAAGCTTCTTTTGATTTAAGAAACATTAGGATTAACTAGCCACGTTAAACCCAGCAAGTAGAGACGTTCTGAACGAACGGAATCAGGACACAGCTGACATCGTCGATGGACTACATACGGAGCATCTGAAGCCCACCAGAGATGAAATGTTGGATATATGCTTTCACCAACAAAGGTCACTAATGCGGTCAGAACATTGTAAGAATTTGTCTTCCTGGGCACTACAATAAGCTCGGAAAACAACGTTAACACAGGAATCAAAGGAATGGCTATTACTAATCACTATTCCTTTACCCCTAAGCAATAGTGATTAGTAAGAGTTGTAACGAAGTTACACATTTTTTTGACAGCGCACCCTATTGCCAAGAGGATTTCTTACAAATATCTGCGAGAATGTAATCACTAATCACCATCACGTGACGCTGCATTCTATAAAGGCAAATTTTATTACCCTAGCACCCCGCACCGCTGATTGGGACTGCCATCCATTTCCAAGTACCCATATGGCAGAAGAACAGTCAAATACATTCATCATGAAAGAAGAATTACACATTTACAAGTATTTTTGACTTTTGATGTTATAATTCACATTTTCTTTTTGCAGAAATATTCCATAAAGATTAGTGAAATTTGCACTGGGTATCAGTAACTCAGGAGGCGAAATGGACTGAGTAAGAAAACCAAGCTGCTTGTTTATAAACAACTTATCAGACCCGTCCTGACTTATGCGTTTCCCATATGGTTCACCATCTCACCTACAGCCATGAAAAAGATCAAGCTCTTTGAAAGGAAGTTGCTCCGCATCTGCACAGGACTGTACCGCAATCCAGTGACGAAGAAGTTCATTCCAACGACAAGACTGTACGAAGAAGCAAAATTTATTCCCATTGATCAATATATGCTACAACTTGCAGGAAGAATCATCAGTAACCTGGAACATCATCCAAACTTGGAAGTTCAACAGCTCCGCCAGCAACAATTATACCCTAGCCATAGGTATCTCAACGCTCGCGCCATCATAGACGACCAATTCAAGGACATCATCCACAACAACGAAGCCCCATTCTACGAAAGGAACAACCAGCAATACTACAGAGGATAAAACCCTGTTATTTTTTTCTTAAATTTAATATTTTATTGTATCCCTCAAAGAAATTTATATTCACTAATATAATATTTAATTCATGTAATAGATTAAGCAAACATTAATATGACATTGTAAAAATAGCATTGTATAACGCCATGTTAAGAACGTCGGGCCCCTATTGTTGAGCCGACAAGATTTAAAATAGTTATAAGTTAGTTTTAGGTCAAATTGTACATTGTACTGGGTATCAGTATAGACCTCCCTACCATAAGAAGATTGTATTATAAAAAGAGTATACTGGGAACAGAGTTCTCATACGAAAGTACGCTGCTGGGAATACCAGGCATAAACCTTGCCGAGTTTTGTAAGTAAAGTTTTTCTTTTAACAATCTACTTTGCTGTTGGTTGCAGTGGCTTGCTGCCCGGCATTAAGGCAACCCGTTTATTGTCGTGGAGCGCTCCCCTTTCAGAGGAATCTCTTCAGACCACCATTTATTGTCAAGGGGTTGCTGTTCTTGTAAGCATCACCACAGACCGAGTTGGAAACTACCAGTTTATTGTCGTTAAAACTCTTCCTCATGGGGTGCCACAGATCGAGGCTTGCTCAACCCTGTTCTCTTCTGGAATTGCATTGCCAGAGTTGCGGCATTAGGCCACCTGTTAACTGTAGTGGACGAACGAAGAAAGTCTACAGATACAGACCTAGATTTAAGGACCCGTTTATTGTAAAGAGACAAGACAACCACCTAATCGCTGTCAGGCAGATGGATTCATTTGATTTGAATGGTAATGAACAACACATCCGTCCTCAAGTCCAGAAAGAAATTCAGACAGCAATATATAAACTAAAGACCAACAAGGATGCTGGACAGCAGACCGGCCGAGTACTTCAAAGAAGCGGGAATAACTTGTTGAGAAGCATACACAAACTCATCTGTATAATCTATGGTTGGATGAAATAATTTGTCTGACAAATGAATCTCCAATATCGTGTTCGCTTTCCAAAAGAAAAGAGATAATCTGAAATCCTCCAACTACATCGGTACCTACCCCTATCGCTATCAGTCTTCTTAATGATGCCTTTAAAATCTTTTCGGCTATTCAGTGTGAACTTTTGCACTTTTTCGCGTTAAGACCACACCTATCAGTGTGGTTTCAGGCCATTTAAGTCAAAAATGCTCGTCGACCCGATATTCATATTCCGACTGATTTAAGAATAGCCCTAGAACTCCAGATCGATGCGCTCATGTAACCCTCTTAACATCCTTCTTGAGGCAATTATACGCAACTCGCATTTGAGTACTAGCGCAACGATTTCTTAGAGGCCGGTTCAATGACTTGGCTATGCTGATGATATACGTAGATTATTATTGGAAGAACGATGCGCGTTGTCAGTGGAGCATTCGCAAGTGTTAAAGTGAAGGCGGCAAAAATGGGTCTGGCTGTAAATGAAGGTAAAACAATGTCTTCGGGTGTAGAGCATCTTCACAGTAGGCTCTGGAAAAACGTCACGATGATGGACAGATATAACTTTGAGGTTGTCAAGGACTTTATTTTTTTGCGTTCCACTATAACCTCTCAGAACAACATCATTGAACAGATCAGACGAAGAATCACTCTTGCCAATCGCTGTTTCTTCGAGCTTAGGAGGTATTTTAGTAGCAAATCGCTCTCTCAAAGGATCAAAAAGACATTATACAAGATCTAATTCATCCCAGTCCTGCTGTGTGGGGAAAAAGCGTATGGACCTTGACAGTGTCAGGTGCTCTGAGAGATAGTTTCTTCGTGTGATTTCGGTTCTATATGGCCTAATACGCATCCCCGCAAGAGTCTTTAATTCCATCCCTGAAGGACAACGCAGTAGTGGAATACTCCATTTTAGTCGTCGCGACCAAGTAGATAATGACCTTATCTAACTTGGCATACATAACTGGAGGCAACTAATTGTTATCTTTTGATTTCCATTTCCAATAATTTATTTTATAGGGCAATCGTTGACGAAACACCCTGTTTTAAATTTTCAAAACCCACTTTAAAAGTCATTTCCGCTTGCCAACCTCGGTGAACTCATATATATGTATAATTTTCTAATGCCCAATTAAATCTTACCCAACGCTGTTTCCATACCGTTTAAACATAGCACATAGCTCTAGGTCAGAATTGACCTTGATTTTAAAGTATAAAAAATCATGTCCTTTTTTTATTTAATGTCCCTATTTATCTTCTTTCATATTTTATATCTACAAACACATATGTATATAAATATTCATACATACATACACGTTTAGCAACTGAGAATGGCATATAATTGCTTTGATTTTATGTCAATGGCTCTGGCTCCGGGCATCGTCAAGACCAATTCACAGTTTGTTGTTCATCATTACGCTTAGAAACATATCCGCAGGATATCCTATAGCCTCCAGGAGGTTTTCTTTTTTTTTTATACATGTATTTATGTATCAACTATAAAATATACGAATAAGAGCAGAGTACCTACATGTGCAATTTTTGCTTTTCCTTAGAAACACTTATTTCTCTGGGGTATTCATAAGCACACCCCATATCTTCGGTATGGAACATTCGTCATTTGTTCAAGGAATATACCTTAGAGGACGTTTGCTTTTTTTTTTTTTTGTTAATACATTTTATGCCACCGGGATGTTGAATAAATTATAATGTGAACTTGATGTGGTGTGTACTTTACTTGCAGTTGTCAGGGCTGGAATTGACAGAAAAGGAAGAACAGGCGCAGGAATATTTTTTTTTTTAATTTTGGAAATAGAAAAATGTTTTGGGCTTAGTTCTTTGTCTTATTGTTTGCCATCGTGTATGTGACAGACATTTGTTTAATGCAACAATAAACTTGAAGATTATAAGATCTTACATAACACAGAAGAGGAGAAAAGAGGGTTTTTCCACTGGACTGTGTGTGAGGTGCGAGTGTGTGCCCCCACAAAATAGAACTTGTCTTCTCTGCAAGGCAAAAATTAAATTAATCAAATCAATCTTCCCCCTATAAATGGTATAAATCATAATTTATCTAACGAAGTCAATAACTGAGTCTTGTTTTGGCAGAAAATTAAGTTGGAAATTCAACATACAAGGAAGAGCAAAGAAAGCTACGCGGTGGCTCTATTCTCTTGCAAAACAGCCATTGGAAATAAATGGGGCCCCGTAGTCCATTGGCTATTAACAGCGGTGATTAGACCGATTTTCACCTAGGGATGATCGTTTGGTAGACTGCCTTTGGCACAACGACCCTATTTATTTTCAGCGAGCAAACTGCTGATGCTTTCTTGGGAGATGAACAAATCCAGTTTTTCAAGCATTGGCTAAAAATCAAATGATAGGGCGAGGGATGGTGTTTACTTCAACAGACTTAATTAAACCTAATCCTTCCGTCTTCCAAGCCACTGTTAAGCAAATTCCAGGTGGTAGATTTATCCAGCGTAAAGGAACATCAAATTTTTTCGGATAGCCAGTCTGCGCTGAAATCCATGGCTCCATCTCCATCTGTAGGGTACCAGTTTATTCCAAGGAACTATAAAGCCCACGTACTTTTCAAACAAGAAGAAAATAACCCAATGTAATTAAGTTCAGCTTTCTAGGTATTCGCATCACTACATGTTAATATTTGCATCAAATCAAGATGCAACTAATGAATTGATGAATTTGGGCATCAAGTCTCTTGTGCGTTTCGTAAGAAGTTTTAAGTGTGTAGATTCTTAGAGGGTTACAAAGTTTAAGAATGCCAACGGTCCTCTTTTAGACTTAGTTTGTCAGCTTATACCTTTCTAGATGAAAGCCACTTTAACCTAACCTGACATGTTACCTTTTCCAATTCCAATTCAACTGACTACAGCGCCCTCTATTTGATATAACAGAACTAAAACTGAATAAATTAAATTCATAATGTCAATATTACTGACAAGCTTGCCAATATTGTTTGGCATGTGATGATGATTTGCCAAAACTATGACTGTCAACCGCAATTTACCAAACAATAAATTATGGAGTTTTGAAAAACTGGCATTCCGTAAGGAAAAATAAGTTCTTTATTTTTGCATGATACCATATGTATACATTATTTGTAATTATTCATTTAAAAGCAAATAATGTAAAATTTGGTAAGACAATGGAAGGATTTTGTGAACTTTTCAGTCACGTAAATTTTGATGCTTTCAGTGAGTTTTACAACGCCTTTTGATATAGCTACGATTCAGTCTTACCCGATATTATTTTCCAACCAAGATTATAGAAGTTACGAAGGAACGACAGTTCATGTAGGTATTATGACGTGTCACTTCTTCCAGTCCAATATTTCCATTGCTTAGGGATTGTTGTATCGATTGACACTAAGACTTCCCATTTTTAGGTTATAGGATTTTGGTATGAGGTCTTCAATCTCCCCTCCCACGGCTTAGACCTTGATTGGTTAATAGAGCTTAAATACACCCAACAATATTGCAGAACTATAAACTTTGAATCATGATTAAATTGATAAAGAGTGGAGATAGCCAAAGATTAGTTGTCCAAGCAGACGAGGAGAAAAAGAGAGTCTGGGCGCTGCACAAAAGTCGAAAGCTTCCAGCATCAGAAGCAGCGCTTTTAAAACGTACCGTAAGTGAAGTTATTAGCGACGATCTCCACATATTGGTTTAGGCAACTTCTCCATACGCAATAGTTCATTTTTAACTGTGGGGAGCTCTGTCGGGGCTTGGCTTTGGGAGTTGGGTTTCCTGATTCGGGCCATTGCCCTAGTTTCGATGCTGGCGAAATGCTCAGATAATTAAAATAAATTAAGCACGACGGCCAGCCGGTGGGTTACCTTGGGACTACTGAAGATCTTGCATTGAAAACATCTGCAACGACTGAATAGCTTGAAGCTGAAGATCATTCCGTTGAGAGCCATCTATATTGATGGCAAATGTTTTGCCATTAAGTTAAACAGCGAACAGTAAATTTTGGATCTTCATAGAAACATTTGTTCGTCCTTAAATTTCTTTAATCGTCTCGCGAATTCACATATCCACACAGAGAAAAAACTATGGGTAAATTGCACAATATTTGAAGCCAAACGCTCACCAAACGTTTCCTTCAACAAATCGATTGTGACACTGTGTGACATGTTGCGCCTTCTTCTTGAAACCAGAGCCCCCCACATCAAGGCAATTCAGTTCAGGAACGAAAAAATCATTGAACATGGCCCTTCAATGGACGCCATTGACTATTACTCTCTGGCCGGCATCATTTCTTATGAAGTAAGGTCCAATTATGACTAGACCATAAATCACACATATCTGTCATTTTTCCCGTATTCAATGGAGTTTCAACAATGGCTTGAGGATTATCTGCAGTCCAAATGCGGCAGTCTTGATTATTGACAAAGGCATTCAACTAAAATGGCCTTAATCGCTGAATAATTTTCCTCGTGAAAATCAGGATCGTTTCATAAACAGAACCCTGTCCGCAATAATTTGCATGTTTCTTGATGATATGGCATACAAAACTGAAACTTAAAATAATTCAAACAAAATGGCTGTAAGCACTGCCAACTTAAAGTTCTACTAGAATCTCCCAGTGGCCAGAATTCGGCCATTAAAACGCCCAAGACTGTGGGAAACAAATTTCACAACGAATTTATACGAACAAAATGGTAAAAAAAAACACACCAAGACATTTTCACCTTCCTGTATTTTTCAAAAAAAAAAAAAAAAAAAAAAAAAATATTCCCAACACACCTACTCAGTTACCTATACCTTTCCAACGATATATATGTCATCTCAATCGGTTTGGTAACTACCTCACAGTTGGTACCGCACAAACAAAAAACTGCTTGCCTATTTGTATATAGATACCTCCAAAACACACATCTAGAAATATTATATGACCCTATTTGGTGTTATTTTGGTGCTCGCAAAGTCTCGGATGTTAACCGTTAACACATGCGACATAGAGAGGGACCCGGACCCGTCAACAGCACCTATTTTGACTTAAATTTGAATTTTTATGAAAGATTTATCATCAACCTGGGCCCATTTCTAAAAGAAAAAATCCCTCCCTGAAATCAAGTTTATTTTAAGCATTCGACACTTTGACTACGTGTCATTTCTTTCAAAACACCATATACACGCCTCGCTTCACTTTTCATAAAAAAAAAAAAGTGAGATGTCAATTGAGTTACTTAGTCAAGGAGTGCTATGTTTATGAACGGATATTGTGAGCATTCGCGTCCTTATCAAGTTATGTGTTTCTGCTTCTAGATGTCATTTAGCAAAAAAAGCAAAGATACAAAAATATGCACATATCTCTCTAAGTAAGTGTCATACCTTTTGCTTAAAAAAGCGCGTTGCAAATGTGAGACTTCCTTTCAACACAGCGGCAACGGTAATATTATAAACGATGAAGACGTTACAGCCGTTATAAAGGCTCAGTTAAAATGCCATAAAACGTCAAAAGATCTTTTTCTCAACCTCATTAAGCGCGCCTTGCCGATGCCAATGCCGCCGAAAGCAAAAATATTCAAAATGAAATTCATTCCAAATGTGCGAACATTAACATTTACCTATGTGTGATAACAATTGTTAAAATTTATTAAGTGGGTATCTGATAGGTTGTTTTTTTTTTTTTTGAAATTTATTATTTTTGCTCACTTTGCATTTTCTTATACTTTTACGCCTTAAAAATAGGATGTGTTGAGTGTTGTATAGTGAAGGCAGGATACGTTAGACAGAGATACGCCTTTACCTACCATTTTGTATGAAAGACATTTGTGAAGCAAATATGGGGGGTTGCAAGGGTGTAAAGCGTATATATTGCCTCGTGTATGGGGTGGAAATAGAAAAGGAAAATGAAAAGATGACACAAATATTTTATGAGGGTCTATTGAGCAAGACAAACTCTAAGGGACGCAGGAGGCAAGCAAGGAGGGGGCTAATTATGAATTAAACTGCTTTCTCTGTGACTTTTTATTTTCAACGCACGATAAATTTCAGTCAATGAGTTTGAACCGATTTATTTGATATACGATTTTGAGTCCTTTTTTTCTCAGGATACATGACTCATGTGTAAAAGGGTAAGCTTTTTAAATGAAAAAGAGAGTCTACAAACTTTTTGAGCATGCCTAATTACACAGTAAATGGGGTTATTTTAGGAAAATAAAAACTATCTTAATCCAAAGTATCTTACCGATTTATATCATAAGGTAATAAAATTATAAAAAAACACTTTAGAGTGCCCGCGTTTAGTGTTGGTTAGTGTGTCAGACTGCAACGCTGAAGGTTCCGGGTTTGATCCCCGACTCTACCTTGTTCCGTTGTTTTTTGGGGGTACTGCCTCTAACGAGGAAGCGACAAAACATCGGAGAGTAAGATCTGTCGAGAAAAATTCATCTCTGCTAGCAGTACACGATTGGGGGGGGGGGGGGGGGGGGTGAATTTGTCGGTCGGAGATTTCCCAGGTCTACACCCGAATAAGTAACGAGCACTTAAGGGATTTTTTAATAGGATAAATGTTGAAATGGAATAAAACAAGCTGTGTGAGGTGAATGCCAATTAATTAATTTGGAATATGAAATCGATTAAATGCCCGTCTCGACTTCTTACTGAGGAACATATACGGGTACTCCGATTTGCAATTTCACTTTCATATAGAGCGGGCTGAATTCGAGCGATGAGCTGTATTTTATTCATCTTAAGGACATCGTTCGATTGTGGTTTATGTGCATAAACCTGCGGCTTCAGGAAGTCCCACAAGAAAAGTAGTCTAGCGGGGTCCAATCGGATGACCTTGGTGGTTTATCCACGTCACCTCTGCTAGGGACAACCTTGAGCTCAAATAGTTCATCATGCAGAATGTCTTAATGATGGGACCACATGTCGTCTAGGTCCATATAGGTATGTTTCAATTTGGCCCGTTCGAAACTGGTTATCAGCATTTTGACGACTGTGACCATCTCTTCAACGACTGCGATGTTTTCGAAAAATACCGACCATAATGCAGAAAATCTACACCAAACAGTGCATTATTGTGACCTGGCCATTTTCCTAAAAATGTTAAAGATTCAATGTTGAATCATAAAATGTTTCCTTGCAAGTTCAGAGAGAGCTATTGACCAGAAATTGCGGAACCCAATACCTGTCTATGTCGCTAGAAGGATTTGGTTTGAATGTCTTACTCAATTTCTTCTACTCAGTTATAAAAGAAGCAAAAAACTGGAAAAAATAATTTAAGCGATAGGATAAAGGTTATTGTAACCTTTCGCTACTAGTCCGGGTAGTGAAATAGAGAATGTGTCGGATGTGTTTAAAAGGGCCAACGGTAGATCTCGTACCATCATAGTGGATTACTGACTGGACTATCTAGCTCACTTTGTCCAAGAAAATAAAACATGGGGTCTAATCCTCTAGATTGGGATTAATGCGTCGTGGTGGAGAGTAGTTCCGAAACAACGAAATGCTTCGAAAATGGATGACCTTTTATGACAGCCCTAGCAAATGAAACAAGAATAACAATTTCGATTGCACACGTGGAATATCCGGATCTTAAACAGGCAACTTGCAGTCGAATAATAAGTGGAAATTTAAAAAGGATAAAAAAAGACATTACAGCCATCCAGGAAGTGCGATGGGATGGTGAAGGTACAAAGTGAATGATGAAGAACTGAGATATCTATTACCGTAAGACTACGGGACAAGAAGACATCGGTTACTTGCAAGAAGTGGCACAAGTGAACCCATTGATACTTTCAATATCAACTGATTTGCACCTCACCGCCACAAATACGGAGAAAGAGTACATTATAGAAGACGTATGATAAATTTGCGACGACACAGATTATGCTTGGTGACTGACGCGAAAATCTGAAAGGAGGGTAATATTAGTTTGACAGTCAAAAAACACAGCCTGCACAACAACACTTCAGCTAACTGATCCAAGCTAATTGGCTTTAATGCGGGGTAAAGTGTCGTCATAGCTATATCACTAAGAACTGACCTTTTCTGAAAAACTGACAATGTTGGTTCAAAGCCTTATGATGGGAACTCACATTTCCATCATTCGGTTAGAATCGAAAAATTCACAATTCCCGTTAGAAAGGTGAAATCGTAGAAAGTCCCATTTTAAAACCATCAAAATCTGGTTGGCATCGGACATGGACAAATTAGAAACTGAAGTCACCAAAGGCGGAGTCACTGAAGTAAATATTTAAAATTACTGTAGGGAAACGTCTTGAGTCCCCTGCTCTTTATTGCAGTCCTAGACTTGACTCCCTGCTTGAAGGTAAAGTGACGGATCCCAAAGTACATCAGTTATACTTTGCTGAGCCATCATAAGCGAGGATCTCTAATCCCTTCAAAGAGTACTTGTTGTATGAGTGCGGAGGTTTTAGAGGCAAATGGGTACTGTATAAGTAAAAAAAACCTGAGCAATTGTGCTTACTGTTTTCTGATCCACACAAGCCTATTCCAGACATTTGTTTGAATGGATCCTAAGTTTAAAAAAATTGAAATATCTAAGATCTATGATAAATGGCGAAATAACGATATCAAACATCGCGTTAGCGTGGTGTCGATGAAATGGCGGGAAAACTTTGCTATCTTCTGTGACCGGAAATTGGAAATACCCCATAAGCTGAAGGGAAAACTCTGCGCCGCAGCCTTGCGCCCGGTACTCACATTCCTACAGTGCACAATACAATGTACTAAACGTTTTAGAGTTAATTAATAACAGCTGAGGTGAACAGCTTTCTATGACAGCAAGAGTCTGAAAGCTTGGTCAAATCCTTTGATTAAGCCAGCTAGTAAAACGTAAAAGTAAATGAGTAAAGTGACGACTCCGAACAAAATGTCACCTGCAATTTTCAAACTTCGAAATTTGGCGCAATGAATACATATTTATATAGTTTACATTGCTTAGGAATAAATAAAGCATGATTTCCTGAAACACTGATTTATTCACTGGAATTGTCCGTTTCACCTTAAGTCACACATTTGGACTTAAATGGTCACAACAATAATACGATTTTTATGATACTTCACTCGCTGGTCATAATGCTTAAAGTAGTTGTCAAGCTATAGGGTCACCACTAACGCCATCTATTTTAATTTAACTGAACTGGTTGCATAAATGAGTGCTCTCTGGCTTATTTTGCTATATTTTAAGTACATGGCGGAGACCAAAATTATTTACGAAATGGAAATTTTTGATTTTTTAGATTTTTGGCTTTTCCTTTGGGTTTCCCTCACGTTCCTATGAACGACTGTACTGATCCTTATACAAATCAGAACAAAAGTTAACCCAAAAAGACGAAGACTAATTCTTTTTAACGGAGGAGTAATTTTCTTAAGATTCGAATGCTCCTTATTGTCCTGAAGTTTGTCAAATCAAATATAATTTTAAAGCAACTCATTCAAAAAAAAAACAAAAATCTTGGGATAGGTTAGATAATATGTATCTTCACTCCACGTGCAAATTTATATCAAGATTAATAAAAGTAAGGGAACACAAACCATACTCGTATCTACAACAAAACAAACCAAAATTCATCTCTGGAGACAATAATCATTATCTCATTTGAAGAATGTCAAGCGCAGACACACAAGAATCCTTAAAAAAAGAAACCACCCCGAACCGAATCATCCATGTGCTCAAGGCCATCAGACAGCATGATAAGTAATTTCTTTCTTTGAATCAAAATGTGAACGTTCTTTCTGCCCCCCCCCCCCCATAAACCACCCCTAAAAAAAAAAAAACAGAAAATAAAAACCACCAATTAAATTGTCCCTCAAAAAAACATACCGAAATTAAATACATAAATGTTTTAAGAATTCACATACTTAGAGTAGAAATCTTTATTATACTCCTCCACCCAACTATCACGGCTCACGGCTCACGGCTCAGGACTCACGGCTTTTTCGTGGCTTTCATTATAAAATGCCAAGTATGTTTATATTGTACCGCACACAACACAGAGTTAGCTTTTGTAGGTTTTTGTCTCCCCTTACCGCAATATGCCGCCAAGCAATTGTAACGAATACCTGCTGTTAAAAGTAGGATATCCTTGGAAGTAAAATGTCCTCCCCTATTCACGTTACTTATACCCATACCCATACCAACTTAAAAGCAAATATTCACATATTCTCCCAAACTTCATTACAAAAATCACAAAATCTTTTCGTCATCCACGACGGCGAACGGAGTCAGACCAAAGCCTCACATTCAACAAACCAAAATGTACGAACAACGAACAACGAACACAAAACATAGCAAACCGGCATTCATTCTATTTTTAATGTATTCACATGACATGAAGGTAACAAAAAAACAACATGGCTACGCACAGAGCACAGAGCACAGAGCACACAGTGAGAAAGCAAACTTAAGGTGCGACAGTATTTTGTATTTCGTTCATTGTTGTGGAATTTTTTCCGTTTTTGTTTTAAAGCCTGAAAGTAAATCAAAATAATTAGTATCCTGGCCTAAATTAGACGACAAGGACAGTTTTTATTTTTGGTAGGTACCTATATATTTCAAGGACTATCCTTAAACCATATAGAGGACAAGGACCTTCAACTTGGATATAGATATGTTTGTGTTCTAGGAGGTGGTGCAAAATGGTTTTGTGAAGTCGAATGAGACATTAAAAAATTTATATGAAAAAAGATGGCGACACAATTTTAACTATAAGGATTAATTAGCTGTATTTGATCTTTCAAAGTCATAGCGGTATTCAAAATATAGGGTTTTCCAATAAGAGGTGTTATTTTGGTATTCAAAGAAAAGTGGCATTTTTTGAGGTAAATGATCGGATGTTTATTTCAATGTAAAGAGAAAAGTATGTTATTAATAATGGAAAACAATATTAGCCAAATGGCCGACACGGCTTCGCTTACACCACAATATCCTTTTCATGAAATTCTCCATCACCAAATCACAAAGTGGTTGCTGTATGCGCCCTCAATAGCTTTACGAATTCCATCTTTGAGCTCTTGAATCGACGCTGGGCTGTTGGCGTAGACCTTATCATTTACGTGGCCTCAGAGGAAGAAGCCGCAAGGTGTTAAAACACAAGATCTCGGTCGCTAATTGCGATCACCTTTTCGAGAGTCCGGAAATTTTTCCCGTAAAAGATCGATAATTTAGTTCCTTGTGTGGCACGTCTTGTTGAAAGTAAACGTTGTCCAGATCAATACCGTCCAATTCTGGCCATAAAAAAATATTAATTATCAATCAGCAGAGACACGACATAGACATTGTTGATAATCGGCCGACTTGAGTTCGTGTGTTAACTGAACTTTATAAGGCTTAAGAACCAAGTGTAATGACGTTTGTGGAATATGCTCAATTAAAAAGAACGACGGGAAATGGACAAACCTGAATTTCTTCAACACTTTGTGCTACTGCAGTAATATTCTCAGTTGTTCTTGAGCGACGTGCACGGGTTTTATTCTGCACATGGCTAACTTGTCAAAACAGCTCAAACTTTCCCACCAATTTCTGAATTGCGGTCCATCAAGGTGCTTCACGACGACCAACAAATGTTTTAGTTTTACGAACCGTCTCTGCCAAACTTTCACCATTTTTTTAGTGAATTTTAATAATTTTAATGCGTGCTTCTATAATTCCGAAAATAAGTTTAAAATCCCGTTTCTAAAATAACGCTTTTTAGAAATCCCGCTATTTATTTAAAAATCGTGCGATTTTAAGAATAAAATATTTGCGTTGATTTCAAAATCGGGCTTATAAAAACGGGAATTTAACAAACGGGATGTCAAAAATAGGATTTTAAAAGCAGGATTTTAAAGGCGGAATAAAAAAAAAAAAAAAAAAACAACCCAACCCCTTAGACATTGGTCAATTCAATATCCATAAACCATTCTCAAGCAAATCATAATTCTCGCACTTTTCTGCTTCACACCAGTGATCCTCTTGAGGGATTTCACCGGGTTGACATAGAAAGCGTCGACGAACCTTCTTGCCTTGGGTTGTGTCATTTAAAATTTCAGCCCAACTAAACGCTGTTGTAGCTGCAATTTCTTGTACCAAGAGTTTTTAAGCCTGCTTCTCCTCTCCTCTTCCTCCCTCGTTAGTCTCGATCGTATGAGAACTTTGTATAATATTTCCCTTTTGACGGACTTCCCAGGGACTATACCATATGAGCCGGCATTTAGTGGGGTCTTATTACCATCTGCCCAACTAAAGAGGCATAAGTCTCTTAAACATCGTTTTTCGTTTATATGATCCTGTTCAGCGCATTATGTGAACGTCTCAAGTCGTTTGTTGGTGATTAAATAGGTCCTTACCAACGCAGCTTCAGACTTGTAAAATCTATACGCCCGACAAAATCTTCACATTATGCTAGATCCTGGAGAAAAGCCAAGAATTTAACTTTGATGCCCACCATCTATGATACAACCAAACCAGATAGCGCCGTTCCGTTTTCATTTTTGTTTGGTCTACGGACACACATCGCCTTTGCATTTTTGTATTTGTTTCGTTCTGCGCTCTACGTGGCTCTACGTCACGAACACACATGATAAACGGAACGTTGCTATCTGGTTTAGTTGTATCATGCCCACTATCTGTTCGTCGACTTTGAACCAGCCTACGACATTGTTTATAGAGTTGAACTAAATCGTGTCATGCTTAACTGCCTTATTAGAATGACGTTGGAAAATGCTCGCTGTTCCTTTGTTAGGGACTCTATTGAAACATTCGACGCCACAGGACTAAAGGGTTAAGACAAGGCTGTCATGCAGTTGTTTTAATATTGTGCTTGAAACTATCATACGGAACACCCATGCCAGAATGCCAGTACATCGGGCACCATCTTACAAATCGAAACAATAACTTGGGTTTGCGGAAGACATTGAAATGGTAGGAAGAACAAAGCCAGCAGTAAACCGGTGCCTTTACTACCATGGAGTTAGCAGTAAGCAGAATGGGATTGAAGTTCATGGCGTAGTGGTTAGTGTGCCGGACTGTTACGCAGAAGGTTCTAGGTCCGATATCTGACTCCACCTAAGTACTTTTCCGGGAAACTGCCTCATGCTAGGGAGTTACAAATCCTCCAAGAGTAACAAGTGGTGGCATTGGTTCAGAGGATGTAGTGCTTTGTTGCTTAACCTGAGAACTGTGAGTTCAAACCCAGCCTGGGCAGCAATTTTTATTTATTCGCCTAGTTTAGACTGGACGCCATAGGTGGGATTTTCGTGAGATATTTATCACCTATAATCTCAATCCATTGTATACCAACTTTCTTTCCTATCTTTCTACTCCTTCTCTCTCCTCGCTCGCACATGTTAATTCATTTTAAAGGTATTAATATCCCTTTGAGTGCGAGTGCATTATTAAAAAAAAAAATCATGTCATGAACTATGCTTCTTTGCCAAGCTCCCAGCCCATAGAATCCGTTGGTCCGTTGTGTCAACTGACAGCGCGATTATATACACGTGTTCTTATGAAAAGCAGTCCATACGTAACGCGTTAACAGGCAAAATAGCAGAACTTTTAACTATAATTTCAACTCCGTTGATGCAACGGACCAACGGATTCTATGGGATACAGTCCTAAGCCGTTCGGATTCGGCGGTAAATTGTAGGTCCCTTTCATTCCTGCAGAATATCAACGCACACACAGGAATGGTTGAGAGTGTACTGTGACTTACTTTGGCCCCACTATGGAGCTGTTGTGTTGTATTGTTTTTAGAATGTGCCTGCAAATAAACGAAAACAAAACTAAGTATATGATTTCATCAACAAAAGTTGCAGCCTATCACCGACTTGGTCATAACTTCCAGCTAGTTTGTGAACTTGTCTACTTGTTAGCTCTGCAGATGTGAACTCAGGAAACAACATCAACACTGAAATAAAACGCAGAATAACTCTTGCTAAACGCTGTTTCTTTGGGATGAATAAGAAATTGAGGAATAAAGCCCTATCGAGAAGAAACAAGGAGACATTGTATACAACACTCATCCCAGTCCTGTTATATGGTGCAGAAACATGGACCCTCGCCCAATCGCATGAAAAGTCACTAGAAGTCTTCGAGAGAAGTTTTGCATACGATTTATGTTTCTGTCTGCGTGAACCGAGAAAACAATATTTCGCACCTCCGGTGTAATATCGACACAATTGCAGTTTTTTCTGAAATTGAATTAAAAACGCCATAATTTCCCAAATGTTAAGTTTTATTTGTCTTAAAATCGACTGAATAGTCAGCTATTTTTTGGACTCTTGAAGTCGATCTTGTAGGCCTATTTTAGGGCGTTTTTGCATTTTGAATAAGCAAGCAAACTTTAAACGTGATTCCTCAACATTTTAGAAAATTGCATTTACGTCGTTATTATACCAGAGGTGCGATTTGGCGAAGAATACACAACGACGAACTAATACGTGCTGTACAGAAACATAAGCCATTTAGAGCGAACGGACATTAGCTCGTAAAGTTTTTAACTCCAAACCAGAGGGAGCCAGAAGCCAAGGTAGACCTCATCTTCGATGGACCGAACAGGTAGAGGGAGATCTCCGACTACTTGGAGTGCGAGATTGGAGACGTCAGGCTAGAAATCGAGCAGGCTGGAGGGACATATTAGGTAAGATCTAGGAGCACTCGCTCTAGTTGAGCAAATAAAAGTAATTAAGTAAGTCAGTGAGTCAACACTGCATCTCAGAAACGACTCATGCTAAGAATCTGATAGATAGGCTTGTTTTTAATAAGTTGATAAGGTAATAGCGATTTTTTAATTTCTGGATTTGGTGGCTCAGAAGTTAAGGCAGGTTCGACAATGGCCTGAGTTGGTTTCTGTAAATAAGGACGTATAATGGCAAAGCTGCTAGAGAATTGGGCAGGGAACTACAGTGCCCCTTGATTACTTTAAGCCCCACTCTCCCCTACAAGCAATTATTGCGAGTGGTGTTTCCTTCAGTAAAAACCAATTTCTTTTGTATTGAGTATTAAAGGGAGAGAAGCAACATCCAGGCAATAAAAAAAAACCTCAGTAGTCGTTTTATACTTTATTTTTAGGACTATAAACCTCCAAATTTTATTTCACCATTTTTCACGTGATAAAACAAATACCATATCACTCACTCAAAGTGCCATAATAATTCCCTTTCCATTCCAAAAACGCCAACGATAAAGGCAACGACAAACTATTCATCACAAATTCGTCAAAGAGAATCTCGTTCCTTTTGATTAAATTGCCTTAATTCGGTCATAATTATTTTTAGTTATAATAATTCATTTTGTTGTTGTTGTTGTTGTTTCTGGTGTGTAAATGTATACAAAAATTCATTTGACCTTTTTAATTTGTCACAAACTACAAACCTTAAATCAAATAAAAAGAAAATGAAAAAAAAAAATCCATGACAAAAATAAAAACTGTACCTACTCGGATTGTCAGATAACCTACATTTACTTTTGCATAATAATGTCTACACAAACACACCCACAAAAAAGGAGGAAAAAGAATATAAAATAAAAAAAAAAGAAAACACCTGAATGTTGTTACTTTGTATTTTAATATTTTTCTGCTTTCAAGAGGGCCAGAATCAGAATCAGCACCACAGCAAACAGCAAGGATCAGCAGCAGGAGTAGCAAGGAACAGCGAGCGGCACGGCATAGCAGAACCAGCAGCAGCAGCAGCAACAGGGAAGAAAAAAGCATGTTCATGTTCAATTAAAAGGAGAAAAATTTTATATGTATGTACGAAGACCGACGTCGATGGGCTGGTTTAGGACTCCTCGCTCGCGCGTCCTCATGTGCCCTTTCACAGGGCTGCAGGCAAAAGAAAGCATCGACCTCATTTTCAGCAACGTGTCCTTTCCTCGTTTACCTCAACCTCGAAGCTTATAATTGGAGTGAAACCGCACTTGTAGTCGTAGAGGATACTTTTGAGTGCTAGTGGCTTGGTGCTGTTATGTGGTGCATCGCAGGGCTGTTGCCGTGTTGCAGTTGCAGGTGTAGACTTAAAGACTAAAGAGCATGCATTTTGCTCACACACACACACACACATATCTTCTTCTTTCTCATCCCTCCACCGTGTCGTCGTCTCCACAAAGAAAAGAAGAACACACAAATAATAATAAAAAAAAAAAAAAAACTAACTATCGATGCATATTTTTGTATGCAGGACGAAATGCGGCTTTACGTCCTTTTGTTATCCTTTTAATAGGACACGGCTGGCGGTGGTGGTGGGTGATGGGTTGGGATAGCTCGGGATAGCTATATGGGATGGGCAGATAGGTTAACCTGGTAGAGGTGCCGATGCCGAGCTTATAATTTATTTTTCTCTTTTCATTTCAATCCGTTTAAATAACCCTTTTTGCAAGGACTACGACTTGAGTACATAAATAACGATTCAATGATCCAATGAACTGAAAGTGGGCAGCATATTTCCCGGCTAAAAATGAGTTGGCGTGAGGTGACGGGCATCGAGCCGGCATAGCACGCGGTGGCGACGGCGGCGGCCGGCGCGGCGGCACAAAATGTGGGTTGACGATGCAGAGTTCGAAAGGCTATCGATTAATTCTATAATTAAATTTTATAGCCAATAAGTCTCGACTAATATTCATTTAATTTGCTCATCCGGCTAGTTGAACTTTTATTATTAATGTGGGTGGATAACTCAGGATGGATAGTGTGTGGGAGCCAGCCATATATTTTGTTTGATTATTCTTGTGTTCTATTGACTAGTTTTGTTGCAATGGTTGGGGTGTTTGTTCTTCGGAGATGGAGACAAAGGTTGAAGGACTTTTTGGCGTTTAAAGATATTTCGAGGTAACTTTAACACAAGGTTAAATAAGGTGACGCCACGGTTAGCTGGATTATCTCACTTATATGGGTCTAACCGGTTCCCACCGTGCTCCTCAAGGTGAAAGGTACGATGAAAATGAGAGAAGATGAGTTGGTGTCTGGATCCATGGATCATTCCGAGTTCTGAATAAACTTCATCTCGTTGGATAAGCTAAGGCATTCAGAGAGAAAATTAAAGCTGAAGGCCAGATAAGCTTACGCCCATTCAACTTTAGTGAACTTCCATTGTGTTGAGGTCCGCTTGGTTAAAGTAGTAGTTCTTTAATATCTAGCCATAAATTCCTCGAGGTCCAACAAGTGCTGATAGACGACCATAATACCGTGGGTGATTTTAAAATTAATCGGGTTAGTTTGGTTTCTTTTCCATATCCAGTGGCTTACCATTTGACTCGGATGGAGAAATTATCCTTTTTTTTGGCAGTTTCTAAGATGTTTTGTTAACGTGAATCAGGAATCAGGATCCATCGCACGGTAACTGAAGATGATTGTCAGCTGCACTGAATGCAGGCACGGAAGATGCTTCAAGATTCCTGATAAAGCTTTGATGATTTGTTGTTGAGTTGGTTGACTCAAAAGATGCCTGACCCTACCCCACTGTTAATTTTATTTGAGCATAGTTTTTTGGTTAAGAACCCGTTTTCCAACCTATATCTCCATGAGGGAGTTTTACAAAGCCTATAATGGGGTCTCCAAGTAAGTAAAGTTCACAACTACCTTGAGACCTGAACAGTTCTTTTTCCAACTTAATCAGTGTTTTGGTCCCAATGTATAAGTATCATTTTCTGTTTCTTTTTTTGATTCACGCTGTTTGTACGAGTGCACACAATTTGGGAAGCTACTATACTAGCGGCTTATGCCAAGACACACAGCTCATACTAAGTTTTATTAAGATAAAAGCCATAGTAGACAGTACGTCTCCCTGAGGTGTTCCTTTCCTAGTTTTTAGCATGTGGCAGCTTTCACTTTTGCTTTAACAATTGAAATTTGGATCATAGAGTCAATACAAATATAGGTTGAGAGCTTCATTTTGATGTTGACTGATTGATGGTCTTCCACCATATGAGCAAAGGGGCTTGCTTTTTGCTTTGCTCATTGTTTCATCAGTGTCATCAATATTAAGCTATCTACATTCTTACTCTCTGCTAAAACTTTTGATTAGAGGCCATATATCTGGCCAAGTTGTTTGATTTTAGCGCTCCTTAACTGAACAGCCCCTGTCGAAGGTGCCCTAATCAACCAGCACAATGCCTAGTGTGCATATCGTCCATAGTCTGGCTACGTTGATGGTCGGGACGATCGCTCAGTAGATAGCTTGATCACCTCAACTACTTAACTATATGTATAAAGAGGGCACACGGCACAAATATATCCCTTATCTATAGGCATAGTCAATGCCGTCTTTACCATAAGAGCACACGGGGCCTGGGCATAGGGCCCAGGGCCCCTATCTTGACGGGGGCCCCGAAAGGCTGATATATTCAACTACACTATACAACAAGTGTGAAAACTATAAAATTTCTAGGAAAAATCAACTCCACTTTTCCGTTTGTTTATCCATGGATGAATCAACCTTTTTTATTCACTTTCTCTGGAAACAATTATTCGGTCAAGATCTCAAATGGCGTTGGCTATTTCATCCTCCAACATTATGTCACCTTGCTGGAAGGCGATCGAACTGCACATTCCGCTTTGAATTCTCTATTGACAAGCCAACGTGCACAGTGACCAAGAATTCGGCGAAAGCGAAATTGATGCGAGAAAACAAAATCATCACCTGGGATAAATGCACGATGGCGCATAAACGAGAACTGTATTCACACAAATCCGTTGACAGCGTGTCTGACGAGGATGAAGTGACCTACTATCCGACAGAATTTTTGAACTCGCTTGATGTGCCAGGAACGCTGCTGATAATTTAAAAGTGGTAAGGTTCAAAGGAGTGGAAGTCTTTATCCCACGAAATCCGATTACTGGCAACTGAGGCCATAGTCAAATCGTCTTTGATGTTTTCTTGACGGAAAAACATTGTTAACTATATCACCCTCTACTTTTTTCGATTCCATTCCAAATTATATCGAAATTTGAACTATACATAAAAAATGTTTTTCTCATTCACTTTTTTAACTTTCCAAAAGGGCCCCGAATTCTTGTGTGCCCAACGGCCCCGGTATGACCTAAGACGGCCATGGGCATGGACGGCAGACGGCACCTTTTGCCATGCTTGTATTTCTTTTTACCAATCTCTGTATATATATTTGTTGAAAAAATAAAGAAAATAATAATAATAATAATATGAGTTATGGCAACAAAAATTGACTCTCTAGCTCTAATTGAGTAAATGAGTTCTGACGATCAATGTCGCCGTATAGCACTACTTGAATATGTTCCTTCATACTCCATTGATTTGATACGTACAGGACCCATTATGACCCGAAGAATCTTTCTTTTTAAGAAACCCAGCCGCTTTTAATATTATTCTGCCAAGGTTCACGCTTAAGCTTCATACAGCAGCACTGGGATGATGAGGGTCGTGTGAAGTGTCTCCTCGATCCTTTGAAAAGGGCTTTGCATCTAACATGCTTTCTAAAAAATGATTGGCAAGAGTGATTCTTCGACTGATTTCTGTACTAACATAATTCTGAGATGTTGTGGTGGGACTCAAATAGAGAAAGTCCTTGACTATACTTCAAAGTTATACCAGTAATTCGTAACGTTTCGTCCAAGCCTACGATGATTATGTTCTGCACCAATACCCATACTCACATGCGAGTTTAGTAAGATTGCCTCAAGAAAGATGTTGAAGGGGTTGTTGTAAGTAGCGGGTCAATTTTTTTCAAGCCTTTCTCAAGATTAAACGATTCCCAACATTAATGGAGGAACGTGATCTATATCCTATATGTAGTCGTCCTACACAATCGCACGAGTTCGGAAGGAGTACGAAGATGTGCTATGGCTCTGCAAAGTCTATTTCCGCTGTCACATGTGACTTAAAAATTGATACAAGGATGGTAGGGGCCAATTATTGATGAAAATAAGATAGGCTGTCCGACAAGATTTTGTAAAGGCGACACTTAGGAGTCTAGCAATTCTGTAGTTTTCTCTGTAGGTGGACGGCAGTCTTGGCCATCATCGTCTAAATCGTATGGACTATTACTATTATGGTCTGGCAGCTATTAATAGGTTATCTTCGCTGTCCAAATTCTCAGGACCGAATGTGACTGTGCATCTTCTACAACTTGTTAGAGTCTACCATTTAGGGCTTTCTCAATTCAAATTTGAGTAAAATAAATGTGTGGAATATAGCGTCGTTTAAATGTCCTGGTGGAGCGCATCCGAAGTGTTCAATTTTCCATTACTCTAGCGCATTAATCAGGATGAATTTGACCAATGACATTCGTTGTTTTGGCTTTTAAGGTCGATTTGGTTTGTGGCCTATATATATGCATAATAGTAATGGGGTCAAATCACACGATTCCGGTGGCCAGTTTTATCATTTGCACGTTTTGTTGATTTGGTAAAACAGACCGAATAAATGACAGCCAATTTGACAGATGTAGTTTCAACAAGATGGCCGCTTTCAACTGTCAAAGTTTGGAAGCCCCTATTGGAAGACTCTATATTATAACCCTTGACCAAATACCTTACTATTTAGCAGAACTTTTGGCCATAGTCTCTGCTGTAGCAACTTCTCTTCCTGCAAAGTGTAAACTCACACAAAAGGGCTATTCGAAAGGCTTTGACTCTGCCACGCCACAATATTAATTAAGAACGTAAGCGTACCAAACAGTTGCTCAAGAACAGGAGTTTGAAAATAAAAGCCTTTCTTTGTTATTCGAATTCAAACTCCATTTTCAGTATAGTGCACCTACTCCTTGCTAATTGAAATTCACTAAATATTAGAGATTCGAAGTTGAAGCTTTCAAATACCTCTCCTAATACTAGTGTTCCCATCTTCCCACCAATTCGCAGTATCATAAAATTATTCAACCTTCAAGAAATCCATTAACGTAACAAGATCAATTTTGCCTCTAAAACAAATAACCGCCCGCCATTAAATTAAAAAGATGGAGAAACTAAAAAAAGCTAAACAAAAAAAAACTAATAACGCAGCAAGTTCAACAACAAGCAGCTTAAGTTGCATCATTTTGCATAAACTTAAACATCTGAGCCACTCAAATAGCCAGCGCTTTCCAATTTACCAAATTGTTTCTTATTCCCACCAATTTTTTTTATGGACTCATTCAACCAAGCCAAATGGACGAACTGTAACCGGCCGTGACGATGCCGGGCCGCGGTGCCAAGGGCCTCAATGATATGAAATTGCTTGGTGAATGTGAAGTATTTGCTACTTAAGTTACATAAAAAAAAAAACTGCACATTTCACAGAAGTTTTTTATGCGAATTTACTGTAAATAATATCCTTGACCTGGAAGTTGTTTTCACCTTAAGAAATGGAATTTTTTTTTTCTGTAAATTCAAAAGTCCTTTTCTGAGCAAAGCGGTTCATTTTGGTGTGGGAAATGGCATTGGGAATGGGAATTGTGAGTGGTCTTAAGAGGGTTGGAGGCGTGAAAACAATAATTGCGCAACATTATTTCCTTTTGAATTTTAAATTGCCATTTTCGCTAAGTGGGAATATTGTTCATATTATTCAAGATGAAGGGAACCTACTTGAGAATTTTTTTTTATGCAGTTGCAATATGGCTCTCTTTACGTTCTTTACGTTCACCATCGCCATCCATCCCATTAAATCCTTAACGATGTTCGTCCTTCTTGAAATGTTAGGTGTACCGTAAACCGTAAACCGTTTATATTTTTGTTTGCATCAAAAATAAGATGGTTGTATTATTTTTTTTAAGCTGTTGATGGTCGTGGTTGCGGTGCATAAGGTAACCTCTTTCCCACCTACTCGACATAATTTCCTGGGGGTAAATTCATCCCCCAAAGGAATTTTCGTCCTCTTAACTCATTTTATTTTGTCCCATGCTTATGTCCAGTTGGTATAATGTTTGTGTCCTTTTTATTTCTAAATTTATTTTCCCTCAAAATGATCATTTTATTTCAGGAGTATGTCAGTGTATCTTAGAGTGATGTAAAACAAAAGGATATTAATCGATAGAATATGACTTTTTAATCAGCTCCATAATGCACACTTCTACTACTTGCAATGCACACACCCACTCCCACACCCAAACAAAGTGAGATTTAGCAGAAGGAGAAGGGGGGTATAATGCGGTGTGGATACAACAGCATTACCAGAATATCTAATGGCTGTAACGATTTTCTTAAAGGAAACACATGTCCTCCAGAACAAATTTCAAATGCACGTCATCATGGTTTATGCCGCCGAAGGACTATAATATGAGGAAAAGGCTAGATACTAGAGTATAACCTCTGCAAGGAGTTTTGGTTGGGTGAATGTATAGTATACGAATATACGAATAATATGACTGAGCAAGCATATAAAATCGATGTGATATGGCGTCGAGGACGAACGAGGACGAAAACGAAGACGACTATACGCCGAAGACATTTATGTACATTTTGTGTGTTGCCCTAGAACATTGAAAGTTCTTCATATACGATACGATACGACCGACGACGTCGACAAGTATACTATATGATTTGAGGTTATTTGTATACCCATACTAAGACATGATGTGTCTGTGTTTTGTCGTTGTCGTTGCCGTCATCATATTAAAGTCCGGCTATATGGGGGGCGGGTATATGGTATATTGTGGTCTGATGATGTCAATTCAATACACTGTTTCTACACTCAGTTTAACATTTTGGATAAATGTGGCTAAGTGTGCAATTGAATAATTTATTTTGACCTGGAAAACGTTTAATCTTTATTTTTGAATTAACTGAAATTTTAAAATCAATTTCACAGACTACCGAAAGATTGTTATTTTAAGAACTTTAACAAGAAAGGACTAAAATATTAAACAGTTGAATAAAACTGTAAGGATTTTGGTTTGGAAAATGATAAGTGAACGTCATGTTGATTCGAAACAGATTTCAAACATTTATAACTGACACTGTCAGGATTTCATTGAATGAGTCATTGATTCAGTGAGTGAGTGATAATCACTGAATTATTGCCATAGTCATTCGGCATGTCACTGAGGCTATGAGTCTATGAGTCTATGAGTCTATGAGTCTATGAGGCTATGAGTCTATGAGTCTATGAGTCTATGAGTCTATGAGTCTATGAGTCCATGAGTCTATGAGTCTATGAGTCTATGAGTCTATGAGTCTATGAGTCTATGAGTCTATGAGACTATGAGTCTATGAGACTATGAGTCTATGAGTCTATGAGTCTATGAGTCTATGAGTCTATGAGTCTATGAGTCTATGAGTCTATGAGTCTATGAGTCTATGAGTCTATGAGTCTATGAGTCTATGAGTCTATGAGTCTATGAGTCTATGAGTCTATGAGTCTATGAGTCTATGAGTCTATGAGTCTATGAGTCTATGAGTCTATGAGTCTATGAGTCTATGAGTCTATGAGTCTATGAGTCTATGAGTCTATGAGTCTATGAGTCTATGAGTCTATGAGTCTATGAGTCTATGAGTCTATGAGTCTATGAGTCTATGAGTCTATGAGTCTATGAGTCTATGAGTCTATGAGTCTATGAGTCTATGAGTCTATGAGTCTATGAGTCTATGAGTCTATGAGTCTATGAGTCTATGAGTCTATGAGTCTATGAGTCTATGAGTCTATGAGTCTATGAGTCTATGAGTCTATGAGTCTATGAGTCTATGAGTCTATGAGTCTATGAGTCTATGAGTCTATGAGTCTATGAGTCTATGAGTCTATGAGTCTATGAGTCTATGAGTCTATGAGTCTATGAGTCTATGAGTCTATGAGTCTATGAGTCTATGAGTCTATGAGTCTATGAGTCTATGAGTCTATGAGTCTATGAGTCTATGAGTCTATGAGTCTATGAGTCTATGAGTCTATGAGTCTATGAGTCTATGAGTCTATGAGTCTATGAGTCTATGAGTCTATGAGTCTATGAGTCTATGAGTCTATGAGTCTATGAGTCTATGAGTCTATGAGTCTATGAGTCTATGATTCTATGAGTCTATGAGTCTATGAGTCTATGAGTCTATGAGTCTATGAGTCTATGAGTCTATGAGTCTATGAGTCTATGAGTCTATGAGTCTATGAGTCTATGAGTCTATGAGTCTATGAGTCTATGAGTCTATGAGTCTATGAGCCTATGAGTCTATGAGTCTATGAGTCTATGAGTCTATGAGTCTATGTGTCTATGAGTCTATGAGTCTATGAATCTATGAGTCTATGAGTCTATGAGTCTATGAGTCTATGAGTCTATGAGTCTATGAGTCTATGAGTCTATGAGTCTATGAGTCTATGAGTCTATGAGTCTATGAGTCTACGAGTCAATGAGTCAATGAGTCTATGAGTCTATTTGGTGAAGGGTTACTGGTTGTGGGATTTGGTTGGGAGGGGGGAACTGACAAAAATTGTGGGTGGTTGGTTGGTGGGTGTAGATGTTGTGGGTGGTTGGAGGAGATGGGGGATTTGGTTTGAGAGGGGGGAAAAAATTGTCGAAAATGTTTAGTGGTTGGTTGGCGTTTGGTGTTGAGGGTAGGTGGGGAGGGGTGGCGATTTGGGGAAACTACATGTTTTAACTCCATATTTTCTTTAATGGGTTTCATTAATTATGATTTATTCTAGTATTTACTTGAATGGTTCACATCTGCCAGGCGTCCCGTGATGGCAAACTTTTGTTTGTTTGTTTTTTTAAATTTTATTTGGAGCTTACCTATAAATAGCTGAGGAACTTTTGTCACTTTGATTATTGGTCAGAGTTGTTTTGTCGAGAGGATCTTTTTCTGAGGCTAAGGAACCCTTTAAATTCTGAAATAGATGCACTTTCATTTGTTTTCCGTAAAACCCCAGAGAATAATATGTTTTCATTAATTAAGGTACCCTATGTCCTTTTCTGTACCTACTCTAAGCAATGTGTGTAAAGAATTTCATGATAATCGGTATAGTAGTTTAGATGTGAAAGCCTTATAAAGAAACAAACAAACCAACATTCATATAATGCTATGTTAGTTATAATTGCAATGTGAGACCCCTAGCGGCAATTTTAAAATTAAAATAAAGTTAAAGTATGAAAAGGACCCTACACACAACTTAAACGGGTAAGTATTGTATATTCACATTTTATTTGTTTCCCCCAAAACCACACAAGTTTTGCAAAACATATCGGTTTTCTTAGATACATTTCAAATATAATTTTTCCAAATTTACTTACCAGATCTTCCAACGGATATTGTCTGCACTGATGAGGTTGCCACTGATTTCTCTGTCGGCATCGCCGGAGGCAGCGGCAGAGGCCCCACTGTCGACGTTGTTGTTAAATCGCAACATTCTCGTTCGGGGAATTCACTACACCGTATAAAATGTGCGCCAAACAGTGCAACCCATATAAGGCAGCATGTTAATATTTTTTGATTTTTTATTTTAAACCGGGTCATTGTTGCATTTATATACTTATTTTTAGATTTTCTTTAATTTTTTTTATTTTTTTGAAATATTTACAAGTAAATAAAGCTTTTTCCTTCAAATTAACTTGCAGTTGCAGCAGTCAAAAAATTCATAGCCTGAAATTGGAATTGCCCATGACAGAAAACCACTTAAACAAACTGGTTCACTTTTGTGTGGAAGGAAAAAAATCGCTTGCGGTCGTCCTTGGTCTGGACGTTGGATGTTTGGTTGTTGGAATGTGGTTGAATGAAGAAAAATATGGGTTAAAAAAAAATAATGGAACACAAAGAAAAAAAATTATGTTTGGAAGTAAGTTTGCAATCATGCAAAGCATCTATCAAGTTTTTTTAAATATTTATATATTTTTTTAAAAATTGTTTTCCTTTGATTTGATTGCATTTTTGAAAAAAAAAAAAATGAAAACTTATAGTTATGTGGGAGTTTATTTCAGACGATTTATGAGAACGCATCCATTTTGATGCTCGAGAATAAAATCGACCAACTAGCAGGACCAAACACACACACACACACACCCGTTCTCTTCACTTGCCCTCGAGATAGAAAACTTTCTGTTTCAGCTTACTCTTGACTTTCTCTTGGACTTGGTATTTTATCGTTCCGTCAAAATAATGGAAGAAAAAAAAATGTTCATAGCAGTAAACTTTAAATTGAATTTATTCCTTTCAAATAACTTTGCCATTCATGGATGCATATTTTTACCTGAGTGTTTTTTTTCTTACTATTTTTTTTTTTTTATAATTTAGTAAGCATATTTCTTTACTATAAATTTCACAATCATAAGAGATAACATAATATTAAATGAATATAAAAATGAAAGAAGACACAGAGAACAGGAGAACAATATGGTTAATAGGACAAGGTTGCATTAGGGTTCAGGGACTTGCTGATATTCTTCAAAATGGATTTATTCAAAAATATATTGAATTTCTAAAATGAATTTTTTAAAGATGTACATGTACACATTTTGAAATTTTCGTCTTTCTTTGAAATCAATCTAGAACCTGAGTATGCAGTTGATCAGGAGTTGAACAATTTTACTCTTTGAACTTGACTTTTCCCCTCTCATTTAAAGTAGTATCCCAGAACTTCGATACCTAATATTTTCAGGGTTGACCTTATATGTTTCCCAGAAACACAGTTTGTCAAAGAAACTATACTTCAAATTTCAATTTTTCTTTTTTTGTATCCTTCTGGAAGCAAGTTAGCTAAACATTACTGGCTGAGCACAATGGTGTAGCTGCAGCAGTAGTACGTAGCACTGTCAAAATTAAATTTACGCAAATCGTAGTGCACGGCTACAATGTGAAGTAGCAGCTGCAGCACAGACAGTAGCTGAAGTACGCGCTGCGCTGCAAAACAACAACAAACAAAATGGCAGACATGATTTTTGTTCGAGCTCAGTGCTTAGCAGTGTATTCCTGATTACTGCTTAGTGGGCTAATTTTTTTGACATTGCTACGTAATACTGCTGCAGCTACACCAATGTGTTGTATTTCAAAAAATCTTGCAGCAAAAAAAATCACGAAACACGGATTACAGATTTGATAATAAGGATGGCCTTTTTTTAAATTGTGCGCGCTAATACCTTTAGTTAGTATGAATAACACAGTGTGAGTGACGAGCGAATAGTAAAGTTGTATAGAAGACAATAGGAGATTCCGATGCACATAGATTTTGAATCGTCTGTATATCAGAATGAAAGGGAAAAATTGAGCCATGTAAAGCATACCACATTCTTGTAGTGCGGCTAAAAAGGAGTTCCAATACTTAACAGTACCTACGTCCAAAGATAGACTCGAGGGTAGATTGATGGGCATTCCTAGCGATGCAAGTGAAAAGGGGAAATTGTTTACGGGGAGAAATGCAAGTGGTTATTTTGCTGGAGCACTATTAATAGAAGTAGCGATAAAACAAGGCTTGACAGTAAACATTACGGTGATGTTCGAGTGAAACAAATGTTTCGGTAGTGGTTCTTTCACCTATCAGTTTCAAGGCTCTTCTTTGGATAGTATCCAAGAGGTGCAAGTGAGTGACAGAAGCACCTGCCCAGATTGAGATTATCATACTTTAACGTTGTAATTTTAAATCCGAAGAACAGGGTTGTAAATCTGGAAACAAATATGAAACTACTGAGCGTACTTACATATACCAGCACTACAATTCAGTGGATTTAATGACTTGGACAAGAAATCATTGATAAAAATGAGAAAAAAATCGTACACAAGACGAAGACTTTTGGGCCTCCATTCAAAATCTAATTTTTTAAAATTCAAGTTATGTCTTGTTTTGTTCAAATCTTAAAATTGAATGTCACTAACCATATTGTTATTGCCTTGGCTATAAAAAGTATGAAATGTTGGAGTACAGGAAAAATCGAGAAAAGCGGGTACGCAAATTCCGTCCAACTATCTGTCTGTCTGAACGGATGGGGCGATTTGCTTTAAATTTGGTATTTAGGATTTATTTGGCCGTCCCTCAGAACGTATTTTTAATTTTTGCTCTAGGCAAACAAATAACGGCACCTGCCATACAATCGTAAAAAAGAAAATTGGCTTTCTCGAAAACGGCTCCTACGATTTTGACTAAACTTTCAGAATGCTATGTACAATCTATCTTTTGATTGAAAAACATACATAACATATACATCCAATTTCAAAACAAATTTGGATTCAAGAAGTCATTTTTAACCCTATTGTTACACAATTTCAAAATTCTGAAAAACTTTTTTTTTTTTGATTTTTGATAATTTAAAATAATTTTAAAAAAATTTGGTTTTCGATTCATTTTGAAAACGGGTGAATTGAATTTTTTTAAATTATTTTCCCAGATAAAAACTGCAGATTAAATTTTTTTTTAAGTTTTTGGTTTTCAAAAATGGTTTTTTTCAAAAATTTTTAAAATTTTTGTTTTCTGATAAAAACTTTAAACTGCTAGATGTTGGCATTCACAAAAAAATTGGCTTATGTTTTTCAAACGTTTTTTTAAAAAAAAAAAAACCGTTTTTTGAAAAAAACTGGTCGAAAGATTTTGAAAAAAATGTCCTCAAAATTCAAAAAAGGCAAAATAAATCTGATGGCTTACTTCATTTTCTCCAAAAATCTTTGTAACTACTGATTATTAAGTGAGTAATAAAATTTGATATGATTTGTTCAATGCTTTTTTTCCGAAAATCTCAAGCCCCCAAGACCACAACACATTAGAGCACATTTAATGTGCTATTAAAGTGTACGACTAATTTAGTCGTACAATTTAATTTTTCTTTCTTTTCGGAACCTAATTTCTCAGTTGGTTTTGCAATTGATTAATGAATTAGTTTTGAGAAGCAAACGCTGTAGGTACAGAGCGCTCATAATTCTGGGACTTTATTGTGCTGCAAATTTATATTGAACCTCTCCCAGTCCGACAGAAAGGACCTTTCAGTATTCGAGAAGCAGACAAAACTATGTTCCATATTCTGTACGTTATGTCCAGCAAAATAAGCTTAGTTAGACAGAACCGAATCCATAAGATAAGAAGAGTTTGACTTGTTGATCAAATGGGCATCAAGGCTCCAGCTTGAAAAGTCTTCACCAATTTATACCAGAAGGGTGTCAGAAGCCAAGGTTGACCTCATTTTGAATGGAGCGACCATGAAAAGGGAGATCTACAAATCCTTGTAGGCAGTGCAAAATCGGAGATAGCGGGCTACATATCGAGTCAGTTAAAGGGGTATATTTAGAAAGGCTCAGGAGCATCACGCTTTGTAGGGCCGTCGAAAGTTTTGGTCATAAACTTTAACTTAGTTCAACTTCTGTCACATTAACTAAGCAAACACGCGATCATGTATTATCTTAATGGACTCCATAATTTGAATATCTCAAGTCATAATAACAGTCCAATCTTTATTTTTTTTTTTTTTTTTGAGCCCAATACCTTTCCTTTTCCAACCAATTCAGACCAAAACCTCAGACGTCTTAGTTATGTAGCACAAAATAAAAAAAAATATTAATATATACCGTCTAGTCGTAGTCATGCTTTTCAAAATGAACTTTATGCCATTATGAACTTCTTCGGGTTCTCGAAAACTGTTGTGTTGTTCTAAATTAAATGGAAATTTAATTAAAAAGAACAAAACAACTGGAAAAGTAAAGCAAAGTTTTTTCTTGTGTGGGTTTGTGTGTGTGTGTTAGAAAGTTTAACATCATAATAAAAAATCAAGTGATGTAGTACCGACTCCGACCTATATGCCCATGTAAACTCTTAAAGAGAAGCGTTACTGTGAAATAGTTAACTTAGAAAAAAAGGAAGTGTTGGATGAAATTTCTCACTCAGCAATTCAGGACAGGAACAAAAAGTCTAAAATAGTTTTTTTATTTCATACTTCAAGCTTGGAGCTTGGAGCAATGAGAAGTAAGTATTCAGCACCATCAACCAAGTGAAGTTAAAATTAACAAACTGTTGGGCAACACACAGACGAACAAGTTAATCCTGTGTGTCTATGTCTATGAAGTTTTGGCATGTCAGTACAGTTAGGTGTACCTTACAAAGTCTAGGAACTTCCTTGGTTGTTTGAGTGGACGATACCTTACAGGTGAGTTCACAACATTGCTTTGGTTTTTGGTTTTTTGCTTTGAAGGTGTGTTTTCAAATGTTTTTGGTTATGACTTTCGCTCAGAAGGACCAAATCCAATCACACAGCTGTTTGTCCTATCTATGTATATAGGAAAAGAACAAAAGTGTAAGAAGGATAACTCTTCAGATTGTTGCCTTCGAGACAGTTGTTTCCTTTAAACAAGTTTCTCAGATACCATTCGTCAGCAACATGGTTGACTTGATGTCAGTAATTCTTCATGTTAGGAAAGTCTACTTCATGATAGCTCCTAAAAAAAAGAACTGTCTAGAACCAAATTAGTATAGAACTTTTATTTCTTTGGCAAGGTTTGTTTCTGATTTCACAGAAGCTTCAAAAATGCATAAAAGAATTCCGATAATGAAATTAACTCTTTAAAAATATTCAAAATACGGTTTTATTATGACAAGCCGCAAAATCGCACCCGGAATTTGTTGGAACTATAGTGTTCGTCAGACACCAGGGCAAAGATAAACAAGAAAGGAGATGTGTGTTCGGGTCTCCTCGAACCAGCCCGGGCTCTGAATAAACTTCTGAATGTTTTTTTTTTTTTTTTTTTTGCCCAATGCGTGAAAAAGTATTCTCCAAGGGTATAGCTTTCTCGTGACGGCTTAGCTAAAGAAGTCAAAATTAAAGTCAAACAAGACCTCTTCTCTTAATCTTGGTATCCCCTGCGAACATGTATGTAGGTACTTATGACCATTTTGCTCATAAAATGTCCCCATAACGTTGGGAACCGTTGGGACTGCAACCAGAAGGAGTAGTTGAGATGTTCTAGTCGAAAATGGATGTTCTCTGTTTTTTTTGTCAGCCATTTTGTTTTGTGTTTTGGTTGAACTCGACATCCTGTGGACGGAAAAGGCCTCTTCAATGAACTTGAGCATTGCCAAAGTCGTAATGCACTTTTAGCGGCTATCCCTTTAGGTCAAAGACTGCGGTTCGAATAGTTCTGACTTCACTTGAAATTAAGTCATGGTTCTGAGTTTTGACATTTTCTCTAGTGCTGTAATCTTTAGTTGAAGTTAAGTGGTTATTTAAGCCTTCTAGTCAAGGTTCCAGGTTTTCTCGAACTGGGCCAGCTAAGTACATAAGGATAGTACTTCACCAGTAAATTTCATTGATTTCGAAAGCTGTCTTCTCTATAAGTGTGGTTTCTCTAATAAATGGCTTGAAGACGTGATAACAATTCCACACTTTGGCAGATTTTCGACTTGAAGCCTCTTGAGATCAACGTCATGAATTTTCTTTTTGCAAACATAGTTTCAACAGATATCGATAGACGTCTACAGCCCTCTTCTTAACATCATAAAAGTTCAAGTAATGTTTTCCCCAACAACATCGGGGAAAAGGATAAGCTGATATAAAGAATTTTAACTCAACTAGAATGTTGGCAGTTGAAAAATCAGTGCTGGTTTGAGGAATAGAACGCCATCAAGTATTCTCCAGCTTTCGCGGCTACCAACTGCTTAACTGTGGGCATGGGCATGTTACCTCCCACGGGTTAATCCGTACTTCTGATCACTCAGTATTTTGCCCCAACAACTGAGGGATTGAGCAACTTAATCAACCTAGAAAGGGACACAATGCGCCGTGTTAAGGAGATTCAGGTATATTTGAGGAAGAATTTAGCCCTGATCTCTCAGATGCAGGTAAGAGAGCAAACAATTAGAAACCCAAAAGGTAGTAACAGGGCGTAAGTTGTGGCTTAGTAAGGTTGCGGATCCGTTTCTTGGTTTCGTGAAAAGCTGGGGATTGAATAACTTGGTCCATCTTTACTAGGAAACAACTGGATGACTATGTTGTATTTGTGTATACAGGTGTAGGTATTGATTCGGCCCTTGACTTCCACCTTGGGAACGGGTTTTTGGTGCCAATATATGAGCCTTGCAGACATCTTGTATTGATATGCTCATCTGAAAGTTATAGCACCTTGGTGCCAAGGTAGAAAGGCCCTCTGTTATGGAGAGGTTACTCGTGTCTTACGACACTTGACTTCTTCAGATCGGACTATCTATATGAGCTAGGCCCCCTTGTGGGAAACGAATGTCGTTCAAAGGCATGCAAGAGGTTAGACAACAAGTGTTGTGGACACGCCTCAACGTGTTCCATGAACTTCGGGGCCCTAGTAGCTCTTATCTGATATACGAGTCGGCTCACCGTGTGATAAGCCTCAATTGATAAGTGCGAACGTTAAAGTCTATTTTCATCCGTCGCAAGGTTTTTCGTTTCTTATTTTCTCTGTTGATTTTCATGTTATTCTAAGTCTTGAAGCCCCCCGTTTGGCTTTGTGATTCACCATTTAATGCAATACTGCCAATCGTCTTCTTCAGTTTGTGAACAATCCATATCAATTTTCTCTTCTTTAAACCGATGTCGAACAACACAAATCTTGATGGAGCAGCTGCCTCTAATTTTTCCGCAATATAGTGTTTGAAACTTTTTCGTATTCGAATAAACTCAACTGGGTTTTTCAGACAAGGCATTGAATATCTACCGGAAGCAGCTGGAGCTTCACCCAGGTTTCCAAATCTTTATCTTAACCTATCTTCGCCAGTCTTTTGAAATTCGGAGTTGCTGTAAGAGCCAAAAATTTAGTCACCATGACAACAACCCAAGCTTTTCAGGCCGAGGCCTTTGACGTACACTCTCAACCATTCCTAGTGTTCGTTGATATTCTGCAGGAATGGAATTGACCTAGAATATACCGCCGAATCAGAACGGCTAACAGAGGAGCACTTTTCATGACATGATTTACTCTTGGAAGATTTGTCACTTCCTCGCAAGAGGCAGTATCCCGGAAAGAACTAAGGTGGAGTCAGGCAGTATCCCGAAAAGAACTAAGGTGGAGTCAGGGATCGAAACCAGAACCTTTGGCGTGCCAGTCCGACACACTAAGCACTACGCGACGGGGTACAACGTCTATTATTACTTAAAGTGGCATCTAGGGAAATGAACGCAGTGAAGAAAGGGTATATATGGCAGAGAAGAGTCCTCAGAAATAGTGGTAAACATTTTTTGAGAACTGTGTGGTTCAGTCTCTAATTTTCCTAACTTCAATGCACTTTAATGGAGAACACTTCAGCTAACTGGTAAAATAGTTTTGACTATCCAAGTTCCCTCTTCCCTGATTTTCGAGGAACACATCAAACTGCATCCGAAATAATTAAGTTCCAAAAGAATTTCACTATCCAATGGGATGGCAAACTTTAAGCGTGTTTCCTTTTTGTAAGCACAAAAAAAAAAACTACATTTGATTTGATGGTTCAAAAGATACATCCAAACATTACTTCCAAAGCCATTTTAGATCATTATGCTTCAGCGATGTAATATTTCAGTAAAAAAAAAAAAAAAAAAACATAAATGCTAAAGGAAGATGTCCCAACTTCCCATATTTACTGTAAAGAAAAATTCAAATTGTCAAATATGTTACTCTTTAAGTAGGAAATTCCCTAACGAACCATGCACAATGTCTATGTTCCTTCTCTCGAAAAAGTTAAACTTCTTAATTTTCCAAAGCAAACCCCATTACCTTTAGACATATGAATAAGAGTGTGTATACATCAACGAATGTGTGTGTGTCTATGTAGCAAAGTATGCTCATACGGTTATATTTATGCAATCCTTTTTCATATTACATGCTAAATTTCCTGATTACACTTGCTTTTCCCTCGAAGGTACGCTATTTGCATTCTAGAACTATTGCTTGGGAAAAAGAAGAAAAAGCAAAAAAAAAAAAAATAGAAAAGAAGGAAATAGAAGTTAAAGGACGAAAAAAAGGAACAGCAGCCAGCTCTAGCTATATCTCCACGGAAAACGAATCGAACCGAAAGGATGCAAATATGCACAAAGTCACAAGCAAAAGAAGCATACTTTCCACATTTATACACACACATACACAAATACAAAAAGAGGCGGAAAATGGGAGTTCAAAAATATATATATAAATGAACCTATCTAGATATAGTATATTTATAAAATGAAGCGCAAAAAACTACACGAGAAAAAAAAATAACGAAATGTTTGCAGTTCTCGCGTTCCCGTTCATCGTGCTGTAAAAGTGACGAGCTAGAAACTGCAAATACAAACGAAAAGTAAGTGAAGAAAGTGGGATAAGAAAATATTTTCCTTACTTCTTTCCTTTGTTGACTGTCAACACAATATTATGAAGATATGCAATTGGGAAGGATGATGAAGAATATTACCAAATCCCAGTTACACCAAGAAATGATGAAGAGAAAAACACTTCTTTATATACGCATATTTGGAACATTTTTAAGCTTTCAATTTAATGCGGATTGAAATTTGGAGTTTGGTGTCTATTCAGGCAATAAAATTCGAAGGATATGATGATAATTAAAAAACCGCTTCCGACAAAAGCTTCCAACAAGTTTTTTCCACTAGCTTCACATGTTTCTTATTTGAAGGAATCGGCACTAAAAAGTTGGAAGTGGAGAAAGAGCAACTTAGGCCTAACTCTGGAATCATTTTTTCACGAAATGCAATCTGCCAGCAGATGTGCACTTCTTCATGGCACGATTTATTGGAGGATTTTTCAACTACTTGCAATATGTAGGAATCTAAGAAAACATCGTTAGAAACTCGACTGAACGTATAGTAATATAACATGTTTAAATCTTTTACTACAACAGTTAACCATAGTCCGAAGTTTTAAAGAAGGATTCCTACTCTGCTTTGGGTAATAGTCCACAGTGAAATTTGAAAAAATGATCAAATGAGCTGCTGTAGAAATCTAAATGGGTACAACTTTTTACTCGACAAATAACATCATTGCAGGAATCAAGCGCAGAATAACTGTCACTAATGGCTGTTTCCTTGGGCTTAGTTGCGATTTGAAAACCTTGTCGAAAAGAACCAAAATTGTAGAAACTCGTATTAAACTTTTAGAATGGCTGGGCCATTATGATATAGGGTTCTCCAATAAGAGGCGTTATTTTTCCACTTTTGAAGCTGTATTTTTTTTCATTTTTAACAAGTAGAAACTACGCCATTAATAAAAATGGAACGATATATACGCTTCAACAACGCATTAAAATTCTTAAAATTCAGAAATAACACCTCTTATTGGTAAGCCCGTTATAATGGATATCGATGACTAAGAGAAGGTATAAAAGTCTTGAAGGAAGTAATGTTGTACTTGAGATAGCCAGTAGAAATAAAATTCACGACTGGGTCGCACGTACTTGCTCTGTGGGTGAAATAGCAATAATAAGAAATTTTTCGAGCAACAATAACTACTCTTTGTTTAATAAAATAAGCAAAGAAGTTAAAATTCTTTGTTCAAGAACTGTTTTTACCCCGTATTTTGAGCATATTGAAATACTACATATTATTAGAAATGCTAATTTTGAAATCCTCCCAAAATAATACAAACAAAGTAAATCAAAATTGTCGTTTTTGAAAAATTTGGTAAAAATTTAAAAAAATTGGAAAAAAAAGTGGAAAACCCGATATACATAGTTACGGGAGCTACCGTTAAAAAACTTTTAATATTTAAAAAGTAAATGCCATCTTTTGGAAGCGTTGAAAGATATATATATTACTAAGTGGGTCTAAAAACCATGGTTTATGTCAATGACAATTTAATAAAACCGTTAAAAGCGATTTCCGTTATTATCATTTGTAGCCAAAAACTTTAGATGCCTTCTATGTATGTTACGTACAATGTAAAATCGTTGTAGCCTTTTTTGAGTAAATTAGAAAAAACGAAAAATGTTGGCTAAAACCTAGTCGTTCGTAATACCTATTGTAAGAGTATCCCAATATAAATGAAACAATGTGTTTTCTTTGAGCGCCAAATAAAAAGTGATCTTTATTAAACGAACTGAACATAATCAAAATTAAAGGAACAGTAGTTTGTAGTTCGATGTCATACGATATAACGTATAACGTTACTTATAATGAAATCAATAGCTTACAGGGTGTTTTTTAATAGAATTGTTGTTAAGCACATTTAAAAAATAAACAAAATAAAAAGTGGCCGTCTTACAATATGGAAGCCACCATTTAAAAAAGGGTAACTGTTAAAATTGAAATGCCATCCTATAAAAAACTATGAGAAACTTTACCAAACAAAGTTTGGTTGAAAAAAGCCGTTTTAACCTGATTTTTGTTATGACCATTTAAGCCAAAATCAATAAAACGCAATCTTATCAAAAACTCAATAGGTTTGTCAAAAATGTTGAGTTTAAAAACCGTTTTCAAGGAAATTCATAATTTAAAAAATACCGTTACTTAAAATTGAAAGGTACCAATTTGAGCCGTGCTAAAACAAAGTAAAAAAAACTTCGACAACAGTTTGTGTTTTAAACTGCTATACATGAATTTTGAAAAAAACATCCGTCCATCTGTTTACCCTGTATTATGGCGTGAAAAAGCGCACAGACGGCACTGACAGACCGACGGACTATATGGAGAAAACCAATTTTGTTGGCCTCTCTACCATCGTTATGTCATGTTAGATTAAAATTAAAACCTTAATTTTTTTCTGCACGAAACCAATACTTCCCTTGTAGAGCAAGTACAAAACTACAGAGCTTACTGATTTTAAATATCTTTTTTTACTGTAACTTGTTAGGCAACAAAAAAAGGTATTGCTGCTAGCCGTGACTGCTCAAAGAGCAACTTTAACATTTTCTTGTATCCAAATCGCATCAAATAGAACTTGTGGTTCCAACGAGTCTTCCATGTCACTTCGACCTCATGTTAGGATGCAAATCTTAAAAAAAAAAACTTTTTCATGGTAATGCCGGCTGGACTCTTCTTTAGCTTGTTTTATTTTTTAATATGTGTATTAGGTTATCCCAGGTTTTGAATACTGACTTGATTTATAGTGAAATTTCAAAAATGTTTGTTGAATGCGCTTAAATCTGAGCTGTCTCACTGTTGGTTAATTGTCCATCTTCAGTGTTCTTATAACTCTCCATTGTAGAAGCGTATGGTTTAAGTCAGAAAACTTAAAAATAATGTTTAGTCCCCTTGTATTTTATGTTTGTCTATTAGTTTCCTATTAAGTAGACCTAGTTTTTAGACCCAGTATTTGGTCTAAGTGTATGTCAGTCCTTGCCTGAATAGCCACCTTAACTTAGCCTAAGTTGCAAAAAAATATTTTCGTTATGCAAGTTAATGTCTGATTTTGGGAGTAAGTTTGTGTTGTTAAAAGAGTGGCAGCACTGTTTTTAGTGACATTGAATTCTCAAGTATTGAAGTGGAGGCGGCAAGAAGAGTTCTCAGGTGCAGAGCATCATCATCGTAGGCCTGGATGAAACATAACGATGATGGACAAATATAATTTTGAAGTAGCCAAGCAAATTGTCTATTGAGTTAAAAAAAAATTGAGTTGCACTAAAATAATATTAGTAAAGAGATCAGTCAAAGAATCACTATCTTGCAAATCGTTGTTTCTTCGTGCTTGGAAGGCATGTTAGTATAGAAAATTACCAAGGAGATACTTTTTAAGATCATCCCAGTGCTGCTGTTTGTAACAGAAGCGTTGACCCTGGCACAATCGGATGAATAATGGCTGTGGTGTTTTGAAAAAAACATTCTTCTTGTATGTAGGTATTATATTAATGAAGTATTGAGGATAAGATTCAATGATATAAGCCGTACGGGCTATACCCTGATACATAGACATGATCAAAAAGCAGAAAATATAGCTGCAGCATGTGGAGCGTTTGAAAAAAAAAATGTACCAGTCCATCGAGTCTTCAATTCCAACCCTAAGGGCCAACGCAGTACTGAAAGACCACACCTAAGTTGGAGCGAACATTTAAGGGACTACCTTACCCAACTTGGCGTGAGTAATTAGGAGGCTAGGTTATGTTGGGAGTAACCTGTGTAGGTACCTTATTGTTGTGAACTCAACCAAATTTACAATTTTACATTAACACTTGTAAGACCGCATCCTTTTTTTAATATGATGAAAAACTTTATGGTGAATATTGAATAGGAACAGAATCAATAGTCAAAGCAATCTCAAACGATTTGTCTCACTGTTTGCATTGTCTCACTGTTGGGAATTCACCTCAGCACTAATGACTCATATCAAAATCGAATGTTGAATAAAAACTGCTCATTTGAAAACAATCGGTTGAACTCTATTTTCAAAAACTATTGAGTTCAAAAACCCCCTCAAGCCTATCTCAGGCAGAAGGCGACAAAAAAAGAACGAAGCTATAAACTACGAAACAAATACTCAAACATCATGAAAGTGTTTTCGCCTTTTCAATTTTAAATTCGGTCTGAGACCAAATTCTAAAGAATATTGAAAGTCATCGTTTGCAAAACATGAACAAAATACAAGCCAAAAACGAAAGAAAAAAAATACTTAAAAAATTGAGTTATACAATTAACATACACAAGCACTTAAGTAAAACATAAATTCTTCCAATGTTGTTTTCAAAGTCAATTTTAGTTGCAATAACATTTTAAAATTAATTTTCCAACGACGAATCGACATGAAAATATACCCTACAACAACCCTTAAAAGAAACACCCAACAACACCAAAGGATGGCTTTATGTAGGTTTAGATATTATATTTTCGTGTATGCTTCTTCACCCGGCTTTTAGCTTCATCATAAGACTAAAAAATTGATACCATCCATAAAATAAAAAATAAGTACACATAAGTACTCACTTGAGATACAATAAAAATGCTATTACACCATGTAACCCTCCTTCTTCATCTTTTTCTTCGTCTTGCAACAGCAACAACAACAACAAAACAAACGAAAAAAGGAGCAAATTGTATGGCCATGGATATATAGAAGGAAAGGTAGTTATCCATACCACGGTGTCGTTTGTTTTGACAGACAGACACACAGATAATAAAACCGAAGTAAATTAAACTCTTAGTATAAAAAAAAGAAGAACAAGAAGAAGATACATCCTTAAATCCAACCAGATCAGGGAGAGTTGGTACGAGAAGTATAAATGGGTCGGGTGGGTGGTATGTATAATGTATAGTATGCTGCAAACGTCTTTTGACGGCATAACGTTGACAATTTAAATCACCCGTTCCAAGCACATTTTTTGAGTCCTTCAGTAGGATATACAAACATACATAGCTACTAGCGTGTAAGGATCAAGCAACATTCTCTGAAAGATAAAACCGCAAAATACAATTTTAAGATTTTTATTTCTTCTTTCTATCTCTTAATATGACAAATTCAATTTACTCATCCTGCTTACAGGATATGAAATGTACACAACCTTATCAATCAAACAGATTGCCCTAAACATACACACGGATACAAAGAGGTGTACACACATACAAACGTGAAAAGGAAAAAATCATATAAATCTATCAAAAATAATGGAAACCAAAAGTTCATCTTCACATTAAGGGTGGGTCTCCCATGTAAATGTAGGGTAGTGCGTGCATAAAACTTAATATATCTCCTACATTTGAAAAGATATTTTAATGAAATAAAATGTATTAATTAGTCAACAAATGTGAGCAGATATGCTTATCATCAAATAATTATTTATCATGATATTTATACTTTCAAAAGATTAAAACTTTAAATTTTTCGTAAAATTTAGACACAAATTATTATGTCCTCTTAATTTTCCCCTGTTAAGTAACTTTTTATTTTCTTTTGCTTCAGTTTCTTAATCAGAATAAATAAGTTCTATTTGTTATAGAAACCAAAGTTTTTTTTTTTTTATATATATATAATAAAATTGAGGTCAACCAAGGGGTCTTTTTTTTCTTTAGACAAGCGCAGTTTGTAAAATATTCAACCAAATCGACCAAGATAATTTTTTTTAATATCATTGAAACTAGATGTTATCATGAACATCGATAAATATTTACTTTTTTTTAATTTACCGGTCTAGGAAGACCCAAAACAAAAAATAGCATATTTTTCATATGGGACGCTTTGTAAACCGCTTATTTATTTCAATTTAGGTAAAAAAAAAAAATTATAAAAATATTTGTTTAATTTGGAAGCAAGCTATAGAAACATTTAATTTTTTTTTTTTTTTTTATGTGCTTAAAATAGCAATTTAATATGTTAACATACTCACTCGTTTTTGTAAGTAGGGAAAACTTTTATCGTTTTGTTATTATTTTTCTATTTTTTTTTGGAATTTTTTCTTTTTGTATCAATTTAAAGAAAAATTATATCATTTGAAGTCACTTTACTATCTTATTTTAAAAAAGTATCTTTTTTACCTTTTTTGAACAAAAATTTCACACTTATGAAAATGTAGTTCACGAAAATGTCACCACAATTAATGGCGTTAACATAGATTCTCTTTTATTGCAACCTCTTTGTAAGAGAGTATTTCTCATTTTTTCTTATTTGATTTTTTGTTGGTTTGATTTTGGTTTTTCCTTTTCTCTTATGAGGATTTGAAATTTGAATACCAACACAAAAGTCAGCTGTACCTGTTCTTATAAGATCATTGTTCCTTGCATTTTTGAATGATTCGGGCAATTTTGGTGACAAATCGATAGATGATTTTTAATTTGTGATTATAAAAAAATATTGGTGTTATTTTGTATGACTATAAAGAGTCTTGTGATTGTGACACATTAAAATTTTGATCAGTGCTGCTCATATTTAAAAAAAAACAAATAAACAATATACGCACATAGTTTTTCCAATCTGAGTGAAAAAAAAACATTTAAAAAGTTATGCCTCGTAAGGTGAAAAATGCATCCCAGATATTTGGGCTGAAAAAAAGGAAATATTTCTTTCAAAAAGTTAATAAAAGGTAACACTTTGCTTATATTATGAATAAATGTTTTTAGTTGTTGTGTTCAACTTTATTTTTGTGTACACCAATCGTGTGGTTAGGATAGGTAAGCGATGGGAAGGTATTTCGATGGTCGGTAGTAGTCCTCTTCAACGTATGTACCATGTACCTGTTGTAATATTTGTTTTTTTTTTTTCATTCTCGCTCCTTATATTCTTTTCAAAAAGTACAGCATCCATTATTGTAAAAGGTGGGTGATTGATATAATTAGATTTGTCATCACCCAACAGGTAGGTAGTACCTACCTGTTGGGTGATATGAAAAATATTTTTCTATGCATGTCTATGTACCTACTAGGTTCATAGACATGCATGGTAAAATATTTTTCTTATGCGCATTGACGGGATATGTTATGTAGTCGCAGTTGCGCATAGGAATGTGTGTGACCGCAATGTATCTGCAGTGCGTTTGGTACGTGCGGAGGGAATGGGTGTTCTGTGTGAGAATGAATGAATTAGTATCCGTAAATAGACCGGTATAAGCGGGTGCTGTACTCGTCGTCGTCCGCATAAGTAGGTATTCGAGTGATTTTCTAAATATCGTGTGCGAGGAGAGGTCCTTTGTCATATCGATAAATAGATATGTACTAAGGTCGGAGAAGCATTGGTCGTTGCGGTGGTACATACATATACATAGATATCAATACACATTGTGTGTTTTCTTATCGTATGTAGAAGAAGTAGGTTCGGTTATTTTTGAATAGCTTGGCAACAAAAAGTCATAGAGCCATACGGTTTTCAGTGTTGGATTTAAAATTAATGGGAGCATTGAATTCTACTTTATGACGAAAAATTTTGAAAAAAATTAGTTTTAAAATAATTTTTTTTAAATTTTTTTTTTAATTTTGAGTTTGAAAGTTAATATTTTGAAAACGGTTCACTAGAATAACTGCATTTAAAATAAAAATAAAAGAATAAGTTTTTGGCCTTTAAAAATATATATATAGGTATATAACATAGCGTTGTAGGAGTTAGCATTCTTTTTTAATAATTTTTTTACTTGCGATTTGTAGGTGCAATAAGGCAATTCATGCATTCGTAAAAAAAAAATTTTGGACATAACATAACGATGATAAAGAAGTCGAAAAAAGTGGGTCCGACAATTCTGCCTGTCTGTCTGTCTGTATCGGCACAGCCTAAACGGCTGGACCGATTCGATTCAAATTTGGTACATAGTATTATTATGATGTCCTACAGAATGAATACTTTTTGAACACTTTGAATATGTTATTTATTTGCATTTAAATTAAAGGAAATGCAAAAGAACTGAGATTCAACCTGTTGACGAATCGGGAGTGATTGCTGGCGAAGTGGAAGAGCCCGTGGCTGAATTTGTTGATGCATCCAGAGTTACTGCCGAAGAAACAGCAGCAGAGGCTGTAAATGAACAGGGAGACACAATCACTGTTTCGGAAAGTTTTTCTTCAACGTCAACAGCATTCAGAAATTTCGTTTTCGAAATTCCCATTGAGGTGGAAAATAGTAATGAAAACTGTTGTTTTGTTCCTGAGGGAAGACGAATTATTGACCTGCATCTATTTTTGAACAACCTAAAGCTAATTTCGAAACACGGCACAAAATTTGGATGTACTTTAAATAACTTAATTCTAATTCAAGAAATTCGGCAAGGTACCTATCCTTTGAAAATTATTTATAGAAAACAAATATTTGAAATTCATTTAAAATTTTAGGATTAAGCTCAAAATTATTGTTCAAGTGCAATATGTGCAATTTGCCTTTCCATATATACACCAGCAATGAGGCAGAAGAATGTGGAGAGGATACCAACTTTAAAATTAACAAGGAAATTGTCGTAGGAACAATGCTAGCAGGAAACGGTTATTCTCAATCCCAACGAGTCCTTGAAGCCATTAACGTTCCATTCATGTCTTCAAAACTATATCGAAAAATCGAGAACGAAACAAAAGAAGTATGGGTTGAATCCGCCGAGAGCCAAATGAAAGAGGCTATTGAAGAGGAAAAGATAATAGCTCTAGAAAATGGAAACGTTGATGCAGATGGCTATCCTCTAATTACTGTGGTAACTGACGGAGCTTGGTCCCATAGATCATATGGTTGCAATTATAAGTCATTATCGGGAATCGCAACTATTATTGGTCACAACACCAAGAAAGTTCTATATTATGGTGTGAAGAATAAGTATTGCCACATATGTAAACTGAATGAAAAGAAAGCAGAAAGTGATATACCTGAACATTCTTGCAACAAAAGCCACACAGGACCATCAACAAAAATGGAGTCAGACATCTTGGTTGATGGGTTTAAATTTTGTTTCAAAAAGTATGGAGTTGTATTTAATAAATTTATTGCTGATGGTGACAGCAACGTTTACAAAAAACTATTGGAAGCCAAGCCTTTTCCCAACCATACCATCCAAAAGATTGAGTGTGTCAACCACCTGTTCCGGAACCTCAGAAAAAAACTTTTGAATCTGACAAAAAATACTAAACACAACCTCTTAGGCCGAAAAATTGTATCCTCCGCTATAGCCAAAATAATAAAAGGAATCAAATGTGCGACTCAGCACCGCAAACAGGGCGAATATCAAGAGGAGGAAAAGCTAAGATTGTTACAAGCTGATATTTCAAATGTCCCTTACCACGTTTTTGGAAGCCATTCAAAATGTGCACAATATTTTTGCGACGGTGTCGATATCGAAGAGAAAAACAATATAAAAAAACTAGAAGCCGATGGAATCTTGGACAGTTTAAGGCTATACATATCTAGAATGGTTCAAAATGCAGGAAGTCTACTTTGTGGTTATGACTCAAATGTCTGTGAGCAATTTAATAGTGTTGTTTGCCAATATGTTGGTGGTAAAAGGATCAATTTTTCCCTGGGCCAATCTTACAGCAACAGATGTGCGTTAGCCGTAGTTCAGTTTAATTCAAAAAGAGCTTTTACGGAATTTGCTAAGACTAGTAATAAAAATACCAACACTCCAAGTCGAAAACTTTTAGTCCAATCAGAAACTAAATCTCGAAACGCATTGAGAAAAAGAAAACTTTTTCGCACGCTGAATAAACCAGCTCCAAGAAAACGAAAAAGAAATGCTCCTGCTGACAAAAATTATGGGGATGTTGAAGATTCTTATATTGCCGATTTATCACCCGAAGCCATTGAAATAAGAAAGAAAGAAATAGAAGAGCGAGTAAAACAAAACTTTAAATCAAGAATTGATATTGAAAAACAAACAAGAGACCAAGCAAATTGTAGACAATGGCATAATATAAGGAAGGAAATGGTAACTGCATCGAATTTCGGGAAAATTTGCAAAGTGAGAAACGTTTCCAGCTACCACAGCATTATAAAATCTTCTCTCTATGGAACATTTTCTTCTCCCAGTGTATTATGGGGTAAACAAAATGAAAAGAATGCAATTGAAAAACTTCAAGAGGAAGCAAATATTGAAGTTCAAAAATGTGGCTTCATAATTGATAATGAAATACATTTTCTTGGAGCAACACCAGATGGTATGGTTGGAGGAAATGCAATATGTGAGGTAAAGTGTCCCTTTTCTATAAAAGAAATGACAATAGAAGAAGCTGTCAGATTGAAAAAATTAACGTACCTCCAGAAAAAAGGCGATAAATGGGAGCTGAAAAAAACGGACAACTATTTTTATCAAGTTCAGGGACAGCTTCACATTACTAATCGACAGTTATGTTATTTTGGAGTGTGGACTTCCTGTGATTTTAAATGGCTCATAATTGAAAGAGACGAGGAGTTTTGGAAGAAGAAAATGATAGAAAAACTAGTTTTGTTTTACAAGAACCATTTACTTTTGGAGTTGTGTGACCCTCGAGTGCCAAGAGGACTGCCCGTATGGAATACAAAAGATTGTCTCAGACCTACTTAAAGATACGCGTACAAAAGCTTATTTGAATTTTTTGTTGTATGTATATGTATGTAGGTACATATACAGGTTTATTCGCGAGTGATGTGCAAAAAAGTTATAGCGTGTAGGTTGAATTGAAAAAAATAAACAAATTGTGAGGGAGCGGGGTCTATTCCCTTTCGTTTAGCCGGAAAGTGCAATTTTCCAAAAAAAAAAATTACTTAAATTGGAAAAAAAATTATCTAAATATAACGCTAACGCCTATAATGTCATGATTTACTTTTTTGTAAAGCTAAGTATTCCTTCTTTCATTGTATTTTTAAATAAAGTTATTTTAGTAAACAGTTTTTAAAAATGAATTCTCAAAATCAAATTTTTTTTTTTTTTAGTTTTCAAAGTACCTAGTTGTTTTTCAAAGTTTTATGTAATTAAGTACTATTTTGGTTATTAATATTCAATGCAATTACTAATCTCAAGTCAAACACTGAAAACCGTATGGCTCAAATAGGTACTTATTGTTGCAAAGTTATTGAAAAATAACCGAACCTACTTCTTCATAAAAACAATAAAATGTTGCCAAACGGCAGCCAAAATGATTAGTAAAAGCCAATTTCCTCGTGTTTTTATGAAGGACCATACGGTTTTCATTGTTTGACTAAAAATTTATAAGAGCATTGAATTTTTATAACAAAAATAGTACTTAATTACATAAAATTTTGAAAAAAATTAGTTTGAAATTTTCGTTTCATATTTCTTTTCAAAATTTTGAGTTTGAAAATTAATTTTTCAAAAACTATTCCCTTAAATTACTTTATTTAAAGACAAGATAAAAGAAGAGGTTTTAAGCTTTGTAAAAAAGTATAGCATAACATTGTAGGCTTTACCGTTGTTTTATAATAATTTTCCTTCCAATTTAAGTAATTTTTTTAGAAAATTGCCCTTCCCGGCTAAACGAAGGGGAATAGACCCCTCCCACACGATTTGTTTCTTGTCTTAACTCAACCTACACGCTCTACCAATTTTTCACATCACTGGCGAATCGACATGTTTAGGCGGCTGAAGGTTGAGTATGCAAAATATTCCCGGAAGCGCAATGGTTGAGAATATACCTATTTGTTAAAATAAGTAACTTTCAAAATCACATTTTATTTTTTATTTCAGGTTTTAGATAAGGAGCTTTGGGGGTTAAGAATGGAAAGTATTTTTAATCTCTTTATCTCCTGAGGTTATATTTAATAAAATCTGAAAGTTTAATAATTATTTGTTAATTTTTCAATATTGTTCCATTTTATAAATTCATTATGAAATGGATACAAATTAATAAATTAGCTGGTAAATATAACACTAGTTTTATTAAATGGACCCCAAGTCTACACATTTTTTCATCTTCCGATACTACTTACCTTGTCGTGGTGAAGATGCCTAGTATGCTCTCTTTTTTACTATAATGTTAACATATTAGAACAATTCTAGTAGTTGGCAATATAGTAAGATATTAAAAATCACTTGGAAAGCTTTGTTTTGTCAAATTTAAAAGAAACCAGGGGTGGAATCGGCTAAGGTGATTTGTGATAAGTGATAGTCACAACCAACAAATTTCGTCTGGCTAGATGATAGTCACATGTGACAATCACATTTTTGTGACTTTTTCTTGTGACACCTAAATAGCTGTCACAAGAAAAAGTCACAAAAATGTGATTATCACATGTGACAATCACCTTAGCCAGACGAAATTTGTTGATTGTGACTATCACTTATCACAAATCACCTTAGCCGATCCACCCCAGATGTATGTATTATTTAATAAGAATGGTTCACTGTTGATAGCTTCCTAAGTGATTTTTCTTGAAGAGCAGAAGCTAAAGAGTAGTTTAATATCTCCAAATCTAAATAATAGACGTTGTTGGCAATGTTTAAAGCACTTGCTAGGTACGTTTAACAGTTAAAAAATAAAAATAATTTCTTCAAATTTTAACAAGTAAAATATTTCCTTCATTTCTTTATATATAAAATTTGCTGCTCTGGCGAACTTCTTTCCGTAATTTAAGGTTTTTACGATTTTTCAAAATGTTCTGTCCAAATTTTAAAACTTTCCACGCCGTTGTGTGTTTACCTTCAATAAAAATCCAACAAAGACATCCACATGCAAATCGGATAATATTCAGCAGAGTAATCCGCGTACAAACACACCAATTAATTTTTATATATGTAGGTAGGTATATAGATACAACCTATTATAGCTAGGTAGGTACCTACCGAATTACATCTAAGAAGATACAAGTTCTAAGGCAGATTGTATGAATATTTGCAACTCAGAGTTGGGCGATTTTGCATGTTTATTAACATACCTTACCTACATATGTCTCCCTGATTCCAAACATCAAAAAATAATTTTGGGGCATATACATACATAGATACCTACCTACCTACTTATATGCATGACTTTTCTGTTTGATTATTTCCTTATTTATTTGAATCCAAACTCCAAAAAAATGTCGACAAAAGAAAACCATTGAATATTTTTTTTCTGAAAACAGAATGGAGTTAGGTATACCTATACCTAGGTATGTATAACTACGTAAAAAAAAAGTAACAATGTTTCAATAATTGCAAAACAAAGATAGGTAGGTTGGTTTGTGGGTATAGGTATACCTACTCAAGTTGTTCTTTTCAGTTTTCACGTGTTGTCTGAAATCTGACAACAACAAAAATCCAAAAGAAATCTCAAATTTCGCATATTATAAATGAACAAGTTACCTACCTAAATCTTTCAAGATCTTTACTTGTAAATTATAAAATTCACCCATTTGCAATAAACCCATAAGTAATTTTAAAACAGATCAAATACGTAGTTACCTATATTGACCTACCTACCTCACACTTTTGTTACATGCAACTTTCTAAAAAAAAAAACCATATCAATGTACCTATCTACATATACCTACATTTAATATAATCTAACGTTTACCTATTTCTGCATGTTTTTTTATGTGTCCTGAGTCCTGACCTTCATCAAGATTTCGATCGAGTCCCAAACGAGTTCACACTTTTTTTGTTACTGTTATGGCAGCAACAGCAAGTAAAATATGAAAAAAAAACAACAAAGCGAAAATAGAAAAAAATTACCCACATTTAGCTATTAGGTACAGTGTTTTGAAAACAAAATTGAAAAATATCCCTTCACCCTTCCATACGCACAGAGAATAAAACTTGTCATCCCATTACTAAATCAAAGCGAAAGGACAACAACGAAACCCACAGAAAGACACACACAAAATTATCCCCTACTAAAACGTCCAATGCCAATCACCATTCCATTGATCTTTTCCCTCTGCTTTCCTTTCCCCTACCTGCTCTTCTACTGTTGCTGCAGCCGACGCACCGCTTTGAGAATATTTATTGTGAGTTCACTGCGGACGATCACAAAATTATTTTGAAAAGAGAACAAGAGTAAATGAGTATACCAAAAACAATATAACGAAGAGAAAAGAATATCGCACTACCACATAGAACACAATTTACATGGCGTTTAAGTTCTGTTCTGAGGTAGACCCACCCTTAATGGAATTTCATATTTCTCTTCTCCTGGTTTTTTTTTTTTTATTATTGTCTGTATGTGTGTGCAGGACAATGTGGTAGTGGGTGTGGTGGCGGAGGTGGAGGCGGCTGGCGGAAGGAAGAAGTATCTTTCTAACAGGATGCAATTGACCCATAAATTGAATAAACTTTTACAAGTGCCTTTGCGGAGTCTAATTTTCATTTCATTTCATTTCTCTGATGTGAGCTCGAAGTCTGGATGGGTGCTCTCTAACTGACTGGCAAAAGGAACGTCATAGGTATGTAGGTAGCTCTAGATCTAGAGACATATCCTGAAGGAAACTGTCAAAAATAAAAAAATAAAAAATTCTTCTCTCTGCAGTTTTATGATGACGAGGACGACCAATGTCCTGATGATGACCAGACCTTGAGCAAACACTATACTATACCGCAGTGATTGAGCAAATACCTATTTATATCCTTTATGCTATCACTAGAACCTGAACCACTATACTCTCAATTTCGTCCTTTTTTAAGTGCTCGCTCTCATTTAATCATATAAAAGGCAAACATTGATATGAAAATTGAGAAATTGGATTGATGGCTTCAATTGAGAGTGTGTGTGCATTTTCTCGACATAACCTACATACCTACAATTATTATTGCAATTCTCTCTGACAAGGACCAACCACACCAACTAACTACCATGGAGCTGGAAAACTTAATAGTTCAACGAACAGGTCAAAATGCCACACAAAGTTCGTTCGTTTTGTCGGTGAGTGCCTGCCGGTATGATTCCAACAGATGTTCCCAGGGAAGAAGGGGTTGAAGATATTTTAATTGGTTCAATAGGTCTCCAGATTCATGCAATCCTGGAGAATAATATGTGTGTAATTGGAAACGTTCATTTCTGACATGTTTTCGAAACTCAAACTCACATTCCTTACCTTACTTTCCCTCAATAAAACGCATAACAATTTGTGAAGCTGTCCTTAGAGTGTAGGTATGGAGTATGTATCTCAAAATCAAAACTGATGATGCAACTGGATTTGAACTGTACAAAACTTTTGATACAGTCCAGTCCAGTCCAGAGAAGAGAGATTTAGAATTGAATTTGATCGAAGCAAATTTTCGATTTATTTACATTTTGACTGTGGCCAGAAATTTTTGAAAGGAATAACATAATAATTCTCTTACTATGTTGAATTGACCAAATGTATAATGGAGCATGAGGATCCTTGAAATATATTCTTGGAAGCATTTTGTAAATTACATAGAATATATAGGTCTAGACATTTTTTTTGTTAACTTTTGATAGATGGAATATTATAATGATATTGTGAAGGAATTTGTATTTATTTATTTCAAACTCAGATTGTCATAACTTTGATGGTATAGATTTTATGAAATTATATGGTAATTTAGCTTTGATTAAAAAGGAATTATTATCCTTGTTTGTTTATTTTGATTAAATTAAATTTGTTTCATTATGGAATTATATTTGAAATGGATTAAGGTACAAATTTTGTTTGAAAATGAAAGCTATTGATAAGATAGAAATAAAAAGTGTTTTTTTTAGACTTGTGGTTTTCAATCTGGCAATACTTTTTTCGGAGTTGATATTTTTGACAGCTGTCACTTGATTTATGCTCAGCTTGTTTCGCCATTTCAGAATGAATAGACTTACTCTTGAACAATGTTAACAAATTGTGCAAATTTATTACCAAAGTAATGGTTCGGTTCGCACCTCGCACGATGCATCTCGCTCTGCGTCCAATAGTCAGTCGGCATAATCGCCCAGGAATTTATTCTAGCCAGCCGCGGAGGCCATCTGCCCGAAATCATTTTTAAAACACAATGGAAACCCTTATGTTTATAATAAAACTAAATTCTTGACCATAACATTAAATTATAAGCGTTTTATTTCTTCTTGAAAACCACACGACTAAAAAAAACACCCTTTACAAAATACATGGTCATTCATTTTGTAGTTTCAAGTTGGGTGGCGCTGGCATTTGGCACCTGTCAAACTCAGCTGTCATCTACAGTGTCAAAATTCTAGTTAAAGAACATTTTCCTCGGCGATGGGGCACATTTCTCGCTCGGTGGGTATGCAAACAAACAGATTTGTCACGTATGGGGAGCTCAGGCTCAGAAACTACATATGGGCAAAGTGACTGTTTGGTGTGCTCTATGGTCGAAAGGCGCCATATTAGTCCGTATTTTTTTGAACATGAGCAGACAGTAGTTACAGTCAATTCGCAGCGGTCGATGTGGTCGAATGATAACCAATTTTTTTTTTTTGGCCGAATATTGAAGATCATGATTTGGACAATATTTTGTGCCAACAAGACAGGACAATAAGCCACACAACACGACCAATTATTGCTTTATTCCGTGAAAAGTCTCCTGATCGCGATTCAGGTTTTCGTGATGTCAATTGGCCACCAAGATCATGTCATTTGACGTTTGAGATACCACCGACATGAATTCACAATTCAACAACTATACATGCGGATGTCTTCTAGCGGATATTGACAAGAGCCCTTCAACAAAAACAGAGAGAAGAGGCAAAGAATTATCTACACAATTCCTAAAAGTAGACTCTGAAGCAGCTTCCGGTATTTTGCTCAAACTAGTAGGTACAAGCTGTTTGGGAGACGAAAATGTACCAAAGGAACTGCAAGTATATGGTGTAAGACTTCCAAATATAGGAAATCTCAAAAAACTGAAGTAACTAGTGGGGTATTACCGTTATGTCCGTTTTTCCGAAGTTAATGGCAACCATTGTTCTTCGAGGGGAGAAGGCCTCTAGAACCAAATCTACGCTCACCAGGTATCAACCGGATTTTCGTAGTGTTTGATCGTACGCCCACTTCAGCACCTAACAATTTCTCATAACACTGTCATCGCTAAGAACGAACATAAATATACCCTAGAGCCATACTTCGGATGAACTGCTTAGTATTGAGACTCAGACAGGCGGGTGGCAATGGTACAGTGGATGTAGTGCTTAGTTGCTTAGGAATTTTCGGAAGCACAGTTTACTTTGCTTAAGGCATGTTTAAAAAAGGACCTATTTATCTTGCAAGTTTGGAAAAGAAGGGAACGAAGTCTATTGAAATTAAATTATGCTTTTTTTTAAAGGTATAAAACTTTAAATTGTCAGCACTCTTGTTATTCACAATAATTTTGTCATCTACCTATTTTTAGTTTGATGTGCCATTTAATCAAGAATCGGCTGACGCCTGAACAACGCATACGAATTCGTTCAATGGGCTCGAAACGAGATTGCTGTTGATTCGATTTCCACAAGAAAATTTTGTTCAGCGATGAATGGCTAAATGGCAACGTAAATAAACCTCAAGCCATCCAGAAAAAAACAGCCAGCTGAGTGTCTTTATGACCTGGTGGAATCATGAATGCTTACTTCCTTAAAAACAATGCCAGCCAGAGGGTGACAATTAATGTGGACTGTTTCGTTCCTAAATTGAATCGCCTTGATGCGGGGCAGTTGTAACTTCAAAAAATCTGTGCAACACGTCACACAGCTCGTATTACTACAGATGATTTTTCGTGTAAGTTGGCCTCAAAGATCAGTGATTTGTAACCTAGACTATTTTCTATATGTTTGCTATGTGAGGTCTCTTCGGGACACCGATAAGCCAGAGACGATTGACGACTTGGAAAACAACATTCGCCGCATGATTGAAAACTGCAGCTTTGCTTATGAACCATAAAATCGATGAAGTGCAAAATGCGTTTCACGAACAGAACCATGTTTTAAGAAAAAAAATCTGCAAAATTTGCATGCATTGTTCAGGCGTCAGGCTATTCGTGATGAAATGAAAAACCAAATTAAAGACAAATAACATGGCCGATGGCAAAATGGCAGTCAATAAAAACAATGTTGCCACTTTTAAAAAAAAAACTTAACTTTGTACCTATCAGCGATGGAAGCTTAACATTACCAAGACTATGTTTCCAGTTCACTTCACATAAATCCTTATTTCCATCCCGTTCAACTCAAACTGTGATAGCAGTAGATGATTAACCTTTATCAATTGAACGCTTCCAACTTAACCATTTTAATCCAACCAACTACGGTAATCGAATTGTAGTTAGAACACATTTTGGATACAATATGGTGTTGTGTATAGGCATCCTTAGAGGCATCACAAATACCTCTACTCAACCGCACGTCAAACCAATACTAACCACTACAATAGCAAACTCTAGTACAAAATGTATTATATTCCATACACACACCACATAACTATCCCTATCAAAGTTTCCTAAATGTAATTCAATAGCAAAATAGGAGGTATGCATGAAAAATAGTTTGCAAAAGCGGAAGCTTATTTTGATGAGCCGTAATTTTTAATTATACGTCAAAACTTCTACCTTTAAATAAGGATATCGCATCCAATTCAATGGAAATGAAGGAGTTACAACAATATACAAAATGATGTGTGTGTTCTAGATACACACACGAGTAGAGCACGAGACACGACAATTTGTAATTGAGAGAGTAAAGCGGCGTAAATACACGTTGCACGTTCATATAAATACAAAACACAAATTGTGCCTCTCTACTATAACACTGCTCGTTGGTATGGTGGATGAAGCAAGGAACAAGGATACCTCCAAAACCTATACGTAAAAGGTTATTTTCCCTGACATGTTTGAGAAGAACGGTCGGGTCGATGGGAGAATGAAGGGTAATGATGTCGCGTAAACAAAGCCGTCTCGGTGTGATTTTACAGTGAATTGACTGGAAAAGTGCTCATTTTCAGGAATATACTATTTGCACATCCACATCCTGCCCTGCCTTATAGATAGGTACTCGGTCTGACTGTTTTTGCTTCTTCGGTGTTTGGTGGTAGAAGTTGGAACTTCTTTCATTCTCTTGCTCTGCAGCATCAGTCAAGCTTAAGGATAAACATTATTATTTGTGCGAGATTGTTGTCTTCCTTCTGTGTTTTATAAAATACACACTCCATCCAATACAAGAAGTGCCTTTCACTTATAAAAGTCTAGGACGAAAGTGAATCTTCCTACTTGAGAGAGGTGGGTTGAAATAAAAGAGGTTTTGTTCCTGAAGGCCCCAAGTCCCGATTTTGTACATCATAATTGGAAAAGACAGATTTTTATATTAAAGAAAGACAGCGTTGTAAATGTGCGAACTAAAGTATATATACCAACAACGAGTAGAAAAAAAAGGACTACATAGGTACCTATATACATATATCTACGAGCGACAAGGACTTCAGGAGATGAAGAAAAGAGGCAAGAATAAAGGATTTGATTTTGATGAAGAAACAATCCGCTTGGGAAAGAAAAACGACAACGACGACGAGGACTACAACGACGACGACGGCGACGCATCCTTCCCAACAACCGTGAATAAAAACTTGGAATAGAAGCATCTAGGTCGTGTTTTGGAATATAACCTACAATATTTACTTTTCCTATAAACCCACCTACCCCACCTATTATAGTAGATACATTCTCTGGACGGTTGGGTATTCAACATCAACATTTCCCGACAGGGTTTGTTTTCCTATACCTATATACTATGCGGCACCAAGCACACACCTACTCTACTCTACTTTAACCCGCCATGCCATACCCAACCCAGCATCCTTGATCCTAATTACATCAACAAACAGAAATGAATTTTTAATCAACTCCGTCAACGACGACGACTCTACAACGGCAACGGTGGAAAAGGAAGTGGAAGACAACACTTACTGGCTTTTTGAAGGTTACCCCCACAACACCACCGGAACGCTTTAAGCCTCAAGGTATCTATTTCAGAGCAGAGTGCGAAGCAAGCAATCAATGTGATGGAGTTTTCCTGCATTTTGTTCAAGATATAGTCTTTTATGGTGCTTGTGTTTGTGTGTGTATGTGTATTTAGAAGGATTTCAATTTATTCAAAGGATACACTATACGCAAACATAGATTTTCCCATCATGCCGCTCTCGGGCATTGTAGATAATTATTTTGTTACACACTCAAGAAATTGTTTTACAACACTCTCTTCTTCTGATTGAGTAAGTCCCAATCCCGATAGCAACAAAAACAAAAACAACAACAAGGACTTAAGTGAAGATGGAGTCGAAGCCGAAGTCAAAGTCGAAGGCAACTGATTGTTTGTGGTTGTGGTTGATGGTGAGCTTACATTACACTATGCGGAGGGTATAGTTTTTTTTTTTTTTATTATTTTTCATTCCGGGTAAAAGTCCCTCAGGAAGTTTGCGCACATTGACAATGCGAACATTAATTAGTGAATGTTAATTTAAGGGTGATTTCAGAAAAATTTAGATGGTTTTTATTTAAAAAGTAGAAAAGGTAGGACAGTATTTGACGTTGTTAAAACACGTGAGTGGTTAGAAATACAATCATTTTGATAGACGTTTTTAAACAACTAGCGATAGCGACCCGGCCCGGCTTGAACGGGTGCCTTCTGAACGAGTTTTACGATTAATTGGACACGCACTCTCTTCTAGGCCAGGACTAAGACGTTCTTCACGTGTCTCTATTCGTTTTCGTAATTTCATAGCCATTCGAGCTAAGATAAAATGTTGCATACCTTTAGGAACACAGTTTAATTTTCTCAGATTATTCTTCAGTGCATTTCTTCGGCTTTCAGAATTGTTTTTTGGGATAAAATATAAACCTTTCGGAAAAAATTAATTGAAACTAAGCCGTTTGAGATTTTGGTATTTGAAAAATTGTCATCTGACATAATGGTATTTGAAATTATGACGGGCCCCCAACTAAAATTAATAAATATGAATGTTGCAGTGCTTGAATTTTTTTTTGATTGGAAATTGTGACTTAGCTTTAATATTATGATGTGTATGATTTCAACACAAGTTGATGGGGTGGGGGGAGAGAGGTGAATAAAGAAAATGATCGAAGCGGCTTCTTACTAACTTGCACTCGCAATCTTGTGATTTGGCAAGCCTGCGGGAATGGAAGAACCTCAATTTGTTTGCAAAATCCAAACGCGTCTAATGTCGAATTATTTGGATCACACATGAGTCGAGTTTACAATCCCAAATTAGACAGTACTATTGAAAATAAATAATTTTTTAAGCTGGAATTTCGAACTGAACCCGCACCAATCTATATCTCTTATTGGCATGCAACAATGGCATACGAAAAACCCACGGAATTCTCTATTTCATCAAAGTCGCAGTTCTACTATTTTACTTTGGAGACGAAACCGGAATCAATTATTAATCTTACAGCCGGGGCATACTGCTGGTATCGATACCATGGTATTTAAAATATTATAGAGTGTGACACATACTTGTGTAGTCAACGTTGACAGCACTGTTCTGTCAAATCACATTTATTTGTCGAAAACGAAAACAAACAAATCAACCACAACAAATGATCTCAGAAGGGTCGCTGTCAAAGCAGCATATAACTTCAGTTCTAAGAAAATCACTTAAAAACAATGGCGCTGCTGTCGTTGAAAAGATTCGTACACTACAATGAAAAACCCCAGGATCAATACCATGTTGCTCGAATGTTATTACCATGGTTTTCCCTGACACTCAGGTGGTACACTGGAAAGCATGGTATCGATACCAGCAGTGTGTCACAGGTATTAGCAGTTATTTTAAGAAATACGTTCTGACGCTAGCTGTTCATTCTGTCAGTTTTCTGAAATTAAAGAACAAGAGTTTCCGAAATGTACTTTTTCTTGTAAGTTGAAGATTAATTAAACTGGACTATTCATGTATCGTTTTTTTCAAACACATGTCAATTTTTTATGTAAAGATTTTTGAATAGGCTCGGGTAGATTTTGGCGGAATGTAGCGGGTAGCGGCCATGTTTTTTTGGTGATCTCGTATAGTGATTTGACGTATCAGCGACGAGAAAAACACACACTAGGCTCACTAGGCGACACTAGTTGACAAGGCATTCTTAAAAAGTTTCCGTTTGGTTGTTAAGATTATAGGCCGGTGAGCGGTGTCTTTAGTCCTTACTTTTTCCAAAATTTTCTTGGTGTGGCAGACACAGTCAATGTCGAGAGCTGCAGAAAGATGATAAATTAATTTATGAACCATAAGGACGGCGCTAATTGTTATACTGCTGACGCCACGATTGACATTCTGCCTGAACAAGGTTATGGCAAGGTTATGTCTCTCACCAAGGTCGTGTGATTTGACCGCGCTAGACTTTTTATTGTGAGGTTTCCTAAAGTTGCATATCCATGTGAAAAAATAAAACAACAATCAACCGGTGCCGTTAAGGTGGACAAAACACAGGACATCGCTCAAATTCAGCCGGATCTCTCTCGGTCTTCGCGACAGCAAGTTACAAGCTTTGATTTTATTTCAATGGCAAAAATTGCTTTAAACGCCGCTTGGCTGTCAATGAAAAAGGTAATTTATCAGCATATGGTATAGCCTTCATTGCAGCTTCTTTAGCAGCTATCGTCACTGCCAGGACCTCAGCCTGAAAGACGCTGCTGTAATCGGGGAGCCTAATTGAACCTCAAGAGAATTAACTTGCAGCGCTACAGTGGAATTTGTATTTCAAATGTACAAGCAATGGTTGATTGGAGCGCAGTCCTACATGTTTTAAATACTTTATTAAATGTGTGTGCATTGGTGGTTCTAAAAATTCTTCCCGTTTGGCTGTCTGCCGGTAGAATGGTGTTATATAACTTTAGCTTTAAATGGTTCTTTAGTTAGTTAGTTCTTCCAAGAAAAATATCAATCACTAAAATCTTTAAACTCCAAACGAAGCGAAAATTTCTCCTGGGGCGAATTTAATCCCAGAAAATTTGATCTCTCTATCCTTAGCGTATAACAGGCCGACTTATTGAATATTAGATTTATTTTTAGGGAGAGCTTATATAGCTCAGGCAGTGCGGTATCTCGAAGATGCCTATTGTGCCAACCCATGTGAGATTCTAGAGCAGCTCTGTTGCTCCAGATTGAGACCAGAACTTTAAGATATTCTGTGGGTGATGGAAGGTTTTGAGGATGTGTAACTTTCGAGGTAGAGTTTGCAAGCGGGGTCTGTTGCTAGTGTTGCTGGCTGTCTGAGAAGATGAATATTGTTTTATTTTTGACGTTCAATTGACATAGTATCCTCGCGCATTCGTTTACATCGAAAATCTCTGCCTGGAATATGGAAGAATGAAGACCAAGGCTGACTGAGTCGTTCGCGCTAGTTTATTTCCCTAAAAATACTGGAACCAGTATACCCGTTTTCATTTTTGAGCCATCCGTATACCAGAGAAGATCTTCAGTAGAAGGGTGTGGTTTGAAGTTTTCAAAGTTTTTTTTAGTGGGGACGACTAAAGAGAAATTCTGTGTGAAGTTATATGTGGAGATTGTGACATCAAATATTACTTCAAGGGGAACTATACTTCTTAAACACGAATGGTAAAGAGATTAAGGCTTTGCCTCCTCGGAGCTGTTCGTACCTCAACTTTAACAGCTTATCTTACTTAAATTGTTATTGAGTAATAACATTTGTGGTTTAAAGGTATACCATTTAGTATAAGTATCCCAGATTCCAGACAGGATTTTAAATTTTTAAAAATTAAATAATATTTTTAAATTGAAAAATAGTATAAATTACACCTTGAAGAGAATTGTTTTTTTGTTTTTTAATAAATTTTTTTAGATACTTTTGTGCGTTGCTGAATTTACTGGAGCTTTGGGAATAAATATGAATCTACAAATTTTGTTTTACCACAAGCAACCACAAGATAACTTTGGTGCAAGAACTCCAAGCCTAGTGACTTACTCTCCCAACCATTTTTGAAGTTAGTTACAGTTCAACCGAGTTCGAAAAGCTGTCAAAGACGTTTTTCATGCCAACTTTTACCTAGCTCTTAAGCGGCAGTAACCCGGAAAAAACTCAAGTGGAGTCAGGGACCGAAGCAGTCCCACACATTAACTATAATGAAATGGAAATTTCTTTGATTTGACATAAAATCGAACACTTAGTTATTTGACATTATCATTCTGTTTTAGACATTTATGTTCCTTAAATATTTCTTTTGTTAATTTTTAATTAAAATAAGACTATTATTAAGACACACTTTCCTGAAATAAAGTTTTTTAAGCGTTTTCAAAACTTCATTATTTATGGAACAAACAACAGCCAAACACGATTAGGTACTTTAAGAACTAAATATTGATTAATGTAACTCAAAGCCATAAATTAACAAATTACAAATTACAAATCTAAAAATACGCACACACTACATTCACTACACTCGTTTGTGTTTTTATTTATAAAAAAAAAAACACAATAAGTTTTCATAGAAAAACAGATGGTTCTCTAATTAGTTGAACAACGAGGTCATAATTATATGTTTTAAACAGTCCATTTAACCAAGCTATACAAAAAATTGTGACGTTATCACCTTAATTGAGCACATCCTGAACTAATATTACAAAAAAATAAATTGGATTAATTTTAAAGAGGATATCATTAAATGACAAAAACAGAACTAGGTATTTCTATTATTTTTTTTAATGGAAATTGTATACATTTGTGAGTCTACTTTTATTGAAAGACCTGACAATAATTTTTTTATAATAGGTACCTTTTTGATTAAAATAAGTGATCGACATTTTTTAGACATATTTTGGCGCATACATTATTTGTTGGTATCTATTTGACTGAGTTACAAACTTTTTTGAATTTATTTTTATCATTATGGCAACAACTGCTGTTTTTTTAAAAATTTAAATATTTTATTTGTTTCAAAAAAAAATTGTTCTGTCCTGCGTTACCGAGAACTCAGAAAACTAGAGTCAACCGTGAAAAAAGCCATCACGAGGTTCAGAGAAACAAACTCCTTTACTCAGCGTCAAGATTGAGGTCGGCCATGAGAAACTTCTCTGAGAGATGACCGATATTTGCTACTTAACAAAAGCCTTTGAAATGGCAATTAAACAGCGGTATCACATTAGTCTTGAAATAGTAAGGGAAACAAAATAGTAGACGACGATTAGTGGAAGGTGGTCTGAGGGTAAGAAGACCCGCTAGAGTACCGTATCTCACGGTAGAGCACAAGCGATGGCGATTAGAGAGCTTGCAGTTTGCACGCATTCGCCAAGTTTGGACCGAGACTGACTATAGCGGAGTTCTCTTTACTGATTAGTGAGGATTTTGTCGGAGATCTCCAAATGGACGTTTACAGAGTCTGGAGACGACCAGGTGAGAGATACTCTTCTGCGAAGATTGCCCTTAGTTTCGGCGGGAATGTCCCTGAGTGGAAAAACCGAGCTGTGCATCGTGAAAGTGGAAGAATTGGTAAAGTCTAGCGGCTATGTCAACAACGTCCTCGAAAAATAAGGGTTTCATTCGTATTCGGTGGAAATTGCGGTCGTGGATTGGCCCGGACATGAATGCTATTGAACATTATGCTTAGGACTTGCTTGGAAGAAGAATTTGAAATCAGTCGTCCTTACCAAAAACACTCAGTGCACTAAAATCTGCATTTCTAGAGGAGTTAAATAATTTGGACGATACTGTGGTGCTTTATCCTTTATAAAGAAACGAGAACGAAAACGAGAGAGAAAATTTATAATAAAAGTGTTTAATGTATTGTTTATGATGTTTTGCACATTTTCTTTAATTTGTGTTTAATTTCTAAATTTTTTTTTGAAGTGAAACTTTTTTAGGCGCATGAGGGTAAAATTTTTACTGATGAAACGGAAACAAGCGCGACTTCCGTCCCAGAAAATAATGGGAGCGATTGAGACCGATTGACAGAGAGTGAGAAAGGGCAAACGTAGCATGAAGCACATAGCCATTAGGTGAGAGTAGGGAGCAAGCGAGTGAAAAAGATCGAGAGAGAGAGAGAGAGAGAGAGATAGAGTGTGAGATAGAGCGAACGTCACATCAAGCACAGTGCCATGGGGAGAGTGAGCTGTAGGTTAGGCTAGGTTTGTTTTATAATAAGTAATTTGTAAGTACAAACTGGTTTTGCATGTCAACTGTGGGTAGGTCGGCGGCTGATGGTAAAAAATAGAACGGTAGGTAGCAGGGACGGTATGCATTATGTTTGTCTTAGCAGACAGAAGTGTTTCGTATATCCATTGTAGACAGTCCAGTGTTCCCATATAGGTGGCTTTTCCCACCAAAATGGTTGGAAAAAAAATATTTGGTGGGTAAGGTAGTGGGAAAAAATTCTTGGTGTTTTTTGTGGTTGGAAAATTTCCTATTGGATTGTTATTTTATGGGGTCATATTATTTTAAGGATAATTCAGTACGACATAGTTACATACCTACAACCTACATAGATAAATATTAAAAACCTATTTTATCACCAAAAATTAAAGTTTAATTGTTGTTGCCCGAAAACCGAATTATGAAAATTGTTATTTTTATAGTCTAGATAACTAATGAAAAAATACAGAACTTTAATTTCATTTCTAAAAGTTATCCCTACACGGATTATTTTTTTTTGCAATTCCAGTTTCAAAATGGTGTTAAATCGGTTGCATTTAAGGCGAATAGTGTGCTTTCAATACTTAATTACATGCGCAATCTGCAATGCGATCAAATTGACTGTTTTTTTTTTTTTTTTTTTTTTTTTTTTGAAAGGTGCTTTGAGTAGGTCCTTAGCGTAGAAATTTCTATTAAATAAAATATGGTGGTTTTTTCCACTAGAGTAAAAAATTAGTGGGATTTTATTTCGGCTCCTGTGGGGTTTCATATATTTCATCTGGCATCATTTGCAGTCAGGTGGTTGATTGTTTTAAATAGATTGGCGGGTAGCAGGGATGTGACTTGGTATGTGGTTAAATGAGGGCTGGAAGGTTGATACGAAAAATGTAATGTGTATAATATTAAATGTGGTAGGTGGGTAAGCGGCCTTCAGAAGCTGTACTGGTCGGTTGATGCGGTGCAAAAAAAGTAAAAATTAGTTTGCCAAAGAAGTTTCACTTCTGACATGTGTACTTTGTACGCACGCACGTTTTTTTTAAAGAGTTACTTTTTTTTATGTTAATAAACGGAACTGTACCAAAAAAAAAGGTTATTTGCAAAAAACACTGCAAAATTTCAAGGTGTGCCACTTTTTTGTAACTGTAAAGTATCTGCTTAGACTGAGTTAGCAGGCCAAATTAGGAATGAGAAAGCCACTTTCCAATCAAATTCAATCAAGAAAGGTAAATAAAAAGTAATTGTGGCACGAAAAGCTGCGAAGACTAAGCCATTCCAACTAAAATCACAACTATTTACTGGAGTCTTTGACATCACATTATTGATAAAGATGAGTAAGAGAATAGGCGAAAGAACGAATCTCTGCGGCACATTCGAATCTATTTTGTTGCTTAAGACTTAAACTCCGCCAAATAATGCGTATAGAGTGTTTTGAAATGCAACTTCAAATCCATTGAAAAAGTAGTTTGTTGATTCCAAAAACACGCTCTTCGATGTTTTCGAAATATCAAGAGCGTACATTTTAGTCTCTCGAACATTATGTAAAAATTGGCTCCACTGTTTGATGGTGAGGTGTATGATAATTTCGCCAATACATATTCCAACGAAAAGGGTTATTATGTTCAGTTATTGTTTGCATAATGTGCGGAGCTCCTTAAGTGGGCGGCACTGATACATATATGTCAATTAAAGTATTTCTGTAAGAATTCTAATGATATTAAAAAATAGCTTAGTTTTTAATTTAACTTTGACCATATTAAATAAATTACAAAAGACTCTAAACGACTTTTTTTTTTTATTTATAAAGCTTTAAAAATTGGCTCCTATTTCTGCTATAAGACAACTTATGTTGTCTTAAATTAAATAATACTTTGACAACATTCTTCTATACCAAAAATAACGATTATCTCAGTCACGAGCCATAAGTAAACCCTTGAAATTCTATTAAGACTGCGTGTTTTGAACTTACAATCAAGTTTCTTAATCGGGGGAGTTATTAACACATATTTAACCGATTTTTACAAATCAGAGAAAAACAATGAAAACAGTTGTTGAAAACTTTACGAACATAGCGTGTGAGTCCTTGTAATTTAGTGTCCTCCTTAAAATCACTTAAAACTCAAAGTTTTTACTCACACTCCGCTCGGACTTGTGATAATTTTTTTTAACGGTCTATTTAAAAAGTAGTAATTTTAGATATAAGCGTTCTCCATACAAAAGTCAACTTTTAATTTGTTAGAAATTAAAATTATTGTTCCTCGCATGTCGTATAATTTTTTAACTGTCAGCAATTCTATCCCGAACCCCCTTACCTCACTGGTATAGGGAAATTAATGAAAATATTTCATTAAATTTTTTGACAACATCCATTTGATTGACCTTGAAATCTTACTCTTATTGAGCAAAAAATTCGTACACTCAATTTTGTGTTGACTCCTTTAACAATCTAATGCGTTATAAAATCCGAACATTATGCACAAGGAGCCACAACTTTTTGTTTTAAGTAGCTATGCATTTTTTTCTGCATTATAAAATTCCAAAAATTAAACTGCAAAATAAAGTCAGAACATACAAAATTGGAAACAAATTTAAAATTCATATCACGCGCCTGAAAACTTAACTTTCGCTTAAATTTAAAGAAGGCAAAAAAAAAAATCTAAACTGATGTTAAAATTCACATATTGTGTCTATTCATTGGCATGGTCCCAGGATCAAGAATAAAAAAGCTAAATGTGCATACAAAATATAGTTTAAGTTTAAGCAATGACATAGATACATACATACATAGTTGGCTACGTGTATTTTTTCCTAGCTGAGATAATTATGAAAGCCAATCGATTTCATCGTTTAGGTGGCCACGAAAACTGTCCTTTGGTAGGTATATGTTTTGAGATTCAGTCTTTTTATAAGAGGAAAGACTATCAATCATTCGAAATAATTATTTTTATCAAATTGGATACATATTTCGATTCCAAAGAAGCATAGAAAATGGGTCAAATATATTTTTGATGGTTGTGTATTTGTTTTGATATATACTAGAAACTAGACTACTGGTTCTTATAGAAATATGAAGTTCAAAACATGGCTGATAAATATTTGTTAATCCGTATTTGTTTGAATTTTTTTTTTATTTAGACTCCAACCATCCTACATCAGGTCTGTTGTTAAAGGAATGTTTTGTTCCAACACAAAAGACTGATTTCCAAAACACTGTGTTTTCGAAGCCAATGTTGCTGAGATTCTATGAATGGTCTTTCTCGTTGAAGGACGAGCTGTTCAACTATAAAAGAATGCAAATTTTATAATTCAAAAGGTATTGAAAAAATGAAATCTGCTTCTATTACGAAGCCTGGCGAGGGACTTCGAGGAACATTTGCAACTAGTGAAATAATAAAAGATTTTTTTTTTGGAAACTAATATAATTTTTTAGAGAATTGCATGCAGAAAATAAGCCTTTATTTCTTAATGTTTAAATAAAAATGAAAAGTTCCATAGAAAATCATTTCGGTCAGATAAATGATTTCAAAGAAAAACGGATCGGAACAGAAAAATTCCCAATTTATACGTGCTCATCAGAATCCATCAGCATCGAACTGTCGCGCCGCGCCGCCTAGATAATTCTATTCGACTTGGAAATTCGAAAATTTATGTTCTAGAACTTCTGCAGAATATTTCATTGAATCGGTTAGACTCATCAGCTTCGTAAAAGAGTATGGCCAAGCCAAAATCCAATACACGGAAAGAATTTTTAGATCAGATCAAGAAAAATGAGCTGCAAATCACGAAAATCTTATGCAGTTTCTCACCCTAGCTCGGGGTTTTGTAAATTACGACTCCTTGTTCGCAATTTTCAAAATTGAACGAAATGAAGATATTGACACTCAAAAATAGCAAATTACCACTTTTTTGGGTCAATAATTCGATCCTGAGAAATAAAACATTGCCATCGCGAATCGAAAATTGATCCAAATTTGTATCAATTTTATATTTACTCGATTGTAAATTGCAAAAAAGCGAGTCGTAGATTTCCATCTCTTTGTTTTGAATCAAAAATATGTTTTTGAAAAAATGAGTGGTAAAGTCGTAAAATTGCAACCCCATTTTACTCAATTTGTAACAAATTATATTGCTTTGAGAGTAGCAACGTTTTCTATTTATTGAAAAGCATTTATTATTTTTTATTGATAAATGTAACTTTTACTTACTTGGCTGATTCTAGGAATCGAACTCGAGACCCTCTGCATACCAACCTAGCACACATCTACTAGGCCATGGTGATGCATCCAAGTCGGATATCAAAATTAATAATAAGAAGCAACCTGAATATGAGTTACATTTTAGGGGTGTTTTGAATTAAGACTATGTTTTATTGGCGAGAAAAATATAGTCGTCTTATTTTGGACGTCTAACCTCTAATGTACAAATTTTGTGATGATCATTTAAATAAAGGTAAGAAATTGTATATAATGTGTAGTTGAAATTCAACCTTGTACTCCCTATGTACATAATAGAACTACAAAAAAGGCATTATTGGAGACACAAGCGGGGCCAGGGCCTAATGACTTATATTCTGAACGATTCCTGTATGTGCGTTGATATTCTGGTGGAATATCATTTCCCGCTGAATCCGAATGGCTTACAAAGATCCACTTTTAATATTAACCAGATTTATTTTTCGAGGATTTTACATTTCCTCAAAAGAGACAGTACCAAAAAAAAAAAGATAATTATTAGTTCGAGGCAGGGATCGAACTCCGGACCTTCGACGTAGCCGTCAGACACACTTGAGTTGATTTTAATACTCAGAGTTTGTAAATCACGAAAAAAATGTAGCAAATCCAGATTGGTAAAAAGTATAAATGGAATTATTCCCTTGAAGTAGTAAATTGCGACAACAAGGTTGTAATTTATTTTGAAGGGCACAAGCTTGAATTATAACTTTTAATTGTAAATCTCAACTTAGGAATTGTTGTAATTTGAGATGAATTGAAAGTTAAATTGCCAATTTTTCTATCCGTTTCGAATCAAAGCGCCGTGATTTACAAAAAAAACATGTTTTGTAAATTGAAACTGAATATTTCGCAATTGGTGATTTTTCAATTCTCTCCGTGTACGGTCTCAAAATTAGAAATTGGTTTAAAAAAAAGGTGTACAAATCGGTAAATAGTAAGAAATGGACTAAGTCATTGATCTGAAAAACCTTAAAATCTCAAAATTGTGAACTTACTTTTAAGAAGAAAAAAATGTATTTACTGCACTGTAAGGTTATAAAATAAAAGTTTTCTGAAGACGAACAAAATATTAACTTAACGAACACCAGCGCGGTGTTGCAATCGAAAACATTATGTCACCTTTGGTTCTTTTAATTTTAACCTGCTTTAAAATCGTTCAAGTAGCAAAAGGATATTTGATGTGTTCGAATTCTTTTAGTGTTTCCAATAGCTTAATAGTTCCTCATACAGAAGACGCTCAATATGGTGGACCTCTGTATAGTGAACCACCAAAATTTAGCACAGACTGCTTTTAATAGTGATCTATGAGAGTATCAATATAATGAACTTAATTTTTTTTTAGCGATATTCTACGAAAATTTTGTTGTTGCAATACACCTGTGAATGTCAAATGTTTTTCTTAACAATTTGTGTGTTTTTTACACTTTGGCACGAACATACGAACAAGATTTTGATATGGCTTGGCTTATGATACAAATAGTAGTCGTTCAAATAAAGTAATTAAGGTATGAAAAGACATATTTTGAGGACATCTGAAATTTCACAGGTGGAAAATAAGTTACACAAATGGTTCTTGGAACTTAGAAGAATGAATCTGCCAGATAATGGATTGATTTTAAAACAGAAGAAAATTTCAATTTTTGAAAAAAAAAAAAAAAAAAAAAAAAAAATAACGAAACCAGGTATGGCGTCTTTCCAAGTGATGGCTGCTTTGAAATTGAATTAATAAAAATAATTTTATTTATAATCAAATTGAGTGTTGGTAAAGATTTAAAAACTCTTGCTCAATAAAGTGGACATGTTTGGATTTTATAAGTTCACTTTATCGAGCATCTACTACTAATAGTAATTGGCATGAAACATCAGTATTTATACTTTGAAGTTCTTTGGAAATGGGAAAATCTTTACTATTCAGGGATACCATTGTATTTATAAACTTTAGTACTCCTAATAAGTGGAACGTTAGGTTTGCAATCTATGGTCGAAGTTCACCAACACTTTGATTGAAGAGTTTGGTTTTGTCTAGATTGCCATGGGAAGCAAAAACAACAATGGAAGACGATGTAAAGTTGATATGAAAACTAGCGTCGCAATTCACAACTAAAAAAAAAACATGTTCCATGAAATTTCTATTTAAATATTTATACAATGGATACTTATCGACTTAAGCATTATGTAGACATAAAATACTTTAAATTGCAATGCTATCGAATTGAAAATAGTTATATTCTTAATACAAATTTTTGAAAATTGTAGACGAATAATATAGTTTTTTTTTTTTTTTTTTTTTTTGTTTCTCCTTAATTAACTTTTTGACTTTAGTAACACAAAAATGTTATAATTTGGTTGGTTTTTGTTAGATTTTTAAAAATTGTCATAACACAATTACAACCATTTATTCAAGGGATGAAAAATACGGCAAATAGCATGAAAATGAAAAGCGATTCCGTATAGATATGCAAATAAATTCGGCCCAATGAATATAGTGTTAAAGTTGGGCACTGACATTATTGGAGCACTTTAAATTCTAAAAAAAATGTGATTTTTGAGATTTAAAAAAATAATGGTCGCATTTTTGCAAAAATCACAGATAATATCTATATATATAAAAATGGATGTGTGTATGTTTGTATGTATGATGTCTATGGAATGGACTCTTAAATAACCCAATGGATCTTTATGAAATTTTCGGGGCAAATATAGTTTAGTCCAGGGATGGTTCCTGTGAAGGTTTCGTGTTGATCGGATGGAAGGAAAAAAAAATACATGCTTTTAACAATTTTGGTTCAGTTTTTTTTTTAAATTCTTTTTTGGTTTTTTTCATAAATTTTTAAACGGAATGCCCGGGTGGAAGACAGAAAAATGCGGGCTTTTGGCAAAGTTTTTTTTTCAACTTTTTTATAAAAATGTTTTCCTTTCGTTGAATAAAAACATCATATTTATGGAACGAAAGTGCGTGTCCATTTGGTGCAAGAACCGTCCACCCAAACATTTTCCAAACAACTTTTGAACATCGGAAAAGGAAATGAATCGCACAACAAATGACATTTTATTTTCACAATTTTTTGTCAAATGCAGCAAAATATTCAAGCCACAATTTATCAATGTTATCATGTTCAGTTAAACAATCAAATTAACTGCACTTTGTGTGTATGCCAAAAAATTTGTATATTTATACACCAACCGAAACGACCAAAAATATTGCTTATCCGCTAGCATTGAGATAAAATATACATATAAATAAATTTAGTTTCACATTAAATACACATAAGTGTTTTTTTGGGCGTAGCAACGCGTGCCGGGTACCGCTAGTAATTTTTACTTAAAGTCATGTCATGACTCAAGTCATACAACATGCTTACAGAATTTCAATACATTTTATGAAATCAAGGAATTATACATCACATAAGCCACGAGAAAAACACGGGATTGAAGACTTTCACAAAATAAACTCATTCAAGTTTTTGGAAGTACCCCATGGCGTATTGGTAACTGTACCTATAAGTAACTGGGACACCAACGGGTTTGAATTTAATCACTTATTATATCTTTTAGAGATACTGCATCTTACGAATCCTCCAAGAGTTATTCTTGTGTCAAGTGTTAGATTTGAGCCGCTTGACCCGCAACTTTAAATATTGACTTGGATATCAAATTAAATGTGTAGACGGAGAATACAGATTATAGTTTATTAAGGTTTAAGCAATTTCATATTATTTGTTCAAACCAAGGCGTTTGATATTTTTTTTAATGTACAGTACAGCCAATGCGATGGTCTAGATTACTATCATAGGAACCATTAACTATTCCTTCTGATTGGATACGTAAGTCTCATAATAAATTTGAAACAAAAATTTGGGCAGCTTACAGCACTTTGTTTCGAAAAGTAATAAGCTATATCATTGAAATAATAAAATGCATATATGGATATTAAAAAAAATTAAATAATTTCGAAAATTCTTTTACAATTTTTTAATTAGTTTAAGAGTTTTCTCCTAAAAACTAAGTATGCAATAAAATGTCAAAGCAAAAGATAGATTGTCTTGCAAAAATAGCATTCTGAAAGTTTTATCAAAATCGTTAGAGCCGTTTTTGAGAAAATCAATTTTTGTCTTCAAGATTGTATGGCAGGTGCCGTTATTTTTGGACCTAGAGCAAAAATAAAAAATATATTCCGAGGGACGGCCAAATAAATCCTAAATACCAAATTTGAAGCAAATCGGCCCACCCGTTCAGCCTCCAGAGGCGCGAACAGGCATACAGACAGACAGACAGACAGACAGACAGACAGACAGACAGACAGACGGACGGAATTTCCAGACCCACTTTTTTCGTTTTCTCCATCATCGTAATGTCATGTGTGATTGTTATCTCAATTTTTTTTTTCTGCACGAATCCATAACTTGCCTTATAGTATGTACCTATAATCGCAAGTAAAAAATACAGTTTTCGACGTAAAGCGGCCATTGTATGCATTTTTTTTTTTAATGTGAATGCCATTCTGAAATGTTCTGGTTTCTAACTTGAGCAAATATTCGAAATCTAAACTATTTTGTTGGTTTGTAAAAAACAATTTCAAAATCCATTTTTGCATCGTTTATAACCCTGGAAACGACCCTACTTATTTTGGGTAATATATAGCGCGTTTTGCAGTTTTATTCATGTTTTAATAATATGTCTCTTTTTGTGCTGTACAAATTTGGAATCTTATGAAATGAAATCGTTGCTTTCAATTCTTAAAAAAAATCAAAGCACACAAGCTAGCTTAATTTCTAAACTATTTGTTTTTACGAACGTTTTAAAGAGAATCGAAAACCTTGCAAAATTATCCCCAAGGCCTGTCTAAAGTGTCAGTAAAGCTTATTTATTAAAAAAAACCTGTCTGTCTTCTTGACAATATACAGGGTGTCCCATAACGAATTAATAATTATTAAAGGTATTATTCTTCTCTCAGATAAATTGCGTTCTACTGAAGAGTCTATATCCAGTTTCGAGTCGAAGATTTAAGAAAAGGCTAACATTGGTGCCCTCACCCATATCAATTGTAATTGCGCTCTTAGTTCTATTGAAAGAAACTTTACTTAGGATTTAAAAAAAAAAAAAAACTTTTGTAATAATTGACATCTTGTATTGGTTGGAAAAAGTTCCAGTTCCTAGCCTGTTCCATTTTTCTTGATCATGCCAATTTCGTTAGTCAATTTTCTCCAGAAAATGAGTAAAACCATAACATTTCATAATTAGAAATACTTGGAAAACCTGGGACAGGTAAAATTATTTCCCATATACAAAAATGTTTGCCTTCGTGTAACTCTTCTTTAAAATTATTTTCGAGGTCAGTCATTACTGTAGAATGATTTATTTCTTAGAATATATACCAGAACTATTCTTCAAGATTATAATTGGCGAATTAAGGAAATGGGGAATGAATATTCTTCGAACTTTTAAAAGCGCAGTCTGACTTTTATTTCTTGTTGAAAATAATTGAACTTTGGGAACGAAAAATGTTCCCTTCGTGCAAATTTCAAATTATCTTTTGAGTTACTCTCTTTATAATCAAAACGCTGATTTATACCAAAGGCTTGGTTCTGTCTCCAACTCATATTGTGTTTAATCATTTAATAACCTATTGGCTCTAAATATTCTACGTGGCAAAGAATTTTTTCTTGGCAGATTAAAATTTATTGACTTCCTGTTTAACAATCGTGTCCCTTGAAAGATAGTGTTCCTATGAAAATCTACGTTTACGGATATGTTTTTCAAAAACTCCTCAAAATAGTTTTTGTCTGTCCTTTAAAAGCTGGAGGTCGCAGATATAAACTGAAAAACTAGCCGTTTTCAGGTAATTAAGGAGGTGATTTCCAAAACCAGCTATCTGAACGGGAGGTAGTTTTCTGTAAAATGCCGAAAAAATGTAGTTCATAATACAGAAGATATATGGCAAAATTATCTACTACAAATGTATTCTTTACGAAATTAAAGTTTTCGAAATAAATATTACTGAAGTCCTTATATAGAAAATTCTTAGGTAGTTAAAATTCAATATATCTGTTTTTGGAAAAATAATTGAATAAGGCCATTTTGGAAAACACATTATTCAATTATACTTCCAAAAAAAAAACGACTTCATTTTCAAAACAGCCTATTTGAACAAAAAATCTTCTGTAAAGGCCATTTTGGAAAAGACATTTGGTGTTCAATAGGCTGTCTAGGAAATAAAGTCGTTTTTTGACATTGAATTACTACGTTTTTGACCTGTTTAGGCAAATATATTTTATTAAAGTTCCACGTCATCGCAACCACTGTGTACTCTTGCAAAACCTTATTACGTCTGCTTAAATGAAAGAGGAAACAGCACTTATTATTATAAGGACACCTATTTCATAAAAGCCAGTTCGATCTTCAAGCTTCTTTAGTAGACCTACATCCTACAAACTCAAAGCTGCTTATTTCGTTTATGTCGCGAGAAGCAAGTGAAAATTGATTTCTTCGTTCTATCATCTAGAGCTATGAGTTAAAAAAAAATTAAAGTACTGTTTACCATATCACTAAATCCCCACATTTAAAATGTATAGTGTTGGGCGTCATCTAACTGAATGTATTGCTGTATATTTTTAAAGAATTATACACCTTCTTATTTGAAACATTAATGCGTAGTAATCAGACGCGCGTTAAAAAGACCTACAAAATGACATGCATATCTCATTTTCCAATTTTTTCCCGATAGCTGGTTTTGGAAATCAGCTCCTCAATTGTTTATAAAGTCATATCTACCACTAATTTCTGGGAAATGAACCCACGTCAAGAAAGTGCGCCAAAGCTCTGCGAAAATTCCAAAAATTGTATACTCATATCCAGAACTACTTAACACTATTAAATCGTTTTGGCCTTACTTAAAGAAATGTTTCCAAAATTATCGGTGGAAGGACCTTTAAGTTTGCTTTCTTACTATCGTCATATTTTGTATTCGCATTATGTCATCGCTCAATCATCAATCGCCAATAAAATGTCTCCCCTAAAAATATTCTAAGGTAAATCCTTTCATTAAACCCTTTAGCCAAGGACTGATTTATAAGATGTTCGCTTCTATACAGGGGTTTCTTTATAAGCCATTCTAAATCAAGGTGGTATTTTGTTTGCTTCCAACTGTTCTGAAATTTAAACCCAATGCCCATTAATATTTAGCTTTCAATCCATTTCAATTCTTCCAAAAACAAAAATCAGGAATGATAGCAACTAAAAAAATTCCTTTCCTTAAAAAATGTCCTGAAATTGAATTTCTTGACAAATTAAAGCTTTCAAAATAACACGACTTCCCGCAGTCCAAGCTACCATAAAATTTGATTGATTCTAATACCATCCTAAAAACTCAACTAACTGCCTCTTAAGGATCCAAAGAATAAAAAAAACATAAATCACTCTCTCATTAGCTTAATTGTTTTCAGTATTTTTTTTTTTTTTTTGGTATTTGTTATACTACATATTTTGCATATAATAATAATTATCCTTTCAACACTTCATCTGTTTCTCCTTATCATCATCAACAAATTGTCATCAGCAATTCAAGAGCTTTAGACATTTTACCACCAATTATTTTCATATCGCATCCTATTTCCTTTTTTTTTTTTTTTATATAGTCCTTCATAGCTATCATCAGCTTGTTCCCTCTTCCACCCAACCTGCAACCATTTCCTGATCCTGATTCCAGCATGAAAGCTGTTGTGATTCCTCATTGCAATTAATCGCATATTCATAAACACTCAGGTAAAAAATACAGAAAAAATAATAAAAATACCACCAAACAATATAAAGTCACGGCAGCACAGAGCAGACATATACCCACACACTTACAGAGAAAAAAAAAGTTATCACAATTAAAGGATGTTTTTTCCAGTTTTTATCCAAGAGCGAAGTCGTCGTATGGTATGGCTGAGTTGAGAGGGTCGTGACTTATAAATATTTATTAATTTATCGACCCGAGAATACAATTTCACAAAAAAAAAAAAAAATATTATAAATAATTATTATCCTTACTCAAGGATCAATCGTTTCCAAGGAATTTCTTTTTTATTCGAATGAATACCAAAAATGCATTTTATCACTTTTTGAACACCAATTCTTACGAAAAGGACACTCACTGATCACCACACGATTATTATTTTTTTTTTTTTCATTTTTTAATAATGAAAGCACTTCTTAATTTGTGAGAGATTTGTGTGTGTGTGTGCGTGATTTTAAAGAGAGAAGACCACTTAATTCGGCCCTTTACTGTAAAGTGACAGGTCGCACCGATTATTATCATTTAAACCAGGATATTCACTACTTTTATGGTGCTGGCTGTTGTGTGCGGTGGTTAATTCGTTGAGTGCAGCACTTTGGTTTTATTAAAACACACACGCACGCACGGTTCGAATCCAATCCAAACTATATAATAATTATCTCACAGGAATCACAGAGGAGGACTCGAATCGAAAGCGTTTTAGATCCTTATCGCCAAAACTTCGAACAAAATATCCATAAAGTATTCAATAAACGATGCGAGGTTGGAGAGGTTTTTCTTTTTTTTCTATAATATGAAGGACCAACCGACCGACGAGGACGACGACGATGACAAGGTGGTTGAAATGCGGTGTGCTAGTTGGTGGATTAAGAGGACATTCACGTACTATCTATACGATGACCAGGTATATCTACTCTAGCCAGCCAGCCAGCCAGCTAACAGCAGCAGTGGCAGTACAGGAAGGCTAGGGGAGGTCAAAGTGATTGCATGAGAGAGCGTGAAGGACACGAGTCGATTGTTTGTGTTTTGGACTTTTTTCACGTTCAGAGATAGGGATTTAGTATGTTTTTTTCTTTATTTTTTGTTGGTGTGGTGTGTGTGTGTTATTTTGGTGTAATTCCGTATAACGATGTGTCCAGGATAAACCAATTAGCTTAATCGGTCAGTCAAAAGGATTAAACGTATCATAAGCCATAAGGATGACCCATGCTCACTCACTCATAGCACAGGTGTGCTGCTGAGCTGAGGCTATCAACGAAGAGAAATCGCTTTCGGAATTGGGTTTTTGTTTGTTTGTTTCTTTGTTGTTGTTTTTGTTATCTGAAATGTGTTCCCAATGTTAAAGGTATGGACGGGAAGGTACATTGACAAATCTTCCCACAAAAAAAAAATGTGTAGAAAGGGGAATCCTTTTTTTTTTAAGTCAAGGTTGATAATTTATTTTTGTTTTTCTTTTTAAATCCTACAAAGTCATTTTATTAAAAAAAAAAATCCAACTCCAGATTAATTAAATGTGACTGACAAATCAGTCAAGGCGTAAGGAATAGCTCGTCACGTGTGTATAAAGGAGGCTCATCGCGTTTATATAAATATTGTCCTTTGTCACAAACGACGAGCACACAGCGATTTTTCACCAACCAAGCAATGCAAAAGGTCACAAAAAAAAAGAGCAAAAATACAAAAAAAAAAAAAGGAAGCTAAAACACTCCACGATCTAGCAAGGATATAAATTAAATAAAAATTCTTTTACGTCTCCGTACTTCGTTTTTTTTTTCTTCTCGTTTATTTTTTCTTTTTGCTTTATGTACAATATTTTCTTTTTTTTTTATATTTTACACGAAATAAAATAAACTACGACACGTATTTATGTACGTAATCGCACGCAATTTGCAAAATAAGGACACACACCGAATCCGGATTCAAAAAGTACAAAAAAAAAAAAAAAAAACATAAAGACACCAAAAATATAGGTAAAAAATCCTCTGTAACCAGGATCACGGAACAAACAAACGATAAACGTATATAGAGTACCGAAATAACGAAACGAAACGCGGCGCGAGTGTGATTTATTTCGGTGCCACTGTTACGAGAATCCGTTAACAACTGACAGGACTAAAATCAGAGCGTTAGAATATAAAATCATTTCGCCCATTTTTTGGAATAAGAAAATACATATATATAGCTATGAAGCAAAAAATAAAAGGAAAGAAAAAAAAACAACATAATAATACTCCTTTAGTCCTCACACAACACACAACAACACACAGACAACGAACGAAATGAAGGACCTTATTTTGTGCTCCGGCGGCAAACGGATACCCGGCCACCCCCGATTTGTATATTTTGAATGGAGCATGTCCTTTAGAAGACCCGCCAAAATACACACAACATTGTTATATTGAAGTCCAGTGCTTCTCAAACTGGAAATTTGTGTTAAAAAATTGAGAACAACATTTAAAATGATAGTGATGCACGGCGAATTCGCTCAATTCACAAAAGCTTTCTCTCTCTCTCGCAGAGAGTTAAGGTAAAGTAAGAGCAAAAGCTTTGGCCCTACCGTAAAAGACAGGTGATTCACCCTCAACCCACTAATAGGCATCATCAGCTCAGCTGGGAGTTTGTAATTGACTTTTATTTTTGTTTGTGTGTTTTTTGTTTGACTGTGTGTGTCTGTACATATGGCGTAAAAAAGGCGGGAAAAGATTGAATTCACCCAAAAAGGATACAAACTCTGTTTCTTCTCACTGTTGTACAGTGTACACACTCACTGTTGTCTATGTTGAGAGTACTTTTTTTTACTTTTTGAATTTTCCCTCGACCCGCCTAAGTCATTATGCAATAATCATTGATTTTCTTTTTCTAAGTCCTTTCCGTTTGATTGTGGAATAGGAACGACACAAAAAAAAAAACAAAAAAAAAAGGACTAAACCGAGAAAAATAATGGTTTATTATGCTTTTGTGCGGTATGGATTGTGAAATTTGTGTTATTATTATTACTAACGGTAGACAGCAACAGCAAGGAGTAGAAAGGAGTTAGGAATGAAATTGTAATTCCTTGTCAATTAGAATATGCGATTGGGTAATTACATACAAATTAAGGACTTTATGACTGACTGACTGCTTTGTGGGGATGGCTGGATGGTTAGATGGTTTGGAAAAATAAGGTTTGATTTTGATTTTGATTTGAAAAGTGTACCAAATGCTAAAGGACATAGGTACCTCTACCTATAGATATGAATGTTGAAGGTGTATGCTATAAAATATACTTACCTTTGAGTGTGCCTTTGAATAAATTGATTGCTTTAGATTTATTTAATTATCGGTGATTAGGGAGTTGAGTGTGTTTTATGTTTTATGCGAAGTGACGCTGACAGAGGGTGAATTTGGTGAGTATTGGGGCTATCGAATGCGATAAAAGTTTGATTGATTGATAGGATGAGTGTTGAACAAGAGAGAGGATCTTAAATTATTTTACTTGGTGATTATTTAACGGTTTTCTATTGGAAATAATTATACGGTGGAGTGTGTATTGTGTGAAGGAAAAAGATGACAATAATTATTGCTTAGTGTGTATTCGGGCGCTACGATATATATATACTCGGCCAGTTCGATATAAAGGATGTTTTTTTTTAGAGGTACACAACCTACTATAAAATGAAGTGAAACGCAGATAATTTTGATTTATTCAAATAATTATCAAAAATTGACTGAAAGTTAATTTACCCATTTTCATTCGAATTTGATTTCTGGCATATGGCCACCACTCGGATTTATTTGGTAGTAAAGTTTTGAGGTCCAATTTTCTATCACACTTTGCAGGATTTTAGTGTGGCTGTTTTCCAAGTCGTCAATCATATCTGACTTATCGATGTAGACTAGCGACCTCATATACCCCACAAAACATAGTCTAGTGACGTTAAATAGCACGATCCTGGAGGACAAATCACAGATCTAAGACTCGAAATTATGAGCTTTACTAACGATTCCTTCAACAAATCAACTTTGGCACGCGCTTCGTGAAATGTTGCGCCATCGTGTTGAAATCACAAAATTGGCTTCATTGCTGAACAACATTTTCTTGTGAAAATCTTGCCCTGTGCAACTTCAATTATTGCACGAGTTGGACTTTGTAAACCAGCAAACCAAGATCTTTCCGCAAGTCTATGGACTCCTATCCAATTGCTGTACACAATATGGAATGGTGGCAGGATTAATATCTTCTTCGTTACGGACTTTTCGACCAACCGACGTTTCAGATGATGAGTATTATCTTAAAGAGTGAAGTGGTGTTGCGAAAACTTGCCATCGTTAATTGAACTAACCGCTCTGACACACGATTTCGTCAACAATTAAATGGACGAAGAGTGCGATGCGTTTCGCAAACAGAACCTTATTTTTCGAAATAAAATTTTACAATTTGTATGCATTGTTCAGGCGTCAGTCGGTTCATGAAGAAATGGAAAACCGAACTATAGATGGTTCACATGGCAAATGACAAAATGGCTGTCAATGAAAACAGTGCATCCTACTTAACGTTCTATAACTCTAGAAAAAAACGCAATATGGACCCTCAGCATTGAGTGCTTCAACCGGAAGAAAGAAGAAACTTTGAACTGGTCAACTATAGTTGATGAGGATGTGATCATAAGGGTTTGGACAAAATGTTCGATGGACAAGTTTTACTAAGAACTATTTAATGGCTTTGTTTTATTTGGTTTAACTATTACCTGTCAGAACAATATCAGCGCAGAAATAAATTTATTGGAGAATAATTATTCCAATCACTGTTTCTTCGGGCTAAGAATTCATTTGAGTAGAAGAGCTCACTCTCAAAGGACCAAAAAGACACGGACAGAAGTATGAGCACTGCCGCAATCTGAATAAAAATGGCTGATTTATTTTGAGACAAGGATATTTCTGGTAAAGATGGCAAATGAGTAAAGCAATTGAGTGTGAAGTAGATAGTTAAACTAGGAACTGCCAGTTCAAAGAGTCTTTTGATCTAATCCTGAGTGACAACATAGTAGTGGAAGACAACAACAACGGATTGGCTGGCGGGATAGGTTGGTTAAGAGGACTCAACAATGGACTGTTAAGGTCCACCCTGAGTAACTGAGTGCGCGGATAGTTATACAAATAAAACAACCGAATTAATTCAGGCTTAGATTGAGCCTTGAGAGAACACTCGTTCCATGTCGCAATTTATATTACAAAGAAAAAACTTTCTTCTCTCAAAAACGGTATCAAAGTTTGTAAAGGGTGTTTTTTTTAGACTTGTGATTTTCAAGAAGAAATATAACGCATATAATTTAACGGCCAAGAATTTAGCTTAATTATAAAGATAGGGGTTTGCCATTATGTTTTAAAAATTATTTTGGTCAAGTGGCCGCCGCGGTTTGCTTGAAGAAATTAATTGGCGAACCATTATTTTGGTAATAAATTTGAAAGATTTGCAAACGTTGTTCAGGGGTTAGTCTATTCATTATGAAATGACAAACCAAACTGAGCATAAATCAAGTGACAGCTGTCAAAAAGACCAACTCCGAAAAAAAGTATTGCCAGATTGAAAACCACATGTCTAAAAAAACACCCTTTATAAAAATGTTCCGCCGTCTCTCTGCGGGATAATCGACAGTCGAGATCTATTTTTTTTTGTTAGATAGAATTCAGGGAATTAATGTTCTTGGAGGATTCTTTTAACTGCCCCTAAAAATTCCTTACTTCATTTTAGTATTAATCTCAATTAAAATGGATTGCCTTTAAAGAAGCGACGCTCATGGTTTTTATGTAGCTCCGTTTATATCTTCCTTGAAGGCCTCACAGCTAAGTTTTACTTATCGGTTTAGGGGGAACTACAGTTGCTCAAAAAATGGCTTTATTTAAAAAAAAAAGAGTTATCAAAGATTGTATACAGTGATACAATGATACAAAATGCACAATACCTTGTAATGTTCACAAGTAGTATTTTTTGAAAGATCCATTAAAACTGTTAACATTGTCTGCTCCCGATTCATGTGAATTAAGTAACTAATAAAAAAATTACATCAGATTCAATGGAAATTCATTGATACCTTTTTCTCAGACATTTTCAAGGGAAAACGTAACTTTTGAAAACGCAAGAATTCCTGTTTGAAGAGTTTTTGATTTGATAAGATTTTTATTTTTTAAGTCTTTGCCCTTTTGTTCAGTTTCTGGTTAAATTTCTGAATAAAAAATGAATGGAAGCGAAGAAGCATAGGAAATCAGATTACTTAGAAAAGCTAAAGAATTATTTGAATTGAATCGGATTCAAGGTTTCTTGGAAATTTTCTTGCATTCGTTGCCTACTCAGAAAGAGATTAAAAATCAATACAAAATTATAAAAACACTTAATAAGCAAATCTTTGATCGACATGCTTTTAAAGGAACATATGTGGCATCATCGTTATGTAGATATGTGCTTACACAATAAGCCATTTTGTATTAGTTGAAATTAAACATAATTTTTAAATAATAATTTTAAATGTAATGAAATTACTGAACGAAAGAAAAACATAGTTAAGTCACTGTGGCGTATACGTAACTTTTTTATAAACTTTGTAAAGAGTGGTTTTTCAAAGGTAAACAACTTTAACTTGGCAGTACTGTTTTCATTGGCTGTCATTTTGTCATCCGCCATGTGATTTATCTTTAGTTACGTTTGCCATTTTGTCATGAATCGACTGATGCCTGAACAACACATGCTTAATTGTGCAGATTAAATTAAATTAAATGCACGCCTGGGTCGCACGAACTATGTAGTTCTAAAGAGCGATAGTGGTCGTGGGGCTTTAGATTTTGATAAAAATAAATTTCAAATAAATACTTTAACTTGTTTGAGCTGAAAAAAAAATACGCCATTTAATTTCTTTTATAAACTTATATTTATGGGAATAAATTTATAAAAATCTGTCTAGCGGTTTTGGAGAAAAAAAGTTTTTCTTTGAAAAAACAATTTGAAAACATTTGTCAAAAAAAATTCAAAAACTCCATTTCATAGGTAATCAGCAAATACATTTATTTATAATTTTTGAAAAAAATTTAATATAAGCAATTTTCAAAATATTAATTTAAAAAAAAAAATTAAAAAGTTTTTAAAAATATACAACAAAATATTTTTTTAAAATATTGGTATATAGTATAAATTGAGCTATCTGCTATCTGCATCTATAATATACATATGTGTAAAATTTTGGAATGGCGGACAGAATTTTTAGACCATCTTTTTTCGTCTTCGCTATCATCGTAATATTGTGTTTGATTGTTTTCTCAAAACTTTTCTTTTTCGACGAATGCATAACTTGCCTTATAGTATACCTATAATCGCAAATAATCGCAAGTAAAAAACATGGCTTTGTTCGTGAAACTCATGAGCGCAGTATATTTTAAAAGGGTAATTAGCTAGCAGTACCAGTTCATTAGCGTAAAGCAGAACTTTCAAAAGGATTTGAGCGAAATAAACACCTTCAGGTAGAGCACCTACGATGTCACCATTACATAGGGAAATATAATTGAACTAAGATTGCAGCCTTGTGGAACTTCTGTTGACGCTGACAACCATTCCGATCGAATACTGTTGCTCTTGATGATGCCATCAAATTTGAATAAATAAGTAATAATTTCAGAGACACCCCAAGATTTCATAGCCTTTTAATCGTAGCTTGTCTGTTAACAGTATCAAATGCGGCTTTAAGATCCACAAACCAGTAAAAGCTTCTGATATATATGAAATTCTTCCTCTGCTCTGTGGTATGTAAAGGGTCTTTCAAAAAACGCTTCCTAACTTTAAATTTAAATAAAAGTGTGTGTGAGATATCATCGAAATTTTTAATTCGTTTTGAAGGCCTATAATAATGCCATTCAGTGTGGAATATAACATGGTTTAAATATCCACCGGGGCTTCTCTTGGTGGCGCGAATCCCAATTGTCCAATTTTCCATGACACTAGCCGATAAATCAGGATGAACACCCTACAAAAAAAGTCTAATGGACGCAAATCACACAATATGGCTGGCCAGTTCACTTAGTTTGTCCACCACGCGGCGAACAGTCTTTTTGGTACTACAATTATGGTGACCGTACAATGGGCTGAATAAGTGACATTCAATTTGACAGATGTAGCTTCAACAATATGGCCGCTATCAACTGTCAAAATTCAGAAGTTCCTATTAGAAGACCCTTTAGCCTGGTGTCGTTGCACAATTCCGATGCTTCAAGATTGCGCATCAGCAGACCTCATAACTAGTATTTTTTACTTAAGTTGTGCGGCCAGCCGCTGTCCAGTCCCAGGAACAAAATTTTTAAAGAGAACGCTCGTTATAAATGGGCGTGTGCCTCAAATTTGTTAAAATATTTATGAAGCATGGACTGAGTTTTGGTCGTTTGTCAATTTTCAGGCATTTGTACAACTACAGCTGAACGAGTAGTTTCTTAACAATCTTACCCGAATAAATGTATTTTTAAAAATCACACTCTTAAAGTTTTGGGCGTTTTGAAAAAAATTGCACAAAAAAAAAACATGGTTGTCTGTAAAGTCGGTATACGCACGATAATTGTACGTGGTAACCAGTTCATAAAACAGTTCATGTGTAGGTATCCCACAAACACCCACCATTTTTTTTCACCCCTTAACCCAAACACCCCCATATACAACCACCACCCAACAGCTTGCCATTTATTTAAAATTTTGTCCTCCACCCTCACACAATAAAGCCGCCCTTCCGAACCACCACCAATTAACAACCCCACCTTCAACCATCCACCCACTATTTTTGACAGTTCCCCCCATGCACCAATTTCAACCACCCACTCCACCTGCAACCACAATAGCCACCAACCACCCAGTACAACTATTTTTGACAATTCCCTCCACTACACCTCCCCCCCCCCCCAATCCAACCACCCATTCCACTTACAACAACTTGCCACTCACCCACCATTTTTTACCTCCCCAAGACCGACAACCACCCATCCCACCTACAGCCACCAACCAACTACCCACCATTTTTGACAATTTTTTCCTCACCCCCTCCCAACAAAAAATCCCCCAAATCCAACCACCCACCCGACCTGCCATCACCTTCCACTCACCGACGTTATCACGTCAAAAATTAAAAATATGTATTTTTCATAACGAAAAAAAAAAAAAATTTTAAATTGTTTATTGGTAACTTAAATATATTTAAAACTATGATTTCTTGTTCTTACATGAAAAGTGGGCGTCAGCCACTCTTAAAATGAAATATTTTTATTTAATTTAGAGAAAATTTACATCAAATTTGAGAGTGAAAAATTTAAACGTTGTACTTTCATCGTAACTTTTAAAAACAAACTATTTTATTTTGCCAAATAATAGAGTTTGTTAAACAAAAATGGCGATTGTGTTGGCTTAGCATGCAAGAACTTAGCTTAACTGTTGGACCAAAAATGATGTCAGTCATTCCAAGCTTACCTCAAAACAACTTTAAAAATTATCAAAGATCAAAAAATCCTTAAGGTTTCTTTTAAACGTTATTATTTATTTCAAAAAAAATAATACTCATGTCCGCAATAAATTATCGCTTGTGTGCTCGTATTCTCTTTGATGAATCAACTTTTAATTTGATGACTTTAAGGTCCTTCCAAGAACCCTACTTAAGGGTGTAAATTACACAATCTGTGTGACAGGCGAAAACCCCAAAAGAAGGAGTCACTTTGGTTTAAAACCAAACTACTTTGCTTCTTTAACCTACTTTCCAATATATTCAAAAAACACACATAATATTATGTATGTAGTATGTTCCTTCATGTAGACATGACCCCTCAGGCTACAAAACAGAAGACAGAGAGGACTTTTCTTCATTTCCCACACGATTTTAGCATATGTTTCGAAAACTTGCATATACATACAAAAATATACAGATATCTATATATTTTAAGGCTTCCAAAAGGCTACTACAGAATTATTATTATTTCCGTCTGCTAGAGTGCCAGTAGCTAGGTATAAAGGTCCTTGACGTGGAAGCTGGTTACTCTTGTTAATCTCGGTTTTTTGGTAATGTCTTCTGGCGTCGTGTCGTCGGTCGGTCGTCGTTGTTATGGTTTTATAAACATGTGTGATAACACACTCAGTAACACACACACACTTATATTGACTGTATCAAAACATCACCTTTAACCATGGTAAAGGTATCCTGATGTTGTATCCATATCCATATCCCTCCCTTATATGATGTACCTTACCTAGCTATGTTTGGGTCGGTCACTTTAAAAGATTCAAGCCGAAAACACATTTTGTACGTGTAAGGTGCAAAATAGTTTGTCCTTTGCAATCAATATAGGTGTTATTAAAATGCAAAACCTCTGAGGGGCATAGACAGAAGCGGGAGTGAAGGGGGGGGGGGGGGGGGGGGTGGGCTATGGCCTTTGGCCACAAGCAATTTCGAGTACTTCAACTTCAACAAGTTCTCAACCTAATCTGTTGGCTTTATGAAATTTTAGTTGAAATTATTTTCGAAAATTTGTTACGAGACATTGATTTTTAAAAATGGCAGGGGAAAGGGTTTTTAGTTTTGAGGAAGTTTTCTGTTTTCGTATAGCTATTGCGGACTGCCTTTAGAAAAGTTTACAATTTTGGGAGAAGGATATCATAAGCTGATGTTTTGTCAGCCATACTTGGGAAGTTATATACTCCGACCATATAATTACAACAGCTAAGTAAACTCTTAAAAGGAAAAGGAACATTAAGATTAAAAAAAACGGTTTCTTAAATTTTAAGAGTTTTGATGCAGACTTTTAGTCAACAAATTCATACATCCAGTTATAAACATCAGGATTGTCAATATCAAAGTTTGGGATTTATTGTGTGGTTATTAGAAGGATCGTAGCTAAGGACGAAATGAGAACATCTAATGTTTCCGGAAACAAACTGAAAAATTATTTAAAATTTAACTGATAATTTTCAAGCAGACATGTTGCTTAGTTTACATCTGTCAAATCTGATGTTTAATATTAAATTAGTGCAACCAAACCATCTTATCAAAGTACCATTCGGCCATATCTAGGTATTCATTGGATTGAACAGTTTTCCGTTTAGATTGCGTTTGAGGAATCTATAATTGGAAAATAATAATAATTATTCCTTAAATTTAAAAACCAATTCTGCCAAGAATTTGTGTCGGAGGTTATCGAACATGAAATTGTACTTAGCTGTCATAAAAATAATCTTAATCACATTGCGAAGCGCAATTCGCCGGTTTGTGTACAAAATTACGTAGAAGTGTTCCGAACAGCTATTCGTAAAAGTACGTTTTAGCAAAAATCCTCCGAATAGTATTAGATTGACTGCTCGTCCAAAAGATTAAACTTTTTTTTTTTAATCTAAATGAGTGTTCTTTAGTGCAAATACTGAGCTCGTTGCTCCCATATTGTGATAGACTTGGTTGCACTTCACAGCTGACTCTTCAAAGTTTGGTGACCAAGTTTGAGAACCCCGGATCGCTAATCAATTAGCCAACATACGTTCGTCAAAGGAACGCAAGATCAGACGAGAACATAGCCGCATTTCGTGGAAAATTTACAGTCATTTACAGATTTCATCTAGTAGAATTAATTATTGTCAAGCATATAGCCTACATCCGCACAAGATAGAAAGCTAAAAATTCATGAGCACAGACAAAGTCATTTTTTCGCTGATTAGGATTGCGAGCGCTTGGGAGATTTCTCCAATTTTGACCGAAAAATATCTCTAGTGACAACTGATGAGGCGCATTTTTTGATGAATACCTGAGTTACAAAGCAAAATTGCCGTATATGGGACAACACAAACCCAAACCAAATGACAAAATTTCTTTAAAAAAAATTACCATTTGACGTGTACTTTGGGCCAAGGCGTAATTTGTCCGTATTTTTGAAAAAAGGAGGTGGACATCGTTAATGGCCAATGCTACAGGACAATGATAAGCAACTGCAACGACGGATTTAAGGATATGGTTGTCTCTTGCAGCGGCGCCGTAAATTGATCACCGCTTGAACTTTCCTTGTAGGGTTTCCTGTTGTCGCAGGTCTGTGCTGATGAATCACAATCGATCGATATCCTCACCGCTGGAATTCAGCAGGATCTATGAGGAAAATGGAGAAACCAAGTTGGGCATTTGGATGATGTCTTGTTTCATACAATACATCCGTACATTGTACTCAGCTTTTTTACTTGCGATTATAGGTACTATAAGGCAAGTTATGGATTCGTGCAGAAAAAAAAATTTGAGATAACAATCACACATGACATTACGATGATGGAGAAGTCGAAAAAAGTGGGTCTGGAAATTCCGTCCGTCTGTCTGTCTGTCTGTCTGTCTGTATGTCTGTTCGCGCCTCTGGAGGCTGAACGGGTGGGCCGATTTGCTTCAAATTTGGTATTTAGGATTTATTGGACCGCCCCTCAGAATAATTTTTTATTTTTGCTCTAGGTCCAAAAATAACGGAACCTGCCATACAATCTTAAAGACAAAAATTGATTTTCTCAAAAACGGCTCTAACGATTTTGATAAAACTTTCAGAATGCTATTTTTGCAAGAAAATCCATCTTTTGGTTTGAAATGTTTTTTCAAAATGTGTCTAATAACGGTACCTCTCATAGAACCAATAGTTTCAAATCAAACTATACATTTGATTTCAATAAAATTTTGGCCACAGGAAGTGATTCATAATTTTATTAATATGGCATTTCAAAATTTTCAAAAAAACTTTTTTTTGATTTTTTATAATTTTTTCAAACAAATTTTTGGTTTTCGAAATATGTTGGAAACGGCCATTTACAGATTTCATCTAGTAGAATTAATTAATTTTATGAAGCGAAAAAATGCAAAAGAATTTAATGCCAAATAAAAAAATGCTTAACAATAAATTGCTTTACCAAAAATTGCAAAATAACAAAATGCCGGATATAGACCATATAAAACTTAATACCACCTATATAAAAACATTTTAGACCACTAACGGAAAAATCTGTAAAACCTGAACTATACAACGGATTTTGACAAAATTGCAGAATGTCGAAATTGGTCTTATGCATAATTGGTGAAAATTTGGAAAAAAAAAAACTTACTAGAAGAAAGTTATTGACATTTTTCTAAAACGGCGAAACGTTCTATCAGCGAAACAATAAAACGGCGTATCGCTATTTTGCGTAATAACTAAACGGCGAAACATTATTTGTCGAAGAAAAACATTGCCAAATATAAAAAAATCTAATGAAAAAATGCAAAACAACAAATTGCCAAATTAATTTTGCCAACTGGTCGAAAAGGATTTTGGAAAAAAGCGAGACATAAAACCGCAGAATGTCAATTGCGAAACGATTGAAAAACATAATGAATAAAAAACAAAACGTAAATTGCCAATTAAGGATTGCGAATTAAACGAAATATTTAACGACTACGGCGAAACAAAGAAATGCCAAACGAATTTTGCCAAACAATGGTGACCCCATTCGGCCATATATAGGTATTCATTGGATTGAACGGTTTTCCAGAACGCATACTTTTCGGAAGTTCAGATTGCGTTTGACTGATCTAACAAGTGTTTTCAAGAAGAAATAACATACATTTAATTTAATGTAATGGCCAAGAATTTCGATTTACTATAAAGACAAGGGTTTGCCATTATGTTTTAAAAATGACATCGGGCAAGTGGCCGCCGCGGCTGGCTCGAATAAATTATAGCCGAGAGGCCCAATTTTCTACCACTTTTTCCAGAAATTGGGGCCGTCTTAATTTTGTTTAGAAATATATCCCAATGATCCCTTTTTAAGTATGTAACGGCGTCTCAACGATCGCTTGCGGATTATCATCACTCCAAATACAACAATTTTGCTTATTAACGTAACCATTCAAACAAAAGTGAGCTTCATCGCTGAACAAAATTTTCTTGCGAAAATCGAAAATCGTTTTGCGAGTTGAACCATGTTTTCAAAATAAATTTGCACAATTTGCAAACGTTGTTCAGGAGTAAGGCTATTCATTATAAAATTCAAGTGACAGCTGTCAAAAAGACTTACTCCAAAAAAAGTATTGGCAGTTTGAAAACTACACATCTAAAAAAATACACCCTTTTTACAATCGGAAAAGAATAATGATTCCTTAAATTCAAAAATCAATTCCACCAAGAACTTGAGTCGGAGGAAATCGAATACAAAAATATGCCTATCTGTCAAAAATGACACCAAAAATGTACTTATCTTATGAATTAGCCAACATAACATATGTCAAAGAAACGCAAGATCAGCCAAAAACATAGCCATGGTCGGTGGAAAGTGTACAATAGAGCCCGATGCAGTCTATTCCTTGCCATGCGGAAAAACTCGGCCTTTCACAGACTTTAACTTGTCGAACTATGCGTCGAGAATTATGACTTCATCCGTACAAAATGGAATTGACCTATTAGCTCAAGGTTCATGACCATGAACAAAGCCGTTTGTTCGCTGACTGGGATTCCCAGCGGTTTGAAGAAGACCCCTAATTTTTGCCGAAAATAATATTTCCCGAGAAGGAGCATTTTGGATGCATGGCTGTATTAACCAGCAAAATTGCCGTACCAGTTGACGTGGATTTTGGGCAGATGACTTTTATTTGACATTTGTTTATACTTTTTGGAAAACGGCATTGGTGAGGCGGTCACCGTTAATATCGAACGCTACAGAACAATGATATCCAATTGAAAATGGCACAAATTTATTCATATGAACCTAGAAGGAGTTTAAGCAAGATGGCAATATTTGCCATTGCCAAAGAACAGCGGACGAACGCCACTATTGATATCCAGCATAAATGGTTTGAAAGTAAGATTATCTCTCTTAGTTGTGACGTGAATTGGTCACCAAGATTATGCGATTTTACCCCGCTTGAACTTTCCTTGTATAGGGTTTCCTGTTATCGCAGGTTTGTGCTGATGAATCACAATCAATCGATTTTCTCGTCACTGGAATTCAGCAGGATCTATGCGGATAATAAATTGCAATTCGGACCAATCGGATCCGTGCCACTGTATAAAGCCAAGTTGGGCATTTGAACGATGTCGTGTTTCATACTGCATGCATGGGCCTTTCAATTAAAAAGAGAATTTCCTTAACTGCTCATACACAGCTTGTTTTATTCCATTTTACCATCCAACAGCCGTAAGAAACCCCATTTGTTCACTTTTTTTTCGAACTTGCAACACAACAAAAGTAACGAATACTGGTTATATGGAATAAGGATAATAATTTGCAGGTAAATATTGACGTCCATGATGACGTCAGCTGATGTGCAATCTTAATGTATCGGATATGTGCAACGGCACCACGCTAAGAGATCTTCTTATATGGACTTCGGAACTTTGACAGGTGATAGCAGCCATATTGTTGAAGCTACATCTGTCAATTTGGCTGTCATTTATTTAGCCTGCGTTCAACAACACGTGCAAATGATAAAATTCTTTAATCAAAATGGATCTTCTGGACAGGCAACTTTCCGCGCGCTTCGCTTTTTGTACGGTCGCCATAATAATTGTCCTACCGAAAGGACTATTCGCAGTGTGGTTGATAAACTATGTAAACTGGCCACCGAGATCGTGTGACTTGACCCCATTAGACTTTTTTTGTAGGGTTTTCTTAAAACGCAATTCTATGCGAATAGGCCAAAAGCCACAGCAGCATTCAAAACCAATGCAATCGGTTAAATTCAACCTGATTAATGAGCTGAACTCATAGAAAAAAGGACACTTCGGATACGCGCCACCATAAGAAAAAGCCGCGGCGGACATTGAAACGATGTAACATTCCAAACATAATGGCGATTACTTAAAAACCCTTTAAATGCCACAAAGCTGTGGAAGAATTATCATTAAAAACAGAAGCTTCATTACTTGTTCGTGGACTTCAAAGCCGCATTTGATTCTGTTAACAAACAAGCGTAGATTAAAATGTCTTGAGGTGTTTTTTTTTTTTTTAAATATTCAAATTTTCAAATTTGATGGCATTGGCATAATAAAGTACAGCAGTATTCAATCATAATGGTTCACAGCGTCAGCAGGATTTCATCAAGGTGGCATTCTTAGCCCAGTTTTATTTGATTTATTGGAAATTTTTTGATTGATTTTCACAGATTAATCTAGGAAAAACAATGTTCAGGTTCAGTATGGTATTTGACCCTAAACTAAGTAGACTAGGCTAGCTGAAGAATACTGGCATCTTAACAAAGAAAGAATCGAAGTTTTTAGTGAATTTAAGTGGCTGGGACTATTAAAGTAGAAAAGAGTAAAGAAGCCGAGCTGGCTTTGAACATGATGCGGTATAATTTTTCAAAAACCAAGATATTTAACTCTATAGAAGTACTAAGCTTTCAATGCCAACGTGAAAACATCAACAACAACAACAACGTGTGTTCGCCAAAGGAGATGGTGCGTACTATAATAAAAGGGCGATATTCATTAAAATGGACTATGATGGTAGAATTGTCGTTGCCTTTTATAATTCATACAATTTTTCTGCGTCCAAATACAATAAGAAGACCGAGAAAACACACCGAAAAGGCATGGAATTATTGTTAGGAGTTGTTTTGCCTCTTTGACTTCCCCCACAAGTGATAAGGGGTCTTAGTGAACTTCAAGTTTATTAAAGCCATGACCCATAGAATCCGTTGCGTCCGTGCGTCCGGCAAATCAACTGACAGCCGTGTTCTTACGAAAAGTGGTCCATAGACAACGCATGCGGCAACGCAACGGACAGAAGTACCCGAACTTTTAACTTTTTCTTCTCCGGCACCGTTGACAGCTGGTTGACAGCAATTTTTTTTCGATTTGAAATGGTTTCGTTTTGGCATTGAAGAAGAGAAATATATTTCTTCTTCTAAAGGTTTTTGGTTTTTTGAGGTTGTCAAGGACTTTGTCTATTTGGGTTCCACTATAACCTCTCAGAACAACATCAGTGAAGAGATCAGTCAAAGAATCACTCTTGCCAATCGCTGTTTCTTCGGGCTAAGAAGGCATCTTAGTAGTAAAGCCCTCTTTCAAAGGACCAAGGAGACACTATACAAGACCCTTATCATCCCAGTCCTGCTGTATGGGGCAGAAGCGTGGACATTGACCCAATCGGATGAATACAGGCTGGGGTGCTTTGAGAGAAAGATTCTTCGGGTGATATTCGGGCCTGTATGTATGGAGGAGAAGATTCAATGACGAACTGTAAGGGCTATACAGCGACATTGACTTGGTTAAGAAGCTGAAAATTCAGCGGCTTAGATGGCTGGGTCATGTGGAGCGTATGGACGAAAACGCTCCTGCCCGACGAGTCTTCAACTCCAACCCGGAGGGCCGACGCAGTTCTGGAAGACCCCAGCTAAGGTGGCGCGATCAAGTGGTAAACGACCTCAACCAACTTGGTGTGCGCAACTGGAGGCCACTGGCTAGGGACCAGCCTAGCTGGCGAGGATTATTGGTTGAGGCCGTGGTCCACAATGGACTGTCTGCGCCACCTTAAGTAAGTAAGTAAAGGTTTTTGGTTACAGTTTTAATTATGTAAAGCATAATTTTTTGCAGCATGTTCGAAGAAAAAAAAGAGGCAAAAATGGAACATCAACGCATTCATTGGGTCACCCCCAATCCAGCGATCCGGCAAACGTTAACGGATGCGTTGCCGCAACGGACCAACGGATTCTATGGGTCGGGGCCTTTATTTGCTTATCAATAAGAAAATAGGTAGTAGTTGCCACCAGGGGCCTTTATATTAAATAATAATTGTGGTATTTTTAAGAAATCTTAATCAAAGTTTTGTGTTTTTCTTTGATAACGAACTTTGGCAATCTGGCGAGAAAAACGCCGGCTGGAAAAAAAAAGTACCCATCACAACGCTTAGGCTGTAGGTGTTACACAAACCAGGCTTTTAGATATGCAACTCTTGGGGACTTCGAAATAATCCAGGGACTATTTTTTAAAAGGTTATTTAGGTTGCCGAATTCAACACTAACTAGTCAAAATCTTAGGGCACATTCAGATATCACCAAAAAGTGCGACGAGAAAAAGGTGTGTTGCTCACGATACAAGTTTACTGTAGACGAGAATAACATGGATGGAACGCAAAGCATATTCCAAGCTGATTGCGAAAACAGATAAGAAATTTTACTCAAAGCACTTGGACAGAGCAACATATATGTATGTATACCTTATCCTTTCATATCACTTTGACATCTCGAATTTCAAACCTTCTTAATTCTTTCAGTAAGTTCGATTCTTCCTCATCAGTTCCAGGGTGTCTTTTCTACAATTTGAATTCAAAATATTCATAAAGCTAAAAAAAATATGAGGAGGTTTTTGTATGAAATTTTATACGCACAGTTTAAGGCAGCTGCTTGCCGAATTTACAATTGAAAATTTAGAATGAAACAACAACAACTTGTGTGTGCTACCACCAAGTTCATAGGCTGGAGTTATAGCTATTTCACGGGGACCAACCCGATCATCAGACTCCTTTAGTGGTGCTTAACCGCTTTATGTTCAATTTAATTTTTGAAGAACTTTTGCCCGAGCTGGACTTGAACAAGCGACCTAGCGTGTGAGGAGCTAGTGCACTACGCACTACGCCACCGCACCCACATGAAAGTTGTAAGCCAATTACAGGTTTTTTCGTTCTATCGAACTATACTGAACCGATTAGCATTTTTCTAAGCACACACAAGTAATTGTTGTTGTTTTATTCAGGTTCTTTCTATTATCTCCGCTCTTTTTCATAAGCCAACGATTTCGATTGGATTCGTATGAGGAGGGAGATGAGGCGAAAGAGTTGACACTGGTCAAGATTTTTAATTTTTTACAATTTAAGGAGGTTTTTGTATGAAATTTTATACGCACAGTTTAAGGCAGCTGCTTGCCGAATTTACAATTGAAAATTTAGAATGAAACATCTTGACCAGTGTCAACTCTTTCGCCTCATCTCCCTCCTCATACGAATCCAATCGAAATCGTTGGCTTATGAAAAAGAGCGGAGATAATAGAAAGAACCTGAATAAAACAACAACAATTACTTGTGTGTGCTTAGAAAAATGCTAATCGGTTCAGTATAGTTCGATAGAACGAAAAAACCTGTAATTGGCTTACAACTTTCATGTGGGTGCGGTGGCGTAGTGCGTAGTGCACTAGCTCCTCACACGCTAGGTCGCTTGTTCAAGTCCAGCTCGGGCAAAAGTTCTTCAAAAATTAAATTGAACATAAAGCGGTTAAGCACCACTAAAGGAGTCTGATGATCGGGTTGGTCCCCGTGAAATAGCTATAACTCCAGCCTATGAACTTGGTGGTAGCACACACAAGTTGTTGTTGTTTCATTCTAAATTTTCAATTGTAAAAAAAATATGTACATATGTATGTCGCGCTTTAAAAATTCGTTATTAAATAACATCGCCTATGACACATTCTGTCATCCGTATGTCAGATTATTTTAAAAGCCATTTATCATCGCCTAATTGTGGTAAGACCACCCATCACATCCTTGTCCAACACTTCATTATTATATAGCCTTCGTCTCTTTGCGGCACAGCCATTTACGACACACATCCGTCAAAGCCAGTGTTGGCAAGTAAGTTACATGAAGTAAGTTACTCGTTTAGTTACGCGTAACTAATATGAATTAGTTACGCCCAATATTTGGCGTAACTAATGTAACTAATGTAACTAAATGTAACTAACTGTAACTAAATAAAACTAACTCTAACTTAATAATAAAAAATAAAAAAAAATCACATTTCATCCTGAATTCCAATCGACTATTGACAAAATTCTTTTATTAGCAAGGCAACGGCAACCTGGCAAGGAATACATATTGAAATTACTGTATTCCTGATGAAAAGGAAGTCTAATAAAATATATATATAATATATTCTTGGAGCATGCAAAAGATTTTTACTTACATTTAAAGTTTTCCCCTCTTTCTTGAGATTCTTGGACATTTCTTTGTTTATTTTGATTTATTTTTGTATGGTAAATTCAGATTTGATCTCAGATTTGGTCTCAAATTTCAGATTTGGCTCGCCCAAAGGAAATCAATTGAGATCTATTTTGTTTTATTATTTTAAAATTTTTTTTTGCAGAAATATAGTAATTAAAAAACGTATTCCTTGCCAGGTTGCCGTTGCCACAGCTGGCAGCTGGCCCGACGGCAATATCAATCATCCAGCTTTGCCCTAATACAGTGTAGTCAAACGTCATTCGATCGGGTTTGTGGACGGAAGTTCTAAATTTCAATTTAACATAAAATGTGAGTTTTTGTATTTGAAAAATTCTATTAGTTATAGTTAGTTACATTTAGTTACATTAGTTACATTAGTTACATAAGTTACATTAGTTACGTGTAACTAATTAAAACATCAAAGTTACGCGTAACTATCCAACACTGGTCAAAGCGAGCCGAACAATAATTTCAAAACTAAACTTTGGCATTTCACACTCCTTTTTCATTCGAATATTTGTTGGTGTGTGTGTGTGTAAGTCTATACGAAAGAGTATTCATTGTTCAGGATAATACTAAAGGGGGTTTTGTGAAATGAAGTTATTATTACCCTGCTGCGACTTCATATTGCCGGGGGTTAAGGATCCCTCAAGAGGAAACTAGTAGAACTTTCACAAGCCATAAAGTACTTTGAGTGTGTGTTTCTTTAAGGCACCACCAGAGCTACAACAGCACACCACATCAGTCTGTAATATTGTGTAGGTAGGGCCCGTCTGTCAACTTGCAGCCAACAGGCATCAAGTGTCGTCTCCTTAAGGGAATTGTGATTTCAGATTGAATCCGTTACAATGGATGAGTTTTTTTTTTTTTCTTTTTTTGTAATTTCAATTCTGAAGTGTGTCTCCATCGGGAGGGTGTCACCAAAGACTTGAACACTTAAGAGCTTACATTTCTTTTGAAGTGAGTTCTCCACCAGAAAAGTATTTTATGCTTTTACTTAATTTTTAAATAGAAATTTTAAAATTAGCACAAAACATATAGATATAGTTTCATTTTGATATCATGCCTTGATTAGAAACAAAAAATCTTTTAGGGCAAACGTTCAATATGCCTAAGAAGAATGTAGTACTCTGACGAAGAAGGGGTAAACAGAGTCAGAAGAGTTATAATGATGTGGACATAATTCTGACCAACGATGCTACTAAGAGTCTTAATATCCTGGAAACCATTTTCGACAAGTCTTATGGCGGCAAGGCTTAGTTCGAAGATCAGGAAAGTCACCATTATTAAAGGCTACGCTCTGAGGAAAAATGCATGGATATGTTTTTTTTTTATTATAATCAACTGAGTTCCATGTACAGCAATGTTCCAATCGGGCGATATATAATTATCATCAGGGCAGTCTTCAATGGCAAAATTGGTTCGAAAAACGAGTTATGGGACAGCATGGCAACGTAACGAACATGGTGAAATGCTTGTCGTCTTCTGCACTGCAATGCTAGCCAACTGTCACAAAACAAATCTCCGGATGGTCGAACTAAAAATAAAATCGAACACCTCATTATAAAGCAGGAATGGATCTAGTGGCTGTGCGATCTTCTTAAGATAAAAAGGCTCATGCAAAAGGAGGGATTGTACGATATTCTTAAACATTTATCGAAGATCATGTAAAGTAAGGGTCAATGCAGAAAGTGATGCTTAGCTGGAATTGATTCTATACGGAACGAGTATAGAGCATATTTTTATGCTCAACCATATCGAACGTTGAGCTGATGTTGAAGTATAACCGGACAGAAAAAATTGAATGTATGGAACGGAAATGGCTTAAGACAGGTCATATACTCATGTATTAAATATTAATTTGTAAAGGGTGTTTTTTTTTTTGGATCCATCGTCTTTATGGAAAATTTTGCGGAATTTGGGCTAAAAACAAGATTGCTGTTGAAAAATTCGCCCACAAACAGGCCCACAATCGCCATTTTTGACTTGATAACGTCTAATAAATCGGTTTGGAATAAATGGGCAGCACGCACGAAAAAATGTCACAGTCACAGTCACAGCCACGTTACCTAGCTGCTTTTATAGCCTAGAAAGTCGATAAAGTGGGAGGGGAGGGTGTTGGGTGGTTGGTTGTGGGGGGTAGTGTCAGGAAGAGGAAAAATTGTTCAAAATGGTGGGTTGTAGCTGGTTGTAGCTGGTTTGGGTGGAGACGGTGAGTCAAAAATTGTCAAAACTAATGGGTGGTTCCTTGGTGGCTGTAGGTGGGATGGGTGATTGGTGTTGGGGAGATTTGGTATGATTGGTGGAGGGGGGGGGGGTGAATTGTAAAATATGGTGGGTGGTTGGTTGGCGGTTGTAGGTGGGTTGATTGGTTGGCAGTTTTGGTGGTGAGGATGGTTGATTTGATGGGGTGCGATGAAAAAGTTGTCAAAAATGGCGGGTGAGTGGAAGGTGGTGACAGGTGGGGTAGGTGATTGGATTTGGGGGATTTGGTGTTGGGAGGTGGTGAGTAAAAAAATGTCAAAAATGGTTGGTGGTTGGTTCGTAGTTGTAGGTGTGATGGGTGGTTGGTGGTGTTGGGTGAGTGGCAAGTTGTTGTAGGTGTAATGGGTGGTTGGATTTGGGGGGAGGGAATGGTCAAAGATAGTTGTGCTGGGGAAGGGAAGAAAAAATTGTCAAGAATGGTGGACGAGTATAGCAGGTGTGGTTGTAGGTAGAGTAGGTGGTGGAAATTGGTGCATGGGGGGAATTGTCAAAAATAGTGGGTGGGTGATTGGTGGTGGTTAGGAAGAGCTGGCTTTATTGTGTGGGGGAGGAAGAACAAATTTTCAAAAATGGTGGGCTGTTGGGGTATTGTCAAAAATTTTGGGTAATTGGTTGGTGGCTGTAGGTGTGATGGGTGGTTGGTGTTGGAAGATTTGGTAAGGGGGGGGGGGGGGGGTGAGGCGAAATTGCCAAAAATAATTTGTGGTTGGTTGGTGGTTTTAGGTGGGGTGGGTGGTTTTTGATGGTAAGTAAGGTGGGATTTATTGTGTGAAGGAGTGAGGATAAAATTGTCAAAACGGTGGGTCCTTGGTTGGTGTTTATAAGTTTGGTGGGAATGGGGTGATGTGGTGTGGCGGAGGAAAAAATTGTCAAAAATGGTGGGCTGTTGGTTGGTTGTTGTAAGTGGGGGTCGGAGGTTGATGTTTGGGGGGAAGGTGTGAGAAAAAAAAAATCAAAAATGGTGGGTGGTTGTAGGTGGGGTGGGTAGTTGGTGGTTGGAGAGATACTACCTACACATGAACTGTTTTGTGAACTGGTTATCACGTAAAATTATCGTCCGTAAACTGACTTTACAGACAACCATGTTTTTTGTCCAACAACCTCTATTTGTCAAAAATAAAATTATGTTTTACGTACAGTTACGATCAAAAAACAACACTTAAATTTTGCACACTCAAGATTTAGGTAAATTTTCTTCCACTTAAATAAAAATATTTCAGTTTGGGCGTGACTGCGACTGGCGCCCACTTTTAATGCAAAACCATAAATATTGTTTTTAAAAAATAACAATGCTTATATTAGAACAAAAAACATTAAATTTTGTGGTTAGTACTTGTATATAGCCATCTTGTGTATGAAAACCATAAGAATAATTTTAGGTGTGGCGGCCGTATACTTTTCATTAGAAACTATACAAAACTTATTTATGCAAATAAACTGTACTTATGTATAATGAAACCTTAAGCCCAAATTAGTTCTTCTCTTATCCTACACTAAGGAGCTTGTGTATGAACGAAATTTGAATTTGGGGCTTGGATAACGCCCACTTTTCATGAAAGAACAAAAAACGTGGTTTTAAGAATTTCAGGTATACAAATATTTTTTTTTTATTTTTATAAAAAACCTTTATTCGGGTAAGATCGTTAAAAAAAGTTTACATTTTTAGGACACGCCCACTTTTAAGGGGCATTTCCGTTAAAAATCGTAATATGCTTTAGTTTTTAGGTCGCAGTTTTGAAGTAAGAAGATAAAAATTTCGGTTTGTATTCCTTGGTAACGTACCAGGTTGTGGTTCAAGAATTGTTAAATACACCCATAATCGCAATTTCCAATCAAAATCTAATTTTTGCAAGTTATGTCTTGTTTTGTTCAAATGGAACGAACTGCAAGCTAAAAATTGAAAATCGCTAATCTCATAGTAATTGCCTTGGTAATAAAAAGCACCAACTTTGGGCGTGGCACACGCCGTTTTTTTATTGCGCTAGCGAACCCATACTCAAAAAAAAAAATAGGGTATCCAATAGTCCATTGCAAACGTACTAACGGGTGATTTTTTGGCTGGTTTGGTTTTGGCAACACTGGTTTTGACAGCTGACGTGTGTTTAGTACCTTGTGTCACTGTCAAACAGCTTTAGTTTGGTTTGCAATTTAACCATGGATCGTCTTTCAAATGAACAACGCTTGCAAATTATTGAATTTTACTATCAAAATTCGTGCTCGGTTCGAAATGTCGAAATATCGAAAAATTGTGTTCAGCGATGAGGCTCATTTTTGGTTGAATGGGTACGTAAATAAGCAAAATTGCCGCATTTGGAGTGAAGATCAGCCAGAAGCATTGCAACAGCTACCAATGCATTCCGAAAAAGCCACTGTTTGGTGCGGTTTATGGGCCGGCGGCATTATTGGGCCATATTTCTTCAAAGATGATGCGAATCGCAGCGTTACTGTCAATGGTGAACGCTACCGAGCGATGATAACAAACTTTTTTTTGCCCGAAATGGAAGTTCTTGACTTGCATGATATGTGGTTTCAACAAGACGGTGCCACATGCCACACAGCACGCGAAACAATGGCGCAATTGCGAGGCGAGTTTGGTAAACAGTTAATTTCACGTTTCGGGCCGGTCAATTGGCCGCCTAGATCGTGCGATTTGACACCATTAGACTATTTTTTGTGGGGGTATGTCAGGGCTAATGTCTATAGGGACAAGCCCGCTTCGATTGACGCACTGGAAGCCAACATCCATGCATTCATTCGTGAGATACCGGCCGATATGTGTGAAAGAGTATGCCAAAATTGGACTCAGCGGATGGGCTACCTGAGACGCAGCCGCGGTCAACATTTGCATGAAATTATCTTTAAACATTAAATTGCAAGGTTCAAACTATCGATTCAAATAAATATTTCATTCATTTTTTTGAATTTTTTGTGTTTTTTTTTTTTTTAAAGTTCTAAACCTCTTAAAAAATCACCCGTTATATAGCTCTCGCTTATGTTTTTTTCTTCCTTTTAATCATATAATATTGGGCTTACTAAAAATTTAAAATTGTTGTAAAGTCAAACATGTGTTTGATAAATACAAAAAAAAAGCAAATTACGGATGTCTTAAGTCAGCAACATACAAGATGGATAACATGTAAGCACACATCAATTAGTAATACAAGGTTCAGCAAAAAAAAACCTTAAATATAAAAATAGAAGCAAGCTTGTGAACAAAATTTTAGTTCGAAAAAAGTAAGGATATGTTTTGTTAAAAATTGCCAAACTTCATTCACCGTTTTTCCAACCACAGTCACTGTGAATGCAACTCCTTGTCCGTATATCCTTTATTTTCTTTAACTATCAAAATCAGCAGGAAATACTGAGCCCAGAAAACAATCTTCTTTTCTAAAAAAAGAAAACTTTAAAACCAAAAAAACAAAATGTCTGCTTGTGATGTGGCATTATACATGCAAGCTCTACATTGGCTGCAGAAAACTCCAGATACATTATACAAAGGCAAACAAACACAATCGTTTTCACCAAAAATAAAACTAACTATACTATTCTCCACATCCGCCGCTGTTTCTGTTTACAACACAAAGAAATTGTATAAAGCAGCTTCCGAATGATACATCCTGTGAGGAGTAAAAAGTTGTTAACTCCAAATCATATGCAAGGAATAATGAAAAGCCTTATAGTAGAGCCCCATAAGAAGAAGGAAAAAAAAAATAAGCCTTGGCCAGGTTCAATTTAAATGATCCATTTAACCTCAACAAAACAACCAAATCATTGTGACCTCCTTGAGAATGTCATTATAATCCGGCTTCCTTGCATTCGTTCGAAGAGGTGCGGTGGCGGTGTGTTGAACTATTTAAGCCAACCGAATCTTGAAGCAATCCGCTTTGAATCTTGCTTTCACCGCGTTCTTTTCAAAGCCAAGAGATCAGGAGCGGATTTGTTGAAAATAAAAAAAGGGTTTTTATTCGAAAGCCGAGAAAGGAAAACTATAATTGGCCTCGAGCACGACTTTCGCCAGAGTCATACATGAGAATTGAAACTTTCACAAGCTTAGCCAACTACAGAGAATGAGTTGCTATGTCATGGAAGAGCTACGATATATCATCGATTTGAGAAAAAAGAGTGGCAACAGATTATCATTTCTGCATCAAACGAAGCACTACTATTGGACTCGTCGCTATCTAATGTCACACACCATGAAGACCGTTCAGGAGTTATGGACCGTCAACTGCTAAATATAATACGGGGAAGCCAACAACAGATGTAATCCAAGTCGATAGACCACCATGAGATTTGATATAAGGGTAGCCCTCAGAAACTTATGTGTAGATGAACAGGTCAATGACATGTATTAGGAAACAGTGACAAAACCAAAATGCCCCAGCTAGTCTCCGAAAAATTCATGATCACAGTAGGTGAACACCAGGGAAGCACCATTAGTCCCCGGTTCCATATTTCAGTGCACGAATACCTGATGCAGAAAGGTTAAGTGACGGACCCCAAAGTGCATCAGTTATTCTTTGCTGGCTGGTGATGCAGCCATCATAAGGGAGGATCCTTCATCGCTGCAACGAGCACTTGACGTATGGCGGTATGGGTGATCGTTATGGAGAGAAACGAGTGCCGTCCACACATTTATTTTCCTTTGTCTGAAGGACACAATGATTCCAAGTCTATAACGTGCCTCCAAATGGTCTCACTGGAACAATATGATGGGCAAGGGAATAATAGGTACAAATGATATAAGCGTGAGTAATTGCAACAATATATCCTTGTCTAGCAGTATTGATTCCTAGGCTGGAAAGGTTTGCTAGTATCAAATTGTAAGTGGCAAAGAGAGAGAGGCTTGGTGTGCGCATTCGGCCATTGGTTTCTGCCTTGACTAGTGGTCGGGTGCGCATATCTGAGGTTGCCAGGCTGGAGTTCTGATATTCTCATCTGGAAGTGACCTTTACGGTTGCAGAGCTCCACTGGAAGCTATATTCTAGTGCCATGGGAGGGAGGCCCAACTGGATGGGGAAGTTCTCGGGTTTCACGACACTTGGCTTTGTCACCTGGCACTTACTATCAGATAAGTTCTCTCATGGGAGTATCGTTGTAGGCTGTGGTTAATCGAATGCGGCATTCTTGTGATACAAGAGGTGTTTTAAAGGCCTCGCACCTCAAGAAGGGGTGTGGACATGCCTCAACATGTTCCATAAAATAGGTACCTAATAAGGTATCTACCTTAGGTCTCTGGTGATGACTCTTATCAAAGGAGTCGGAAAGCTGTCCACTGTGCAGAACGAAACGTCTTGAGTCACTTCTCAAAATCAAAAACCATGAGGCACATCGTTAGCTGATACTCAGGCCGACCCGCTTGATGCCAGCTAAGCGTAGATTCGATCCTGGGCTTTACCCTCTAGAGAATAATGGTTGCTATTGATTTCGGTATAAAGCTAGCATTAGACGGTTTTTGTAATGGTCATTGCAATGACCTTCTGACGTCATTATGACGTCTATATCTGTTCTAAAGTCGTCATGTCTTGTAATGGTCATTATAAAATGCGGTCATTGCAAAGACCCACACAATGGCCAGCATAATGTCACATATTTTTGGGTTCTTGCAAAGACCCATTACAATGACCGTGTTATAGCCTTGCCATTGTTGATGGGAGTATATGACCAATTTTTTTTGACAAGTGGTCTTTGAAAAGACCGTGTCACAACAATGACCAGACAGGCATTTTTGACGGGCCATTGTTGTTCGCAAATCGCAAAGACCAATTTTAATGGTTATTTTGTTGTTGTTTAATTTCAATGAGCTGCCAAAGTGACAGATCAGGAAATTCCGATAATGCTCTGGTTAATCAGCTCTCAATTCTCGCAGCTATTTGGCCCTTCTGTTTCAAGACGTGAAAACCGTTATTTAGACCACACAGAACGAACTCTGGTGTTGGCCTTTGGTGGTTGTTGCCGTCGTCGTCGTTCATCGTCTGTGCTACTCTCCCATATGTAAGCTGAGAGAATCGCTACCTCAAACTTTTTTTTGTAGTATGACATATTATTATATTATTTTTAATTTTAATTATTTAAGCGAAAAATTTCACAAAACTCACGCAAATATTTTCTAAAGAAAAAACAATGATAAAAATCGTGAATGTCACTTAATTTATAAATGTCCCTTGAATGTCAAATTTACTTTTAACAATGACCAATATATAAATACCGTGTGGTGGTCACAGCAAGAAATGACTTTTGTCAGCGTGGTTTCATTCACCACCAACTGTGAAAGTGTGGTCATGTCGTGTATTGGTCATTGTTATTCTTGTAATTGGAAGGACATCTTATTGCGAAAGTAACAATGACCAACTTGCTGGTGGACAAAAATGACTGATTTGGTTCATATATGGCTCTGATGAGACCCGAAAAACAATTTTCAAGGAAAGCCCAAGGAAAAAGATTGTCATAAGGAACCGCTTGATGTTTTCGACTCCTTTTGATACGAAGCGATGCAAATCTAGAGCGTGTAGGTTTTCTGTTACTCTTGGGCATAAAAGATCAACAAATTCGTCCCTGGAAGTACCATTTTATGGTTTATGACAAAAGACTAAGAACTTTACAAGTCCCTTTCCTCATTCTATATTTTATGACAAAATGATTTGGCTTATTGTTATTTTCCAATCTGCATGTGCTCCAACCTATAAACCATCAGCTTGGTTCACATATGATGATGAGGATGAGGATGTGCGGAGTCCGGACTGTGCGGAATGATTTTCTCAAACATGCGGTTTATAAAGAAAGCGCATTGTTATTTTTAAAAAAAGCAAGCTGCTGCTTTCGACATCAGCATCATCATCATCGTCATCGTCAGAGTCCTTTGGTATATTATTTGGCATATTGCTTCCTCCATACTCCATACACAATACACAACACAACCAAACTACTTATAAAGGAGTAATATACTTTTCAAGACGTTACACATTTTTCTTTAGAGTTATCCTTTCTTTGGAACTATCCATGCCTACGCCAGGCCAATAACAAATGAAAGAATAGTTGAATTTTTTTTTTTTTTTTTATTATTATTTTTTCTTTACAGTTACTCGATATTTTGAATTTATATGCATGAGACTGCCAGGGTATGAATAAAAATGAAAAACAAGGATGCATCGTAAAATGGATGATGCGTTTGCGTATATGTGTGAGTGTGCCTGTGTGGAGTTGATGGAAATGACAGATTTATGATATGCTTTTGAAGCTATTTTCCAAGAAGCTTGGTGTGCAATAACATGCAATTTATATTTACTTTGATTTCCTCTAAGGAGTAGATATAGAAAATAAGAAACAAGGACATTCAAAGAAAGGAAACAGGAAGTTAAGTAGGTTTTTACTTTTAAAACGATTGCAAGTTTGTTATTACCATTTTTATATGGAATTAAGTCCGATGGTTATTTCTATTGCTTTTGTATTTTTGAAATATTACGATTTCTTGGAAAACTACTTAAAAATAGGTACGCTACGGAAATTCTGTGATACTCGTATATTAGTTTAAAAGTTTGGAAGCTGTTTTGTCTTTTGAGAGACTTTAGTCTTCAATCAGTGTCTGATGAAGTTTGCGCTATTTTGTTGTGGGAAACCCAACTCTGTAAGCAACAAAATGAACTGTAGCTACAATATTTTGCTGAGTTCGAGCAGCTATCCTCTGTCCAACGTAAATTGGCAGTACAGCTATAGGGAAGATAGGGATGTTTAACTCTTATTCGCACTCTTTTGTTTTCGGTAAGGTGCTATTCTAACGCATACTTTTCGTACAAAACTATCAATTTTATTTTTATAAAATAAGGGATCCTTATATTCGAGCAAAAAAGTTAAATTTTGTGACGATTAGTTGTACATAAACGTCTGTGGGTGTTGGTGACGCCCATTGTTCATGAAAGAACAAAAACATAGTGTTCAAAATTTAAGGTACCAATATTCAGTTTTAATATTTTTCGTTCGTTATATAAAAAATATATCTCTATTTCATGTACATTTATTCAATACGGCAACTTTTAAGGGTGTGATTTTTATAAAATATCTTTATTCGGGTAAGATCTTTAAGAAACTACAAGATTTAGCTGTAGTTTTATACATAAATTTAAAAATTGACTAATAATCAAAGTTCTGTTAGTGGTTTAAATTTTTTTAGGACACACCCTCTTTTAAGGGGCGTTTCCCTATAGTCATATTTATTAATGTTTTCTAACTATCAGTCGCAGTTTTAAAGTAAGAAGATGAAAATGTTGTGATTGTATTCCTTGGTTGTGGTTAAAGAATTGTTAAATACATCCATAATCGATATTTTCATTCAAAATCTAATTTTTAAAAATTTAAGTATTGTCTTGTTTTGTCTTGTTAAGCTGTGAGCTTAAAATTGAATTTTACTTACCTCATAGTAATTGCTTTGGAAATAAAAAGGCTCAACTTTGGGCGTGACACACACTCTTTTTTATTGCCCTAGCAGTTATTGAATAGCAGCTTCACAAAATTATTGTTATTGTATTTATTGCTCTCTGCTAAAAAAGAATATGGTTTCTGCACCGGTAGGCCTGTTTCTGGACAGCGGTCTGGAAAGCGCGTTTTCGAAGGGTATACCTATATATAGCTTTTCAAAATAAAATGTATACATAAAAACAATTAACTTCACATAAATAGCTATCACATAATCCAAATTTAGAAAAAACAGGCAACATATACAAAAACTGACCGCACACTACGATAACCTACGCAACTAAATTGTTCCTTTAAAAAAAACAGCTTTGAATTTTGTAACTGAATTTTAACGTATTTTCCACACACTAAAAGAGTTAAAAGAAATGAAAATGATCGAAACAAGATCTTCACAATAACACTCATTATTAAGAGTTTTTTTTTCAATGCTCTAAATTCGAAATAAAATAAAAATTTGCAGTTTGCAATTTCATCATGAATCGACTGACGCCTGAATTACGTTTACAAATTGTGCAGATTTATTTTAAACAACGATATTTTCAATCGCGATATATCAATATTCGATATTTATTTTAGAGTATCGTATTGGTATCAATTTCGATTTTTACTTGCTCTATAGGGCAAGTATTGGTTTCGTGCAGAAAAAAAAATCGAGGTTTTAATCAAACATGACATTACGATGATAGAGAAGCCCAAAAAAGTGGTTTTCGCCATACCGTCCGTCGGTCTGTCTGTGCGTCTGTGCGGATGTGCGGATGTGCGGATGTGCGGATGTGCGCTTTTTCACGTCATGCTACAGCCTAAACGGCTTGACGGATTTTCTTCAAACTTGGTATATAGCAGTTTGAAGAAAAACGGTTGTCGAGGTTTTTTTGTTTCGTTTTAGCCAGGCTCAAACTGGTACCTTTCATGTAACGGTTTTTTTCATTTTGGATTTGCTCAAAAACGGATCATACGATTTTGGTGGAACTGAGAATTTAACTTACCTAAGATATTTCTAACAAAATAGCGTTTTTTTGTTTTTTTCTTAAATGGTCGTAACGAAAATCAGGTTTTAACGGTTTTTTTTCAAATGGCCATAAGTTCGCAACGGCTTGATTGAATTGACTCAAACTTCGTTTGGCATGGTTTTTTATAGCGTTCTATAAAATGGTTTTGTAAATTTTTCAGTGAAGCCTTTCTAAATGGTAGCTCCCATACAACGAGCCTTCCAGTTTTAGCCAACTTTTTTAGGTTTTTTCTAATTCGCTCAAAAATGGCTCTAACAATTTTGATTAAATTTTGTATAAAATATTCTTTTAGTGTTCTTAAGAGAACTGCGTTTTTAGTTTTTGGCAAAAAATGCTAATAACGGAGATCTGATCTTAACGTCTTTTTTTCACATGGCCATAAGTTGTCAACGGTTGTATCCAAATCAAACAAACTTTGTTTGGTATAGCTCCTTACAACTCTCTATCTATATGGCATTGCATTTTTGTCAGTTACTCTTTTTTAAATGGTGGCTCCCATACAAAAAACCACCAGATTTTGGCCAAATTATTTTTTTTTTAATTTACTCAAAAAAGATTCTACCGATTTTTATTATACTTTGAATGTAATATATCTAAAATGTTTTGAAGAAAACTGCATTTGAGTTTTTGGCTACAAATGATAATAATGGAAATTTGTTTTAACAATTATATTTATTTTGGCCATAAGCGGACATTTATATCATTTATAGCACCTAAAAGATGACATCTAAATTTGATATATTAAGGGTTTCTTAACGTAAGCTTCTGTAAATCGGGTTTTACAGTTTTAGCCAAACTGTTTTGGTTTTTCCCATAGTTCAAAGTTTCAAACATAGTTCTTCATATTGCTCGAAAACTTTGTTTTCATCGTACTATTGCACCCTCAAGTACGTGCGACCCAGTCGTGCATTTTATTTTACTTGCGATTATAGGTACTATAAGGCAAGTTATGGATTCGCGCAGAAAAAAAAATTTGAGATAACAATCACACATGACATTACGATGATGAAGAAGTCGAAAAAAGTGGGTCTGGAAATTCCGTCTGTCTGTCTGTCTGTCTGTCTGTTTGCGCCTCTGGAGGCTGAACGGGTGGGCCGATTTGCTTCAAATTTGGTATTTAGGATTTATTTGGCCGTCCCTCGGAACGAATTTTTTATTTTAGCTCTAGGTCCAAAAATAACGGCACCTGCCATACAATCTTGAAGACAAAAATTGATTTTCTCAAAAACGGCTCTAACGATTTTGATAAAACTTTCAGAATGCTATTTTTGCAAGAAAATCTATCTTTTGGTTTGATTTTTTTTTTCAAAATTTGTCTAATAACGGTACCTCTCATAGAACCACTATTTTCAAATCAAATTTTCTCGTAAACTATACATTCGATTTCAATAAAATTTTGGCCACAGGAAGTCATTTATAATTTTATTAATATGGCATTTCAAAATGTTCAAAAACTTTTTTTTTTGATTTTTTATAATTTTTTCAAAAAAAAAATTTGGCTTTCGAAATATGTTGGAAACGGGCACATTGATTTTTTTTAAAATTATTTTTCAAATGTAAACTACAGATTGCCATATATTTGCATACTCAAATAAATTTCAAAATATTTTTTGAAAAAGTTGGTCCAACGATTTTCAATATTTTTTTCCTAGATTGACGTATAGCTTTGAAATTTTATTGCATACTTAGTTTTTCCGAGAAAGCTCTTAAACTAATTTAAAAAATAAAAGAATTTTCGAAATTATTTATTTTTTTTTTTAATATCCATATATGCAGCCACTACGCAATTGCTTATCATAAGAGCAAGTTCGTGCGACCCAGTCGTGCATTTTATTTTAAGTTTCTTGCCTCTTTTCTGCTGAAGCATCTCTGAAGCGGTAACTTCCAACAGGAATCACCACATTGAATTTCGCTAAGAGTTTCCATGAAAATATATACTCGAAATTTGACACCAATCTGGTTGGCAACCATGATCGCGTTAGTTGCCTGTGCTGAACAACACATATACTCTTATCTGCTATGATGAGCCGTTATCGGAAGTGGTGTCCTGTAGACTGTGTCATCAAAATAATTTTACCAAAGCTGTCCTCTCTCCCACTTTTGGCATCAAAGTCTTGCAAGAAAATTTTAATGTCATGTTTGGGTCATCGCTATTATGTTTCGGACAAGGAGCTTCCAGAAACTTAGCTTGGTAGCGTGGCCTTTCACTTCTGTAGGGGCATGTGCGCTATATAGTGAAATTTGTCCACCCTTTTGCGGACTGTCATCACTCCCCCGCTGACTTCGCGGAAGCTTTGCCAAACAAAATGAGTGGTTTGTTCCTCCCATGATGCATTTTCCATCACAATATAGGTCCCAAGCATCACATGACGGGCTTGAATGCCGTATACATGTTTGCACGGTGTTATTTAACCATCTTTCAATAATTTAAAACGTCGTTTTCTTAAGTTTTACCCTTTTTTGCGACTCTTCTTTTTATAAAAGTTGGCTTTACGAAGCCGCTTTAGTACCGTAATTTAACAAAAGTGGATCGAAACGGACCCCACGCCGGAACACGTAAGATTTGAAGGGTATGCTCTTAAGCCACTCTTAAAGCTCTCTTGATTTTTAGATCAAGTGACTTCAAATTAAAAACAATTCGATACTATCACGCCTTTTCAGAACCTATACCTTTGAATAAGCTTAAGGGTCTACAACTTGCTTCCAGAATCTCCTTCCTTACATCCTATGAAACAAGATATAAAAGAAAAAAAACTCTTATCCTGAAGTTATCTATCACCTGCAGAAATATCCAATACAAAGCCTTTAAAGAACTAACCCCCCTGACACAAAACTACCGTAACTCCTTGTTAACAACTTCACACAAACATCCTTTTGCGTTGTGCTTTGGTGTGAACTTTGGAATCTTGTGTCATCAACTTTTGTTCTGACTCCTTTTCTAGAGAAAACAATAATAATTCTAAAGACCAATGATACTCCATGCTGCTTCCATAAATATTGGATTTTTTTTTCTATTTTGCTGGCAAAGTCAAAGAGTTTCGACAGAGGTTACACACAGGCTTTCACAGCAATTGAAGATCCTTTGATGTGTGTTCTGCATCCATAAGATTTTCTGATGAACTTCCTTTATGTTTGATGGAAAGGAAAAAAAAAGAGAGGCCAGCCTATATATCCAACAACAACAACGACAAAACCAAAGTTCTTATAATTTTGAACCTGGTGTTCAAGGATCAAAAATAAAAGCGCATAAAAAATAGGAGTTAAGAATGAAAATATTAGAAACGATTTAAGATATGCCTTTCTTTACACATATACTAACTTTGAAACTTCCCCCCTGAAACAGATAAAAAGAAGAAAAAAAAATCTCTTTGTCATATCCTGACATTAAAAGATTATTTCACCCGCTATCCACCATCATCTCATCTAAAATATATTTCTAATGAAATTATGAAGTTTTTTTTTTTTTTTTTTTTTTTTTTTGATTTTTTTGTGAAGATGGAGAGAGACCATCAAGAACATCGAAGGAGAACATTTTTGATTTGAATTTTCTCATGTCGTCTTCTGAAACTTCCGCACTCCTTTCTTTTATCTTATTATTTTTACTTTCTTAGAATTTTTGATTAGATAACTCTCGGAAGCACAGACACACACACAAGGATAAGGATAAGGATAAGGCTAAGAATAAGGATAAGGATATGTATACATGCATTGCCACATATATGCTATATGAATTATGGAAAGGCTGTGGCAAAGAAAATTGAGAATTAGATATGTATTGGAAGGATCTCTCTCTCTCTCTCTCTCTCTCTCTCTAACTTTTTCTGTAAAAGCGCAAAAAGAAAAGTTATGCTGATTTTGTCAATTCATATTTATATACGAAATAATACGAGATACAAATTTAAAGGATAATGGTAGGTATCCTTATGCGAAGTCTGAAGTGGGAAATGGGAAACGGCAGCAACAAAATAAAAGGTTAAGCCTTTTGTTCCACCTTGTTATGTGTATGCTGGCTGGGGCTTGCTGGGTGATGTGAACTTTAAATCAATTCAAAAAGTTTCCTTCTCCATGATGACCTCTAGCGCAAGCAGGACGACTCAAAAAACAGCCCGTTTTGAATCTCATGTTTCAGCATAAATATTTGTATCTTTAACTTATAATTCTATATGGTATGGTCGGTCGGGTCGTGTGCCACATATACAATACATACCTGTCAAATTTTCGGGAATCAAAAATGTTGCTTGAGGGTGGGATTTTTAGGATGTTTTGGGGGAGGTTCGGGGAAGGAAGTTTTTCCTCTCTGGTCCGGATAAAGTTTTTCAAATGAATTATTTATGAAGGGGCATTTTGCATTTTAAGGATGCTGAATAGAATGATTTTTTTTTTTTTAAGGAACAAATTAGTAGGTTTGTTATTGTTTTGTTTTTGAAGGATTATCACTGGAAGTGTGTCATTTTTTTAATATTATTTTTTTTTAAACATAAATTGGCTAAAGCATTCTATCTTTAAAATGGCTTAAAGATGGAGTGTGGAGTAGGTGCTGGAATATTTTCAGAGAAGCTCAATGTGTCAGAGTCCTTCCGACTCAATGACCTTACTAGCGTCCTCCAGGAAAAAGTTCTGCAATCATGGCAGCTTCTGCAAATAACTGCAACAATACTCGAATCTTAACCGAAAAGCTCTATATTATTTGATAGTAAGACCACTCTAAATTAGTCAGGCAAAGCCAGGAAGAACTTTAATATTGCATGGTCTTAACCCCTACTTGAATCTAACTCTGCTCTCGGTTCCAGGGCACAGTGGCTTTCAGGAAAATGCTGAAATTCGGCTGGAATTTATTCGACCCAGCTGCGGCGGCAACTTGCCCATCATCATCATTTATAAAACATAATGGCTAACCCTTGTCTTTATAATAAGGCTAAATTATTGGCCATGACATTAAATTGTATGCGTTTTATTTCTTCTTGAATTGGTTTTCACCGTCTAAAAAAAACACCCTTTGTAACAGCAATGATTGCAATGATTGATGGACTCAATGCTACTTTACCAACCGCAGCACCCTGCCTAGGTGGCATAAAGTCTCGAGTCTGGTCTTACTGTTTTCATCTGGAAAATCATCCGGCAGATTAAATTGCTGCAACCTGACCAATCGCCTATTAAAATTATCCGATTACATTCATCTTATCCTTCGTTAAGTTGTTAAGTTATTGTTACAAAACGGCTCACACCATCGCTAATTGGGTTCTTCTTAGGACCTCTTCCAGCTCAAATGAAAACCGCCATTTCTACCTACCTATAACTAAAGCATTCCCAATCAGACGACCACAGTCAAGCAGTCGGGTAAGACATTCCTCATTCTTGTAGTGCGGCTAAAAAAATAGTCTCTATACTTAACAGTTCCTATACGTCCGATTTTAGACTCGAGGGTAAATTGTTTAAGGGGAGGAGTGGATCTGGCTATTTCCCTGGAGCACTGTTCGTTATATTAAATTAAATAATTAAATAAATCAGAGTGAGACAAAAGACATTACGATGATGTTCAAGTGAAAAAATTTTATCCGTAATAGTCTTTTAACCTATCCAGCCTTGTCATTACTTGTCAGGCTAGTGAAATGGAGAAATTGGAGAACGGTCCTAAGAAAGGACATAGTGAGTTATTGACTCTGGCCTGTCCAGCTATACCTTTGCCCAGTCAGAACAGCATCGCGTCTTGCCTTCACTATGGGACTTGCGCGTCGGGGTTGCGCTCTACAACAGCAAAATCTTCTTTGGTAAGGACTGTAAGATCGACGCCTCACAGATGATGAGTTTTATCGAGAGTAAATCAAATAAATTGCTCTGATGAAAGATTGTGTCGACCATTAAATGGATGTAGTGCGCGATGCGTTTCACAAACAAAATCATGTTTATCAAAAAAAAAAAAAAAAAAAAATACAAAAAATTTGCCTGAGTTCAGGCATCAGTCGGCTCATAATGCAATTCCAAACCAATCAAAAATTAATCACATTGCAAATGAAAAAATGTTCTTTTAACTGGATTTTAAGTTAGGTGTGCATGTTTTTGGGGCTTGTGGTAGCCATGTTGTTTTGGTGACTTTATGTCAAATCTGCTGTTTATTGTTCAGTTGCAGATGAAAATCACTCTGACAAGTAACACACGAGTGAACAATACATGATCAAACTTTATTAACGAAGAGACCATTTTACGGTACAAGTGGTGGCCCTTCACATTCGACTTTTCTACGTTTGGTGGCAAAGTTTAGACCGCCCGCCGGTCCGATAGTAAATTATAAGCTTACATGCGTACGTCAAAGAACTCGCTTTCGCTGCCGAGTACATTGCCGAAGGCTGTAAAAGTGTATACAGTTAAACCCAAAACAGGCAATTCCTTGTTGTGCACAAGAACTTAGGCTTTTGCCTAAGTTCTACACCCGTACAAGTTACTACTGAATCAGTAGGTCAGTAGTCTAAGCTCAGTAGTCTCTGTCTGGAAGCTCGGAGCACTTGGAAGATGACTCCGATTTTGCTCCAAAAATCATCTTTAGCGACGCATTTTTTTTTTTTTTTTTTGATGAAATGAAATGGCGGAATAGATCGGATAACCACCATAGGTTCACCGTGTGACAATACTTACTCAAAAAACTACCGTAAGGTGTGGATTTCAGGCTTTTTGAAAACGACATTGGTGAGGCAGTTTCCATCAGTGGCGGAGCTTCACAAGAAGTTCTTCCAGCAAAACGGCTCTACGTGCTATATAGCGCACGCCACGATTGGCCAAGGTCATGCGATTTGACGCCGTTAAATTTTGTTTCTTGAAGTCGCAGGTCTATGCAAATAAACCATAATTGACAATGAACATGACACAGGCCGTCGCTCAAATTCATCAGGATCTTTTCGGCAGAGGTATTAAAATTCAGACTACTCGGATCCCTGTAAGTGACAGAGGCTTTCATTTGAACGATGTCATATTCCATACATAATGGCAACATTTCAATATTATCCGCCCTTATTGAACACATCTTTATTACAGGACCTCTTTAAAATTGTAACAAATTGCGAAAAGTGGTTTCAGTCTCATTTAGGAGGTAGTGATACAAGACCATTCTTGAAAAAAAAAGCATTCCTGCCAAAAGATAGGTTTTGAATTAAAAAAAAAAATCAGGAAGTTTTATCAAAATCAGAAGAGCTGTTTTTAGAAAAATAAGTTTTTCATTAAAAGGAGAGATAGTTGTGCTATGAAACAGCTTATATTTCAATAAAAAAAACAATTTTGCAAGCAATAAAACAATGGAATTTTATGAACTCTGTATCATAAACTCTAAATTTACTGGTCAAATAATTTAAAACAAATATAAATAACAGTTAAAGCAATTATTGTAAAAATATACACCATCCACGAACATTGAACTCAATTCCAAGGAAAAAAAAAATTGTAGCAAAATAAACAAATTCCACCCTTCCCTAGAAAAATAATCAATAAAATAATGTCAATTGCATAGACCGCCCCTTTTTTACCCGCCCAACAAACACTTCATATGTTCATTTTAAACACCGCTCAACTGGCATAAGGCAACAGAGCAAGGACATAAGGAGTTTTACGTGAATTTTCACCCCAAATCGTCTTCGCTCATGTTTCAAACGTAGCGCTGTTTCAAGAATTTTTTTTTTCTATTTATGCAACAACACCAAGTAAACCGGAGTAATACTCCGGCACCGCGCGCCGCTGCCACTGCCGCTGCCGCACTTTAATTGTAGGGAGCATTATCCACCGGTGGAAAGGATGGAAGAGGGGATAAACAGTCAAGCCAAGCACATACACACCAGAGTTAAAGGAATCCAAGGAATTATGGGGTCGAAAGGCGCCATTGACTGCGAGGACCTCTTCTGCCAGCACAGCACAGCACTGCACAGAGTTGGTGCTTATGATGGTGCACCTTCGTGCAGGAAACCCCTTTCCAAAGCCATATTCCACATGCCCACAACAAACTCTGACTCTGACTCTGCGTTCGATAGTAACTAATGTCCTTCTTCCTTTGGATGCAGGATAATGCCGCTATGTTGTATAATAGTACGTGTGTGTAAGTGAAGTTTCTTTTTGTCGCAAAGACTTTGGCTCGATCTTCGATGCACGCGGAGGTGGTAATCGTTTTTTTTTTTTTTTTGCTGTGCAGTTTGCAGTACGTTCCATACCTACTCCTTAGTGCAGCGATATATTTTTGTCCTTAGATAGGTATATTCACCAAAGTCCCAAAATGTGAATGCACAAAAAAGTAAAATGGAGGTTATCCTTCGTAAGCTTCATATATTCTCGCAGAAGGCTGCAATGTTTGGCGGAAAGTATAAAAAAAAAAACCTAAAACCCCTCGACAGAGATACAAATTAAATAATTCCACAGCGAAATGCTAAAGGCCGTATCGCGGCAGTGGAAGCGGTAGCGACTCGGTGCGGATCGCGTCAGAATGAATCTACCATAATATAAGGGCTAGTGATGTGCAAAAAAAAAAAAAAAAAAAAAAAACTAAACTTATGGGTGACAGGATTAATTAAATTTAATTATCTGTTTTCTTATTTTTTTTTTTCCTTCGACTCAAAAGGAGCGAACTAGGGCAAAAACAATTCTCGAAAGAACACAGAGACGTCATCAAGAGTGTATGGTGGGAGATGGAGCAAAAAGTAGGTATACGTTGTGTACACAGGACTATGCCATGTTGCAACCAAACCAAGATAAACCTACCTACACCTCCCCCATTCTTGCGATAACTTGGCGACAGTGCGGACAACTTGAAAGCCAAGTTGTTACTAAGGGCTGATGGGGGATGGGTGCTATGGGGGTTTGTCTTGGTATAGTATACGAGTACAACAACGGTACCTACTGGTTAAGTTGCATTTCATTTTGCAGTTTGTTTTCCAAGGATATTTATATACACAAAGAAATACAAAAAAAAAATAACCTAACATTTATTACAGGAGGCAAGTAACTATACTGAAGTTGGGGGGTTCCCAGTCAGAGTCGGAGAGTCGCTGGGAAAGGGGTTGCTGGAACAGAGATTCTCCCCCTTACCTAGGCTTAAATGAGTTCTTGGTACTATTAGTGAGTGGAGTGTAAGTCGTTGTATTTTTAGTCACAGCATGATGGCGTGTGTTATGAGTGGGCATTGTGCACGCTTTCGATGGACTGTCGTTAGTTAAAAAGCCCTTCAGCATTGGGGGTGTGTGACTACGATGGAGACGACGACGACAACAACAATAACGATAACTACGACGATGACGGTGCCGGTGAAGAAGTCGATGTTCCACGAAAGATTGAAGAGTTATGACGACCAATGGAGTACTTAGTTGGTTTTGCGTTTTTCTTACTTTTCTATTTAATATTTTTTCTTCAGCTATTTTCGTGAAGTGAGGGTATGACGACGGTACGAACCCACCGCCACCGTCCGTGCATGTGTATTTTGGTGTCGGGTTATTGAGCCTTTGTTTTTTTGCAGGAACGCTTCATTTGACGTGGAAAGCTTTTTTATTGTTGAGTTTTGTTGTTATTGTTAATTTAACCAATTAATTCTTTTTTATTTTAATTAAGATAGGCAAATACTGTAGAAGTTAAAATGGGGTCAGGGAATATGTATGTGGTTATGGTTATATGCAAAAAAAAACATTAACGTGGGCTTGGAAATATAATCGATTAAAATACTGATTTGAGGTTTCAATTATTGTTTGAGAAGAATTTTTTCTTTGGGTTTTAATTTCGGAAAATGTTTGAATCTTTCTCTCACTGTCTCCGTTTGCAACGATGACTTCCAAAATTATTCTAAACGAAACGAAGGGAACCATCTTCTAAGCCAATCACCACTACCCCGGTATTCCTAACCATTGATTTTGACTGCCATCCCTTATCCCATACCTATGCTAGCAGAACATATAATTTCATACACAAGGTACAAAGCATACGATATTTATAGGTAATACATACCTTTGTTCTTATAATTCACACTGTCTTTTTGTAGGAATATTACATAAGGAGGAGTGTAATTTGCACCAAAAACCAGACACCCAAGCCAAAAATAAAAGAAATAAGAAATGGCCTCAATCAAAAGACAAAGTTGTTTCTATATAAGAAACTGATAAGAACCATAGTTAACATAAGATTTCCCGGATTGGTTTACAACATCAAAGACAAGAAGAAGATCGGAGTATTTGAAAGGAAATTGTTAAGGATTTGCATGGATTTTCAATTCGGCGGTCAACGACATCAGAGGTAACCAATCAAAAATAGAATCTATACGAGGCAGCAGCGATAACACCACTGGACAGATACATATATGACGAAATCGGCTAGAAGATTGACGACAAATTTAGCCAACCATCCGAACCCTCTAGTGAGAACAGTGAAGAACGGCATCCTTAACGACTATACCTGGACATAACTGCGCAAATGGACGAAGGAATTAAATGAATCAACGACGACGAGGCAATCTAGCTTTACGAGGAAGCAGCGTGAATCTACCACCGTGGCTAGTCGCGATACTTTCAACAACACATCAAGAACAACCGGATTTGAACAACCCGAGATGAACCACCACCACTATTCATTGCCGTGGCCGTGGCCGTGGCCCGTGGGTCGTTTCCTTTTTAGAGGAAACTCCGTAGACCACCGTTTAATGTTGTGAATTGCAATTTCTTTGAGCTTCACGACACCACACCACACTCCTCTTTTGAATTTAGACGACTTTAAATGGTAAGTGCTCGCTGAGGCATGTGCTGACCGTATCTATCGAGTTTGTGAGGAATCCCACGACTATTAATATATGCCCGAAAGATATCAACGCAGAGTCAAAAGTGCTGGATTGCTTACAACCACCTCCGATAAATCCGTAGTTTGACAACAAACGTGTTCAGATAAAGAGAACCAAATTGCAGAGCTGAAGCTTTCCGTAATCTTTCCATAAAATCCAGGGGATGCAGAGATGCTTTAGCAAAAAAGAGGTGTGAAATTTCCATAGAAAAGTAAAAGAGTCACTTCACACTTGCTAGCCTGGAAACTGCAAAGATGGTGATGGAAACACTGAAGAAGATAGACAGTCAATGTAAAACGCTTGAAGTGACCATCTTAGTGGTAATGATGTCAACCACTACCAGCCACTCCAGAATCTAGATGATAACCAAGAATTGAATTCACTCGATCAAAAGGTAATTTCCAAACTACAAACGATCCAAACAGCTGTATCGAAGGACTGTTAACGGAACTGTTTAAGCCCAGCAATCAACAATCCACCGAATTTAATATTCCCACCAGATCCTGAAAAAACCAAGAATTTAACATCGCAACCCATTACCTGTTCAGTGATCTCAAAGCTGCTTTCAACAGCTTCAGAATACCTGCAAAACTTATTCGTTAGACAATACTCCAATGCCTTAAAGGAATTCAGAAATCAAGGAATACCTTGTCTTTGATGAAGCGACCTTGTAGAGAGAGATTTCAGGCTACTTCAAGTATGAAATAGAAAGCTCCAGGCTAGAGATCAAGCTCGGTAAAGGGACTTGAGTAAGGCTCACGCGCTGCCTAAAATAAGAAGAATATTCACAAAAGTTGCCACCATGTAAACTGAGTTCAGCGCATTCAATTTTCATCATCTTCCTTATAAAGGCTGTTTTTTAAGTCATTGATCTTGTCTCTATAACTGGTTTCCACAGAAGTGAGGTCCAGTATTTCTAGATGTAATGGCGGGTCTCAACAATTTCTTGAGGATACACTCCAAATTTGGCAATTTTGCTTATCATCCTTTTAAAATGTTTTCGCAAATGAAACGGCAAACCAAACTAAACATAAATCACTGACAGATGACAAAATGGCTGTCATTCAAACAGTGCTGCCAACTTAAAGTTCTACACCTCTAAAAAAAGAATCATTTATCTTTTTGTTTAAAAAACAGTTTTGTACGTTTTTGAGTATTTTGGAGATTCAATTCGGTGCCAAAGGAGTTGCCATTCTTAGCATATTTTATTGAGCAAATTTCAATGTAAAATTATTGGTGTTACCTACAACTAAAGGGTGCTTTTTTAGACGTGTGAATTTCAAGAAGAAATCAAACGCATATAATGTAATTTTATGGCCAAGAAAATAGCTATATTATAAAGATAAGGCTTTGCCATTATGTTTTAAAAATGATTTTGGGCAAGTGGCCGCCGCGGCTGGCTCGTATAAATTCTTGATCGATTATGTTAACCGAATATTGGACGCAGCCATTATTTTGGTAATAAATTTGCAAGATTTGCAAACGTTATTTAGGAGTCATTGAAATGGCAAACTAAACTGAACATAAATCATGTGACAGCTGTCAAAAAGATCAACTACGTAAATAGTACTGCCAGACTAAAAACCACACGTCTAAAAACAAAAAACCCTATACAAGAGATAATCGATACAAATTTGGAGCTGTTCTTTTTGAAATGCCGTTAATTGGCGTAAGAGAATGAACTTCAGTATGTTTATCTTTCGAGGTTGTTTAGGAAAAACGAGACATCTTTGAGGCCAATGACTCAACAAAATTTGCCTTTAAACCCTTTGAAATTTCTGAATTCATTTATTTTATGCTTGAATTACATTAAAACCCCTCCCTGAATGGCTAGAATTTTGCATTCCTATATCATGTCAAGCTTCTTGTCCTTCAAAGGTGATCACTTAACAAAAGGAATCTTCCTTTCTCCTTCCAATGCTGAACGGAAATGTTTACACCTTAACACACATGTCATCGTCACCATCGCATCGTTTGACTGTAATAATCCTTACAACAGAAACAACAACAACAACAAAAAAAAAAAACCGGCAATTCTCCTCATAGAAAAAGTCAAATGCGAGCATTAACGTATCCTTACATAATAATAACCATAAGCCTACCGCATGTAAATTAAGTATGTCCTTCAATCAACTCACACAACGACAACACACAAAAAGGATATGTCGCTGTCATCGTCATTCGCATTCGCTTTCGCATTCGTTCGTTGTTGTCATCAACGCAATTCAAAGCCAATATAGCGTTGCCGGTGGTCGTGTGGTTGTACCTATCCTTATATAAGGATTCATATTTGCAATGGAATAAACGAACACACAGAAAAGAAAAAAAACGATTTTGCATTCAGAAAGTGCCTTGTTCTCTCATTTACTCATACACACACACACTTCTCGTGCTCACAATAAAAATGCATTAATTCAATCGCTTTATAATTAAATTCAAATCGAATTCATGTGATTTTTATTTTCATTGCATATACTTTTCTGTACCTACTCAGAGTACGAGAATACGTGACGCCATGTAGACGCGTCGTCCTTAAATTTTTAGCATTATCCGAATGTATAGGAAGGTACAATGTACACTACAGGAGTCAGCTTCTGCCTCTTTCCATTCTTTTGTGCAATTCTTTTTTTTTTGCTCTGCTCGTCGGCTTTTTGCACTGTTTTTTGTAGAATTGGTGAATGAAAAGAATGCTCTTCAACCCCAATATTATTGTCTGTGTTCCATTCCTCTACTGTGAGGATATTTTTTTTTAGTTTAAGTGAAAAAAAAAAAATATTCATTAGTCGATCTATAGAAAAGTTCAGTGTTTCTAGAATACTACTTCGAAAAAAATAAGGTCACGTATTTTTCTTCATTGATGTTTATTCTCTGAAAATTGTTTGCATTTTGAAATTCTGGCACATTGCAGATTGCTGCAGATAGGCCAGCCAGGCAAATTTTTGTCCAATAACAAAATAATTAAATTAATCAATTTTCAGAAAAATAAACTTGGCTGAGATTGTTTGAGTAGTTTGGTTTGGATGAAGGTTGGTTGCTAAAAAGTTCCTATTGAATACGACGACCATCACATCCAAATACTATTTGAAAAAACAAAGCTTTTTCATCATCCGTACAAAAAAACACATCCTTTAAGTGGCTTAACCAGGAGTGTTGACATCGAAGATGAAGATGATTAACATTACCCCAGAAGAAGGTCCATCTAGCAATTGATTGGAATGTGTTGGATCCTAATCACGTAACTTAAAAGACATCTGAAGATTTGTTCACGCTAGTTAACCTGGTCCTCCAAGCGACTTAAATGAGATGAGATGAGATGAAAAAACCGGAACCGGAGGCCACCCAACACGGTCTGGAAACTGGAAGTAAAGTATCAGTAATTCTTCCTGCGAGAGCTAAAGCATTTGCCGATCACTACCGGGAGAGTTTCCAAGACCACACATCAAGTCATATCCCGAACTTTATCGAAGAAGTAGATCCCCGTTTTGAAAAAGTTTCAGAAACCACCGATAGGCAACCATTTAATTAATCATTTGTGAAGGAAACATCTCAACTGAGCCACTAAGAACTGATGTTTCCACTTCTTCCAAAGAAGTGCCAAACACAATTCTAAGTGGAAACTCCAAAAAGTCAGCAGGAAACTACAAATATTCAAAAAAATTTCTCCAAAAGTTAATAAACTTACCTAGCTGTTCTTCTGCTGAAACACTGTCTAAACAACAGCTATTTTCTCTTTGCTTAGAAAATGGCTACAGTCGTTCTGATTTGAAAGTCTAACCTGGCTCAAGTTGACGGCTATCGATCAATTGCAGAAGTACCAATACGGTTTTAGGAACAGTCATTATGATATTTGGGCTGAACAAAAAGGAGACAACCGTCGTTCTTACTTGCAATTGAAAAGGTCTTCCAGCCACCATACTTGACCATTTTTTCCTCACCCCGTCCCACCACCAAAACCGCCAACCAACACCACCTATACCACCACCTCTTACAAACACCAACTACCCAACACCCTCCCCGCGCATTTTATCGACTTTCTATGCTATCAAAGCAGATATGGAACGTGACTGTGACATTGTGACACTTTTTCGTGCGTGCTGCCCATATATTTAGATTTATAAGACATTATCACGTCAAAGAAAAAAAAAAAAAAAAAAAAAAAAAAAAACAGTAAGCGCTAATTAGCATAGGAAGCGTATTGGTAGAATGAAGCGCAAACGCGGGAAAATGTGTGCAAAGCCTAAATCAACAACTAGATCCTAGTCAAAGGTACCTCAATAGGTACTCGCACCATAATAGGTGACTAGACAACGAAGCACCATTCCAAAGGGTGTTTTTTGAGAGAAATTTAAGTTGGGAACACTGTTTTCATTGACAGCTTTAGTTTGCTTCGCTATTATACATGAATCGACTGACGCCTGAAAAACGCATGCAAATTCGGTAGATGTGCTCGAAGTAAGATTGCTGTTGATCCCGGGTGTAGATCCCAGCAATGAACTTCATTTTTGGTTGAATGGCTACATTAATGAGTTAAACTGCCGCATTTGGAGTGTAGATAATCCTCAACCAATTATTGAGACGTCGCCATTCCACAATACCATTACATATAAAAAAAACTGGCTGATTGGTATGTTTCATAGTGAAATCATTGGTGTTTCTTCTTTGAAAAGGATGCCGGCCAAAGAAGGTTACAAAGTCAATGGAGACTGTTGTAGAACCATGATCAAAGACTTTTTCATTTCTGAATCGCATCGCTTTGATGTGGAGGAGCTGTGGTTTCAACAAGACAGCAACAAACGCGTTCCACATGGTTTGTTGAAAGAAACGTTTCTGTGAGCCTCAGAATTGGACTATAAACATGAATGTCCAAACGGCTGTAATTGCCCATCACGCGTCGGGCCCTCAGTATGACTGTCAATTAATCATTTGGTGTTTGTGGGATTAACTATAAGGGGCCAGTTATAGCAATACGTAAAACCAAACCGAAAAAATTTTCAAATGGAAAATTTTGTATGTTCTGATTCGATTCTTAAGAAAAATGCTACACTGATCGATGGCAATTAATGCAGAGAATGTTTTTTGTTCATAATAATTTTAATTGGACAAATACTTTTTGTTAAAAATGTAATTTTTAATTTTTCTTTTATACACGTATAACAGAAAAATGAATAAATACATTTTTAGCAAAAAGTACAAGTTTAATAAAATTTTTATTTGCAAAATAAATTCTCTGAGTTGGTTGACATCGATCAGTGTAGCATTTGTGTTTTAAATCTGACTAGCTTTTGCCCGCTACTTCGTACGCGTGGATTTTAGAATAAAGTAGGTATCTCAGTATATTTATTTATATTTGTTTTCGCACAACCGGTTCAAAATGGGGGGTATGCGTGGTATGAAAGCTATATACCTACTTTACCAGCTCTACAGCCGTAAGATTTTTGGCTTCTGTATAGTATTATTTCGAAGTATCATAACGGTTTAAATTGCAAAGTTGGAGGGTTAAGTTCTGAAGCAATATACGAATATACCTAATTGGAATACCCACTTTCAACGATGCTGCGCGCCGATACTGCTATTTATGGCAGCTCCGCTCCATCAGTTTTGGGCGTAAGTATTGCTCGTTCACCGTTCTTTATGGTTACATTATTTTTCGATTTCTGCTTTCGCTGAATGAGGCATTGTCTATATGGTGGTAAATAGCGCCATCTGAGATGTTTTTGATGTAACTTCTATTCAGAACGACTAACTTATTTCTATTCATGTATACGTCGGTAAGTGTGGCACTATTTTATTATGTAAGTGAGACGCTAACTTCCTTAAAATCTTTTAATTTTGTGTTAAGTTCATTGAATAACGTTCGATTGCAGCAATATTAAAAAAACAACCAGAATTATATATTTTCTTGCGATAAAATATAGCCTATATTTTAAGTTGGCGTACTACCAATATATCTGCGAAAACCGCATTCAATTCCATGCAGTAGTTTTTGCGTGATAAGCGTACAAACAAACATACAGACAGACAGACAGACGGACAGACAGACAGACAAAAATTCTAAAAACGGTTGTTTTGGCTTCTGTGGGTCTAATAGAGACTCCCCATATTAGTTTTGCATCTATATCTTCAATGTACAGACATCGACCCGTTACAATTTTATTATATGTATTACTAGCTGACCCACCCGGCTTCGCTCGGTTTAAATGAATTACAATTTAAATAAAATGCACGACTGGGTTGCACGTACATGCTCTGTGGGTGCAAAAGTACGATGAAAACAAAGTTTTCGAGCAATATGAAGAACTCCTGTTTGAAAAATTTGGGGAAAACTACAAAATTTTGGTTAAAACTGGAAAACCCGAGCGGGAGCTTACGTTAAGAAACCTTTGAACTTTTATAATTTAGATGTCATCTTTTGGGTGCTATAAATGATATAAATGTCCGATTATGGCCAAATTAATAAAATTGTTAAAACAAATTTCCGTTATTATCAATTGTAGCCAAAAACTTAAATGCAGTTTTCTTCAAAACATTCTATGTATATTCAATACAAAGTTTAATAAAAATCGGTAGAGCCTTTTTTGAGTAAATTAGAAAATACTAAAAAATTGGCCAAAACCTAGTGGCTCTTTGTATGGGAGCCACCATTTAGAAAGGCTTAACTGAAAAAATTGCAAAACCATCCTATAGAACGCTATAAAAAACGATGCCAAACGAAGTTTGAGTCAGTTCTAATAAGCCGTTGCGAACTTATAGCCATTTTAAAAAAAGCCGTTTAAACCTGATTTTCGTTACGACCATTTGAGCCAAAAACGAAAAACGCAGTTTTGTTAGAAATGCTTAAAGTTAGCTAAATTTTGAGTTTTATCAAAATCGTTAGAGCCGTTTTCGAGAAAATCCGAAATGAAAAAAGCCGTTACATGAAAGGTACCAGTTTGAGCCGGGCTAAGACGAAATAAAAAAAACCTCGACAACCGTTTTTCTTTAAACTGCTATGTATGAAGTTTGAAGAAAATCCGTCAAGCCGTTTAGGCTGTAGAATGACGTGAAAAAGCGCACATCCGCACATCCGCACATGCGCACAGACGCACAGACAGACCGACGGACGGTATGACGAAAACCACTTTTTTGGGCTTCTCTATCATCGTAATGTCATGTTTGATTAAAACCTCGATTTTTTTTCTGCACGAAACCAATACTTGCCCTATAGAGCAAGTAAAAATATAATTGCAGTATTTAAAAACTGACAGGAAACACATTTTTAACTTAAAACATACATAAGTGTTGTTAAGAAATATTTAATTTTAAATACAATGATATCGATATTTATAATCATAAAGTTTTTTACTTGCGATTTTAGGTACTATAAAGCAAGTTATGCATTCGTCTTGCAAAAAAAAGTTAAAAATTCTGTCCTTCAGTATGTCTGTCTGTCTGTCTGTCTGTCTGTCTGTCTGTCTGTATGTATAGACACCTACAGCCCAAACGGGTGGGCCGAATTGCTTCAAACTTGGTATATAGATTTTTTTAGGTATTGTACAGAGGGGAAATTGAAATTTTTTTTTGCTCAAAAAATAACGGTACCTGCCATATAACCGTTACGTTAAAGCTTATTCTTCTCAAAAACGGCTCTAACGATTTCGATTTAAAAAAATCAGTGTTGCTTTTTAGGTACGACCAATTATATGGCTGAAAAAAAAGTTTTAAAAAATGTCTAAGAACGGTAGGTACTTTCCATAGGACCGTTTTTGTTTTGTTTTCGACTATCTCGAAAACGACTCAACCGATTCTTTCGAAATTTCACACATATATAGTTGTAGGTAGCTCAATTTGTACTGCATACCAATATTTTTGAAAAATATTTTTTTATATTTTTAAAAACATGTAAAAAAAAAATTTTAAATTAATATTTTGAAAACTGCTTATTAAATTTTTTTCTAAAAATTATAAATAAATGTAATTGCTGAATACCTATGAAATGGCGTGTTTGAATTTTTTTTCAAAAAAAAACTTTTTTTTTAAAAACCGCTCCACAGATTTTTATAAATTTACTCTCATAAATTCAAATTTATCCAAGAAATAAAATGGTGTACTTTTTTTCAGCTCAAATTAGTTTAAGTATTTATTTAAGAATTTTGAAAATTTTATTTTTTTCAAAATCTCAAGCCCCTAGACAACTGTCACACATTTGAGCATTAGACCCAGTCGTGCATTTTATTTGTTGATGCGCCCGGCGGAACTGGAAAAATGTTCTTGATTTAATTAATATTAGCAGCAATACGCGCTCAAAGTGGAATTGCGTTAGCTCTCGCATCTACAGGAATTGCTGCAACACTGTTGGAAGGTGGAAGAACAGCATACTGAGCACGGAAGCTTTCGTTAAACCTGCAAATCAAAGAAAATCCTGTTTGCAGCATTTCAACGCAATCAGTCATGGCAAAAGTGGTGATATAGCAAACGGATTTCCGAAATCACTTCCCGTGATTCTGAAACCAACAGCGGCGTATGAATAAATCTCATGTCTCAAGGCATCGTTCGTTTTTTTTTTCGGTATGTGCAAACCATTCCATTGAGTGTGAATATGCAAGTGTGACATGCCGCCTCATCATTTGAGTTTTAAAGTTGGATCTGTCATCTTAATGCTACAAAACCTTTATGCCCCGAAACTGTGCAATGGAACCCAACTGATTGTGAAGAAGCTGATGAACAATGTGGTAGTGGCAAGGATTTTGAAAGGACCGTTCAAAGGAGAAGAATGCCAAATTCCGCGAATTTCCTTTTCTTCAACTGATTTGCCGTCAGCGATTATAATGTGGCGTGTTTCCTAGTAGAGAAACCATCCTCACTCTTCATTTACGCTCCGGAGCAGAAAACAAATTGTTGCGTATCATGCAACCTTAAACTCAATTCAATCATTTTTCTTATATAATTTATTAATTAATTTAACAATTTTTTAAATGAACCATTTGCATTACTCAAGAGCTTTTTGATAAACAATTTTTTTTATTTTCGCATTTAATGCATAAATAAACAATAAGGATGGTTTACCCACTCGCCAACGTCCAACATAAAGTTGTCCGTGAGAAAAAATTGGAAAAATGTTTGCCTAAATTCCCCTGCTAACAATATCAATACACCACCAAATAAACGTTGGTTTCCTCGTTAATCTTTTAACGTTCGATTACGGGCTTCCAATAATTTCTTGTGAACCATCGTGCACTCATCCGAAATAATTATTTTACATTGCTGTAAAACCTTTGCCATTCCAGATGTTTTTGAAATATTACATGTTTGAAATTCATTTACTTCTATGTTCAATGGCAATTTTAATGCAGAGTGAGCTGTTCGTCTAACAAAGTTTGCGCAATCGCAGACGACGCACGCGCAAATGCTATTTTATTTTCAGATCGAATCGTAGCTAAGAACCAAGTTCTGGTTTGAATAAATATTTCGCATTCGATGTAATATTTCTTCAGTCATTTCATCCCGATGATTTGTCCAAAATCGCAGATTATAAACTTATTCCAATTTTATTTAAATTAAATTGATACATTGAAAATAAAAATAATTTTCTATAATAACGGGAAAAATACTTAATGTGTCAACAAAAATGCTAGATCAAAAAGAACCACGCTACCGCTTTACAGAATTTTGACCAAACTTCACAGAAACCTTTGCAGGCATCCTCAGAAGATGTTACCAAAAGATTTGTTAGCATTTTGACAGAATGCAATAAAACTGCAGTTGTGGCAAATTATTTTACCGAAGTTTGGCTGTAAACCTTCGTCGACATACTCAGAAGACCCTACAAAAAATGTTGTTATTAATATGACGAAATGCACTAAAAATGCATTTTGCGATTTGCCCTTTACCGAAATTTGACAAATCTTCACAAAAAGACCTTCCTCAATAGGATAGCTAACTTTATAAAAAAACATTAAAAAATTCTGCCCAGCCATTCTCGAGTTTATCGACCCCGAACATAAGGCAACTTATTTTTATATATTAGAAGAAGATGTATCTGATTATAATATACCACATTTTCCATCTGAAAATTTTTTGGGTTTGGTTTTCCGTATCGCTATAACTGGCCCCTAAGAGTAGACAGTTTGTAGCTTCGCTCGTGGGGTGGGCAACTGTTTGCCGCGTGCTCGAGTCTGGGCCAGCAATTTCTCGGTTCTCCTGAGAACAAAACTAAATACTTGCGTTGAATATAAACATTTTTTTTTTCATAAAAGCCACTGAATTCATTTGGATTACGAAAGAGTTTCATTAAATCGACAAACGAAACTGAAATCAAGTGGTTGTATAACAGTTTTGGTAGAATATTTAGTTTTAAGTAGTATTTTATTAAAAAAAAGAAAAGATTTTTTCCTGTAAGATAATCAATACTTACGGCTGAGATTTTTTGTGTAGATGTGTTCATTCAATTGTAGAACTTACCTGAAAAGAAAAAAGCAACACAAATATAATTAAATCAATATAGCATTTGAATTTAAAAGCAATATTAATTTGTCCACTAACAAAAGTGTATCCTCAATTTACAGATAAATATCTGCCACGAACCGTTCATAAATAAGTAGCCCAAGTCACAACTAAATACAACACCCATCACTTTTATAAGAATAACATCACAAAACAGCCATCATCATCATCGTCTTACCATAAATACAACAAATAACGGGCCAAATAAAAATAAAAAAAAAAAATAAAAAAAAAAAACTAAGACGAAAACCACATCCTTTGCGCGTTTTACAATTTTGTGGAACATTTGCTGTAAATTGCTTCAAAAAGGACATAAATAACATTCAAGTAGAATAACCAAAAGCAGAAGGAGAAGACGAAACAGCAGAAGAAACCGGGGAGAACAAAGAACAAAGAACAAAACAACATTTTACAAATCCTAGCCAATTTGAAATTTCCGGTTGACTTTTCGGCTTTCCGCCAAAAGTGATGAAAATGAACCGCACTTCACTGACAGCCCACAAAATGCGAATAAGATCACAACATGGCCCTGAGAAAGGAACGGAACCCTTTTTTATAATATGTATATTTTTTTTTTCTTTTGCTGTTGCAGTATTTATAAACATTAAACACAAGGATACAATAAGGAGCAAGCAAAAGCTATATTTTCTTTTCTGGTTGTTTAAAATAATTCGTATAAGGAAAGGATGCCTTTTTAAGAGGAAGGGGCTGCTGCGAGGTTAATTTGTAAGGGAATTAGACAGCCGAGTTGGGGTTGGGAAGCCGCCGGGTTTGGGTTTTCGAGTTTGGGTTCTTGTGTTGGGTTGGGTTGGGTAAGAAGGAAATGAACAATTATTTTTGTAGGAGAAAACAAAGCCGATATGACGTAGGTAACTTATTTTAATTCTTTTCATTTCCCTTTTCAAAATTGCTGTTCTACGAGGTTGAAGTGAATTTAAATAGGTCATATTAGAGGGTTCATAAAATCAAGATGTAGTAGTTTGCATTAAGATGAATAATTTTGATTTTTTTTTTGTTCTGTTTGAGTGTGTTCAGATTATCTTAAAGTTGTGATTTAAGAGGGAAATATGTGTATTTCTGTTACAATTTTAACGAGGGATATTTGTTCTGAAAACGGATCTATAAAAAAAAATTTAACTATTTTATTCTTATATGAAAGGACAAAAATTAGTTTTCAATAAAAAGAGTAGCCTCAAAAAAATGAATGACAAATAGCCCTCAAGAGAAATGAGTGGAGTGGATAAGACAAGGCAAAGAAAGCTTGGAAAACTTCGAAGTCAGCAATGGCTTGAGGGATTTATAGCTAAAGATCAAATCATCTAAAACAGTAAATGTTGTGAAGGTCATAAAAAAGCGACCCAAGGCCCAAAAGTAAAATCAAGGTGTCAACAATATTTTTTATAAGTCACAAAGCTTAAATCGGGAAAAGTCATTTCGCATGTTAATGACTATAGCGACAACGGATGAACCACCACCCCACCACCGATTTAAATCAAATATACCTATACGTAAAAGTCAAAGTTAATGTCTCGAAGTTAGAGATCCAGGCCAACTTCGAGGAATTGAAGAAAAAGAAGTCATCATAAGTCGATAGTGAAAAGTGCATTGTACTACGACATTTCTCATTCTTTTTCGTCCGTCATTTGTTATCTGTCATTTGTCGTTTGTTATATGTCACCTGTCGGCTATCATCTGTCATTTGCCATCTGTTATCTGCCATATGTCACGTTATTTTTCATTAATTTTTTTTTTCTATTTCAAGTCTTTTTTGTTTTAAAGTGATGACAACATCTTACATGGTATGTTTAATTTGAAAAAAAAAAAATACGATTTTAAACGTTTAAGTTCCAACAACTTCCAACTTCCAAGCCCTAACTTTTATTTGAAGAAAATGAAAAAAAAAAAAAATGGAAAAAGAAAAAACGAAAAGGCTATAGAATAGAAATATTTTGGGTAACAGCACTCTAAATAAAAAATAAAAATGAAGAAAAGACCTCAAAATAACGATGCTCACATTAGCCAAAAAAAGTAAGACTGGGTAGCTCACGCTGAATTTTTCGAGTAACAACTACTCTTTGTTAAATAAAATAAGCAAAGAAGATCAGATTCTGTTTAAGAAGAGTTTATGTCACGCATTTCGAGCAAATTGACAGTTATACAAGATACGTTAATTTTGCCTATAAATTTCGCCAACCTCCCAATCAATTAAGTCGTTCAGAAACAGATTTTTCGCCAAAACTGAAGAACACAGTTATCAATGAAATACTCCCAAAAAAACCCGCAAAATAAATCAAAATACAGTAGACGCTCGATACAGTGAACCTCTGTATAGTGAACTATCCAATATAGTGACCCAACAATATTTAACACAGAGTACTCTACATAGTGAACTATACGAATGTCAATATAGTGAACACAAATTTATTTTGTCGATATTCAACGACAAAATTTTCTGTTGGAATGCACAGGTGAATGTCGACTATTTTTCTGAACAATTTATTCCTGTGTGTGTTTTCACACTTTGGCACGAATGTCAATATTAAGCTGCCCTTTTCAAGTCGTTCAAGTAAATTCCAGGAAAACGTCGAAGTGTAATAAATGGTTTTTTGAGCAACGTAGAAAAAATCTGCCAGACAGTGGCAATTTTAATTTCGGAAAAAATGGAAGCAGGTATATGGCTTCGTCGCAAGTGATGGCTGCTGTGAAATAAAATGCATGTCTTTTAATGTTGGTAAGCATTTAAAAACTCCCGCTCGAAATAGTGAATTTCGATATAGTGAACAGGCTTTTATTAGTTCACTATATCGAGCGTCTACTGTAGTTACAAGTCATTTTTGAAAAATGTAGTTAAAAGTAAAAAAAATTTGACTGATCCGTAATAGGCGACCGACCTACCGTTAAAAAACCTTTAATATTTAATATGAAGATGCCATCTTTTAGGTTCTTTGAAAGATATATACCAATATCAGGAAGTCTGAACCATTCCATTAATGTCGTTGTGCATTTATTGCCAATTTAATAAAACCGTTAAAATCCATTTCCGATATTATCCATCATTTGTAGCCAAAAACTACAAATTCAGTTTCTTTGAAAACTGCTATGTACATATACATATATTTTACACAAAATTTAATCAAAATCATTAGAGCCATTTTTGAGCAAATTACAAAAAATCAAAAACAGATGGCTAAAACTGAACGGATCGTTGTATGGGAGCCACCCTTTAAAAAGAGTGCACTTAAAAAATTGCAATGCCATCCTGTAGAAAGATGTAAGGAACTATGCCAAACAAATTTTCAGTCAAATCAATCAAGCCGTTTCGAACGTATTGACATTTGAAAAATGAAACCGTTTAAATCTGATTTTCGTTTTGATAAAAATAAATTTTTCGAATTTCTTCAATAAATACTTAAACGCCATTTAAATTCTTGGATAAATTTGAATTAATGATGGTTTTTATGGTTTAAAAAAATAAAATTGAAAACATTTTCAAAAAAAAAAATTAAAAAATATCAATTCATAAGAATCTAGCAAATACATTTTTTTATAATTTTTGAAAAAAAATTTAATAAGTAGTTTTCAAAATATGAATTTTCTAATTTTTTTTTAATAGGTAGGTACCTAGGTACTTTTAAAATTACACACAAATATTTTTTTTTTGTAATATATAATGTATAAATTGAGCTACGTACACCTATATAGGGGAAGGGGTACATCTGTCAAATTTCGAAAGAATCGGTTGAGCCTTTTTCGAGATAGTTGAAAGAAAAAAAACCGTCCTATGGAAAGTACCTATTTTAGACATTTTTTAAAATTGTTTTTTCAGCCATGTGATTGGTCGTACATAAAAGCTTCACTGTGCCGGTTTTGAGAAAAATAAGCTTTAACGTAACGGTTTATACTTATATTTACCGTTTTTTTTTCTCTGTACAATACCTACTTACCAACCGTTTGGGCTGTAGATGTGTAAACATACATAAAAGACAGAAAGACAGACAAACAGGCGGACAGAATTTTTAGACCAACTTTTTTCGTCTTCATCGTAATGTCATGATTGACTGTTATCTCAAAACTTTTTTTCGACAAATGCATAACTAGTACCCATAATCAAAGTAAAAAGCAGTAGGTACTATCAATCTAGGTCTGTTAACTATTTGAGAAAATTGAAAATGAAAAAAACCGTAATTTGGGAGGTACTAGTTTGAAGCTGGCTAAAACAATATAAAAAAATTCCGACAATGGTTTATTTTTAAACTGCTATTCATGAAGTTTGAAAAAAAAACCAGTCAAGCTGTTTAGGCTTAGCATGACGTAAAAAAGCGCACATCTGAACAGACAGTCCGACCGACGCGACGGTATGGCAAAAACTATTTTTTTGGGCTTCTATTTTATCGTAATCTCAAAACGCAGATTTAATTAAAACCTACTTTTTTTCTGTCCGCGACCAATAAACTTGCCCTATAGAGCAAGTAACAGAGAATAGACAGAAATAATATTTTTTAAGATAATAGGTAATGCTTTTAAATTTTCTAAAACACGAACTTATAAATAAGCGTTGAACCCTACAGGCTACAGCTGCATTTTTTTTTTCTGACAACAATTTTTTGGTCTGGCAACAATTCAGTAGGTATTTGGATTAACAGAAACAACATTTTTAACGTTTTAGAAGTCTTTTAACACCAATACTTAAAGTCTTTACTACTTAAACGTCTTCTTTTAGAACCCTGTTTAGCTCACAAACGTCCTTGCAGTAGGAAGTAATCCAATTCACACCCTTAAAGTGGCAAATAACAAACTTTACTCTTTCTTAGTTGTTAGTTCCAAATATTCCAACTCCTGGGCTTCTATACTTCGACTTTATTGCACGCGGATTCAATGACTTGAATAGGCAAATGGTTCTCTTGCTCAAATATGATCGCTTTCAATTAAAATGAACATCCGAGACTTAGCACCATTGAGGTGGTTTTATTTGATGATTGTTTTGGCAACCTTGAAAAAGCCTTTAAAACTTGGTGATGGCACACTTCATTAATTTTTGTTTTGGTCCTTTTAAACCAATTGGGTTATGAACTGAAGCATCGGAAAAGAATTATAAAGATAGTTTCCAAGTTTAACACTTCTTAATTTGAACATGAAAAGTTTCTTTAGAACGCTGTTCAAAGCAGTTTTAATTTACAAATAAAAAACGAAGCTGAAAGACGTCCTTTAATAAACATAAAGCTCTTAATTCAAAAAAAAAAAAAAACATTTCCTAATAGCTAACAATCTTTTTAAAATAATATAATAAAAATATTAAAGGTTATAATTTTCAAACCAGCTTTCAAGATTAAAAAAGAAAGCGTATAAGGAGTCACAAAATATAAAAAAAAACCTAAACACTAGTAATATTACATCCTGTCTCCGTATTCATTTTCTTTGATCCTTTTTATTCGAGGGAAAAACAAAAAAAGAAATTTTTAGAAGAAAGGAGCTATGGAGCTATATGTGTACGCGATCACCCATTTTACATCGGCTGATTACCTCAATTCGTCGTCAGCGTCAGTCTTTCTGAACCCTCTATTCTACAATATTTCAGCTCCCCCCTGTCACCCATTTGCATTCATCCTTTTTGCCAATCGCACAATCTTCACAGTTACAATCGTTTTGCATGTCATTTGAATGCCAAAAGGGGAATTCCTTCAAGATAGTAGGTTTAATAGCTGAAGGATAAGTCGCGGGGTAAAAAAAAAAAAAAGAAATTACTTAAGAAAATCCTCTGAGTCTTCTGTGAACTCTCCGGCGCTCATATATGTACCTACAATCCTACATAAAAAGGCAGCGAAAAGACTCCTCCGCACCATCATTCCATCAACAAACGTATCGCATCACCAACGCCAGCGAGAGGAGATATACAGACCGACCAAATTGAATGGCAGCATCATTGAAAGGGATACGTTATTTAAAGCTGTAAATGAAACAATTTAGCCACATGAAGCGATGTTGTTTTAGCTATGTCTACACGTACGACATATCCGCCTTGGGGCAACCTTCACCACTTCTTGCTCGTGCCTCTAATACTGCTGCCGCCCTCACGCGCCACGCATGGGAGCTGTTTTTTTTTTTTTGCATGGCTTAAAAAAAAGGCTATGATTTTATTTTATATTTTTTTTTTGCTCCTCCAGGGTCGAATGAAATTTTCCATTTCTTATCCGCAGGGTATCTACACTTTTTATGTCTTTTAAAATGCTTTACAAAGAATGGGATGGTGGCACGGCACAGCAGCGGCGGGCGGTAGGGTCGGCGGTCGGGGCTGCAGAAAGGGTGTACATATATCTGGAGGTGGTGAAAACATGGCAAGGACATTTGGGGAATTTATTTTGCAATGTTCCACTTTTGTTTGTTTTATTTCTTCCTTTCGATTTGTCAGGCATTCGTTTCGTTTGTTCGTCTATTTGGTGTTATTTCTGTTCACTTTTTTTTTTACTATCATGACACTATTGCCATATAGTTTAACAACAGCACAAAGGATCGGATATCTTTTGATACATTATTTGAAAGGCGACGACGACACACAACACAAGTGTTTTGTACGCGCGGAATAAAGGATAAAGGATAACGAGAAAGGAAATATAAACCTTTTCACGCAAAATCTCAAATGAATTGAAATTTTATTCTAATGCATTTCACGCAGTACTTTGCCATCGTATAATGCTACTTTCAGTTGAATTTCTTTTTTTTGAATAACTTAGTGTAAATAGTTTTTGAGGCAAAAAATGCGTTGGAGGAAGGACCTATACACCCATACGGTTGAATATGTGTAGGTACTTCTGACAAAAAATAAATTAAAGAACAAAAAAAAAATACCTATTATGTTTGGCATTGCTGGTTTGTTGGTTTAAAAATTAAACCTCAATTTAATCATGGATTTAAGTAATCCAAAGGACGAACAATTTAATAGTCACGAAACTGAAAAATCACGATTACACTTTACGGCGCTTCTCTAAGCACAACAGCAGGCGTTTCATGAGTAGTGTCCCGTAGCCGAGTTGTAAGTGTGATTCCCTGATTCCATTCAAATTTTTCCGGGTACTACACCGTGCATACAAGTGATAAATCCTTAAAAAAGAAGTGCGTGCGTACAAAGTACACATGTCAGAAGTGAAACTTCTTTGGAAAACTAATTTTTTTTGCACCGCATCAACAGACCAGTGCAGCTGTGCGTGATGCTTTCACTCTCTCTCTTTCTCGATCTATCTCACTCGCTTGCTCAGTACTCTCGCTCCATGCCTATGTGCTTCACGCTACGTTCACCCTTTCTCACTCTCTGTCAATCGGTTTCAATCGCTCTCACCCTCTTCTGGGACGGAAACATTCCACATTTCCGCTTCATCCGTAAAAATTTTACCCTTATGCGCCTAAAGAAGTTTCACTTCAGAAAAAAAAACGTCGAAAAAAGTGCATCTCTAAGCCGTTTGGATATGTTGGTAAATTAAGGATCCCTTATATTCCTGCAGAGTATCAACGCAGACAGAGAAATGGTTGAGAGTGTAAATCACTTACCCTTGATGGCTAATTCTGGACCTGTTCCTGCAACGACATTGGTGCCAAGCCAAGATTAGCGGTAAGCTTTTCATGAAATATGCCGCTCCTGATCTTCTGGGTCTAAATTGGCCATAACAATGAAACTTGGATGATTCAAGAGTCCCGGTTGGCCTATAAGCAACTGACATGATACTTTTTGTAAACTAATGCCACCTATAACCAGAGCTGCCCCCGAGTACTGTTTGTTTACTTTTTGGACGAAAAAGGAATGAAAAAGCAACAACAGTTTCCAGAACGGAATACAGGAATCACAAAAAGGGAGCATATGAGAGGAACTTCGACACAGTGTTCGGAATTTGTATTAGCTCTTGTCCTTGACGTGTGAGAATATTTTAGTAGATAAAGTAGGCGGATTGATATCTTCGCTAAAAGGCTGAACTACAATCTACAAATCAAAACCGAACGAAACTTTGCCTTCCAACCTGTGAAATGAACACGCTACCCATAAGGGACGGATTGCCGCTGAAGCAAAACATTTATTTTCCTCTGAACAAAACTATGACTGTGACTACACACACAAAAAATACCATACCTCTCACTCTCACTCTCACTCTCACTCTCACTCTCACTCTCACTCTCACTCTCACTCTCACTCTCACTCTCACTCTCACTCTCACTCTCACTCTCACTCTCACTCTCACTCACTCTCACTCTCACTCTCACTCTCACTCTCACTCTCACTCTCACTCTCACTCTCACTCTCACTCTCACTCTCACTCTCACTCTCACTCTCACTCTCACTCTCACTCTCACTCTCACTCTCACTCTCACTCTCACTCTCACTCTCACTCTCACTCTCACTCTCACTCTCACTCTCACTCTCACTCTCACTCTCACTCTCACTCTCACTCTCACTCTCACTCTCACTCTCACTCTCACTCTCACTCTCACTCTCACTCTCACTCTAACTCTCACTCTCACTCTCACTCTCACTCTCACTCTCACTCTCACTTTCACTCTCACTCTCACTCTCACTCTCACTCTCACTCTCACTCTCACTCTCACTCTCACTCTCACTCTCACTCTCACTCTTACTCTCACTCTCACTCCAATTCTCACTCTCACTCTCACTTTCACTCTCACTCTCACTCTCACTCTCACTCTCACTCTCACTCTCACTCTCACTCTCACTCTCACTCTCACTCTCACTCTCACTCTCACTCTCACTCTCACTCTCACTCTCACTCTCACTCTCACTCTCACTCTCACTCTCACTCTCACTCTCACTCTCACTCTCACTCTCACTCTCACTCTCACTCTCACTCTCACTCTCACTCTCACTCTCACTCTCACTCTCACTCTCACTCTCACTCTCACTCTCACTCTCACTCTCACTCTCACTCTCACTCGCACTCTCACTCTCACTCTCACTCTCACTCTTACTCTCACTCTCATATTCATTCACAGCGAGATGTCAAATTTTCGTCTGCAAAACGCGATATCGAGCGCAGTTTTCATCCGTTAACTAAACTGATCGAAATTTGACGAAACGGAGCAATCCACTATTTCGGGCGTGAGATACGAATCGCTTGATTTTGCACAATTACGGACGGGCCGTTCCGACTAAAATTATAGTTCAGCCTTACGTCAGACTAAGCTGATAAAGTATTTCTGTTCACTATATTTTCAGTCATTGACTAGGCCAATGTCGCTGTAATTATACTACAAAACTCTTTCGTTAAAATCAGCAAGATAATGTATTGAATCCTTGGAATTTTTGAATGGTTTTAGACACACTTTCATGTTTCTCATAAGGTGCGAGTTGCCAGAAAAACTTTCAAAAATATTGAGATGGTTGTGGTTCAGCCCCTTTTTCTGAAGCTAGAGCTAACAACTATTCTCCTTGAAAGAATAAAGTCTAGGATCGAGCTAAGGCTTAAAACTCACCGTGTAAATCGTGAATGCACCTGGAATTCGATGATTGCGAGAGGAATCGTTAGAATATTGTAAGTGTCATTAAAAAACGCTTTTGCTCTGCTTCTTCGATTTGAGTCAAGGAGTGGTTTAAGTAGATATTTTCTTTCTTCTAGTAATTGACCATGTCAATGACCCGTTTGGAAAAAAAAGATATGGTATCGAAAAGGGTTCGTTTGGCGTACTGGAAAAATCCTCTTTCTCGCTAGACATGGTGTTACCACCTGTCCACCTTAGATTCCTCCTCTCATTTGCATCTTGCTTTTGCAAAAACTTACATGTAGCGATGGGAATATCCAGAAGGCTGTGTTTAATTGAAATTGGTAATGGTCGGCTCTGCAGTTCCCTGGAATATATCTATTCTATGGCATCGAACAGAAGTAAACGATGAACGTATAACTGTTCCGCCATCTCTTTGAAAGATGATCGACAGTCAAGAGCTATTTTGGAGTTAGTGGCGATGGAATCCCAGAAAATTATGTTGTCCTTGGAGGACATCAATTTTTCTACAAGCGAGGATAAAACATCCTTAAGACGAAAAGAAGGACTTCCACCCATTCATTTGTTTTTGAACCATCTATGAAAAACATTGCTTCTTTGTTTTATCGACCAGTTTTGTTTTACTTTCAGATACCATAGAGCTTAGAGAAATAAATTGAACTACAAACAGTTAAAGTGGAAAAGTATTAAAAAAACTACTGATTTTATTGCAAAGCCAAGGGTAACAACAACTTGAAGTTCTTGCCGTTCAATATACTCGTCTTCCAAAAACGTATTGGCCACATAGCGCGATCTCTACTCTATCCAACGTAAATTGGCAGTATACATTTTTTATGGGGAGATTTTATAAAATCAGAAGCCTGTCTTATTATTGCACCGTACTAAATTGACAGAAACAGAAACCCTTCATAAAAAGTGTTTACCCGCAAGTGAACTTCCAATAACGTCCGACTTCCGAAGTAGATCCAACACGTCTTATTTAGCGTTGGCGAACATCTGAGTGTGCCCTGATCGGTTGTGGCATGCTGCCATTAAATTGATGGGCGTTCAGAGTTACCAGTGTCCATTTGGTATCTCGTTCGCAGTTTGTTTTCCTTGGATTTCTGTTGAGGAGCTTTTGGTTTTAGAGCTTTGGAAAAAGTTCTTAATGATGAGAGTGTTATCGTGGAGCTTGTTTTGATCTTTTGCATTTCTTTTAATGTGTGAAAAATACGTTAAAATATGCAGTTACAAAATTGTAAGCTGTTGTCTTTAAGGAAACATTTTATTTGCGTAGGTTTTTTACAAATAAAACAATTAAATGAAAATTTCAATCTAAAAAGAAATTTTCTCTCAGATTTTAACTAACTTGAAATGTTTACTACGGGAACCCTGTGAGTGCTTTTGTAAGGATAGCAACGTACGCAAAACAAAAATGTGCGAATGAGAGAGAACCATCCCTATCTTCCCTGTACTGTCAATTTATGTTGGCCAGAGTATAGAGTCTCTTGATCACTTTGCTACACTTATTCGGAAGTTTTTGTCAAAATATAGTAGGAGTGTAGAGTAGTCCATTTTACTTTGTTGGATACAGAAAGTATTCACTTCACGATTTCCCTTAAGCAAGTTCCAGAGCAAGCAGCAGTTTGCTTGCTGACAATGAATGAGACATATTCTTCAATAGTTTATTAAATTCAAATTTGTCCCGTCAGACTACAAATCCTGGAGTGCTTGCAGCCGCTAATATCATGGGTGTATATCTTATTTATTGATGTTTGTACATGTGGTCACAATTTGTATCAACACTTAAAGTGACCTCTTAGCTTAAAACGTAATGTATCGAGTGTAAATTGCATCCGACCGACCGACGAACGATGACTACGATTTATTTATATAATTTTAAATGCAATTTAAAATTTGTTTTAAATCTACATGAGTGTTATATTTACTTGTCTATTATTTGTATCTTGCACAAGCAATCAAATTAATGTACATTCGCTTATTTTAAAATTGTTACATTGCCTCTTTGTCGAAACGAAACGAAAAAAAATAAAAAAAAAAAATAGCTCCTCCATCAAGTGAAAACGAAAATTCTGCGTAAATTTCAATGTAATCCTGTGGAAATTCCTTATTTAAATTATCCAATAACACGACCCTATAAATCTCGCATAGTCTGGCGGGCGTCACATGATTTTTATTTAAATCGTAATTACCAAGCGAGAATGTAAAATAGAAGCGCTGCCGCGCCTGCCGCCATCCGTCGCCCGCCACCGCTCGACACCATTGTTGTATAGAAAATAGCTCACAGGATCAGGATATTGTGGAATATTGGGGGTGGAATAAAAAAAAAGGAAGTGGAAGTGCGACGGAGGAGAATGATAGTGGGAACGACAGCCAGCGGCAGTGGCAGAGCTTTGTCACCACACACGTATCCTTGTGCGTTTTACATTGTGAAAATATTGCAATTCGGTGTTAGTTCGGGAAATTTATGGGATAAACATTTATCCTGAATTTTATGTATAAGTATTTTTTTTTTCCTTTTTTTCGTTCATAGTCGATTTTGTAAATTTTTTTTCGTTGTAGGCCGTTAGATGAAAAGAGGCTATTTATTTAAACATATATTTTCTTTCTGTCGTTGTCTAGAGAAAAAAAGGATTTTATGTAATGTTCCGCAGATCCTGATAGAAGTAGAAGAAGAAGTAGCTAAGCGTATATACGAATTCCTGCAAGCTCTAGGCTTTTAATGTGACATATGCAGAGAGAGAGCGTTAAGGCTTTTAAGCGGGATGAATGTTTTTTTTTTTGGTTCGGTGCGGTATTGGGTGTTCCATTTCTTAAAAGCTTGCGATAGATTCTTACGTTTTTATTACACGCCTTAGATTAAATGGGCGTTATTTGATTGGAGATAAACTGGTTTTGTCAAGAGGATGTGCAAGGGATTTTTAAATTTATAAGAGACGAGACACTTAAAACGATTAAGGATAAGGCGATATCCTTACTCCTAAGGATGGCATTTTCGGAATCAAATGGATGTGCAAATGGTAAATACATACTCATTCCATCAAAAAAAGAAAAAAAAAATTGGTTTATCTTAATTTCAAAACAATATATTAATGATTGCTTGAAGTTGATTCTTAAAGCTTGATTTAAATTTTATTGTAGTTTCATTGAAATATAAAAAGAAATCGATCGAAATTGTAATGAGAGCAAGTCCCAAGACAACAAATTAATCTAAACGTCATCGTTGAAACCTGACAGACAAACTTCAATCACCATTCCACGCCAACTTCACTTTTGCTCTCACGCACCGCCGCGCCGCCGGCCACCGATCACATAACCACAAACTGTTGATAGAAAACTCCCTCATTGAATTATACCGTGTGATTTATTAGAGGCATAGAACTTTAAGTTGGTAACACTATTTTAACTGGCGGCAATTTTGTCAGCTGTCAAGTGATTTGTTTTTCTTTTTAGTTTGGTTTGGCATTTCAACATGAATAGACTGACGCCTGAACAACGCTTCAAAATTTTGCAAAATTATTTTGAAAATCATGGTTCTGTTCGAAATACGGATCCAAAACTAGCGATGAAGCTCAATTTTGGTTGAATGGATACGTCAATAAGTAAAACTGCCGTACTTGGAGTGATTATAATCTTCAAGTGTATGTTGAGACACCATTATATCCTCAAAAACAGACTGTTTGGTGTGTTTTATAGGTTGGTGGAATAACTGGTCCGTACTTCTTTTAGAAGAACGATGCTGGTCAAAACGTTACAGTCAATGGTGACCGCTATAGAGCCATGATTAGTAAATTTTTCGGTCATCAATTGAACAACCATGACATGTAGGAGGTGTGGTTTCAACAAAACGGCAGAACATGTCACACAGCTCGTGCCACTATTGGCTATTTTCTGTAGGTAAGTGGCTATTCTAGTCCAATAAGCCCGAAACGATTAACCACTTGAAAGACAACATTCGTCACGTTATTGCCGATATCCGTCCACAAATGTTGAAAAAAGTCATCGAAAATTGGACCTCCAGATTATAATACGTCCGAGCAAGCCGTGGCGGTCTTATGCCGGAAATCATATTTAAATTATAATTCCTGAAGATTATCTTTCGAATAAAGTGTCAATTAAAAAAAAAAACATCTTCGTTTTATTCCGTTTCTAAGAAACACCCTTTATTTACATTTATTTTCAAGAATAAATAAAACGGTGAATTCAAACAAATCCACAAAACTCGTTTAAATTACAAAAAACACCGATGGTCCTTCCAAACACACCCTAAGACTTGGATGTTTCCTATCATCCTGATAAATAAACCATCAGCCAATTGTGTGTGTTCTAACAGCTCAGTTAAGGACCGAAGGTCTAAACTTTTACGGAAGTTTTAAAACGTCACTACTATACTTGCTTTCTCATGATAGCTCAACGTACCTTGTTTAGAACGCCTCGCCTGCCGTCTCCATCGAAACGTCTTGTCAGGACCCACTTTTGGTGTCGAAGGTTTCAGTAGAGTCCCTACCAATTTTTACGAGCATTGGTGGGAATTAATAAAAAAAAAATAGTGGCACAGTTTGTTGTGAATTTGTTCTGTTGTAAGAACTTTAATGGATCTCGAAAAACAAAAACCCACTGACCCGAATGGTATCTCTTCCATAGTTCTTCAGAGGCGTGTTTCCACTCTGGCCCAGTCAAGATTTTCCATCCCAGCTATTCTACGAGAGTGATTAGAAAAAAGCATTTGTCCAGCCCCTTCCAAACAATGGCGTATCTTCGGCCATTGAAAAACTACGAACCAATTTCGCTTATGTCTCTTCTCTCCAAGTTCAAGAAAACGCTTATAAATTATCAGATCAGGGAATATCTTGAGAATGGGTAACTTTTTACTGACCAACCGGCTGTACCAATAGACCCACGTTGGCATGATGGTACGAGTATGTCGTTTGGAGATATTAGTATGATTATCGCGCTTGATATTTCAAAAGCTTTTGACAGAGTTCAGCTTCAAGCTCTCTTATAAAAAAAGTGTACATTTGGGATCGACAAACTCTCTCTTTGAAAGATTAGAGATTCATTTTTATAACGTTCCGCATTTGCGTTATTAAATATGGTTTTAGTCTGATATTTAAAAGAAATATGGTGGTGTGCCCGAAGGCTCTGGTTTGTCTCTCATTCTTTTTTTTATTTTGTTCGATGATCTGTTTTCTAAGTCTTCTATTCTACTGATTCTTTTGAATTCTTTCGTTGCCGGCAGTACACGCAACTTTTCATATTCTTTCCAGACACGCAACCCTGCTCTGTAGACTGTAGAAGTGGAATCACAATTATAAGCTTGCGATAAATCGAACAATATTGTTCATTCGAAATATTCTGGTAAAACAAACACATACTTAACGTCACCAAAAATTCCGCGAAATTTCAGGTTTCCTTGGACCTTAAAAAAAAATATTCGCATCTGATCTGGCTACAATCTACAACACATACATTCGCCCAACGCTAGAATATAATTTTTGGACAGATGCTTCTGTTTCACAAGTGCGTCTCATGGTTATGAGTTATAAAATTGTCTGAACATTAATAGTGTTGGTGAAAGAACTATAACGTCAACAATCGTTGCACTTGAAATTCGTATTGCTGTTTTTTGTCTACCTTTGTTTTATGGCTTCTTCTATGAACAGGACTCCAGCTTAATAGCCAGATGTGTATTTCCCTTTAAACAATTTGCCCGTTATATAGATATCGCTAGAAATGCGCATCAATCTAACCTCGAACCTAGCTTCGGACATCGGACGTACTGTTTAGTATAGAGAACCATTTTTTAGCCGTACTACAAGAATGAGGAATGCTTTACTCTCCCATTGTGACTTACCCTTTCCTCTATTCGACTTTTCTAAATGCTTGCACGTGTTGTTCATGGTTAATAGCCTCTTGACTGCTCGCTGATTGTAAGATAATAAAATTCGAGAGTTTCATTGAAGCTTTGGGAATTTCGATAAAAAGAAAATATTTGAAAGCGTAACAAAAATGGCGGCTTTTTGTTAATTGTACTTAAAATTAAATGCTGTCACAAAAGTAATTTATTTCATATCAGCATTTTTTACAAGAGTACCTTGGACTTTAACAATCCAAACTTACGTTTTATTACGTCAATTTTGAGTGAGGCCGTCAATTACAGAATTTTATTTGCCCTATAGGTTCCTGTTCCTTACATCGTGCACTTAGTTCATTGTAATTCAATGCACTCAAGAATAATTGCAATAATTAAACTTTTCAGGTATCCTTACACCAACGATCCTACTAATTGTTGTTCCTTTCGAATCGATTTGTTGGACCTATGTGTATGTTTGTTCGAAAGGACAGGGTGGAGAAGAGGAACAACCTATACGACTTTTAAACACGTGAACAACATTCATTAAACGCGGTAACAAAGTTAATAAAAAGAAAAACACGTATAGGTTGGGAGAGTGCGTTTTTTTTAATAATCCTTTCTAGACTTTTTAAAACTGTTTTATACATGTATATGAACCTATTACCACCCCCACAACCCACATACATACAACTATACGTTAAAGTCCTTCGCACACAAATGCGATCAATTACAAGCTCGGTTGGAATTCGTCTCACATTTCCGTTACCGTATGGACATAATAAAAAATAATTACACTATTCCTTGGACGGTAGAGGTAACCATACTACCGAGATATGGTATGGTAGGTACAAGTACAACACAACTAAAGGGTGCTTGCTTCTTGTTGGTTCACCCTTCACCTTAAGGTCCTTTTGCTTGCTCACCGCAAGGATCCCGCCAAACCGTTGCGATTTTTCGTGAGTTGGCTTATTCCGTTACCACTTTCTGATGGTTTTTTAATGTTAAAGTTCTTTTGGGGGTCATTTTTTATTTTTATTTGTGATTGTGTGTGTGTTTGTGCTGTGTAGCACTGAGGGTAATTTCCTGAGATGTGATTCCATACATCGATTATAGAAGGAGGTTTGTGCGAGGACGAGGGTGACTACGATGACGACGACCATGGACGGACATCAAAGTTGTGTGGTGGTGAAAGTAAGATTATGGATTCAAATTTTTCCATGAAGTCTCGAAAACAATATACGGAGTATACACTCTAGGTTCTAGGAGTTGGTATTTGAAGGAGACTTCGTGCTCACAATTCATTTTTTTTTTTTTTTTTCAATTATTTTTGCGTGTGCATATATAATTCTTATTATTATAAGATGGCTGTTTAAGTCGGGGACATAGATTCGGGATAAGAAAATCACGCTCACTTGGTAAACCTAGTTGTAGATATGAGTTTATTCCATAATTTGTATATTTATATAAATTTGTGGAAATAGGAAGGTTCCATTAAGTAGAACCTAGACTGATATTGATTATAAAACAATAATTTTGGAATTAAAATATAATATTTAAATATCATTTACTCGAAGGATTTTCATATCATAGTGTGAAATAAAATTCAATCAAAATAAATTACCGATACTCAGTACCGAAAATAAAAATCTCCAAAGTGCTTTTTTTTCAGTGCGAAATGGTTGCCAACGGGGCCAGCGTCTCTTATAAGATTTCCGAAAACCCGGAACCAGAGCCAAATCTAGAGGACCAGTGGCAACATGGCAAACTGGCCATCAGAAATTATACTACTGAACTGAAGGTTTTGGTTTACCTGGCTCGACCATCAGTGCCGGCTTGCACACACCAGACAGCAGCCCAGAACCAGAGTTGTCAAGAGTTCTCCAGTTTGATATATGCCAGCAAAAAAGAAATGCACGACTTTCCAAACAAGCGATGTTGTCTATAAAAAGGCAAAAGCAATACCCAAAAGTAAAGAGGGTAAAGTATTAATTCAACCACAGCTGAAGTCTGTAGGGGCGAGCGTGGCAAGTTCGTAGTAGTCTCAGTGCTGAGAATTCGGAAAGAACATTTTTGTAGACTGTCAAACGGCGAAGAGAGCCGACACCACGGCACGGACCAATATACAGATCGCCAACTCGTACTCCTCTTGCCTGAAACATCCTCAAAATATTTTTTCCTGTCTGTGAATACGTGTACATCTCTCTCTGTGCATTTTGTAATGGCAATTGGCAACTATACCTGCGTATGCCATTTATTTTGTAGGTGTGTTTGCTAAATGGGTTTTAAAAGCAAGGGAGAGCGTCACACTCTCAAAATAAATGGCATATCAGCTGATTTTTAGCTTGTAGGCAAAAAGAGAAACCATACAGTGAGTTGGCGGTCTGTATCTTATTGGTCCGTGGCCGACACTGTCAAGTAGAATGATTCATTCAGTTTGGACGATGATAAAATAAAACTTCCGTCCATCCGATTAGGAAGAAGTTCGAGTAGCGAAATCTAAGATTAAACCCAACAGGGCTGCTGGAGCGGATGGTATCGAAGCTGAACTCATCAAAGCAGCGGGAGATAACTTGGTGAGGAGCATAAAATAACTCATCTGTTCAATCTGGTCGGATGCCTGATAAATGGAACCTCAGCATCATGTGTCTCCTACCACAGACAAAAGAAATATACAGATACAGATGTAGAATATGGGCTACGTCGAGTTTAGTTCACTTCTTTAGTGTAGATGGCACCAGTTACACTATTTTTCTTTGGTGGTATGATCACACAAGTTTAATAAGATCTTCAAACTTAAATATTCTAACGTAGCAACCAGCCATAACCGCAGGCCGCAGGAAAGCTAGCATACCTCATACTCAAACATGTATGAGAAATTGACATCCTTCGGAAAAATTAAACTAACCATTGCCATACCATTCCTTCATAATAAAAAAACAGTTCCGAGTCCTACGAATACGAACCACGGCACGGTGTAGTGGTGGAACTGGAACCACAATCAAGGATAGGAAACACAAAAACACAACTCAAATACTGTTTGAGCTTGAAGATTTGAGGGTTGATTGGAATTTGTTCGTGGTTCCAGTTCCACCACTCCACCGTGCCGTGGTTCGTATTCGTAGGACTCGGAACTGTTTAATGTTTAATTTTTTCGAAGGATGTCAATTTCTCGGACATGTTTGAGTATGAGGTATGCTAGCTTTCGATTTTGGTATGCTAGCTTAGAAGTTTTTAGAACATGCTTTTGTTCTACTATTCTACATCTGTATATTTCTTTTGTCTGTGCTCATATCCACAAGAAAGGAGATGTCCTGAACTGCTCCAATTACAGCAGTATAGTCTCCTAAATGTCGCTTATAAAGATCTTATTCTGTATAAAAGTCTGAACCCTTTTAAGCGTGAATTGTTGGCTCCTATCAGTGAGCTTTTCAAGGACAAATAAGTCAACCATCGACCAAGTTTTCACACTTTTTTTTTGACGTGGTAACGTCTAATAAATCGGTTTGGAATATATGGGCAGCACGCACAGAAAAATGTCACAGTCACAGTCACGGTCACGTTACCTAGCTGCTTTCATAGCCTAGAAAGTCGATAAAGTGGGAGGGGAGGGTGTTGGGTGGTTGGTTGGTTGTGGTGGGAGTGTGTGTTGGCCTGGTGGGGGTGGAGGGGTAGTGTCGGGAAGAGGAAAAATTGTCAAAAATGGTGGGTGGTTGTAGCTGGTTTGGGTGGTGAGATAAATATTGTCAAAGATAATGGGTGGTTCCTTGGTGGCTGTAGGTGGGATGGATGTTTGTTGTTGGGGGGATTTGGTAAGGTTGGGGGGGGGGGTTAATTGTCAAATATGGTGGGTGGTTGATTGACGGTTGTAGGTGGGTTGATTGGTTGGCAATTTTGGTGGTGGGGATATTTGATTTGATGGGGTGCGATGAAAAAGTTGTCAAAAAAGGTGGTTGAGTGGAAGGTGGTGGCAGGTGGGGTAGGTGGTTGGATTTGGGAAATATTTGTCAAAAATGGTTGGTGGTTGGTTGGTGGCTGTAGGTGTGATGGGTGGTTGGCAGTGTTGGGTGAGTGGCAAGTTGTTGTAGGTGTATTGGATGGTTTAGAGTGTAGTGAAGGGAATTGTCAAAAAAAGTTGTACTGGGAAGGGGGTGGAGTTGAGGAAAAAAAATTCAAAAATAGTGGGTGGTTGGTTGTAGTTGGTGTGGGTGATTGGTAGTGGTTAGGAAGGGAGATTTACTGTGTAGGGAGGAGGAAAAAATATTTAAAAATGGTGGGCTGTTGGTTTTCTGATGTATGTGCTATGTGGGAGTGGGAGGTTAGTGTTAAAAAATGGTGGGTGGTTGTGGGTAGGTTGGGTGGTTGGTTGTTGGAGAGATACCTACTTATACACATGAAGTGTTTCACGTAAAATTATCGTCCGACAACCATTTTTTACTTGCTCAATAGGGCAAGTATTGGTTTCGTGCAGAAAAAAAAAATCGAGGTTTTAATCAAACATGACATTACGATGATAGAGAAGCCCAAAAAAGTGGTTTTCGCCATACCGTCCGTCGGTCTGTCTGTGCGTCTGTGCGTCTGTGCGGATGTGCGGATGTGCGGATGTGCGGATGTGCGGATGTGCGCTTTTTCAAGTCATGCTACAGCCTAAACGGCTTGACGGATTTTCTTCAAACTTGGTATATAGCAGTTTGAAGAAAAACGGTTGTCGAGGTTTTTTTTATTTCGTTTTAGCCCGGCTCAAACTGGTATCTTTCAAGTAACGGTTTTTTTCAATTTGAATTTTCTCGAAAACGGCTCTAACGATTTTGATTAAACTTAAAATTTAGCTAACTTTAAGCATTTCTAACAAAACTGCGTTTTTTATTTTTGGCTCAAATGGTCGTAACCAAAATCAGGTTTTAACGGCTTTTTTTCAAATAGCCATTAGTTCACAACGGCTTGATTGAATCAACTCAAATTTTGTGTGACATAGTTTTTCATAGTGTTCTATAGGATGGTTTAGTAAATTTTTCACTGAAGCCTTTCTAAACGGTGGCTTCCATACAACGAGCCGATAAGTTTTAGCCAATATTTTTTGGTTTTTTCTAATTTGCTCGAAAACGGCTCTAACGATTTTGATTAAACTTTGTGTGTTATATTCTTTTAGTGTTTTTAAGAGAACTGCGTTTTCAGTTTTTGGCTAAAAATGCAAATAACGGAGATCTGCTCTTAACGGCTTTTTTTCAAATGGCCATAAGTTGTCAATGGTTGCATCGAATTCACTCAAACTTTGTTTGGTATAGTTTCTTTTAGCTTCCCTTCAGATGGCATTGATTTTTTTTCATTTTCTTTTTTTTAAATGGTGGCTCCTATACAAAGAGCCATTAGATTTTGGCCAATTTTTTCGTTTTTTCTAATTTACTCAAAAAAGGCTCGCCCGATTTGTATGAAACTTTGTATGTTACATATATAGAATACTTCAAAGAAAACTGCATTTTTAGTTTTTGGCTACACATGATAATAGCGGAAATTGGTTATATCAGTTTTATTAATTTGGCCATAAGCGGAAATTTATATCACCCAAAAGACGACATCTAAAGATATACTAAAGGTTACTTAACGTTAGCTTCCGTATATCGAGTCTTCCAGTTTTAGCCAAATTTTTTTTAGTGTTTACCAAATTTTTCAAAAATGAGTTGTCCTTATTGATCGAAAAGTTTGTTTTCGTCGTACTATTGCACCCACAGAGCAAGTACGTGCGACCCAGTCGTGCATTTTATTTTTATAATGCACTTGCACTCAAGGGGATATGAATACCCTTATAATGATTTAACATGTGCGAGCAAGGAGAGAAGGAATAGAAAGATAGGAAAGAAAGGTGGTATAGTGGTTTGAGATTTTAGGTGGTAATTATCTCAAGGAAATTCTACGGGTGGCATCCAGTCGAAACTTGGGAAATAAATAAAAATTGCTGCTCAGGCTGGGTGTGAACTCACAGCTCTCAGGTTAAGCAACCAATCACTACATCCACTGTACCATTGCCACTTCGACCGATCTTAGAAAAGACCCATGAACTCCTGATCGATTATCGATTGCAAAGTTTATTATGCCAGCGTGAAAAGGGACAATGAGCTATACAGAGCCATGTCACTATTCGGCATCCCTGCTAAATTTGTTGAATTGTGCAGAATGACTATCGAGAACTCGCGCTGCAACGTCAAGGTTGGTAAGAACACCACCAACATCGACTCCTTTGATGTCGAGAAAGGCTTAAGACGAGGTGACGAGCTACCATGTTACCTCTTGAACACCCTTCATTATGCAATACCACTATGGTAGATCTGTTCCGCTGACATCATCGGATGTGGTTAGTCAGTGGAGCATTCGCAAGTATTGAAGTATTGCTTGGGCAAAATATCACGATGGATCTGTCCACCATTGAAGTAGTCAATGATTTTGTCTATTTGGGTTGACTATAACCTCTCAAAATATTATCAGTGAAGAGATCATTCGAAGAATCACACTTGCCAATCGAGCTTTTACTTTTCATCGGGCTTAGAATGCATCTTAGTAGCGAAAGCCTCTCTCAGAGGATCAAAGAAGACATTAAACAAGAACGAAATCATCCCAGTCTTTCTTTATGGGGCAGAAGTTTGGACTCTGGCAAAATCGGATGACAAGCGGTTTGGGTGCTCTGAGAGAAAGATTATTTGGTAGTAATTTGGGTCTGTACATATCAATAGGGTATGGGCCATACAGCGGCATAAACCTGGTCAAAAAACTGAATATGCAGTCGCTTAGATAGCTGATGTACGTGGATTGTATTCACAAGAAATCGGAAGCCCACTGATATTCCATTAAAGTCCCCTACCAACCCTTGCTTCTTAGGCAGGTGGGGAGAATTGATTTGGAATAGATCAACCATTTCCCAGAAAGTAGCTCAATGTGGTCAAACTCCAGACTTTATGCCACTTAGGTTGCTGGTTGGTTACGTCACATAACCATATAAGAAGCATCATCCCACCACCTATGAGAGGTGTATGATTCCCAGAAGGTATTTCTGTCCACCTTTAGTTGCCTAAAACAAGATGGGAGATTTTTTGTTAATAGAAGGAAGAGATTAGCTAACATATTCCCCTGGCAATTGACTCAATCTACAATGCTAGACAGTCTTAAAATTTTATGCCACCAAGATAGGTTACTGGTTGGTAAGGTTACACTGGGTCCATCTATTCAGAGCCACTTTGTTGGATCATGAAGGTGATTAGATCTTTGATCCTTTTATTGGATATTTAACTAAGGTCTTCCTTAAAAGCTTCAACAAGGGACAGAAACATTATTACTAACAAAAAGAGTATGCAACTCTGAGAAAAGCCGCAGCATTTAAAGACCACGGTTACGGAAGTGACGTAATGGAGGCCGACTTCAAGCAACTGTGAGTGCAAAGCTGGATGCCACTGAAAAGGACCAGAATAGCTGGCAGGGTATGTTATGATAGTTTAATAATGTGGTACCCAATGCTAAGAAATCTTTTGAACCTCCTAACTTCCAAACAATAGGTATTGATCGTATGCAAGGCGAAGGATTTCCCCAGAATGCCTCAGCCTCACTGTTTGTCACATGCCGATATGTTTTTTTTTTTTTGCAAAGCTAAGCAATTTCGGACTTTGTCCAAGAAAATCCTCGTGCACTGAATTGCGACCACGATTTAATTCGGAAAATTCAAGAAACACAAATGGCTCGAAATTGTTCTTAATTACCAAAAGTCGAAAGGCTAATCAGCACTTAGTCTCCCTTCTGTTTAGGCCTACAGAAGCTTATATCGGCAGCAACACTTCAACCCCTTCTGGAGCATAGGTCAGCAACCAAATCATTACATCTCTTCCTATTCGCATTAACATAGTTCAGCTTTGTCCAAAACTCTGAACTCCGGGACTCAGCTTCCGTCTAAGCAGTAGATCTCCAGGATTGTGTTGGTCTTCCGACCCGCTCTTCACAATGAGGATTTAATTGGAAACCGAATCTTTAATATGTATCGTGACGACACGCGATGGCGACGGTTCACGAAACCCAGTAGGTTACCGGAGATGTTTGGCATTTCCACTTTTCACAGCGTTGGATTGATATAATAGTTTTAACTTGGTAAGTTATAAAGCTTGTTTGAAGTTCCGCGCTGGAAAAAGGATTCCGAACGCGCTATAAGCTTACACACGTCCAGGTCTGTCCCACTATTGACTGATAAATAAGCTCACAGGTAGTTGAACTGAGCCTCTTCTATTGTCTCCTATTTTACTGTAGCCAACTACTGTTGTTGGCCTGGTCAAAAAATCTTTATCAACTTACGTCGTGAGTACAATTAGGTGAAATTAAAAATGTCAATTCTTACTTAGACAATGTCAGATTTAAAATATTCACACTGCCAAAACATAGCCTTCGTAAAGCAGTTTTTTATTTTTTTTATTTTAAATATTTTATTTGAGAGCTTAAATTCATTATTTTTCCAGATTATGCACACCAATTAGGATAATCTAAAGTATTATGACGCGTCAATCCTACAATCGCCGACATCTTTTATTTAATATTGTTATGAGATCATCTTCAAAAACAGTGAAGAACAAAACAAGTCAAAATAGTCTACAAACAGTATATTATGCAGTCCTTTGTGCTGCTACGTACATAGCTACGTCTCAATGGCATCCATCCATTGAAGCTATTGAAGCAGTTCAATTATGGTTTTCCATTCCCCAATCTCATCACAAACAACAAACGTAACCTCATAGATACTTTGTTCGATTGCAGATTACTCTATGCGCGGTCCTTAGCATAAATCAGCATAAATTTGCGATGATTCCATAACAAATAAAAAAAAAAAAGTAGATATCTAGCTAGCTATCCAAGACAAATTGGAAATCGAAGTAAGATGAGCTGTGCCTCTCTCTGTCTGGGCCAAGTAGCTTATCCCCTTACTCCCTCAATCAAAGCTCGTTGGCCTCCTATATATATAACTGTACGCAAAAGAAAGGAACTTTTCAATCAACATTGCTTTTGTTATCGAAATTCATACTAGCATTATCCATATCCACCCTCGCCCTGATATGATTCCGTCTCTCACATTTTTATTCCCATTCCTAATCCCAGTGGAACTGGTCGAAAATTTTCAAATAATCATTTCCCAAAGGTAGCCAGTGAGTCGAGCCTCTGGGGACTATTAGGGAGAAAACAATCTCTAAGTAGGTAGACAGCCCAAAGGTAGTATAGCGAGTGCGATACTCCTGATTCCGTACCCGCTCCAATTACAGTTCCGACTCCAGCCTTCCAATCAAATCATCAATTTTCGTTTTGATTTCAAGTTGATTCGTTGAGAATTTGAGAGAGCATTATGCAACGATAACGTTTTCTTTATGTTTATCTTTCTTCAAGACTAATATTGAAGAAGATACTTTATTTTATTTGTGTATGGCGTATCTATGAGGTTTGCATTTCGTGGATGAAGTAAGAACAGTACTTATCATAATAATTCTTGGTGATGGAAATTCAGTCAACATAAATAAAGATAGTAAAGAACACAGTAAAAATTCAATGGACGAAACCTGGTGGTACATTGTTGAAGCTAAGCCAGTGATAAGTAAGCGGCTTTCAAAGATTGGTCAAAGTGTCCCTCCAAAACACAGATACAGATGAAAATGCACGCCTTGAAGTAGAATACAGAAGCTGCAAGAAAGAAGCGAAGTGCGCCCATCTGCAAGCAAAGGTTAAGGAGGGCCTAAAAGGAAGATACCTGCTGAATGTCAGATGACTCGTGATTCTCATTACCAAGTTTCGAAGAGGTGATTCGTAATTGGATGCATAAATCATGAAAGAAATGTTACCTTCCCATAATGTAGAAAAGAAAGCTATAAAATCTAACCTATCTACAAAGTGTATGGCCACTAGATAAAAGGCACTAAGCGATTCTGGAACTGCAATCCAGCAGAATGCCGTGGAATAGTAGGGTAGATTACCAGCTTTGACGTTTACTGCCGCTGTAGTGCTGTTTTTCCTAGACTTATCCTTACCTTACCTCATGATGGCGCCACTGGAGCGTGGTGCTCCTGGGCCTTGCTGAGAATGCCCCTCCAGCCGGCTCGATCTCTAGCCTGCTGTCTCCAATTTCGCACTCCAAGTTGACGGATGTCTCCCTCTACCTGGTCGCTCCATCGAAGATGAAGTCTACCTTAGCTTCTGACTCCCTCGGGTTTAGCGTTGAAGACTTTTACGAGCTGGAGCTTCGATGTCCATTCGCTCTACATGGCCCAGCCATCTTAGTCTTTGGATTCGAATTTTTCTGGCTAGGCTTAAGTCGCTGTACAGCTCGTACAGTTCGTTGTTGTATCTTCTTCTCCAAACGTTGTTTCCGCGATTCACGCAGACAGGACCATAAATCGTACGCAGAACTTTTCTCTCGAAGACTCAAAGTGACTTTTCATCCGATTGGGAGAGGGTCCACGCTTTCCCTACATATATAGCAGGACCGGGATGATGAGTGTTCTATACAGTGTCACCTTGGTTTTTCTCGTAGGGCTTTATTCCTCAATTGCTTACTCAGCCCCTAGTCTTATATTAAATGTAAATGTTAGAATTTTTTTGTTACTCTTAGAATATTGACACTAAAACACTATTGTGAACAAATAAACTAAAATGTCACTTGACTAAAAAATTACTATCCATAACATCTGTCCTGGCCTGCGTAAACAGAATTTGACGACAATTACAACACAAATGAGTGTGGAAAATTTTACAGTGTCGTAAAAGACCACGTCGCGTCGGAAACATTAAGATGATTACGACGCGCAGTTTACGATGATTTTACGAAGTTGTAAATATTTTATAGGCTTTTCCAATAAGAGCGGTGCTATTTTGAATAGCCCGCAATTTCGGTAGTTGTCACTTTTGATGTTGTAATTTGTTGACATTTGACAAGAAGAAACTACGTTTTTAATAAAAATAAATGGAACGACACACGCTTCAACAACGCATTAAAATTATTAAAACTCACTATAAAAATTGTGAACATTTGACAAAGACGGTTCGTAAAACTAAAACATTTTTTGGTCGTCGTGAAGCACCTTGTCGGACTTCAATTCAGAAATTGGTGGAAAAATTTGAGCTGTTGGGACAAGTTAGCGATGTGAAGAATATAACCCGAGCACGTCGCTCAAGAAACAACTGAGAATATTGTTGCTGTAGCCCAAAGTTTTGAAGAAAACCCAGGTGTGTAAATTCCTCGTCGTCCTTTGGAATTCGGCATTCTACAAACGTCATTACATAAAGACTTGGGTCTTAAGGCTTATAAAGTTCAGTTAACACAAGAAATCAAGCCGGCCGATCATCAACAACGTAGTGTCTTTGCTGATTGGGTCCTTGAAATGCATGAAAATGGTCATCTTGACTGATGAGGCCCATTTCCACCTCGGTGGCTACGTCAACAAGCAAAATTGTTGCATCTGCGGCTCGGAAAACCCAAGATTTATTGTTGAAAAGCCTCTTCATCCTCAACGAGTAACTGTTTGGTGCGGTTTCTGGTCCAGCGGGGTCATTGGACCTTACTTTTTCAAAAATGAGGCTAGAGCAACAGCTACGGTGAATGGATTGCGATATCGAGAGATGATTAATAATAATTTTGTATGGCCGGAATCGGACGGTATTAATATGGACAACGTTTACTTTCAACAAGACACTAAATGTGCCACAGAAGCAACGAAACCACCTTGCGATTTGGTATGGAAAATTTCATGAAAACGATATTTTTGTGTAAGCGTAGCCGTGGCAGCCATTTGGCTGATATTGTTTTCCATTATAATTGGCATACTTTCTTCTTTACAATGTGTATGGGATTAACCACACTACTTACCATAAAACTACTGAAAAGAAATATAACGTTCCGACCGAAATGAAAATGCATATATTTTGTTGTTGGGAAAAAGATTAATATCAGAGAAAACCCAATATTTATTTTAACCTCGCACTAGCTCACAGCAGCTCGCCCGCCTATACACAATGCTTGCTTAAGATATACTAAAAAATGATAATTACATTTAGCTTGCTCATAGTGATTTATATTTAATTTAAGAGAACAATAAAATCTCTTAGGCAAAGAGCTCTCCATCTTCTCTCGTATGTTTGTTTGCATACGATACACAATGAAATAAACATCCGACCATTTATCTTAAAAATTACCATTTTTCTTTGAATATCAAAATAACACCTCTTATTGGGAAACCCTGTATTTTGATGATTGGTTTTGCACCGTTCTGCACATAATGTATAAGATTTTGTAGAAACTAGTGTATTATCACCTTAACCAAAATGATCTTTTCTCCTTGTTTGTCTCCTCCATTTTCAGATTCCGGATTTTGCGCATTCAGACTGCGAAAAGCTTTGTCCTAGTCTTTTCTCTTTCTACCACTCTAATAATAAAGATCCAAACATGCGAACATTCAGACTAAGATTCGAAAGCTTACAATTTGTACATGTCCTTACCCAGATAACATTAATGTACATTTTATTGAGCACTTAAGTAAGTCTTAGCCTAGGATTACACACGATAATATTAATTACAACTTACGTAAGTCTTACAAAAGTAACTTGAAATAAGGTTTAAACTAAAGATAAAGTTAATGAAAGAAGTAAAAAGCGTTAACAGCTTCCGTAAGTTTTGTTATACCCCCTTCCGGGAGCTTAAAGGGGAACAACTGTGAATGCTCAAACGGCTAAGCAACGATTAGTGGAATGTGGTCTGAGAGCAAGAAGAGAAGACCCGCTCGAGTTCCGCTGCTTACGGTAGAGCACAAGTGATGCCGATTAAAGTTTACACGCACTCATCGAACCGACACTGACTTGAGCAGAGTTCTCTTTACTGATGAGTAATGATTTTGTTTGAGATCTCCAGATGGACGTAACAGGGCCAGGGGATTATTAAATGGGAGTTACTCTTCAGCAAAAATTGCCCTAAGGAAAAATTCTGTACATTTTCGGTCATGGTTTCTGCTTAAATTTTCCTGGGTGGAAAAACCGAGCTGTGCATCGTGGAAGGATCGATAAAGTCTAGCCACTATGTCAACAACATCCTCGAAGAATAAGGCGTTCTATTTCCACCATTTTTATTGGTACAAAGCTCTAACTAATGTAGCACAAAGCTAGGCCACATTTTGCCAGGTGCGTTATGGATTATTTAGAAGAAGTGGAAATCGTGGTTATGGATTGGCCTGCGATAAGCCAAGACACGAATGCTTTTGAACATCAAAAATGCTTGGATTAGAAGTTGATAGTCCTTACCAGAGACACTCAGAACACTGAAATCTGTACTGCTAGAGGAGTGGGGTTATTTTTACGACCGACATGGTGATAAGAAGCCTAATCCAAGGTATGCCCCGTCGAATTAAAGCTTTGATTGATGTTCGTGGAGGCAATACCCACTATTAAAGGAACAAGAACTCGTAAAAAAGAGAAATAATCATACCATTGTTAAATTAATCTTTGGTACATTTTCTTTAATATGTGTTTTATTTATAAATTCTTGCAATTTAGAAAAATTAGATGAATTACTTTTTTTATGTTAACTGAAAGAACTGTATTAAAAAATGTGTTTTTTAAATCACTCAAAAATATTGCGAAATTTCAAAGTGGGCAAATTTTTTTGTAACTCATTGCATAGCATATGTATTTGTATATGTGTTGTCGGTGCCGAACCTGGGAATTTTGCCGCCCTTGGCAAATTGTTATTTTGCCGCCCCAAAAAAAATCTAAAGAAAAAAAAAAAAACAACTGAGACAACAAAATTTACATAGAGCTTTATTATTTAGTAATAACTAAAAGCTTTCGACGAAATAAAGTTTTTTTTACAATTTCGAACCTAAAATGCTGCTCGGCGCGATTTCATTTTTGAAAATATCGTAGCGATTTCTTCTTCTTCAAAGCGATTGAGCATTTTTTTTCAATACAGATAGTTGCAAGACCGTTTAATCTTTCGCAGATGGGTTTTTATAAGCTTCAGTTTCGAGAAGCTAGCTTCACCTGTAGCAACACTTCAGGAAACGTTAATAGTATCTTAAATGCCGTCAGAATCTTTGGATATAGTTAAGTAAGAAGTGAGAAGCTGAATTTTAAAATTGACAAAGGTTTAAATTTCATTCAGGAGATCTTTCGCTATAATATCCTTTTGTACTTCGTTGTCAAGTTTTGCAGTTAATATTGTTGTAAGTAGTTCGCAGTCTTTCAACTTCGCCTTCTTTGAAATATCGCAAGGAAATCCGAAAACTTGGCTGAGAAATTTATATTGTGCAAAGCGCTCATCGAGAGAAAATAACGTAACATCAATAACGTAAAAACAGGATTCAGCTCTAAATTTCAATTTTGGATCGATGGCTTTAAGAGATTGTTCAGATTGATAACGACGGCTACGTAGGCTCATAGAATCGGATACAATAAAATCCACTATAATGTTCATTTTTGTAACAATGTTAAAAGCATTCTTGTATAATGTTTCAAACGAAAATTCCTAGGAACGGTTTATCTGAAAGTACTGCTGGAATTTATCTAAATGCTGTAAACAGGTAAATAAGTAATTGATTTTGGTTGAAGTAGTTTTGAAAGAATATTTCTCGGCTGAAAAGGTAAAACATCTTAAGTCAACTTAAGATGATTTGCTTTTTATTAATGGATCTTGTTACGATTTCATAGGAGCATAGATCTGTCTCATCCGTATTCTTCTATCTAATTCCTTTTTCTTTTTATTAATGAAAGAATTTTATCTTATGTAGGAAAATATTCTGACACAGTGTAAAATATCTTAAGTCCAGATAAGATGTTGTGTTGAATCGAATAAAAAAAATTACTTCAGATGATTTTACTATTTGAGAGCTGGTTATGATTGTAAAAAGGAAAAAACATATTAAGTTGACTTAAAATACTTTCCCACATGCAAACCAAACAAAAATTAAAAAAAAAATTTCGGAAAGCATCTTTTTACAGTTTTTTTGCTCTCCTGAAATACGTTAAGAATAGACTTAAGATGATTTACCTTTCTTGTCGAGATTTATTTTGCATACAAACTCGTTCCAGATTACCGTTGACAATACAAACTAGAATTTGTGTATGCATTTAACCTTCTTTACTTTTGAAATGGTTGTACTGAATTTTCCGCTTAAGTCAAAGTGCCGCCCTCCTAGAAGTGCCGCCCTAGGCAATTGACTGTTTTTCCTACAGGCAGGTTGTAATCAAAAAGTCGCCGATTGGGTCGCATGAGCTTGCCCACATGTTTTTAGGTTTTGGAAAGAAAATGAAGTACGCGCTAATGTGTTTTACTGATTTGAGAATACAAAATCCAATTTTATACGCTATAGTTTGGCTGTGTTTGCATGAGAATTGAAATGCTTATAACTGCATTATTTGGATTACTTCAATATTTATGTACAAAATGAGGGATGGGCTATTGTTAGCCGCACTTTATTATTGTAATTTTTTTTTTTATCTCTAATATCGTATAATTTATTGCCGTATAAAGGGTTTTTAGAGGATTAAAACTTAAAGTTGGCAGCACTGCTTTCATTGACAGATGTTTTGTCATCTGTCATGTCGATGTGATTTATCTAAGTTTGGTTTGAAATTTCATCATGAATCGACGGACGCCTGAACAACGCAGGCAAATTGTGCAGATTAATTTCGAAATACATAAATGGTTCTGTTCGTGAAATGCAATTACGTAACGTTGATCAGAATTTGTACAAAAAAATTTTGTTTAGCAATGATACTCATTTTTAGTTGAATGGCTACACATTTGGAGATTTTATTATAATCCTCAAGCCATTGTTAAGACACCCCCCCCCCCTTCCCGCCATATTTTATTTCACTTTATAGTTTTATACCTCTAAAAGAACACCTTTTACAGAAAAATTGCCTCAATGCAAAGTAATACACTCTGCCATCAAAAACTTGTAACATCGCAAAAAATAGGTCCTTAAATGCGCACATGGCTATTGTGTAGAACTACTGATAAGGAATAAAACAATCAATTTTAATTAAAACCATAATCTGACTTTGATAACACTACAAACTAAATTTGTTTATTTGACACATTAAAGGTCCTATAAAACATGAAAGTCTACCTTTACCTGCTTAGAAATAAACAATTATTTATAAAAATGCGAATGTGTGTGTAGAGACTTTAATAGGTTGGCAGATTGCAGAGGAATATCCTTTATCCTTATAAGTTCAATTTCATTACCAATAGCATGACCAAACAAATTATTTTGTCACTCTTATATCGCACATATACATCTGTCATGTTTTACTGCCAAGTCATTATTAATGTCACGCCAATGTGGAAGAGTGTAATTGGTGCCTGGATAAATCGTAAGGCGTCAAGGAAACTCAACTCAACCAAACTCCACTCCACTTCACTCCAATATTATAAATTAAATAATTTCCCTCTCAAATTAAAATTGAAAATGAATAGCAAATATATGAATAATGACCATAGAGAGCCATCGCATTTGCATTTGTTTATCAGAAGCTATCTGAGAGAAGCTGAGAGAAAATCCTTATGGCTTCAACAACATGGCCAAATAAATGCCGATACCAATACCAATTCCAGAATCAACACTTGTATTATAATTTTGTTCTTATAGCAGGAAGACAGAGGAGTGTTTCTCATTTAATTCCCTTTGGCCCAAGTCAGCACTTATGTTAACATATAAAAGCAATTCCTATGTTTGGTATTACCATCTCTCTCCATATTTATCGTATACACGTCGTCCTTAAAATGGGCTATACACAAAGTGACTTTGGTAAGCCAGGTTGATGGCGATGGGCTGTCCTGGTTCGTTCGCTTATATACTCCGTATACCGTATGCCGTATGCGAAAAGGTACATACTTGGTATTATGATTGCAAAACCTGTTGGCAAGGAACTTTTGTGTTGTTGGTCTCCTGTTGTAGGTCATTCATGATATCATTAGAATGTGGAATGAGAGTTTACGTAAAACTAATCGATATCGAGCCAAACATAACGTCATGCTATACTCATTTGTTTCTTCAGGCAATACACTCAACCTAAGAGGCATGTGTGTGTGTGAGAGTGTTTGTATATTTTTAGGTAGGCTCTGTTATAGAGGCAACCATCAAACGAGAGATAAGGATCAGCAAGGTAATGATTTTTATTTCATACCGTTTTCTTAAGTTTCTATTTAAATAAACTATACACTTGAACGACAACGAATCTAACACACGACAACAGGGTGTCCCTAAAGGAATGTAGTTGTTTTAATAATAAAGCGACAACTTCATTTTTTATAAGGATTCTTAAATATTAAAATTTAACATAAATGACATGAGGAAAATCGAGAGTCTTACGAACGTACCCGTTAATTTTTGTATGGGTAAGAAAGCATTCTTTTGTGCAACGAGCAAGCCCGTGCCCACGTTGCTTCGCGATATATCTTGAGAATCAATGTATTGGTTGAAGTGCATTCAAACATAGTTTCATTTATGCCTTTTTTTTAACCAAGTGATTTCCGATGAAATCGCAGTATTAAAAAGCCAGCTGTCAGAAAATAAAGAAGATCAAAGGACAAGATTAAAATTGGCTAATCGCAAAGCCTGTAAAAAGAAAACAAAAATTTCGGGATAGATTTTTTATCAGGGCGTACCTACTCAGTAGGCGAATTCGATGAAAATTGTACAAGCCTTTGAACAAATGGTTCTTCTTCTACAGACTTTTATGCACCTCTTCCGATAAAGGGTGCGAGCTAAATACTACACAAGTTTCTTTTTAAAAATTGATTAAAATGAACAAAATTAAATTTGTTCCATGTAGTTATTATAGCTTTAATAGTATAAGAGTAATCATTCCCACTAATTATGAAACACGGAAACAAGTGGCTGCCTCGGCTGGTTTCACAATAGCTCGTTCTGTCACTCCAATTTTCCAAGACCTTGTTGATGGTTTCGAGCAGTCATCGGTCCTTTACGGTTCCCCACAAAAAAGTCCAATAGGGTCAAATCGCAGCTCAGAGGTGGTCAACTGACACTGACATTGCCAACACAGCTGATAACACGATTTAGGAATTTGGTGCACAAAAGATCGATTGTGTCATGGCTGTGCGGCATGGTACGCAATTCTGCATCTTGGAATAAGCATTCTAGCTCTAAAACTAACGGTACCTGCCAGACGATTTTAAAAACAAATTAATTTTTCTCGAAAACGGCTCCTAGGGTTTTGATAATTTTTGGTTTTTTCATGACGTGTAACGTCTAATAAATCGGAATACGGCACGCACGGAAAAGTTTTACAGTCACAGTCACAGTCACGTTATATATCTGCTTTGATAGCCTAGAAAGTCGATAAAGTGGATTTGTATTTGGTGTGTGTGGGGGGTGAAGAAAAAATTGTCAAAAATGGTAGGTGAGTAGCAGGTGGTTGTTGGTGGAGTGGGTGGTTGGATTTGGGGGGAGGATTTGGTGTTTGGGAGGGAATTGTCAAAAATATTGGGTGGTTGGTTGGTGGTTGGTGCTTGGTGGTGGTAAGGAAGGGCGATTTATTGTGTGGGGGTCGGAGGAAAAAATTGTCAAAAATTATCAAAAATGATGGGCTGTTGGTTGGTGTGGGTGGTTGGAGAGAAACTACATACACGTGAACTGTTTTGTGAACTGGTTATCACTTTTGACTTTACAGACAGCCATGTTTTTTTGAAAAAAACTTTTTGAACGATTTTAAAACTGTTTTTCTTATAATTGAAAACAGTAGTGTCAGGAAGAGGAAAAATTGTCAAAAATGGTGGGTGGTTGTAGCTGGTTTGGGTGGTGAGACAAAAATTGTCAAAACTAATGGGTGGTTCCTTGGTGGCTGTAGGTGGGATGGGTGTTTGGAGTTGGGGGTATTTGGTATGATTGGGTGAGGAGGGCGGTGAATTGGCAAATATGGTGGGTGGTTGGTTGGCGGTTGTAGGTGGGTTGATTGGTTGGCAGTTTTGGTGGTGGGGATGGTTGATTTGATGGGGTGCGATGAAAAAGTTATCAAAAATGGTGGGTGAGTGGAAGGTGGTGGCAGGTGGGGTAGGTGGTTGGATTTGGGGGATTTAGTGTTGGGATGGGGTTGGGGAAAAAATTGTCAAAAATGGTTGGTGGTTGGTTGTTGGCTGTAGGTGTGATGGGTGGTTGGCGGTGTTGGGTGAGTGGCAAGTTGTTGTAGGTGTAATGGGTGGTCGGATTTGGGGTGAGGGTGAAGTGGAGGGAATTGTCAAAGGTAATTGTACTGGGGGGGGGGAGGGAATTGTCAAAAATGGTATGTGAGTAGCAGGTGGTTGTAGATGGAGTAAGTGGTTGAATTTGGTGGTTGGTTGTTGGCTGTAGTTGGGATGGGTGGTTGGTGTTGGAAGATTTGGAAGGGGGGTGAGGCAAAATTTTCAAAATTAATTTGTGGTTGGTTGGTGGTTTTAGGTGGGGTGGTGGTTTTTGATGGTTAGTAAGATGGGATTTACTGTGTGAAAAAAGGTTGGTGAGTGGCAAGTGGTTGTAAGTGGAGTGGGTGGTTGGATTTGGGGGAATTTGGTGTGGTGAAGGAAATATCAAAAATAGTTGGGGTAGGTGGTTGCTGGTTTTGGTTGGGGGGGGGGGGGGGGGGTATTAAGTGTGTGTGTGTGTGGGGGGGGGGGGCAAGGAAAAAATTGTCAAAAATGGTGGGTGAGTAGGTTGGATTTGATGCAGGATTTGGTGTTTGGGAGGGGATTGTCAAAAATAGTGGGTGGTGGTAAAAGGAAGGGAGATTTATTGTGTTGGGGTGGGAAGAAAAAATTGTCAAACACTGTCAAGAATGGTGGGCCGTTGGTTGTATCGTGGGGTGGGAGGCCGATGTTTGAGGAGAAGGTGTGAGAAAAAAAAATCAAAAATGGTGGTTGGTTGTAGGTGGGGTTTGTGTTTGGTGGTTGTAGGGATACTACCTACATATGAACTGTTTTGTGAACCGGTTATCACGTAAAACTATCGTCCGTAAACCGACTTTACAGACAACCAATTTTTTTTTAAAGTTTTTATATCCATAACTTTTTACACAAACTGCAAGATGGTGTTAAGTCTTCATTAAAAAAAAAACTATGTTTTGTTTTGAATTTAATGTAAATAGCATTTAATTTTTCATCTAGTGGTCAAACTTTTCTTGTTACTTTTTTCTATTATTTGGGCTCTGTCACCTGTGAGTTAATTATTTTGTTGATGATTGTCTAGTCAGGTGTTTTATAAGGTTAAGAAAAATAAAAAGATTTTAAATATGAATGTTATTAATATTGCAATTCTTGTTACAATAATTCAAACTAAAAAGGAAGATAAATCTAAATTTATTCTAAAATTATCTAAATAATAACAGGATCTTGGAGGCTTGTAGGCGGCTTGGGCTCCCTGGTCCCCTGGTCCCCCTCCTCAATGCACCACTTGCCCCCAGGTCTTTCCAAATATTCTAGAATTGGCATATAATGCTATCATTGCGTTCTTTCTGCCTAGAACCTCAGAAAGGTATTTCCGTGATTTGACGGGATTAGTGAAACCCCTTCTATTAAAAACTGGTATTTTTGTATTTTGTAGGTAAAGAGTTGTAACGAAGCGTTACAACTCTCATCTTTACTTTTATTTATATTATAACGGGTCCGCCATCTAACGTTTTTTTTTTCAACTAGTGCTTATTTCGTGAATGGTAACACTTAGCTCATGTCTGATTTGACAGATAATTAGTTTTATCCTTCCGCTGAACGAATATGGTTGTGTATACGCTTGAGCAACGCTGGGAAATTTTCAGATGAAGCTCATTTTGATCTTGGCTAGTATGTAAACAAGCAAAATTGTCGCATTTGGGGCACAGAAAACCCGCAAACGCATACATTGAAAAGCCGATACACCCAAAACGAGTCACTGTTTGGTGCGGATTTTGGTCCAGAAGTATAACTGGGCCATATTTCTTCGAAAATGAGCAAGGAGTGGCCGTTACAGTCAATGGCGATCGTTATCGGGCCATGTTGAACGATAATGTGTTTAAAAACTGGACCGATGGTGTAGGCCACTGCATGGCCAGCCGAGGCAGCCATTTGAATGAAATTATTTTTCATTATTAACCGGAAGGATTGTACTTTCAAATAAAAAAAGAAATTTGAGAAAATATTCAGTAGTTTTTTTTTATAGCATTTTCAAAAAAAAAAAGTTATTTGGCGGACCCTTTATATAAATATGTTTATATTCTAACTTTCCCGGTCAACAACGAACGACCCCCGCAAGGTGCCACTGTTCTTTTGTATTTTGCAAAACGAGAATTTGTCTCCAAGGCCAACATCAAAAACTGAATGTAGTCACGTGATCCACACATTCCGAAGCCCGCATTACAAACAGAAGCCACAACAACATCAAAATATGTTTTCATGGTCAAAGGAAATTGACTTTGACCAGTGGCGTAGATAGCTTTCCGCTATGGGGGGGGGATGGATCTAGTTCGCTCATTTTTACTTGCGATTATAGGTACTATAGGGCAAGTTATGCATTCGTAAAAAAATTCTAACAATTAAACATGACATTACGATGAGAGAATTTGAAAAAAGTGGGTCCAACAATTCTGTCTGTCTGTCCGTCCGTGTGTCTGTCTGTCTGTATAGCTACCTACAGCATAAACGGCTAGACCGATTTGCTTCAAACTTTGTACATAGTATTATTATGACGTCCTACAGAGGGGTTTTTGGAATTTGCATTCTAGCTCCAAAAATAACGGTTCCTGCCATACGATTTTTAGTGAAAAGTTAATTTTTCTCAAAAACGGCTCCTTCAATTTTGATAAAACTTTCTGAATAGTGTTTTCTGTGCAAACTTTATGTTTTGGTTGGAATAGATTTTTCAGGAAAAGTCTTATAGCGGTACCTCCCATAGGACCGGTTTTTCAAAATCAGATTTTCTCGTAAGCCACTTTATGGATTTCGATGAAATTTTTAATGTAGACGACGAAATAATATAATTTTTTAAATTTTTGAAAAAAAAAAATTTTTGAGTTATTAAAAAAAAAAAAATTTTTTTCAAAAACGGTCCAAGCTATTTCTTTAAAATTTTATTTTTCTGATAAGAAATAAAAAGTGCTATAAGTTGACATACTTTAAAAAACATTGGAATTTATTTTGGAAAAGTTTTTCAAAAAAAATTATTTTTTGAAAAAACTGGTCGAACGATTAAATTTAAATTTAAATTAAATTTAAAACAAAAATTTCATAAAATTCTTCACAATTAACAAAATCATATGGCTTACTTCATTTTTTCCAAAAAATTATTTAACTATTGATTTTTAAGTATTGATTTTAAAATTTCATATACATACTTAGTTTTTAACCTGCTTTTTTTCCAAAATCTCAAACAACAAGACCACTGTCTCACATTAGAGCAAGTTTGTCCGACCCAGTCTTGCACTTCATTTTTTAAATTTTAATAAATTGATGTAAAGCTGGATGGAAGCTCTTTTTCTTGCACATTTACTTATTATCAATTGGTGAGAGACGTTAAAAAATACTTTTTAAAAATCGATTTAAAAAAAGAAATTCAAAAGATTAGGTGATTTGCCGAAATAACAATTTCTTTCAGATGAAGTTGACTTTGTATTTTCCCCGTAGAATATAGGTATAGAATGTATAATTGACAATGCCTCTAGGAATCCTGTGAGTACTATAAGACTTAATTCACGTAGGAAGTAGGTACTAAATATCAGAGTGCGTTTCTTTAACTTACTTTGCATAACTGGTTATGTTGAACAATTATCGATTCCAATGGGGGGATATATCCCCCTGATCCCCCCCCTATCTACTCCACTGCCTTTGACCATTATAACTCACACGATGTTGCTGCTGTTAAACACAAAAGGAAAGCAGAGAAAATACACCAATAATCATGGAGAAATTCATCATTTATTTAGGATTTGTTCTTATTTGGTGTTTCGCTGCTTTGACTTCCCCCCGCCAGTGGTAAGGTGTCTTAGTGGACTTTAAGTTTGTTTTTCGCTTATTATTAGTGAAATTAAGTATAAGTTGCCACCATCACCATGGGCTTTTATACCCACTGATCTACCAGAGCGATATTCTGCTGTTTGCAACCTCGATGGTTTGCATTTAGTGTTAAGAATAGTCTAGCATAATAAATAGTCATTGTTCCCAGGGATTGAATACCAGAGAGAAGTAAAGAATACGTAGTCCCGCAGAAGCAACAGCAGGAGGGTAGGGAAGAAACCAGTAAGTTCCGATACCAGACGACTCAAATAAATGAAGCACATAACTATATAATTTATAATAAGGATAAGAATGAAGTAATAATATACCTATATGAAACGGATTAAGTGAAAGACCCATTAAATAAATATTTACGGATACAAATAAAAATTATAATTGTGAATTTTAAAGAATATTAATCAAAGTTTTTGTGTTTTTCTTGGATAACGATCCTGGACAATCCAACGAGCAAAACCCCGGCTGAAAAGGAAAAAAACACCCATCACAGAGTTCTGTTTTTTGCGGATTGACTGCTAGACTTCACTTATAGTGGAGAAAAATTCGCCTGTCGAGATGTTTTTTTTCCAAATTCTAAACACTGTCTGTGCATCTTCTTAGACATTCGACAGGCTTCAGTTCAGGACATGTAACCTTTTGACAAATGCTTTGTCAATAATATGTCCTATGAGGCTATGATGCAAAAAAGTATAGCGTGTTGCCTCCTGAATTCAAAATTACTTTTCTTTTTGTTTTGTTTCCTCTGTTTCCACATTTCAGACTTCGCGAAGTCAAAGGATTTCGCGAATAGGAGTGAATCATTTTTTGTTTCAGTCTTTTTCTCTTTCTCTTGCCATAATTAACTTTGGCATATTTAAACATGCAGACTTTGATTCAAAAGTTTACAATGCTTACAGGTCTAACGAATAATTTTAATGTTGGAAATTCGGGATACCCCAAACTCCTACCGGGAGCTAAGATGTTTACACATCAAAAAAAATTAAACAAAAATATTCAATTATTAAATTTTTAACGTTCCTTCTGCAAAACTATTCTGTCCGAAATCTTGATTCTTAAAGACAAGCTCATTCAAAGGATTCACATAAAATGAGTTCGAAATGATTCAAAGCCAAATGTTTTCCAAAAGTAACAATAATTTACACGACAAGACCCCAAAATAGTTTCTTAAAGAACACCCAAACCCATTTTTCCTTAATAAAGGATTAAGAAACGTGTTTGATTAGTTTCCAAGGTCAGTTCCTAAAACAAAAAGATACCAAGAACTTCAAAAGATTCAATTTGAATTTTGTTTTCCCATTTTTGTTTTGATTTGTTTTGTTTTGTTTTGTTTCCAAACAGCTTGATGACTTTTCGAATTGATGTTAACCCTTTGCAGTCGCCCTTAGGTCACCCTGTTTATAAAAGAAAATGAATCCTTAAGCCTTGTATTTGCTGCTGTATTCGTACACAATAGGTATACATGGCACTCTTTTCCTATTACCATATTATGCATAACAAACAGTTCTGTATACTTGATTTGTGTCCTGAGTAAAGGCAAGACATTGTTTCCTTTTGCCACCATATACCAAACTGCCATTCGTTTAATTGTTAGAGTCCTGCTCCTGCACGAAGCACGAACCTTTTGCTATCCAAAAGTCTCCTTCATAATACGAGACCATCAGTGACCAACCATACCTACTCGATGTATAGGTAAGTCTTCCTATTATGGTTTGTTTCTAGGACGAGCTTGGGGGGAGCTGAGCATTGATGACGGTGACCGAACAAGTAAGCAGTCTTCGTCACAGTACCCATCGACTTACGTCCTCGTCCTTTTTTTTTAGTTTTTTTGGCATCAAAAGCTAAAAAAAAGAGCAGAAAGAAATTTTCTTTTGTATAAATGAATCATTTTGAAATTAGTCGATGGGAAATGGAAGTGGCCACTCTCCGTTGGTTGTTGCCGAAGGATTATCGCATGCAAAAATGGTTACTCTTTTATTACTCGTCCTAGTTTTCTCTTTTTTTTTTTCCCTTTCTCTTCCATATATGTATGTATAGAGAGCCAGCCGGAGGACTGCGAAGGACAAAACGGCAGCAGCAACTCAACGTTGTTGACATTTTTGGACAATTTTTCGAAAGGCAAATTATGGCTCTCCTCCGCTCTGCTCTGCTTCAGCTGGATTGTTGGATTTTTGTGAAAGCTTGCATGTTTGCTGCCCTCCGGAATGTTATGTTGCATCCATTTTGGCACTGCTGCAGACGGACGGACGACTTGACTTGACTCCATATAGTGTTACTGATTCGTGGCATGACAAATTCAGAGACGCTACATGTTTTCTAACTAAGATATGCACAGGCACGGCACGACGTTACGGCGGGGACGAGCGGCGGGCGGAGTCGGATGGCGATGACTGTCAGGCGGTTCAAGAGGTTGGTGATGGTGGTTGGTGGATGACTTTGCAGCATTTTGAGTTATCAGTTTGAGATCAAAGACATGCAGTTGTTGTTTCCTGCGGGTTGTTTTGAAAGGACTTTCTTTTTTGTAATTTTTATTTGTAGGGTTACAAAATGTATAATAAAATTGTATCCACCTGTCTGGTGTTTCTGCCGGAGACTTGGAATCTAGACGAGTTTTTTATTATTTAAACTGGTCAAGTATATGGGATGAGGGGGCGTTGAATGGATTTTTGAAAAGATGTTCGTGAGCATGTTGAAGTAAAATGGTTTATAGTGATAACAACCGCTTTTTGGAATATGTAGCTTCAAGGTAACCATGTCCTGATGATGTATGTCTTAAATTTCGTTTCTTTAAATTTTTTTTTTTTTTTTTTTTTTAGTCGCCACTTATTTATTTAATTACATATTTTTGTGAACATTTAGTCAAAATCAGTGTCCTTGAAGAATTACACAATCATTGTTAAGGGTCTACCACGAAATCTAGAAAACCAAAATCTAGAAAGCAAAAATTTAGAAAGCAAAAATCTCGAAAAAAAAATTTAGAATGAAAAAATCTCGAAAAAATAAATCAAGAAAGAAAAAAATCACGAAATACAAAAATCTAGAAAAAAAAATCTCGAATGCAAAAATCTCGAAAAAAATATCAATTTTTGAGACAATGTTTCTATTCGCGCGCGCGAATAGAAACATTGTCTCAAAAATTGATATTTTAACTCATGGTAAGTAAATTAAATTATTTACTCTCTTTTGTAAAAAAAAAAACGACCTCTCTGAACTTTAGGTAAACTGTAAAAACAGGTTGCAGAGATTAGTTAAACTATTTATGGTGCTGTGTTCACATCGTTACTTGAAGAAAATAAAAAAAAATAAGAAGAAAATAAAAATGAAGGTGAACGAAATAACATCGAACAAAGGGTTTACAAAAATTGAAATCGATGGATTTATTTATCACTCAAATAAATGTTTAAAAAATAAGGTCTATTGGATCTGCGAGCTTAATAAAACTCACAACTGTCGGGGAAGAGTGATTACGGTGAAAAATAGTGGTACACACAGTGTTGTTAAACTTCCCAGTGAGCATTCCCATACCGCAGCTGCATATAAAAAACACGTGTTGAAATGTAATTCATCTGTCAAAAATAAAGGAAAGTCAACTTGTGATGCACCATCTCAAATAGTGTTAAACACGAAAATAGAAGCCCCATCAGAATGTAGGGTCTATTTACCTTCTGATGTTGCTCAAAAACGAAAAATCGGTCGTGTTAGACGTCAAAACGAGAGAGAGCCTACTGATCTAAGCGAAATCAATACACCGCAACGCCTACGGTAATTCCCAACGGAAATTAAATACAAATTATAAAAACAAATCTTGTGTTCGTCTGTAGAAACTAATTTATATACATGTTTTTTGTTCGTCAATATTGTTTATGTCTAATACATTTTTTTAATATAATCCCAAATTTAAAAAAATATATTTTAATCTGCTATGAAATGATTCTTATTATTTGTGTCTTCAAGGTACGTTGATGGGAAGCTTTTTGTCCTTTCCGAAAAAGATTACGAGGGAAACAAACTCATAATTTTAGGAACAACAGAGAGTCTAAACCTTCTCGGCTCTTCAAGAGTTTGATTGATGGATGGGACGTTTGAAGTAGTGCCATCGATTATGAGGCAACTATTTTCCCTACATTGCATGGTGAAGGATGATATTGTTCCAGTAATATTTTGTATCATGAGTTCAAAATCACGGGCTTTATACGACGTTTTTTTTTCTGAAATAATTAAATTGTCTGCCGAAAACAACATAATCCTTAATCCATCAATGATAATTTCAGACTTCGAAAAAGCAAGCTACAAATCGGCACAATCTTTTTTTCCGGAAGCCCAGCCTAAGGCTGTTTTTTTCATTTAGGACAAATCCTCTATAGAAAAATTCAGAAAGAAGGTTTTACCAAGAAATACGGAAGAGATGAGAACTTCAGTTTACAAATGCGAATGTTAAAATGTTTGGCGTTTGTTCCAGCACACGAAATTCCTGACTACTTCAATTCGTTGAACTATCAATTTTGCGTAAGTAGCCGAAAAATTGGAAAATGGTTTGATAAGAACTATATTGGATCGACAAGATGTAAGCCCTTATATTCCCCTTCATTTTGGTCTTGTGCTGACCAAATAAAGCAGAACTTACCCAGGACACAAAACAAAGTTGAGTCGTGGCACAGAAGGCTGAAAGTCTTAGTGGGAAGGTCACACATTGGCCTCTATAAATTGATTGAAATTTTAGGCAAGGAATCAGTGCACGTCCTTTGCCAAGTTGAAAAGATGCACAAAGGAGAAGAAACAAGAGTCAGGCGAGAGGTTATAAAAAAAGAAAAACAAATATTGAAGGTTTTGAACGAAAAAGAAGAGAGAAGTCATGTGGGATAATTAAAAAGTCTTGCATACAACTCTCACTTATAGTTTTGTTGGCTATAGATATTTATATTTATGTAAATAAAACTGAATAATATTCTTGTGTTTTTTGCTTTTTGTATATTGAATTTTTTTGTTCTATTTAAGATAAGTTCAGAAAATAAATAATTGTTTAACTACCTGAAGAGCTGTGTTTAACTTGAGTATTAACTTTTAATACAAAATCTCGAATCTACAATTTATTCGAGATTTTTTTCGAGATTTTCTCTTTCGAGATTATAATTCATTCGAGATTTTTGTGCATTCGAGATTTTTGCATTCTAGATTATAAGCAATTGTATTCTAGATTTTTGTCATTCGAGATTTTTGTCCTTCGATATTAAGTCATGCTCCCATGCAATGCCTCTTTACCTTGAAATCTTAAAAATTGAATGCCGTTCATCCGACGACGGATAGTTAAGTCGCCTATGTATAATGAGTTACTGCGTTGTGGCAAACTTGTATGAGCGTTGCAAATATAGAAACACCATTATCTTTATTTTTCATTACAGATACAGTGATATTCAAAATGTGTGTTTTATTTTTCTGTCAGAAAGCAAACTGCATTGCTACTCAGTTAGTTATTCACAGCGGAGCATTGTTTATAGGTGCTTCATATTTCTGTTTTAATTTGAATATAATTTCGCAGGGAATGTGATTTAAAATGTTCAGCAAAGGTTTTTGTTCAGCAAAGAAAGTACGAATTCTGATCATTCTTTATGCACCTAAAATTGTATCGGAATCTTTTTTTCTTGAAAATAGACCAATAGAGGTTAAGTGATGTTTCACCAATTTGGGGGCCCCTGGTGATTGCGGGGCCCTGGGCCCGGGCCCAGTGGGCCCAGTGGTAAAGAGGGGTCTGGTGTGAAGATCCAAAACCGCAATACGATCAGATCATAAAAGGAAAAATTCCTTAGTGATGAAAAATGCTATACAGGGTGATTCACGAGCATTGTGCCAAAAAACTAGAGCGTGTAGGATGGGTTGAGTCAAGAAAAACATCGTATGGGAGGGGGGTCTATTCAACTCCGTTTAGCCGGGAGGGGCAATTTTCTAAAAACATGGTCTTAATTTGAAAAAAAATTATTAAAAAATAACGGTAACTCCTACAAAGCCATGCTATACCTTTTTGTAAAGCCAAAACTTACTTTATTGTAATTTTAAATGAAGTAATTCTATTGAACCGTTTTCAAAATATTAATTTTCAAACTCAAAATCTTGAAAAAAAAATTAAAAAATATAATTTTAAAACTAATTTTTTTCAAAATTTTACGTAACTAAGTATTATTTTTGTTCTCAAAATTCAATGCTCCCATAAATTTTAAATCCAACACTGAAAACCGTATATCTCTATGACTTTTTTTTGCCAAGGTATTCAAAAATAACCGAACCTACTTCTTCAAAGAAACAAGAAAATCTAGCCTTACGGGATGGCACAAGTGATCTTTAGACAATTTTTTTCGTGTTTTTGTGAAGATTTAGGTTCGGTTATTTTTCAATAGCTTGGCAACAAAAAGTCATAGAACCATACGGTTTTCAGTGTTGGATTTATGGTTTAATGACATTCTGAGAACAAAAATAATATTTAATAACGTGAAATTTTGAAAAAAATTAGTTTTAAAATTATTTTTTTTATTTTTTTTTCAAAATTTTGAGTTTGAAAATTAATATTTTGAAAACGGTTAATAGAATTACTTCATTTAAAATTACAATAAAAAAGTAAGTTTTGGCTTTACAAAATGGTATAGCATGGCTTTGTAGGAGTTAATAGACCCCCCCCCCCCCCCTCCCACACGATTTTTTTCTTGTCTCAACCCATCCTACACGCTCTAGCTTATTGGCATCACCCTGTATATGACTCTGAAAAGGAAACTAATAATGCACGACTGGGTCGTACGGACTTGCTCTAATGTGTGACAGTGGTCTTGAGGTTTGAGATTTTGGAAAAAAAAAAAGGAAATAATGATATGAAATTTTTGATCACTTAAAAATCACTAGTTAAAACGTTTTTCAGGAAAAATGAAGTACTTCGTTTCCTGTTTAGAATTTTAAGATTTTTTTTTTTCAAAATCGTTCGACCAGTTTTTTTTTGAAAAACTTTTCGAAAAAATATTCCAAATATTTTTTGAGTATGAAAACTTCTAGCAATTCGTAGTTTTTATTAGAAAAATTAAATTTTGAAAGAATAGATCAAACCGTTTTTGGAAAAAAACAAAAAATAATTTTTTTTTTTTCTAAACTCAAAAAAACTTTTTTTTGAAAAATTTAAGAATTTGTTCTATTTTGTCTATAAAAAGGCCCCTATTAAAAATTTCATCGAAATCCGTCAAGAGGTTTACGAGAAAATCTGATTTAAAAAAACCGGTCCTATGGGAGGTACCGATATAAGACTTTCCTGAAAAATATATTCCAACCAAAACATAAGGTTTGCACAAAAAACATTATTCGGAAAATTTTATCAAAATTGTAGGAGCCATTTTTGAGAAAAATCAATTTTCCCCTATCGTATGGCAGGTACCGTTAGCCTTAGAGCTAGAATGCTAATTCCAAAAACCCCTCTGAAGGACGTCATAATAATACTATGTACAAAGTTTGAAGCGAATCGGTCCAGCGGTTTTGGCTGCAGGTGCCGATACAGACAGACGGACAGACAGACAGCCAGAATTGTCGGACCCACTTTTTTAGGCTTCTCTATCATCGTAATGTTATGTTTCATGGTCCAAAAAAAAAATTATTTTTTACGAATGCATAATTTGCCTTATAGTACCTATAATCGCAAGTTAAAACATAAGCGAGAGCTACATTACGTTTGCAACGAACTGTTGGATACCCTATTCCCTATATTTTTGTATGTGTATGCGTTCGGCTCCCGCAGCCGGCAGATGTTCCAGTTTCAGAAACAAAATTCTTCTTTAGCAGACAGACAAAAATTCAATAACATTAATTTTGTGTGGTATGATGTTCAATCAGTGCTGTGCTGGCGCAATAAAAAAAGGCGTGCGCCACGCCCAAAGTTAAAACTTTTTATTGCCAAGGCAATTGGTATGAGCTCAGTGACATTCAATTTTATTCTTGCAGATCGATTTGAACAACACAAGGCAAAACTTAAATTTTTAAAAATTAGATTTTGAATGTAAATAGCGATTATGGGTGATTTTAACAATTCTTGAACCACACTCTGCTACGTTAGCAAGGAATATAAATCTAAGTGTTCATCCTTTTTACTTCAAAACTGCGACCGATAGTTAAGAAACGTTAAAAAATTAATGCATTATACGACTTTTGACGGAAACGCCCCTTAAAAAGGGCGTGTCTTTAAAATTTGAAGCACTAACTGAGCTTTGATCAGTATTTAGGCAACTACAGCTGAATCGAGTAGTTTTTAAACAATCTTACCTAAACAAAGGTATTTTATCAAAATCACGCCTTTAGTGGGCGTATTTAAAAAATTTACACAAGAAAATGTAGATATATTTTCAAATAACGAACGGAAAGAAAAGTTTTAAATTGAATATTGGAGGTACCTTAAATTATTGAGACTACGTTTTTCGTTCTTTCATGAAAAGTGGGCGTAAGCCACGCCCGAAATTCAAAAATTTCTTTTCATACACAAACTGTTTAGTTTCACTTAAGAGACGCAAAATTTTGACTTGCGGATTTATAAATACCGTTTATTTACAAAAACAATTTTTGTATAGTTTCTTGTGAAAAGTGGGCGTCAGCCACGCCCAAAATCAATTTTTTTGATTTCATACACAAGATGTTTTTGTGCCAGTAATACCCACAAAATTTAATATTTTTCGCTTTAATATAACAATTGTTATTTTACAAAAACAATATTGATGGTTTGTATGAAAAATGGGCGTCAGCCACGCCCAAACTTAAATATTTTTATTTGACTGGAAGAAGGTTTACCTTAAGCTTACGTTTGCAAAATTTTGGCGTTATGCTTTTATCGTAACTGTACAAAAAACATAATTTAATTTTACCAAAAAAAAGGTGTTCATTAAAAATGGCGATTGTGGGCGTGTTTGTGGTTGGATTTTACCAGTTCAAAATCTTAGCCTTACTCTTGAACCAAAGATTATGTACCTATACCAAATTTCAGTTTTCTAGCTCAAAAATTGCGATCTCTAGAGAGTATACATACGGACGGACGGACGGACGGACATGGCTAAATCGACTAGGCTTTTGATTCTGAGTCAGAATATATATACTTTTCTATACCTAACGGTATTATTTCTCTATGTTTTAAACTCCACACCAAATACAATATACCCATTCTATGGAATAGGGTATACAAATTGAGATAACAATCATGTTTGGCTTTCAATTTGGTATTTAGTATTTTTTTGAACGTTACTCGGAAAATGTTTTTAATCGTAAAGAAAAACTTGATTTTTTTCAAAAACGGCTAATTTAAAAAATCACAATCCACCCGTATCCAACATATATTTCGAAAACTAAATTTTAAAAAATTGCTGAAAAAAAATTCGGAATGTATTAAATCAATAGCATTCTGAAAATGTTATCAAAATTCTTAGAGCCGTTTTCGAGAAAATCATGGCAGGTACCGTTATTTTTGGACCAAGAGCAAAATTAAAAATACTTTCCGATTGACGTGACGGCCACATAACTAAATATACCTAATACCATTTCCAAGCAAATCGGCCCATCCATTTAGGCTTTAGAGGTGCGAACTGATGATAGACAATCGGAATTTTTAGACCGACTTTTTTCGACTTCTCATCGTCATGTGTGATTGTTATCTCAATTTTTTTTTTTTGCACGAATCCATAACTTGCCTTATAGAACCTATCGCAAGTTAAGAAGTAGGTAACCAAGAAGTTAAACCTTATTTTCAAAACAAATCATTCATGTTTGATAGATGTTAAGCATTGTTTTCGGTCCTTAGAGAAATTCAGTTAAGCATCAATCAAGTTAAAAAATGTCACCCTCCATAAATGTCAAACCATCAATCAAAAGGTCATCAGAAAAAATCGTTCAAAACATGTACTTCTTATAAATAAACAATCAAATCAATACAATGTACCTAGACCTACCTATTGGGGCATATTATTTAGCTTTTTCTAGGTTGGACAATATTTTTTGTTGTTGTTCATTAAACACGCTTAAAGAATCTAGATATTTTTTCACTATACACAACTATACAACCGAACCGATATCTGCTAAATAATTCAAACGCTTACGATAAATACGTTGAAAGTCTTATCATTTCAATATATTTAAACGCAATATCCTTTCACCGTGTGGTAGCAGCAGCACTGATTTAAATCAAAACCAAAACCAAAAAAAAAAAGTGAAGAAAGTCCTTGAATGATAAACGAACACAAATACCACTAATAACTCACTTACAGATATAAATTACTGCTTTCGGAACACTTTCCAATTTCTTATGCAACCAACAAAATAAAATAACGAGAATCAAAAACAAAACAACAACAAAAAAAAAAATCCTTCAAATTGATTTAAACCCGTAGGCAAAGTGTGCGCGTAATGTGTCGGCAGGTAATATGTATATTCCTCAATAACCTTAGATGAGCCAATTTGTATCCTTCCAACAACACGGACGTGTTCTTGTGTATCTCTCTAATACGTAAACTCATCCTTAACATGTATGTAAGCCTATATGTAAGAAGATTCCAAGGCATTTGGTTTTATATGTATTTTTTTTTCTTGGGCTGGGGGTGGGGGGACTGATAAGATTTTCAGCATTTTATTGTTTTACATCTTTTTTTTTTATCGAACCAAAGCCAAAGGACGAAGAAAGCTCTGCCGATGCCATCTCTTCCCCACATACCCAAATTACCACGCGCGCCGCGCCAGCCCCACCACGCCGGCCGGCTCGGCCGTATGTGGTTCCTTTTTATCCTGGATAAAGGCCAAAAGTAGTGATATTGCGTGCCGTGGTTTGTGTACCACTCATTTCGTTAGTAATTCTATTTGGCTTATTTATTTATGATACAAAAGCACTTATCGCTCGCTGAAGGCAGATTGGAGGGAAATAAAATGGCGGGTAGCGGGAGGTGGCATGGCGTGGAGCAGAGGCGTCATGTTTTTAGTGGGAATCATGCAGCAGCGGTATTGACGGCAGTATGACAGCTCTGTGGCAGGAGGTGACGGAATATGTATAGAAAATCAATTTAGTGTTGTTTTTTTTTTTTGGTCCCAAATACACCCGTCAAATCGAACTTTCTTATTCGCTCATTTAGTTCGAAGAAGTTAATATCCTGTGAGCGTGTCCTTCGGGCAGATTTTCATATTATTTTTATATCTTTATAAATTTGAATTTCATCGTTTATCTGTTTTAAGGCAGACAAAAACATACAAGAATTTTTAGTTATTTTTATTATACGCCCCTTAGTCGAGTCAAATTAGATTTGGAGAAAGTAAAGAGTTGAATCGACGTTTTTAGGAGTAAGAGCAAAGACAAATATACACATACTTTCGCGAACACACGCTGTCAGTTTAGCGTTCGTTAGTATTCAAAGTGGAGGCGACTAAAATTGGTCTTAGTATGAGGATGTGCCTTCAAGAGCAGAGCATCATCATCTTAGGTTTGTAGGTTTGAAGTTGAAGGACTTTGTCTATTTGGATTTTACTATAACCTCTAAAAATAATGGGATCAGCCGAGAAATCACTCTTGCCAATCGCTGCTGCTCCGGGATAAGAAGGCATATTAGTAGCAAAGCCCATTCTCAAAAGACCAAGGAGACACACTATTCCAGAGTCCAGACCATTATCATCCAAGCCCTGGTGTATTGGGCAGAAGAGTGAACCCTGCCACAAGCGGATGAATAGCGGCTGGGGTATTTTGAAAGAAAGATTAATCGGTCTTGTAGGTATCAATGCAGTATTCGAGAAGAATATTCAACGATGAACTCCACAGGCTATACAGCTACATTGACGTGGTCAAAAAGCTTAAAATATTGTGGATAAGTTGTTTATTTTTGAAAAACTTTTCGAAAAAATATTTCGAAATTTGTCCGAGTATGTAAATATATAGCAATTTGTAGTTTGTTTGGAAAATAATTTTAAAAAAATTGAATACGAATTTCGAAAACCAGAATTGTTTTTAAAAAAATTATTAAAAATCAGAAAACAAAAATTGAAAATTTTGAAGTGCGATAACAATAGTATAAGTCTATTGCTATCGCACTTCAAAATTTTCAAATTTTTTTCCTTATTTCCTGTGTCCAAAATTTTATTGAAATCGGATTTATAGTTTACAAAAAAACTTGATTGAAAATACCGGTTCTATGAGAGGGAAAAAATGTCTAACCAAAAGATAGATTGTCTTAAAAAAAAAGCATTTTGAAAGACTTGTCTAAATCGTTATTTGAGATTGAATGGCAAGTATCGTTATTTTCGGTTCTAGAGCAAAAATTAAAAATACTTTCCGAGGAACGTGACGTCCAAATTAACACTTAATACCAAATTTGAATCAAATCGGCACATCCGTTCAGGCTCTAGAGGTGCGACCAGACATATAGACAGACGAATGGAATTTCCGGACCCACTTTTTTCAACTTCTCCATCATCGTAATGTCATGTGTGATTGTTATTTAAAAAAATAAAATGCACGACTGGGTCGCACGAACTTGCTCTAATGTGTGACAGTGGTCTAGGGGCTTGAGATTTTGATAAAAATACATTTTTCAAAATTCTTAAATAAATACTTAAACTAATTTGAGCTGAAAAATAAAAACGCCATATTATTTCTTGGATAAATTTGAATTTATGAGAATAAATTTAAAAAAATCTGTGGAACGGGTTTTGAGAAAAAAAGTTGTTTTTTAAAAAACTTTTAGAAAACAATTTTCAAAAACGTCAGTTCATAGGTATTCAGGAAAAAAATTTATTTATAATTTTTAGAAAAAAATTTAAAAGGCAGTTTTCAAAATATATATTTTTTAATTTTTTTTTAAATGCTTTTAAAAATACAAAAAAATACTTTTTTTTAAATATTGGTATGCAGTACAAATTGAACTACGTACAACTATACAGGGTGATTCACGAGCGTTGTGCCAAAAAGCTAGAGCGTGTAGGATGGGTTGAGATAAGAAAAAAATCGTATGGGAGGGGGGGGGGGTCTATTCCCCTCCGTTTAGCCGGGAGGGGCAATTTTCTAAAAACATGACCTTAATTTGAAAAAAAATTATTAAAAAATAACGGTAACACCTACAAAGCCATGCTATACCTTTTTGTAAAGCCAAAAATTTACTAATTTATTGTAATTTTAAACAAAGTTCTTCTATTGAACTGTTTTCAAAATATTAATTTTCAAACTCAAAATTTTGAAAAAAAAATTAAAAAAAATAATTTTAAAACTAATTTTTTTCAAAATTTTACGTAATTAAGTATTATTTTTATTCTCAAAATTCAATGCTCCCATTAACTCTTAATCCAACACTGAAAACTGTACGGCTCTATGACTTTTTGTTGCCAAGCTATTGAAAAATTAATGTTTTTTTTTTTAATTGGGAGTTTGAAAGTTAATTTTATAATTTTAACAAGAAAAGAAGAGATTTTTGGTTTGACAGAAAAGGAACGAGGGGAATAGATCCCCCTCCCAGACTATTTTGTTTTTGTCTCAACTAAAAGTTTTGGTGCACCTTATAATATAAGAATTAACCTGTACATATTTTGCAAGCACAATAATTGTCTAACATAAGATCAAGGTCGTGCGACCCAGGCATGCATTTTTAAGTGAAACTTCCTTATGCGCATGGTGGTAAATTTTTTACTGATGCAGCGGAAATAACAAATAAGCGTGACTTCCGTCCAAGAAAATGGAGAAAGCGATTGAGACCAATTGAGAGAGAGTGAGAAAGGGCGAATGCAGATTGGAGCACATAGCCATGGAGCGAGAGTAGGGAGCAAGCGAGTGAGAAAGATCGAGAGAGAGAGAGAGAGAGAGAGAGAGAGAGAGAGAGAGAGAGAGAGAGAGAGAGAGAGAGAGAGAGAGAGAGAGAGAGAGAGAGAGAGAGAGAGAGAGAAAGAGAGTGAACGTCGCATTAAGCACAGTGCCATGGGGAGAGAGAGCTGTAGGTTAGGTTAGGTTTGTTTTATTATAGCACAAACTGGTTCTGCATATCAACTGTAGGTTAGTCGGTGGCTGATGGTTAAAAATAGAACAGTGGTTAACACTGACGGTATGCATAAATGCATTACGTGTGTCTTATCAGACCAAAGTGTTTCTTATTATTCCACTGCAGGCAGTCAGCAGTGTTCTCAGAATGGTTGTTTTTACTACCAAAATGGTTGGAAGAAAACTATTTGGTGGGTAAAGTAGTGGGAACAAATTTTTGGTGGTTTTTATGGTTGGAAAATTCCCGATTGGATTGATATTATTTTAAGGATAATTCAGTACGACATAGGTACCTACATACATAAATACTAAAAAACTATTTTATCACCAAAAATAAAAATATGTACAATTAAGGCTTAAAGTTTGATTATACAAAAAAAAAAATAATAATTGAGCTAAGCAAGTATTTTTTCACAAAAAAGTAAGATTTTTTGTTGTTGTTTCCCGAAAACCTGGCGGGGGGTATTGGTAGTGTCAGGAAGAGGAAAAATTGTCAAAAATGGTGGGTGGTTGTAGCTGGTTTGGGTGGTGAGACAAAAATTGTCAAACAATTGTCAATTGTAGGTAGGATGGGTGTTTGGAGTTGGGGGTATTTGGTATGATAGGGTGAGGGGGGCGGTGAATTGGCAAATATGGTGGGTGGTTGGTTGGCGGTTGTAGGTGGGTTGATTGGTTGGCAGTTTTGGTGGTGGGGATGGTTGATTTGATGGGGTGCGATGAAAAAGTTGTCAAAAATGGTGGGTGAGTGGAAGGTGGTGGCAGGTGGGGTAGGTGGTTGGATTTGGGGGATTAGGTGTTGGGATGGGGTTGGGGAAAAAATTGTCAAAAATGGTTGGTGGTTGGTTGGTGGCTGTAGGTGTGATGGGTGGTTGGCGGTGTTGGGTGAGTGGCAAGTTGTTGTAGGTGTAATGGGTGGTCGGATTTGGGGGGAGGGTAAAGTGGTGGGAATTGTCAAAGGTAATTGTACTGGGGGGGGGGGAATTGTGAAAAATGGTCTGTGAGTAGCAGGTGGTTGTAGATGGAGTAAGTGGTTGAATTTGGTGGTTGGTTGTTGGCTGTAGTTGGGATGGGTGGTTGGTGTTGGAAGATTTGGAAGGGGGGTGAGGCAAAATTTTCAAAATTAATTTGTGGTTGGTTGGTGGTTTTAGGTGGGGTGGTGGTTTTTGATGGTTAGTAAGATGGGATTTATTGTGTGAAAAAAAGGTTGGTGAGTGGCAAGTGGTTGTAAGTGGAGTGGGTGGTTGGATTTGGAGGAATTTGGTGTGGTGAAGGAAATATCAAAAATAGTTGGGGTAGGTGGTTGCTGGTGGTTTTTGGGGGGGGGGGGGGGGGCGGGCAAGGAAAAAATTGTCAAAAATGTTGGTGAGTAGGTTGGATTTGAGGCAGGATTTGGTGTTTGGGAGGGGATTGTCAAAAATAGTGGGTGGTTGGTTGGTGGTGGTAAAAGGAAGGGAGATTTATTGTGTTGGGGTGGGAAGGAAAATTTGTCAAAAACTGTCAAAAATGGTGGGCTGTTGGTTGTATCGTGGGGTGGGAGGCCGATGTTTGAGGAGAAGGTGTGAGAAAAAAAATCAAAAATGGTGGTTGGTTGTAGGTGGGGTTTGTGGTTGGTGGTTGTATTGATACTACCTACATATGAACTGTTTTGTGAACCGGTTATCACGTAAAACTATCGTCCGTAAACCGACTTTACAGACAACCAATTTTTTTGTTGTTTTTTTTTTTGAAAAATGCATTGAGGAGGCTTTTAGAGTAAAAATTTCTATTGAAAAAAATATGGTGGTTTTTCCCCCCAACAGTAGAAAATCAGTGGGATTTTCGGTGGGATTTCATTTTTCATATATTGCATCTGGCATCATTGACAGTCAGGCGTTTGTTGGTTTTAAATAGACTGGCGGGTAGCAGGGATGTGATTTGGTATGTGGTTAAATGAGCGCTGGAAGGTTGATATGAAAAATGTGATGTGCATAATATTAAATGTGTTAGGTGGGTAAGCGGCCCTCAGAAGCTGCACTGTTCGGTTGATGCGGTGCAACAAAATTAAAATGAGTTTGCCATAGAAGTTTCACTTCTGACATGTGTACTTTGTACGCACGCACATTTTTTTATTGGTAGTATTTTTGAAAACACTTGGAAATTTTTTAAATGCATCGTTAAATATTATAATATCAAGTAAAAACTAAAAATCAATTGTTCTACAGGGTTTTCCAATAAGAGGTGGTATTTTGATATTCAAAGAAAAATTGCATTTTTTGAAAAAAAAAATTATCAGATGTTTATTTTAATGTAAAGAACAAAATATGCCTTTGATAATGGCGAACAATATCAGCCAAATCGCTGACACGGCTACGCTAACAAAATAATATCCTTTTCATGAAATTTTCCATCACCAAAAATCACAAAATGGCGAAGGTGCCACAAATGGGCCTCATCAGTCAAGATGATTTTTTGTTGAAATTCCAACACTTTGGGCTACAGCAGCAATATTCTCAGTTGTTCTTGAGTTACGTGCACGGGTTTCATTTTTCACTGTGCTAACTTGTCCCAACAGCTCAAATTCTTCTACCAATTTGTGAATTGCAGTCCGACAAGGTGCTTCACGACGACCAAAAAATGTTTAAGCTTTACGAACTGCCTCTGCCAAATTTTTAAGAAATTTTATAGTGAATTTTAATAATTTCAATGCGTTGTTGAAGCGTGTATCCTTTTATTAGTATGCCGTTAATTCTACTTGTCAAATGTCAAAAAAATACAGCTCTTATTGGAAAACTCTTTATTTTATATCTTGTTAAGGGCGTATTTGTTTTGAAGAAATTAATAAAAAAAATTGAAAAATAAAAGAGTATTCTAACCATGTTTGGTAAAGATTAAGATACAAATATTTCCCAGCCACTGTAGATAGTTGTCGCTTCTTTTCGTTGTTGAACTTTGGTCCATACCCAATCTTTTCGAACTAAATCCCTCACACAAACTTGATTCATTAGTTCCCTTCATTATTGATAACCTTTGAAAACTTATCAATCACTCATCATCATTTAAGTAAGAACTTTTCGTTCGTCGAAAACTCAGTTCTTGAACTTTTCCGTCGCCAAGTCAACTTCGTTCAAATCTCCAAGATTTAGAAGTTTGATCGAAAAAAAAACTCCTCATCATTACCATTTTTTTATCATATCATCCGAAATGCGGCTGGCGAGGCGCGGCACATTTCCATTTGTATTTATCCAAGAAAACCGATTCCTCCACATTTGCTGCTTCCAAATTCCAATTCCAAAAGCAATCTTCATTTCTGCATATTGTCTTATACGTGCAGCTCGTAGATTATTCCATTTCGTCGTTTTGGAGCAAAAAAAAAAAAAAGATATAAATCTAAGGCTTACTATCTGTCGAACAGGCACAACTCTTTGAATCTAAGTCCCTGTTCACGCGTTCGCATCTCAAATCTCAATCCGTCCATCTATCAGGAGATAAATGGTTCGATGGTTCACCTTAAAATTCATCATTTATCTCTCTTCAGAGTCTTCACACGAAGCTTGGGGGAGGAGGGGGGGCCAGGGTATGGAGAACTTTTACGTCGGCATTTGTCTGTAATCCATTATTCTCCCATGGCTGTGCCTTCTGACTGAACTGATTATGGATAAACGGTACTACGACGTAACATGACTGTTTCAAAGGATGGGGTATAGGAGTAAAATAAACATATAGGAGCAGGTGGTAATAGGCAACCAACCCTTGGCATAGGGAAGAAGAAAAAAGAAAAATCAACGAACACAAAGAACCGAATGAATTCAAATGAAGGCACACAAGTCGGCTAAGGATACCCCCGATTGATTGAATAGGTAATGATGATGGGTGGTATAGCTGATGCGCTGATGGTAGAGTATGGCAGGACAAGGATTGGGCCCGGAAGCAAGGAGCTGGGAGCTGGCAGAGTATCTATAGAAAGAAGTTGATGCCTATTTGCAGGTGTTTGTCGTATCTTCTTTTTATTTGTATTTTTCGGGATTGTTATTCATGATTCCAATCCGCAACCGATATCCTCTGAATTTGATTAATCGTGAAGAATTGTTATTGCCATTTTCATTCATTCGCTTATATATTTTTCTTTTTTTTTTATTATTGGAAATGTTTTATTGGACGGAATTTGATTTGGTGAATTGTTGTTTTTGAAATGTGCTCTTGCCTTGAGGCAGAGCGCCAGCGGCGGAGGGGTGCGGCGGGCGCGTCGGCGGGCGTTGGCAGCATCTCAAGGGAAAAAAATTGTTCCAAATGATTGAGGTATTGATGTGATAATACGTTTTGTGTTTGAATTGTTTTTTTTTTTTTTTAAGAACGTCCTTCAGAACGGCCATAATGTTTACAGTCTACAAACATTTGGGGAGACGTTATTTTTTAAGGAATATTAACAGTTTTATGTCCTTTAAGGAGTTTGTATTGTTTTTTGTTTTGAAATGGACCAAGAAATAAGATTGATTCGTTTTTAAAGTTTTCAGACTCGATACTTATTTATACGTTAGCATGATTTGAGATTTCAAATAGATGATGCTTTAATTTTGTACAGAAATGATTTCGAAAATAAAATTTACAGAAAATATAGTCAAATGAAAAATGTAAGTCGCAAATATGGTCAGACAATATTTTTTTTTAAATTTATTTATTACTAGCCTCTACCCGCGGCTTCGCTCGCGTTTCAACTGATAGAGAAGAAGCCTGTAGCCTGATGAGTCGCCTGTCGTAATCTAGCTACTTTTATAGAGCTAGCTTTATCATTCCATGCATTTTACGGAGATAAAAAGTAGACTGTGTGCTGTAACGAATCGTCACATCTCTTATCTATTTTCAATATAAGCACATCATACATTCTACTACTCTACGATACGTCATCGTCACATGATCCATTAATATCCCAGTACTTACACCACAAACAGCAACAACAACGAAGCATGTGTCAAATCGCATGGAAAACTATTTTTGCTTTTACAACTCACACGGTGTTGCTGCCACCATATAAGATAAGAAGGCGAAGAAGAACACAGAGAAGCATGGAGCAATTCATCATTTTATTTTAGGCATTTATGTTATCTTAGTAATTTAACCTCTCTGACTTCCCCCCACCAGTGGTAAGCGGTCTTAGTGGTTCTTAGGCATTCTTTAGCTGTTATTGAATTTAAGTATTAGTTGCCACCAGGGCCTTATACCTGCTGATCGACCAGAGGGAAAGCCTTCTGTTTGCAACCTCTATGGATTGCGTTTCAGTATTGAGTTCCACTTTATTATAATAACCATTCTTTGTTCCCAGAAAACAAATATTCAGAGGCAAGCCTAGAATCAGTGCGGTACGAAGGAATAACAACCGAAGAAAAATTTCACCGGTGCAACCTGGGAAAATATAGCCTCTGAGCGGAATAACGAATTAAATGTTTTAACATTTAAGGATAATGAATGTACTATTATAAACAATACAGTAACTATTACAGTTTTGACATTTAAATATTTAAATAAAAATAGTTGTGAACCTATTGAAGAATCTCAATCAAAGTTTTCCTTGTTTTTCTTTGATAACGAACCTGGACAAACTGGCGAGCGAAATCCCGGCTGGAAAGAAAAAAACACATCACAGTGCTATTCCAGACTCTCTGACTCTGTTTTAAATTTCATCCAGATCCATTCAGGCGTTCTGGCGTTATTGAGCAACAAACATCCAAACATCGAAACTAATTTCTACATCCGCCGGAAACAGTATTATATACGCCACAAGAAAAGCAACATAAGCCAATTTTTAAAATTTATTATAGTATTCGAGGAATACTTCTCAGACATTCAAGATGATTTTTAAAGTTTTGCTCACTTTCTGGAGTTTACATCGCTGTTCGCACATTATATAGTGCGTTGTAACGGCTTTCAGTATATACATATATTTCTGGGTATAAGTTGATATCTATGTTCATTCATATAAACCTTTAAGAAGAAATTATGCACATTATGATGAAAACCGTTTCAGTGTCCGGTAAGTCGTTTAGACGCAGTTAGCGGATGAACAGGAGGCCATAAGTTTCCTTTTATACAGATTCGTTCAATTTTTCGATTCGAAAATTAAGCTTAATAAATCACACACATCGATACATTTTAGATGCAAATTTTGTTTCATTATAAAGTTAAGACTTTGCCATTAATAATAATAATAATAATTTTAACTATATGCCTGTAAGACCCAAGGTCTTTTAAATGCAAACTGCACGGCATTAGTTAGAAGGAATAGAAAGATAGGAAAGAATTTTTGTTGGTACAATGGATTGAGAATAAGATGATATTTATCTCATGAAAATCCCACGGGTGGCGTCCAGTTGAAGCTGGGGGAATATTGAAAAGTTAAAGACCAAGCTGGGGCTCGAACCCACAACTCTTAGGTTAGCAACCAAGAACTTCATCCACTGTACCATTGCCAACCGCCATTAAGTGTGAATAAAAATTTCCTTCAAATGGCGGTCTCGGGAAGATTCGGAGCGTGTAATTCTTTTGAGGTAATTTTTCAGCTATTATTTGAGTAATGTTGGTCATTAAAATGCGTCTTGAGTTCGGGGATTATTAGCGTTAACACGGTAATTTGCGTAGCTCTACAAATTACGCACTAAAGCCATCTGTCTTGTTGGAACTTCTTATCATTCAAATCATAATCTACAATAGCCGACCATATCGCTCTACATAGACTGTAACCGTTTGTTCATTGGCACCTTTGATGAAAAATGGACCAAAGTCAATACATAGACCATAGACCGATACTGCAATGGCAATTTCATCGCTCGAGCAAGCATCGTTTGATGTTTTTTAAAAAATAACCGCCGCCACATGATGTAATTCAACCGCCGATGAAGTCATCCCACCACACACAACATAATCAACCACCGATAACACCCTCCACCCTTACACCTCTCGGCACTAATATAGACCTACAACCGATTTTACCAAGCAATCCGAGCAAAGCAGCAAACCAAAATTAAATATTTATGTGTAATTTTAAATTTGGTTGTTATAATTCACAGTATGTCTTTGCAGGAATAATGCATAAGGAGAAGGAAAAACTACACTTCAAATCAGATTTGATCTCCTCATGCCTCGATCATCAGTTGGTTAAGATACTGTTTTATACAAACGGTTTCGTTTCTCATCCGAAGGCATACTGTATGGGAATACCAGTCAAAAGCTTCACAAGCTTTAGTAGTTATATCGTGAAGTTTACTGCTCAACCGTTTATGTAGGCTTTTCACTTCGCTGTTCGTCGAAGAGGATCGATGGACCAGGCAATAGGCCAACCCGTTTGTGCATGAAAATTGAAAATATTTTGTAGAGTTGATTAGAGCTTCATATTTTTAGATATTGCAGTCAAAAAGGTTTTTTGGCACATTTCATGAACAGAAGTGAATTAACAAGATTTGGCCAGTAAGAATAAGACCACACAAAATGTTGTTCAAACTAAATTGACTCCATGTTTGTCAGTTTCTATTGACGAAAGTCCATCATAGACAAAATATTCACATTGCAGGAGACAAAAATGTCAAATCAAATGTCGCGACCTTTTACTCGATTTCATGTCCGTGTTTGAGACGAGTCCCTTATTTCTTGTCGTACCTTGAACTTCTGGCTAACACGTTCGTTTCTATGGGATGACAAAAAGAATCGACGTCGCTCGTCCAGGTAAACTAGATGTTAACTGGCTGCGCACAATGGTGTAGCAGTAGCAGTAGCACGCAGCAATGTGGAAGTAAATGTCAAAAAAAGTAATTCACAAAGCAGCATACACGAATACAATGTATAGCACTGAACTCAATCAAAAATCATGTCTGCCATTTTGGTTTGTTGTTGTTTTGCAGCGCAGCAGGTTCGTGAAGTTCAAGTCGAGTCGACTTTTACTTCAGCGACTCTCTCTGCTGCAGCTGCTACTTCACATGTTAGCCGTGCAATACGATTTACGTATACATTTAACTTTGACATTGCTGCGTGCTACTGCTACTGCTACACCGTTGTACGCAGCCAGTAAGGCAGAGAAATGTTCTCTCTTGTGAGTTGTGAATAGTGATAGAAGCAAAAAAGATTGCCTCATTCATTGTATAAATAAGCTATAGTATTACCACTTGAGGTGCGTCATCCAACGACGAAAAACTAATCTCTAGAATACCATGGGAAGCAACAACAACAATTAAAATGGTGGAAATTGTTGTTGTTGCTTCTCATGGTATTCTAGAGCTTAGTTTTCCGTCGATAGATGGCGTACCTCAAGTGGGAATACTATAGTTTATGTATGCAATGCCTCATTGAACAAAGAGAGCGACTCAACGAACATCGAAGTCTTGGACAAAACTTCACCAAAGTTACACATAACTTTCAGGTAGTCAGAGACTTCACATCACTAGATTCTGCTATCAACTTAGACATTAACACCATGGCTGAAATCAAATGCACTGTTCCTTTACACTTTGAAGGCACTTAAAAAGCCTGAATGATTTTTGGTTCCGTTGGCTGAGATGAGAAAGTGCATGACTGGGTCGAACAAACTTGCTCTAATGTTTGACAGTGGTCTTATGGTTTGAGATTTTGGGAAAAAAGCAGGGAAAAATGATATAAATTTTATTGATCACTTAAAAATCACTAGTTAGAACGTTTTTTTGGAAAAAATTAAGTAAGCCATTTGATTTCGTTTACTGTTTTTTCAAAAAACGGTTTTTTTTTTTTGAAAAACCTTTCGAAAACTTATTCCAAATTTTTTTCGAGTATGCCACTTTCTAGAACTTTGTAGCTTTTATCAGAAAAATAAAATTTAAAAAAAATTGATAAAACCGTTTTTTAGAAAAAACAAAAAATAAAAAAAAAATTTAAAACTTTTTTAAAAAATTCAAAAAAAATTTTTTTTTAATTTTATTTTTTTTTTAATTTTTCGGTTATAAAAGGGCTTTCACATAAAAACCTTCATCGAAATTCGTCGAGTGGCTTACGAGTAAATCCGATATCAAAAAACCGGTCCTATGGGAACCGTTATAAGACTTTTCCTGAAAAATCTATTCAAACCAAAACATAAAGTTTGCACAGAAAACATTATTCAGAAAGTTTTATCAAAATCGTAGGAGCCGTTTTCGAGAAAAATTAATTTTTCACTAAAAATCGTATGACAGGTACCGTTAGTTTTAAAGCTAGAATGCTAATTCCAAAAACCACTCTGTAGGACGTCGCAATAATACTATCAACCAAGTTTGGAGCAAATCGGTCCAGCCGTTTAGGCTGTAGGTGCCGATACAGACAGACAGACAGAATTGTCGGACCCACTTTTTTCGACTTCTCTATCATCGTAATATTATGTTTGATTATCCAAATATAATCGCAAGTAAAAAGTGCCAAACAATTCCGCAGCCTTAGACCCGAGGTAGGTACAGAGGTAGAAATAGATAAGGACTCACTAGAAAAAAGCTCAGTAGTTCAGACCCTGTTCAATACTGCGCTTTCATAATTAGGTAAGTTTTGTTCGAAAACATTAAAAAAACTGTTTTACAAAGTCCCTTCTTTCAATTTTAATTGATTTTAAATTAAAAAGGAGTTTTTAAACAATGAGTGCAAAAGACCTAGACACAATGCAACAAAATCGTGCACTTAATTTAATTTTTAATTGAAAGCTTTAATGATAGGTTCACTGAACTGTTCGTCCTGTCCGTAGTCCGCCTTAATCGTCACAATTTCTAACTTTAGATTGATTTGAACGACAACAATCTTCCCTTACACTTTATAGCTTCAGTCACATGATCTCACCCTGCCAATTGCAAAAAAAGGTCCTTAATCAGTAATTAATCATACTTTTCGTATGCGCTTCGCTTTTGATTTGTACACTTCGCTTAAACCGAACTTCTCCACCAACTCCTTTTGCTCCTCGGCAACAATTTTTTGTATTTTATCTTAATTTATTCATGTCCGTAATTTGAATTCATGGCGGAGAAAAAAAAATGGGAAATGGCTAACGCCACGACTCACGACTCACGAGTTAGTAGGTACCTGTCTACATCAATGTTTGTGCTGTGGTCAATTTGAATGCGTAATTTTCTTTCTCAGAAAAGGACATTTTTCCTTAAGTTTTTTTTTGTGTTTCTCTAAACAATGCTTATGGTAAATTTGCTTTGCAATTGTAAGCATGGATTGAGTCTTTCATTGTTCGTATATTTTATGTACGTTCCTTACGAACAATCTATCGTGACACGCAATTTTTTAATGTTATGAGTTGTGGTGTTGTCCTGCTTGGACAATATAAAACTAAGACGCGGCAGGAGAACATTAAGGTGGATTTAGTGGTCTGCTGGTTTTTTTTTTTTTGAATAACTCAAAATTCATTAAGTCCTTATAGGGTGACTTGCAATCAATTTAAATATAACATACATTTTTGAAAAAGGATCCTGTATCAGGAAAGGGCTGAACTAGAGCTCAACACCCCTCCACCTTTTTTTTTTTGTTTATGAAAGCTCAGTGAATAAATCATATGAATTTATTAAAGATGTAAATTTTATATTATTTAGAAGAGTGTGTGCTTAAAAAGGATTATCCTGAAAGTATAATAGACTTAATTCAGTGTTTAATTTTAAGGATTTCCTTTCGAAGGAAAAAAAAAATAAGGAAGGACTGCTCGAGTGCTCGTATAGCAACGAAATTTTATTATGTGTAACGATGGCAATAACAACCCGATTCTATCGCATCTTGGATGAAAGTAGATTCCTTACACTTAGATCGATATTGCGTCCTTGTTTATCATGTCGTTTACATTTTTTTTTTTTTTACAATGTTCCACATTCCCGATTTGATTCCCGCTCACCCTTCGCTATACATTATTAGAATTTCTTCACTTCATTGCGTTTAGTAATTTGAATTTTAAACTTGGAATTTCTTACGGCAACATTTTTGTGGCGTTCATTCCACCTTCTCGTATCTCCAGTCCCGCTCGTGTTTCCGTTGTGCGAACAAAATTCGCATAATATTCCTTGTAAGGGGTGTATTTATTGTGTTTATGTTGCAGGATATGTTACATATATATATGTGTCTTATACTGGGAGGATGTTGAGGGGATAATATTCCTTATACTTAGTTCAGAAGATATACTTTTAAAAATCAAAGTAAAGTGAAAGAAAAAAAAAATTACCCTTAATTCTTAAGGTAAATGTCTTCCCAGGTGACTTGAAAATTGATGGATTAAATAAGGAATTTCCTCTCAGGAGGATGATATACTATAAATATTAAAAAAAAAAAAAAATACTTGGGGTAGGTAAATATTTAAAATCACTGTCACTCTTACTTTCTTCAAGTTGATTGATGCTAATTTACAGCACTTTAAATTTTTATTCGTGTTTATTTTATTTTATTTGGATTAGAAACGGGGTCATTTGGGACTCTGGTCAACATTATTTGGGTTAGTTTTAGATCGTGTGTCCCTTTTTGGAATGAACCAGGATTTTTACAAAAGAATAATAGCATAATGGGTTAAATATGTTGGATTTTGATTGAACAGCATTTTGCAAGGCCACATTTAAAAAAAGGCAAGACGTCAACCACAAACCAATATATGACCTTTTCTTCTTTTCAAGCTATTATACATAGAAGTATCTTGAAAAAAAAGAAATATTAATAGCTTTTCCGACACCAATTAGGTTTTTATGATTTTCAGTCTGACATTCACAAACTGTATTTTGGTATACCACAAGGTTCTTTCCTGTCTCCAATTCTCTTTCTCACCTTTAATGATTCAAAAACTAAATGCTTTCTTCTGTCGTCAAGTATAATCAAATTTTATGCCACAATCCTTGAGTTGCACTTGCATTTTCTGCATAGAGAAAACCAAACAGTTTTCCCCACTCTCTGTGGGACGAACAAAGTATTTGACGTAGCCAAAAATGCCGCAAAATTATTAGCTTTCCTAAATCTATATTGTAGCCAGATAAGGCATAAATTCGCCCAAAACTTGAATTCTCATTAATCGGGAGATAGGTAAAGCAACTATCAAGGACATTATGCACCTGTTTCACCTGAACATAGTTGAAATGTTTCTTTAATCGTCTTATATCTATTTTCGCTACTTCTATAAACAGTGGTCGATCGAAATAGTAAGATGCATTCCTCCTAGGGGATGCCCGTCACTACATTTGATCCTATAATATATAAGACTTAAGTATAGAGACTTACTTTTTAGCCGCATAATTTTTCAAACTCAAAACTATGTGGACTAGAATACGAACCAAAAATAAAGCGCCTAAGACTCATCAAACTCCTGATCGAAAGGGTAAGTTGCCATTATCTTCATCCAGAAAGGCTAAACCATCGTCGATGATAATACTAACAAACATCTTCATGAGCTTGAAACTAATCTTTTGGCAAATCTGACTAAATCATTTAAAGAGCTTGAAGCAAAAATAACTAAACATGTCAGTGAAACTATTTCTGCTCTTCATGACCGTTTGTTTCAGTGCGAGAGTGAAATAACTGAGCTTAAAAATGAAAACACCAAAATAAGAGATCAATTGGATGACCATCAGATCAGCGCCTTCATCGTTTGAGCGATGTAATTGTTTGCGGCTTGCCTAAAAATATGAATATGAGTGCAGTTGAACTGGCAAAAAAACTTGCATCCAAACTTAACCATACACTTGGCCCTTACTTCGATGCTTTTTATCTAAACACGAGAAATTCCAACAATAAAAAGTTGAGAGGTGTCAAGGGACACCCGGATGGAACGAAGTTCCTTTCGATTAATTAGTGAAGGAATGTAATAAAATTTAATTTTTTTTAAGTTATAATAATATATTTTTTTATTATTAACAAATATAATGTAATATAAACTTAATCAGTAGGCTCAATTTTAGTAATAATTGGCTTGTGGTAACTGAAGTAGGAAACATATGTTTGGGATTCTATTTTATTTAAATGTCTTGAAAAAACTGCATCAATGGTAGTATTATATTTTGTTGTTGATTCTGCTGGATTATTGTTAATTCTTAAATCAAATTCTTCCTCTAGAAACTGTAGCAATGGTTTTGATTTTTCATTACTGAAGTTGATGTTAAAATCACCGGCTAAAATGAGTGGAACTTTATCTAAATTTTTGTTGTATCTGCTAAGCGTTCGAGATACATCTTTAGAATACTCTAGCAGTGCTCGATGAATGAACTCCTGAATATCTATTAATTTGTTATTTGGTGAGAAATAATATGTATATAACTGCCATGATTAAGGTAACACCGTTTTCCATTACACACATTATTTATAAGCGGCCCACAGACACCACACTTGTGCGCGCGAATGTGCACCGAAACTGGTGCGTGATTTCGCCACACACTGCACACCAAATCGTACACACTTTTGTTGTGAAAGAGATTTCAAAGGAAAAAAAAATTTTAAATAAATCTTCCGCACTCCTTACTCAATCACAATGCGATGCAACTCAATATAAAATGTGCGCGCGCATCCCCATACACATCACACCGATCGAGAGTCGAGACACCCACACCAAAAATCAAAAAGTTTAGATTTTTACTCGCGCCGAAAATCGGTGTGCGCACCAGCCCACAGACAGCACACATTTCCTCGCACCGACACATGCGCGCACAAGTGTGGTGTCTGCGTGCCTTTTTATGTACAAAAAACCTGTATACACTCAACAACAAAAATCGTCGCGACACCACACTGTTCAATGCGAAATAGAAATGAAAATATCTGGCTTGAGACAGGCAGAGAAACATGCGCAAGCGCACGCCGCACAGCTTACACCTTACAATAGCTTACTCGGCCCTATCGAGGTAACCGTCGGAGCGAAAAATGCCACCATTTTGTACGATTCCGAAAATTTTTGCTTCGAGGTATTCTTGCGTCCAGCTGTTTTGAATGTGTCTCCGCACTTTTTAAACGCACACCGTTCAATTGCGTTGCAGTGCGATCAAGCGCATTTTTTAGTGTGGTTTTTGACAGCTGAACAGTTTTGTTTTCGTTTTACTCCGACACACAATTCTTGCCGGATTTGTTTACGCATCAAACAAAATTGTTGAAAAATGTAAGAAATTAATAAAACTATGCTTTCAAATAGCTTTCTATAGTTTTTTATTGAATTTTAATTTTGTGTTTTCAGGTCTAACCAAAAAGAAAAAACCACACACCAACAGTACGAGCTCTTGGTGAACGTAATGCAAGAAAAACCTGATATAGCCCGAAACTTCACCAAGAGGTCACCAGAAGCTGTTGCTGCATTTTGGAACGAGTTAACTGACCAACTTAACCAGCTAGGATCACGAAAGAGAGATGTTAGTGGTTGGAAAAAGGTATAATTACCATTTCTTCAAAATTTAATTATATATATGTGTGTAATGTGTGTAAACTTCCTTAAGGTTTGGAGTGATTACAAAAGCTACATTAAAAAAAAACTGGCAGCAAATAAAAAAGAAATCACGGGCACAGGTGGTGGCCCATGCAAACAAAAGTCGTTTACATCCTTAGAAGAGGCTGTTATAGCCTTGGTTAACACCAATCACGGAGTTGATGGCATTGGGGCATTGAGTTTTGGCAGTGAAGAAGCAGGTCAAGAAAACAACGAAGAGCCAGCAATGACAAATACACCAAGCACTTCTTGGAGACGCCCACGAAATGCCTTGACGTCCATTCAACTTCTAAGGAAGCAGGTTGATGAGCAAAGACAATTTCACGACGAAATTAAAAACGCTTTGCAGGGCACAACGAATGCCTTAAAGGACACAACGACTTGCCTGAAAAGATTGTATCGTTCGGAGGAGGGCATATTGGAAGTGGAAAAAAAAATTAAAAGAAATGAGAGAGCATAATACGGAAATGCAAAGAATTGCATGTAAAAAGTTGGAAATTAAAGCAAGAATTCTTGAACTCGAAATTTCAAAAACTAATTTGTTGCTGGAATGATCCAACTTCCTATATAAATGTAAGAACAAACATTCACTATTTGTGCCGCTTTCAATGGGTCATAATGACGACGAGCGGTGAAGGTGTCTCCAGCAGCAGATTACCACACGTAGTGCTCATCATCCTTAGGCGGCGGAGTAGATAAAATAGAAACCCACACCAAACTGTCCGATCATAAACTTCTTCCTTTTCATGCTATTTACTAAGGTTTTTAGTTGAACAATTTAGGAAAAGTAAAACTTGAGTATTATTTTTATCTGACTTTTGTAATTTTTTTCCAACCTTTGACAAATCGGTAAAACAGCTGTTTGAATTTAGAGATGGCGTTCTTGAAAATATATCGATATTCACCAATTCGATACATATCGAATGGAAAGAAATATGTTAAAATGTTTGTTCTATTTTACGCCAGCGTATAAAATTATTGAAATCTTATCATTCTTACTAGTTATTAACAATTATTTTCAACTTTTTTTTGATATAACATAATTTTAATCTGGTTTGGTATATATATTTATACAAATATCGAAAGATGTATCGAATCATCGATATATAAATATATTTTGCGCATCTCTCTTTGAATTAAAAATCTGTCGCATGTCAAATCAATGCATCGACACATTTGTGATATTTCTGTTCCGATGAGAGATACCTCGAACGCAATTTGAGCCTCCGCAAACGTATGCGTTGCAGACAACTGTTCGCTCCGACGGTTACCTCGATAGGGCTGACTATAGCAAAATCTGTCGTGACAACTTTTCGTCAGATTTTTTTCCGTCTAGCCCCCTTTCACAACGCGCGATAAGGAACTTCGTTCCAATAACAACCCACTTCTTATTCGATTGTCATCACCAACTAAAAAAAAATGTTTGTTGTCTGCATTCAAGTCCATATTATTGGTTTATCTACCTCTCAAGTCTCAACTGTTTAATGACTGTGAACCCCCCAATACCGCGCACTCCGACTCCTCAAGCCATCGTATATCCCTAAATGAAAGCCTAACACCACTTAATAGTTCTCTTCTACGTCATGCTATTCAACTGCGGAGAGAAGGAATTCTGTTCTCAGTGAGAACGAAAAATGGATTTATTTATGTGAAAAAGAGCAGTGATGACGTCGAGATAAAGACGTTCTATTGGTGTTGGTAGAAAGGAGGCTGTTGATAATTTTGCTGACCCAAATGATCTGAACAATAATTTTACATCAGATAACTTACAGATTTTTAACTTTGCACCCATCAATAATATTATGTTAAGTGGAAATGAATTTGATTTTGAAATCGTTTCTGAATATGAATTATTTATGAGCATAAATTCTCTCAAATCTAATTCGATAAGTGAAGATGGAGTTCCCATTAAATTTATCAAAATTGATCTACCTCAAATCATTTCAACCTTTACACACATAATCAATTTTTGTATTACTTGCTCATCGTTTCCTGATTGTTCGAAGCTTGCAAAAATAATCCCTGTACCTAAAAAACCTCACCCATCATCTTGTGCTGATTTTAGGCCTATAAAGGTTTTTGAAAAGATCCTAGCGAATCAAATATCTAGCCACGTTAGTCACCATAATTTGTTTTCTCCTGTTCAGTCGGGTTTCCGCCCTCACCATAGCTGTTCTTCAGCAATGGTGAAAGTACTTGATGATATTAGAATTCAGTACGATCAAGATAAATTGACTATTTTGTGTTTGCTGGACTTCTTAAAGGCTTTTGACAGAGTCAATCACGAAATCCTGTGTAAAAAACTTAATTTGTACTTTGGTTTTAGTAGAAGATCTGTTGGTTTAATTAAAAGCTACCTACTACAGCGTAGTCAAAGAGTAAGAGTTGATGATACATTTTCTGAATCTTTGAATTTGCTTGCAGGTGTGCCCCCAGGGATCTATTTTGGGCCCTTTGTTGTTCTGCATGTTTATCAACGATCTCCCGCAAGTATGCCACAATGTAATGTTGCATCTTTATGCTGATGATGTTCAAGTGTATTTTTCTCGCCCATTTAATTTATTAGAAGACCTTATTTGTAGATTCACTGAAGATCTTCTCGGGATCTACAACTGGACCCTATGCAATGGACTTACTTTAAATCCTGCCAAATCGCAAATTATTGCAATTTCAAAGAAGAAATTTGATGTAATATCGCTTCCCCCTATCCTTATATCGCGTTTTGAACTTAAGTTTGTAGATAGTGTCATGAATTTGGGCTTCAAAATAGATCGGATCCTTTCAGCTAGTGATCATGTTTACCTCTCAGTTGGCCGTATCTATGGTTGTCTCCGAAAATTAAACCTCTTCTCTCACCTAACTCCTATAGATACTAGGCTGAGACTTGTTAAATAACTGTTACTGCCTATCATTGATTATGCTGCTGTTGTTTACTGTTAGCCAGATTCGCATTCACAGCATAAACTATATGTTGCTTTGAATGACATGTTTAGGTATATTTATGGTTTACGAAGGTTTGACCATGTTTCTCATTATCATCATCTTGTCCTTGGATGCTCGTTTATGCAATTTCTTGATTCAAGATGTTGCATTTTTTTGCATAAGATAATTCAAAGAAGAGCACCTTCTTATCTATTTGATAAGCTCCGCTTCTCGCAGTATATGCGAACCTTGAATATTACTACTCACGCATCTAAATATTTAAATTCTTCGAGACTTTTTTTTGTATATACCATTGGACTCTGGAATTCCCTACCTCTAATGGTAAGACAGATAATAGGAATAACTCAATTCAAAAAAGCATTATTACAGAATTTTAATTAGAATGTAAAATTGAAACAGCAATTGGAAAGAATATGAATTAGGCATTGAATTTATTATTAAAAAAAAAAAAAAAAAAAAATAAATTAGAAGCATACTATTATTTTTTTATTTAATCTTTTTAGTTAAACATATCTTTTGGTTAATATTATTATTATAATTACATTATTGTTATTGCTTAAATTTTGTTTGCTTTACCTACCTTCTTTTTATTTACCTATGAACTTATTAGAAATAGTTTTTCCGATCTAAAATGTATTATCTTTAAGTACTATAAAAGACTTCGTCTTACTTGTACGCCATAATAAATAAATTGAAATTGAAATTGATCAGTTGAATGTGACATTGTTAAAAAAATAAAGTGCATGCCTAGGTCCAACAAACTTGCTTAAATGTGTGCAGTGGTTAAATGGTCTATTTACTTGCGATTACAGGTACTATAAGGCAAGTTATGCATTTATTAAAAAAAAAATTGTTTTTGGACAATCAAAAATAACATTACGATGATAGAAAAGCCGAAAAAAGTAGGTCTGTCTGCCTGTATCGGCACCTACAGCCTAAGCGCCTGGACCGATTTGCTACAATCACGGTACATAGTATTATTATGACGTCCTACAGAGGGATTTTTGGAATTAGCATTCTAGCTTTAAAACTAACGGTACTTTTCACACGGCATTTAGTGAAAAATAATTTTTTTTCAAAAACGGCTCCTGAGATTTCGATAAAACTTTCTGAATTGAGTTTTCTGTGCAAACTTTATGTTTTGGTTGGATTAGATTTTTCAGGAAAAGTCTTACAACGGTTCCTCCCGTAGGACAGGTTTTCTTAAATCAGAGTTTCTCGTAATCCACTTGAAGGATTTCAATTAAATTTTGAATATAGAAGCCCGTTAATACAGGAATTAATGTAAATTTTTAAATTTTTCAAAAAAAGTTTTTAGAGTTTAAAAAAAAAAAAAAATTTTTATTTATTTGTTTTTTCCAAAAATATTCTATTTTTCTGATAAAAACTATAAATGGCTAGAAATTGGTATATTCAAAAAAAATTTGGAATATTTTTTCGAAAAGTTTTTCAAAAAAAACTGTTTTTTGAAAAAAAAAAAAACTGGTCGAACGATTTTGAAAAAAAAAATTCTTAAAATTCTTAACAGTAAACAAAATTAGATGTTTTACTTAATTTTTTCCAAAAAAACGTTGTAACTAGTGAATTATTATTGATCAATAAAATTTCATATCATTTTTTCCAAAATCTTCAACCCCAAGACCACTGTCGCACATTAGAGCATGTTCGTCCGACACAGTCGTGCACTTTATTTCTTTAATTTTAGTTTTCTTATATCATTTGAATAGTGGATGGACAATGTATTTTTCTTTCTTTTTAATTTTCTCAAAAAGTAAAAGAATTTTAGGATCCGCGGTTTTCAGTTTTCGATTTAGACTGATAATTGATAAGACCATTGAATTTTGATAAAAAAAATTAGTACTTAATAACGTAAAATTTTGAAAAAAATTAGTTTGAAAGTTAATCTTATATATTTTTTTTTTTTTAAGGTTTTGAGTTTGAAAGTTAATATTCCGAAAACGGTCCACTAAAATCACCCTATATAAAAAACAAACTTTATATATAAACAATATAATTAATTATTTCCCCCACCTGAAATGTTTCTTATTTTGAACAATATAAATAAGCAAAAATTTAAAAAAAAATTCTGGGTATTGCCTGCATCGACTCAACGTCGCATCGATAGCTTTATTGATACCACTAATATTGTCATGTCACTCAAAATAAAACAATTCATTCCAGCTGATTGCGGTCTAGTTTGTTACTGTATGCATTTACGTCCTGACATAATTTTGCTGATCGCTATAAATGACCGTCAGTAAAAAATTGCTAATTTTGTTTAAAATTTTTACTGGCTTTCTACTTAAGTTTTACTGGACTTTCTACAATTTCAAATTCGAAGCTAAACAAATTTCCCGAAAATTTAAATTGTTTTGTTAAAAGCATACATTAAAGGAATACATTTTCTTGACCTACCTCTATCTTTATAGAAAATATGTATATTCAAAGCTTTTAAGAAACTAAAATTGTTTTATGTTAATAACAGGTCTGTCAAATGCTTAAAGCTTATTTAAGCTTTTCAGATTGAAATATGGCTAAATGTTGAACCCTCGATGTGTCGAAAATGTTTCTTTAAAAATAAACTTATTAAAGTTTCCCAAGTTATTGAAAGCTCTTAAGCAAACGGTTTTATAAAAGCATAAAGGGCTAGTTTGAAAAGTTTATTGCAATTCCTTCAAGAACCCAAAAAAACTTGCAAGCTAAGAAAGTAATCGATGCTTCTCTCAGGTTTGTCTCTGTCGTTTGCTGGCTTTTTGCAGCATTTTTCTTGAATTCCTTTCTTTCGTTAAAAAGCTTTTTTAGATGGAACTTTCAAAGGAAAGATGAAAACGAGGCAGTTTAGGAATTAGTTTTGATATACATTCAGTTGTTAAGGAAAATTATGTCGGATTTATTGGGCTTTCGGATGGGATTTTTGTAAAATAGAATGTTTTTTAGTATAACTAAACATCTGTCTGATTGAAATTAACCACAAATACGCTACAAAAAATGGCCTTACTATCAATAAATTCAAAAATTTTCCACTATTGACATTTCTGTCACTATTCAATTCATATCTTTATCCAAATAGAGAAAAAAAATAACTAGACTTACCCAGAATAAGAAAAATAAATACATTTCCTATTGGATTTAGCATTATTCCTGTGATGAAATTCTGTAAAGAAAGAAAAAACAAATGTTAGACAAAATCTTTTGAGTGAAAGTTTTTTTTATAACTTCGAAACGGGGGCTATAATAATACTAGCAAACATTTCTGGAAGTGCATTATGTTCTATTAGCTACTTTTTGGGTTTGGAACTTGACTCCAAGTGTTTTTATCTAACACACAAACCATTATGTCAACTTTGTCAAGTACCTACTTCGGCTAAGCTTTTATAACATTTTATCTACATCCAAAAATTAAAACTTTAATATTATTTAGTTAAACATTTATTTCACAACTTACCATAAGTAAACTATAAATTTAATAATCAGCCATTTAATTTTGTCGCCATTGATGCATGCTGAGGTTCCGCTGCTTTTTTTTTCTGTTTAGTTTTGTATGAAGTAACTATAACAACCGACTTATAGAGCCGAAGAGGGCAACCCACTCAAACATCCTCCATGAGAGTGGTGTGGAATCTATTTTTATACAATGACACATATCCGGAATCACGTCAGGTTTATTTTACAACATAAATACATATATCGAGGATATGAACCTTATGAATTGCATTATATTTTTTGCATTTAAGAAATTGCTCAAAAGCTAACATAATAAAGACGGAACTTTCAAGTTTTATAGCATTCCAAGCTTTTCGATTTGGCAATCCATGAAAGCTTCGTCCATAGCTTTTAAGAACAAGCTTCAAGCTTTTTTGTTTGTAATATTTTCTCTTAACAAATTTCTGAAAAATCAAGCTTTTTAATCCAAGAGCTTCGCAGGGGTTTTCTAAGCTTAAATTATAGCAAATGCCAATAAATTGTTTGTAGTAAGAACTTACACCTTTGCATACAGGTTTGATTATTGAAATAAATTACATTATTTTGAATTGAAAGAGGAACTCCTGGCGCTAGAGCTGACGTTTTAAACAATTTAAACTTGAATATTTCGAAAATGAGTTGACATTTTTTTTTCCTAAAACAGAACAGAGTCCTTGTAAGATTTCTATACAGTAATACTTTATTATCAACTATTTGACCTTTCGTGGTTTTTCTTTTTGTTTGACAGTTTTAAGTTTTTGACCATGTCAAAATCAACTGTTGAATGCAGTTATAAGATGATAGTAATGTGCAAATTTTTTTTATTACATACATTTAATTTTACTTTTGTGCCCCGATACATAGGACAACAAATCTTCAAATAGGTACCTTCATTTCCAAAATACCTACGCTCGGAAACTTTTAATGTCTGTGCCAGTATCACTCCTCAACGAGTCAACTGATTTGCATGAAATTTAGCTTGTAGAGATTTGGTAAACTAGAATCGCACATACATACACAGTTGGTCAAAAAAATAGGTGCAGTACTTGTTTTTCATATATTCATAATTTTTTAATACGTTTTGTTTATTTAAATATTATTTTAACATTAATTTTCATTAGACTATCAATACTTAATCAAATATTAACATTTAAGGTTTTTAAAATAAGTAATTAAAAATTTTATACAATAAAACCGTCGATGTAGACACTTCCGCTTGGACAAATAAAAAATAGGTGCGCCTTTTTCGTTTACCTTTCTCTAATAACCTGAGTATCCGACATTGTTATCCACAACTTTTTGAAGTCAGCGTTGCATCAAATCTACAAGCTTTTGACATGTTTCTTGGGTTATAGAAAACCATTCCCTCTGAACAGCATCCTACAATCAGTTCCGGTTTAGAAAATATTGGCCTCCTAGTTTCCGCTTAAGCTCATTCCATATGTTCTCAATCGGTTTGAGATCTGGGTATTGACTTGGCTATGAAACAATAATTGAAACTTCTTTCTCTCGAAACCAATTTATCACAAGATTCGCCGTATGTTTCGGATCGTTATATCCTTTTGAAAGATCCATTGGAGAGGCATGTTTTATTCGGCAAATGGAAACATGACATCTTCCAAAATATCCCTATAACCGTATTTAGTCAATATGCTACTAAATACGGAATATAGCAAATATGACCCACACTATCGTATATAATAGGCGAGGGAGCGTTGCCAGACTTTTGGCGTGTCGATTCCCTTTTTTTTCATCCAAAATAATTGTTTTCCCCTTTTTATACCCTATTCCATAGAATGGGTATATTGTATTTGGTGTGGAGTTTGTAACATAGAGAAATAATACCGTTAGGTATAGAAAAGTATATATATTCTGACTCAGAATCAAAAGCCTAGTCGATTTAGCCATGTCCGTCCGTCCGTCCGTCCGTCCGTCCGTCCGTCCGTCCGCCCGTCCGTATGTATACTCTCTAGAGGTGGCAATTTGGTATATATAATCTTTGGTTCAAGAGTAAGGCTAAGTTCTTGAACCGGTAGAATCCGCCCACAAACACGCCCACAATAGCCATTTTTGTTGAACAACCTCAATTTAATAAATTTAAATTATGTTTTTTTGTACAGTTACGATAAAAGCATAACGCTAAAATTTTGCACACGTAAGCTTTATGTAAACTTTCTTCCAATCAAATAAAAATATTTCAATTTGGGCGTGGCTTACGCCTATTTTTCATAAAAAACCATCAATATTGTTTTTATAAAATAACAATTGTTATATTAAAGCGAAAAATATTAAATTTTGTGGTCTTACTGGCACATAAACATCTTGTGTAAGAAATCAAAAAAATTGATTTTGGGCGTGGCTGACGCCCACTTTTCATTAGAAACTATAAAAAAATTGTTTTTGTAAATAAACGGTATTTATAATTAATCCGCAAGCCAAAATTTTGCGTCTCTTAATAGAAACGAAAAGGTTTGTGTATGAAAAGAAATTTTTGAATTTTGGACGTGGCTTACGCCTACTTTTCATGAAAGAACGAAAAACGTAGCCTTAAGAATTTAAGGCATTTCCAATGTTTAATTTAAACCTTTTTCCTTCCGTTCGTTATTTGAGAAATATATCTCTACATTTTCTTTTGTAAATTTTTTCAATACGCCCACTTTTAAAGGCGTGATTTTGGTAAAATACCTTTGTTCAGGTAAGATTGTTTAAAAACTACTCGATTCAGCTGTAGTCTTACACATATGTATGTCTAAATACTGAAAAAAGTGCAGTTAGTGCTTCAAATTTTTAAGACACGCCCACTTTTAAGGGGCGTTTCCGTCAAAAGTCGTATAATGCATTAATTTTTTTAACGTTTTTTACCTATCGGTCGCAGTTTTGAAGTAAACAGATGAACACTTGGATTTATATTCCTTGGTTACGTAGCAGAGTGTGGTCCAATAATTGTTAAAAACACCCATAATCGCTATTTCCATTCCAAATCTAATTTTTAAAAATTTAAGTTTTGTCTTGTTTTGTTCAAATCGATCTGCAAGAATAAAATTTAATGTCACTGAGCTCATAACAATTGCCTTGGCAATAAAACGTTTTAACTTTGGGCGTGGCGCACTCCTTTTTTTTATTGCGCCAGCACTAATTGAACATCACACCGCATAAAATTAATGTTATTGAATTTTTTTCTATCTGCTAAAGAAGAATTTTGTTTCTGAAACATCGGCTGTTTGCGGGAGGCAGACGCATGCACATACAAAAATATGGGGAATAGGGTATCCAACAGTTCGTTGCAAACGTACTGTAGCTCTTGCTTATGTTTAATTTCAGTTTTTTCCTTTTTCCCCCCTTTTTTTTTGTTCACAAAACCACAAAAAACAACATTATAAACAAAGCAAAAACAATTTATTGAATAAAAAAAAAAAAATTTCTTACAACGGTAGGTATATCACATACATTATATATTAAAAGACTAGCCTTAATAAATTTGTATCATAATTACCGGATAGATTATAGACATTAGGTATCTAATTCAAGACTAGCTCATCTCTGTACATACTGCTTGTATGTAAACGCAAACATTCTTTGTCTATTTCCAATTCCATACAATTGTGGTCTTTCAACAACAATTTGTTTATCCAGTTTATTTCTTAATTTAGTTTTATTTAAGTTTATTGTGGAAAAAGCCCTCTCAGCGCTTGCTCCACTATGTGGAAGACAAAAAATATACGAAACCAATTTTTTAATGTTTCGGAATCCATCTCTGTATCCAAATTCGTTTGAAGGATATCATTCCAAAATTCTTGGATGTTTCCAGAAGGTGTAGCTGATATGTCAATGTTTCTTAGCGACCTATATTCCATGTCTAGATCACTTAGCTCCGATTCACTAAATAAATGAGGAAAATGTCTGCAAAGCGGAATTAGGGAAGAAATACTCTTATTTTTCAAAGTTGTTGGATTGGTAAATTCGAAAAGCTGAAAAACTTGGAAAACTTCGCCAACAATAATAAAGAAAAATAACGGAATATGGAACCCACATGAAATGTCATCTAGCACAATGCACAAGTAGAATAAAATAACAAAAACGAGACTCGATTCTTTTATAAGAAGCAAATCTAAGAAACGTCAAACTCAAAGGAAAAATTAAGTTGGAAGCGCATGGCAAAACCAAGGGTTGTGTTCATTAGGTAAATGCTTTTTTATTCAATTTGTTATGATGAGTCTGGTCCGCAAACTTGAATGAAGAGGTTTTGGTATCAAAATGTGAAAGTTTTTGAATTGTCTATATTTTCCCCGTTTTTGGCGTCCTTTTTCCCTTTCAGGTCGAAAAATCCCGAAAAAAGGGAAAAATCCCTCAATCTGGCATCGCTGCGAGGGTTGTAGTCCTTTCCTTTTGATTGACTGACATTACTCCGAGAATCCCCTTCAAGCAAATGGATCCGAATTCGATCCACGCTCGGAGTCAAATTCACATACTAGACTCCGCATACGGATCCAAATACAAAGCCGTAAAACGACGTTTGTCGGCTTCATTTAGTATGTAAATTAGAATTCCCACGGACTCACTTGCGAGAGAGAAATAGAGAGAGAGAGAGAGAGAGAGAGAGAGAGAGAGAGAGAGAGAGAGAGAGAGAGAGAGAGAGAGAGAGAGAGAGAGGGAGAGAGAGAGAGAGAGAGAGAGAGAGAGAGAGAGAGAGAGAGAGAGAGAGAGAGAGAGAGAGAGAGCGAATTCGTCCCGCTCAGCGAAATTGCACCCAAAACAAACTTGAAAACAAAAAAACGAGTTGGAGTATCGAAAACAACCTCTGTCGTCCAAAACAAAATATAAACAAAATTTGTTGCCATATTCTTTTATTTTTTATTCTTTATTCCACAAAATTGATGGTGACAACTTATAAAAATAACAAAAATTAACTTATAAAAATAACTAATTTCATTTAAACTATGTATTTTTATTTATTTTATTTTCTTCAAAAACACTGTTTCAATGCCCGAATTATATTTTTCCAATTTTTTCTTTTTACTGTTGTCTTCATTTTCCAATGCAAACCAAAAAGTAAACATATTATGCATATAAATAAAAGGCTCCTGATCTCTCCCTCCCTCCATCATTCCATCTCTCTCATTCTTTCTCTCAATCTATTAAAAAAGAAAAAAAAATACTTGATCCTCGAATCACTTTCTTTTGTATGCCATGCCCCATGCATGCAATTTCGTGAGAGGTCTCGTTAAACGCAGACTCAGGTGAGCCAGAAATGAACCGAGAATTCTGAAGTCAGTGATTTTTGCTTGAAGGGTCTGATGAGAACAAATAAATTTTTGTTTCTATCTAGTGGGGTAGTGGTTAGTGTGTCGGACTGCCACGCCGAAGGTTCTGGGTTCGATCCCTGACGGCTCCACCTAAACAAATCTTTTCCGGGGTACTGCCTTTTGCGAGGAAGTGACAAATCCCCCAAGAGTAATTAATGTCATGGAAAGTGCTTCTCTGTTAGCCGTTCGGATTCGGCGGTAAATTGTAGGTCCCTTCCATTCCTGCAGAATATCAACGCACACACAGGAATGGTTAAGAGTGTAAGTCACAGGCCCCTGCCCCGCTTGGAGCTGTTGTGCCAACAATTTATTTATTATTTAACGTCTTGTGCAGTAAACGCAGATTTTATTTTAATTTATTTACATTATCATTACTACGTATACAACAGTGTGTAAACAGTGAGGGTGATAAATTTGTAAGTCGTCCTATGATAAGCAGTCAGAGTGAGTAATATATTTCCTATCTTTTCGTTATTTTACAATTGTGTATGCTAATTCGTTTGAAGGTTAGGAAGATTTAATATTTACAAATAAGATGTTGCATTCTAATTTGCCACTTGTCATTTAAGAATTTATACTATTTTTTCATAAAATATAAACTAAAAATATTTCATAAATTCCCTAATATAAATTTTAATTTAAAAAAAATCAAAAATGTTTCATATTGACAAAAATTTAGTTTGCCAAAGAAGTTTCACTTCTGACATGTGTACTTTGTACGCACGCACTTTTTTTTTTAAAGAAGCTCTGTATCAGAGGATATTCAATTATGGACCAGTTATATGGCTATCAGGCCAGTTGTAGTGGATCTGGGCAGTAAGAATAACCTACTTCCTGCCATATATGCTATTGGATGAATTAAAACGCTTCTTAAGTTGCAGTCGGACAGCATTTATGTTCGAATTACCCTTAAATTATGGAAAGACTATAATAAATAAAACATAAAACAATTAAATTCATAAGCGAACTGCCACTAATGATACTATTTTTCACACTATGTCCCGCAGAGCGTTTGATAAATTATTTAAAAAAAAAACCCTCCCTCGAGTTTATACAAAATGTCTTTTTTTAGTTAAAAACAGGGAATGTTTATAATCCAATGACGATTGCGATTGCATGCTCTTCGAGACTAATTATTTTCATTTTGTATCGACAGGAGCACGCTAACGCTATTTAATTACAAAGACAACGTCCACAAGTACTTCAACTGCACACACACACACATAAAATATCACGCTCAGCAGGAACAACAATAAATGTAGGATAAAGAACAAATTTCCAAACTATGTATAGCAGATATTTCAAAGAGATAGAACAAAATAATAACGATATTCTTCCCTGTTTTCTAGTTAACCCTTCGTGGCCTCACACCAGAACCGCTCTTTGTTTTCAAGTCCTAAACTCATACCCAATTTGAAGTATTCCACCTACACCGTTATTATTTTATTATTATTGCTGATCACACGCTATTTGTATCTAAAGAAGCAGAAGAAAAAAAATATTTATATTTTTTTTTTTTTTTTTGTAAATCCAGGACAATAAAAAAATCACAAGGGCACTTGTGTTTTTGATAAATAGAAAAAGAGCTCCAACACGAAAACGAAAACCCAACACCGCCAACGCTCCTGGCATTTCGCCTCCTAAATTGGTAAAGGACACGAATTTTCCCGCCGGAAATGCACTGCAAATTTAAACGAAGAAACTAATTTGCATTGTTTTGCTGTTACTGTTACTTTTGGTTGAATTTTTTCTTCGGGGTCGGTTTGGGTGATGTTGGGGGTGGTTTTTGAAAAAAAAAAAGGACAAACAACAACACAAACTCATAAAAGTCACCAGCAGAAGGTTTACAAAAAACCGACCCAAAGTGCATTGTTATTTGAGTTCCTATTGTTATCCTGTGGCGACTCTTTCCCAAGGAAAAGGATACAAAACTACAAAATAAAAGTTTTTTGTAAATTCTGTGACATTTTATGAAGTGAAATGCAAATACAAACACAAAAATACTTGTGTGGGAGTTTTTTTTTTTTTTTTGGCATTGTTTGAGTTTTTGACGACCTCTCGGATAACCTAAATCTTTGAAGTAAGCAGGATTTATTGCATATTGGCTTATGTACACGTATGGTGTGTGTTGTTGTCCTTACAATGATGATATGATTCAGATAATTTAGTGTGGAAAAAGGACCTTTTGTTTGGATTTGGATAAGTTTTGATTGTTGGTTTGAAGTTTTTTCCTTTTTTTGATCACTGTTTGAGAACTTTAACTGCCCACAAAGACGGGCAATTATTTATTTATGATACTGGGGTATTGTTTTTGATGGACATATTACTGTTTGGAAGTACTTTCTTTCATTGAAAATGTCTGAGAAAAGAGATAAGCATCATTTGGACTTCTTTCTTTAAACTGGTCATTCGAATCTGAAGAGCTAACCAAGACCCTAGTCAGTTTCCAGGCTCATGTAATTGCTCTCCAAGAGATGCGTTGTGATTGGATGAGTCTGCGAAAAAAATAAAACTGCGACTTTTCTTTTGGGGAACTCTAACTCAAACCTCGATGAGCATTCACTCTTGTTTTGGAAGCGGTTTTGCAGCCGTAGAAAGACTTTGACAAAGGATCTTCAGCGAAGTCAGCTAGGGAATAAGAGAAGGACAACGCAACGTTCGATTTTTCAAACATGACAGTAAAATTCTCTTGGAAAACTTTTACGCAGGAGCCTACACAACACTGCTTCCGGTAACGGACTCGGGCTCACCAGTTTTGTAGCGGGTAAAAACATGTTTCTGAACAGCACACGAAGCCCACATCTCGACATCCACAAGGGCAGCAAATGGTCGGACCCTTAATCACATTGACGGAAGAAACTGGGGGTTGAACTATGACTCTCTTAAGATTTTTGAACGCTTAACCAAGGCAGCAAATATAAATCGCAACACTCCTTCTGCTTCGTTGCAGGATCCTTGGAGCGTTGAAGCAGCGGCATCGGCACCTCTTCGTCTTGAAGGAACCTGCCGGGCTTAGTCTTGACTATATTTTGTAGCTGGCTTCTATCCAACCATTAGGTACTTCTTTGAAGTGGAAGTGGCTCTGAGATAGAAGTTGGAATTTAAGAGAACATATACGTGCCTATCATCCACCTCCGCGTGGCAACCCGGGAACAATATGCATGTCAGGGAAATTGTTGTAAATGAAACAGGAGTGAGTATTTGCAGCTGTATTTCCTTTCCTTGCAGTATTGATTCCTTACCGGTAACGTATGCAAGGTGAAACTTGTAAGCCGCAAAGAAAGGAAGGCTTTGTGTGCGCATTTGGTCATTGATTTCTGCTTTGACTAGTTATCAGGTGCGAATATCTGAGGTTGCCAGGCTCGAGAACTGAGGTACTCATCTGGAAGTGACCTTTACGGTTGCAATGCTCTACGGGAAGCTATATTCTGGTGCCACGAGAGAGAGGCCCTCATTGGTGGGAAAGTTCACTGGTTTCACGACACTTGCCTTTGTCACCCCATGTGTGAGTGTCGTGGTGGCTGTGATTACTCCAAATGCGGAAACATCCAAGGATTTTATTCTTGGCTACAAGAGGTGTTAGATAGACGTCGCCCCTCACCAAGGAGTGTGGACATTCCTCAACATGTTCTATAAAATTGGTATACTAAATTATCTACCTTAGGGTAGATCTTACGGTTCTGGTCTTAGCCCAATTTGACTCTGTATGCGAGTAGGCTCGCCGTGGAATTTAAGGCTTAATTGCTAGGTGTCCACATAAAGCTGGCCCTAATACTGACGGAAGAACCCCTAAGATAATGAATGTCCGTATACATCCCACGAAGAAACATTGAGTCGGACCACTACCTAGTTGGTGCCAAACTTCGATTACCTACGAATATCAACGCAACTCTTAGGTGAACAACAATTCTACAGAGATTCAATGTTGGACGACTTTAATCGGAAGTGAACTCTATACAGTCTTACATCCTGTTCTGATTTGATATCCCCTATTGCCACAGGACCAATGACATATATGTATGTCAGCAAGACAATAGAAATGCTTCAGAAGTGCTGGGCTTCTCCAAGAAAAAAAAAATTAACGTAGGGCTACAGGTTTTAACTCAGGAAGAACTCAAAAACGTCCTTTGAGCTTCTTAAAGACACTCTGCAAAATATGGTCGGAGGAAAGTATGCCCCTAAATATTAGGGATCTGGCCCATTCATAAAAAGGAGACCGTCACAATTGGTTGCCATTCGGGCTCGTTTTATGGCATTTTACATCACTTCGGCGAGAACTTCGGGCGACAGATTCTCGCACTCGTGTTAAATGTTGTCCTTGAGAACCTCTATTGTCTCGGGTTTGTTCACGTAAACACAGGACTTCAAAAAACCCCTCAAAAAGTCTGGAACGGCTAAATCGGGCGATCTTGCGTGCCAGTGCAAATCAGAATATCGGTTGTGGCTCGGGCAGTGTGTGCCATAGCTCCGTCCTGTTGGAACCACATGTCTTCCAGTCCTAATTCGTCTAATTGCCGCAGAAAAAACTCGGTCAACATAGCCCTATAGCGCGCACCGTCTACTGTTGTCGTTTGACCAGCGGCGTTCTTGAAAAAAATGGCTTGTTGACGTGGAAATGAGGTCAAAATTGGGTCGAAAAATCATCCACTTCGTTCTCGAGATTGAGGATGGCTTGGGCGTAGGTAACACGCGTTAGGCGGTCGACAGGCAGAAGCTGATGCACGGACTGGATTTTGTACGGGAAGATGCTCTAGTTTTTGACCAAAATTCACCTTGACCGGCTGATGGCTAATTGCGAGGCACGGCGTCTGGTCGATGTTTCCGGCAACAGCTCGACATCCTCGTCAACAGCTGCGATATTCTCGTCACAACGGGCGCTCCGGGGCCGGCCACTTTTGGCAATGTCTCGTGTGGCCCCATACTCTTCAAGGTTGGTGGCCAAACGGTGCAGTGTTTGCGCAGTCTGTGTCAGACGGCTGTGGAATCGGCGACGCAATTCGCGATGCGCCAACACTACAGTCGAATTTTTACGCAAAAAAACATGATTATTCTGCGTTTTTGGGGAGTGTATCGCTCCATGGCTTGTTCACTTGTATTCTACATCTGTTTAGTCCACAAATGTCAAAACAAATTTGAAATTGGCCTCCATTTGCATCTTCCAATAGGGTGATTTCTTTTGGCCCACCTTGTGTATCAATGGAGTGTGCTAATGAGGAGAAGATTCATCGGTGAACTGTACGGTGTACACAGCGACATTGACTCTGTCAAAAGTAGAAAATACAACAGCTTAGATGGCTGGGGTACATGGAGCGCATGGACGAATACGCATTAGCCCGCCAATAGTCTTCAATTCCAACCCTGTGGGCGAACGCAGGATTGGAAGACCACTAAAAGGTCACGCGTTCAAGTGGCACAAGAACTCAACCAATTTTGATGGCGTAACTGGAAACAACTGGGTAGGGACCGCGCTAGATTGCGGGGTATGTTGGTAGAGGCCTTGGTCTACAATGGACTATCAGCCCCACCTTAAGTAACCAGCTTTGGAATGTTTAATAAGCAAATGCGTCTTATTAGTATGACGTTGTAAAGTTCTCGCTGTTCCGTCAAAGGTGGTAAGGACTCAACTGAAACATTCGACACTACCAGAGGGCTCGGACAAGGTGACGCACTGTCATGCAGCTGTGTTTTAATCTTGTGCTGGAAAATGTCATACGGAACACCCATGCCAGCACGTCGGGCACCATCTTTAATAAATCGACACAATTACTCGGGTTCGCGGACGACATTGACGTGGTATGAAGAACAAAGGGAGCAGTAACCGTCGCCGGCACTTTCACTACTATGGAGTCAGCAGTAAGCAGAATGGGACTGAAAATAAATGAGGACAAGACGATCTATATGCTTTTTTTAACAAAAGTCCAATTCCACCACCGACTTGGTCAGAACCTGACCATTGATAGGTACCTATAACTTCAAATTAGTCGGCGCTGAAATCAAACGCAGACTACAACTCTTGCTAATCGCTGTTTCTTTGGGCTGAATAAGCAACCGGGGAATAAAGCTCTATCAAGAAGAATCAAGCAGTCGCTATACATAACCCTCATCACCCGGTCCTGCTATATATATGGTGCAGAAGTATGAACCCAATCGGATGAAAAGTGACCTGGAGTCTTCGTTCTGTGTACGATTTAACGTCCTGTCTGGTCTGCGTAAACCGGGAAAACACCATCTGGCGAAGAAGATACAACGACGAACTATACGTGCTGTACAGCGACATAAGCCTAGCCAGGAGAATTCGAGTTCAACGACTAAGATGGCTAGGCGAATGGACATCAACGCTCCAGCTCGTAAGGTCTTAAACGCCAAACCAGGGGGAGTCAGAAGACAAAGTAGACCTCATTTCCAACCGATCGAGCGACCAGGTATAAAGGGAGACCTCCGACAACTTGGAGTGCAAAATCGGAGACGGTAGTCTAAAGATTGAGCCAGCTGGAGGGCAAAATTAAATGAGGCCTAATCCTTTGCTTATTTGAGCCATCAAATTGAAGATGGCGTAGTTTCAATTCTCCTTAATTTCATTGAAGCTGAAAATCTCAATTTATATGAGAACAAAGTACGCGTTCAAGTCAAGGAACTTCCTAATGACTACGAGAAAAATGATCTTAGCAGCAACATAAAGCAATTATGTATTACAATTGGAATGTTCCATGTTAACTTATGGTCCTTATTTTCCTTTGTTTTGTCTATTGTTACGACGATTTTTTCGTCCTTCTTTCTTCAAGCCATTATGGAATTATATGTCAACAAGGTAGAAGAATTTTCTGAATAAATATATGTCAGTAAACTTTTTCAAACTGGTAGTGTTAGTAGCAGTAGGTACTTGTACTTGTAGTAGACGTACAGGACATGTACAACAGTACAATGTACATGTAGATGTGCTTTTCTTTTTGTACATTTTTATGCTCCGTAATTATTTCCTTCGAGGCTTGCTTGTTGTCGGTTGGTTAGTCGTCCTCCGACGGCATCCAGGTCCACTCCTTTTATACTCTTGTTTTTTTTTTTCTCAACACAGGACAATAAAAACTTTCTCAAGGAACAATTTTTCTGCGTTTATGGTGCTGTTGACTTTAATGTCATTTTAATTTCTTTTGTGTGTGTGTTTTTTTCTTCTTCTTCTTCTGTTGAATAGCAAAGGGTTCTTAAGTTGGTTTTGTGTTTAACCAAGTGCCTCCTATTAATGACATGGTAATCGCAGTTTTTAGGTCGTTAACAAGATGAAAAAAAAACCGAGGTATAAGCAACAGCAACAAAAAATATAATAAATAAGACTTTGTTGTAAGGGCGACTATTATGACATTTAAAAACCAAATTAAAAAATATACAAAAAGCAGGATTGGAGATATTAAAATTTTTAATATTGTGTAAGAAGACCACAGCGCAACGAAGCAATTTTGAAAAGTCAAGGACATTCAGCGAAATAGAAAAAGTTCCACTCCATTTGAGATTTGAGATGGGGAAGAAAAGTATATGGAATTTCAAAACAAAATGTCCTTGTTTTGTTGCTCATTGTTTTTTTTTTTTGTTTCATTTGTTGTCGATGAGCTCGCAACATATTTAAGAAATCTAACCTAATTCTCAAAAAAATTGAAAATTCTTGGCATGTTCTTCTTTGACCAACTTATGGTATTGAAAAATTGGAAGCGTTTTGATTATCCTAAAGATATACAAAATTATCGTAGTTTGCGAAACACTGCCGTTCGTCTAATTTGACTGGCTAAGGCCCAATGGTACCAGCTTGTAATGAAATGCCCCTTCCACCGCATTATAAAATTGCAAAGTAAGCAATTCCCTCCGACCACCACACATTAATTAAGGATTTCACTCCCAGACAGCAAATACTGAGCCATCCTCTCCGTAGCATAACTACATTGCCCTTACCAGTCAAACCAGTTTCACACCATAGGCAAATTATACCAACAACAACCAATGGCAACAACCATTACTTGCAATTTAAAATTTCTCATGCATTATTGTTGTTCATATTATAACTACCACTGTCTTGCATCGGAAATATGCATAAGACAGCCAGTTTGATTCAGTACAAATGCAAATCGAGTCGGTTACCGCCCGTGACCGTGTACCAATCTAGTGTTCAGTGCCAATGTTTTGATAAGCTTTAGAACGCAGAGTTGATGTGGGCTTCCAGGTTTTGAAATTAGTGTCCGCTGCTATCTAAGTCGAGAGTTTAGTGTCCGCTGCTATCTCAGTCGAGAGTTTAGTGTCCGCTGCTATCTTAGCCGAGAACTTAGTGTCCGCTGCTGTCTCAGTCGAGCGTTTAGAGTGTCCGCTGCTATCTCAGTCGAGAGTTTATTGTCCGCTGCTGTCTCAGTCGAGCGTGTAGTGTCCGCTGCTATCTCATCTCAGTCGAGAGTTTAGCGTCCGCTGCTATCTCAGCCGAGAGTTAAGTAGGCCCTGCTATCTCAGGGTCAAAGTAGATTAAGATTATTAATTGAAAATATTTATGAAGAATCTGTGAATAAAAAAACTTAAACAAACTTAAGTTTCTTGCTTCTTTAGTAGATCTTGGACACCTACTTCAGAACAACGTGCAGCTCACAGCAAGTACTCTTGGAGGTTGTAGAAAAAAAAATTGCTTTTAGAAAGCTTCCATGGAATGACCGACCATATCAAACAAATATTGTTGGAAAAGTTTATGGGGCTCCTTTGGTCGTACAGTGCTGTGGGATAATTGGTTGGTAGCCCATTCTCAGCAAAGCCTAAAACATTGACAAGTTCGAGGAACGGCTAGCATCGGTGCCATTATGTTCAAAGATCTTACCCAAAGGATACCCTAATTGCTATTCTGAAACTTGAACCGCTCGACCGTCACATTAAAAACTTGGAGTCCTGTAGTTCAATCAGAATAAAGGTGGCAGGGCCAAATCTCAAATCTTTTACCTGCCCATTTAGCTCAGTGCCCCAATGACTATTGCATACCATGTCTTAGCCACTATGAAAGAATATGAAAACAAAGATGAGATGATAGACTTGCATCTCCCGACATCGTTGCAATCAGAGAAGCTTGCAGATTATTGTACCAATACTCGCATCTTCATCGAAATAACCCCCAAGTAATGCCTAAAAGGGTTATGGAGGAAATTTGGTTGATATATTTTATGTAGTGAACGATTTCGAAACACGGGGATGGTCCACAGATCAACGCATCCTCATGGTTCATAAAGTAATTCTCTCGTTGCAATGCTCTCACGGCTTTCAATTCGGCCTCCAGCTCCTTAAAATAGGCCAAACAATTCCAGGATGAGCTGGGTGGTATTGGCACCAAACTGAATGTCACTCTACTCTGGGTTTCATGGAAGAGTGGCTTGCTGGGAAAAAAGCGAGCCAATGAGCTGGCCAAGCAAGGATCAGCCCTTTATAGATAAATCTCCGAAATGGTTCCCATAGCGGCATTGTTTTATCTCAATTTACATCAGTATCGAATCACAGGTGGAGCAGTTTGATTAATTGCATCATATCTAGGAAAATGTGGCCTGCCTTCAACAATTCTTGAACAAACTAAGAACTTTGCAAAACTTGGTCAGATTTACCAGGGTGGTGATGGCAAGAAACATGGCCCACTGGCTAGAAGCTGTAATACATATAGCAAGGCTGGGTATCCCTTATAACGACTACTTCCTATCTCGAAGAGATGAGAAAGAGAAGGATACTGTAGTTCATTTACTGTGTCACTGCCCAGCTTTATCTTGTTCAAGGGTTCGATCCCTAGGTGGAGCTTTTTATTAAGAACTTGGAGAACTGTAAAAAAAAAGATCAAAGAACTAATCATTGTCCTCGATGCAACAATATGGCTTTGAATAAGTCGCTTTTCCTGACCAATCACTTCACAAAAACTTTCGATATAAACAATCAAAGCATTAGCAGAGGACCGGGTTGAAAACCATTATACATCTCGCCTAGGTAGCGGGTTATGATTCTTGAAGTATTCCGCTATCTTGGCGGACATCTTTGATCAATCCAATGTACCTTTAACAACCAGAGCAACCTGCCTAGGTGGCATACATACGGTCTGAAGACTGATGGCATGGAATCGACTAAGGATTGGCTTGGCAGATTGAGTCGGTTGCTAGGAGAGTGCTAGCTCATCCCGTCCATCTCTATAAAAAAATGTCTCATTTAATAAAACCACAAACCACATACTGTCCTAGGGCACAAATACTATTCCAGGAATAATACACTTTGCATAGGTGGGGTGTTTATGTTTCTTGGATGAATACTAAACCGATCCGTGGCCCAAACGATATCTCTGGCACATTAAATGTGACCGAACCAACCACCAAAGTAGTACAAGTGAAACCTGATCACACTGGCCGTCTAGATCATCATCTGGCAGATTAAGAACCACTTATAGGGGAGTGTTTTTGACTCATTCCCCATTATATTTCTCCCCAGTGCGTCATCCGTCTGGGAACCATACATCTTGCCTAGGTGACAACTTATGTAAACGATTTGTTTAATGAATAAATAGTTTAAAATAAAAATAAAAAACACTTATATTTATTTTATTAATTTATTGAAATTTTTTGAAAAAATTTTTTCACAACATTAATTTTTAATTATTTATTTATTTGCAAGCGACGCGTTTCGGTTTTTTTATATGCAAACCATCATCGGGCTTTTTCTTTTTGACTGAGTGTTGTTGTTGTGCCAAGTTCTCGTTTTCTTTTTATTTTGTTGTTCTTCGTTATGTTAAGTTGGTTGCTGTTTGATTTGACATCTGTTTATCTCGTTCTATTGTTTATATTATTTTGATAATTAATTGCTGTGTTGAATAGGATATTATTTTTGATAGTTAATTTGTCGTTTAGTATTTTGTCTTGTTCGTACTTATAAGCTTTGTATATTTCGTATTCTTCTAGTGTGTCTAGTTTTGTTCCTTTCTTACATATATGTAAAGGTGTTAAGTTAGTTTCGAAGTCGGTGTAATTATGGTTCTTGTCTATTAAGTGCATTGCGTATGTGGATTTTGTGTTCTGTTTCGGTCTATGTTCTAAAAATCTGTCGTAAAACGTCTTTCCCGTCTGTCCTATATAGTAGTTGTCGCAATCATTGCATTTTAATTTATAAGCACCGGATGAAGATTTGTTATCTATTGTCGATTTGTTTGATAGGATTTTTTGGATGTTATTGGTCGTTTTGAATGAGATGTTTATGTTTATTTTTTGAAGTTGATTTTGTAGAACTTGTGGTAATAGATTAGTGTAGTTTATTGAGATGTATTTTTTATTTTCTTTAGGTGTGTCATCATTATAGTTGTTGTTATTGTTTTTTAATTGTTTTTTCTTTTTCTTTTGTATTAACTGATCTATCATGTTGGCACTGAATCCATTTGTTGTTGCTATTTGTTTAATTATGTCTATTTCTTCATCATAATGTTTTTTCGTCATTAGGATGTTTAAAAGACGATTGATAAATGCATGATATGCTGCCATTTTTTGTGAATGTGGGTGGTGTGAATTTTTATGGATTGTGAGGTCGGTTGTTGTTGGCTTTCTATATATTTTGTAATTTAATCTATTGTTGTTTTTGTAAATGTTAAGATCTAAGAAGTTGATGGAGTGATTTGTTTCTATTTCTGCGGTGAATTTGATGTTAGTGTTTATATTATTCATGTATTTTTTTAAGATGTCGATTTGTCTTTGGGTTCCATCGAAAATGATGAAAGTATCATCGACGTATCTGGAGTAATGGATTATTCTATTATTGTGTGGATTTAGATCTGACAATATGTATTTGTTTTCAAAGTGATTAAGGTATATGTCTGCCATTAAACAACTTATGGTTCACAAGCCCTAACGCGTAAGCTGAACTCTCTGATACATCAAATGTGCTATAAACAACCAGCAACCTGCTTAAACTTACTTACTAACTTACTTAAGGTGGCATGGCGCAGACAGTCCATTGTGGGCCATGGCCTCAAACAACAATCCTCACCGCAACTATAGGCCGGTCCCTAGCCAGTGGCCCCCAGTTGCGCACACACCTAGTTGGTTGAGGTCGTTGTCGATCGCGCCACCTTAGATGGGGTCTTCCAGAACTGCGTCGGCCCTCAGGGTTGCAATAAAAGACTCGTCGGGCTGAGCATAAGACCTGGTCCCCCAACTTGGGGGTTGTACGTCGCGGCAGGGTAACTTTCCTACCACTTAAAAAATACAATAGTTCGGAAACAACAGCAAACTTGCCTAGGTGGCATAATATCTGGAGTCTCTTTCGTCTAGGAGATCGTCCGGAAGATTAATCGCCATACCAACCACCGACTAAAATCATCCTCTTACACCCATTTTTACCCTTCCCCAGCGCTTATTGTGTTTTTTTTTAGGAGTTTATCCATCTCAAGAAAACCGCCATTTCTGCCTATCATACAAATACAAATGCAAAACACAAAAAATACATCCTGTTCCTGTAAAACTTTCCCTTTATTGAATCAATGGGTTGAAAAGGTTTTTTTTTTGTTTCTTCCTTCCATTAATTGAAACGTTAAAAGTAGAAACAATGTTATTCCAGGTGCTATAGTTTCGAACCGAACCGAAATCCTTATTTTGGAAAAACATTTTTAGTTTGTTGTATTTGTCTTTTCAAAGGGAATATTCTACCTCAGTTGCGTTTGTGTGTATATTTGCATAAATGTACATATATGCTCAAGAAAAACACATTTGATTATATCAATTGGAGAGTTGTGTGTTGTAGTTGTGCTCTACGGACTATACGGTTGTTCGTGCCATTATTGTATTGTGAATTAATTCTGGTTGAGGTCTAGGTCCTGGTCCATCAGAGCAAAGCTGAAATTGTTTACTTACTGAAAACAGAGAAACTACATTATGTCCATCTAACTGATGTTTGCATGCAGCATATGCTTTGAAATGCTTGATGCTATATCGGATGAAGGTGGAGACGAAGGTGCATAGTTTACTGATGGACATTGGACAGGACAAGGGCAGGTAGACAGGACAAGGACAGGACATACAGCAATACAATACACACCATAAGGGGGCATAGGAAGCAAATTCTAATTTGACTTGCGTTTAGTTGTCAGAAAATTAGTTTCTACTGAGAGTACAATTATTGTCCGAGGACCGAGGTATTGGTTGGATTCTGGAGTGACTATTATAGTGTGGTGTCTGAGTGACAAGGTGCATGTCAGTTGCTAATTAATTGAATTAACAGGCGTGTTGGGAGATATTTTGAAAAATAGTTTTTCAGAGGAAAAGAAAATATTTTTGTTGGAAGGTTGTAGAAAAATTACTTTGCTTTCTAAGATGGGGCTCACCAAAAATATCCCACCTTAGCTTACTTAGGAAAAATTAAGAATTGGATTTTTATACATACAAATTAAATACATATAATGTACTGTGATGTGATTTTTATCTTACAGGTTACAGAGGGGTTTCCCAAGTCGGTTTTGCCAGGATGGCAAAACTATAATTGCCCTGATCCTGTTTCTTTTGTTGGGTAGAAGCATTTCTGGAACTATCCCTCAGAAAGCAACCGAGCGGCGGATGAGCTCCAGTTAAGTGAACCAACGGTGACGCCAACAGTAAACATGGTAGGCACCCAATTGAGCCACTTCAGCATACTCGAAGCTCTGGTCATTGGGTTCTTTCACTAATATTATTCAGGGTAGTGAATTAGAGAAGGGTGCGTATGAGCCCATATAGGCAGGATCAACGGTAGCTCTCACATCCCCGTAGTGGGTTATACTGACTCTGGATTTCTCCAGCTCCTTTTGTCCAAGGAGAGTAGCATAGGCCTGGTCGCCCAGGTTTGGAGGTTGTGCGTCGGGGTAACTTCCCTACCACGTAAAAACTCAATTAGTTCCAAAACAACCAATTGACTCCGATATGGATGACCCTACTGGTGACGACCCGAGCAAACGAAACTAGTACAACAAATTTCGGTTCTACATGTGGAACGACCGGACCCTTAACAGACCACGAGCAGCCAAACAATTAATGGGAGCCCTAAATGGTATCAAAGCCGATATCACGGCCATTCATGAAAAGCGATGGGATGGTGAAGGCACAAGGAGAATGAAAAACTGTGACATCTACTACAGCAAGTGCTACAGGACAAGAACACAGCTGCTATTTGGATGCGGATTTGTGAGAAGAGAAAGGCTTAGGCCTTCGTGGCATAAGCGAACGCATTGTCACAATCCGCATTAAGTCCAAATGCAGCAACATCTCACTGATCTGCGTCCACGCCCCCACGCCCCCACGGAGGAAAAAGATGATACGACCAAAGAAGAATTTATTGATCTTCTCGAGAAGTCGTATAATGAATGCCCGAAGTACGACACAAAGATTATTCTTGGAGACTGCAACGCCAAGATCGGAAAAGAGGGTAGCTTTGGCTCGACAGTCAGAAAGCATAGCCTGCACGACAGCAGTTCCGGTAAAGGACACAGGCTAATCGACTTTCCTGCGGGGCGAAGTGTCATCCTAAGCTACCACATACTTCTCACACCTCAATATACACAAGGGGACCTGGCGGTCTCCTGATCAATATACCGTCTACCAAATTGATCATATTGCGATCGATAGCAGACATGCTACCAATATCGTGGATGTCCGAATTTTGTGCTTCCCATGCGGTATACCAGCAAAAGAGGAAGGAGAAACATCGGCTTTTCAGCTAGAAAAAGAGAGAACTGGAAAAACGAATGGTTGAATCTATTGAGGGGTGCTACGGCAGAAGAAATGTTCGAAAGTTATACCAAAGGGTAAAACATTTATCCAAGGGTTGCAAAGCCAGAGCGGAAGTCTGTAGAGACGAGGGTGGGAATGTCGTTGTAGATACACAGTCGGTGCTGAGAATTTGGAAAGAACACTTCTGCAGACTGTTAAACGGCGAAGACAACCAACTAATCGCTTAGGCAGAATGATCCATTCGATTTGGACGATGATGAATAAAACCTGCGTCCACCCCAAGTATTATTTTGACTCCGCTAGGAACATAGGGCAGGAACCAGATCCTTCCATATCTCTCTGTAACTAAGACTATACCTCGGCTGTGACCCCGACTCCAAATTCTGGGACTAAATTTCCTTCATGGCAGTTGACTTTCATGGTTCCTTTTGTCTTTTCATCCCCGTCTTAGGGATTCCATTCATCAGATTTAATCAGAGATTTTCTTTGATTGATGTCATCAATCATCATTTCCTTTTGTTTGTCCTGTCTTAATTCACGGTTCGCTGTTGGGTGTGGTGGCAGCGTTTCACAAAAGCCTGTAGCAGCGCATTTCTGCGTTTCACAGGCAACTAGCAGCTCAAATTTAACGTTGGATTAAAACAGTTTCAAGTGAAATTTTTGCAGATTTCCAAACTGAAAAGAGCATTCTCTTATTTTGTTCCTAACGTCCAGGTCTGTTCCAGATGAACTGCTGTTGTTGCGGCTTCAGATGGTGGTGCATTGCTTTTGTCTTTTTGGCGTAAGTCCTTAAGTCAACCGCTTCTCCATTTTCTTAACGCGAATTACATATTTTGTTAGGGGCACCATTTACCCTTTGATATTAGGCAGAGATAACACTGACATAGTCCAAATGGATTAACTTGTAAAACGGATCCCATTGAAAACACCTCCTAATCTCTCAGTTGCAACCACAATGGCAGTCACAGCAAATGTAAAAACAAAATCGATGAAAGAAAATCACCCTGTCGCACTTTGAACGCATTAGAATTCTGCCCACTGGGCAACACTAGACACTTTGAGTTGTTGAACGATTCTTCTATTATAAAAACTATTTTACTTGGGATGCCTCTAGCATCAAGAAATCTTCTGATAGCATCATAGTAAGGTGATCAAAGGCCTTGTTGAAATCAAGAAAAATGAGGTTCAGCGGTAAAATTTTAGATTTAAGGAATTTTCCACCAAAACAGGTCCTAAACGAGACACCATTTGAAGACAACATCTGGAACTCCATATTCATTGACAGCGATTTTGTCATCTGTCATGGAATTTATCTTCAGTTATGTTTAAATTTTCAAAATGAAACGACTGACGCCTGAACAACCCATACAAATTATGCTGATTTATTTCGAAAAAAATGGTTCTGTTCGCTAAATGCATGGCGCACTACGCCCATTTATAGTCGACACCTTGACACAATCGTCCATCAGAACAATTAATTCGATTGCCAATCCATTTGCTCAAAAAATGTTGTTACTATCGTATTAATGTACGCACAGAGCAAGTTCTTGCGACCCCGTCGAGCATTTTATATGTGAAGGAATTTATCTTGAAAAATACAATGAATAAGAACTACAGTATTTCATATCTTTATCCCCCATGCCACTATTATGGCCTTAAGCGTTAAGACCAGGAACATAGAACTCAATCGTATCTTGTTCTGAATAAATATCATTCCTACAATAGGCAGGTAAAAGTAGATAATCCCCCTTTTCCCGAGGGCTTAGCAAAAATATTTCAGGCCTTGAAGAATACAAAATAGTCCTTATAATGGTGTACAGAAAAAAAAAATTTAGAATTGCCTTAGCAAGCTCAACACCCTCACTACACAACGGTATTTTATTTCTCAATCATCTTTTTGCAACAAGTTTTCTTGTTATGATAATTATTATTACGAAGAATCCTTAGAGAGAAGGACAAACGAATAAACAGTTCAAACAAAGAAATTGAGACTAAGAAACATTGTTAAGGAAAAAAAACAGTATAGCTTCAGGGTTTCCATCTCAAAAACATTTTAATGACTTCTCGCGCTTGTTAATAAGTTCTGTTTGAGGGTATAATATGGTGTGCTTTGTTTTGTTGGGAATTGGGATAATGTTCGTAATTATTCATTTCACTGAAACACAATATTCATACGGTGTGTTTGGATTTGGGGAAGATGGTGTTGGTGATATTAAACCCACTTTTGAAACCTATGGATATGTTATGTTTGTTTTTTTTTTTGTAATGTGTGCAAAATACTGAAGCTTTTGTTTAGGTTCTTATTTAGGTCCTTAAAATGGCAAAGCTGTTGCAAAATTATTTAAAACACTAATTTGGCCTTTTTTTAAATACTTTTCGTATCCCAAGCACAACTATAGACTTAGTCAAGTATAAAATCACAGTCTATTCTTTTTTTAAAATGAGAGCGTAAGCAAGGGGTTATCAATACCCTTGGATGCGGTTGGCTCAGGATGTAGTGCAATCTTCAGTTCAAGTTTTCGATCAGTCTGGCGAATGTTATTTTCCAAGTCATGGGAAGTCAATGGCAATTATTTCTTGCCATTGGTGTAAACTAGCGACTTCACAGAAAATAGTCTAGCGGTCTTAAATCGTAAAATCCTTAGACCTTAGAGGCTTACTCACATGCATTTCCTTCAACATACATACATACAACAATTGTGGCACACCCTTTGTTTCAACGCGCCATTTTGTTAAAACCACAGCTTCCCGACATCAAGGCTATTCAATTCAGGAAAAAATAAAGTGCACGACTGGGTCGTACGAACTTGCTCTAACTCTAATGTATTAAAATGGCCTTGGGGCTTGAAATTTTCGGGAAAAAGCATTGAAAAATCATATGAAATTCTATTAATCACTTACAAATCAATACTTAAAACGTTTTTTGGGGAAAATGAAGTAAGCGATCGGGTTGCTTTTACTTTTTTAAAATTTAAGGAAATTTTTTTTCAAAATCCTTCGACCAGTTTTTTTAAAAAACTTTTTTTTGAAAAACTTTTCGAAAACATATTCCAAATTTTGTTTGAGAAAGCCAATATCTAGCAGTTTATAGTTTTTATCAAAAAAAAAAAAATAAAATTTGAAAAAAAAAACAAAAAATAGAAACAAATTTTAAAACTTTTTTTAAAAAACTCAAAAAAACTTTTTTTGAAAAATTTAAGAATTTATATTATTTCGTTTATAAAAGGGCTTCTAGATTAAAAACTTCATCGAAATCTGTAAAGTGGCTTACGAGAAAATCTGATTTTAAAAAACCGGTCCTATGGGAGGTACCGTTATAAGACTTTTCCTGAAAAATCTATTCCAACCAAAACATACAATTTGCACAGAAAACACTACTTAGAAAGTTTTATCAAAATCGTAGGATCCATTTTTGAGAAAAATAAATTTGTCACTAAAAATTGGATGGCAGGTACCGTTAGTTTTAGAGCTAGAATGCTAATTCCGAAAACCCATCTGTAGGGCATTATAATAATGTGTTCTTACCAACCTTGACGGAGCAGCGCGAATTCTCTTAAGTCATCCTGCCTTATCGAACTTGTTTATCAGCAATGCTAAGAAGTGACATGGCTCTGTATAGCTCGTTCCTGTTCACGCTATCATAGGCGACTTTAAAATCCATAAGGAACCAACTCTTAATGGATTTTAAAGTCGCCTATAATAGCGTGAACAGGAACGAGCTGAGTATCGATCTGGAATTCTTGGGTGTTTTCTAAAATCTGTTGAAGTGTGAAAATTTGGTCGACGGTTGAGGTTGACTTACCGGGCCTGAAACCACACTGATAGGGGCCAATCAGCTCATGTCCGAAAGGATTTAGGCGTTCACACAGAATGGCTGACAAGATTCTATAGGCAGCATTTAGGGCACTTATACCTATACCCTTATAATGATTAGGGCCCGCAGTAAATGAATTATTGCATCAAGGTTCTACGGATCATTGTATCAAGTCAACAAAATTTCAAGCGTCCAACTGGGACTGTCTCTGATATGATTATAATCATTAGCTTCAAAACGTCTTCGGTTCCGGCGTGTGTTTCCAATGATGCTCCTATGGCATTTTTCAAGTGAATGCTGACTTATTTGCAGCGCATTTTGTTGCTTTTCAATCGACATTTTTATAGTCTCGAATTTAAACTGTACATTTTTTTTTGTCGATCAAACATCAGTCGCTATTTTGTAGTCGATGAAATTTTTTTTTTATCCAGTTGACATTTTTTTTTGTCGACTATTCCCTTTGTAGCACTGTTTCCAGAAGCGTATACACTGACACAATCGGATGAATACAGACTAGGTTACTTTGAGAGAAAAATTCTTCGAGTGATATTCATATTCGGTCCTGTATGTATCAATGGAGTATGGAGGATAAAATTCATGGCGAACTGTACGGGATATATAGCGACATTGACTTGGTTAAGAAGCTGAAAATACAGCGGCTTAGATGGCTGGGCCATGTGGAGCGTATGAACGAAAACGCTCCAGCCCGACGAATCTTCAATTATAAGCCGAAGGGCCGATGCAGTTCTGGAAGACCCCACCTATGGTGGCTCGATCAAATGGAGAACGACCTTAAACTACATGGTGTGCGCAATTGGAGGCCATTACTGGCTAGGGACCGGCCTATCTGGCGAGGATTGTTGATTGATGCCGTGGTCCACAATGGACTGTCTGCGCCACCTTGAGTAAGTAAGTAAGGGCCCTTATATAAGTCTAGAATTAATTCAAAATGACGGCAGTGTTAGGGATTCGTGTTGGTTCTTCAAAAAGCTGAAAAAATTGTTGAATTAAGCGAAAATCTCGACTTATATTCCTTCAGGTGTTTTCCGGCGATACAAGTGAATACACATAGAAATCTCACGTGGCAACGATTTTGAAACCATTCTTTGATTCTAGTTAGACATCGCACTGCAGTCATTAAAAGTCGAGTTGCTGTCCAATTTCTGACTGCTCTTGATAAAACAGGCTTCGATGATGTGCTTTTGGACGCAAAATTTAGACCACTTGACATTAAAGTCATAGTTTAAACATTGACAATATTAAGGAAGAAGCTGATAATAAACATCATATCTGGTGTGTTTACGTAGAGACCAGGAATAATGACACTAAGGTGGAACTCGTGGTAGGTTAGGTTCCAAGAGATCAGAGTCTTAAGCTATTTGGGTGACACTCAGTGCCAAAACATCTGCACTCAAATTATTTCTAAGCCTCCGAATGTTGCTATGCTATACACACAAATTTCATATAATTTTTTGAAAACCATATAAGCATACAACCAATTTAAAAGAATAGTCTAAACTCAATATTAACACACTTCTGATGAATGACTAACGCCTTCATGAAAATATGCCTTAATCCGCTCCTGGAGGATTAGATCAATAGACAACTATGAGACTAAGCATTGTAATTTATAAACTATAGTACTCCTTAGAAGCATAACGTTAGGTGCGCCATCATCTATGGACGAAGTTCACAAACACTTGATTGGAGATTTAGGAATGGTCTTAGGCTAGATTACCATGGGAAGTAAAAACAACAATGGAAGACATTTGATGTAAGGTAGATAGCGCCGCCATTGACGAAGTTCACAACTAAAACAATGGACCAAGTCGTTGTATATATAAACTATGGTACTACCACGTGAGGTGCGTCATCTATCGATCTAAAACTAAGCTCTTGATTTTAGAGGTTTTTGTCTAGATTACCATGGGAAGCAACAACAACAATTAAAATTGTGTAACGTAAAAAAAAAATTGTTGTTGTTGCTTCCATGCATGGTAATCTAGACTAAAACCTTTAAAATCAAGAGCTAAGTTTTCCGTCGATAGATGGCGCACCTCACGTGGTAGTGCTATAGTTCATAAATATATACAATGACTAAGTCTTCAGGTTGGATGAATACAGAAAGCGTGCTTTCCTGATGAGAGGCAGATTGGTACTCAAAATTATTCCTTATGTTCTATTTGCGTGCGTATACAAGCCCAACTTTTGGGCATACATCTTGAACGTTGAATTAAAATATGTTTTACAAAATATTTAAATATGTTTTTTTTAAATACTGATTCTAGTCAATCGAAAATTATTCGATAGATACGCTCAAAACAATGGTATATTTTTGTTTATCCTTTTTTGAACTGTATCTTTCGTTAAACTTGGCGGCACTTTGCACCAAATGGGACCAAATAAACCTATGCATCCTACCACCCTGTAGATACTTATCTGACACACTTTGTGTAAGACCATTGCCTGTACTGGCATTATGGGAACCCAAAGTTAATGTGCCATAAACTTAATTAGTATTCTTGGTCCTTAATACAGTATCTTAAGGATTATAAATTTGTTCTTATTATATCTTCGTACATATAGGTACTCGCATAGGTTGATACCCTCCCCGCCGCCGACGACGACGACACCAACCAATGAGAACAAAGTTTTTTTTTTTTCCAAGTGCAGGCTCCAATGCGACACTCACTGATGAAGGGTTAAATATTTAATGATAATATAGGAACAAAAGTTTTTAAAATGCGAAGCTATACAGAAACAGAGTAAATTAAATGCCACACAACGCATTGGATACTTTTAATTAACTCAATTTTATGTTCGTTCAGTGTGCGGAGACCAGAGCAGAGACATCATCAGACACACTTTGAGTCCTTTTAAAAGTACTTTATGTTGAACAAAATGTTGCCCGAAACACATACCAACTTAATATGACAGGTTGACAGTCGCCTGCTGCTGTTGCTGCACTTGTCCGTTGAGTGGGTTATTAAATTTAATGCTTTTGAAAGATAACAGAGATATCCTTTCACCTGGGCTCGGGATGAAGTTAAAAATTTATACACACATTTGGTTAATATCACTGATGTGATGTGCGGGTGCGGGTAGTTTAAATGAATAATTTTATTAATGGCAATGCATGTTTGTACGTTCATTTGGTTAATACTAACTTCTATAAAGGACCTCAATTGTAGGTATATGAATTTTTTTGTTCAACATGTATGATAACTTTTGACATGCAGACAAAGCAGGGTGTAGGTAGGTACTGTATAGCGAGAGTCAGTAGATGGGAAATTTATCGCAAATTTATCGCTTAATATGCCCGTAGAGGGACTTTCAACCCAAAAAGGATGTGTTTGTGTTTTATATGCAGGTTAAATTGTTCTTTATGTTGTTTTCACAAAAGGACTTTTGAACAATGGTTAGCTGTGACTAGATAGATGTATCTGAAAAAGGATACAAAAAATATTGTCAAACAGGGTGTTCTGCAAAAGGTTTGAGAAAAACAATGAGTAGGAGGGTTCCATTACAAAAAAAAATACTAAAACTAGAAAAAGAAACTACGAAGAAAAAACAAAAATACAGAACAAGGTCGCACGTACTTGTTCTTATGTCATGTTTGACAGTCTTCTTGGGGCTGGAGATTTTGAAATCATATGAAATTTTATTAAACACTCACAAATGCCTAGTTTATACGTTTAAAAAAAATGAAGTTAACCATCTGATTTCTTTTACTGTTTTGAATTTTAAAGAAACAAAATTTCAAAATCGTCGAACCAGTAATTTTGAAAAAAAAAATTTTAACTTTTTGAAAACATAATTATTCCAAATTTTTTTTGAGAATGCCAATATCTAGCAGTTTGTAGTTCTTATCAGAAAACAAAAATTTGAAAATTTTTGGAAAACCGGTTTTCCAAAAAAAATTTAACTTTTTGTTAAAAACTCAAAAACAAAACTTTCTTTGCAAAACTTAAGAGTAAATATAATTTTTTTTATAGGAGCTTTCACACTTAAATTTCTATCGAGATCCGTCAAGTGGCTTACGAGAAAATCTGATTTGAAAAACCGGTGCTATGGCATGGGAGGTACCGTAAAAGACTATTCCCAAATCATAAAAATTACAGAAAAAACGCCATTTTTACTTAAACAGTAAAAACAGTTGTTGTTTGATGCCATAATAGGGTCAGAAAACATACGTTGTTCCAATTTAATACTGAAATGGCATTGTTGCAAGTGTCACATTTCGAAAGAAGGCATCACTACCCTCATGCGGGACTTAACCTTAAAGGCAAAGATGAGCCGGTGATATAATTCGCAACGTTCGTCAGCTGGTGGTACTCTGTTTCTTAAAAAAAACTGGACCTGCCATAAATTAATCTGGGTCTCTCTTGATGGTCGAATACAATATTTAATTCACCATTTTTTTATCCGTAACAATGGAGTGCGGATATAGGAAGCGAGAGCGATCATGTTAAACTTTCATGTTCCCATTGAGAAGACATGGGAAAATGTTAAAACGATCTGAAACGGTACCGAGATAAACTAGACTACTTATGGATATCCCAAGATACCTGGGTTAAAATTTAAACACCTTAGAGCACTCAAAATAAGCATAAACAACGAAAATGAAAAAGGAGTACCCCGTGGCATAGTGGTTTGTGTGTCGGACTGCTACGCCGAAGGTTCAGGGTTCGATCCCTGACGTTAAGTTTTTTTCCGGGGTACTGCCTCTTGCGGGGAAGTGATAAATCCTCCAAAGCGTTTATATGCCATAAACTTGAGTATGTGCAACTCCCATCTTTGGGCAGGGTTTTCTTAAATCCTGCTCGACAGAGTTCAGAGAAAAGCATTTAAATTGATAGGAGAGAGAAGCATTATTGAAATATTTGTCAATGCCTTGAACATCGTGGAAATGTTTCATGTCTTTCATTGATTTACCGGTTCTTCTTCAAAAAATGCTCAGCTGCGTTCCACCCCTTTAAAATTTCCCCCGTAATACTCGTCTTGCTAGGAACGCTCATCAGTTTACACTTGAGCCCAATTCCGGACGTAATGTGAAATATAGGGGTTCCTTCTTCAGCACACGAATGTGGAAAAAAGACCGAGGTTCATCGACACCTCCTTTCCCTTCCTCCCTAATTGGTTTCTCGCGCTGTGACTAATCCTTAAAAGGGGCTATCCAAAACACTTAACAAAAACTGTAGTGGTATAAAAATTTTGTACGTATGTCCCAAGCTAATGCCAACTTTTTTCTGGAGAATTCAGAATCCAGGCATCAAACGGGATTACGAAGTGGTCGATCTTGTCAACGTCTCACGAATGATCTGAGTATCAATACCTCATGATCGTCGACTTCGAGAAGGCCTTAAATCGTGTAAATTGGCAGGTCATCTGAAGATCTCTTAATGCTAGAGGCACTCCAAGAAAAACTGTGTGGAACTCTACACAAAATGTTGCTTCAAATTTACTGACTACTTCGAAGGTATACCTGTCAATGGTCACCGTCTGACCAAGTCGGTGGTGAGATTGGACTTCGTCTTGTCCTGATTTATTTTCAGTCCCATTTGGCTTGCTGCTGACTACATAGTAGTGAAGGCACCGGTCACTGCTCGCTTTGTTCTTCCTGTCACGTCAATGTCGTCCGCAAACCCAAGTAATTTCGGTTCATTAAAGATGGTGCCCGATGTACTGGCTTAGGTGTTCCGTGTGACATTTTCCAACACAATATTAAAACAGCTGTATGACAGTGCGTAACCTTGTCTTAGCCCTCTAGTGGTTTCGAAGGTTTTAGTAGCGTCCCTACGAACTTTGACAAAGCAGCGAGCATTTTCCAACGTCATCCTGATAAGGCGTATCAGATAAGCAGGGAATCTAAAGTTGGACATGGCACGATGCAGTTCGTAAGATTCCGCTCTTAGAGCATACTTTCCTTCCAATATATTTTGCAGATGAGTTGGTGTATGCTCCTGACCAGGTCATCTCCAGCGTGACTAAAAAGCTCCGCTTTTAGACCATCGCATCCAGCTGCTTTTTTTTCATCTTTATAGTCTGGTGATGGCCAATTTTATTTTATTTTTTTCGGGTGGATTTAGCTCATGGTCGTCATCTTAATTGACTGGTACAAAATGATTTTGGGCGGAATCTTGGCTGTCGTCGCCATTTAACAACTGGTTAAAGTAGTCCCTCCAGATAGCTAACATGTTTGTGGCTTAGGACTGGACAAACAAAAGTGGATGAAGTCATTAAGCAAGAAAAAATGGCCACACACTGAGGAGGCCTGATGACAACACAGTAAAGCAGTTTTTTTCAAATTAATCCTCAAGCTGCAAGGGAGTTCAGAAGAACAAAGGAAACATGGCGGTCAACTTTGATAAAATAAGCTTAGTCCCAGAATTTGGAGTCCTGGTAACAGCTGAAGTAATGATGTCAGGAGCAATGGGATATGGAAGGGTATGCTCCATTAGGAGGAGTTAAAGTGTTTCTTCCAAAAGCAGCTTCCGGAAATCAAGAAAAAGAAACAGTGAATCTTGACAAGTTTTATTATTTAGGATTGGACCATCCTCAAAAAAAAGGCAGTACCCCGAAAAATCTTAGGTGGAGTCAGGGACCCGCACCCAGAACCTTCGCTTCGGCGTTTCAGTCCGACACACTCACAAATACACGAACTGAAACTAGTAAATAAATAAGTCTCATTAATGATTTCCCATATTTAATGTAGGCAAATTAAAACCTAGTCATAAAATAAAATAGATTCCAATGAATATCCTCGCTGCTGTATCTTATGAATAGTTCCGAAAAGATCTCTAAATCAGTGAACAAAAATCAACAGATTTGATTAGAAAACACTCGTTTTCCAACGGTGCGTTGCCATTTTTTTCATTATTCCAGAAAATGAAAACACGCTCGCAGTTATCCGAAAAATAAAAACAAAACCATAATTGCGAAGCTTCGTATCATAAAAATCCAAATGAGTGGTTTTGCAAATGGAACCTCCTGCAGGATACACAAATTTCCATTAGCATCCTCAATACTCAAGCAAAACTTAAACCCATTCATGCAGAATTCAATTAGTAAATCGGTGTACTTATATAGATATCTTTTTTTTATAATTACTTCCTCCACTCTGGATTCAACCATTCATGTTGCTATTTAGTTGAACTAGAAAATTCCCTGTTTCCCTATTTTGTATAGGGACATCTCTATCTACCCATGCCTTTACCTACAACTCCTCCCATGGACCACTTCAACTAATCCAATAATTGACGATTACTATATATGATCGGATCAAAACTCATTTCAAAAGTACTGGCCACCAAGTCCCAGCAGATGGTATTTTGATGCCCTCCTGTGGAAGTGGATACAGGAATTCCTATTCCTGGTGTTGGCTGCCACCTTTTAGTTTTTTGTGTGTTGTTGTTGTTGGTGTAATATAAAATGCAATGGTGATTGAAGCTCTGGGTTTCTAAACTGGTGCACCAATCCCATCCCAATTTTATGGGAAAGGTTAATGGAAAATATTTCACTTTATGTCTGGTCGGTCTGGTCGGGTTGGTTAGCATCAGGACCAACACACGTCACAGGGACGCAACAACGAGGCAAACTAAATTCCTGGAACGAGGCTTTCGGATATTTTATGCAAAATAAAGTTATTTTTCCTTTCCTATACAGCAAGGACTGCGACTGGCAAATAGAATATGTGGGGTAATCTGATAGCGTCGTTGAACAGCCCACACATGTTTAGAATTGGTTCATTTTTTGCGTAAGCACTGCGGAACCCGAACGTGTGTTTTTTGCGTATAGCTTGGCTCTGCGAATATACACGAAAGTTCACAAAATTGGAATTCAATTGTGCCGCATGAAAATAGGTTGTAATTTGGTGTCTGCGCATTCCTGTCCTATTATTTTAAAAGGGAATTCAACCTAGGGTTGCCGAGCTGATGGTGTTTTTCTTTGAAATTGTGTTTTTTGAGGGTAGTTTTTGAAGAACATTTTCAATACCAACGAACTGTGAAAGGTAAGGTGTCAAAAATACGGTGTTCCTTTTTCGTTAGAATGGAAGCATATTGAGGCATGGCATGTTTTTTTCGAAAACGGTATTTGAGGTATTTGTTAATCTGCCTGCCATTTCAATGGACAATGGGCGTATTCAAAATTGAGCAACGAAGTTGCGTCAGCGTGAAGCGGAACTGCTTTTAAGAGAGACGTTTCTGGACATAATGCAAGCAATTTATTTACATTTAAAAAAAAAAAAATAAGTACTTTTTCGGGATTCGTTCGGGATTTAAATTTTTATTGAATCGACTGGCCGCACCCGGAGCAATGCAAACAACGTATTGTCACTGCCAGCACAATTGACAAAATGCTCTTGGAATCATGAAGTACGCTCGCTTTTTCACGTCAAGCTACAGTCTAAACTGCTTGACGGGTTTTCTTTCAACTTTCGTTTTAAATAAGTTCGAATAAATTCTTAACGCTTTCGATACGAAGTTGCATTTTAAGATTTTGGCGCTTGTAACAAAAATCTAGTTTTAAAAGCATCCGCTCCGATAACAATAATTTGGCAAAGGTGTGATTTTATGCACTCAAACTTTAAAAAAAACTTTTTGATTTTTCACATGTTAATTTTGTTGCGGTGACCCGCTAATTTAGATAGAACTCCTAAAGTTCTTACAATTGTTCTAGAAACAGGATACAGCGATTTTGGTTAAACCATCTGCGCTTAAACTTAGATTAAAACAGTTGAGAAAGATTCGTCAAGTTTAAGCCAAGGGTTTCTGATTTTTCTCAGATAAACGGCCACCCAATTTTTTCGGTGTTTACGAATTCCGTTGAAATTTTCTGGACCGGTTATGTATAGGGTGTTTCCTAATTAGATGGCATTAACATGGGAAATGATTTATGGGCACATTTTAAGAAGAACATTGTTTAACACTAAGGTTCTATCTCGAATACTCGAACGGCAAGATTTTGACGATGCCGGTTTTTTCTTGATGCATTCAATCTATGGTGGACAGTGGACCACAGTCTCAACTTAACTTAACATGCCAGCCAATCGGTTCAGTATCCATATCCAGTTGCGTCCAGTATACCAAATCAAGTGGGTTGAGCTCATCCTACACTTGAACAGTTGAACACACGTGCTCCAGCTTAGATTAGTGGTTAGATGTTGCAATGGAATAAAACAAGCTGTGTGTGAGGTAACCGAACTTGTTTATATAGAACCTCTGCGGGAGTAAGCCTTGATCTCAAACGGTTCATGCAGAATGTCAATAATGGTAGCACCAATTTGCTTGATCCACATGTCGCCTAGGTTCATATGGTTCTAACCGAACCGGTTGTGTCAACTTTACCCACCTTGCGTTTAATATTCGATTGTGAAGGGCCATCACGTCTACCGTATTTATATAGTGTTACTTCCCATTGCGATTTTGGCATCATAAACAACAGTTTTGACAGATGTCGCCACCGAAAGTACATGGCCACCAAAATCCACCCGCTCCAACTCAAAAACCATCTATTTCTCTGAGAAGAAGGAAGCCCCGTCATTAAAATAAGTCGAGCTATCGACCTTAACATCGATCAGGGTACGCCAAAAAATAAGCATTTCTTAAAATCTCGATTAAAAAAGACGTCAAAGTTGGAGATAGACCATTCCTGTTGAACTTATTTTTTCTTTAGATAGAGAAAAAAGTGGGTCCGACAATTCTGTCTGTCTGTCTGTCTGTCCGCCCGTCTGTATCGGCACCTACAGCCCAAACGGCTGGACCGATTTGCTTCAAACTTGGTACATAGTATTATTATGACGTCCTACAGAGGAGTTTTTGGAATAAGCATTCTAGCTCCAAAAATAACGGTACCTGCCATACGATTTATAGGGGAAAATTGATTTTTATCAAAAATGGCTCCTACGATTTTGACAAAACTTTCTGAATAATGTTTTCTGTGCAAACTTTATGTTTTGGTTTTAATAGATTTTTCAGGAAAAGTCTTAAAACGGTACCTCCCATAGGACCGGTTTTTGAAATCCGATTTTCTCGTAAGCCACTTGACGAATTTCGATAATTTTATAATCTAGAAGCCCTTTTATAAAAGAAATAATATAAATTCTTAAATTTTTCAAAAAAAAAGTTTTTTTAATTTTTAAAAAGTTTCAAAAATTTTTTTTTTATTTTTTGTTTTTTTTTTCCAAAAACGGTTTAAAACTGTTTTTTGAAAAAACTTTTCTAACGATTTTGAAAAAAAATTTCGTTGAAATTCAAAATAGTAAAAGAAACCTGATGGCTTATTTAATTTTCCCCAAAATCTCGAGCCCCAAGACCAATTTAACACATTAGAGCAAGTTCGTACGACGCAGTTGTGCACTTTATTTTATCGAGCAACTTCAAAGCCGAATCCACGGATGTGAAGAAGTTATCAATAGTAAAGCTGCTTCCAGTGTTGAAATATGATGTCATCAACGACATCACCACATCAAATGTACGACCAAGTCATGTACTTTGGTCAGAGCTTCCAGTGTATAGATTAAACATTTTAATGGATAATCAGTTGAGCTTTCATTGAGCCACCAGAACTGCAAGACATATTTGGAAGGCTTGCTTGGCATGTATTGGCGACATTTATAACGGCCACGAAATCCTTTCAACTGTTCATCGACTGTTAAATTTTCAGATGGAATATAGTTCAACTCACCTAGAAGCAATTTAACTGGCGAGAGCAGTCTTCGATTTGCTGAAGCTTGTCACCGACGACCAACAGGATCATCAAAACAACGGAAGGCTTTGATCATTTCAAAACGTGTTAGGTTCATCACTGCTATAGGCATTGGATGTTCCTTTGATGGGGCCCTACAATGTCCCCAAACGACGATGACCATCTTTCAAGGCTCAAATTAATAACAAGACTTCATAATAGGTTTGCAATTTCTCCTTCGTCAAAGGTTTCCAAACACGTTACACTTGACGGTTTGCATTTAGTTTTTTGTACGAGTAGAAGTAATTTGCCTTTATCATTTGTCAATTTGATGATGTCATTTTTGATATGGTTGATGAAAAACCGTTTGAAAATTTGGAGGAGAGATGCCTGCTTCAAAATAGCAACATGTCCTATAGTCTCGAGGTTACCTCACCTTGTACGTGAGGTAAAACCCCTACCTTTGGTTCTTTTATCCACTTTCGTCCACTTGGAGCATAAGGAAAACTTGATCTTGAATAATTGATTCCCGCGAATCAATTTTCAAACTTCAATTGTTTAATATTGAAGAGTCCTTTGCCAAAAACTGACAGCCACTTTTCCAAGTTGTTGTTTCAAAAAGTCATTTGGCAACCCTTAATGATTATTTTAAATATCTCTCGCTCCCTTGAGTTTCGGTCCCATTGCCATTACAATGTTCAAAATCAAATAGTCACTTTGGTTAACCCAATTCCACAGTGGGCGAGCAAGCTAGTGGCAAAATATAGGCAAATGAACGAACAGGATGCGGGATCCGTTCAGTGGCTTGCCACTGCATAAAATTGCTCTAAAATTACATTCGAAATAAACATTTCGATAACGTTAATTTGCCGAATTCACTCGGACGCTGATTATTATGGGTTTCACTATGCATTTGCGTATGAAAATTGAGTAGCAGGAGCAGCAGGCAGGACCTCCCAATTTTTGGTGATTGAAATGTAGCACTTTTGCGGTAATGACTTTGTATGGTAGTATAGTTGGGCTCTGATATCACCAGTGAGCAGTGAGAGTGGCTAATGTATTTTTGTTTTGTTTGTATTGGTGTAGTGGTGGTTTGTCTATTGAAATGTAAAATTTTCTTATTTTGTTAATTGCTTGCATTGATGAAGTTTGATGATAAAATGGGCTGTTTGATTGATTGATATAAATTGTTAAATTGAAATTTTGTGTAATTTTTAATTAAATGGAAAATCGGTTTATTTGAACATTGAATTAGCTTGTTTGAATTTGCTTTTACTAATTATGTCTTTAACTATCAACCGATTCGGTATACTTTATACTTTTAAAGTTGTTTATTTGAATTTGCCTAAGGAGTTGAGTGCAAGGAATAATGGCATTTCGTTTCCGATAATATCGATAAGGAATGCCCTCAATTCAGTGAAAACTTTTCAGGAAAATCTGTCTAGATGACATAATTAGCATGCTTGGAAAATAAGGTAAATGTATTTGGTGTGAAGTTTGTAACATAGAGAAATAATACCAATAGGTATAGAAAAGTATATATTCTGACTCAGAAAGAATCAAAAGCCTGTCAATTTAGCAATGTCCGTCTGTCCGTCCGTATTTATACTCTCTAGAGGTCGCAATTTTTGAGCTAGAAAGCAGAAATTTGGTATTTATAATCTTTGGTTTAAGAATAATGACATGTTCTTGAATCGGTAAAATCCGACTATAAAAACGCCCACAATCACCATTTTTGTTGAACAACCTCAATTTGGTAAAATTAAATTATGTTTTTTTCCATAGTTACGATAAAATCATAATGCTAAAATTTTGCACACGTAATCTTTAGTTAAACCTTCTTAAAATTAAATAAAAATATTTCAGTTTGGGTGTGGCTGACGCCCATTTTTCATACAAAATCATCAATATTGTTTTTATAAATTATCAATGGTTCGGTTTTATATTAAAGCGAAAAACATTGAATTTTGTGGGTATTACTTGCACATAAACATCTAGTGTATGAAATCGAAAAAAAATGATTTCGGACGTGGCTGATGCCTACTTTTCACTAGAAAAACAAAATTGTAGGAACTAAAAAGTTTGTGTATGAAAAGAAGTTTTTTGGAATTTTGGGCGTGGCTTACGCCCACTTTTCATGAAAGAATGAAAAACGTAGTTTCAAAAATTTAACGTACTTAAAATATTCAATTTAAACCTTTTTCCCTTCCGTTCGTTTTATGAAAAATATATCTCTACATTTTCTTGTGTACATTTTTTCAATACGCCCACTTTCTAAGGCGTGATTTTGATAAATACCTTTGTTAAGGTAAGGTAGTTTAAAAACTACTCGATTCAGCTGTAGTTTTACACATATGCCTAAATACTAACTAATGATCAAAGCTCAGTTAGTGCTTCAAATTTTTAAGACACGCCCACTTTTAATGGGCTTTTCCGTCAAAAGTCGTAATGCATAATTTGTTTGATGTTTTTTAACTATCGGTCGCAGTTTTGAAGTAAGAAGATGAACACTTCGGTTTGTCTACCTTGGTTATGTAGGAGAGTGTGATTAAAGAATTGTTAAATACACCTATAATCGCTATTTCCATTCAAAATCTAATTTTAAAAAATTAAAGTTTTGTCTAGTTTTCTTCAAATCGATCTGCAAGCTTAAAAATTGAATGTTACTGAGTTCATAGTAATTGCCCGGGCATTAAAAAGTCTCAACTTTGGGCGTAGCTCACGCCTTTTTTATTGCGCCAGCAGTTATTAAACATCGGCCACACTAAATTAATGTTATTGAATTTTTTCCTGCCTGCTAAAGAAGAATTTCGTTTCTGAAACAGGCAGCGGCAGTATTCCCTGTATGCGAATTTTAAAAACGTAAAACAAAAGTTACCAGAACTCTAAACCATACCCCTGGTCCAAGAATACGACATTTTATTTAAAGTGACATTACCTACACCTTCCATTGGATATTTGTATGTCAAATTTATTGTTCTCTTTGAATTTAAATGGAAACGTCTCTGAAATAATTTCAGGCACTGTCACAAATATTTGCTCTTTCTTAAAAAAAAAAAATTCACCAGCATTTCTATAATGTTGGAGGAAGCTGAAGGAGAATTAATTATTAAACTTAAATTCACATTTAACTCAAATAATAATCTTTCTCGTAAATCCCCTAGACTCAAAGTGAAAACCCCAACAGGATTAATCATAGAATAATAAATAAGTTTTGTTTAATTTTTAAAACATCGTGTTATTGTTTAAAAGTCAGATAATTCTAATAAGAAAAACGTTTCTTGATCCCCGGGGCAACCATTTTACATTTTAGTTGTTCAAATTTGATGGAAACGCCATCATTATACGCCACTCAAATTGAACAGCCATCTGTTACGCAGTCATAGTTTTGTACGCCATCAAGTTTTCGGATATCCTTCCGACCAACCGACGGCGACGCGACGCACACCGACGGCGACGACGGACGGACGTTAGTGAAACAGTTTCAAAAAAGCATCGATCTGCACCAGAAATTACACACGGCAAAGTTTATTTTCTGCTTTTTTGTATTTCAAAGCGTCCATCGTCGCCGCCGTCCCTCGCTTCACCATCGTCGGACTATGGAAAACTTTTTCTAAAATAAACTTTTGATAGCAGTATCTATTCTGTATATACCCAACTCTGCAAGGATACCCAAATACACAGCATCTAGCATCCGTATAGTAATGCTTGGCCAGATTTTGGATTTCATCGCCTATAAATCCTGCAAGAACTCTTCCTTGACCTATACGATAGATTGCAACATGCATTCCTTGAACTTTTGTTCCTGAACAAAACTGGACAATACAAACTTTTTCCATACCGAGTAAGCGAGCGAACGAGCGAGCGAGGCCAACATGTCTGAATACGAGAACGAAGGACGAGCACTTAAATTTCGCAAAAAACTTTTTGAATCTTCCTCCTAAAATATCCTTTAATTCACCTTACTGAATCTTTTAAATGCTTAATGGTATCTTAAAGCAATATCTAAGTTATTTTAATCACTGCAACTTTTTGTGAGGTAAAGCATTGCGCAGCACCAGAGTGAAGTGATATTGATTTAAAATTTAATAGTCCTTTTTTTTTGGTTTCAGAAGGGAAATCATCGTCATATCGATGTAGTAGGAGCGGGCGCTCATTGAACTTCTTCTTCCTTGTTCTTGTTCTAGCTTCGTTTATTATAAATTAAATTGCTAGGCTTAATGATGTGAAAGACACTTGACACCTTGCAGGTGAGGTAACATGACAGAATGCCAGTGCAGTGCCAGCGTGCAGGTGATGATGGAATGATTTGTCCTTTTTTTTCTCTTCTTCTTCAATATTAAAAATTAAATTAAATTTTCAAACAAAACCGCTAAGCTTTGGAAATCTAATTAAATATTTTCCTCGAGCGGAAATTTGTGAGCCAAGTTAAGTGAATGATGGCAGTGTCCTTCCTGTTGATGATTTTTTTTTTCTTTTTTTCTTAACGAGCGTTAAGTGTGCATGGCATTCATCGACACCACGGTGGCGGTCGGTGGTGAAGAAAAGTTTCTGCGTCCTCTTTTTTTCGTTCTTAAATGAATTAAGAACTAAATGAGTCCTATTTTTACGATGCATAGAGTTTAAGAAGTTGTCACCTCGATGCATCATGTGTAGGGGTTGGGATTTGGGAATGTTAAATTTTAAGGCATCATTCGTTTTATTTTATTAAGATAATTTTCAAAATTTGTTTTCACCAAAATGCGAAAGTAGGGAATTGAGTACAACGAGAAGAGCCTTACTTGTTTTAAAAAAAAATGAATGACTTTTCTAAATAACTTAGACATTTACTTTGGTAATGAAAGGGGTAGTGTAAAAATTCCTGAAATATCGGCCTGAGGAAGGACACATTTCTGAAAATAGAATTTCAAATCTCAAATGTGTTGCATAGATGCAACCTGGCTACTAAAATTTTCTAGAGGTTAGAGTCCAGAATCAAGTTAATATTCAAGAGGCAGCAAGCCGAGTTTCGAAGTAGTCTACGATCGTGTAACCAATGAAATCCTCTCTCCCGGTTTGGCATTCAAATCGCCAAAGATAATTTTTATGTAAAGGTTGGGGGTTTCTCGTAAAGAGTTATTAATTTTTCAGTTACGAAAGTAAATCTGAATAAAACACACACAGCTATTTATTTTTGATGATAATTTTAATTCATTATAAAGTTCGAACTGTGCCAATAAGTGTGGAAAAAAATGTCATTCAAATGGTGGCCTCGGGAAATTTTGACGTGATAACGTCTAATAAATTGGTTTGGAATATATGTATTAGCAGCACGCACAAAAAAATGTCACAGTCACGTCACAGTCACAGTCACAGTCACGTTACCTAGCTGCTTATTTGATAGCCTAGAAAGTTGATAAAGTGGGAGGGGAGGGTGTTGGGTGGTTGGTTGATGGTGGTGGGTGTGTGTGTTGGGCAGGCGGGGGGGGGGGAGTGTCGGGAAGAGGAACAATTGTCCAAATGGTGGGTGGTTGTAGCTGGTTTGGGTGGTGAGACAAAAATTATCAAAACTAATGGATGGTTCCTTGGTAGCTGTAGGTGGGATGGGTGTATGGTGTTGGGGGGATTTTGTATGGTTGGGGGAGGGGGGGGGGGGGGTAAATTGTCAAATATGGTGGGTGGTTGTTGGCAGTTTTGGTAGTGGGAATGGTTGATTTGATGGGGTGCAATGAAAAAGTTGTCAAAAATGGTGGGTGAGTGGAAGGTGGCAAGTTGTTGTAGGTGTAATTGGTGGTTGGAATTGGGGGGACGAGGTTGTAGTGGAGGGAATTGTCAAAAATTACTGTACTGGGGGGGTTGAGGAACAAATTGTCAAAAATGGTGGGTGAAGAGCAGGTGGTTGTAGGTCGAGTAGGTGGTTAAATTTGATGCATGGGGCGAATTGTCAAAAATAGTGGGTGGGTGATTGGTGGTGGTAAGGAAGGGCTGGCTTTACTGTGTGGGGGAGGAGGAAAAAATTTTCAAAAATGGTGGGCTGTTGGTTGATGGTTGTATGTGGGGGTGGTAGGTTGGTGTTTGGGTTAAGGGGTGAACAAAAAATGTCACAAATGGTGGGTGGTTGATTGGCTGTTGTATGTGGGGTGGGCAGTGGTGGTGAAAGTGGTGGAGGGAGGGTGTTTAGGGGTAGGGGGAATTGTCAAAAATTTCGGGTGGTTGGTTGGTGGTTATAGGTGGGATGGTTAGTTGGTGTTGGAAGATTTGGTAGGGTGGTGAGGCAAAATTGTCAAAAATGGTGGGTGTTTGGTTGGTGGTTATATTTGGGGTGGGTGGTAAGACAAAAATTTTCAAAAATAATTGGTGGTTGGTTGGTGGTTTTAGGTGGGGTGGGTGGTTTTTGATGGTAAGTAAGGTGAGATTTATTGTGTGAAGGGGTAGGGATAAAATTGTCAAAACGGTGGGTCGTTGGTTGGTGTTTATAGGTTTGGTGGGTGGGTGGCTGTGTTGTTGGGAATGGGGTGATTTGGTGTGGGGGAGGAGAAATTGTTAAAAATGGTGGGTGAGTAACAGGTCATTGTACAATGGGTGGGTGGTTAGATTTCCGGGAATTTGTTTTGATGGTGGAAAGGAAGGGGGATTTATTGTGAGAGGCGGGAGGACAAAATCTTCAAAAATGGTGGGCTGTTGTTTGGTTGTTGTATGTGGGGGTGGGAGGTTGATTTTTGGGGGGAAGGTGTGAAAAAAAAATCAAAAGTTGTGGGTGGTATTAGGTGGGGTGGGTGGTTGGTGGTTGGAGAGATACTACCTACACATGAACTATATTGTGAACTGTTTATCACGTAAAATAATCGTCCGTAAACCGACTTTACAGACAAGCACGTTTTTTTTAACCACTATTTCGCACATTTTCGGCGGTATGTCTGCCATAATTTGAGTTTTGTAGGTTCTTAATGCGTTCAGAGTGCAGAAATTATTCGTGTTAACACGGTCTTTTGCGTACACAGAAAAAATCTAATGGTATCAAATCACTTGATATTGGTGGACAACTTACGTCGCCAAAACAGTGAAATTACACGACCAGGAAATTTCTCACGTCATAATTGGTCGTGTTGTGTGGCTTGTTGCCCCAACCTGTTGGAACCACATATCGTCCAAGTAACGATCTTCAATCGTCGGCGCTCTCCAAACAGAATCATTTATCATTCAACAATATCGCTCCGAACCGTAACCGTCTGCCCATTGGAATCTTCGGAGAAAGCGGGACCCTTGACACCTTTCGACCATAGAGCATACCTAACAGTCACTTTGTCTGTATGCAACGGCCTGGGCACTGGCACAGCTTGGATTAGTTTGATTGTCATCACTTTCACACTGACCTTGTGAAAGCTCAATACATTTTACATTAGCTCTCCTCTGACAGCAAAACAGCCTTAAAAAAACCGCGACCTTATACCGACGTGACACTTCGTATTGCAGAAATCGGAGCGAATAACTTGCGATTTTATTTTATATATAAGATAAGTATATAAGTGCATTCGTAAAGAAAATTTTGTTTGGGGAAAATAAACAATACATTACGATGAAATAAAAGCGGAAAAAGTGGGTTTGGCAATTTGTCTATCTGTCTGTTCGCACCTCTTAGAGCCTAAACGGATTTGACGGTTTGCTTCAAATTTGATATTTAGTATTTATTTGGACGTACCACGGAACGTATTTTTAATTTTTGGTCTAGGCCCAAAAATAACGTTGCCATACGATCGTGAAGAAGAAAATTGAATTTCTCGAAAACGTCTCCAAGGATTTTGATTACGCTTTCAGAATGCTATTTTTTGGAGACAGTCTAGCTTTTGGTTAGAAAAGATTTTTCGGAATTCGTCTCTATATACATTCCATTTCATTTAAAATTTTAGAGACAGGAAATTATTTACTTTTGATATGGCGAAAACAGTTTTGTTTTTTTTAATATTTTTTTTTTTTTTTTATTTTGGTTTTCGGAATACATACTATGTGACATATTATGTCATAAACGGGTTTTGATTTTTTAAACATTAATTTTTCGAGATGCAAAAACAACAAGTTGCCAAATAAAATGTTTGCATACTCGAACAAATTTCAAAGTATTTATTTTTCAAAAAGTTTTTCACACATATAACTTAAAAAAAAAAATGGTCGAATGATTTTCAATATTTGTTTTCCAAGGTAGATACGAGTATTAAGCAATGAAATATTATTGCATAGGTACTTGATTTTTCCAAGAATACTCTTTAAAAAATTTAAGTTTTTCAATTTGTTTTTTTTTTTTAATGCATATTTACCGAATATCTAGCATAAGAGCAGGTTGGCGCGACCCAGTAGTGCACTTTAATTTATCGTGGTTCTCTGATGTACGGCCTCAGCCTATTACATCTCCTATATTGCTAGTACCTATGCAGGGTCTCTGATAGCCGGTCAGCTTTGCGCGGCCTGTTTAGTGGGCGCACGTCCTATACATGCATAATTGTTGTAAATTATTGTCCGCTTTTCGTTTGCTGTGGGGGTTGGGTTTGGGTGTAGTTATTGTCAGCATTTTTCGGATTTGTTCATCCGAGAAGTATTTCGCGTTTTCCATCACAATACGGTTTCCAGATTCATTTCTGGCTTGTGAGGCAGTGCATACAGACAGAGAGAACAGAAGAAGAAAGAACATACAAACATATACCAACAGCAACGCAGTTTTTAGTTTTGACGGTCCACCATCTAACTACTAACCACGCGCAACGATGCTTGATTTCGCTGATCTATTGGGAAGCGAAGCTTTATCAGTGCCAAGGCCGTTGACAAATTCACACCAAATACAATATACCCATTATATGGAATATGGTATAAAAAGGCGTAGGCCGCGGCGAAATTTTAGACTTTTTATTCCCAGCGCAGTTACTATGAGCTCAGTGACATTAAATTTTAAGCTTGCAGATCGACTTAGACAAAACAAGACAAATCTTCAGTTTTTAAAAACTAGATTTGGAATGGAAATAGCGATTATGGATGAATTTAACAACAACTCTTGGACCACAACCTACGTATCAAGGAATACAAACCAAAATGTTCATCTTGTTACTTAAAAACTGCTACCGATAGTTAAAAAAAACATTAAAAAATTAATGCATATTACGACTTTTGACGGAAAAGCCAATTAAAAGTGGTCGTGTCCTAATACTTGGTAAACAAATTTAAAGTTTGATCGTTCGTCAGTTTTTAGTCGTATGTGTAAAACTACAGCTGAATCGAATAGTTTTTAAGCAATCTTACCTGAACAAAGTTATTTTATAAAATTCACGCCTTTGAAAGCGGGCGTATTGAAAAAATGTACAAAAAAAAATTACAGTTATATTTCTCATATCACGAACAGAAAAAAAAGGTTAAAATTGAATATTGGTACCTTAAATGTAAAAATTTTCTTGAAAAGTGGGCGTAAGGCACTCCCAAAATTCAAAAATTTCTTTTTATACACAAGCTTCTATTAGTTTCGATTAAGAGACGCACACATTTAAGCTTGTAGATTCATTATAAGTAGGTACCGTTTATTTGCAAAAATAGGTTTTGAAGATTGGGCGTCAGCTACACCCAAAATAAATTTTTTTAATTTCATTTAACAAGATGTCTACGTAATTTATACCCACAAAATTTACGGTTTTTCGCTCAAATATAAGCATCGTTGTTTTATAAAAAATTGTTGGTTTTGTATAAAAGGTGAGCGTCAGCCACGCCGAAATTCAAATATTTTTATTTAATTGAGAAAAGATTTAACTATACAGCTTGTGTGTGCAAAATTTCGAACTTGTGCTTTTATTGTAATTGTACGAAAAACATTATTTAATTTTGCCAAATAAATGTTGTTGAACAAAAATGGTGATTGTGAGCGTGTTTGTCGGGGGATTTCACTGGGTTAAGAACTAAGCCTCACTCTTCAATCACAGACTACATGAAGCTGTGATAGTAATTTCTTAGATAATTTGTGTTTGTTCATTTTGAAAAACAAAACAAAAAATTCGAAAGACAACCACGAGTTCTGACATAGGTAATCCTCAGGCAACGAGGAGTTCTACAAAACCCATGTGCGGTTGCGGAATGCCATGGACTGAACATGTAAGATGCGGAGGCAGTGATAAGAGATAGATATACAGTTGGAGTCATCGAAGAATTCGAAATCATAGCAAATGTACACCAGAGCAGCGTTTCTGGCTCCCTGGTATTTTTTGCAGTCTGTCTTTTATCTGCTTGAAGGTATATGAACTGTCCCAGTCGGTCCTTGTGCGTCGTGGAAGTTTCGGAGTAAAATTTTGTGACGCATAAGTCCAAAATAAGAATTAGTATTCAGTGCTGGACATTTCCTAATCCACTCATGCCTATGCCACGCATTTATTTGAATTTAGCAGTGATTTCCAAGTGACAAAAGTTTAAATTTCTGGAATCAATGGAACGAAGCAACTTGTGATGACGACATCAATATTATCGAGCTAGCTGGTTATCGATGAAGTGGCGGGTAAATAAGAAATATTAAATCACGGGTGATCCTTCACCTTGAAATATCATCTTGAAAAAAATAGGGCACGACCGGCTCAGCACGTCCCAAGGAGAGACAACTAGAAATCCGTCGAAAAGGCAATATCATACAACAACAATAGTACGATCGCGAGGGAGAAAGAGGAGAGGCAGTCGTAAAATATCTTGCTATAAACAAATACAACAAAACCAGCATTTAGTTGTCCTCAGAGTTGGTTTGCCGAAACTTTCAAAGGTCAACCTGACCAACCCCAGCGGATCACTAGTATGAATCTGACGAGTGGGAGAGTCTATTAACCAGAAGAAAATATCATATTTAATAAAAGCCAGTTTCATCAATTTGTGAATATGATTCCTGGAAGGTTTGAAGGACTTCTGACGCCCTGCCATACTACTGATCCCCAAACACAAATAAGAGTCAATTATCATTTTAACTAACTAAAAGCCCCAATTTAATTAAATTTTACAATAACATTCTATCTTTGAAGTAATTTAGAGATTTTTTTTAAAATTCCATTCATGAACTGTGTCCTGTTTGTTCTCACAATAAATAATCAAAATAATTGTATGAAAAGAAAAGAAACATACAAATCTGTATTATTTGCTGAATCTTTTTCAAAAAGCAGCCCACAACCACACCCACCAACACACATTCTTGAACATCACACTCCCTCAAGGACCTCTGTTTACAAGTTACCCTACCAGTGTAATCTCCTTCAAATAGATATTTATGCTGGTTGCACACTTCCAACACCCCAGGGAACGGGAAGAGCAAACTCGAACAGCGTGGCTATAAATTTCATGAATATTTATTAAATTTATGGCACATTAAAGTCATATGGAAATGGAGGTTCTGCGTACGATGTCGGATTGTCGGTGCAGCTAAAGCAATAGCACACCAGCAGAAGTCATCCTATCTACGAATGAAGATACATTATTTTAAAGAAAAAAAAAAAGAAAAAAAAAAAAACACCACCATCATCGTGGTTCGTAGAAGCAGAGTGTGGTTAATATATCTGTACACAGGGCAGAAAAAAAGGAACCACATTCCAATGGAGGAAAAATTTGCACCCGCGTACTTTGAAATCGGTTTTTTTTTTTTCGATGCCAAACAGATATCAAGGTCGGATGGAAGCTAAAGCTAACCAGAAACGTTCAAGTTGCCGGAAACTAGGTCACGGCTGTAGTAATGATTTCTGATTATATTAGAAGAGCGGAGGATTAGTACAGCTCAATTTTAAGTAACTTCAGTGATAACTTTAGTGTGAGGAGGGTTTGAGATCATGCTGAAGTAAAAAATGTTAAGAAGGGTTTGGGTTTATTTATGGAAACTGTGGTGGATTTAGTGTTCAACCATGTACCTTGTTGAAAACGAAGCTAGTTAACTAGTTTATCATATACAAGGACACTCATTTCGTTAAGGATTTATTTCACATTAAAAATGTATATCGGTTTGTGGTTATAGCAACAACAAAAATCGGAGTTGAGAAATCTAGGTTAAGAGTTTTAACAAATTATTTTTTAACTGACCAAACGATATAAAAACAGAGTATCAAGAATCTGATGTTGACCTTTAACTATTTATAAAATATTATTTTTATCGTGAAGGCCTACTCGAATTTTAAAAATTCTTATTAATCTTAGCTTTGATAAATCTGCTTTTAGCTGTTTATCCATCTATATGTGACATTTGCAAAAAAAAAGTCGTCCGTGCAAGGGCTTATTGTACATTATAATGTGTTATTGACATCATTAAAAATGGCAGCAGTGTTTTCCCTGACAGCCATTTTGTCATCTGACATGTGATTAATCTTTCGTTTGGTTTGCCAATTCATCATAAATCGACTGACGCCTGAACAAAGCATGCAAATTGTGGACAGATTTATTTCGAAAAACATGGTTTTTTGTTGTACTGCCTTGATGAAGCGAAGTTGTGGTTTCACCAAGACATCGCAAATCGCAACATATCACACAGCTATAATTGCCACAGTTGATTTGTTTAAAAATAGGTTTGGTGTGCGCTTATTCCGTGTTTTCGACAAGATCGTGCGATCTATTTTCTGTATGGTATGGTATCTTTAGTCACTAGCTTTCGCCGATTAGACAGAGACGATTAACAATTGACGATTTGAAAAACAATATCAGCCGGGTTATTGCCGATACCTGACCCACATGCTGCAAATATAGTGGTCGAAAACTGGACCTTAGAATTGGACTACATCCGAGCCAGCAACGATACAGTACAGTTAAAGTAATCATATTCAATTAAAAATGGGACATTTTTTATATTTTCTTAAAAAACTCAAAAAAACTTTCTTTTGAAAAATTTGAAAATAAATTAAAAATTTCATCGAAATTCATCAAATGACAGGCAGACAAATGGAAACACCAAATTGTTGGACCATTTTTTTTCGTCTTCTCTATCATCGTTATTGTCATGTTTGATTGTTAGATTGCGTGCATTTTTGATGTGTAACATCTAGTGGCGAACCTAGGCAGTAAAATCGTAATCGTCACGAAAAATGGCATGACGCTCTATAAAATTTTTCAAAGTGTGACTGGAGTGTGGCTATTGGATGGGTTGGTGGTTGTAGGTTGGGTGGCCGTTGGTGGGGGTGGGGTGGTAGTGGCGGATGGGATATAAGGGGTTATGTGGGGGAGGGGGTGAAAAATTGTAAAAAAATGGTGGGTTTGGTTGGAGGCAAAAATTTGCTATATGTATATCTGTATATATTGACTCGCACTCAAGGGGATATGAATACCCTTATACATAATGAGTGAACATCTGCGAGCGTGGAGAGAAGAATAGAGAGATAGGAAAGAATTTTCGTTAGTACAGTGGATTGAGATTTAGGTGTTATTTATCTCACGAAAATCGCACGGGTGGCATCCAGTTGAAACTGGGGGAATAGATACAAACTGCTCAGGCTGGGTTTGAACTCGCAACTCTAGGTTAAGCAAGCAAGCACTACATCAACTGTACCATTGCCACCCGCTACTAAAATGGTGGGTGGTTGGTTGTAGGTGGGGTGGGTGGTTACTGGTGGGGGTTGATGTGGGGGTGGTGTGTGGGGAAGTTGGTGAGAAAAAAAATGACGAAAATGATGGGTGGTTTGTTGGAGGCTGTTACTGGTGGGGAAATTTGGTTTGGCTGGGGAAGAATTGAGAAAAATGGTGGGTGGTTCGTTGGTGGTTCTATGGGGTGAATGTGGTTACTGGTGGGGGAATTTGGTGAGAGGGGCAGGAACAAAAATGAAAAGAATGGTGGGGATTGGATATGGCACTCTTTTGATGTGAAACATCTTTTGGAGCACCTAGGCAGTAAAATTGATCGTAATCGTCACGAAAAAAGTGTAAAATTGACGGGTAGTTGAAGGTTGAGAAAAATGTTGTTCCTATTTATGAATGATTATAATCTGTAATAATTGTTATTATATGTATAATAAAATAATTAAACAAATACATATATTGATTTTATTAACGAAACACTAAATTATGAAAAATTATTTTACTCCATATTTTTACTTGCTCTATAGGGCAAGTAATGGTTTGGTGCAGAAAAAAACCGAGGTTTTTATCAAAAATGACATTACGATGATAGAGAAGCCCTAAAAAGTGGTTTTCGCCATACCGTCCGTCGGTCTGTCTGTGCGTCTGTGCGGATGTGCGCTTTTTTACATCATGCGACAGCCTAAACGGCTTGACCGATTTTCTTCAAACTTGGTTATAGCAGTTTTGAGGAAAACGATTGTCGAGATTTTTTGTTTCGTTTTAGCCCGGCTCAAACTGGTAACTTTCATGTAACGGTTTTTTTCATTTTGGATTTGCTCAAAAACGGATCTAACGATTTTGATTAAACTCAGAATTTAATTTACCGAAGATATTTCTAACAAAATAGCGGTTTTTGTTTTTTTCTTAAATGGTCGTAACTAAAATCAGGTTTAAACGGTTTTTTTAAATGGCCATAAGTTTGCAACGGCTTGATTGAATCGACTCAAACTTCGTTTGGCATCGTTTTTTATAGCGTTCTATGGGATGGCTTTGTACATTTTTTAATAAAGCCTTTCTAACTGGTATAGCTCCCATACAACGAGCCGGTCAGTTTTAGCCAACTTTTTTTTGGTTTTTTTCTAATTTGCTCAAAAACGGCTCCAACGATTTTGATTAAACTTTGTGTGTTATATCCTTTTAGTGTTTTTAAAGGAACTCCGTTTTTACCTTTTTGGAAAAAAATGCTAATAACGGAGATCTGGTCTTAACGTCTTTTTTTCAAATGGCCATAAGTTGTCAACTGTTATATCGAATTTTGTTTGGTATAGTTCCTTACAACTCTCTATCAGATGCCATTGCATTTTTTCCAGTTACTCTTTTTAAATGCCACCAGGTTTTAGCCAAATTATGTAGTTTTTTTTCTAATTTACTCAAAAAAGATTCTGCCGATTTTTATTAAACTTTGTATGTAATATACATATATAAAATGTTTTGAAGAAAACTGCATTTAAGTTTTTGGCTATAAATGATAATAATGGAAATTTGTTTTAACAATTTTATTAATTTGGCCATAAGCGGACATTTATATCATTTATAGCACCCAAAAGATGAAATCTAAATTTTATATACTAAAGGTTTCTTAACGTAAATTTCTGTATATCGGGTTTTCCAGTTTTAGCCAAATGTTTTATTTTTTCCCAATTTTTTGAAACATGAGTTCTTCATATTGCTCGAAAACTTTGTTTTCATCGTACAATTGCACCCACAGAGCAAGTAGTCTTATCTTTTAAATATAAATGCTTATAGCTATGCCCTTAAGCTCCGATATGCCTCTGACATTCTTCCTCATTTTTATCGATGATCTCTTGTGTAAAACTTCTCATTCACTTAATGGTTTAGCTGGCCACAATACAACCAACTTAATATAACGTTAGTCTACAACGCAATAAATAATTAAATAAATATACAACCCTACGGATTTAGGATGCATTGTAATAAATAAAATTAATTTTTAATTGTTCACAACTTGAAAACACGTTCTTTTTATTTTACTCAGATGTTGTGAAAAATTAAAAATTAATTTTATATATTAAATTAAAATTCACGCATAATCTCTTATTTAATATAAAATTAATGCATTGTAAGATATTAGCAGGATTTTACAAAACACATTTTTTTGAAATTTATTCCTTGTGGCCTTACTTTTCAACACATTTTTTACAGTGTGTATACAAAGTTGGCATGCGTCTATTCCAGAAATAAAATAATCTTCTTAAATAGACTGGAGTAATAATACACTACCATTAATGTTGTGTGTAAATTGTTCAATACTATTTCAAGCGCAATAAAAAAAAGGCTGTCTAACGCCCAAAGCTTAAAATTTTTATTGCCAAGACAAAATAATTTTAATTAGTATGAATTTTGAACTCGATTCAAAATACAAAATTCAACATGATATCGGTAATTATTGAGGACGTCTTTTTTTTTCTGCATGAAACCAATACTTGCCCTATAAACAAGTAAAAATTAGTTGGAATTGATAACCTATGGTATCTTTTAATTTTAGAACTAAGTTTTTCTGTTGTTTAGTGAAAAGTGGGCGAAATCCACGCCCAAAATCAAAAATGTTTTCTTCTTACACGAGATGTTTACTCACATCTAGTACTGTACGTATTTCACTGGAATATAAGAATTGTTAATAAATTTATTAAAAGAAATTTGATGATTTTGTATGATCAGCCACGCCCCAATTTAAATATTTACAAATGATTTAGAGATAATTTACCTTTACCTAGGTGAGTAAAACGTAAGCATTGTGCTTTGTAAAACTATTTAAAAAAACTGTAATTGCGTTTTGCTAAAAAGAGATTGTTGAACAAATAAAATGCACGATTGGGTCGCACGAACTTGCTTAGGGGAAAAAGAAGAAATTAAGAAAAATCTTTAGTTTTGTAAAGTTTTCTTGACCAGTTTAATTTTTAAAAAAAAAATATTTTAAATTTTTTGAGTGTGTTGTTTTAAGAAAATCTTCATTCTTCAACTGGTAAAACTATATAAAAAAAACAATTCACCCGATTTCAAAATATGTATGTATTTCCAAACTACATTTTTTTATAAAATTATTAAAAATCGAAAAAAGTTTTTGAAAATTTTGAAATTTAATATAAATTTTATTATAAATGGCTTTCTGATAAAATTTTTATTGATAGTCGAACAACAGTTTACGAGAAAATCTAATTTAAAAATAACCGGTTCTATGAGAGGTACCGTTATAAGACAAATTTCGAAAAAAATATTTTTAATTAAAAATAGGCTATCCTAAAAAAAAAAACAAAGTATCCTGAAAGTGTTATCAAAATCGTTAGTGCTATTTTCGAGAAAATCAAAGTTTTAAGATTTATGATTGTATGGCAGGAAGGTATCATTATTTGTCGACCTAGAGCAAAAATGATAAACGAACCCTCTAGGGAATTCCAATAATTACTGAATACCAATTTTGAAGCAGATTGTAGTAACTGTAGGGGTGCGAACAGGCAGAATGTGAATATAATCTCAAAATTTTCTTTTTTTTCACGAATCCCATAACTTGCCTTATTGTACCTACCTATAATCGCAAGTAAAAATGGCAATTTCGACTGTGTATTTTGACGGATTATACCGGTTCAAAAACTAAGCTATACTCTTGAACCAAAGTTTACATAAACTAAGTTCAAGCCTTCTATTATGTTACAAACTCCATAACATTGTATAGAATATGCTTAAAAAAACATTCCAGTCAAACCTACTCATTACTTCTTGACAAGCTGAGAGGTATAATTGAGTAAAACGGCCACAATTTATTGTGAGGACAACAATTCTGTTCCACCTAGACAATGGAACCTGGGGATGGTCATATAGACATGATAACCAAGTCTAGATCCAATCGACTCAAATATTTGTTTCCGAATCAAATTTTTTCGCACGGAGAATTTTTTCATCTAATGAGGGGACATAACCTTAAAATTTTAAGGTAAAAAATATCGAGTCCTTTAGAGGGTATAAAGGGATAAAAGCAATGACTTACAGAGAGAATAAAAATAAATGTGTATCTTTGTTAAGGTCGAAACATTTGCAGACCATTTTAAAAATTGAAAACTATAAAATCCAGCAAACGTTTATCTTTAATTACTTCACTTTTTAAACGTTACGAAATCTTCTAGAAACGCGTCCCAATTATTCTTGGATTCGTTGGTTTAATAATTCAACGTCGTCATGCCTCGTGCCCTAAAAACTTCAAGTGGAATTTCGGTAGCAAACGAATGGGTTGTTTGTGTGTGTTTGTATGCCCTGTCCAATCTATCCACCTACATTGAAGTAGCATAAATGTCCTTGTAAGTTCATTAGACAGGTGTGCTCAGTGACATGTGGCACAGAAACATGAGAAGTGATTTCGGTTCAAAGGTGAAAATGATATATATATGTATGTTATGTATCTATTCGAATTTTAAAGGGAAAAGATACATTTTAAAGGTCCTTGCCAAGAGGTGCACATACAAATTTCATATACGAAGGAAAGGACATAGCTATAAGGACACGTTTTGCTATTTCAAACAAACCACACACATCCACACATAGTGTTCTTTGTATATATGCTGTCAGATTTGACAAAAACCATACCTTATTATTGTATGTGTGAGTGTGTGTCTGTGTATATGTGGGCTAGAAACCCGTTGCCTATCTTTTGTTTTGCTTTCAGATGGTTATGTTGGTTTAGCATTTTGGTCCTTTCATAATAATCTCTCAGCCCTTTTATGTTTAAAAGCGAGTGGACATCGGAGACCTTTATTTGATTTGAAAAACGATTTTTGTTTCCATCTTTCTTCTTTTTCGCATTCGCATTCGTTAAAAGGAAAAATTGTTTTCAAAATGCCAACATTTGAAAGCAAAAGGTTTTTTTTTTTCTTTTCATGCAGAAACGTCATCGGACAGACAGAAATATGAAAACTTATTCAAATGTATGGTTGAAAAAGTATGCTTTTTTGCTCTAGGATCTAGGTCGAAGGATGATCATCACATCCATTAGGCATTAGAAAAAAAACCTTTACTCCTCTGTTCGTCCGTTATTTTAAGTGGAAGTTCTATTTCATTAATTATAAATGATTTTGATACTGCAAACAGTGCCTAGACAAATAAAATTGTTCTTAATTAATGAAAGAAGGGTTGGTCAGACTGGGGTAGAGAATGTTAAAAAAAAAACATATTTTTAGGTATTGTTGAATAAGGGTCTAGAAGTTCCTTTTGGGACATTGATTAAGTGGTGACTTTTTCTCTTTGAGATTTAAGAAATTCTACAAGTATGTAGGTAGTGATATTTTCTTTTTAACACATTTTGTATTATCTTGGATTAAATATATTTCAGGAAAGATTTTTTTTTTATTGGTCCATTAAGTGTGTACCAGTAAGTCTATTTTTTTTAGTGTTTTAGTAGGTAGGTAAAATAAAAGTTAACTTATCCCAAAAAAAAAAAACGTTTTTATTTATAACCCTTGCCGCTTGAAAATTAACTCTAAGGTCAAAATAAATAAATCAATGGGCAGGAAAAATGGAACAGTCTAGAAACTTTATATCTTAAAATTGAAACCCGATATCAATTTAATTTAAATGCATTAACAAAGACTACTACTTCCTAAAAAAATAAGGTTAACATGGGTCAGGAATCAGGACACACCAAAGTAAGCCTTTTCTCAAATCTCCGAAAATGATTTAAAAATTAGCGATAGGCCCCCCTTACTGCAGAATAATTTTCTTGTTAGAATATACTCAAGCATATTGCCCACGAGTTAAGGGAAAACCTTGTATATCTAATCTTTGGTTCAAGAGTAAAGCTAAGTTCTTGAATGAAGCCCACAATCGCCTTTTTATGGCAAACATAAATTATGTTTTTGTAAAGTTAGGAACGAAGCGCAGTGCTTTACTTTTGCACACACAAGATACAAGTTGATTTTCTTTTAATTTATTATAAATATTTAAATTTGGGCGTGGTTGACTCCCACTTTTCATGATAAATGGTAGAAACTTAGTTAAAAAAAAAAACAATTGTTATTATAATAAATAATATAGCCTAACATATTGTCTCTATCAGTGGAAACTAAATGTCTGGTGCATAAAAGAAACTTTTTAAATTTTGGGAGTAACACGGCAGCTTTTCTTTAAAAAACACAAAAACATAGAAACATACAAATTTTAAATTAAAAACTACCACAATCAATTCCAATCAATTTTTTTCCTTTCACCTTCGCAATATAAAGAATATTTCTTAGAAAAGTTTCTTGTTTAAAGTTTTCCAACACGCCCACTTAAAGGGGCGTGATTTTAATAAAATGGCTTTATTCAGTTAAATTTAAAAAAAGACTAAATTTACATAGCTTTGATTTTATGTAGCGTCAGAATAACTTATGATCAATACTCTTTTAGTGCTTGATATTTTTTTAAACAAAGTTTAAGGACACATCACACACCCCCACTTTTAAGTTCCGCTTCCTTTAAAAGTCTAGATCCGCCTTCAAGTTCAAGGTTTATTAAAGATCGCTAGCAGTTTTGATGTAAGAATATGTAAAATTTTTGTTTTTAATCCTTGGGTACGTGGCAGGATGTGCTTCACTATCGATATTTTCATTCAAAATCAAAACTTTCAAAATTTAAGTTTTGTGTTGTTTCGCAGCAAGAATAATTATACATTTTCGTGTTCTAAATAATGATGTTCCTAAGTTCGTAGCTATAGTTTTGTTTTGGCAATACAAATTTTAGTTTTTGGGCGTGGTAAACCTTATGAATAAAGGAAACACAAATTGACTGTTATTGTATTTTATGATAAGTCTGTTATAGAATAATTTTATTTCTTGAGTTCGCTGCCGGTACACGGCAACTTTTAATACACATAGAAAAAAAAACTTGTCAAAATTTAAGGAAACGAAACGAACCATGAACTGCAAAATTTTTAATCAAGAACCTATTTGTATCGTAAGACGTATCACAGTCATTAACGATTTTTTTCGTGAAAACAGCTTTAAATACTTTTGACACACCGAATTTTGCCTACCAAATAATTTGTCACAAACGAATTCTGAAGGTTACTCAACAATTCCTTTCAAATGCATTTGCTTATGTTTTTTTCAATATTGTGTAGAAGTTTAACACAACGTTTAGTGCAAAATAGAAAAACGCATTTACGCTCTGAGTAGGTACTGTGTTTGGGATTCTGTAGAAGGCTTAAATTTTTTTTAAAACAATTTTAGGTTAGTGAAAAGATTGACTTGAATTGATATTAATTTTGTATACCCTATTCCATAGAATGGGTATATTGTATTTGGTATGGAGTTTGTAACATAGAGAAATAATACCGTAAGGTAAGGAAAAGTTTATATATTCTAACTCAGAATCAAAAGCCTAGTCGATTTAGCCATGTCCGTCCGTCCGTCCGTCCGTCCGTCCGTCCGTATGTATACTCTCTAGAGGTCGCAATTTTTGAGCTAGAAAACTGAAATTTGGCATAAATAATATTGGGATCAAGAGTAAGGCTAAGTTTTTGAACCAGTAAAATCCGTACACAAACACCCCCACAATCGCCATTTTTGTTGAACAACCTCAATTTAATAAAATTAAATTATGTTTTTTGTACAGTTACGATAAAATCATAACGATAAAATTTTGCACACATAAGGTTTAGGTAAACTTGCTTCCAATTAAAAAAAAAATATTTCAGTTTGGGCGTGGCTGACTCCCATTTTTCATACAAAACCATTGTTTTTATAAAATAACAATTGTTATATTAAAACGAAAAACATTACATTTTGTGGGTATTACTTGCACATAAACATCTTGTGTATAAAATCAAACAATTTGATTTTGGGAGTGGCTGACGCCCACTTTGCACTAGAAACTATTAAAAAATTGTTTTTGTAAATAAACGGTATTTATAATGATTCCGCATGCCAAAATTTTGCGTCTCTTGGTAGAAACTAAATCGTTTGTGTATGAAAAGAAATTTTTGAATTTTGGGCGTCGCTTACGCCCACTTTTCATGAAAGAATGAAAAACGTAGTCTCAAAAATTTAAGTTACTTCCAATATTCAATATAAACCTTTTTCCTTCCGTTCGTTATTTGAGAAATATATCTCTACATTTTCTTGTGTAAATTTGTTCAATACGCCCACTTTTGAAGGCGTAATTTTGATAAAATACCTTTGTTCAGGTAAGATTGCTTAAAAACTATTTGATTCAGCTGTAGTTTTACACATATGCCTAAATACTGATCAAAGCTCAGTTGGTGCTTCAAATTTTTAAGACACGCCCACTTTTAAGGGGCGTTTAAGTCAAAAGTCGTATAATGCATTAATTTTTTAACGTTTTTTAATTATCGGTAGCAGTTTTGAAGTAAAAAGATGAACACTTAGATTTATATGCCTTGGTTACGTAGCAGAGTGTGGTCCAAGAATTGTTAAAAACACCCATAATTGCTATTTCCATTCAAAATCTAATTTTTAAAAATTTAAGTTTTATCTTGTTTTGTTCAAATCGATATGCAAGAATAAAATTGAATGTCACTGAGCTCATACCAATTGCCCTGGCGATAAAAAGTTTTAACTTTGGGCGGTGCGCACGCCTTTTTTTATTGTGCCAGCACTAATTGAACATCATACCACACAAAATTAATTTTATTGATTTTTCTTCTGTCGGCTAAAGAAGAATTTTGTTTCTGAAACTGAAACATCGGCTGACTGCGGGAGGCAGACGCATACACATACAAAAATAAAGGGAATAGGGTATCCAACAGTTCGTTGCAAACGTACTGTAGCTCTCCTTATTATGAAAAAAGATGACAGTTTAGTGAAAATCCCTCCAAGTTTTGTTAGTGTCCCATACAAAATTGGTTACTAACTTACTTTTGATTGGACACGTGCATCAATTCAACGGCGCCTGTGACATCAAAATTGAACATTTCGCGACTGTAAGGGTTTACACACAAACTTAATTTTAATTGCAAACTACTTTTCATGTGTGAATCACAATATTCTCCATTGACAAGAAACCCATACAGATGTTGACATATCGTTTGTCGTTCTTCAACAAAACGTGATTAACCCAAAATCTTTACCTCTTGCATTTCGAAGTGCTCTATGTTCTATTTTTTCTATTTTTACAATGCAAGTTGTTTTACTATTCAACAAGCGACAAGTGCCCTTCTTAAAAACATTTACAATTTTTGACGTGATAACGTTTAATGAATCGATGAACGCTGGTTGCATACACGAAAACGCTCGACTCATTGTCACGTTCCGCCTGGCCCAATGTGCAAGCGAGAGCACGGAATAAGCGATAGAGAGGCACGATCGGACAAACTTGTTATAAAAAAGTTAATAAAAAAGTATGCAATTTTGTATCAATGTTTTCTTATGACGTTATAACGTAAAATTATCGTCAGTAAACCGACTTACAGAAACTGAGAAAGTTTTCTGCCCAACGTAACGGAGACACCATGTAACCAATTCTTACTTTACTTTCATGCATCTTTCCAACTGAAGCGTGCTTGTAGGTTTACACTTTGCATACGACACAGGTAACCTAGGTAAGTGGCGTTAAAATACTTATATTTTATAACAACATTTACGGCGCTTTTTTACTGTGAGCAGAATAAAATTCTGACAACCTTTTTTTTTGTTTTTACTCCCTCAGTTCGAATAGTTTGTCAGGGGCCCTCCTAATTCTGGGGGCCCTAGGCTGCAGCCTTGTAAGCCTACTCGGAAATACGGCTCTGACTATCTGCGCCAGCTTAAGTAAGTAATTAAGATATGTACAACGAAAAATTCTTAATAGATATCAATATCGGTTTTAAATTAAAATTTAATAACTATAAATACTGGCAAGTAAAATTTAAGAAATAACGCCTGTCACCTGAATTAATCATACATGAAATCATATAACGTCAGATATTATTATTCTCATGCTAAAATATTCTTTTAAATAAGGGTACTCCATAGTAGGTACTCTAAAGTTCATATTACTTAGTTAAAGGTCATGTTCTATTAATATGCATGAACCTACTTTCTGAATAGCAAGGTATTTTTATTCTAAAAACATTTTTCTTTGAATTCATTCAACTATTATTCGTATTATTTTATGTCCAGAATCATGGTCTTTTATGCCAAGTGAATTTCTTTTCATAAGACAAAATTAGGTATTCCTCTGCGCGGAAATTCCCAGCTAAAATAATCCAAGTTTGTTATGCTAGGAGAATTTAAAATAAATTCTTCCTTTCGTGAAATGCAGTTTCATAATTAAAACCGTTGGAATTTGTTTTTTTTTTTTTGCTATAAAAAAATACCTTTCTTTAATAATGAAGTTAATAAAAAAGTAAATTTAAGCTAAACATAATAAGTAGCTATAGGTATCCATTTTGAAACTTAAGAGTAATTTGTCTTCGGAGGCCATTTTGCCCGAATTCATAATAATTTATGATAATCATAACTTTTCGCCAACATTCTAACGCCTGATTTATTGAACTAACCAAACTTAAGAATCCTCCGACAATTACAACACAATACAACACTAACACAACGTGTGTGGGTGCTTTTCAAGAACAAAAATGAAAAACACAAAAGGACATTGCTTAACAAAACACTACTCTCCATCCAACAGTTGTCACCTAAACTAAAAAGGATATATTCAAAAGCGCTCTTAACATTCCCACCTGCCGCTGCCAGCTTCTTCCCACACACTACACAGCATAGTATACACTTATGCAACGTTCATGTGGCGCGGTTTTCCAAGAAGATCCGAATGTGGATACCTTTGGGGCATTTACCAGGTCTTCATATCTATTGTTCCTGTATTCTATTGTTATGGGTCTTAGTCTGTTTTTTTTTTTTTTTTTTTTTTTTTGTCCTTTGAAATCTATTGTTCTATTCTACACACACACACACTTACAAATCCTTCTGCTTACACTCCTTCCAATTTAAGTGTTGTAACAATAAATTTCCATAAAGAGCGCATTTGTCAAGGTGTTTTCATAACAGATTCGTATTTTACTTTTTTTTGTCGGATTTTTTTTTTTACAAAATTTGCATGAATTTTTTGTGAAACTATTCATGGCATTTATCTTTAGTTTAGTAATTTTATTTTGTTTTGTGTTTCTTTTTTTGACTTTTAAATGACAAATGTATTCAAAGGATGGTATGTAGTTGTAACGCATTGAATGCATATTATTATCATCCTTTTGTTCTAAAATTTAAATATTTATATATGACTTTAAACTTAAAGTTAAACAGTACTGACTTTTGTTTAATAAAATACAAATAATACAATGCTTATGGGTCTTTGAGGATCTGTAAAAAAAAAAAAATTAGACTCACTTGTTTAACTTTTTATACCCTATATTCCTTAGAATGGGTATATTGTATTTGGTGTGGAGCTTATAACATAGAGAAATAATACCGTTAGGTACAGAAAAGTATATATATTCTGACTCAGAATCAAAAGCCTAGTCGATTTAGCCATGTCCGTCCGTCCGTCCGTCCGTATGTATAATCTCTAGAGGTCGCAATTTTTGAGCTAGAAAGCTGAAATTTGGTATATATAATCTTTTGTTCAAGAGTAAGGCTAAGTTTTTGAACCCGTAAAATCCGCCCACAACCGCCATTTTTGATGAACAACCTCAATTTGGTAAAATTAAATTATGTTTTTTGTACAGTTACGATGAAAGCATAACGCCAAAAATTTTGCACACGTAAGCTTTATGTAAACCTCCTTCCAATCAAAAAAAAATATTTTAGTTTGGGAGTGGCTGACGCCCATTTTTCATACAAAACCATCAATATTGTTTTTATAAAATAACAATTGTTATATTAAAGCGAAAAACATTAAATTTTGTGGGTATTACTTGCACATAAACATCTTGTGTATGAAATCAAAAAAATTGATTTTGGGCGTGGCTGACGCCCACTTTTCATTAGAAACTATTTAAAAATTGTTTTTTGTAAATAAACGGTGTTTATAATGAATCCGTAAGCAAAAATTTTGCGTCTCTTGATAAAAACTAAAAGGTTTGTGTATGAAAAGAAATTTTTGAATTTTGGGGGTGGCTTACGCCCACTTTTCATGAAAGAACGAAAAACGTAGTCTCAAAAATTTAAGGCACTTCCAATATTTAACTTAAACCTTTTTCCTTACGTTCGTTATTTGAGAAATATATCTCTACATTTTCTTGTGTACATTTGTTCAATACGCCCACTTTTAAGGGCGTGGTTTTTATAAAATACATTTGTTCAGGTAAGATCGTTTAAAAACTACTCGATTCAGCTGTAGTTTAACCCATACTTATGCCTAAGAACTGATTGATGATCAAAGCAATTAGTGCTTCAATTTTTTAGGACACGCCTACTTTTAAGAGGCGTTACCGTAAAAATTCGTAATATGAATTACTTTTTTTGATGTTTTTTAACTATCGGTCGCAATTTTGAAGTATGAAGATGAACACTTAAATTGGTATTCCTTGGTTACGTAGTAGAGTGTGGTTCAAGCTAGTTAAAAGCACCCGTGATCGCTATTTCCAATCAAAATCTAATTTTTAAAAATTTTAGTTTTGTCTTGTTTTGTTCAAATCGATCTGCAAGCTTAAAATTGAATGTCATTGATGAGCTCACAGTGGTTGCCCTGGCAATAAAAAGTCTTAGTTTAAGGTGTGGCTTACAAATTGTTTTTATTGTTCCAGCAGTTATTGTACATCGGCCAAACAAAATTTATTTTATTGAATTTTTTCCTGCCTGCTAAAGAAGAATTTTGTTTCTGATAATGGAACAGCGGCTGGCTGCGGGAGTCGAACGCATATGCATGTACATATACACAAATATGTGGAAAAGGGTATTCAAGAGTTCGTTGCAAACGTACTAAAGCTCTCACTTATGTTTTTTTTTAAAGGTTATTTTTGAAAAACTTTTCGAAAAATTATTTGAAAATTGTTCTAGTATGTAAATATATGGCAATTTATAGTTTGCATCAGGGAAAATAATTTTAAAAAAATGCAATATACCCATTTCCAACATATTTCGAGAACCAGATGTTTTTTTTTTTTAATAATAAAAAATCAGAAAAAATTTACGAATAACAATGATTTGAAAATACCGGTTCTATGAGAGGTACCCTTATTAGACAAATTACGAAAAATCTTTTCTTACAAAAAGATATATCTACTGTCTTAATAAAAAATAGCAATCTGCAAGTTTTTTCAAAATCGTTAGAGCCGTTTTTTTGAGAAAATCGATATTCTTTCTTACGATTGTATGGTAGGTACCGTTATTTTTGGACCTAGAGTTAAAATTTAATTTGAAGCAAATCGGGGCATACGTTCAGGCTCTAGAGGTGCGAACAGACAGACGAGCTGATCAACCAAATTTTTCTATAAGTTGCAGGGTCATAGATAACCTCAAAATTGATTGTATAACATACATATATGCAGGACGATCTGCCAGTAGAAGCACGCCAGAAGATGGTGTCTTATCCCCACTCCTTTAGAATTTTGTGGATAATAAACTGCTAACAATATTAGGAGGGGAGGGAATCAAGGTGACTGCTTCTGTAGATGACGTTGCTATTACCGTTTCAGGAAAACACCTTATCACTTTATTATAAAGATAAGGGTTTTGCCATGATGTTTTAAAAATGATTTCGGGCAAGTGGCCGCGGCTGGCTCGAATAAATACTTTAATTTTTGAAGAAATATATACCAACGATTCCCTCTGACCAAAGAGCACACCAAACAATCAGTTTTTGTGGATGTAACGGTGTCTCAACATATACTTGAGGATTATCATCACTCCAAATACGGCAGTTTTTTTTATTAACGTATCGATTCAACCGAAATTGAGCTTCATCGCTAAGTACCGTAAATGGACGTAGTGCGCGATACGTTTTTCGAACAGAACCATGCTTATCAAAATAAAAGTTTGCATGAGTTGCAAACGTTATTCAGGAGTAAGTCTATTCAATCTGAAATGGCAAACTAAACTGAGCATAAATCAAGTGACAGCTGTCAAAAAGACTTACCTCGAAAAAGGTATTGCCAGACTGAAAACCACATCTCTACAAAAACACCCTTTATAATTGTATAATTGTATAAATGTATGAATATGTATAGTCTCTAAAGGTCGGAATTTTTGAGCTAGAATAAGGCTTAAAGTTGCTAGGTTTATAAAATTTCTGGTCCAAGAATATGGCTTAGTTATTGAACATGTTCTAAAGACGCGCCCAGAAACACAAACCTAATTGACGTTTTTGTCCAAAATCCTTTCATTTCGGGTGTGGCTTACGCCTATTTTTCTGGAACTGACACACTTTATATTTTAAAATGCATCAAAGTCGTCTTTATGTCACCGCCAATCACTTTTATTTTTATTAAAAAAAACCTTAGTCTTAGGTTTTTATGACCCACTTAATTCGTGAATTTTTGTAAGAAAAATTTTGAACCAAATAATTTATCACAAACGAACTCATCTTGGAAAAGACTTCGTTGCAAATGTACTGTACCTCTTGGTACTTTTTACCACTCTGCAGCTTAAGCGGATAGGCCAAAATTAGACTTAAGCTTGGTTGTAGACCGGAGGGCATTTTTCATTTGACTCTAGACCCTAAGTAGGCAACTTACACACTTTGGGAATCACTGTTCCATTCAAAAAAATTGACTGAAATTGGAGTTGTGTGGATCAGAAAACGTGCAGCACAATAATACTTAATGAGACTATTTTTGACTTAAACGGTACCCATTTAACTCCAAAACGTCCATTTATACGTTAAGTGCTTGTTGGACGGCTGAAAGTTCCTCCTTTACTTTAAATTAAACAGGTATTTAAAGACTGCAATAAAAAGCACGGGACTCAAGACGTTTCCCTGGTGTACACTTACTGTGATTTGGAATTCTTCGGTGACTACAGCTTTGTCACTGCTCCCTCGTATAGTCTATGACATGACCATCCGCACATAGGTTTCAGAAACTCCTTGTTAAATGAGGGCACTTATATCAGTGGCTTGTGGCTCTCAAGCAATTCTTATACAATTTTGAAATGCCAATAAAATAGTTTTCAGTAAATTGGTTTAGTTTCGTCGGAAATGATATGGTTACATTTTAAGTTTCTCTTAGTCGAAAATACTACTAACTTGTAGATACTACTTAGTAGTAATTTTTGACCATAAGATACTTTTAAGAAACAGAATTGATGCATTTGCTTTATTAAAGCAAAATTTTGTAAAGTTTGTATCATCAACCAAGTAATAATTATTGTGACATCTTCAGATCTATTTTTCATAACTGAAAATATAAACTCTTAAGTTTGAAAAACTTGAACTTTTGAAGTATACACAAAAACAAAACTAATATATCTTTAAACCACCCATGAACTCTCCTCAAACTAGACATTCCACACACCGGACACGTCGTTTGTTATACATCTACCACCTGCCTCATCTACCGTCTACCCAAAATATCTGCACATTTTATCTTTCGAAATGTGGTTAGGTCCTCGAAGAAAGCCGTCGACATTAGGTTCACATCACATTAATCACACTTGCTCTTTGTCATTTAATCGAATAAATCTTTTCCTTCTTCACAGGACCTTCCAAAGAGAACAATCCACGACCGACATAATATTACAGTCACAAGAAAGCAAAAACTTGACTCGTTTAGGTATTGTTTGTGTGTTCCTTTTCTGTTATTTATCCTTCCTGGTGTGCAAGTCCGAATGGCTAAACACACATGGTTTTTGTTCGCATTGAAATTGAAACATTACTTTTAGTTGGCACAATCAAAATGAGCAGTGTCATTCACAAGATTTAAAAGAAGGTGTCATCATCATCTTACATTACGGTACTTTTCACCTTTTTTTGTGAATCCTGTTGAGTTAATGATACTTCAGGACTTGTTTTAAGAAAAAAAAAAAGTTCTAGACCACTTTACAGTGCATTTTTAAATAGTTCAGAGTGTTAATATTAAAAAAAAAAAAAAAAGTGATGAATTGGGAAACAACCACATTATAGATGGACTCGGGGAAAATTTTCCAGGACTGGGGTTAAGTTTCTAAAAGGTTCTTCGTCGTTCCAGTATCTATGCTGACTTTTTCTGCCATTAAACAGCACAAACAAACTAATGGATTTGTATTTGATGAGCTCATGAGTTGAAGTTTACCATTTGTTTGAGAAAAAAAAATTAAGAAGGGTGGATTTCACCATTGTAACTAAATAATTGAGGAGAATTTTAAAAGAATTTTATCGGATCCTTAAGCAAATTGAAAAAAAAAGAACACCGAAATAATTGGAAAATGTCGAGAGCCTGCAACACCTTGGTTTGCTTGCAAAGATTTTGGGGCGTAAATTGGAAATTATTTTGCAAGCTTGTCTTTTAAATTATAACTCTTTCCTAAAATGTTCTTTGTCTCAAAAGCTTGATACAAAATATGGCTATTAAGAAGTATTACCCAGAAAAAAACACAAAGTGGAATATTAGTCATTTGAAATTAAGAGAGTACGACAATTTCATGAGGGCTAGCGTATAACGTACTGGGACCAAAAGAAATGTTGTGATCAATGACATACAGATACAGACAGCCAAGTTGTACTCCTCTTGCCTTTAACAACCTCAAAATATTTTATTCACCACCGTATACTTCTATATATCTCTGCCAAGGACATTTTAATTTTTTCGTGTATTGATTTCTCATATAAAATGCACGGGAGAGCTTATATATACTCAAAATAAAATGCACACCAACACCAAGCTTGTAGGCAGAGAGATAATATATAAAAAGTTGGCGATCTGTATCCTATATCTGTGGTTGTGATATATTCTCGAGGTACATTTTAACACAACAAATTCCACTAAATTCTTCATTGCCTCTTTTCCATTTTTCACCTCTCCTTATTGTTTTATTTCTTCAAATGCTGGCAGAGTAGAGAGCGTGCTTAGCCCATCAGCAAGTGGCCTGCTCTGAAAGCATTCTGGAAAGACAACATAAGTCTTATTGTAAAACATGTGACAGACCAGACAGTCAAAGCTCACAAAACGTGTGACAGTTGGTCAACTCTACAATATGAAGAAAAAACTTGGTTGTCTGTAAAGTCGGTTTACGGACGATAATTTTACGTGATAACCAGTAATCAAAACAGTTCATGTGTAAGTTGTATCTCTTTAACCACCAACAACCCACCCCACTTACAACCACCCACCTTTTTTGAATTTTTTTCTCACCCCTTCCCCCCAAACATCAACCTGTTACCCCAACATACAACCAACAGCCCACCATTTTTGAGAATTGTTTCCATTTTTGTATCATATTTTCTTCCCCCCCCCCCCCCACAACCACCTTCACCAACCACCCAACCCAACAATTTTTGACAATCCCCCCACCCATCCCCCAAATCCAACCACCCACTCCACCTACAAATACCAGCCACTCACCCACGATTTTTTTACACTTTTGGCCTCCCCCCAACAGCAAATCATCCCCATCCCCAACATCACTGCCAACTACCCATCCCACCTACAGCAACCAACGAACCATCTACCATTTTTGACAATTTTTTAATCATTCCTTCCCAACACCAAATCCAACCACCCACCCCATCTAAAACCACCTTCAGCTCACCCACCACTTTTGACAACTTTTTCATCGCCCCCAATCAAATCGACTATCCCCACAACCTAAACCGCCGACCACCCAACCCACCTACAACCGCCAACCAACCGCCAACCAACTGCCAACCAACACCCACCATATTTACCAATTCACCCCCCCTCCCCCAATTGTACCAAATCTCCTCAACAGCAAACACCCATCCCACCTACAGTCACCAAGGAACCACCCATTAGTTTTGACAATTTTTGTCTCACCACCCAAACCAACTACAACCACCCACCATTTTTGACAATTTTGTCTCCTCCCGACACTACCCCCAACTGCCTCACACACACTCCCACCATAACCAACCAACCACCTAACACCCTCCACTCCCACTTTAACGACTTTCTTGGCTATCAGAGCAGCTAGGTAACGTCAGTGTGACTGTGACATTTTTTCGTGCGTGCTGCCCATATATTCCAAACCGATTTATTAGACGCTATTACGTCAAAAAACGCAACGTGTGACAGAAATCAACAAACAAAATCTGTGACAGGCCGTCCACAGTTACTATATCATAGAGGAAACTGTAAAGACCAGTAAACCACTAGTAGAACAAATCAATGCGTTAACCGTTGAATCCTTTCTCGCAAGGCGAGTTGAAAATGGAAAAGAACTCTAGCGACAGAAAGATTTCGTTCCATAGTGTAGGATGGACTGGGCATTGGCATGGATGGGGACAATGTCGTAGAGTTTAAGTTGGAATTGACAATAATGGATTTAAACTCGTCCATTGGAATAAATCAATATATTGGTGGGTGGCTAAACTACAATCTAATATCTACCATCTACCATCTACCATCTACCATCTACCATCTACCATCTACCATCTACCATCTACCATCTACCATCTACCATCTACCATCTACCATCTACCATCTACCATCTACCATCTACCATCTACCATCTACCATCTACCATCTACCATCTACCATCTACCATCTACCATCTACCATCTACCATCTACCATCTACCATCTACCATCTACCATCTACCATCTACCATCTACCATCTACCATCTACCATCTACCATCTACCATCTACCATCTACCATCTACCATCTACCATCTACCATCTACCATCTACCATCTACCATCTACCATCTACCATCTACCATCTACCATCTACCATCTACCATCTACCATCTACCATCTACCATCTACCATCTACCATCTACCATCTACCATCTACCATCTACCATCTACCATCTACCATCTACCATCTACCATCTACCATCTACCATCTACCATCTACCATCTACCATCTACCATCTACCATCTACCATCTACCATCTACCATCTACCATCTACCATCTACCATCTACCATCTACCATCTACCATCTACCATCTACCATCTACCATCTACCATCTACCATCTACCATCTACCATCTACCATCTACCATCTACCATCTACCATCTACCATCTACCATCTACCATCTACCATCTACCATCTACCATCTACCATCTACCATCTACCATCTACCATCTACCATCTACCATCTACCATCTACCATCTACCATCTACCATCTACCATCTACCATCTACCATCTACCATCTACCATCTACCATCTACCATCTACCATCTACCATCTACCATCTACCATCTACCATCTACCATCTACCATCTACCATCTACCATCTACCATCTACCATCTACCATCTACCATCTACCATCTACCATCTACCATCTACCATCTACCATCTACCATCTACCATCTACCATCTACCATCTACCATCTACCATCTACCATCTACCATCTACCATCTACCATCTACCATCTACCATCTACCATCTACCATCTACCATCTACCATCTACCATCTACCATCTACCATCTACCATCTACCATCTACCATCTACCATCTACCATCTACCATCTACCATCTACCATCTACCATCTACCATCTACCATCTACCATCTACCATCTACCATCTACCATCTACCATCTACCATCTACCATCTACCATCTACCATCTACCATCTACCATCTACCATCTACCATCTACCATCTACCATCTACCATCTACCATCTACCATCTACCATCTACCATCTACCATCTACCATCTACCATCTACCATCTACCATCTACCATCTACCATCTACCATCTACCATCTACCATCTACCATCTACCATCTACCATCTACCATCTACCATCTACCATCTACCATCTACCATCTACCATCTACCATCTACCATCTACCATCTACCATCTACCATCTACCATCTACCATCTACCATCTACCATCTACCATCTACCATCTACCATCTACCATCTACCATCTACCATCTACCATCTACCATCTACCATCTACCATCTACCATCTACCATCTACCATCTACCATCTACCATCTACCATCTACCATCTACCATCTACCATCTACCATCTACCATCTACCATCTACCATCTACCATCTACCATCTACCATCTACCATCTACCATCTACCATCTACCATCTACCATCTACCATCTACCATCTACCATCTACCATCTACCATCTACCATCTACCATCTACCATCTACCATCTACCATCTACCATCTACCATCTACCATCTACCATCTACCATCTACCATCTACCATCTACCATCTACCATCTACCATCTACCATCTACCATCTACCATCTACCATCTACCATCTACCATCTACCATCTACCATCTACCATCTACCATCTACCATCTACCATCTACCATCTACCATCTACCATCTACCATCTACCATCTACCATCTACCATCTACCATCTACCATCTACCATCTACCATCTACCATCTACCATCTACCATCTACCATCTACCATCTACCATCTACCATCTACCATCTTTTGAAGTATAATTGAATTTAAAAATTCGACAAATTTTGTGGAACAATATTTAAAGAACAGACTGCTCCAAAATATGGGCATAAGAACAGGCGTAAACAGTAATTAACTATTACTTGTGAAATTCGCCATATGACCATATGAGTTTACAAGCAGGACATTTTGCAAAGTTTTTTTTTGTGTGTTTGTTGTTGTTGGCTAAATGGAAAGACTTCACGTATGTTGTTGCAGAATGATGTTTCTATACTTTCAGGCTATAACGACGATGGACGGTGGTGATAATGAGTTTTTCAAGGTTTCGCCAGCTGGACGTGATTACTTTTTGATCTCAGCTGGTCGTAAACGTTAATGGCCAAAAGTGCAGACCATTTTATTTATCGAATCTGTAATGTATACAACCGCAAACCATCATCAAGGACATACGCGCGTTCGGAAAATGGAGAAAGATAGAGAATTCAATTAAGTTATAAAAATAGGATGAAGGTAGTATAATAATGTTATAGCACATCACATAATATTTATGTATAAGGATTACCTCATACAATATGTCTTTCACATCACATTCTCGTCCTGATTGAATATGCGGAGTAGTGTTGGTTTGTGGTATGTTTTTTTTTTGTTTTTATTGATTATAGACTTTTGGCACCAATGTTTTTATTTTTATGGGGATAAGGCATTTGGGGGAAATAAACTGTATTTTTAATGAAAAAGCAATTTAAATTATTGCTTAAATTAATGAAATAGTTTTTGATTCCAATTTAAACATGTTGTCAAGAATCGAATGGTAGCAAATTTGCAGCTAATTCAATTCACATTGCAATCTTCTCAAGATACCGTAGACAAAAGCGAAGCGAGAGATTTCAATGATGTCGGTGTTTGGTGATTGCTAGTAGGTGCTGGTGTTGGCAGCATAGAAAGATAACACAGTGAACACCACTTTGAGAGGTTCAATGCTTTGTTTAAAGAAAATACACACACACGCTCGTGATTGTTTCCAAGGCGGAGACGAATGTACCACAAAGCTTAAAGACAAAGTTAGAAGAGATAGAAGCAAGGTACCATTATGAAGCAATATTTTCCTTACAGGGTGATTCCCAGATATTACCATTACCTTTATTGTTTTTCGAGTTAATTGATAAAGGGTTATGTTGATGCATCTTTTTTTTCAATTCTTCCATCAGTGTAGAGGTATTTTAAGTCTTATCGAGTAAGCCTTTTTAATGGAACAAATGTTTCTTTATGATGGATGACGTCTGCATTAAAACCTCTAAACTGTGCTTGGTTTGTGTTTTCTAAAGCCACTGCTAAGTCTTGTTTTCACTTGTCTAATGCTACATGCGCTACATCCGCCACTCCAAAATAAAATCAAAGAAGCCAAGTGGAACTTTGTTAAGCACGCAGGAGATGATGTGCTCAGGAGCATAGCATACACCAACTCATTTGCAAAATATGGTCGGAGGAAAGTATTCCCGGTGAGTGGAATTTCAGTAACATCTGCCCGATCCACAAAAAAAGCAGACCACATACTCTGTGCATAAATCTCTAAAACATCGCTTATAAGATCCTGTCCACCGTTTTACGTGTACGTCTCCAGCTGTTTGCTGGTGATCTAATAGGCCCTTATCAATGCGGCTCTAGACCTGTAATGTCTGCATCCGATTATAAAATCACATTGGTCAGGTCCTGGTGAGAATCTTTTTAAAGTCGCTAACAGCAGTTTTAATAAGGACGAGTTAAGCCGTGCCAGGTGCCATGAAAAATCTAAGAATTCCTGCTAAACTGATACTCTTTATCAGTTTATGACGTTGGAGGATGTTCGCTGTTCTGTCAAAGTCAATACAGAGTCCACTGAAACCTTCGACACCACAAAGGGTCCAAGACAAGGTGACGCATTTTCATGTAGCTATTTCAACTTTTTGTTTGAAAATGTCATACGGAACACCCATGCCAGCTCATCGGGCACCATCTTCAAGAAATGCACACAATTACTTGGGTTTGCGGAAGACATTGACGTGATAGGAAGAACAAAGCGAGCAGTAACCGGTGCCGTCACTACTATGGACTCAGCAGTAAGCAGAATGGGATCGAAAATAAACGGGGACAGGACGAAGTATATGCTTTTTTCAACAAAAGTCCAATCCCACCACCGAATTGGTCAGAACGTGGCCATTAACAATTTGTCTACCCCTTGGAACTGCTGTAAGCAAAGGCAACAACATCAGCGGGGAAATCAAACTTAGATTTACTCTTCCTATTCCCTGTTTCTTTAGGTTGAATATGCAAATGAGGAAAAAGGCCCTTTCGAGAAGAGCCACGCTATGCTTAAGACTCGTAACCCGGTCCTGCTATATGGTGCAGAAGTATCATAATCCCAATCGGATTAAAAGTCACTTGGGGTATTCGAGGGAAAAGTTCTGCGTTGGATATATGGTCCTGTATGCGTTATAAGAGATTAAAATACTTGGCGGAGAAAATACAACGATGAACTATATGAACTGTAAGCGGTATTAGGTGGCTGAGCCTTGCAGAGCAAATGACCATCAACTATACAGCTCGTAAAGTTTTCAACTACAAAAGCGGAAGGAGTCAGAAGCGAAGGGAGACCTCACCTTCAATGGAGTGACCGGGTGGGGGGGGGGGGGGTTTCAAATTCTTTTAGTGCGAGGTTGGAAACGCCAGATTAGAGATCGAGCCGGCTGTAGAGGCATATTAAGCAAGGCCTATACGTCGTACGTAAGTAAGTTAGAGTCCTGCTATAGGGCAAAGAAGCATCAACTTGCTCTCCAGTCGCATCAAAAGGAAAGCTTAAAACTCTTTCTTCAGCTTCATTTTAATATTTGAGGACCGACTTTGCAGAGATAACTGTCCTTCTTGCTATTCCTTTTGCTTCAGCTTGCAATCACTTCTTCAATGTGTAAACGTGTAAGTGATTGACTGCTACCAATCAATTACGATCAACACTTCCTCCTTTCACACAACCACACACTCTTGGCCAAATACTCTTGAGACTTCACATTGTGATTAACAAAAATAATTGCGTCAATTCCTTCTTGAATTTCAGCGATGACAGGTGCCTTTGAAAACGTTCTTTCCTTTAGCATGTTCACTTATATAATTTATTTATGTGCATGCGTAGATGTACGAGTAGGTATTTGCAGGTTTCTGAAGTTTCTGAAGGTGTGTTTCCTGCTCTGGTTTCCTTATTCCAATTACTGCCCAGAGCCGAGCCAATTTATATTCTCCGCAAGCATTATCACATGTCGCAATCACAATCAAAGTCCAAAAGGCCTATTTCTTATTAAAAAGACCACATTATATGCTCAAAGCATTTGGTCCTGAAACAAAACATATCCAGGATATTTGTGTTTGTATATACCTCTGGTTTTATAACTATATGAATGTGCAAAGTAACTGGAATTTTTCACGTATGAAGCTAACTAAACACACGATGGGTTTGATTTTTTTTTTTTTTGTGTGCGTGCGTAATGGACAGGACATATTGAAGGTGAATCCTGAAATTTCGATAACCTATTGTTTATGCACTGACAAGGGAAAACGTAACAAATAATTCACTTAATCAATTGAAAGCCTCACAGCTTCCAAGCAACCCATGGACGTAACGGAAAACGTATTTTCATAAAAAAAATAAAACAACAACTTTGAGAGGACTACAATTTATTTCCCTTCCTTTGAGATCATTAACAGACATTCTGTGTCCCAACAGTAGTTGTTGTTATAGGCATCATATGGCTGAGTGTCCTGCGGCCTTTGACAGGAAAATCTGTGTTCTGCTCGCTGTACATTGGACATAGCGAAATTCCATTCAAATAGCTTTGAGTTGAGAGAAAAAAAAATTAATTTGGCTACGGGGAATAATAACGTTTCGGAACTCAGAGTTGTGCCAAGAAGGGAAATGGAAGGCAAATCGTTGCCGCCAGGCCAAACTGTTAAGTCATTTATTGTGAATTTCATTTGACTTGGTTGTTGCTTGCTGGCCCCTGCCATTGTTATAGCTAAGGAAGTTGAAAAGCACAACATGAAGAGTCTTTTGTTGTAAAAAAATATTTCATGCAAGGACATTATCTTTGACATTCCTAGAGTGATCCTGTGAAGAGCTGCGCTTTTGTTTCCAATACTTGATTTAAATATTTTGTGAACAGAAGAATGAACATAAGAACGAAAAATGATGTCACTAATACACTAATATGATGATCATGATCACCACGTATGAATGAAACAGCATTTGACACCTTCATTTTCAGCAAAAACAAGGATGCAGAAGCGCATAAGACCTTGGCAGAGCTCTTCAAAGCAGCAAGAGGGGGCTTGGTAAGGAGCAAACTGCAACTATTCTTTGCAATCCGGTCTGGTAATAGCATGCTTGACGAATGGAACCTCAGTTTGTCCTCATGAAAGGACAAACTGACAACTTCAGAGGTATTAGTCTCCCAAATCCTGCTCATAAGATCTTGTCGGCTTTTCTATGTGCAGAAAGTCTACGGAAATTTCGCGCTGTTACGTCAAAGGTTTGGGGAGAATGCTACCGACTCTTATGATGCCGAGAAAGGCTTAAGGCAAGTTGATGCACTATTATTAAACCTCTCTTCAAGATCCTTCTTAAGGCAATCTTACGCAAATTTAATGTTAACAGCAGCAACGAGTGACATGAAGGAAGGATGATTCGCATAATCAATGGCGTTGCAAGTAGTGGAGGTGGCGGGAATGCGTCTGGCTGTTAATGATGATTACATAAAGTAAACCTATGCGGGGTGTCCAATTGCAGTGGCCAAATCAGTCGAAGAACTATCATTGCTATATATCGTGTTGCAGTCAAATTGCCACCATTTTGGGCAGAACGGACTAGCTTATAGTTTTCCCAGGCTGGGTAACAATTCGTCATTTTGGATATAACAAATGAGGTAACTAAATTTCATTTGATGTTGTTTATTCAGCTTGATACACGTGTTTCCACGGAGGTAGAAGTCATAATCGCTTCTATTTCAGCCGAAAAAAAACCCATTCACGACGTTGACAAAGAAGCTAATTGAATGTTTGTCAACCAACATCAAAGGATCAACGTGTACGGCAATCTATCAGTGGCGAAGAACTGCATGACCGGAAACCCTCACAACTTCTTCGGCATCTTCGCACTCTTGCTAGTCCTTCAGTTTACCAAGAAAATTTCTTTCGTCAATTTTGGTTACGATGACTTCATCTAACGTGCAAGCTATCTTATCATGGAAAGCAAACATTTTTTCTCTTGAACAGCTATCGGATCTCGCTGCCGTGGTTTCTCCACCACTTATTCCTTTTGCCGCCCATGCTACGTCAAAAAACTGGTCCTATCGCTGCTACACAAATGCTCTTTGATGGTATTGGTAACCTCAAAAGACAATGGCTTTTGAGCTTTTAACGCCACGCATACAAGTTTTTATAGCCGTTCTCGAAACTGCGGAACACACAATTCAAGAAACAAATCCAAATCAGCAAGGAGAGAAAAATTGCGCTGGTTTCACTCAATATACCAGCAAAAAACACACGTTAGTCTTATAAGCCATGTAGTTTTTCGAACTACTGCAATGTTCCTGAAAACCATCTCTCTTCTCTTCGTCACTGACCAGAACTCAAAACATCAATTTTTCATAGACACTGGATCTGACCTTTTGTATTGCTTTCCAAACCCGTCTATTACCAGAACGACGACGTCCAGCCACTAGTTCGGAACTCGCTACAAATGATACCACAATAAAAACGTACGGATTTTTGTACTACGACGGACGAAGTCTCGTTTGGAGATTCATTGTTGCTGACGTAAGTGTTCCTACCATGGGTTCTGGTTTCCTTGCCCATTATCATTTGTTATCAAACAACCGGATGCCTGATCGACACATATACTGGTCTTCAATCAAAAGGACAAACTGCTCAAGTAAAGCAAACAGTGAAAACCGACTTTATTTCTGAATATGAAGAAAATACTCGTTCAGCTGGTTTGCCCAGAGCGTTGTAAAACAGAAAACTGCATAACATACGAACTGCAATAGGCCCTCCGGTATATTCTCGCCCTAGACGTTTGGTTCCACAAAAACTGAAAATTACCAAAAAATAATTTTGCAGAGAAGTTGCTTAAAGATACCATTCGACTTTCAGATAGTCTTTACCACTTACTTTATCTGACATCCATATGCGAAAACGGTTGGCGTATACAGGTACACAGGATCAATGCTGACGGAATCAAGCCACATCAGGAACGAGTTAAGGCTATTCAAGATTACCCACTTTCAAAAACAGCTACAAACGCTGAGGTGAGTAATTGATCTTTTGAAAGCATTTAAGCCACAGGCGTTAGCAGACGAACCAGCAATTGTTGGCCAAGTTACCGACTTGTCCTTGTTTTGAAGAAAATCTGAATGAAGCAGAATTAATTTTATGTGACAGTGCAAGTGAACGGCATGGAAGGTGTCGGGTAAGCTATTAAAAGATAGCCAATGGTAGCAGCTGGGAGTCTGTATCGATATTGGTCGGCCATTAAAAACGCATGTTTTTCCGTGATCGATCATCGTCTTCATAGGTAGGCTAAGTATATCTATATATATGTTGTCCGGCTGCAAGCAGCTCTTCAACATCTCCTGGAGCATAGGGTAGCAACAAGATCCTTCCATCTTTCCCGTTTCGCCGCAACTGGCTTTAGCTGTGTCCACGATTGAATACCCTGAGAACGAGCTTCCTTCAAAACAGATGATCTCCAAGTCCCGGAGGATTCCATTCAAAGGACTGTTTCGCTATATTGTCATTTGGTTTCCTCAGAGTATGGCCTATCCAACGCCACTTCCGTTGCCTGATGTCGACATCTAATCCTTTCTGTCCGGTCCTATTCCACAGATCTACGTTCGATAAGGTTTTTGGCCACCGGATCTTCAGATTGTAACGCAGACAACGGTTAACGATAATAATAATATAAGGCTTGCAGCTTGCTCGAGATGTCTTGCAGAGCATTTCCATGTTGCTGACGCATAGAACAGCACAGATTTCACATTGGATTCGAAGAGTTTCCAGCTTGGTGCGTAGCGATATTTTGCCGAAATTACACACAGGAGAAAGGATTCCAAATGCACTAAGGGATTTGTTTATTCTACTGTTAACATTCAGGTCCGTTCCGCCATCGAGTGCTATGAAACTACCCAGATAATTAAACTGCGTGACCTCTTCTATGGGAACCTGCCTTAGTAAACTCGATCCTGGATTTTATCCTCTCGAGTACAATGGTTGCAATTAATTTCGGAAAAACGGATAAAATGGTGATACCACGTTAGTTATTGCAGTTTTTGAGGTTCCCTTGCCTTGGTAGCTTCACAATAACTCCATCCTTCCAGTCCCGTGGGTAAGTTTCGATCTCCCAAACAGTCTGATTTTAGAAATTCTGCGGGAACACCGTCAAGTCCAGCTGCTTTATTCTTCTTTAGAAGATGGATCGCGTTTCTAATCTAGTATATATGTATCCATATAAGAATCATAAACCCGCCAACTATGCAAAGTGTATGGTTCCCAAAAGTTACCTATTCCTAAATTTAAATGCTTATGATAAGATGGGGGTTGTCTCTATAGAGTAGGACGGGATAAGCCAAACTTCATCATAAGAATTTTCCATGTACCTAACGATACTCCAGACCTAACGTTACCTAGGCATAGGTTGGTATAAGGATACGCTGGAACCGTAAAAAGGGTTGGCTCAGTAAGCGGGATAGGCTTAGGAATTATCCTCTAATAATATTTATCCACTTAGGTGAGGTATATGGGTCTCATACGGGTCCTCTGTTGACTTGTTGATTGTTTATCTCGAGAGGAATAGTTCTTGTAGAGAAAATTGATCGGGATAAGTGATTTTCTTAGGGCCACTTTTTCGCATCGCGGATCTTCGATCCTTATCTTGGATAGTTTCAAGGTCATCATAAAAAGCTTTACCAAGAGACCGAATCCTTATTCCACCTAAGGCAGGGCATTGACACTGCACAGGACAACAGTCTCTTTCTCTGAATCATCTCTACAAGATTGGCAGTAGTCATTAAAAAGTAATACCTAGTTTTGCCGCGTCCATGGACTGGACGCCTATCAAGCCAGTGGTTCGTGCTGATTGCCATTACCCTGGCTATATCAGATCGGTTTTTGTAAAGTTATTTGTTTGTTCCTGATTTTCTGTAAGTAGACCATATTCCACATTTTTCTAGATAAATAATGTCAAACCACTCCACCTGCAAAAACTTTTACCTGGAAAATGCCATTATAATCAGGGATATTTAAGAGTCTCTGAAAAGATACCAGACTTCGCATTCCATTTTTCAGCAATTTGTACGGACAGTTATGTCGAAATGGTAACAATATAGCTTGGAAATCAAATCGATGAAAGAAATAAGTCCATCTCTAAGATACCTAGCAGAAAAAAAAACAGTTTCTATATCAAACAACAATTCCAGAATTTCTAATACAAAATAAATTGAAAAACTTTTCGATGTATGAAAGGGCTTCAATTTATTGATGACAACCAACATGTACCACAGGAATTGATATCATTTCCGAGCAATTTCTTTCCCATTATGACGTAACGATCGATACTGCAGCTACAATATATGCAGAAAAGGTAAATTGACAGGCAAACCACATCTCAAATAGTTTGTGTGTTGTGCAATGTCAAATTCTTCCGCAAAGTCATGTCATTTAAAAAAAAAAAAAAGGAAACACTTTTACCAAAGTGTTGGCTTCTTTGCATCTTGTTTATCTTTTTTTATTAAATCAACTCAAGTCATTCGTTACAACAATATCCTATGGCTTCTTCCTCAACACAACACAAAGTCCCCAAGGAAAATTCCTCAACAAACTATGCAGGAAGAAAATACAAATGCAAGGATAGTATAGGTACTTTCCTTGCAACTTTCTATAAAATGATATCACATCAAAGATGTCAGATTGTATGCAGCATCAGAATGCAGATACGTGAACGTGATTTTTAGGAAGTGATTTGAGCTTATCTTGCCACGAAGTAATGGATTTTGTCTCAAATCCGATAATGCAAATTGGAAACAACTGTCAACTTAGATGTACCTACATCGAATACCCAACAACCTAGGTGAAGTGTACAACATTGCAAAAAGGATACCTTACCTTGCCTTGTCTTGGAAAAAAGCACGCACAAAAATCTTCTTTTTTTTCTTCTTTGTTCACTTAGTTCGAGGAAACTTTTTGCATTAAAACAAAAAGAGATCCCCGAGGCAGACAAGTCAAGCAAACAAAGTTCACCAGCATGGCTTATCCTTTTTATGATCCATACTTTATTTATGAATAATTTTTTTTTAGAGAGTTAATGAATCATAAATTTGTGTTGTTGTTTAAAAAAAAACTAAACCTACAAATTAAATAAGAACTTACCAGAATGGATGAAAATGATGTTATCTCACAGATGACACGATGTTACCCTGGAAAGATATAAAACAAATAATTTTTGTAAGCGATGATTCATTTTTTTTTTTAAATTAAAGTCAAAAATATTTCTATTGTATCTGCGCTGGGTATATATCCGGCGGAAGTTAAATTCCAAGTCATTGTTATTGTGATTTATCATACACCCAAAAACATTCTAATAGAGTGCAATAGTCAGCTAAAACTCACCCCTCATCCGCAAACATATTGGAAAAATATATGCATATAATTAATTGCAATCAAACACAACAACAACAAAACTTAAATGCACGAATGGGTCGCAAGAACTTGACTGTAGTTTTTATCTGGGAAAATAATTTGAAAAAAAATCAATCCGCCTGTTTCCAAAACATTATGAAAATTATTTTTTTCAGAAATTTTTTTAAAAATCAAAAAAAAAGTTCTTGGAAATTTTAAAGTCAAATGTTAATTGACTTATAAATAAGTACCCGTTTGCAAAATTTTATAGAAATCGGGATAATGGTTAACGATTAAACCTCATTTGAAAAAAATCGGTACTATGAAAAGCAGCTACGGATCTAGGGAGGGGCAAAGGCACTGTCATTTGTCACCTATGAATATGTAGAAAGAGCCCAGGGCGTAAGCCTCCGGGGGCGCCAAAGCAATGAAGACGGAGAAAGAAAAGAAAGAATATATAAAATATATATCTATATATAAAATATAGATTATAGGTAGAAAGTGAAGAGCAAAAAAAGGTCAAACTGCTATGGTAATGGAAGTATGAAATGGTGGTAGGCGCTAAATTCGACTTTTGCCCCCCTTTGTACAAATCCTAGATCTGCCGCTGATGAAAAGTACCGTTATAGGAAAAATTCCGACAAATTAATTCTAACCAAAAGATGAATTGTTGTAAAATAAAAAAAAAATAATAATAATAATTTAACTATATGCCTGTAAGACCCAAGGTCTTTTTGAATGCAAACAGCACAGCATTAGTAAGAAGGAATAGAAAGATAGGATAGTTTTTTTTTTTTTTTTTTTTTGTACAAAGGATTGAGATTTAAGGTGAAATTTATTTCACGAAAATCCATAGCACCCTGAAAGTTTTATCAAAACCGTTAGAGCCGTTTTCGAGAAAATCAAAGTTTTCGTTAAAGATTGTATGGCCGGTACCGTTATTTTTCGACCTAGGACAAATATGTAAGACACCCCACGAGATACTACAATAGGATTTTAAATCTTTTTTGAGTAGGTTTGTTTTCATTAAAAAAATCAGTAGTCTTGACCTGCGAAAATTATTCAAAAAAAAAAAAAAATCCACCGTTTTTCAAAATATTTCGAAAACTAAAACTTTTACTTGCGATTATTGTAGGAAGTTATAGAAGATTAGTTATTTATTCATTCAAGAAAATGTTAAATATGACACATTATAATCATAGCGGAGACGAAGAAAGTTTGTCTGAGAAATCCGTTTGTATATCTGTCTGTATGTGTGCTGCTTTTTTGTGTCGAGGCTGAGGTTAACGTCGGTGTCCAGGGTGTATTATCCAAAAGAAAGCGATAATTTTTGATTTTAGAAGTTGCGAATTCCAAATTGTTTATTATTTTCCTTGTATAATGAAACTTAACAATATATTTCATATATTTCAATTTAACATTTTCTTTAACAAGCAAAATTCAATCACGACATAAACTGTTGGCCTATTGCCGGTCTAGCGACCCTCTTCGAAGCAACGGAGAGAAATGTCGACATAAACGTTTGAGCAGGGCTCGGGCTGTAGTTCCTTCCTACTTAAATGAAGGGACCACGGGATAAAACGGGTGAGTAAAACTCGGTCTACACTATTGCTAAAAGACATAATAGCTACGACATAAACAGGTCTGTGGTGCTTACTCCATAAAGCGACGATCCACGACATAAACAGTTGGCCTATTGCCGGTCTAGCAATCCTTTTCGACGAACAGCGAAGCAAAAAGCCGACATAAACGCTGAGCAGGGCTCTTTACACGGTATAAATACCAAACAATAATTAAAAGCTTCTGACTGGTATTCCTATCCCATACAGCGTGCCTTCGGATGAGAAACGAATTCCTTGGTGCGTTTAATTAGCACCGAAACCACTGGCGGAGATTTTGATTTGTAGTGCATTTTCCACTCCTCCTTAGACAATATTTCTGTTAAGACACAATGTGAATTATAAAGACAAAATACAAATTTACCTAGAAATATTTTATTCTTGTGCTTCTTGTTGCTTGCTAGTGTTATGGCTATTGCAAGTGGTTGTAGGTCTATTTCGGTGGCTTAGGGGACGGGGTGTGGCGGGTGTTGTCGGTGGTTGTTTTTGTTGTGTGTGGTGGGATGTGGGATGGCTTCGTCTATGGTATTTGATGATGTATACGGTGGGGTGTGGAATGGCGGTTGGTGGTGTTGTTGTGTGTGGTCGAAGAGTGGAAATGTATAACTTCGTTAAGCCCGATTATGTTCGCCCTTTTCATTGATGATGTCTCCCGTGATTTCCCTGGGGGTGTAAGGTTTGGAAATCTACTTGTTAAGGTACTACTTTATGCGGACGATCTTGTTGTTTTGTCGGATAACCCCACCACATTACAGTTACAAATTAATAGACTAAAAAGCTTTTGTGATAAATGGGACCTGAATATAAACACCTCAAAATCGAAAATTATGATTTTTGAAAGCACCCGTCGAAGGAGAAACCCGTTAGAAGCCTGGTCATTGGATCGCGAACCTATAGAGGTGGTTAGCCAATTTAAGTATTTAGGTGTTCTATTTAGTAGCAATCTAGATTTCCGGCCCCATGTTAAAGAAAAATGCTTGTCGGCAAAAACTGCAATAAACATTATATGGAACAAAATCTTCTGCAATAAGTACATACCCATCTCTACTAAATTTAGAGTTTTTGATGCAACTATAAACTCATGCTTATGCTATGCCAGTCAAGTTTTTGGTTACCAGGATATCGATGAATTTGAGATAGTGCAACGTTTTTTTTTTTAAACGAATTTTTAAACTCCCGAATTCTACACCAACTTACGCTATACATGTGGAATCAGGTATCCCTCCCATTTTTCTTAAAAATCTCAAATCTAATGCCGATTACCTAGTAAAAGTAATGCAAAGGTCAAATGAAAATCTTCATAAGCAAATGATGGATTTCGCATTCCGAAGGAATTTGTCGCCGTTTAAAGAATGGTATGAGATAGCAAATGCACACGGATTTAATCTAAACCTTAGTACAACTTCTCTTGCTAATTGGAAAGGTAGGTTTTATGAATGTATTGCATTGGTCGATGATTCATTGTATCTCAAGTTCTTGAACAGGGCTCGAACCTCTCCCAGCAGACTGGTCTATAAGCAACTCAATCACACTTTGTTTGTAAATAATTATTTTAATAGTAAACTCTCTGCAAAGCAAATAGGTACTTTGTTTAAAGCTAGGACTGAGATGCTAAATTTGAATTACAAACCTCACAGAAATAATAATCCCATTTGTAACCTATGCAACCGAAATGAAATCGAAGATGTCAACCACTTTCTAGCCGTTTGTCCAATTCTACAAGAACTTCGAAGACTTTATTTTTCAAAGAGTTTTCTCAATCACCAGGAAGCGAAACAACTTTTAGACGGTGAGTGGGGTTGGAAGGACCTTTGCAATTTTATTGATCATGCCTTAGATTACCGAAACAGTTTTTTAGAGTAAATTTAAATTTTTTAAATATGTATAAGACTATAAGTATATGTATCTTTATCTAAGATGAAATGAGGAAATATATATTATAAACCTGGATATTATGTTTATTTAAACTCAATCTAACTATTAATTTATCTATATCTATTTCTAAACTTATTATAATCTCAAACTTTCTTTTTTTTTTGTATTCTCGATAAATGTCAATTTTCAGGCAGACGGCAACTATTTTTATTTGCCATGCTAATGGTCTTATATAACTTTTCAAATGTATTTCGAGTTTTGGTCAAATAAAGAATTTGTAATAATAATAAGTAATAATATAACTTCGTTACATCAACAGCACAAACGGGTGGCCCGAATTGCTAAAAAATAGGTATATACAGTTTTTTAGGTATTTCACAGAGGGTAAATTGAAGTTTCTCATTTAGATCAAAAAATAAAGGTACCTGCCTAACGATTTTGATTTAAAAAAAATCAGTGTAGGTTTTTAAGTATGACCTATAATATGAACAGTACCTTCTTTAGGACCGATTTTCTTACTTTCATCTCTCTCGAAAACAACTTATCCGATTCTTTCGAAATTTGAGAAATAAATAATAGGTTTATGTATATCTCAATTTGTGCTGCATACCAATATTTTTAATAAGTTTTTTTTGTACTTTTAAAAGCATTTTTTAAAACTTTTTAAAATGATTTAATATGTTTAAATCAGCTCATTGAATTTTTTGCAAAAATGATAAGAATACCTTTGGATTCGCGTATTTGATTTTTTTTGAAAAATGTTTTTCAAAAAAAAAAAATTTTTCTAAAAAAAAAAAAACAGCTACACAGATTTTGATCATTTTATCCTCATTAAATCAAATTTATCCAAGAAATAAAATGGCCTACCTTTATCAGCTCAAACCTGTTGGAGCATTTATTTAAGAATTTCGAAATTTTTTTTTTCAAAATCACAAGCTCCAAGACCAGTATCACACATTAGATCAAGTTCGTTCAATCCTGACTTGCAGTTTATTTTTATCAAGATAAGCTTAAAAGTAAGTTGAAACGGCTTAGGTGCTTCGTTTAACTATTTTTGTTGGAAGTTATTTCCCTCTTCATTCTGCAAAGTGTGTTTCCACGTCACATTGGGAATTAAAATGGATCAAGTTGTAAATATGTGTGATTTAAGCCACATGGTGTACTTATTTACCTGATCCTTGATTTTGAGAAAAGGATTTTGATTTTATGGAGTGTTGGGCGTAAACTTTTGGAATATTGCTTCGATTATAAGTTCATACAAGATTTTTGGACCCATTGAAGTGGGTTAAAAACACATTGATGGACTTTTGGGTTTTTGACCATTGGCAGTAAGTACATAGCAAAACCTCGAATATAAAAAGTGTCTATACATCAATGACTTGTAAATCATCAGTATGAATTAAAGCACATACCACCTCGTTAGCAAAGTCTTGAATTAATTAATACTAAACATTTTATTTAATCTTAAGTATCTAAATAGTTATTCATTCAATTTGGGATTTAAGTTTGTAAAAAAATATGAGACACATTCGAACAAGTTTTAATCTTATTTTCTTTGACAAGACTCTTATTCGAACTTGAATAAAGTGGAACTCTTGGGGCTTAAAGCTTTCCCTACAAAATATTTTAAACTTACACCTCTAATGAAGTGCGTTACAACAATTTCGGATTCAATATTGTCACTAAAATAACTAGATAGTTTTTTCACTTAAAACACACAAAAAATGGCATTATAAAAATATTTTTCATTCCACGCCGCCATCCTGAAATTTTATTTCTCTCAACTTTTTTTCCAAGGTTAGCGTTGAATTATTTTTAAAATAATTTTCTCATTTTCTGCTCCTTTTTTTCGTTGTTGTTGTTTTTGTTCATAAAACTATTTTTTTCTCTAAATTGGCGTCGTAGTCGTCGTCGTTGGCAAATTAAAAAGGTTCAAGGATAATAAAATAAGACTCATCCTTTTGTTCACATTTTACTCGTGCTTTTTTATTTATCTTTACTTTTGCATAAAATTTCACTACGATAGTTTAAAATACAGAACGAAGAATCAAGAAGGGTAACAGAGGAAAAGATTCATGCACTAGTTAACTAATGAACTACACAGTTGACTGGCAGGAGTCCCTATGTAGTTCCCTACTTATAAAATTAGGTTAAGGTAATTGTACCAGAGGAGTACTTACAGCTCGTGGAAATTTCATAAGAGAACTTGAAGGTATTCAACTAGAAAATATGAAGCTTATATTACATATTATATTCTGTGGAAATATGTTTTTAGTCTTGTGAGTGTATAGTTCAAGGTTCACAAAACAGATTTTCTTCTATAGCAGATGAAACATTTATTGAGTTCAAAACATTAAGGAGGCTTTTCTTAGAACTTCAAATTCTTGTTCTCAAAAGCGAATGTAATTTTTTTGTTTTTCCATTTTTCGTTTGAGAATTCACTCACATGATAACAAAATTATTCTCGTGAAAGTCAGAATCAACAGCAAGCTCGTTTCAAGCTCATTGAAACCATTAGCATGCGTTGTTCAGGCGTCAGTCTATTCATGATGAAACAGCAAACCAATGGAAATAGGACTGTCAACTTAAAGTTCTATACCTATTAAGCAATACCCTTTGACAGCACTATCTTATTCTATCACTAATCACTGTCTTTCGTCTTTATTTTTTCCATTTCTCTACGTTATAAAGGGTGATTCATCTTGCGGTTTGATTTATAATATCTATATATATAAAATTCAAAATTTGTGTGTGTTTAAGCGATAAACTCGAAAACTATGCACACAACCCCATTGAGTGCTGAATGAAATTTGTTCTAAAAGTCATAAGGATGGTTTATAGAGCAGTCCGATACCATTCAGATAGATGGCGCAACAAATGCATTTTAAGTGATCTTTGTCAAATAACTAAAAAAATTTGAAATATCTTCAGCGAGTAGACTGCAAAGTTTGAGCACACGTAACAGCACTATCGGACACTATTCGTCAGCGGAACAGTGCAACACCATCCGGCAAAATAAAATTTGTATGAAATTTGGTCAAAATTCGGTGAGTTAAGTTTTAATATATTCTTTGGTAGGGTTTTCTGAGGATAGGATAGGTAAAAAAACAGCTAAGGGTGTTGCAACAAATTGGACTGCAAAGTTTAGACTAGAAAAAATAAAAATGTTATGTTTTTATTTGATTTTAAACGTTTAATCAGATTGTGGATAAAAATATGGAAGGATCTTCTGAATACGCCTACGAAGGATTGAAATGGTTTGCAACAAATGCATTTTTAGTGCACTTTGTCAAATCTATCTATCTATATACATATATAAAATACAAAATGTATGTGTGCTTACGCACAACAATCTTGAGTGCTAAAAGAAAATTTATTCTACAATTCATAAGTAAGGTTTAAAGAGCGGACGCACGCTTGGAATTTTACGAAAAAAGAAAGGAATTTTTTTATTTTTGTATATACATAAGAGGAGTAAATGAAATAATAAGAAGAAAAATCGAAAGGAAAAGAAGATCATAAACATGAACAAATTTGCAATATTTGCATGATTTTTTATGAACAAACATACTGTGATGATTGATAGATTAAATAAAATTGACTTGCGTTGTCGTTATTTATATTTCAAAAATCAAAAATTGATAATCAATTCATGTTGAGACGCAAAACATATTTGCGTGGTAAATATTTATGGTGACATTCTCTGTCATAAATGGTGTACATATGTATAATAGGACATAAATATTCTATTTAGTTGCAGATAGTGAGCAGTGAAAATTAAACCAAAGGCCACGGAAAAAGACATCTATTGGAAGATCTACATGTAAGTTGAGACGTGTGACAGCCGTTATAGCAGCAGAAACGGATGAGCAACGTTTTTAACGAAATGAAAAAAATCGAGTTCAAACTGCAACTGCAAGAGCAATGGAAACGGACGAACAGCGTTCAGAACGAAATGAAAATAATCGAGTTCGAACAATAACTGCCCTGAATGTATATCATACCGAAAAACCTACTTGCAACATTGGTAGAGGATCAGGTATGGCCACGGTACTGAAAACATGTAAACTTATCGTTTGGGATGAATGTACAATGGCCCATAAGAAATGGCTTGAGGCACTTGATCGTACTTTGCGAGATCTGAGAGGAAAAGATCAACCAATGGGAGGAGTACCTCTCTTATTAGCTGGTGATTTTCGTCGAACTCTACCGTCTACCTGTGATTCCAGGATCAACACCTGCTGATGAGCTCAATGCTTGCCTGAAAGCATCACCACTTTGGAGAAATGTGAAAAAAATCTTTTTATCGACCAATATGCGTGTACATTTACTCCAAGACATTTCTGCTCAAACATTCTTCAAGCAATTATTGGATATTGGTGATGGCAAATTTCCGATTGATCATGCTACAAGTGAAATATCTTTTCCATCAAGGTTTTGCCAAATGCAGTCGTCAATTCAAGACATTGAAAAGATGGTCTTCCTTAACATTTCGACAAACTTCAAAAATCATGACTGGCTTCGCGAACGAGCAATTTTAGCTCCCAAAAATGATGATGTTAACAAAATCAATGATCGAATTCAATTGAAAATCCCAGGAGCGACAATGAAATATAAATCAATTGACACAATTACAGATGAGGATCAAGCAGTCAATTATCCGGTAGAATTTTTGAATTCCCTGGAGCCGTCTGGAATGCCACCACACATATTGTCTTTGAAAGTAGGCTCACCAATCATGCTCCTTCGAAATTTGGATCCACCAAAGCTATGCAACGGAACCAGACTTTCCCTTAAGAAATTAATGCCAAATGTCATTGAAGCAACAATTACTAGCGGTAAAAGCAAAGAAGAAGATGTGCTGATTCCAAGAATTCCGATGATACCCACCGACCTACCGTTCAATTTCAAGCGATTGCAATTTCCTGTTAGCCTAGCCTTTGCGATAACAATCAATAAAGCACAAGGACAATCGCTTGCTGTTGCGGGATTGAATATTGAGAATCCATGTTTTTCCCATGGCCAGCTATATGTTGCATGCTCCAGAGTTGGAACGCCGAAAAAATTGTTCATTTTTGCACCAAATGGAAAAACTAAGAATGTTGTATATCCACTCGCATTACAGTACCTAATTATTTACAATGAACATTTTCATTGTCATTGATAAAATAAACTAAGTTTTTTCAATCTCGAAATAAAATACTTTATTCATTCTTTCTTGGGCGTAACAACGTACGCCGGGTGAGGCTAGTATTAAATAAAACACATACATAGGTACATTTGGGAGTGAACAAATGGCTCGTAGCGCGCGCAGTCTTGTTGAAACCAGATTTCAACAAGACCGGCTTAAATTTCAGGTGGTAACATTCTGATTTGCCAAATTTTACCAATGATTCCACCAAGTTTATGGTCTACCTCACCACACCGTTGTTTTTAATGGATGTAATGATAGCTCTTGTGTCTTGGTACTCTTTGGGTCGCTCATCAGCCCAAATACGACAAGTTTGTTTATTAACGTAGCCATTGAGCCAGAAATAGGCTTCATCTGTTTTGTTGCCTGACAGGGTGTTTAGGTTTGACCATCTTAGATTTGATTTGTTCATGGCATCGTATTTTAGCATGAGTTTACATGTAGCTATAGGATTTTCATCCTGTTTGGTGAAATTGGTGCAGTAGTTCCATTTCTGGCGAGTTCATCGGCCTTGCAGTTTCCTGGAATACCTCTATGTCCCGGCACCCAAAAGAGATGAATTTTAAACTTTTCTGCCCGAATGATTTAAGCTTAAGGGCTGTCTGGCTATCTAAGAAGATGCGGATATTCGTCGTGGATATCACGTTTTCCTTGAGCCAGGATAGAAACTCTTCTATAGCCAGAAGTTCCGCTTGGAACGCGCTACAATGGTTAGGGAGTCAAAATGAGAGACTAATATCTAGTCCTTCTGAGTACACACCGACCCCAACCCCGTCTTCGGTTTTTGAACCATCAGTGTATAAATGAATCAAATCATCTCTCGAAAAATGTCCTTCGTCCCAATCAGACCGTGATATAATTGGAGACTAGGAAGTTATTTTCAAAAACCAGTTGGGGTAGGTATAGTGTGTAGTCGGATTGACTTGGAATTGATCTGAATGAATTCAGAATAATAGTGTGTCCAATTGGTCCATTGAGAGGTGTCTCTGAGACGGATTGCCGTACTCGCGGCCGTTTGTTTACTAAAGACGTCGAAGGGTGTAAGATTAAGAAGAATGTCTAAGGCAGCTGAAGGTGTCGTGCGCAGTGCTCCAGTGACACATAGACATGCTGATCTTTGGACTTTACTTAGGTTGTCCCGGTAGGACACTTTATCCAAAGCAGTCCATCATACTGTTATCCCATAAGTGAGTATCGGTGTTATGACCGCTGTGTGGAGCCAGTGGGTAATTTGTGGGGATAAGCCCCATTTGTTCCCTATTGGTTTTTTGCAAGAAAAGAGAGCCACCGTTACCTTTTTTACTCTATCCTGAATGTTGGGTTTCCATGTGAGCTTCTTATCTAGAACGAGGCCTAGATATTTAGGATTTAGCTTCATTTGAGAGAATTAGTGGAGTTCCATTGATGGACGGAGCATATAGTTGTGGAATTTTATATTTTCTTGTGAAGAGGACTAGTTCAGTTTTGTTACGGTTTACTCCTAGCCAACATTATACTGTCCATTTAAGAAGTTTGTTAAAAGCTGTTTGCATTAGCTCAGTAAGAATTTGTCATGTTTTCCCGATACCGCAATGGCGACATCATCAGCGTATGCAATCACTTTGAACAACTCTGCTTCCAGTTCGACTAAAAGTTCCATAGAAGAGGGGATAGGACTCCACCTTGTGGTGTACCTCTGCTGACTGATTTTCTATCTTCTTAGGGAGACGTCTCCTAGGAGGTTGAGTTGATTATCCTAATTTTTAGCATAAGATTTATCAGCTCACCCAGGGAGCTGTCCACTTTGAGATTGTCCGGTGACGTTGTGATTGGCTGGTTGCTGACGTTGTTGAAAGCGCCTTCGATATCTAGGAATGCTACCAGAGTATACTCTTTGTGATGTAGGGAATATTCGATAGTGCTTGCTAAGGTAGATTATGTGAGGCAGTTTCTACCGATTTTCCTTTGCAGTAAGCGTGCTGTGCTGTAGACACTAGGGTTGGGTATGTGGCATTCTGCAAACGGATATCAATCAGACAGTCAGTCAACAAGGTAAGTCCCTATGCCTTGGTTTAAGTAACCTATCCCCACCTTTATGTAATAACATTCCACAATTAAATGTTTTCTTTTTCCAAGGCTTCACAAAAATCGCCTAGGCGATATTTGTTTGAAATTTTTGATAATGAAAAAATGGTCAATTTTATTTTGTTCTAACCTCAACTATTATCTGCATTTTTATTTTACTTTGCGGTGCTGTTTTTCCCTTTTGTATAAAAAATATTATTAATGTCCTTCTGTAGTACCACAAGGTTCTATCTTTAGTCCTCTGCTTTATTCATTGTTTACATAAAATCAGAATCGACATCTGCTTTATTCACTTATTACTTAAGTTGTATTCTTGTTGTCCTCTCGGTCTATTTATTGAGACTTAGGTTATTGTCATTGCAAAAAACCAAACCTGTTTCTATCTCTTTCTTTTCTTTTTTGGGAACGACAAAAAAAAAAAAACACACACACAAAATGAGGTAGAAGTCCTCGATTTTTTCGCACTCTGTAGGCTTCTGAGTACTTAGATCCCATACGAACTCACATCGTAATTGTAATTCTTGTCAACATTCCAATATTTAACTACAGAAACATATTTCGGAAGCGTGGTACGATTTGTACAAAAAATTAACCGTAGCGTAGCACAATGCAGTAAAGTTTATCCTAGAGTTGATGGAATGTCAAATTTCCCTGGCAACCCCAATATAGAACTAAGCTAAAGAATTTTCCTTTTCCTTTAGGATAAAAAAAAACCGTAAAAAACCGAGTAGAATCAGAATTTAAAAGGATAAAGAAAATTTTTGGGTTTAATTTTTTCTCCGCCAAGATGCAAAAGCTTGCCTTAATCTGCGGTATGATTTCCAGGATCCATCCTTGGGCTTTGAATACCAATGAAAACACAAAGAATTTTAGTGCCTTTGCTCTGGTTTATTATGTTGCATTTTTTGTGTTTATATTTTTAGAAGGATTTTCTTTATGATACGAAAATAGCTATGTATAGGAGCGTGTTGTACACGTCTCCTCTCACATAGCGCTTAAGGGACATAAATACCGAAGCGCAAGAAAGGAGAACTTCCTCAGAATAATTAAGTCTGAAACTTTTTATTAGAGAATATTTTATTGGAGGAAGGCCAAGAATTTCTTAAGGTGCTGAGTAGTTGCAGAACGATATAAAATCAAAATGGTCGCGATTGGCCTCTTGTTTGTAGTTCTTGGGAGTAAGCACGATTATTCAAAGAATGTTTTACTCTGCATCAGCTTTGTTTAATGCGACAGCATTATATTTATAATCGACACATAATATTTTCAATAAGATGAACGTTTGGTGCGCCATCTATGGGCGAATTTCACAAACACTTGATTGATGAGTTAGGAGTGGTTTTTGTCTAGATTGCCATGGGAAGCAAAAACAACAATAGAAGACGTTTAATGTAAAGTATAGACAATGCAACTAGCGCCGCCATTGACGAAGTTCAGAACTTAGAAAAACATGGTTCATGAAATATTCAATGGCGACAGTAAGTGCAGTGGTGCTTGGTGCCAGCGAAAGTTGAACAAATGACGAGCGTTGAATCAATCTGATACATGGATTATAGAGTTATCTTTCCAGGAAATTGGAGGCTCTGCACATCAAATCCCAAATCGATCTAAGCTGGTCTTGGAAAGAAAACTGATGGCAAAATCAAAGTGTGGACTCTATCGAGATATGTTTCGATGAACTTACATATTGCCAAAACATGCGACCTGTGCCCCAAACACCACTAACATACAAATTTATTGTTCTAAGAGGCCAACATCGACTTGGATCACAATTTTCAGGGAAGTCGAATGCCTGACACTTGAAATTTAAAGCTGGAGAATTAATGACAAAGCGGCGGCGGCTTACAAGTTCAGGATCGAAAAAGGAACTTTAGTATTAAGAGGGAAAAACGCATACCCAGGACGAAGAAACCAAATAACCAAGAACAGTTCTTGATCCTGCTGAAATGGTGAAGGCGATGTTTAGTAGATGCAGTGCACATGCAATACACAGCCAATGTAAACCTCACGGAGAGACCGGTAAACCGTCTATTATGTTACAGCTTGGTGTTAGCGATGTCAGTACGTCCGTCTGTCGATATTTATATATACTTACCAGAGACTCTAGCAAAAGGCTAAGTTCACATTAACACGCCCACAATATCCATTTCTGTTGAACAAACTCCATTTGGCAAAATTTAGTTAGTTTTTTGTACAAGTAAGATCGTAGCACAGTAAAGTTAGTAAATTTTTTGTACATAAAATATAAAATTTAAATATGGGCATGGCCGATGCCCACTTTTCATATAAAATCATCAATATTGTTTTTATGAATTAACGTTACTTCTATTCGAGTGGAAAACCTACAATTTTTTGGCGTTAAGTTTTGAATCATCATCTTTTTCAATAAAGACACATTTTTTTGGGCGTGTTTAACGCCCATATTTTATTAAAAAAACAGGAAAACGTAGTTTTAAAAACTAAAGGTATCCATAATCAATTTTAACAAATTCGTACGTAATATGACAAATATTTCTCGATTCAGTTTAGCAACAAAGTTTTTCCAATACGCCCTCTTTTGGGGGCGTAGTTTTTATAAAATACCTTTTTTCAGTTAAAATTGGTTAAATTCGACGCGCTTTAGTTAAATTTTAAGCATAAGCTTCAAACAAGAGAAACAATCAAAGCTGAAACAGAGCCTTATAGTTTCTAATCAAGTTGTAAGACACGCCCACTTTTTTTTGATTATCGTGGAAAGCCTAAATCTGGATAAATGTTCCCATGTTTATGAGCTGTTTATCGCACTTTTGAAGTAAGAATATGACAAATTTGTATATGCTATGCTTGAGTAGCAGAGTTTGGTTCAAGAATTGTTAAGATACACTCACTCGTTAAATAGCTTGTCATGATCGAATAACTCATGTTGGCATAGGGAATTCAACAGATAGTTGCAAATGTTCTGTCACTCTTGCTTATGTTTGCTCTCGGATTTTCAAGTTCGATGAATAGTTATAGGTAATGCAATGTACGGATACCCTGTAAGACGTTTAACTTCAGGCGCGCTACTCGATTGCAACCAGATTGCGGTGACAACGTCCTATCTGCACTATACTGACAATTTTTGTTGAACGAAGTGTAGGCAGAAAAATGTATTTCCCTCGGTTCAGGTACCTTGACCTGGTGGAGTAAATGGATATCAGTACTCCAGCTGGTAAAGTTTTCAACGGTTTATATGTCCTCCTGTAGCCAAGGAGTACCTCTTATTCGTTGGAAAGGCCAGTACGAGAAAGATCACCGACTAGGCGGAGTGCAAAGTCGATGGCAAGCTACTGATCCAATCGGTTGGTATGGGTCATAGTAAAACAGCTCCAGGACCACCACGATGCATTGTACAACGAACGTAAAAGATGAAAGTGTGATGAATTTCATACATCTTCACAAACAAACAAAAAATAATTACTCAAACATTTTTTTTAGAAAAATTATATCTTAAAATATTATATAATGGTGAAATCCACCACATGTGGTTCATGACAAAAAAAAAAAAAAAAACTCCAGCCACATATATAGTTTGACGGTGAGTGAAAAAGAATATATAAAAAAAGGAAAATCAGAAATTGCATAAATATCTAATGAGTGAGTATTGGTGGTGATGGCGAAAGGAGGTCGTGATGATCCAGTAATACGAGTACGAGTACACTCTCACACGCAATGTTTTTATACACTCAAAACGAGTAGTAGGTCGAATGATGCTGCAGACCAAAACGCTCCCACCTAAGAGGATTGACGCAGAAATTAGAGTTATGCTTTCGAAAGTATTTTTTGTATCTATACTTGAACAAAGTTGATGTTTTGCTACACACTATGAGATTTTAGTATCTTTTTTTTTTTATACGGCATTATTCTGTATGATTTTGTGTTTTTTTTTTTTGTTTGTCTTTTGTCACATCAAAAGGATTTCTAGTGCAGAAGAATTTTTTCAAAAAAAAAAAAAGGATGAAACTATAAATGAACTAAAATTGTAGATACTTTGTAGCTTCCTTGCATTCACGCTATTCTTACTTGTACATACATAAGGATACGAGTATGGATTTGTGTGAAAAGTTTAGATTAAAGGCACGAAAATTGTTCTTTCCTGTAGGCTTGGCTTGAGGAAGGATAAGAGAATAAAAGAAAATTATAGCTTGAGTTTGGCTTTTTTTTTTTGTTCATTCATTATCATGTGTGTATCCTGAAGCGTCTAGCGTGAAAAGATTTAAGCGTATTAAAGGCATTGAACCATAGATATCGTGTTTTTTTGTTGAAGTTGAATTAATAAGTTTAGTTAGTTTTTCGTGCTAGTTTGAATATCGGTAAAGACTGAGCTTACTCATGATAATGTACACTAAATCACATGACGTTCACCAGGTGACTATGTGTCTTCAAAAAAGTTACCGGTTGGTGTTGATTTTGAGCCTGTTTCGTAAAAGATGAGTATTTTTCTGAAAACTACGGTGTTGAGGTGGTCATCGATAGTGGTAAAGCTACAGACCGATGAAAATGAACTTCTTATGGCTCAAATTGAAACAAATGGACCTATAAAATACGCGGATCCAAAATTGGACAACTCCGAGACGTTCCATCGTAAGCAGTATAGGACGAAGTTGCAGCGATGCCATTTTTTTACATAACGTCATATATTTAAACACCTTTCAAATGAAAAAGTAAGTTTTTTAATACCTCACATCAGTGTTGGATAGTTACGCGTAACTTTGGAATTTTAATTAGCTACACGTAACTAATGTAACTTATGTAACTAATGTAACTAATGTAACTAAATGTAACTAATTGTAACTAAATGTAACTAACTATATCTTATAGAATTTTTCAAATACAAAAACTCACATTTTATGTTAAATTGAAATTTAGAAGTTCCATCCACAAACCGGATCGAATGACTATTGACTACACTTTCTTAGGGCAAAGCTGGATGATTGATTAATTGCCGTCAAGGAATACATTTTTAAATTACTACCTACATATATTTCTACAAAAAATTATGTATATAATAAAACTTATGTTGTCGATGAAAAGCAAATCTAATAAAATATTATATTCTTGGAGCATACAATAGATTTTTACTTACATTTAAAATTTTCACTTTTTTTTGAGATTCTTCTACATTTCTCTGTTTATTGTGATGTTTTTTTTTGGTAAATACTGATTTGATCTCAGATTTGATCTCAAACTTCAGATTTGGGTCGCCCAAGGAAATCAAACGAGATATATTTTGTTTTATTTTGTGTGTTTGTGCTTTTTCACAATTAATGTACATTTATGTTGAATCCTACAAAATAGCCTAAATAATTATTTAATTACAATATTCACTTAATTCACGAATTTCACTTATTTTAACAAAATTCACAAAATTCATAATAAACCATTTTCTGTTCCTAAGAATTTATTTTCTACAAATATTTAATCAAAATGAAATAACCTTCTAAAAGCAAATATTAAATACTGTGTTGTGCGTGCAAATATGTGTTAAATCTCGATTGGAAATAAGATTTAAGATTTGGAAATTTGATCTGAAATGAAAAAAATATGTTCTGTGAACAAAGAAAAAACAGATTTTGATTTCAGATTTTATCTGACAGCAAAAAAAATATGATCTGACGTACCAAAAGAAAATCACATAATGTTTAATATTCAATTCACATTAAGATTTAGTTAAATTTAATTTTATTTATCTGACATTGAGAGCAAAAAAAAATGCTGCCGAGTAATTCAAAATAGGGAAGGGAGCGTGGATTGGGTAGTTCAAAAATGTTTCTTTGTCTTTTCTCTTTCTTATTTGACATTAATGAAGGGTATACGCGATAAGTGAATTCACCGGCGCAGGTGACTACAGCGGGGCTTACACATGCATGCATTTACCGGCGCCTGTAGCCGTGAAAGCAAGCCAACCATTACATAAATATTTTTATTTTTATATTTATTGCATTCTTGTCCTTAAAAGTAGATTTAGTTTTCTTACTAGATTTGTTTGTTTTTCTTAGCAGTTTGGCACTGACATTTCTGACACCTTTCAATTGAACATTTTGTTCGTAATCGTACGATATATCATACCTATTTAGAATATTCCATTTTCACGCAGCACTGTCACCAGAGTATCACAGGTTCACCATTGTCAAATTAAAAAACTGCCGATGTAGGTGCTTGCCTGACGACTGGATACGCTTCTAACTTAACCTGGAAAATAAAACAAAATATAATATCTCGTTTGATTTCCTTTGGGTGAGCTAAATCTGGAATTTGAGATCAAATTTGAGATCAAATCTGAATTTACCAAAAAAAAAAATCATAATAGAAAAGAAATGTCCAAGAATCTCAAGAAAGAAGGGAAAACTTTAAATGTAAGTAAAAATCTTCTGTATGCTCCAAGAATATAATATTTTATTAGATTTTCTTTTCATCAGGAACATAGTAATTTCAATTGTATTCCTTGCCAGATTGCCATTGCCCTTGCTCATATAACAATTTCGTCAATAGTCGATTGGGATTCAGGATGAAATGTGATTTTTTTATTTTTTATTATTAAGTAAGACTTAGTTTTATTTAGTTACAATTAGTTACATTTAGTTACATTAGATACGCCAAATATTGGGCGTAACTAATTCATATTAGTTACGCGTAACTAAACGGGTAACTTACTTCATGTAACTTACTTGCCAACACTGCCTCACATACAGATTGCTATAATTATATTTCTACATCTACCCGCTCTTATTGAAATTTAATCTATAGAAAGCCGCTGTCCATTGCAAACGGCTGCACCTTCTAATAAGATTATTGAATTAGAAAATACTTAATCTATTCATAAGAACTTAAAATGCAACAAATTTGAAAGATATACTTCATTCTGAATCTTTTCCATCTGCCATGAGTTGTACCTTGACGGGGTGGTAGGACTTACGTCTGATTTATCAGTAGTTGAGCTACTGAGGAATTAGACAACTAAATCAACCCAAACAAGGGGCACTATGAGCCATATGTTAGGTTTTTTGAGTAAGATATGTCTTGAAATGTGTTGATTTGTGTGTGAATAACAGTTGTTGATACAAAAGTTTGGGAGAGTCTAAGCTTGATCACTCGCCAAGCTTAAGAGAATGGACAATAAGACTTCTCCCAAAAGTTTAAGGTTGAAAAGTTCCAAAATGATTTTTTTGCTGGTTGAATAAGTTTAAAATGTTGTTTTGTGTGGTGTTTATCCTGGCAAGGTTGTGGGCTTGTTTCTCTCTTGTTTGATCTCTTAGTTTTATGAGAGGCTAGGTGAACGGATAACAGGGAACGTCAGGTGGAACAAGTTTGGTTGTATTTGTGAGCGTATTTGGCCATTAGCTGCTACCTTGGCTAGTGGTTGAAAGTGCAAATCTGAGGCTGCCAGGCCTCGAGTATTGAGGTGCTCATCTGGAAGTGAACTCAACGGTTGCGAAGCTACACCGGATAACTGAGTGATCTTCTCAGGAACTAGGACTGTGAGCGAAGGAAAAGATGCCCTCTTAAGATCTAACCTTAAGCCGAGCAACTCATAATGTCATGTACAGGCCTGACAAGCCGGTCATGTAAAGGGAAACCATATTGTTATGAAAATTGAAAAAAATTGATAAACAGATAAACAAATGAAAATATTGACAATATAGCGCCCCAAATAACATCCCCCCCTATAGTAAAATGGACAACGATTTGCAGATATGCATGCGGAACGTGCGTATTCTGAATCGGCCTCCCAATGCTGAACAGCTACCTTATAGAGACCCTCTACTGTCTGAAAGCAGCGCTCCAGGAGATGTGATTGGATGGGCTGGGCCTTAGAAACACAAAAAAACTGCAACTTCTATTACGGAAAGTGCCACCTTGATGAAAGTCGCGCTTGTTTTGATGCAGTTCTGCTGTCAGAGGAGGACTGATGCAAGATTTTTAAAGCTTTTGCGAAATTGGTGAGTGATGACAATCCATATTAAAGACGACGCTATCATCGCCAAAACATATGAGCAATACCCAAAAATTGTCATCAAAATTCTCTAGGAAAATTTCGAGAGAGGACATCTTGGGAAGACGATCGAAGTGCATGCATAAGCCTACGCAACGCCACTTCCAATAGTAGACTCAGGCATATCGATTCTGCAGCGGGTAAAAACATGGTGCTGAACAGCATGCAATTAACACGTCATCAGATGGTTGGACCTGCAACCAAATCGATAATGTTGCGATTGCCGGAAGACACTCTTCTGACATTCTATTTCCGTATTTTGCATTTCAGAGGAGCTATTATACTCTCGGATCACTACTTACATAGTTGGTGTCAAACTTCTTGTGCGGATATCAATGGTGGCTTCCAGGCGAACAATTTGCCGATGAAATTCAATGTAGACGTTTTTAACCAAAAAAGATCGCTACACACAAGCTGAGCTTGAAAGGAATTCAACGACTTCTTAAATGTCCCCGGAGGCCCAATGGGAGCTATGTCAACAAGACATAAGAATCGCAGCATTGGAAGTACTTCTGACTTCACACAACCACCTCCGAGAAATCCATGGCTTAACTCGAAGTGTGATCAGGCCAATAAAGCCAAAACGGAGCCCTAAGAGACTTGACACAATAAGAAAAACATAAGCGAGAGCTACAGTATGTTTGCAACGAACTGTTGAATACCCTATTCAATATATTTGTGTATGTGTATGAGTCTTTCTCCCACAGCCAGCCGATGTTTCAGTTTCAGAAAAAAATTCAATAACATTGATTTTGTTTGGTGTGATGTTCAATTAGTGCAGGCACAATAAAAAAGGCGTGCGTCACGCCCAAAGTTAAGACTTTTTATTGCCAAGGCAATAAGTATGAGTTCAGTGATATTCAACTTTATTCTTTCAGATCGATTTGAACAAAACAAGACAAACTTAAATTTTTAAAAATTAGATTTTGAATGGAAATAGCGATTATGGGTGTTTTTAACAATTCTTGGACCACACTCTGCTACATAACCAAGGAATATAAATCTAAGTGTTCATCTTTTTACTTCACAACTGCGACCGATCGTCAAAAAATTAATGCATTATACAACTTTTGACGGAAACGCCCCTTAAAAGTGGTCATGTCTTAAAAACTTGAAGCACTAACTGAACTTTGGTTATCAGTCAGTATTTAGGCATATGTGAAAAATTACAGCTGAATCAAGCAGTTTTTAAGCGATCTTACCTGAACAAAGGTATTTTATCAAAATCACGCCTTTAAAAGTGGGCGTATTGAAGAAAATGTAGATATTTTTTTCATAAAACGAACGGAAGGGGAAAAAAAGCTTAATTTGAATATTGGTATATTTTTTAAATTTTTAAAACAACGTTTTTCATTCTTTCATGAAAAGTGGGCGTAAGCCACGCCCAAAATTCAAAAAATTCTTTTCATACTCAAAGTTTTTATTTTCTACTAGAGACGCAAGATTTTGGCTTGCGGATACCGTGTATTTGCAAAAACAATTTTTTTTAGTGAAAAGTGGGCGTCAGCCACACCCAAAATCATTTTTTTTTATTCCACACACACGATGTTTATGTGTTTATGTGCAAGTAATACCCACAAAATTTAATGTTTTTCCCTTTAATATAACAATTGTTATTTTATAAAAACAATTTTGATGGTTTTGTATGAAAAATGGGCGTCAGTCACGCCCAAACTGAAATATTTTTATTTAATTGGAAGAAAGTTTACCTAAAGCTTACGTGTGCAAATTTTAGCGTTATGCTTTTATCGCAACTGTACAAAAAACATAATTTAATGTTACCAAATTGAGGTTGTTCAAGAAAAATGGCGATTGTGTACGTGTTTGTGGGCGGATTTTGCCAGTTCAAGAAGTTATCCTTACTCTTGAAATAAACGTTATATATACCAAATTTCAGCTTTCTAGCTCAAAAATTGCAACCTCTAGAGAGTATACATACGGACGGACGGACGGACATGGCTAAATCGACTAGGCTTTTGATTCTGAGTCAGAATATATATACTTTTCTATACCTAACGGTATTATTTCTCTATGTTACAAACTCCTCACCAAATACAATTTACCCATTCTATGGAATAGGATATAAAAACGGCTTACAACATTGTTAATAAGGAGGAACTATATGGTGCCATGGTCAGTTTCAGAATAATGTCTTTACACGATGACGCAACACCAATGTCCCAATAATTTAAATTTGCAATAAAAAGTCTTAGCTGTAGGCTTGGCACACGCCTTTTTTTATTGTGACAGCAGTTATTGTACATCGGCCAAACAAAATTTATTTTATTGAAGAAGAATGGAACAGCGGCTGGCTGCGAAGGATGCGAACGCATAATGCATACAATACATATGTACATATTTACAAAAATGTGGAGAATAGGGTATCCAACAGTTTGTTGCAAACGTACTGTAGCTCTCGCTTATGTTTTAAATCGTGTTAGAGCTGTTGGGTCTCGATATCAAATTCTTTGGTTGGTGGTGTATTTTTCCGATCTGAAACCTGGTTAGGACCAATAATTAAGATCATCAGCAACAGGTTAAATATACTCAAAAGCTTGTTGCAGAGACAACTTATCTCCTTTTTTGTGATTGGAGCAGTAGATCTGAGATTCCAATCGTCAGAGATAGGTACCTTCCTCCGACGATATTTTGTAAAATGAGTTGGTGTTTGTTCCTGACCTGACCAGCAGGTTTTTTCCAACATGTTTAAAAAGTTCAGTTTGCTGAGTACATCGGCTGAGATGCTTTATTCTTTTTCAGTCTGGTCATGGCGGTGTACCTTACTTAGAAAGGGGATAAATGATAAACCGTTCCTTCCATTGACTTTTGTCTTGATCCAAAAATACCCTTCCCGTACAATATTCCATTTCAACTACAGCTGAAAGGATATTTTCTTAACCAGAAAATTGATTGGCAGAAAATCCTTTATTTTTATCAAAAATTTATCGTCCAACTCTAAACGGGAAGTGAAATTTCAAATTGAATATAGTTTTTCCACTTCAAGGAATTTCCAGCTAATTGAATATGCAATCCAATCAAGGTGGCTAGATCTGGAATTAAGACTACAAGAATCCAATGACCGGAAGGCATTTGTACCCTTTCGTTCTGTTCGGTCCCATAGAATCGAAATTGACTCTCTCATCCTGATGGTAAACTTGCTAGCTACCATTGCCATTGAGGTATATATATATATATATGCAGGTACCAGGTACTACTATAAACTGAGCATTCTATTATTCTTCAGGAATGCAGCCATGTTGGTGTTTGTTCTTTCATTCGATATTCCCTTTTATTTCCATGCACTCCATGAAAACGAATTGTTAATTGAATTTCAATTTTACTGATGCACTTGACACAAACACAAACCCAACGAAAACTCCCATGGCGCACATGGTGTCACTGAAAGAACGAAGGACGAGGGGGGCTTCGACCTATAGAAAACATATAGCCCCAACTGATGGTAAATAAATAAACTGATGCTTTTTCCAGCTATACACTCTTCCCCCGACCGTCGCCGTCGTCCGTCAGGTTGGCAAAATTGAATTCCAAAAAGCGTTTGGATATTTTATAAGGTGTATCGTTCGGTAAGTGAAACCCGCATCTTACAGTCAGCCTGCTTTTAGTATAGATTTACAGTTTACAGTGGCAATATGTACATATAAAAGATACAGTTACCAGCCAACAGCTAAAGGGTTCTGGGATTCAGGATAATAGCATAGGCTTATGTGTCTGTGTAAAAATGTTATGATCTTATTTAACATTCTTGTGGTGTTAAAAGTGTGGTTTTCTTGAATATGCTTTTCCTTTTCCATATCCTGCATAATTTATTTGTGTAAAGCCTTAAGGAAATTCAGTATTTAAATTGTGTAGGGTTTTTTGGGTTAATTTAATTTAAATTCTGGCATCAGAAGAGAGGTTTGTTTACCTTTGCTGTTTTGGTTAGAATATTCAGTGAAGGAGGAGATTAATTTAAAAAGCATTGTCCAACAGGAAGTTGTGATTAAAATACGTTGAAGAAGGACATCAGTCTTCATATATGTTTATATTGAAGAAATTTTCAAAACTGTATTTGTTTTTCGTTATATTTTTAACTAGATGACCCGGGTAGTTTTGACTCGACATTCGGAAAGCATAACCTGCAATACAACACCACCGATAACGGACACAGGCTAATCGACTTTGCTGCGGGGCGAAGTGTCATCATAGCTAGCACATATTTCCCACACCTCAATATACACAAGGGGACTTGGCGGTCTCCTGATCAATATACCGTCAACCAAATTGATCATATTGCGATTGATAGCAAACATGCCTCCAGTATTATAGATGTCCGCACTTTCCGAGGGGCCCACATAGACGCAGCTACTGATGTTTTGGGTTTCATTAGGCGACCACAACGAAACACCTGGTTCGATGATGAGTGCAATCTTCAAAAGTTCTAGCAAAGGTTTAAACTTTCGCCCAAGGGTTACATAGCCCGAGCGGAAGCCTGTAGCGACGAGGGTGGGAATTTCGTTGTAGATACGCAGTCAATGCTGAGAATTTGGAAAAAACACTTCTGCAGACTGTAAAACGCTGTCAGGCAGAATGATCCATTCGATTTCGACGATGATGAACAAAATCTCCGTCCACCCCCGACCAAGAAGAAGTTCGGGCAGCAATATCAAAACTAAAGTCCAACAAGGCTTCTGGAGCGGGTGGCCTTACGACTGAACTCTTCAAAGCAGCGGGAGATGACTTGGTGAGGAGCATACACCAACTCATTTGTACAATCTGGTCGGATGAAAGTAAGCCTGACGAATGGATCCTCAGCATTGTTTGCCCTATCCACAAGAAACGAGATACTCTTAACTGCGCCAACTACAGAGGTATAAGTCCCCTAAATGTCGCCTGTAAAATATTGTCAGCCATTCTGTGTGAACGTCTGAACCCTTTCGCACGTGAACTGATTGGCTCCTATCATTCGCAAGTATTGAAGTGGAAGCGGCGAAAATGGGTGGTCTGGCTGTAAATGAATATAAAACAAGGTATATGCCTTCCCCGGGAGCAGAACATCATCACCAAGGACTTTGTCAATTTGGGCTCCACTACAACCTCTCAGAAAAACATAAGTGAAGAGATCAGTCGAAGAATCACTCCTGCCAATCGCTGTTTCTTCGGACTTAGAAGGCATCTTAGCAAAACCCTCTTTCAAAGAACCAAGAAGACACTATACAAGACCCTTATGATCCCAGTCCTGCTGTATGAGGAAGAAAACTGGACACTGACACAATCGGATGAGTACAGACAGACTGAGTTGCTTTGAGAGCAAGATTCTTTGAGTGATATTCGGTTCTGTATGTATTAATAAATTATAGAGTTGAAGATTTAATGACGAACTTTACAGGCTACACAGCGACATTGACCTGTTAAAAAAGCTGAAAATAATGCGGCTTTGATGGCTGGGCCATGTGGATTGTATTGACGAAATCGCTCTTGCCAGCCGAGTCTTCAATTTCAACCCGGAGGGCCAACGCAGGTCTGGAAGACGCCATCTAAGGTGTCGCGATCAAGTGGAAAACAACCTCAACCAACTTTGGTGTGCGCACTGGAGGACCGGCCTTGCTGGCGAGGATTGTTGGTTGTAGCCGTAGTCCACAATGGACAGTCTGCGCCACCTTAAGGAATTAGAATCAATCTTCCGAGGTGTTATAGCCGTTTAACTAAAATTTTCGAGCGCTTCACCCATGTTTTGGGTACCATAATCGTTCTTCCGAGAGGACTATTCGTAACATGATGGCTTAAACCAAGTTGACCGGTTAAGTGAACAATTAGTGAACTCCTGAACATAAGCAAAATCTGAGGAAATCAATTCCGGGTGTCTTCTTTGGAACGGCTGGCGCACGGGCAGCACCATTGGTCCGAACTTTTTTTAAAATCACTCAACGTTGGTGAGGCGGTCACCATCAATGGAGGACGCTACAGAACGACAATAAAAAGTTTCTTATTCCACAAATTGAATCATACAGACGTAGATGCGACATGCATGAAAAATTTGAGGGTAAGGTTATTTCCCGCAGATGTACTGTGAACTCTCCACTGAGGTCATGTTATTGGACCCCGCTAGACTTATCTTGTTGGGTGACCCGAAGTTGCTTGTCTATAAAAATAAGCCACAATCGACCGATATCCTAAAAAAGTAATTAACCCAGGCTATCGGTAAGATTCAGCAGGATCCATGTGGAAGATTCATTGAAAACTGGACTCTCGGATCAGTACCCCCGTAATAAGCCGAGTTGGGCATTTGAACGGTAGTAATACTCCATGTATCATGCGTGACAAAATTTTACCATATGGCAATTTTCATCCGATTTGGATTTCGAAAAAAAAATTGAGAGACTAGCTTCTATTTAATTTAGGAACAAATATTGCATTCATTAAAAAGAAATAGAAAATTATGTTTTATTATGAATCCAAGATGTATACCTAAAGGTAAACTTCATTACACTCCTGAAATACATTACTTACTTTAATCCCCCAACGGGATAAAATGTGTCAATTCACATTGAATCTTACTTACTTTACTTGAAAGGACGCGTGTTCAATCAGAACGACACGAAGGCGACATGTACGAAAAAAAACACGAACCTGTCACTGCCGATAAATTCTTCCTTCAATTTCAAACTGCAAGGCATAACTGAGAGAGAATCCTTTTCTGATGGAATTTACACCAATGCAATGCAATGCGAAAGGATCCAAAAGTTCATCATTAAGGTAAAAAAAAACAAAAAAAAAAAAAAAAAAAACATACCAATATATAGTTACATAAAACTTACAGCTCTTTCCTCCGGAAATGATTTTTTCTTCACAGTAGGTTACTCGTATTCGGAGGGCTCTCGTGAGGCGAATAAGAAAATGAAATGCGAGAGTTTCGAAACATGAACTCAATTAAAATCCATTGGTTCGGGATGGATATAAATTTCAAATCGATTATCCCGAGAATGGAGTTGAGTTTGAGTCGCGTGATTCATGTGGATTTTTTCTGAGAGCAACTACTGTATGAAAAAATGAGACCGTATTCCGTGTATTCATAAGAATCCATATATTCATTCTGGGTATCAAAAGGAAGTGGTTCAGTTTTTTTTTTTTTTTTTCTTAAGTTGTCAACGGTATTGGATGTCTATACTTTTCTGTTTTCAAGAAAAATATAATTGGGGCAGATATTTTAAAGTTATACCCATTCTGGAGTTTTTGATATCATCATTTATAATTACAAAAAAAAGGTGGTAATTTGACATAGGTTAGACAACGTCATTCGTCATTCCATAAAACCAACATGAGTTTAATGGAATTCCGAGGAACCTTAAATGACTACATAATTTGGACGAAGCTATGATTGTATCTAACCCATATCAATATAGAAACTCCAAGAAAATCATCAAATTGAAGGACGTCTTATTTATTTACGTTGGCGAAAATTTTTAAATCATAAAATTAATGTTTTTGTAATTCAGTTTGCTTTTTATTATGACACACAGACAATAATTATGGTGTTATCATTCATCTTAAAAAAAGAAACAAAAGCGAGAGATACAAACAGTACAATTGCAACAAACTGTTGGATACCCTATTCCAACAAAATATTTTTGGTACCAAATGTTTCTTACAAAAAATCACGTCCTAAGTGGGTTTTTGATTAAAACTTTTGCAGTTTTTTAGTTCACAGAAGATGCAAAATGCATTTTTTTATGAAATAAGCCAATAGCCTCCACACTCCACAGCTAGGCTCTATAATATTTTATATTAACCTGTAATTTAAATAACATATAAATAAGTAATCTATATATGTATATAAAATTGGATGTGTGTATGTATGTATGTACGTGTATGGACTCCTAAAACGCCCAACGGAATTTTATGAAATTTTCAGGATAAATGTTGTTTAGTCCAGGGATGGTTCCAGGTTCCAATGAAAGTTTGGTTCCGATCGGGTGGAAAACAAAAATAAAATGCAGGCTTTTAACATTTGTTGGTCCATTTTTTATACCCTATTCCATAGAATGGGTAAATTGTATTTGGTGTGGAGTTTGTAACATAGAGAAATAATACCGTAAGGTATGGAAAAGTTTATATATTCTAACTCAGAATCAAAAGCCTAGTCGATTTAGCCATGTCCTTCCGTCCGTCCGTTTGTCCGTATGTATACTCTCTAGAGTCCATTTTTGATGAACAACCTCAATTTTATAAAATTAAATTATGTTTTTTGTATACAGTTACGATAAAAGCATAACGCTAAAATTTTGCACACGTAAGCCTTAAATAAACCTTCTTCCAATTAAATAAAAATGTTTCAGATTGGGCGTGGCCGACGCCCATTTTTCATACAAAACCATCACAATTGTTTTAATAAAATATCAATTGTTATATTAAAGCGAAAAACACTCAATTTAGTGGGTATTACTTGCACATAAACATCTTGTGTATGAAATTAAAAAAAATGATTTTGGGCGTGGCTGACGCCAACTTTTCACAAGAAACTATTAAGAAATTGTTTTGCAAATAAACGACATTTATAATGAATCCGCAAGCCAAAATTTTGTGTCTCTTAGTAAAAGTTTGTGTATAAAACGAAATGTTTGAATTTTGGGTGTGGCTTTCGCCCACTTTTCATGAAAAAAACAAAAAACGTAGTGTAAACAATTTAAGGTTTACTACCAATATTCAATTTAAACCTTTTTTCCGTTCGTTATATGAAAAATATATCTCTACATTTTCTTGTGTACATTTTTTCAATACGCCCACTTTTGAAGGAGTGATTTTGATAAAATACCTTTGTTCAGGTAAGATTGTTTAAAAACTTTTCGATCCAGCTGTAGTTTTACACATATGCCTAAATACTGATCAAAGCTCAGTTAGTGCTTCAAATTTTTAAGACACGACCACTTTTAAGGGGCGTTTCTGTCAAAGTCGTATAAGGCATTAATTTTTTAACGTTTTTTAACTATCGGTCGCAGTTTCGAAGTGAAAAGATGAACACTTAGATTTATATTCCTTGGTTAAGTATAGCAGAGTGTGGTGTCCAAGAATTGTTAAAAGCACCCATAATCGCTATTTCCATTCAAAATCAAATTTTTAAAAATTTAAGTTTTGTCTTGTTTTGTTGAAATCGATCTGCAAGAATAGAATTGAATGTCACTGAGCTCATTCTGATTGCCTTGGCAGTAAAAAGTCTCAACTTTGGGCGTGCCAAACGCCTTTCTTACTGTGCCAGCACTAATTGAACATCACACCACACAAAATTAATGTTATTGAATATTTTTCTGTCTGCTAAAGAAGAATGTTGTTTCTGAAACTGAAACATCGGCTGGCTGTGGGAGGCAGTGGCAGACGCATATACATACAAAAATATAGGGAATAGGGTATCCAACAGTTCGTTGCAAACGTACTGTAGCTCTCGCTTATGTTTTTTTTTTTTTTTTTTTTTTTGAGTTTTCTTAAATTTTTAAGCATTTTGAAACATCAGCGGAAATTCCGGAATGGCCGATCGGGTCGAAGACGAAAAAAATGCAGGCTTTAACCAAAAAATAGTGTTTATCCGGTGGCATTGAAATGAAATAAATAAATAAATTTAATTTCACATTAAATAAGTGTTTTTTGGGCGGGCGTAGCAACGCGCGCCGGGTACCGCTAGTAATAATAATAAAATAAGCTTTGTAGACCTAATTTTTAGACTTTTTTGTCAAGGCAAAACCATTACTTTACCTAAGTGAGATACAATTTTTAAACTCGCCGCTCTATTTGAACAAAGCAAGACATAGCTAGAATTTTTTCAAAATTAGATTCTTGAAAATGCAAATGGCGTCTGCGGTTGAACCTTGAACCCCATCCTGCTACGTAACCAAGGAATAGAAACAAAAAATATCCTTCTTCTTACTTCAAAACTGCAAAAGATACTTAGTTACCATTGAAACATTAATACAGTTAAAACTTTTTTCGAAAAAGCCTCTCAAAGGAATTTTAACAGAATAAAGCTATTTTATAAGACTTACGCCCCCAAAAGTAGGCGACACACAAATTTGAGTTTGTGGTTTTATTAAAAGCACCGTTTACTTATTTGTGAAAATGAGCTTATATATAGTTTTAATGAAAAGTGGGAATCGGCTACGAACTTAATCAAAATTTTGTCTTTTCTACACCTAATACCAAACAAATTTAAGGCTTTTCGCTTGAATATAAGGACCGTTATTTTATTCCATTTTCTTGCCCATGTTTGTTTTTGGATTTCAGGACACTTTTCTCCAAAACAATGGTAGATACTTCATAATCATATCGTTTTTTAAATTTAAATGAAGCCTTTAAAATGCTTTACCTTGTTACGGAAAGCTTTAAGCTTGTCCATGCAAGCCATCAGCTTATATTTTTTTTGTTAATGTAATTAAAGTTGATTAAAAAAAAAAAGGAAAATAAAATGATTTATTCACTTTCTTAATTTTGTTTTTTTTTTCTTTCTAATCGGCTCCTGAAACTTATTAAAAAAAATGATAAAAAATACTACTTGTTTGAAGGCATGTTCAAGTTTCAAACTCAAGTTCTTTATCCTCCCTCTCCAGTACTCACTCTCTTTTCTATTAACAGGGCAATGACCTCTTAAGAAAATTAATATCAAAGTTAGAGCAATCTAAGTACATAATGAAATACAAAAGCAGGTCTTTGAAACAACCGCCACATTAGTGTCCCAAAGTTGAATAAAATTATTACAAAAGTGTAAACCCGGCTTTTCTTCACGAGTCTTACAAAAACTTTTATAATTTTTACCTTCAACTAACAACTTTGGAAGTTCTTAAACCGGCCAATTCAGACTTGTGTTTACAACCCTTGTATAAAAGTTGTGTAACATTTTTCCAATGGCATTATAGAGCAGCTGTTTCGGAAAATGTCAAGTTTAAAATATTTAGCTTATAAAAGTTCTATGCAATTTATAAATCGACAAATTTGCAAAAGTTGGAGCTTACACGAATTGGGATGATACAGAGCGGAATATTTAACGCATATAGATATGCAATTTCTTCATCGCCCCTATACCCTATTCCATTGGATGGGTAGGGTACATTGTATTTGGTATGGAGATTGAAATATAGAGACAAAATATTGTTAGTTAAGAGAAGTATATATTTGTTATTCTGCCAAAGAATCAAAAGCCGAGTCGATTCAGCGATGACCGTCCATCCGTCTGTCCTCATAACTCTCTAGACGTCGCAATATTTCAACTATAAAGCTTAAATTAATTACATATTATCCTTGATTCAAGAGTAAATCTAGTTTCTTGAACCGCCCCCAATCGCCATTATTACTCAACAGCCTTTATTTGGCAATACTGAATAATTATGTTTTTAGTAGTTTCGATCAAAGCAGAATGCACAAAATTTCGCACACACAATATATCCGTAACGTTTCTCTAAATTAATTAAAAATATTTCAGTTTGGGTGTGGCTGACGCCCACTTTTCATAAAAATCCATCAATATTGTTTTTTAATAACAAAATTTTAAATCTGAAATAAAAGTATAGATTTATTTCAACGCAGTTTTAAGAGCCAACCTTCAACCAGCACCCTGCCGTGGTGTCACAAAGTGTGAAGTCTGTTCGCATTGTTTTCGTCAAGGAAATAGTCCTGCAGATTAATCGGCATAGCCTGACCATCCACATCCTAAATTCATCCACCTACACCACTTTTTACTTCTTCCTTATGTATGGTGACAAAATCGGTGCACTTCAGCGCTAACTGGGTTTTCTTTATGAGTTTTCCAGTTCAAGAAAACCTCCATTTCTACCTTCCATCCCCAGCGGGTACTTTCGGTTAAGACTTAAGATCTCTATCTAATCCCGTGATGTCCATTCGCAATAGAGTAATGTGTCAACTTTGGAGAGGTCGAGTCTGATTTCAGATGGAAATTACACTCCTTCTTATACAGCATTCCACAGACAGAGTGTGAATTATAAGGACAAAAGTTCAAGTTGTTGCCAATATAAAGCGTTCTTACACCGCTAGATTATCTTTTGTGGGGACCATGAGTTAGAGACGGTTAACAATTAACGGCAACTCCAAATGTTTGCAAAGACTGGGCTATATCTGAGTTAGCCGCGGCGTTCGGGATGGTTACGAAATCTCGCAAATCAAAATCTCGCATTACGAAATCTCATATAACGAAATCTCGTTTTTTTAAATCTCGAAAACTTAAATCTCGCAAAAAAACAAATTGTAATTATATACAAGTAGGACGTTACAAGGCTTTTGGAGTCAACTTTTTTCAACAGTATTTTACGAACGAGTACAATTGCTTTTGCGAAGCAAAATAATAAAGGACTCTTAAAGAGAAAAGTTTGCATTTCTAAACTAAAAATCTCTCTCCCTCCTCCATTTAGGCAGAAAGGATTATTTTCTAAAAAGTAATTTTTTAAGTATTTACATATGATCTAACTTTGACGTTAATAAATTAAAATTGATTAATGTTCATAACAATGTTTTCTCGGTAAAGACAACAGTTCCTGGGTAACACGCTGCATGGGATCATGGGATCTTAACTCACTTTTTGGGGGCACACAGACTCATGAAACTCCCAGTCCATTTATTTGTCAGCGTAATTACTTTTCAGATTTGTATTTGCGAGATTTAAGTTGAAATTCGCGAGATTTTTGGGTGTGAAACGATGATGCGAGGTTTTAAAATGCGAGACTTTGCGAGTTAATGAAAAGCGATATTTTAATTCGCGAGATTTCGTTTTTCCAGATTTAAAAAAAGTGCGAGATTTCGTTATGCGAGGTTTTAAATTGCCAGATTTCGTAGTGCTCCTGCGGCGTTCATACCTATGTCAAAAATCACATTCAAATGAAAACGGCAAAAAATTATCTTTCAAATAAAGTCAATTTTATAGCAAACAATACATACTATTTGTGTTTTATATCATTTTATAATTCTATACCTCTAAAAAGAACACCTTTTATATGTAAACATTTACTCAAAAAGGCACATGTTGTGTAAAGTGAAGCCAACCTTATCCATCGAACGGTTTCTCTTGATTAATGTGGAAGTGAACTAATTTTAAAATCGATATATTCTGCCTTAGTTTATAACGCGGAACAGCTACATCGAAAGCTATACGTTTTACATGACCTTATCTAGTTTCGTGCAATCACCCATAAGTTACACTTTACACTACCACTTGCCTATAAATTTATTGAGAATACCGTGTGCACTTTCAACAATCTCCTGAAAAGAGCTTCAGTTTCATCACACTTAATGGTCTGTTTGAAGGACCTATACACACTATACTCTCTGTGACAGCTTAGCACGTCAAGATAGATATACTCAACGAAAATCCAAAAACTCCCGGAGCGTTAAATAGCCACCGTTATTATCATCGCCATTGCTTCCATTCGAAATCCCTTAAAATCGCTCTAATGCATCCGAAAATGCGAAACCACTTTACGAAAACTCCAGCTTTACACTCGAACCTTATACATACATACACTTAGGTGCTTGATGCCTAGGCTTCCAAGTCCCAACCAACGTCAGTTCCAGCTTATCTCATATTGCATTTTAAAGCAGCACAAAAGACTGATACCAGATGATATCACCATGAGATGGGCAGGGATTTTGCATTATTTGCATGAGTGTATCTCAAGGCTTGTCAGGCATCCTAGCCATATTCGTATCACCGCTGAAAGGGATCTATACATATATGTATTGTATATATACAGTTGCTCCTGTTACCTTTAATTATTCTCTTTTTGCATATTAAATGAGAGATTGGGCTTGGGAGATCTGGAATGACACTATCATGCCATTGCAGCTGTGGATCCATAGGCTGATTTCTTCGATGTCTCCTGTGAACACTCACTTCGGAATCAGAATGGTAGCCACATTTTCCCGGTGGAACACACAACGTGATGCAGAAAAATCCAAACAGCTCTTATTCACTTTTTGGAATGTGACGTGTGCAGTTGCAGTGGCAGGCACCAGGCAGCCGCATCTGTGTCACACTGATTCACAAACTCCATTTTTTGTCATTTTCTGAGGCAATTTGTTGGCTTATTCCACATTCGTCCTTTTTATTTCGTTGGTCCTACTAAGATTTTGATTAAGTATTTATTCAGAACGAACGAGTGAAAAAAAGATAAAACAAAAGGAGGACATTTCTTGGTTTTTTTTTTTTTTTTTACTTTCGGTGTACTTAACCCGGTGCGGTGGGTCGAAATAATTTATTCCAACATAGAATGGAAGAGATGAAGGTAAATAACCCAGTCCTTGGACTCTCCGCTGCAAATTCTGGTGCATGGTGGAGACTGGAGAGTGGAGTGCGGAGCCCATGCACCATCAGCAGAAGAGCAGCAGCACAACCAGCAGCAGCATCCTTCTCAAGGGTTGAGTGACATTAAGGCGCAACCAAGTGGAATGTGAGAATTAATACCTTTCTTACGTTGGGAACGGGGGGTATGCATGTGGAAAATCTGATTTTTTATTCATAAATTGCTGTAGTATGTAGCTAGTTGTAGTAGTTTCATGAATTTCCTTTTTTTTTTATTCGTTCGCTAAGCTGACTCGAATCTTTTAAGAAGTTGGGTACATATTTATTTTTAGAAGCCATGGCAGAAATGAATGGCATTTAACTCATGAATGAGTGATCTGGAGCTGTCAGGGATTCATTCGGGATATAGGATTAATGGAGTTTTAAATATAAATACAGCCTGTAGGTATGCAATTAATTATGCATTTTATTTTTTATTTCATTAAATAACTGTACAAGGACTTACTGGAAATATTGATTTATTAAATTTTAAAGCCTTTCAAGTGTTAGCCATGACACGACGCTGGGTTTTGTGGTCTAAATGAGAAATTTATGAATAACTATTTAACTTACATTTATGCTTTAGTTATTATTGAAAATGTTTATTTGTGCAGAAAATTATTTTCTCAAAAACAATTCCTACGATTATGATTAAATTCTCGTTATGGGTTGGTTTCTGTTTTGATCCTCGAGTGCAACTTATTAAATGCTGACCAAATTTTGTAAGTCTTCCAATATGGACTTAGTTTGACAGTTGATAGCGGCCATATTGTTGAAGTTACATCTGTCAAATTGGCTGTCATTTTTTTCACATCGCTCAAAAGGTTTTTCACAGACCACAACTTGACGATGATTTGTGACTTGGGTCTACATTCGTAAAAAATTCAACTGATCCAGGAGTTGAAGCAAACGACCAAGGCAACAAAAAAATTTTTTTGATTTATTTAGAAAGTAAGGGAGAGTGGGTCTAAAATAACACTTTTCACGAAAATATGTAGCTGCTAAGGTTTTGAAAATAAGTCAGCCAAACGTTTTTAAAATTTGAGAAACATGTTTCAGCTACAAGATCCACCAAAAAAAGTTAATCAAAGTCTGCTCCGAAGATGTCAAGATATTGCATTGAGAAAAAAAAAACGTTTTGTTACAACTTACCCCGACAATGGGGCTAGTTGTAACATAGGCAGGGGTAGGTAATTCAAACAAGAAGAAAATAACTTCAAAACAAAAATCTTCATCCATGTCACGTTTAAGCATACGAATACAGGAAGAGATCCATTAACGCATTTAGTGTGGGCCCAGTTTTTGCATATTATGCACAGAACCCAATTTTCCTCTGGCAAGCTGTCAGAAAATGCCCCTCAATAAACGGCACATACATTTTGTTGATCATCATCAATTTTTGATGAAGAGGCTGATATCTTTGTCTCCACCTATTGTTTTTGCTTGGGTTCCGTTCTTGGTTCCATTTTTTGGCCTCATTTCTAGTTAAGAATTTGATTTTTTTTTCTCTAAAATAGCTGTTGGATGGGATAATCCCTACCTTTAGAACTTTTTTCTAATTATAGTTATCTACCTACTTCTACATATCACAGAAAATACAAATTTAAAAATCGAAAGAAGAAAACAATCCTCGATCGTTGTTGTTCAAAACGATCAGTAAAAAATCAACGTGGATATCTTAACATGTTACAATTTACCCCGAGAAAGTGTTACAACTTGCCTCATCATGAAATATCATACGAAAAAGTTAATTTACAAGAAACCGGATGTCACACATGTATAAGACATACACAACTACCATTTCTCACTTGTGAGGAGGAAGACCAAAAACAAAAACTAAAAAAAAAGTTAGAAACCTGCCATTTTTTGGGACCACCACAGAACTTTTATCGTTGACGTCCAATTAACACCTAAGGAGTGCATATGCTAGTAGATATGGAAAAAATTAACATTTTTCTCTTACACGCAATTCGTAATTTAAAGAAGAACCCTTTTTTTTAGCTGTTACTTCTTACCCCTGTTACTTCAAGCCCCACTCTCCCTTATGTACATTGAAAATCGTTCGTCCGGTTTTGAAAAAGTTTTTGAAATTTCTTCGAGTTTGTCAGTGGGTACAATGTCATTTAAAAATCTTAAAACAAAGTTTTTCAAAACATGGAAACGCAATATTAATGAAACTTTAAAATAGATTTTTTTTTGTGCAAAAATGAATTGCATTCGGTTGCAAAAACCAGTACTGACTGACCAGGAGATAGTTCTGAAAAAAACAGCAATCAGAAAGTCTTAAAGAAGTCATTGGAGCGGTTTTTCAGAAGTTTAAGCTTCTTCACGGTTGTATGGCAGGTGACAGATACCGATATTTTCGTGTTAAAAAAAAGAACTAAATTTTTTCTGAGAAACAGTCAAATAAATAGTAACCACCAAGTTTATAGAAAATGAGTCCATTCGTTAAGGCTGCAGAGTTGCAAAAAGACATACAGACGGAATTTGCAAACCCAATTTTTTGACTGCTTCATCATCGTAATGTGTATGATTGATATCTCAAACATTTTCATTTCACGAATCCATATCTTGCCTTTGCCTTATAGCACCTTATCTATAATCGCGACTAAAAATTCAAGAGGTCTACCATTCAATTGATGAATTTAAAGAGGCAATCTCGCTGCCATCAACCATCATCTAATGACTTAAATATATGTATACAGCCTAAATATTCGGTACCGTACCACACCAGTCGCGTGTTGTTGACATAATGTTCCATATGAAAAAACCATATATCAAGGCAAATACTGTATAGAAATTGTACATAGAAAATCCATTTATTTTTCGTGGCTAATAAATTATAATGCATGTTCACGTGTTGCAAAAATATCGACTCCACAATGAAACTGAAAAATCAAGTATCCGCTTCAATAAAATGACCATGAAGTACCTACGAGAGAGTTTTTCCCTAAATTGGAACCCATAAAGTAACAGAAGCTTAAGACTTAGGCGCAACAACTTTGATAAAAACAAATTTTTATATTTCAATTTCTAAATGTTAGAGTTTTATCAAACTTGTAGTAGTAGAAACATTCTTTTACTTTTTGAAAAGATATTTTTAAGTATGTATTTTAAGTATTCATTTTTTATTAAAAGACCGTGGTTATGTTTGCTTCAACTCTTTTTCTAAAATGAATGGATGATCTACTGTTTGAAATTTCTAATCCTTGAATCTTGGTCATTCAAAATAACAATAACGCAACACATACCCCCTTGCTATTGTCCATTATTGGCAATTGTATCAAAGCAATTGAGCAGATCGCAATCCTTGAAATGTGAATCATCAATCACATTTTGTCGTCAAAATTTCTAAGCTGAGTAACGTCATTTATTTAAAGGGTCATGCAAATCCTAATAAACCATCTGATTAATCCGCAAATAGGGACTTGAATAACGGGCTTATTATGAACTATATTAAAATCCCAATATCGGCTTACAAAATATCTTGAGAAACGGAAACTTTTAAACCAATTAGACCGTTAAAAACGCATTTTTGAGACTGTTGTCTGCTTGATATTTACAAAACAAATGATGGTGTGCCTTAAGGCTCTCTTCGGTTTCTGACTCTTTTTCTTAAATTTATAAATGGTCTGTTGTCAAAGAATTCTACTCAAACAAAATTTTTTGATGACAAAAGTAAACCAACTGTTCATATTCTCTACCAGATTCGCAACCCTGAATGAATTCCGTTCTCGACAGCATTATTGAAGTGGCATTACTAGCCGTGTATAATTTAATGCTTCAGAACTTTCACTGTAACACAAGTATCTCTAGGAATGCCCATAAGTTTACCCGCAGGCTTAAACTTGCAGCCCGTTGTGTCAGTTCCCACGTTTACATCATTGCTTAGCCGCACTACAATAATGTGGGACCTTTTTCGATTTTTTAGTCTCATTGTGATTCACAGTCTTTCAAAACCATCGGTATCTCCTATTCCGAAATGCAAGTACTGTGTTGTGGAAAAAATTGCAAGACCTATACATCTGACCAAAAACTTGAATTATAACATATCTGAGCGGATGTTCCTCCAACTCACTTGAGCCGTTTGGACAAATATGTATAATAAAGTGCCTTTACAATCATTATTTTGATAATATTTTCATAAACAATGATCTGTTGAAATTACTAGTTTTTAAACACTTCCTATGTAATAATCTTGCTTTTAGGAATGCTCATCAGTTTACCCATGAGTCCAACCTTGGACGTACTGTTTGGTACAGATTTTCATTTTTTTGCCGCACAACACGAATGTATTGCTTTGTTTTTCTATTGTTTTTGTCTTTGATGTGTAGTAATTCAAAACCAATGAGTGTACTAAGTTCATCGGTATCTCCTTTTTTTACTTCACAGATTCAATTCAAAATTTAATAGCTTTTCCAAGAAATTCTAGCAAAAATTATTCAGGCTTGGCAACAAAAATTTGTTCACGTTAATTTGTGTAATTGTCCGAAGAAACTTTTCGAATAAACATTTGTAAGCGTACGAATAAATTATATGAATTGAAGTCTTGCACCCTCATTATATAGGTAGTACCGTTGTTGTTTCGCTGAATGTGCTGATAATATATCAGAGATCAGACAGCCACAATCCCCTCCTCCTCCCCTCCGCAAGACTATAAAATACACGCAATTAACTCTTGATTATCTCAAGACAGATGATGACACATTTACGTTTTAACAGCACAAGCAATAAATTTTGTTATTTTGCTTCTCCTTGCACAGGCACACTCTCAAGAACTTTGGTGTCGAAGTCGTCCTTCTTCTTGTGTTTTAGGTTTGTCCCTCAATTGTTGGCCAATAATATTGCAAACATTGCTGTCTAATCGATTCCAGTAGATAAACATCTTCCCATTAATATCGATTCATTAAGAGTCTGAGGGCTATTAAAACACTTCATTTGAATAAAACTTTGTTCAGGATATTGAATAACATTACAACATGGCTGCTCCTCGAGGCACACCGGATACAAGATGTTTTTATACGAATTATTTGTCCTGTAAGATAGTCTTCTATTTAAAAGATATCTATATACATATATATGTACCTATATATACGTATAGTTATGGTTCTTCAACTGGTCGTTGGACAACCAACCAACGACGACGCCGACGGTCTTGAGTTCAAATAGCAAGATGGAAAGGATGTTGTAAAGACAAGTATATGCACTCAAAATGGAAGTCATCTTTGCAAGAGCTTTATTATTTTGAGTGTATAACAACAACAACAACAACTTAGTATAGCATGGTTTTCAATTATGAATTATTCACCCAGAGTGGAGCAGTGGAACAGGGCTATGTCTGTGTTCAGAAGATGTCTATTTTTTTTTTTCTATCATTATTTTCTTCTATCTTTAATATTTAATTTAAGTTTTCCCAACTTTCTCGGTATAGTTGCTCTGTGACTAGAAATATGACGATGTGATGTGCCGGGTGAAAGCCCACTCTAACGAGTGTACGCAGAAAAGCAAGAAAGAGCCCTCCAGAACGTGTACCTACCTATACCTACCTACCTTGGAGAAAGTGGGTTTTGTAGTTTTTTTCTTCTTTTTCTTTTAGATTTTTTTTTGTGCTTTAAGTGGCACCCAAATGGGTTTAAAATTATTCAGGACAGAAGTCTAGTGTTTGAATTCTTTTACCAATTTAAGGACCAAGGTACCTAAGGATGATAAATATTTTTTCATTGAACGAATTTAGTTATGTTTACATTGAAATACATTCTTTTTGAGTATCATAGTTGCCGTAGATTAATTTATTGGTCTTTCCACAACCACACAGTTAAATTTGAGAATACCAATATGAGTGTATAGAGTCTTTTTGACAGCTGTCACTTGATTTATACTCAGTTTGGTTTGCCATTTTATAATAAATAGACTAACTTCTGAACAATGTTGGCAAATCGTTCAAATTTATTACCAAAATGGTGGTTCGGTTCGTGCGACGCATTGCGCGCTGCGTCCAATTGTAACGAAGTTACACATTTCCTGCCGCCTCCTCTGACTTCCGACCACCAGTGAGGCCATTGCCAAATAATAACCACCACCGACCGCCCGCCGACACTGACCGCCACCATATATTCCACCGCCGCCGCCACCGAATGAGACAAGGATTCCATACAATTATTCATGTAATGAATAATAGAATCACCATCACGTGACGTAACACCAACACTGCTTGCTATTAAGGAAATTCCGCCTACCTCTCCACCCCACGCCGCTGATTTGGACTGCCGACCACCTCCGAGCTCCGAGTACCTAAACCAGAAGAGCAGTCAAATAAAGTCATCACTTAAAAGGATTTACACATTTGCAAGTATTTTTAACTTTTGACTTTATAATTCACAGTCTCTCCTTTCAGTGAAATTCCTAAGTAGAAGTGAAATTTGCATGGGAATCAGACTCTATCTCTCAGCTATTGGTAGAAATTCTATTGCAAATAGAAAAGCGGGATAAAAGTTTTCAACCGAACGCTGCGGCCTGCGGGGAATACCAGCAGAACCCTCACCAAGTTTTGAAGCAAACGTTTTTGTCAGCTTTCCACTTCGCTGTTGGTCGCAGTGGATCGTTGATTGGCATTAGGCCACTCGTTTATTGTCGTGGAGCTCTTCCTTTTTAGAGGAATCTCTGCAGACCTCCGTTTATTGTCGTGGGGTAAGCCTCTCCATCTCCATAGACCTAGTTTGGAACTACCCGTTTATTGCCGTGGCTACTCCTTTTCTTAGGGTACCATAGACCGAGCCTTGCTCAACCGGTTTGTGTCAGCTTTCCACTTCGCTGTCAGTCGCAGTGGATCGTTGACCGGCATTAGGCCTCTCGTTTGTTGTCGTGGAGCCCTTCCTTTTTAGAGGAATCTCCACAGACCTAGTATCTAAGGTATCCTAAGAATTGATTTGTAATCTGTTATTTTAAGATTATCATTAGAAATATGAAATAATCTGTTAAGCAAATTAAGATTAATAAAAATATTGTTGTTTCGGAGTTCGACACTCTTCAACCCTGAGTTTTTGCTTTCTTTTGGGAACAACCCTGGACATCCATGAGCTAACCTCAGCCTGAGTATAAAAAAGCATCACATTATTCGTTCGAAATATTCGCCCAGGAATTTATTCGAGTCATTTGCGCGAAATTATTTTTTAAAAAATAATGGTTAACCCTTAATAAAGTTAAATTTTTGGCCATAACATGAAATTTTATGCGTTTCATTTCTTCTTGAAAACCACATGCCTAAAAAAACACCCTTTATTTTTTAAAAAATACTCAAATTTCGCCAAGTCAAAAATCATGAATATTTAAGTTCTCTGAAGGAAGATACAAAAGATTATTTGTATTAGTATAGAAGCCTTTTGGCATCTATTGTAAAAAAAGGGTTTTTTTTTTGAGGTCTCAACAATGGCTTGAGGATCATCAAGATACAGACCGCCAACTCACTGTATGGTCTGTCTTTTTGCCTACAAGCTGAAAATCAGCTGATATGCCATTTATTTTGAGAGTGTGACGCTCTCCATTGCCTTTTAAACCTATTTAGCAAACACACCAACAAAATAAATACGCAGGGGTGGTTGCCATCACAAAATGCACAGACAGATATGTACACGTATTCACTCACAGACAGGAAAAAATATTTCGAGGGTGTTTCAGGCAAGAGGAGTACGAGTTGGCGGTCTGTATTGGTCTGTGATCTATACACTCCAAATGAGCTTCATTGCTGAACAAAATGTTCTTGTCAATATCGGGATCAACGTCGATCTTGTTTCAAACATACATATTCACCGGATTTATGCTCTGTGCGGCCGTGACCGGTAGTCGTGCGACTTCAATTCTTGAATGAACTGGATTTGGTAAGCCAGCAAACCAAGACCCTTCCGCAAAACTTTGCATACAATATATGGACATGGACACAGATACAATTGTTGGGCTCGATTACGGATGGACTCATTTGGGTCTTCTTTGATGCGTATTATTATTTGGATTGAACGTGGCGCGAAAACGTTACACCTTTAATCGAATAGTTTGGTCATACGGACGAATGTGTCGACCATAAAATATACAAATTGCACGATGCATTTTCACTAACAGAACCATGTTTTTTTAAAACAAATCTGTTTACTTTGCTAGCGTTGTTCAGGCGTCAGTCAATTCATGATGAAATTTCAAATCTAACTTAAGATATATCCCATGACAGATGCCAAATTGGCTGTCAATGAAAACAGTGCATTCAAGTCAAACTAAATTCAAAATGTCAACGCCCTTGGCGTTGGATAAAGCATCTCTTCACGATAGATCAGCGAAATCAAGCATCGTTGCGGGTGGTTAGTAGTTAGATGAGGGGACCGTCAATACTAATAACTGCGAGCTGTTGCCATATGTTTATGTGTTCTTCTCTCTTCTGTTCTGTCTGTCTCTTTCTGTAGTGATTGTGTTGTCTTGAGCTGAAGGCCTAAGTTGACAGTGGTTGTAAGTGGGTCTATTCCGATTGATTCATCGACGGAGTAGATTGTATTGTAATGTAATGTAATGTAAATTCAAAAATTAGCCATTTTTAAGGAACTTGGTAAAAAAATAGATATTAGCTTTAACGCTTGTTACAATAGAGCCACCACTAAGACCGCAGCTACCAATTTTTGAAGATTTTTATAAGGCTTTATCAAGGCTGAACCATTTCGTAAAAAAATGTCATTGTCCGCTTTTGTTAATATTAATGAAACCGTTGACCAGATTTCCGTGGCTTGCATTCTTAGCAAAAAAAAAAACTTAATACAAAAATATTAGAATCAAAGATGAATCCCAATAGATAGGTACGCCCGTTATTTATACCTAAAAAGCTGGGCGACCGTTTAAAAAGACGCTATTGAAAAATTGAAAAGTCAATTTTATAGGACACTTTGAAGAAACTTGTCAAAACAAGTTTGATTAAATTCGATCAAGACTTTGCCAACGTATAGCTTTTTGAAAAACATATAAAACCGGATTTTCGTTTTGACCATTTAAGGCAAAAACAAACAAAAATAAAGTGTCGGATGAACTTGCTCTAATGTGTGACAGTGGTCTTGGGGTTTGAGATTTTGGAAAAAAAGCGGGAAAAAAATGATATGCAATTTTATTGATCACTTCAAAAACACTAGTTAAAATGCTTTTTTGAAAAAAAAAATTAAGTAAGCCAAAAACAGTTTTTTTTTAACTTTTCGAAAATATGTAAACCTTGCACAAAAAACTCTATTCACAAAGTCTTGGTTCAAATAAATTTTTCAGAAAAAGACTTATAACGGTAAATGACCTGTGTTTTCAAATCAGATTTTCTCGTAAGCCGCACTTGACGGCTTTCGATAAAAAATTTTAGTATGATAGCTTTTTTATAAACCAAATAATATTAATTCTAAATTAAAAAAAAAAAAAGTTAAAGTTAAATTTTTTTTAAAACCGTTTTTTTCTGCTATTAGCCATGCTTAGAATTTTTTTTTTATAACATGTTTGCCAGTCGCTATTGCTCTAATTTGCCATATTTTTAACATACATTGGATTCCGTAGATTTAATCAATTTTGTGAATGTTACAAAATTTCTTGAGTCATGACAAGATGACCCACAATGCTTCTTTCAAAAGTAAGTAAACTGTTTCCAATCTTATAAAGACCAGACAGAAACAACACTTATCCTTTAAAGCACCATTTACTTTCCTTTAAAAAAAACCCATTGCTAGATACATAGAAGAAAAACATAATACTTCTGACTGCTGGGTCAAACCCTACCCCCATTAAAATTTGCCTTTGTCATTAAGACTCGTTATAAAACAACCTATGTTATCTAATGTAAATCTTTCAGCAAATTTAATATTCTTCAGATACTTTTTTTTATTTTATATTCTTCTATGCTTTTCCATATTCTTCTTGTCGCTTTGAACTTCCTTTTCAACTGAACCCAATGACCCCTTCACCCGATGTCTTGTTCAAAAAAAAAAAAAAAATTAACAATAGGTTAGAAAAATAATGTTCACATTGGCATTGTTCGTAGATCTTAAGTTAAGAGATGGCCAAACCTACTCATGAGATACTACAACAACGACCAACGCAACAATAGATAGGTGCTACTATGTAAACGTATCCCATTGAAAAGGAAACATTTCAAAATGCCCCCGTGTCCCATTCTTGTGAGTTCATCTTGAAAATACATCCCCAACTTAAATATCGACCCCCAGTTAGTACTTTCATTTACCAAAGGATGAGTATTGGATTCGAAAAAAAAATTCTATTTTCAATTTCTCTAACTTTTAAGTGTTTGTGTTTGTTTGTGCACAGTTTGGTTTAATTAATTCTTTTTTTTTTTTTTAAGGATCCAAGCATCCTTTTTGAGCACTACCATTAAAACATTTTCTTAAAGACATGTGCAAAACAAATTTTTCAAGTAGGTCATTTTGAATAAAATTGTAAAAGAAATCAACACGAACAAAAACTGTGTCGATTGTAATAACCATAATTTTCGTGCAACCAATATGAGACCCTTAGTTTCGTACATAGCTTTGAGCTTCCATGGCATCCCATTTCCCATGTACCGTGGCTATGCTCACATTTAGAGAAAAAGCTTTAGACACACTGCACTGACTAGCCGTTCGCTCCCACGTCCCTGAACATGGACAGGGTTGCTGGGTGCTTTGCCTGATGGGTGCACTTTGCTGCATTGCAGAATGAAAGGCGGTGTTATAGCTGACTGTGTATTGGCGCATTTTACACTTCTGGCATAAGCCAAAACTCTATCTTCCCGGGTCGCTGTATTTACGTACTCAAATACTGTAATAAAGGACATAAGTGCAGTATGAGGAACACAAGTGGGGGTTAACATGTACCTATAGTTATCCAGCACAAGGCTGTTTCAGAGTCCCAGCAAAGTGCGCCGAGGACAAAATCCAGGATCATTTTCTGTTCGTGTATAAATCTCCAGAAAAACAGTAAAAAAAAAAAAGAAAAACGAGTGAAAACTTGGACAAAATGACGCGTTGTATGTATGCAATCATGAATGGAGAACGTAAAACGGAAGGAGACAACAACAACAACAACAAAAAATGGCACAGTTGTAGTACCTAGTATAGGTGTGTGTGTGTTCCCAGAAAATTGTTAAGGACAAACCGCGGCATACTGCTGCTGTTCGGACGTTTTCCATCTTAATAGGCAATTTTCCGTTTTCTTTTTGCCATTTTCCGGACGTGATGTGCGCTATGCAGTTATCAAAGCGGTCATTTTCCACCAAGCAGTGAGGTGGAATGTTATATGAAAGTCCATTTCAATGGACACAGGCTAGGGTATGGATTTTGACCCTGTGGGAGACGAAATACCAGCTTTTAGGAATGAGGCAGAATTTTCTTCGCATGCCGCTGCCATATAAATTTCTGTGTACTTTGAATTTGATATGAAATTACTAATTATAATTTTTTGTTCAAGGTTTAACATTGAATGCAGAAAATCGTGCGTGTGGTGCAATGCACTCACATGGTACCTTCTTTTATAGGTTGGTATATGCTTTGTAACTGACGTTTGCTTTTCTGGAATCAGTATTTAGAGATGATGACTTTATCAAAAAAAAAAAAAAAAGAAAAAAAAATCCTGTATAGGGTGCAATAAAACGAAAGCACCAACAACTATGTCCCTTTCCTCCGAATTTTTGTAAAATAGACAACAATAAAACAAATCATCCCATGAGTCCCTTATTTTCGGGTTTCGAGAGAAATGAAATATTAAATATTATTAAACATAAGTTACGAGCAGATGCATATTACAGTCGCAAACATTTGCGATTCCGATTTTGATTTTTACGTCAAATTGCGATTTTACATAACACTTAACACATTGTCTGAACACCAATTTGGGAAAGTCCGCACATTAGATTGCGACTTTTTGGCACACTTTTATAAATCATTGGTGACAGTTTGCGCTCGTATCAAGCATTTTTGCGATGGCAAGAAAATAAACAGGGTGGTCGGTATAAGGTACTCCAAAAAAATAGAGCGAGTTGGGTTAAGACAAGAAAATCATGTGGGAGGGCAGGTTATAATCAACTCCGTTAAGCCGGGGAGGGTGCGATTTTCTAAAAAAAAAATACTTAAATTGCAAAAAAAAAATAAAAAATAACAGCAGCTCCTACAACTCCATGCTGTACCTTTTTGTAAGGCCAGAAATCTTTTCATTTGTTGTATTTTAAATAAAGTTATTTAAGTAAACCGTTTTAGAAAGATTTATTTTCGAACTCAAAATTTTGAAAAAAAAAAATTAAAACAAATTTTTTGTCGGTTATTTTTGAAAAGCTTTTCAAGAAAACGTCATAGAAACATGTGGTTTTTGGTATTGGACTAAAATCTTGAGCATTAAATTCTGACAGCAAAAATAGTACTTACGTAACATTTTGAAAAAATAATAGTTTGAACATTTATTTTGAATTTTTTTTTAATTCAAATTTTTGAATTTCAAAATAAATTCAACAAAAGAATAGATTTCTGGCCTTACAAAAAGGTACATACATGGCATTGTAGGAACTATAATATAAGTTTTAAATATTTTTTTTTTTTTTTAATTTAAGTAATTTTTTTTTAGATAATTTCCACTCCCGGCTAAACGGAGGCTAATGGACCATTCTCCTATCCGAATTTTCTCTTATTTTGACCGACCCTACTGGCTCTTGCTTTATAAAAAATAAATTGTTGGCACAACAGCTCCAAGCGGGGCCGGAGCCTGTGGCTTTCACTCTCAACCATTACTGTGTGTGCGTTTATATTCTGCAGGAATGGAAGGGACCTACAATTTGCTGCCGAATCCGAACGGCCAACAGAGAAGCACTTTCCATGACATTAATTACTCTTGGAGGATTTATCACTTCCTCGCAAGAGGCAGTACCCCGGAAAACAAATTTTTTTTTTAGGTGTAGTCGTCAGGGATCGAACCCAGAACCTTCGGCGTGGCAGTCCGACACACTAACCCCTTACCGTCATATTTTTTTTTTTTTGGCAAAAATAAATAGAGCGAACAATGTTTCAGAAAAATAATACTTTTTAAACAATATTGTTGTTAGAATTTGTATTTTTTTGTGTTACTTGTCGACAACGTTTCATAGCAGATGTAATAGTGGATAAAAGTGAAGAAGAAAAAACTGCCATTGCTTGTTGGATAACAGAACGCCCATTACCTGCCCCAATTGAAGATTCGGATATCCTGTGCTTTTGTTTTTACGATTAATATTATATTGGCGCGAATTTTTGTTCTTCACACCTCAAACTGATTCTCTGTTGGGCAAAATTTTGTGCGCTTGCTTCGCTTGCTAGAAAGCATGCTGCATTTTCATTTATTTTCAAGCTGAAAATACTAAATCATATACAAATATTTGAGTTGAAATATGTTGGTTTCATCAAATTTAAGCTTAAGATTTAGTTGTTGCATTCCTTAAAAAGGTAAGTAAATCTAGTACGATGACTTTCTGATGCCGTGACATTTGGCCATGTGGACATACATAAATGTTAAACCATTTGTGTTTAATTTTTCTGTTTTTTTTTTTCTTGATAATGAAAATTTTTTTGTAAGTAGGTACGGTACATTAATAAATAAAAAAATACTTAGGTTTTTATTCTGTCAAGGAACTTAATTTACAACATTGTTTCATTCGGGACTTTTGTCCTATAAGAAACAAAATACAAAAAAGTGACTTAAGACCCAGTACCTACAGTGAGTCATAAGTCCCGAAACTCAAATTAGGGACTTTTGACTTCAGGCCTAGTTTCCCTGCGCCAACTTTTTATTTCGACAAATGCATAACTTGCAGTATTTATGTACCTATATTCGCATGTAAAAATGGAAGCGCATTTCAATTATTGATTTTTAAAATAATATTTTTGATACCTTGGGTCACATTATTTTAATTTGCGTAAGGATCTCTAATTGAGACTAAAAAAAATGTATAAAGTATGTTGATGTAGCTTTCTATTTGTGAAAGAATTTTTAAAATCAGTTTAGTGGCGTAGTCGTGAAAGCCCTAAAATTCATAAGTGAAAGAACCATTACCTACCGAAGCATTTGTTTCACGTCGTGATGTCTCTTGCCTCACCTTTTTTCATCGCCAGATGCATTCCGCCCCCTAAGCGATTTCCCCGTAACGTAACACTATCACCGTTAGGAATGCCAATAAATAAATCTACCCTTGAGCCTCACTTTGCACGTACTGTTAAGCTTATAGATAGTCTTTTTTAGCCACACTACAAGAATGTGGAATGCTTTACCCCTCAATTTTTCCCTCCCATTGTCATATACACACATTCAAAACCAATGTGGATCGGTATCTCCACTCATCTCCTATCTTCCCTTGAGAGCGCGCAAATTCCGTCTGTCTGCCCTCCTGTTTGTCTGTCTGTTGGCACCTCAACCACATGAACGTATGGGCCGATTGGCTTCAATTTGGTATTTAGTATTTATTTGGACGTCCCTCGGAAAGTAATTTTAATTTTTGTTTAAAGCTCAAAAATAACGGTACCCGCCATACAATTATTGTAAAAAAAAACTTTGATTTTTCCGTAAACGGATATAACGATTTTGATAAAATTTTCAGAATGTTATTTTTTTTAATAACAGTCTATCTTTTGTTTATAAACAAATTTTTGGAACTTGTCTTATAACTGTTCCTTTCACTGATCCGATATTTTCAAACTAGGTTTTCTCGTAAGCTATAACTCCGACTTCAATAAAATTTTCGACACAGGAAGTCATTTATAACCTTATTGGTATGGTAATAGTTTAGAATTCTGTAAAACTTTTTTATTATTTTTAATATTTTTCTATAAAAAAAAATTGGAAACAGGTAGGTACATTGAATTTTAATTAACATTATTTTCCCAAATACAAGCTACATATTGCCACATACACATTTACATACTTGAAAAAAAATTTAAAAACAATTTTTCGAAAAGTTTTTCAAAAATAAACTTTTTATAAATTTTCAATATTTTTTTTTTCCTAGATAGATATTAAGCAATGAAATATTATTGCCTACTTAGTTTTTTTTAGTAAAACTCTTAAACTCTTAAAAATTTTAAGATTTTAAAAATATATTTTTTTTTTCAACATAAGAGCAAGTTCTTGTGAACCATTCAATTTACGTCAAATAAATTTATTTATGTATTTTCAATTATTTTTTTCAAATAATATTTTCGGGATTAAAACTACTGTAGGTAACTTTCAAAGAATCTTTGATTGAGATTCTAGCTTTCTTCTTAATGACTTCAACGATTTTGATGAAATTTAGTAGTTTAGTTAACTAGTTCTCATATACAACAAAAACAATTACGTAAGATCAAACATGGCAATTATAAACATTTTTTTTGAATATATTTTTGAAATATTTCATAAATCAATGCTTTTTTCTATGATTCAATTTTAATAGTTGGGATTGACTTGATAAGAGTTTTCTGTGTGGCATCAAAGAATTTATTCTTATTTCAGCCAAACAATCGCTCAGTTAATTTTGCCTTAGCTGCCCATCAATGTGGCATCCAAATTTTAGATATAGTTTAGTACTACATATTTACATTTTTGTCCCCGATTTCAATCCATAATAAATTTAAACAATTTAGTACGTCACGGGAAATCATCCATACCACAACCCCTACCTACACCGGCAAAATCATCACCACCGACACTATCAGCCAACCTAGTGTTGGCTGCCATCCGCCATGCCGCAGAGGTATTTGAGGATTAATGAAAACTTCCTCCAAACCTTGGGGCCTTGGGTAAGCTCTGTGCAAATCCACATGAATAGTTAATTAATTCATGCAACGGTTTTGACGTTTTTATGTTTTTGTTTTTGTATGTGGTTGACTAAATCAGCCAACTCAAACATGGCTGTTAAGAAAAAAAAAAAAAAAAAAAACATGTCTGATTTTTCTTTCGTTTTTACATTTAAAGCTTTTTACGGTTGTTTGATTTAGTTCATAGCATGCACAGTAAATATTTTATTAGAAAGCATCAGTTTCTGTTTTTATATAATTTGCGTGTGTGTGTGTGAGTGTGTTTGTTAATACAAATAAAAATGCTGACCTGTATGTTGTCTTAGCATGCATAACTGTATAATAAAATTATTTCCGGTTGTTTCCCTTGAAAGCATATAAATTCGTGCTGTGTAATCTCTTCCTTTGTGTGTGTGATTTCCTAAATCCCACCTCGCCTCAGGAAAGATTACAATTTATTGTTTCCGTTTTGTGATAAAGGGGTGTTTCGCACACTCACAATGTAACATTTATGAGAGTGGGTGCTTAACATAATATGATTGTTACGCACATATCATTTTCGAATTATTATTGATGAATTTGAATGTGATTTTGTATGATTTGATGGAAAAGGGGAGTATGAGATGAAGAAATAGGGGAGTTTCGTAATTTATTTTAATCATCATTATTTTGTTAAGAGTTCTGATTCGGATACAGAATAAATTATTAAATCTGGCCTTCTCTTATTACAAAAATCAAAATCTGTCCAATTCACTGAAAACTGCCCCTTAAATAGCCGTCTTAGGAAGGACTTAATACACGCGGATGGTATCTTAAATCGTTTCGTGTGAAAAAAAAGTTTGAATCCTTGACTCATCATAACGCAACAACAACTCAAAACAACCATAAAGAGGCTCCTTAAACTAAGTTAGACATTTCGTCCTTTGGTCTAATGTCTGTTTAAAGAAAGTGGTAGGAGATACCCATACCCATCATCAAAAGGCACAAAGAGGAAACTCGCCAACTTTTAAGTGTACTAAAAAAAAAAAAAGATTCAAAGAAAAGTTTAATAATATAATTGGTTTTAATTGGGTAAGGATTCTTAGAATATTATTTCTTCCTAACATTGTTTAACTTTGTTGTTGCGAAATGAGAAAACTTCAAGTATTTTGGTCAAGACCATAGCTTTGAAGATAAGCCAAACCAGAGCAAACGATTACTTGACAAGGGAAACTTTGAGGACTAAAATTATTTTTACATTGTGATGAATGCGATACTTTTAAGCTGGAACGATGAAGATGATGCGACTTATTGCAGCTCTAAAATACCTCAGTTTCAAGATATATCACTTTATTTTGTTACAGTGTTTTACAGTACGTGTTTTATTAGACACGATAGGCTTTATAACCAACAATGAACAAATTTTGATTTTGATCAAAGTTTGTGGTTGAGATTCTTTCCATTTCTATGGTCCATCCGATTAATATGGTCCAACATTGGCCTGCCAAATAAAAAACAAGCCTCATAAATCTGTGTTTTCTTTCAAAGCATCTGAGCCGCTTTTTATCCAATCGTGTGTAAGTCCATGCTTGTAGTGTGTCCTTCGTTCTAAGAGAGAGTGTTTTGATGCTATGGGGATGGATACGGTTTGCCGATTTTTAAATTTTCGATTTAAAAAAATAGATCGCCATAATGTCGACTCTTACAATATGTCGACTTGGAAAAAGTCGACTCGAAAAAAGGCCGAGAGTGGAGAAGTAAACTATGTTCACCGACACTATTTTGAGAGGTTATAATGGAACCCAAATAGTAACAGTTCTTGAATACTTCAAAGTAGTGTTTTGTCTAAGTCTACCAAGATGATGTTCTGTATCCAATTTTCGCCTCCTCCATGAAATATGTCGACGAGGTTACGTTTTGTCATTTTGATGCCAAGAAGTTCCATGGCTTTGTATAGCTCGTTCTAATTAAGGCTACCATAGAGGCGAATTAAAATCGTTAAAAATATGGTGAGTTTCGATTTGGAATTCTTGGGTCTTTTCTAAAATCTGTTGGAGTGAGGAAATTCGGTCGATGATTGATTTTATCGTGCCAGAATCCACACTGATAGGGGCAAATCAATTCTAGTGTGAAAGCGTTCAGAAACTCACAGAATAGCCAACAAGGTCTTATAGGCGATATTTAGGAGACCGGCGTACCTGTACTTGGTTTCATCCGACCAGATTTTACAGAAGTGTTGGTTTTTACCAAGTCATCTCCCAATGCTTTGAAAAGTTCGCCCGGAAGGCCATCCGTTCCAGCAGCGTTGTTGGACTTCAGTTAAGACATCGCTACCCGAACTTTTACCTGGTTTTGTGAACCTAATTTTTTTCCATCATCCTATAGAAATTGAATAGACCAATCTGCCTCACGGCGATTAGTTTTTGTTTTGGCCGTAGTCTCCAAAAGTGTTCCTTCCTTGCAAATTCTCAGAACCGAATATGCATCTAATACGATACTAACTCGCTCTTATTGACAGGCTTTGCACCTTTTCACGGACTTTTTGCCGCTCCGCTTGGACGACTGCTATACCCACCGAACAAATGAGCTTTTTAACATTGCATCTGTCCTTTAGTAGTTTTGGTTAAGCATAAAAATAAATGTAAGGGCTTCATGTGAGACAACATTGTAATGATCTTGCATATCCGTCTAAAGGCCTATTTTATGGCCGATGGTACAAATTAAACCAACGATAAACATAAAACTGTTCATGTCAATACTGAAAATGTTGAAAAAAAATTGTTAAACACTTGGAAATGATATTTTTCATTGTATTATTACTATTGTGAATATATTATGAAGTTGTCTTACATCAAAGCCCCGTTGGTAGTACCTAGATAACTATGTAATTCTTTGCATACATGCCGTCTTGTCCCATCTAATTAAAAACGTAACTTGTATAAGGCCTTAAATCAGTTACTGTCAGATATCCTCAGAAGCTTAAAAATCCTTATGCAAGTCACTACACAAAGTGTTTAATTGCTATATGACTTTTGCCAACAAGTGCTTTAGCAGCCAATATCACTTCATGAACAACTGTAATAAGCCTAACAAATACAAACAAAAAGCAACTACAGCTTCGCTAAGAAAGCTATGAGCTTGCCTTCCACGTTATGTAAAACTCTATACACACAACAAGAAACTCATGAATACAAATCGAGTGAAACAATAAAAAACTGTTTTTCACCATTTCTATCGGATACAATTTCAAAATGGAGTATGCAGCTTAACATTCAAAACATGTCATCAATTTTGACAATGCAACGTGCGTATCGTGAAAAATATCGAAAACGTCTTCCGAAAACGCCATTACACATTTTCAGCCAAAATTTGGTGAAATCTTTCTAGTGCCATAGAGTCATCAAACCCGAAGTCTTCTGAATTGGTGTGATGAAAACACTGAGGCTTACGTCTTCCGATGTGGTCCAATCAGGTTATTAAAGCAGAATTTTTCCGATAATTTAAGAATGACTTGCATCCGTGATCTCCTAACTTAGCCCCTTCAGATTTGTTTAAGAGGTTTATTTCAAGTCCAACATTTATTCCAGCGTTCCATATAAGAACATGGGAAGCCTTGAAAAAAATATTCGACATTACGTTGCCGATATTCAGCCCTTTTCATTTCAAGACACCCCGACGGCTTAAATGGCAAACCCCGTACTTTGAAAACACAATAACCAACCCAAATTTGTGTTCACATAATACCAAGGACATGAGAAACGGGTCACGGTATTGTCATCTGACCCTTAATTAATAAAAAAGAATTAGCAATCATGCTATCCGTTTACCTTCTACTTCCTTTTATGTCGTGCACTTGGAACATAAATTCGTATTAAAATTGGAACTAGAATTAATTCGTCACAGAAACTCTCACCACAATTCCAGGACTTGACAGCATTTTATTTTATGAGTGTTTGTTTATACTGTAGTAGTGTAGTGTACAAAGATGTAACTAATTTGATACAAGCTTCAATACATACCATCACAACAAAGCGAATTCACAGAGCACTTAACGGCTATATCCTTGTTTTTTTTTGCGATGAAGCCCTCCTTCGCATGGCTTGATAATCCTAATCAATAATTTCTCAAAAAAAGGAATCATTGGTAATCGCTCTTCAGCGGCTTTCTTCTTTCGATTATTTATACAATACAATTCGCACACACTGTTACATAATATATACAACATAATACATGTCCGCGAAGGAACTCCTACACCATCAACATTATTTCGCAAAGGATCCTTGTTCTTTGTAACATAGCTTCGTGCTCACTAGCTAGGTGCCAGTGACCCAAAGCCACAGCATTAGCAACTACACACAGAAACCTACAAGTTAACAAGCTGAATTGTTGCATGTATGTGAACGAGAGTAAGTAAAAGTGTGGTTGGGAAAATAATTGGTATGGTCTTTGAAAGGACTCATTGAACCGCAAAATGTCGATGGATCAACACACAACATTGTATGTTAAGTGAAGTGTAGACACAGGATACACTGCACAATCCTCGCTCAGTTGAAACATGATTCGTTCGGAGAAGAACTAGCGTGGAGTAACTTTGAAGGATATTATGGTGGAGTCTAACGAAAGCGAGGGTGTAAATAGGAATTGGAAAGATTATCTTGTGTATGTGTGTTTGTCCTTGTCTGTGTTGTCATGAAGGATTGAATTTTTTTTTTCTACATTTAATTGGTTTAAAATTTCTTCCGGGAAATTTAAAAGAAATAATAAAAGTTAAAGGTCATACAAATCCTTTTTATTTCTTCTGGTGGGTCGGTAATAATTTTTTGTTGATGTATCAAATAAATATGTGAACAAATTTTAGCTTTGTGAGATGGGTTGGCAATTTTATCAAACTTCGTTACAGTTGTCCCTGCACATAAAACCTCAATTTTAATTCTCCTTTGAATGTTTTCGTTTATTAGTTTGCATGTTTTATACACAGAAAGGATATAGATGACATTATGATAGATGACAGATGACAGATGACAGATGACAGATGACAGATGACAGATGACAGATGACAGATGACAGATGACAGATGACAGATGACAGATGACAGATGACAGATGACAGATGACAGATGACAGATGACAGATGACATATGACAGATGACAGATGACAGATGACAGATGACAGATGACAGATGACAGATGACAGATGACAGATGACAGATGACAGATGACAGATGACAGATGACAGATGACAGATGACAGATGACAGATGACAGATGACAGATGACAGATGATAGATGACAGATGACAGATGACAGATGACAGATGACAGATGACAGATGACAGATGACAGATGACAGATGACAGATGACAGATGACAGATGACAGATGACAGATGACAGATGACAGATGACAGATGACAGATGACAGATGACAGATGACAGATGACAGATGACAGATGACAGATGACAGATGACAGATGACAGATGACAGATGACAGATGACAGATGACAGATGACAGATGACAGATGACAGATGACAGATGACAGATGACAGATGACAGATGACAGATGACAGATGACAGATGACAGATGACAGATGACAGATGACAGATGACAGATGACAGATGACAGATGACAGATGACAGATGACAGATGACAGATGACAGATGACAGATGACAGATGACAGATGACAGATGACAGATGACAGATGACAGATGACAGATGACAGATGACAGATGACATATGACAGATGACAGATGACAGATGACAGATGACAGATGACAGATGACAGATGACAGATGACAGATGACAGATGACAGATGACAGATGACAGATGACAGATGACAGATGACAGATGACAGAGGACAGATGGCAGATGACAGAGAACAGATGACAGATGACAGATGACAGATGACAGATGACAGATGACAGATGACAGATGACAGATGATAAATGACAGCATTGTATAAAGGTGCTTTATTACTATCACTTGGGAGTTTTTAGAATGTTCTTGTTTTGCTGCTAACAGCGCTGCTCATGAGCTTTCTTCACCTATAATTTGAAATGTCGTAATGCCTTGTTTTGACGTCAGTTGTGTACCAGCAAAACTCTCGAATATAGTAGTTTCTTATGATTGATGATTGATTTCCTTCATCATATCCTTAGGAAGTGAAAGAAAAAAAATATTTGCAGTAAAAAGGTTTTCTGTATGATATTTTCTCCCAAATTGGCCTTAGTCACTGGGTGCAAGCATTAATGAATGTAAGTAAATGGAACTAAGTGCAATAACAATAAGACTAAGAGATTGTTTAATCTTTAGACGTCTCTACTGCAACGTTCCTAGTGAGGTATCACAGATCTCCATGGTATTGTTGATTTTCATACATTTTTGTTCCAATATCTCTCTCTCTATTCTTTCGGCAGCATCAATATAACCTCATCCTGGAACATAGGGTGGCTGCTTGAAATCAAACACTTAGCATTTGATATTTTAAGAAGGGTTCACATGTGCTTACATTCAATATGCATAAACAAATCAGGTTACATATAAAGGTCATCTACAAAAAGCTCTTCTGCAAGCATTGTAGCCATTTCTCTTACAGTATTCTCCCATCCTGGCCTTTTCAATCTTAGGGCTAGTAAGGACTTTGACTTTGATTTTCCTTAAGCTGGTAGCCTATAATCCTTGAATACTATGCGTGCCCTTTTACAGATCAAATGGAACCCCAATTCACGAGCAAGCTATTGATGTGGGATACATTGGCTGGAGTGCACATTAGGTTGCTGTTTCTTCAAGCAAAATACAACCTTCAAGTAACGTTTGTTATGGTTACAAACCCTAGATCTTTCTTTGCCTTCTCATCTCTTCTAGCTTGAAGCTGTCATACTTTCAACTTATATCTTACAAATTCGGTCCAATATTTTTTGGATGTCATTTATAAACCCTCAAACTACCGACCAATTTCACTTACATCCCTTCTTTCCAAGTTCCACTGGTGATATGATGGTATATCTCACCGAACAGTGGAACCAATTTTAACATCGTTTTGGAGAAAGTAATATTATTATGCTCGATATTTCAAAAGCATTTGATATAGTCTGGCACCAGGCTCTCTTATTGAAAATGCGTTCATTTGGTGTCAATGAACCCCTTCTTTGATGGATTAGAAATTACCTTTAAGACCGTTCAATTCGCGTTGTTTTGGATGGTTTTCAGTCTGCCACCGAAAAAATAAATCTTTCTTCCAAATCCATAGCCCATACAGCACACACACGATAGACCAGCGTCTACCATCTATACTTGTATGTAGCAAGCAGTAGCAGTGGAATATAATGGTCACGTGATACGTTGAGTTTTCTTTCAGTGAATTCAATTCACACTGCATGAGTGCAGAAAAACCAACGTATGGAGGTATAAATGACGACAAAAATTGTCTTTCGCCATCCTGCCGCGGATGTATGAGAGTACTAAGAGGTGAAGTGACCATTGCTCTAGTAAGCAATTAATTTTTGGTGTTACACCGATAAAGGAGCTTCACTCCATGCGTTTATCCCTCGCTCTACTTCTTAAAGGTATAGCTTGGGCCGAGAACCTATTGCCAGCCGATCACCTGTTTATCCCTGGTTTGTATTGCCAGGGCCGGAGCTTCACTCCACCTGTTTATCCCTCGATTTACTGTCGAAGTACAGCTTGGGTCGAGAGGTTATTGCTAGCCGATCACCCGTTTATCCCTGGTTTGTATTGCCAGGGCCGGACCTTCTCTTCACCCGTTTATACATTGCTCTTCTCTATAAGTATAGTTTGGGCCGAGAGGTTATTGCTAGCCGATCACCCGTTTATCCCTGGTTTGTATTGCCAGGGGCGGAGTTTCTCTTCACCCCTTTATCCCTTGCTCTACTGTCTAAGTTTAGCTTGGGCCGAGAGACTACTACCAGCCGATCACCCGTTTATCCTTGGTTTGCATTGATAGGACCGGGGCTTCACTCCAATTGTTCATCCCGTGGTTTGCATTGCCAGCGCCGTATATGAAACACACTGTCAAAAGGAATTCTGAACTACCTACCCAATTTTTTGACTTTTATTTGGGAAAAACCCAAGACACCGACGAGCTCACCTTAGCCTCATAATAAAAAGCATCACAAGCTATTTCCCCGTAACACTTTCTTCGCTAGGCATGCCCATAAATATACCCTTACCTATCCTTACTGTGGACGTACTGTTAAGTATAGACACTCTTTTATAGCCGCACTACAAGAATGTAAAATGCTTTACCCGGCTCATTCTTTTTCTCTCATTGTTACAGACGTTCAAAACCCATGTGCATCAATATCTCCTTTTATCTCCTATCTAACTTTCATGTTAATAGTATTAACAACCTCTTGAGTGCTCGTAAATTATATAAAAAAAAAATACCCAGAATCTACGAATCACTCCAAGGAAACCTATTTCGCTATGTTAAATTGAAATTTGTTATTCTAAAAATCACCCATATCCTGAAACCAATTGAATAAAGTTACCAAAATTCATTTTCCCAACTTGAAACAAATAGTTAGTTATTAAATCACAAATCAATTCCAACCCTACACATTCACATCATCCATACCAAACATGAAAACACCATCACTTTCTCATTCAAAACCACACAAACAAAGCCAGCTCTATCCTCACGAACAACATAATCATCCATAATAAAGCACACCTTAAAATAGATAACCGAAATCGTCCTTCCTTCCTTCCTTTCATTCAAAATTTAAATAATAATAAAGGTTCACCGCTAAAACCATTTGTTAAGTATCTTCCTGAACCTTCCAACCCCATCCATACCCATACCTATCCCCCGCCCCATCCATTCCAACTTAGATACAAGATAAGTTCTTGTCTCGTCCTTAAAGGGATTGGTGCCTTTCATTGTAGGTACTTTGTTTCTTTTTTAGCCATTTTTTTTTTCAAATGTTTATTTTTCTATAAATAAGCATCAGCATAGCGTCATAAGCATAACCATTATTGTTTCATGCACATAGTGGTGTTGTAAGGACATCGTGTATACATTAATCCCTTCGGATGACAATCCTTGTCTATACACTAATTAATTGCTTAAGAATTTAATATACTCGGATATGTACTTACATACTACAATATGAAGAAACACTGAAGTATTTTTTTTTTTATCCAAAATTTGTTTTTGTCCTTGATGAAGGTGGTATAATCCCCAGGATGATGTTATTAGTGTAAGTAATCCACAAGGAATAATTTATATTCTCCTTTTTCTGATAAACACTGAGGCTTTTCTTTTTTAAGGACACGTATTTAATTCACTTAAAAATTCGATCACTTTTTTCACATTTACCATAAGACGTAGCCAACGTCGTCGTCATAGAGACTCTTAAGGTCGTTGATAAAATACAAAAAAAAAAAAAACCTTGAAGTCGATACAAAATTAAAAGGACAATAAGCCGGTTGCGCGGTTGGCAAGAAGAGTAGGTATAGTTTATTGATATATTTTTCTTTTTCTTTTTTTTATCGTAAAAATACGAGAATCACAAAATTACTTTATTGATATGTATTTGTATTCAGTTTTTCGATAATAAGAGATATTGGCACGCGATATATCCTTATTCCTAACTCAGGACGAAAAAATCGAACAGCAAACACTTTCACAAACATTTGAGCACAAATCTATAAAAAAAATATTTGGCGTTTTGACTTTAATAAAACCGATGGCTTAATAGTTACGATATTTTTCTTATTTGGAGCACCAAATTTCAGCCGGCATGAGTTTGGGTATTGTCCTTGAACAATAAAATTTTTTTTTACTTCCTACACCAGCTTACATATATATATTTTTTTTTTGTCTAAGCACGTGAGATTTATGCGTTTTGTACTGCTGCCGTACTGGCGTAGTTGAGACGATTATATTTTACTGTCAAAATAAACACAGTCATGCAGGAAGATTAAGGACATGCCAATAAATCCGTAAATTGATATGTGTGTTTTGGTTTTCTTATTTTATATTCTAGTTTTAGTTGTAGTTGTTGTTGTTGTTGTTTAGGAAGGACGAGAGACTAAAATATCTCCCCCTTTTGTTGATATGCATTAAATATTATAGTACACCACTTAATGGAGCATTTAGGACAGTCTGGCTATATGCCAACGATAAGGATTTCAACTTGCAATATCCATCCAAGCAAGATTTATATAAACGAACATTTTCTAAGGGTCTTCTATAATCAAGATGATAAAAATAAAACACTTCTTATATGTATAAAAAAAAACTCACACTAAGGGGGGGAAATAATTTTTTTTTTTATCACAGCACGAACAAACGACAAACACAATTTTACAGAGATGCCTTCTATAACGGAATATAGGTCAATTAATCGGTGGACTGTGTAAATGTCCTCTAACCAAGTATAGAAGCACTCGACACGTTTGGGATCTTATTTCCGGTCGATTTCCGATGCTTTTTTTTTTGTATTTGTCCGACCTGTCACGATTTATTAACGCGCCATCGAACACGATGTATAGGCTGTTTTTTTTCTGTATATTTGCGTTCTATTTTTTCGCGCGCTATAATCCTTTTTTTTTTAAAGACCGTGTTCAGTTTTTGTTTGTACCTATGTCCTTTTCAGATTGTTCTATTCGAGACAGACAACCGCGAAGCCAATAATGTATCGGAAGCTACCGTTGGTGGTAAACTAAAATTTGTTTTGAAAAATTGTCGAAGGTCCTTTTTGGGATGTTTTGTGCGAGAGCACATTTTTTTCTGTGTTCATTCAAAAGAAGCTTTCCTGTGCTATAAAGGAAAATTGATGCGGCATGGCCTTCACGTGTAGCTTATGTTTTGTTAAATGCTATGTTGTTGAGACATGTGTACAAGAATTTGAGAGAGTTGTGAGCTTGCGGGAGAGAAATAGAAATTCAAGAGAAAATGTCCTTTTTTCTCTAGAGGAGAAATGTTGTTGAAGTTTTTGTACGATTCTTTCCAACAGATGTTAAGAGGTTACTTGTTTCTTTATAAAAAAAATTTTTTTTGCAGATTTTAAATTATCTTAAAGTGCGAGCTTACTGATCCAAGGATTTATGTAAATTTTGTATTATCTTTAATTTTTAGATTTTTTTTTTATTTTTCTTCTAAATTTAAGTAAAATAATTTTAACTCTTTAATGGGTATCGTTATTGAGAGCTATATGAACGTTTTGCGAAATTTTGAAATATTTGTAGCATTATGGAAGTACGAAAATAGGCCTTACCTGCCAGTCAACACCACTTCTACACTTGGTACTGATCCTGGACCAAACAGAAACGCTCGAATCAAAGCTATACGGGTCTCGGGAGCTTTCAAAGTATAGCAACATAGCTATTTGACGAGAATTTAGGGTCGCGAGTTGCGAAATGTTGGAACTATGAACGGTCGAAGCTTAAACCTTGAAGTGATTCTGTAAAGGAATCCAGTGGATATCAAGTGTGTGAAAGAAACAAAGTGGTGAAACACTGGAAAGAGGTTTCTTTTTTTGGATGTTAAGACAAAAACCAACTACTGCAGAACGGAACAGGTTGAGAACAAAATTGGTAAAATCAACCAGTGGTCATATTTTGGTTTTGTTAGCGCTGACCGTTGCTGCTTTAGCCAGCCACTTCTCCATTCAATTGCAGTGACTGACATATTTTATTTAAGCTAGCCATGTGTTTGCCATGAGGATGAGACATAAATATCATCAGCATAATCAATGTGACTTTGTTTAGTCACTGTGGCAGTCATGACATCATCAACAGTGATGTGAAAAGCTGAAAATAAACTTCCGGGCCAAAACTTAATTAGCTTTCACTCTGGTATTAAAAGCAGGGTACATTATCTTTAGATCTCTAATCCCGTGAGCTCTATTCAATATAAAGTTATTTCTCAGCAGAAGACATGTCAAGTGTATTTTATTAGGTGCAGAATTTGTATATACAATTGTTTTAAAATTAAGCTTATTACTATTTTAAAAATATTTCCGGCGCAAATGGGCCGTCGTTTTCTTATTTTTTTTTATAATATATATTTTTACAAAATGTATTTTCATTATGCTTGTCGCCTTAATCTATTTCATGTTAAAATTAATTTTTATATTTTATAAAAATATAAGTGGATAATTTATAAGTATTTTTTTAAAAAAGAATTATTAAAGGGATTAGCCCCTATAATGTCCACTGTCGGCCTTGTCGTAGAATGGTCTTCCTTCGTTGTAAAATAATGCTTCTGTAGCGGTCGTCTGTGATGGCTCTCACGCTTAGGTATCTGTCCTAAGGTTCGAAAAGTCCTTGTAGAAGTTGCTGCACCTCCGGATTTGGGTGTCTTTTTCCAGGTTTTCTAGAATCCGGGTTTATAACTGGATCATGTGGTCGTCAATCGGTATAATTCCTGATTTTTCGTATAGCCAATACATACTTCCTTGTCGTGGGGTCCGGTATAATCCAGGCATGGAAAATTCGGTACAATTGTATCGAATTCGATACAATCGAGTTTGATCAAGTACAAAAGTACAATTTGCCTTATTTCAGTACAATTCTCCTTTCTGTGTTAATCGTTAAAATTTTGAAATCCCTTGCAATTTTCTTTTGTAAATCAGAGATCCACTTCTATTTTTAAGACACATCTAAGCTACATCTAAAACTTGGGATCACTTTTTACAACACAAAATAAAGTATAATTTGGTATTAAAATTTATTTTCAATTTTTTTCCAAATGAAAAAATAAACAACGAGTACAGACAACCGACTGCCCAGATTCAACAGCTAAGACATTATAGTATTTTTGATTTTTGGAATGAGGTAAGCTTAATCAAAAATGAATGCAATGTATTCATGTTCGGTAATATTTTTTTTTAAAATTGCACATGCCGTTCTTTCCGTTTCCCATTCGTCGGCAAATGTGGAACGAATATTTTCCTATCAGAATATTATTAAGTCGAAATGTTGAAAAAAATGCAAGTGCAAACTTGTTCTGCCTTGATAGCCACAAAAAATTTGTTATAGTTTTGATCTTAATGGAAATATTTAAAAAAATAATGTGCAAAATGCAAGCATTTTGACAAAAGAACTGTTGGACTGAAAACTATAGAATAGTTTTCACTTCTGGCAAAGTACCTATCTACTTGTAAACATATTTTGTACGTTTTTCAACTTTTGTGTGTCTTATGATAAATATTTATGAACACATGTTAATACATGTACATTAATGAGCTGTTTTTATGTTTTGAATAATAAAATTTTTTTGTTACATATAAATTACATAGTTTTTCATTAAAAGAAAAATTCGGTACAATTGACTTCATTTCAGTACAATTTCAAAAGGTTTTTCAGTACAATCGAAAAATGTCATTTTCCATCCCTGGTATAATCCTGTGCCGACTCGCAGAATTTTCCTCTCAAAATTTTTGATTTTTTTCATCGCTGTTGGTGAAATAGTGAATCAAGTTCGATAGCATATGTCAGTACTGGGCGGATGAGCTGCTTGAACATCATCAATTTGGTTTTTGTGGTCAATCCAGTTTGGTCTAATTCTTGGTGCAATTTACACCCCTGTTTATGCGATATTCCTGCAAAAACAGAGTGTGAATCATAAAAAGTAAGAATTGCCTATAAATATTTTTGATCATTTGGGTCTTTATTATGTAGTGTTGTGTCACCTATTACCGAACATCCCAAGTTCTCGAACACTTTAAAATATTTTCGTTGTTTCTGGGGCTTCTCCCTGCAAAAGATTATAAACTGTGGTAATAAGTTAAAAGAGCTTAAAACGACGTAAGCGAAAATTGTTATTTCAAGTTCACACAACTGTATATTTGAGTCTGGGATGTATTGCTTTGCGACAAAATATAGCAGTTAAATTTGTAAAATAAAACCATTTGCAAATGGCTTAGTCTATCGGAAGCCGAAATCAATCGAAACATGAACGAAAATGTTTTTTTTTCAACGGCTTAAGTCCTTGTATCGTTGTAAAAAAAATGCTTTTGAACTAAAACCAGTTTTTAAAGTTTAAGTTCATAAAACACCTTTTTTCTTATCTTTGTGTTTATTTTATAAAAAAAAAAGTTTTTGTGGTTGTGCTCTCTTGTGCTGTCATGTACCGTTAAAATACATACAAAATGTATTTTAAATGTTCTAGTCTTTATTATATAAAAACTAATTTTATGACTAAAGTAAGCCCCGCCTATTTTTTAACTGAAATATAGGGCAAGTATTGGTCTCATGCAGAAAAAAGAAATCGAGGTTTCAATCAAACATGACATTACGTTGACATAGAGAAACCCAAAATCGTGGTTTTCGCCATACCGTCCGTGAGTTAACTCAGCACAAAAGTACAAACAAAATGGCGGTTTTTTCTTGTTTTTCATCCAATTTTTTTTTTTTTTTGGTAAAAAACCATTGGTGCGAGTTCCTTGCTTGTCGTCGGGGTCGTTGCTGGCATGCTTGACCGGCCTCACGATCGTTGGAGGAAGTAGGAATTTGACCCCTATCAGAACCGAGCAGACAAAACTCATGCCAGGCTTTGCGTCGTGGTGTAGCGAAGCTTTAAAGATAAAAAATTAATCCTTACGCCCAAACGGATCACAAAAATACAGCGCAAGAAATCTTTAAAAAAAGGGCGGAGCTAACTTTAGATTAAAAATCGTTTCTTGCTTATACAAACGAGAAATTTAAAGATACAAAGTTAATATTTATGGCACATAGTAGCACAAGTCTAGCACAGAGCATAACGCAATAAGTTTTATTTAAAAAAAAAAAAAAAAAAAAAATGGCGGTGCCAACTAAAGTCATATTGAAATTTTTAAGTGTATAACTGCGACCTTAACGGTTTGGCAGCAGTGGCGTATTCAGAAAAAAAAATTGGGGGGAGCTCAGATGTAAAATTAAGGTTTATGTATTTATGCGTGTATCTTACGCATACTTTCACACTAACTTGCATAATTTTAAGCATGCGGACAAAATAAATTTTTGCGCCTACATAACACTCCGTATCGTATTCCTCCACAAAACACACGCATGGTTTCTTACCTAATCTCGATGCTCACTTTTGTTTTTGGTTTTCTCCATTGCTATTCAGATTCACGTTCATGAAATCAAAAAATTAAAAACACGTTTTGGGTAAAGCGGCCCATACAACCAACACTTGTGGGCACACTTGTGCCGGCGCGCGGTGCACTGAAATGTGTGACTCGGTGTGAGACGCCGTGTCAGAAAAATCAAAATTTTTGATTTTTTGTGCCGAACACCAATGTGTACGAATTGGTGTTGCGTGTGTGGAGGAATGCCAGATGCCACACTAGTGAAACATTTTCCTCTCTTTCTTATAGTACCATTTCACTACTCTCGACAACTTCGTGTTACCGTACTCCTCATTTCACATTCGAACTACTATTTTTGCAAAGGTCTTGTATCCAAAACATTTTACACAAACAGCAAAATGGTGTTAACTTTATTTCGTTTTGAATTTAATGAAGCACTTAACTTTTCTTCTAGATATCAGACTCATCTTGATTGTTTTTCCTATAATTTGGCTTCTGTCATCTTTCAGGAAATTATTTTTTTTGATGATTGTCTAGTCTGGTGTTTTATAAGGTTACGAAAAATGAAAAGATTTTTAAATACGAATAATTTTAATATTGCAATTCTTGTAACAATAATTCAAACTAAAATTGAAGCTAAACTTAGCATTTTTACTAAATTCAAATTGAAAGTATTCAACAATTGTGAAGATTTGTTTGACCAATTTGTTTTGTATTTGTTTGAAATTTGAAGGAATCTCCTTCTTCGGCTGCTTTGGTCGTATTAATTTATAAATGAAAGAAATTCATTTGGTTTCCCAAAGTTTCGGCTGAGTTTTCAGCCTTCTTCAGCAATGTACATTATGATAATATTTTCTGATTAATAGCACGATCTTGCAGACTTGCAGGGGGCCCGAGAATGGCTCTATCAATTTTGAATAAAATTTCTGAACTTATGTTTGAATAATTTGCGTTTTTGGCTTTCGACTAAAATGATCTTAACGAAAATCAAGTTCTTACGAATTATTTTAAATGGCCCTAAGTTACAAACGGCCTAATCAAATTCACTCAAAATTTTGTTTGTCATATTTCTTCTTAGTTTGCTATACAAGATAGCGTACGTTCAATAAAACTGATTGGACCAATATAATTAAATTGACTTAAAGTTGAAGAAAACACAATCGAAGGTGTTTTTCTTGAATTACGTAGTTAATAGTTTAATAGATAATTAAATTAATGTAAGTAGTGGTGCTTCCTAATAATGATAGTTTTTATATTTGCCAAAAACTTAGCCTTTGAGAATCTTAAAGTTTATCTGTCTTTTCTTTGTGTCCGAAAGAAATAATTTTTTTTTTATTTTCGAACGGCAACGGTTGTGGAAAAAAAAATGTTTAACCCCTGTGGCCTAAAGTTTATGTGCAGCAAAGAAGAGAAGCGTGAAAAAAGCAAAGAAATTAATTCTTTTTTGCCGGATTTTCCCTGTGCGAAATTCTATCCTGTAAGAATTGCACCTGCGATGCAGAGGTTTTTCCTTTTTTTTTTTTGAAATATTATATCTGCATCCTTGCACATATTTTTCACAACAGAGTATAGTTGGTCATTAACAGCAGCGGTTAAGGAACCATTTGCATGCATGCATTTGAATTTTTAATAATTGCCATTATATCCCGTCGTCGTGAGTTGGGTTGAGCTCACAGGCTGGTTAGTTGTGTAGGATTTTGAGGACCCTACCTCTAGGTACCCATCCACTTTTAGTTACACACACAAGAGTTACTCGTTTTAAATGTTTAAATAGTTTTCTTTTAAAACTGGGCTGTATTTTACCCTCACCGTTTTGCAAGAAAATGTAGAACTGGGAGGTGAGATGGGCGGGCTTTGGTTCCTGATGCAAAGGTAAAAAGATTCTTTGGGTTGGAAGGTACTTCTCTTAAAAGAGTGGTAATTCAAGTACGAAAAAAGGAACGATAACTGGGATAAGCACTCTTACTTGGTGGCTTTCCCAAGGGAAAAATTAATTTGTGTGCCTAATTTATTAAAGCAAGTGTTCCTATAAAAGATGCAAATGGTTAGGGTTTGTTAAATGGAACACACGACGACTGCTGCATATTCCTTAATTAACTAAGCATCTAAGTATTTACATACATAAAAGAAATACGATATTGTATTATTTTCTTATTATAAGGTTAAAAGGAATATAATTTTTAGGCTGAAGTTGAAGCTTGAGAATCCGGCTTTTATATAACTTTTTTTTTGAATAAGTTTCAATTTTGGTAAGCGATTTGGATTAATTTTTGACAATCTTCTTTTAATATAAAAAATATTTCCTGAACAAAATTCAGTTGAATACATTTTTGTTGTGTAAGCCAAAAGGTATCCACTGTTGATGCAGATACAATTTTTGCTCGTTACTTAAACTTCCTCATCATATTAAGCAAAAACTTTTTTATCGTTTTTTGTTCTACACAATATGTGACAACAAACTGACAAGTCCTGCTCATGTTGCATGACAGTTGCTCTTCCCCAAAACAAATTCAAGAAATATCTTATTTTTGCTGAAAACATAAGGCGTGTCCTGATTCAATGATGACACATTGTTTCACGAAAACAAATTAATGTGCGAATAAAAGATACACCACCATACATGAACACTTAAAATGTTTCCCTTCCAACATAATATCTTTCAATGTGGAATAGCAGACTCCAAGGAAAAAAGTAATCTTATTGCGTTAAAAAAGGACACACGTGAGAAAGTCTTTAAAAAAAAGTTCCTCCATGAAAACGATATGCTTTTCGATTCGTTGCTTAAGGGTTCGTTAGAAGTTGGGTTCATGCGATATAAATTTTTTGTTTGTATGTTCAACTTTATTCCATGTTAGATTTACAGGTCATAAGCATTATTAATATATTTCAAAAGTGTTTCTCCTGGCGGAGAGTTTTATTGTAAACGGATATGAAAATATCCCTCTATATCTTCGAAGTGATTTAAGGTCCACGTTATCAATATTTTTTCCTTTTATGGAAAAGATTTATTCCTAGAAAATCTTCTTAGTTGACTTCGTGACTTGCATTAATGGTCCGCATTGCAGTGTTAAAATAGGGCATCAAAATAAGGACTAAATGGAAAGAGAACATTAAAAGAAATATTGTTCAGCAAAAATCACAAGGAAGGCCCATTATCGTTAGAATTTTTTATCGACATTCATTGAGAAGATTGGTTTTGCTACAAAGATGCCTTCTTAACCCAAAGAAACAGCAATTGGCTTTCTCTTCACTGATCTTATTTTAAGAGGTTATATAGTTACAGACAAAGTCCTTGTCAACTTCAAAGTTATATTTGACCATCGCATCGTGACGATTTGTTCAAACCTACGGTGACGATGTTCTGCACCCGAGTACAACATATTTTGTTTTATCTTCATTAATAGTCAGACCCATTTTCTCGCCACCTCCACTTCAATACTTGTGAATGCTCCACTGACAGCACCCATCGTTCTTCCAATACTGTCAAACTGTCAATATTATCAGCATAGCCAAGTAATTGAACGGATAAAAAAAAAAAACTGGTTGTCTGTAAAGTCGGTTTAAGGACGATAATTTTACGTGATAACAAGTTCACAAAACAGTTCATGTGTATGTATCTCTCCAACCACCCAACTCACCTACAACCACCCACCATTTTTTAATTTTTTTGTTCACCCCTTAACCCAAACACCAACCTATCTACCACCCCACATACAACCACCAACCAACAGCGCACGATTTTTGAAAATTTTGTCCTACTCCCCCACATAATAAATCCCCAGTTCCTAGCCACCACCAATCACCCACCCCACCTGCAAACAACCACCCACTATTTTTAACAATTTCCCCCATACACTAAATTCAACCACCCACTACACCTTCTCACCACCATTTTTGACAATTTTTTCCTCACCCTCCCCTCCAACCACCGCCAACGACCCACAAACTATTTTTGACAATCCCCCCCCCCCACACCTCAATTCCACCTACAACCACTTGCACCACGTCAAAAGCATTTTTAGAAATATGCACAAATTATTCGGATCGGAAACATTTTTATTTAGGTATAGAGACTTACGGTAGTTTTAAGATTCACTTTTCATTAAATTCCCTTAAATGAAAAAAAAAACAGATTTTGATACAGCTGCGCAATGATGCAATCCTTGAAAGAACTATTTTTTTTAACATTTAGTCAAACTTTAGGATATTTTTTTTATCTAGATGTGTAGGGTTTTATAATGGGGACAAGCACCGCATATTAACTTTATTTTTGTTTATGATATCAAGTTACCAAGAAGTTTAATGAGATAAATACATAATACATAATATGTATGTATAATGTAGATCCATTTGATGACAACTAATTTTTAAAATAAAAAAAAATTATGATCTTAAATATTCATGTCAATATATAAATATATAATCTACATATATATATATATAAAAATGAATCGCAAAAATGTATGTTCCCCCATAACTTCCGAAGGACTCCACATAATTGGATAATTCTTTTTTTTTTTGTGTTTGTTATTGTCAGGAGAAGGTTTGTATAAAAGAAAATTTAAAAAAATAATGCATCGGGGTAAAATAATTCAATAATTCAAATATAAATACTATACTCCATTTCAAATTTATTTTTAATCAGTTACTTTTTTTTAAGTTATTATTTATGATTTTGACAGCTTTTATTTACTTCTTTCAAAAAAAAAAAGTTGTGTGATTATTCGGTTTAATACGTGGTGTTATTTATTATTATTTATTTTAAAAAAAAATGCCACCAGTGAGACGTCAAAATATTGGTCGGCGAAAGCAAGAATTGCTCAAATTAACCAAGAGAAGAAGAATGAAGTAGAGTGTAGGCAGCGATTGGAGGAGAACCAGAGTGAGAATTTCTCAAGCTTATTCTACCCTGACTTCGGAAGAACACATACCATCGTCTTCAAGCGAGAGGCGAACTCCGTACCGCCTTTTTTCAATATTTTCAAAAATCCTCAATTTTTTTGTTTTAGATACTATTATGCACGCTTTAGCTCCACACTGGTGAGCAGTAGCGGGCTGGGGATATCTAACACTCTCATTAAATAAAAATCAGTTGAATTATCCTAAATTCCATATGTTGACGCGTTTGATGTGTCGCAAGTGATTAACCTATCAAATAAACACGTACGTACGTTTGCAACGAACTGTTGGATACCCTATTCCCCATATTTTTATATCTGCATGCGTCTGCCTCCCGCAAACAGCCAATGTTTCAGAAACAAAATTTGTCTTTAGCAGACAGAAAAAAATTCAATAACATTAATTTTATGCGGTGTGATGTTCAATTAGTGCTGGTGCAATAAAAAAAGGAGTGCGCCACGCCCAAAGTTAAAACGTTTTATTGCCAAGGCAATTGTTATGAGCTCAGTGACATTCAATTTTATTCTTGCAGATCGATTTGAACAAAACAAGACAAAACTTAAATTTTTAAAAATTAGATTTGGAATGGAAATAGCGATTATGGGTGTTTTTAACAATTATTGGACCACACTCTGCTACGTAACCAAGGAATATAAATCCAAGTGTTCATCTGTTTACTTCAAAACTGCGACCAATAGTTAAAAAACGTTAAAAAAATTAATGCATTATACGACTTTTGACGGAAACGCCCCTTAAAAGTGGGCGTGTCTTAAAAATTTGAAGCACTAACTGCACTTTTTTCAGTATTTAGGCATATGTGTAAGACTACAGCTGAATCGAGTAGTTTTTAAACAACCCAAGTAACAATTTAGCTTGTATAAGGGCCAATTTTTTGAGTTTGGCAAGTAATAGCTTGTATACGGTTCGTATAAGGCAAATTTTTGCAAGCCACACATTTCAAACGCTGACAATTAAAATAATAGCTAGTATAAGCCGTTTAGAATTTAATTTGAAAAGTTCTATACAAGGCTTGCTGATAAAGGTACAATATGGCCTGTATAAGGCCTTCTGAAGTTGTCAACTGAAAATTTAAAAAATATAAGCTCTTATAAGGCTCTCCACGACAAGTCAATGCAAACAATTTGTGTAAGGCTGGCCATTAAAGGCCTTACACAAAATAAATTAAATTGCTATTATCGATAGTCTTAGTTCTTAAAAATGTAATCAGTTATGTAAATAAAGAGAGAATGGTATGTACATATGTACTGATTACTGGAAAACAGAGAAGTTTTTAAATTAATTCCAAACTGTAGCCAACTTTCTAGCAATGCATATTTTATCCTTTTCACAGCCACTTTTGTACGCGTTTTAACTGAGCACTTTTCGATTAAGATTGTCTAAAAGGAACTAACACTCGATAGTCAACACAGTCAAAACCTATTTTTTTTATTATTTATGACAGTTAATGTTAAAAGCTTGCTTTGGATGTTATCAAGGGTCATTATAAAAGCAATTTGATGACAGCTACCGCACATAGCTTGCCTAAGATGTTAAAAAAAAGCCTTATAAAAGCCATTTGATGACAGCTATCGTGCATAGCTTGCGTGAAATGTTATGAAATCTTACCTGAACAAAGGTATTTTACCAAAATCACGCCTTTAAAAGTGGGCGTATTGAAAAAATTTACAAAAGAAAATGTAGAGATATATTTCTCAAATAACGAACGGAAGGAAAAAGGTTTAAATTAAACATTGGAAATGTCTTAAACACTTAAGGCTACGTTTTTCGTTCTTTCATGAAAAGTAGGCGTAAGCCACGCCCAAAATTCAAAAATTTCTTTTCATACACAAGCCTTTTCGTTTCTATTAAGAGACGCAAAATTTTGGCTTGCGGATTAATTATAAATACCGTTTATTTACAAAAACAATTTTTTTATAGTTTCTAATGAAAAGTGGGCGTCAGCCACGCCCAAAATCAATTTTTTTGATTTTATACACAAGATGTTTATGTGCCAGTAAGACCCACAAAATTTAATATTTTTCCCTTTAATATAACAATTGTTATTTTATAAAAACAATATTGATGGTTTTGTATGAAAAATAGGCGTAAGCCACGCCCAAACTGAAATATTTTTATTTAATTGGAAGAAAGTTTACCTAAAGCTTTCGTGTGCAAAATTTTAGCGTTATGCTTTTATCGTAACTGTACAAAAAAACATAATTTAATTTTATTAAATTGAGGTTGTTCAACAAGAATGGTGATTGTGGGCGTGTTTGTGGGCGGATTTTACCGGTTCAAGAATTTAGCCTTACTCTTGAACCAAAGATTAAATATACAAAATTTCAGCTTTCTAGCTCAAAAATTGCGACCTCTAGAGAGTATACATACGGACGGTCGGACGGACGGACGGACGGACGGACGGATGGACATGGCTAAATCGACTAGGCTTTTGATTCTGAGTCAGAATATATATACTTTTCTATACCTAACGGTATTATTTCTCTATGTTACAAACTCCACACCAAATACAATATACCCGTTCTATGGAATAGGGTATAAAAAAGTAAATTGTACACGTTACGTATTCTTAATGACCAAAAAATGAGACAAAATCTTTCTTTTACAATGAACAAATGAAATAAGATTTTAATTAAATGCATAATTCAAACATAACTATTGTAATGCCTTATAATGTACAATATTTTTTGATTTTTCTTCTGGAAAGAAAACAAAAAGTGCCGATGGTTTGCCGACTCTCGAGCACGCATCGTACAATTGTCCATGCGAAAAAATAGCAGTTCACGATTTATTCCATACACTTCTAACTTCTAGCTAACACGGCAAACTTCGTCCCACCTCCATTCTTACATTGAATTTTCCGTTTAAAATTTGTTTATCTGATTCAATAAGAATCCAACAAAAAAAACTACCATGTAAATCTTATGAAATTCAGCCGAGTTATGCTTTACCCGGCATGCATTTCAAAAAAACGAGTGTTGAATATTCTGTTTATTGAATTGTTTTTTGATGCACAATATAAAAGGCAATAAGCCCCGCTATGTATATTGCCTCTTCCTTTATGTAAATAAAACCCTGCAACTGATTTGCTATTTAAAATTTATAACTCTTAATAACTTGAACAAACGATTTCGTGGTCAACAACACTTTAATTGTTCCATATTCCCCCACCTTTCCAAAACATTTAAGGTGCATCAATTTTCTTTTTCATAGTCTAAGACTTTGCAATCCAATGGCTGACAATTTCTCGGTATATCAAACGCGTCAAAATATGGAGTTTTGGATAATTCAACTGATTTTAATGCATCTACTTCAAGAGTTAGCTTTCCCCAGCCAGCTATTATAAACTCATGTGGAGCTCAGACATGTATAAATATGTAGTAAATCGAAAAATTCAGGAATTTAGAAAATACTTAAAATGTATTAAAAAAAGGCGGTACGGAGTTCGCCGGGTCAGCTAGTATATATATAAGAAAAGCATTCAAAGCCATTTTCATCAGCTATTATCCTCTTAATGGCCAAAATCACTCACTGCTCAAATCAAAATTGATCTCTAAGTGCAAAAATAGAAAAAAGCACGTATACGCCACAGTGTTCCACTAATATGTCAGTCAAATGTTTTTAGTTGAATATTTTACTTGTGCCACTCTGATTGAAATCCAATATTCAGAGTGGGAAGTAAAAATATAAATCACTTGTACAGAAATACAGTTACAGTTATGCATGACGTACACTATGGCTTGCTTCGGGATTTGCTTGATAAATTAATAATTAATTGTGTTTTTATTTTTGAAGTGAAACTTCTTTATCGGCGTTGGAAAAAAATTTATCGTCACATTTTTCGGTTACGCGTCACATTTTTTCGTTACGCGCAATCTTTTTCTTGTTTTGATTCCATCACTGCACATAGCCATGGAGCGAGAGTAGGGAGCAAGCGAGTCAGAAAGACCGAGAGAGAGAGAGAGTGATATAGAGCTAACGTCGCATCAGGCATCACGCACAGTGCCATGGGGAGAGAACTATAGGTTAGGTTAGGTTAGGTTTGTTTTATAATAGCACAAACTGGTTCTGCATATCAGCTGTAGGAAGGTCGGCGGCTGATGGTTAAAAATAGAATGGTGGGTAGCAGAGACGGTATGCATTATTTGTGTCGTAGCAGACAAAACTGTTTCGTATAACCACTGTAGGCAGTCACCGCATTGTTCCCAGATTGGTTGTTTTTCCCGCCAAAATGGTTGGAAAAAAACTATTTGGTGGGTAAAGTAGTGGGAAAAAAATTCTTGGTGGTTTGTATGGTTGGAAAATTTCCGATTGGATTGTTATTTTATGGGGTGATATTATTTTAAGGATAATTCAGTACGACATAGGTACATATGTACCTACATACATAAATATTAAAAAACTATTTTATCAGCAAAAATAAAAATATGTACAATTAAGGCTTAAAGTTTGACTTACAAAAAAATAGTAATTGAGCTCAGTAAGCATTTTTTACAAAAAAAATTTTTTTTGTTGTTTCCCGAAAACCGAATAATGACAATTGTTATTTTTATAATCTAGGTAACTAATAAAAACATACAAGACTTTAATTTCATTCCATAAGGGTATCCCTACACGAATAAACCGTTTTGCAATTCCAGTTTCAAACTGGTGCTAAATCGATTGAATTTAAGCTGAATAGTGTACTTTCAATACTTAATTACATGCGCAAACTTAACGAGTTGACTTTAATGCGATCAAATTGACTACGGTTTGAAACTGGGATATCAAATTTTTGACACAAGTGCAAACGTGCGGGTCTAAGGTTTTTTTTTCTTTTTGAAAAATGCATTGAGTAGGATTTTAGTGTTAAACTTTCTTTTAAACAAAATATGGTGTTTTTCCCCCTACAGTACAAAATTGGGATTTTATTTCGAATCCAGTGAGATTTCTTATATTTCATCTGGAATCATTGGCAGGCAGGTTGTTGATGGTTTTAAATTGGCGGGTAGCAGGGATGTGACTTGGTATGTGGTTAAATGAGCGCTGGAAGGTTGATATGAAAAATGTGATGTGTATAATATTAAATGTGTTAGGCGGGTAAGCGGTCTTAAGAAGCTGCACTGGTCGGTTAATGCAGTGCAAAAAATAAAAATTAGTTTGCCAAAGAAGTTTCACTTCTTACATGTGTACACTATAGTACACGCACACATTTTTTTTTATTTATGTAAGAATCTAACCTGGTAATGATTGAAGCTGAAGTCATTTTGCGGTGAGCTGTACCCATAAGTCATGGTTTTCACTTTCTTTTGTTTTAGATATTTTAACGCTCTCCTCAAAGAATGTTTTTTTGTATAGCTACGCGTCTTCCCAAATCATAAATAATGATAGATTGTATGTAAATTTTGTTGCATTTTATTTTAATTTTCGTTAACCTTTCTCTTTTAACCCGAGTATCCACCATTGTTATCCACAACTTTTTGAATTCAGCGTGGCATTGAGTCTACAAGCTTTTGGCATGTTTCTTGGGGTATATAGAATAACATTCCCGCTAAACAGCATCCCACAATTGATAACAGTTTGGAAAATATTGACCTCCTAGTTTTCGCTAAAGCTTATTCCACAAGTTCAGGTTGAGATATGTGAATTGAATTGGCCATTAAACAATTGAAACTTTTTTCTCTCGAAACCAATCTTTCACAAGATTCGCCGTATTTTTCGGATCGTTATATCCTGGTGAAAGTTCTATCGGGGAGGCATGTTTTCTTCTGCAAATGGAAGCATGACATCTTCCAAAATATCCCTATAACCGACCCACACCATACCAAAAAAAACAGCCCCAGACTTTAATATTTCCTCCTCCGGGCTTAATCGTCTTCCGGGCATAGCGAGGGTGATAGTCCTTTCTTTTTGGTTCCCTGATATTACGCCCAGAATCTGATGAAAACAAATAAATTTTTGTTTCGTCACTCCAGAAGATATTGCGAAATTTGTTTGCTCCTTCAAGTCCGCTCCAAGTTCTATGACTAAGATATAAAATTTTATCACACTTATTATGTGACCAGCTCTGTATATACTTTTTGGAGATGATCCTCTCTTCTTATTATAAGTAATCTCTAAACATAAGATCCTTTTCCGGATTACCAAATAAAAACTCTGTTCACGCTGGTTATGCAAAATGCATCTTTCGAAAACTATATTTTCGTTAATATTAAATATTGCAAAAGTTGTATTTAAGTTAGGACACCATTTTGAAACAAGCATAATGGATTCTTCCACTCTAATACTTTTTTATTTTCAAATAAATAAAATATTGTTTAAAGCTTTCTTTTATAGTTAAACCTTTACACCCTTAAAAAGTATATTCATATTTGCATAAACATATATTTTTACTGGCCATTTTGCAAAGATGCTTTACACAAACGAATTTGCAAATACTTCAATCTTACAAATAAGCTTGAAATACAAATAAGAATGATTGTCTTGGCCATTTAATCATTGAATCGACATTTTTATTGTTACTCTCATATTGTCCATCTTTTTTCTAAAAAGTTTCGATCGAGAAAAAGGTCAAAACAATCTTTGAAAAATGGCTCAAGGGAAAATGATTTCTGTGAATGGCATCGTCCTGGCAAGGAGATTGAAACCCATAAACAGTTTGTTGTCAATTGAATCATGATTTGTATCTTTTTCGAATACATCTAGTTTTGCTGGGGATATTGTGCAAATGAAAAAAAGGTGTTTTAAGGAAAGATTGCATCTTCAATGTTGAAACTGTTTTATAAATAAAAGGCTCAGCTTCAATTTCGAAAATATATACGTCAGAAAGCAGAACAAAAGTTCGAAGCCAATATCTTTTTTCTGTTTCTTGTTTGATTCTAAAAAGTGGAGATTTATGGTAATACGTCAGTTTTAGATTTGAATGATGTTTTTATAATATAAAATGTATACAATCTAAGTGTCCTTCTTCAAACATTTTTATATACCAAAATACAAGCACAAAAAAACGTCCATGTATAGTAAAAAAAAAAACTTCACTCGCAGGACAAAAAAGTTGCAATATTGTGAGCTCAAAATCAAGTTGCTTGGTAAGGGTGTTTTTTGTATAGGTATAGAACTACAAATTTAATAAAACAAAAAATTAAATAAATTGATTATCATTAAGAAAATTAACTTTCTTTAAAGCATAATTGAATATGGCTTCTGGCATACGAGTATGGCCTCTACGGCTAGCTCGGATCGTGAGTTCCAATTTCCGTTCACTCTTTGCAGCATTCAGGATCGTTTATCAGCAATAAATTGTTTATTTATTTATTTATTTATTTATTTATTCATTCAATCTTTAAGTACAAAACTTTATAAGACTATCAATATATACATAGACATAGTAACATAATATATGTAGATAAAATTTATAACAAGGATAACAATTTAATTATACAAATATGTAAATTATATTAAAAATATTTTCAAAAAGCTCTGAAACTGATTTCTTGAACATTAATCTGTTAGATTCTAAATCGACTTGATTATATATATTGAATTGAACACTGAACAGGAATTTGATACTGGTTCACATTTACCATAGTTAGTTCCATGGAAAGGAACATAAAAAAATGCTTTCACGAAGAAACCGAGCTGGAGCATGTATAGGAAACAGAGCAAGTAAAGGAGAACAATCAATCTGATTACAAATCACATCTCTAGCAAACATAACCAAGTAGCACTTACGTCTCGCACGAAGCGAACTTAAGTCTATTAATCTAGACCTAGCTTCATAGGATGGCATTGCACCATCGACCCAATTAAGTTTCCAAAGAGCAAACCTAGTAAATTTCTTTTGAACAGCTTCTATACGTTTAATGCTAACTTCATATGAAGGGCACCAAATGAAGGAAGCATACTCGAGTATAGATCTTATCATCGAGACATAGATCGACTTCAAGGTATACGGATCAGAGAATTCTTTCGAGTTCCTCATTAGGAAACCTAACAACTTATTAGCCCTAGATGTGATATAGTCATAGTGACGGTTGAAGCTAAATTTTGCTATCTAAAACCACACCTAAACCTTTTTGAAAACCAACCCGTTCCAGACCTGTGTTACCAATTTTATATGTGAACCCAATAGGATTACAAGATCTTGTAAAAGAAATTAAGAAATTATAAGACACTTACTTATGTTTAAATCAAGACAGTTCTTTGTACACCATGCGGAAATTAAATTCAAGTCAGACTGTAACAACTCATAGTCCGAACAAGATTTATCTGTACGAAATAATTTCAAATCATCGGCATAGAGTAAGCAAGATGAAGATAAAACAACATCAGAAAGATCATTAATAAAAAGGAGAAACAACAGGGGGCCAAGATGGCTTCCTTGAGGCACTCCCGATTAGTTGAAGATAAGCTTAGACAACTTTGACCCAATAGCCACAAATTGAGTTATTTCAGTAAGGTAGCTTTGGAGCCACCTTAGCATGTTTGAGTGAAAACCTATAAGCTCAAGTTTACGTATAAGTATTATGTTGCACCCTATCGAAGGCTTTAGAGAAATCAGTATAAATAGTATCAACTTGATACCCCTTTTCTAAATTATTAATACAATAATTGGAAAACAAAGCTAAATTTGTCACAGCTGACGAATCCACGCTGTGCAACAGATAAACCATTTTTAACCAATTCATAAAGTTTATTTTTAACAATGGCTTCAAACAGTTTGGGTACTAATTGAAGTTTTGAAATGGGTCTGTAATTAGTAACCAATTGTTTTGAGCCAGATTTATGAATTGGTGTTATATAAAAGACTTTTTCCAATCACTCAAAAACTCACCAATGCGAAGTGAAATGTAAAAGATCTTTGTAAGAGGCTTAGCTAGAGAATCTTTACACTTTTTTAAGAACATAGGCGAAAAGTTATCGCAACCTTTATTACCTGATGATTTTAAAGAAGAAATTTGTGCAGCAACCTCTTCTGCAAAAATCACCAAATTTCCAATGTCTGCAAAAGAGTTAATGTCAGCATATCCATCGAATTGTTGTGAACCATTTTGAAGAAAATTTGATTGACAAAATTCTGCAAACATATCACAGACTTCCTTTTCATCAACTGCCACTTTATCATTATATTTCATATTAGCCGGAAAACCAAAGGACTGCTTTTTGCTGTTTAGGAAAGACCAAAAGGATTTGGCATCATTCTTAATATTATTTTCAATGCTCCATAAATATTGTTGATACGAAAATTTTTTAAAGCATCGTAATCCTTTCTACAACGCAAATATTCCTGCATTCTAACATAACTCGTATTTTTAACTTTTAAAAGCTTTTTAAGTTTATTTTTCAAATTTCTGAGGCGCGAATTGAACCAAACAGGCCTATTATCCTGTAACTTCCTCTTTAGAGGAACATACAGTCTGCAAGATTCCTCCAAAAAGCATTTAAATAAATCATAACAGGTATTTAAACATTGTATCTGGCTTATCTGGCTGGCAGTGGCGGTGCCCAGTCACAGATCCAAAACGTGAAATTATGAACTTGCCAAACGTTTCCTTAAAAAAATATGAATTGTGGCACGTTGCGCCATCAAAATGAGCTTCATCGCTTAACAACATTTTCTTTTGAAATTTGGCATCAACAAAAATCTCCTTTCGAGTCCATTCACCAAAAAAGTACGCCGTGCCCGGTAGTCGTAAGGCTTCAATTCTTGCACTTGTTGTATTATTTTAGCCAAAAAAAAAAATCTCCCACAAAATTTTCCGCAATGCGTTTTACGAAGAGAACCTCTGTTTTTTAAATAAATCTGGACAATTTCATGCGTTGTTCATGTCGTGTTATGATAAAATGGCAAATTAAACGAAAGATAAATCATGAGGCAGAAGACAAATATGCTGTTAATGAAAAAAGTGCTAACTTATAGTTCTGTTCATCTAAAAAAAAAAACCCCTCTTTCCATCCATAAAACGATTGTGATTTGCTGATTAGGACATTCTCTTAGACTGTTTTATTGCTAGTTAATTAATTTTAAAATACAACAATATGAATATGTTTCTTTTTTTTCTGTAATTAAAATGTTAAGTCTTGAAGCGATTTCCCCTACCCACCCGACAGTGGCGTAGATAGGGGGGGGATCAGGGGGATATATCCCTTCCATTGGAATCGATAATTGTTCAACTTAACCAGTCATGCCAAGTAAGTTAAAGAAACGCACTCTGAAATTTAGTACCTACTTCCTACGTGAATTAAGTCTTATTAGTACTCACAGGATTCGTAGAGGCATCGATTATAAATACCTATTTTTTTTCACGTCTCACCAATTGATAATAGGTAAATGTGCATGAAAAAGAGCTTTTATCCAGATTTCCATTAATTTATTAAAATTTTAAAAATGAAGTGCCTGACTGGGTCGGACAAACTTGCTCTAATGTGAGACATTGGTCTTGGGGTTTGAGGTTTTGGAAAAAAACCAGGGTAAAAACTAAGTATGTATATGAAATTTTATTGATCACTTAAAAATCAATAGTTAAAACATTTTTTGGAAAAAATGAAGTAAACCATATGATTTTGTTAATTGTGAAGAATTTTAAGAAGTTTTTGTTTTAAAATCGTTCGACCAGTTTTTTCAAAAAATAGTTTTTTTTGAAAAACTTTTCCAAAATAAATTTCAATTTTTTTTTAAAGTATGCCAACTTCTAGCACTTTGTAGTTTTTATCAGAAAAATAAAATTTAAAAAAAAAAGCTTGGACCGTTTTTGATAAAAAAAAAAAACAAAAAAATTTTTTTTTTAATTACTCAAAAAAACTTTTTTTCAAAAAATTAAAAAATTATATTATTTCGTCTTCTACATTATAAATTTCATCGAAATACATCAAGTGGCTTACGAGAAAATCTGATTTTGAAAAACCGGTCCTATGGACCGTGTTATAAGACTTTTCCTGAAAAATCTATTCCAACCAAAACATAAAGTTTGCACAGAAAACACTATTCAGAAAGTTTTATTAAAATAGTAGGAGCCGTTTTTGAGAAAAATTAACTTTTCACTAAAAATCGTATGGCAGGTACTGTTATTTTTGCAACTAGAATGCAAATTCCAAAAACGCCTCTGTAGGACGTCATAATAATACTATGTACAAAGTTTGAAGCAAATCGGTGTAGCTGTTTAGGCTGTAGGTAACTATACAGACAGACAGACACCCGGACAGGCAGACAGACAGACAGACAGACAGACAGACAGACAGACAGACAGACAGACAGACAGACAGAGAGACAGACAGACAGACAGACAGACAGACAGACAGACAGACAGATAGACAGACAGACAGACAGACAGACAGACAGACAGACAGACAGACAGACAGAATTGTCGGACCCACTTTTTTCGAATTCTCTATCATCGTAATGTCATGTTTAATTCCCCCCATAGCGAAAAGTTATCTACGCCACTGCCTCCCGAGTTTCATAAATGGTATTTTTTTAATTTTTAAAGAACCATTTAAAAGTCCATAAGAAGGATGAATTATTTTTAAAAGCAAAAAAGTCAATAACCTTTATAAAAATCAATCATATCCTAAAATTTGTATAACAATAAAATTTTTAATACAAAAGAAAAAACTCTCAGGAACAAATATTAAGCTTTGATTGATCTTTTAGAATGGTTTGGTTTTAAATGTACGCTCCTGACCAGAAATGACCTCGTTCCTAATTATTATGATATTGAAATTTACCAAAGGAATTATTGGGTACATTTCAACCCAAAAATACACTCACCTCTCCTTGTTCTAAGTGATATTCGTTCACTGCATAGCCTCCGGCAAAATTATGGTATCACATTTTATTGAGTTTTCCAGAGCCGAAAAAAATAAATTTTTTTTGTAACTTGCTTTGTAAGATAACAAGGAGTACGACCAGAGCGAGCGATGTCCTGGTGGACTCAAAGCGATTTTGGGAAAGAGAATTTCGTGCCTGCGGTATTTCATTTTGTAACGAAAAAAAAAGAGGAAATAATGAGCAGACATGAGCAGGGTTCTGGGAATCATTCATTATATTCTTTTCGGAATTTCATTAACATTAAGCTATGCAAATAACTCAGAAGAGAGGAAACATGGGTTTCTTCTAATTTGTTTACAAGGAACTTAGGTACTCTGACATGATGAATAATTGGGATGATTTTTAATAATGCGGTAGCCTGCGTCATGGCAAATATATAGACTATTTTTTATCAATACAATATCTGTCTCAGTAAAACAAACGTTTTTTTTTTTAATTTAAAGTTGGACGAAAAATTACCGCGTGAGATCATTAAGTTTTGTAAAATGAATAATTGACGCAGTGGAAAATAATTCGTGCCCTAATTTCAGTCAGTTTAAAAATATCCTTTACCTAGTAAACATACCCTTCGAAGTAAGAGGCACTTTCCTTTAATAGGTAAAAATGGCAGTTTTTGTGAACCAAACACTCATGAAAACTCAATTAGCGTTGGAGTGCGCTGACTCCTCTTTGTTATCATGACTTGATAATGGTGTTTAAAAATAAAGTGCAACTACTACTGGGTCGCACGAATTTGCTGTAATGAGTGATAGTGGTCTTGGGGCTGAAGATTTTGGAAAAAAAGCAGAAAAAAATCATATGAAAATTTATTAATCACTCAATAGTTAAAAAAAAAATTCCAAAACCGTCGGACTAGTTTTTTTAAAAAACGTTTTTTTTTTTTTGATAACTCTTCGAAAACATATTGCAAATATTTTTTGAGTATTCTAACATCTATCATTTTGTAGTTCTTATCTGAAAACTAAAATTTTAAAATTTTTGAAACAATAGTTTTTGAAAAACAAAAAACAAAAATTAAAAAAAAGATTATTTGAAAATTTTTAAAACCAATATTTTTTCATCCATAAAAAATTTCATAGATATTTATCGAGCGGCTAACGAAATTAAATTCACGAATGGGTCGTACAAACTTGCTCTAATGTGTTAAAATGGCTTGAGATTTTGGAAAAAAAGCGTTGAAAAAATCATATGAAATTTTATAAATCATTTAAAAATCAATACCTAAAACGTTTTTTTGGGGAAAATGAAGTAAACAATGAGATTTATTTTACTTTTTTGAATTTTTACGAAATTTTTTTTCAAAATCGTTCGACCAGTTTTTTCAAAAAACAGTTTTTTTTTCAAAAACTTTTCGAAAATATACTCCAATTTTTTTTTTTTAGTATGCCAACTTCTAGCAGAAGCAGTAGTTTTTATCAGAAAAATAAAATTTAAAAAAAAATATATTAAACCGTTTTTGGAAAAAAACAAAAAATAATAAAACAAATTTGAAACTTTTTTAAAAAACTCAAAAAATTTTGTTTTGAAAAATTTAAAAATTTATATTATTTCTCTTTTATAAAAGGCTTCTTTATAAAAAATTTTATCGAAATTCGTCACGTGGCTTACGAGCAAATCGGATTGTTAAGTTTTTTTTTTTTTACGAATGCATAACTTTCCTTATAACGGGTGATTTTTTAGCTGGTTTGGTTTTGGCAACACTGGTTTTGACAGCTGACGTGTGTTTAGTACCTTGTGTCACTGTCAAACAGCTTCAGTTTGGTTTGCAATTTAACCATGGATCGTCTTACAAATGAACAACGCTTGCAAATTATTGAATTTTACTATCAAAATTCGTGCTCGGTTCGAAATGTTCATCGCGCGCTGCTTTGTGTTCAGCGATGAGGCTCATTTTTGGTTGATTGGGTACGTAAATAAGCAAAATTGCCGCATTTGGAGTGAAGATCAGCCAGAAGCATTGCAACAGCTACCAATGCATCCCGAAAAAGCCACTGTTTGGTGCGGTTTATGGGCCGGCGGCATTATTGGGCCATATTTCTTCAAAGCTGATGCGAATCGCAGCGTTACTGTCAATGGTGAACGCTAGCGAGCGATGATAACAAACTTTTTTTTGCCCGAAATGGAAGTTCTTGACTTGCATGATATGTGGTTTCAACAAGACGGTGCCACATGCCACACAGCACGCGAAACAATGGCGCAATTGCGAGGCGAGTTTGGTGAACAGTAAATTTCACGTTTCGGGCCGGTCAATTGGCCGCCTAGATCGTGCGATTTGACACCATTAGACTATTTTTTGTGGGGGTATGTCAAGGCTAATGTCTATAGGGACAAGCCCGCTTCGATTGACGCACTGGAAGCCAACATCCATGCATTCATTCGTGAGATACCGGCCGATATGTGTGAAAGAGTATGCCAAAATTGGACTCAGCGGATGGGCTACCTGAGACGCAGCCGCGGTCAACATTTGCATGAAATTATCTTTAAACATTAAATTGCAAGGTTCAAACTATCGATTCAAATAAATATTTCATTCATTTTTTCGAATTGTTTGTGTTTTTTTTTTTTTTTAAAGTTCTAAACCTCTTAAAAAATCACCCGTTAGTACCTAAAATCACAATTAAAAATCTTGTCTTTTTACATTGACTTTAATATAAATACAGGGTGGGCCAAAAGAAAAGTCATCTATCCGCTTTGGCTCTTTTGTTTTTTCTAAATAAAAAATTTCGATTCAGTTTTTTTGATTATGTTTAATTGAACCTTAAGAATTGTATTGGTCAAGTCAAGAAGATGAGATCGGCCAAATGGGCGCCATCAAAATTGATTGCTCATTTATGGCATTTTTCATCTGGCTTCAGCGAGAACTTCGGGCGACAGATTCTCGCACTAGTGTCGAATGTTTTCCTTGAGGGCTTCCAGAGTTTCAAACTTGTTCACCTAAACACGGGACTTCAAAAAACCCCACAAAAAGTCTGAATCTTAATCGGGCGATCTTGCGGGCCAAAACGAGAGATGAGGCGACCCGGAAACGCCGCATACAGAATATCGGTTCATTTCGGTTCATGTATCGCTCCACGGCTTGTTCACTTGTATTCTGTCTTGTCCATAAGTGTCGAAACAGATTTGACATTGGCGGCCATTTGCAAAAATGAGAGCATCTTCCAATAGTGTGATTTCTTTTTGCCAATCTTCTTGTACATTGAAGACAATGATCAAACTTTCAGTATCGTTATGTATTCTGTATACATTAATTTACGAAAAATTTCATTGAGTCAAAATGACATTAAGAATCCTCAATTTTTTGTATGGGAATCACTCAATGAATGCAGTTACATTGAACCAATGATTGGTAAATTTAAATTTAAAATGAAAAGTACATGGAATTTCACATTGACTCAATGTAAAACAGCTCAATGGCATATGTAGGTACATTGATTCCATGTACCTACGATTTTTTTTGTTCAGTGTGATTTTGAGGAAGTTTTTTTATTTGGATAGTTGCTGCTGCCCTTCTTGTTTTCGCCCCATGAACTCGTCAAAGCATTAAATCTGAAAGTCCCAGGAACCTCCAATTTATTGCAAACAAAAGTACTTGAACCAAATACTGCTGCAAATCTTTCCCTCAGAAAGCATTTGTCTACCAATTTATTCACCCTGGTCTACATTTTTTCATCTATTATATTAAAAGGATTAAAAAATCAAAACCTAGAAACAATCCACGTCCCTGAAATCTACAAATCAGAACAATAATTGCCTCGAGATATTAAAAACAAAAATATTTTGTTTAAAATTTATAACATAATTTTTTCATTAAAACACAAATCACGTGTTTATTGCTTTGATATGGTGTTAAGCCTAGTGAAAGGTGGTTTCGCACGTTCAACTGATGTGTATCTCAACTTTTGTTGTTCTTCTATTGAAACGCTCACGTATACCAGAGCCTATCACGGACACATAAATTCAAATAACTGCACACTTAATGAATGATTTAAATAATAACTAACGGGTAACGTCATGATTGGAACGGGTGCAAAATTACGGTAACCTAGTTGTCAAGTGATATATATTGTGTGGCCATTTACGTACTCGTATTTTGGATAGATTTATTTATTTTAAAGCATCAAGTGATATGCAGGAACAGCCAAGTTCGATAACCCCTGCTGGAGACTTCATTCTTCTCCTCCTGGAGCAAAGGTTGCCTCCTTAATATCGACACATAGCAATTACTTTTCCAAGTTTACCTACTTTAAAAAAAAGTTGACCCAATTATTGTATGAGTTATCAAAGCCTACAAATTATAACTTTAATCAAAAACGCGTCACCTTAATTTATTTGTTTTAGAATACACAGCGGAATGTGCTTAAAGGTAGTTCCATACTATCCCACAGTGTAGTACGACATGTCAAAAAAAAGTGTGAAGGAATGTGTGATGGTTTTACATTCAATCCTAAAAAAATATTTCAGATCTAAACACATGTCAAATCGTATGAGATCTGCGCTGTCATATTTTGTTTCCTCACTATTATACATCTGTTCCATCACACATTTTTGACATGTCGTATTACACTGTGGGATAGTGTGGAACTACCTTAAGCAAGTAGTGTATCCTTAAGGTTCTCTAATACGTGGAGTCGTGAAAACTAGTTTCCATTCAATTTATTTGTTTCTGGCGCTGCTTGCATTTGGCACTTCTAAGCTTTTTTGTTGTGGCGTTTGTTATAAGGATTACTGTGAAGGACTATATGCTGACTTTCAATTCTTTTGTTGAAGTGAATTCGCATTAGCTGAACCTTAAGCGCCATTTTCTTTGTTCAAAGTGACATTAAGTCTCTCGTATTTCAGTTATTGGACATGCAATTAAAATGACACTCAACACGAACAGGGCTCGTAAAATTATGCCAGGATATGTTATAACCGCAAATGGGTGTGAATTTCCCGCAGTACTTTGGAGTGTTTTGTTTGTAGAATGAAATTAAGAGCAATTTTATTTTGACATTTGATATGTAGAAAGTTGAAAATGAACCTGTAATATTATTTTCAAGACTAAAGCAAATAACAATTAAGAGGGATATTACAGCTCAACTAATTTCAATAAGGGGAGTAGCCCTCTGTTTTCTAGAAGTTGAAGTATTACCATGTTTGTTTTAATTGATTCTTGAATCAGTTTGACATGTTACTCTACCCTGTTGTTCGTAGATGAAGTCTTCTTTGACTTCTAACTCAATCTGTTATGGGACTTTATCAGCCGCAAACCTAAGGTTTTCACTCACCCATCTTAATGATGAAAAGCTAATTTTTCTGACTGCTTTTAAATTGCTGGAAACCAAGTACAGTTCATGGTTGTATCATCTGCCTCAGAAGTATTCTTCTTCGTCAACGAAGAGAGGACTCTCTGTCTGTCTGTCTGTCTGTATCGGCACCTACAGAATAAATGGCTGGACCAATTTGCTTCAAACTTGGAACACAGTTTTATTATGACATCCTACAAAGAGGTTTTTGGAATTAGCATTCTAGCTCTAAACCTAACGCTACCAGCCATATGATTTTTGTATGAAAATCTAATTTCTCTCAAAAATTGCTCATACGATTTTGATGAAACTTTCTGAATAGTGTTTTCTGTGCAACTTTTATGTTTTGGTTGAAACAGATTTTTCAGGAAAAGTCTTATAACGGTACCTCCGATAGGACCGGTTTTATAAATCAGATTTTTTCGTAAATACTTGACGTGTTTCTATGAAATTTTTAATGTGGAAGCACTTTTGTAGACGAAATTATATTAATTTTTTAAATTTTCAAAAAAAGTTTTTTGAAGTTGTTTTTGAAAAAATAAATTTTTTTTTCTAAAAACTGTTAATCTATTTTTCTTTTTTTTTAATTTTATTCTTCTGATAAAAACTACAAAGTGCTAAAAGTTGGCATACTCAATAAAGTGTACGACTGAGTCATACTCAAGAAAAATTTGGAATATATTTTGGAAAAGTTTTTCAAAAAAAAAAACTGTTTTTAGAAAAAACTGGTCTAACGATTTAGAAAAAATAATTTCTCAAAACTCTTAATAATAAACAAAATCATATGGCTTACTTCATTTTTTCCAAAAAACGTTTTATCTGTTGATTTTTAAGTGATAAATAAAATTTCATATAGTTTTGTCCCTGCTTTTTTTCCAAAATCTCAAACCCCAAGACCACTGTCACACATTAGAGCAAGTTTGTCCGACCCAACCGTGCACTTAATTTTTTTGTGAATTGTCTTATAACGGTACTTCCATTTAAGATTTTTGAAGTGAAACTTCTTTAGAATCGTTGTGATTTCAAACCGGATGCAACGAAAAAACGACATGTAAGAGACACAAATACAAAAATGTGTAGGATGAAGCCAGGAAAGAATGAGACAGAAATATACATACTATTTTTCTGACGGAAGTAACGCTCAGTATTCCAATATGGCGGCACCGATGACTCGCATTAGCTCACTGTGTGCACGAACGAGTGAGAATATAAATACTATAATCTTACTCATTCATGCACGTGCTCCATGGCATTTGTTTGTTTTGATCAATGTAGGGATGGGCAAGTAAAAAATATATCGATATTTATCGTGTCGATATTCTTTAACAGTATCGATAATTATCGGGTGAACAAAATTAATATATCGATATATCGTCAGTTTTCTCATGATTATTCACACATATTACGAAAGCATTCAAAATTCGTAAAAAAGAATAGACATGAAGAAAACAGTATGTTTTTTTTTAAATGTTGTTTTGGCTAAAAATACAAATAACGGACATCTCTGTTTATAAACGACTGAATTTAATAAATAAAAATGCGGAACATAAACACAAGAGTTTGAACTTCTTTGCTCGGAAACTGTGTGATGTTTCATCGTAAGCATTTTATTTTAAGTTGCATGAATGAATTAAATTGGGGAAAAGCGCACTGCGAAAGAGAACGAATGAAAAAAAAATTATGACACAGTATTTTATATTCTAGCTCTCATTTTCTCCTATCATACGTTTTGCCTCTCACTCAGGTCTACTAAGCATTATGTTAAACAAAAGCGAGTGAGCAGGCGCGTTGGTACGATTAAGTTAGTATGTTAGTTAATATAGGTACGTGATTTGAATGCTGTCTAACAAGAAAAGCTTTACAAAAGGTTTCAATAAACTTAATTCAAGAAGAATGTAAAATTCAAACAAATACATAACAAAAGTATTTATAAAAAATTGGTATTCAAAAAATTATTAAAATTTTAAAAAAGTATCCTGAATTTTTGAAAATAGTCAGTTTTCGAATCTTTTTTTGACTTGTTTTAAATAGTGGCGTCCTGGAATTCATACTTTAAAAGGGAGTCAAAACGACGCAAAGTATGTCGGTGGCTGAGTATTTCATCTCATTCTCTCGTAAATTAGGTATACCAACTTCTTTGAAGTTTCACTTCAACCGAGTGTGAATTACGCACACAAATTTTTTTTTTTTAATCACAGTTTCTCGTAAACAACGGACGGATTTTGAAGAAAATTTAAAATGTGGTAATTTAAGCTAGAATTTTTGAAAATAATTTTTGCAGAAACTACAAATTTTCTTATAAAATATTTTTTCAAAAAAAAACCATTTTTTCAAAAAAACTAGTCGAACAATTTTTCACTGAATTCACACTACTAAAAGGGAGTGTTCCTTGTCTATCTTGGTCCTGGATGATGTTGGTGACATGTTTGCTATCGATCGCAATATGGTCACTTTGGTTGACGGTTTGTTGATCAGGAAACCGCCAAGTATATAATTTGAGGTGTGGAAATGCTCGATGACACTTCGCCCCGCAGCAAAGCTGATTAGCTTGAGTCCCTTACCGGAAGTGTTGTCGTGCAAACTGTGCCTTCTTACTATCGTGTAGCGTGGACGCAGATCAGCGCAATATCATTGAATTTGGACTTAATGCGGATTGTGAAAATGCGTTAGTTTATGTCAACAAAATTTAAGACTTCTTGCGTAAGTCTTCCTCTTATTACAAAGACACATCTAGCTAACCGCTATTTTCTTGTCCTGTAGTACGCGTCAGGAATCGAAGTGAATTGCCCTGGTTTCTTTTTAAGGGTCATGATCGAAATGGTCATGAGTTGGTTCTTTCGGAACCTTTGAAACATAGTTTTCCAAACTGAAATATATGTTAATTCCATTGACAGAAAAACTTCACTTACTCGTAGGTACAAAAAAAAAAAAAAAAATATGCTGCTTAAGCAAAGTAAAGGGTTTCTAGTTTTATTGTTGTGATTTCTATAGAAACAAAATCTAAAAAAACCACCTACCAGTAAAAACGAGGTAATTTTTACTCTTAACTTAATTTTTTATCAAGGGTGACATAATTCAACGTACATTTTTACGGGTTCAGCAATATACATATAAAAGCTTCTTTGGGCAATATCCGAAAGGTGCTCAACAATGATATTTAATGAAACGTATCAACAAACTTAGAAAACAGGGAATTTTACGAAAACACAGAGTTTGAAGAGTGGCATGGAAACTAACTACGAAAATTATTTATTTATTTATTACTTTGAACCATCCGAAAGATTGTTTTTTTGACCAAAATTAAATTGTTTAAAGAAAGTCACGACCAAGCACTTCCACATGCAATAAATTAATCTACAAATTTAATGGAGGGACAAAAATTAATCATCAATGATACAACTTATGATGCATGCCATTTTATTGACTTAAACCAATCCAAACGAAATAAAAACCTCACACTTTTTGAGTTGTTACATTAATAAAAATAAAAGGACGTTGAGTATCAGTGGGTATTTATTTGACACTTTTAAGGGCACTTTCTATAATATGTCAGTTATGGTCAGGTATGAGCTTATACAGCCCCTCTACCAATATCTTAATTAGAAAACTTTATCTGGACATATTGCGTGACCATAAGTCACGAAGCACACTGTTTCCACTTCATCAATCTACCTTTACACCTAATATTTTCTTCATGCTTATAAAACAAAAAGGATATGTTTGTATATGAAACATGTAAATATTTGCTTTATTTCCACCACAATATTCCCAAAAATCAACCTAAATTATACCCTCAATGTTGTTAGCTAAACGCACAGCGTATCAACGCAAACATCAACAAAAACAACACCGTGACCAAAAGCCAACATCCTTCACTCCCTCCCAGAGAAGTAAGCAATTAAAGGACCTCCCGCAATGAAAATAATTCAACTTTTACTCTTGTTATGAGGAGTAAATTAATGGCAATGGCGGCAATGGAACTAAACGAGGAAAAGGAAAACTTTAATCGACAATTCACCATTGGCGGAAGTAATTTCCCGGTGTTTCTGTGTTGTTGGCAAAGTGCTGCTTCCTAAATGCGATAATTTTGCACCTTGTTGTGTTTAATCCTTATCAGGAGCAGAACCGAAACAACAACAACCAAACTTTTTTTTTTTTGGTGTGGGTACGGTATCGGCTTTTGTTAGCAGTGGTTGGCAGCAACCTTGTACAATATGCACTTCATAGGTGTACCGAGCCACACAATCAGGGCGATTATTCATTTGCCAGAATTGTTTTTGAAATAAAAACAAGAACAAAGGACGAGTTTTTTTTAAATGGTATTGGATTTTTCAGAGACAATGAGGCATGGTGTTCAATTTTCATAGGAGAAAACAAGTAGCCAAAAACACTCTTATATTCAAAAAAAAATAGTAAACAAGCAATGTAGGTCACGATAAGAGGTTAAATAAAAAAAATAAAAAGGATAACATTTTTAACGGGAGATGAATCCACCACCTACCTGTTTGCAAATTGGCAGGATATTGATTATTTTGTTTTATATTTGTTTGTTGAAGTTTATGTTTTGTTCAAAATCTTGGCGCAGGACCTTGCCAATATTTGTTGAGTTTTGAGATTGCTTTAATTTTTAGTTTTAAGCGATGTTTTTTGTTTTTGTTTCATAGTCAAATCGATTATATTTTGTTGTTGATGAAATGCCATGAGGTTTAAAGTTTTCTGATTTGAACTGAAAAAGTAATTATACTACTTTTCAATGACCTATTAAATGATGTACATAAATAATGTTCCGCCAAAATTGTAATTCTTATGTAACTTATGAAACTCATCCGTGAAACTATGTACAAGGATGGAATATTTGTAAATTTACCAAGGAAAACTAACCTCAAAGTTGTAAAAGTAAGGAAGGAAAGGATCGATAGTTTACGTGAAAACATTCACAAAACTACTTGTCTGACAAATTTTTTAAGGGAACATTAGAAGGGAGGGGGTAACTTCCGGAACGGTTTTTTGAGGTGCACCTATCTCATCGGGACATCGAAAAGAATTATTGCTGGTAGGAAAAGGATATGGTCTGCAGATTCTAAAACAATTACCTTTTTATTAACTTAAGCTTTTGGATCAGGGCCTCAACCAGCAATCCTCGCTAGCTAAGCCGGTCCGTAGCCAGTGGCCTCCAGTTGCGCATACCAAGTTGGTTGAGGTCGTTCTTCACTTGATCGCGCCACCAAAGATGGGGTCTTCCAGAACTGCGTCAGACCTTCGGATTGGAATTGAAGACTCGTCGGGCTGATACGTTTTCGTCCATACCTACGCTCCAAATGACCCAACCCATACAGTTCGTCATTGAATCTTCTCCTCCATACTTCGTTTATACATACAAGACCGAATATCACCCGAAAAATTTCGCACTCAAAGCACTCCAGCCTGTATTCATCCGATTGTGCATTTGTCCACGCTTCGGCCCCATACAGCAGGACTGGGATGAATAGGGTATTGTATATTGTCTCCTTGGTCCTTTGAGACAGGGCTTTGCTACTAAAATGTTTTCGACCCGAAGCCCACAGAAACAGCGATTGGAAAGAGTGATTCTTCGACTGATCTCTTCACTGATGTTGTTCTGAGTGGTTATAGCGGAACAAGCACCAGGCTTGACAAGAGCTAAGAGAAGACATGGTTGGTAAAGGTGCTGGCAGTCTCTTGCGATTGAAACTTCGCAACATCAAACTTTCTCACAGTGGATGAGGTGTGGGAAATATGTGCTAGCTATGATGAGGTAGTCAAACATTACAACTTCGCCCCGCAGCGAAGTCGATTAGCTTGTGTCCGTTACCGGAAGTGTTGTTGTGCAAGCTATGCTTTCCGACTGTCGATTCAAAGCTCCCCGCCTTTCCGATCTTGGTTTTAAACCGAGAATAATCTTATACTTCTTTGGTCGTAACACCTTCTTCCTCCGTGGTTGCGTGGACGCAGATCAGAGCGAGATATTGCTGAATTTGGACTTAATGCGGATTGTGTTCTTGTCCTGTACAACGTGCCTTCACCACCCCATCGCACTCCTTGAATGGCTGTGATGTCAGGAGGGTCATCCATATCCGAGTCAATTGGTTGTTTCGGAACAATTTTTTTTTTTACCTTGTAGGAAACATACCCCGACGCACAACCCCCAACCTGGGAGACCAAGCCCTATGCTGATCTCCTTGGACAAAAGAAAGGATCAACGTCAGTAAACCACTAAGGGGATGTGAGAGCTACCCTATAAAGGCTCATCCGCTATACCTTCTCCATTTCAACACCCTGACCAATAGTAGTAAAAGGATCCAATGATCCTAGCTCCAAATTTGTCGAAGAGCTCAATGGGGTACCTAAAATGCTGACTGTTTGCGTCTCCGTTGGTTCACTTAATTGGAGCTCATCCGCCACTTGCTTGTTTTCTGAGAGATTCGTCCAGAATAACTGCTATCCAATAAGAGAAACAGAGAAGCTTTCTGGCAGGGCACTTATAGTGTTGCTATTTTCCCGTCTTCAACACTCGCACTCATAAACTTAGCAAGTATCAAGTCCGGGTGGCCAAGAATAGTACTTGATGGGTACTACTAGGAGGCAAAATAAGCATAATTCTAGAACAATTGGTCGGACAAAAAAAAACATGGTTGTCTGTAAAGTAGGTTTACGGACGATTTGTTAACGTGATAACTAGTTAAAAAAACAGTTCATGTGTAGGTATCTCTCCAACCCAACAGACCTACAACCACCCACCATTTTTTTTAATTTTTTTTCACTCCTTTACCGAAACACCAACCTACCACCCACACATACAACCACCAACCAACATCCCATCATTTTTGAAAATTGTTTCCTACTCTCCCACACTATAAATCCCCCCTTCCTAACCACCGCCAATCACACACCCTACCTACAACCACCAACCCACTTTTTTCGACCATTCCCCCCCATGCACCAAATTCAAAGACATACTCCACCTAAAACCACCTGCTACTCACCCAAAATTTTTAACAATTGTTTGCTCCCCCACACCACATCAATCCATTCCCACCACCACCGCCACCCAACCACCTAACTTATAAACACCAACCAACGACCCACCGTTTTGACAATTTTATCCTAACCCCTTCTTACAATAAATCCCACCTTACCAAATCTTCCAACAACAACCACCCATGACAATTCCCCCAACACCTAATCACCCTCCCTCAACAAAACTTCACCACCAACCGCCCACCCCACCTACAACAGCCAATACAATAAACTATTAGCCCCACATACGACAACCAACCAACAGCCCACGGTTTTTGAAAATTTGTTCCTCCTACCCCACACAATAAACCCAGCCCTTCCTAACCACCACCAATCACCCACCCACTATTTCTGACAATTCCCCCATGCACCAAATTCAATCACTTACTCCACCTACAACCACCTGCTACTCACCCACCATTTTTGACAATTTCTCCCCCCCCCCCCCCCCCAGTACAATTACCTTTGACAATTCCCTCCACTACATATCAAAATGCCTTTAAAAGGCATTTTATGACAGCTTCTGCAAATAGCTTGCCGTAAATGTTTTAATAAAGGCCTTCAAACGTAACGCAAAGAAGCGACTGATTCACATTTGATACAAATTTTTCAGCAGCGAATTGACATAGCTAGTTGAAAGTGCTGGAGTGTTACGAGGAAAAAGTCGAGTTTGAAACACAGATTAAAACCCAAGTTAAAAACTTTATATTTTTATCTATAAACATATAATAAAATTGTAACGGGTCGATGTCTGTACATTGAAGATATAGATGCAAAACTAATATGGGGAGTCTCTATTAGACCTACAGAAGCCAAAACAACCGTTTTTAGAATTTTTGTCTGTCTGTCTGTCTGTCTGTCTGTCTGTCTGTCTGTCTGTCTGTATGTTTGTACGCGCATCACGCAAAAACTACTGCATGGAATTGAATGCGGTTTTCGCAGATATATTGGTAGTACGCCAACTTAAAATATAGGCTATATTTTATCGCAGGAAAATATATAATTCTGGTTGTTTTTTAAATATTGCTGCAATCGAACGTTATTCAATGAACTTAACGCAAAATTGAAAGATTTTAAGGTCGTTAGCGTCTCACTTTTACATAATAAAATAGCGCCACACTTACCTACGTATACATGAATAGAAATAAGTTAGTCGTTCTGAATAGAAGTTACATCAAAAACATCATAGATGGCGCTATTTACCACCATATAGACAATGCCTCATTCAGCGAAAGCAGAAATCGAAAAGTAATGCAACCATAAAGAACGGTGAACGAGCAATACTTACGCCCAAAACTGATGGAGCGGAGATGCCATAAATAGCAGTATCGGCGCGCAGCATCGTTTTGAAAGTGGGCATTCCAATTAGGTATATTCGTATATTGCTTCAGAACTTAACCCTCCAACTTTGCAATTTAAACCGTTATGATACTTCGAAATAATATTATACAGAAGCTAAAAATCTTACGGCTGTAGAGCTGACTATAGCTTTCATACCACACATACCCTCCATTTTGAACCGGTTGTGCATAAACAAAATATATACTGAGATACCTACTTTATTCTAAAATCCACGCGTACGAAGTAGCGGGCAAAAGCTAGTAGTTAAAATAAAATTTCAATCATTTCTGAACACAGCTCAAAATTCAATAAAAATAAGTTTTTAGAAGTAAAAAAGCCCATCAAACTATTTGCATAAGGCTTTTTACTGTTTCTATAGCAGTATGAATTTGGCTTGATTAGAACTTTTTGTACAAGTTAAATTTTTTGTTGAAGAATAGAGATCATGATCTTCTGACGTCACTAAAATATTGAGATTCAAATCAAAAACAGGCTGGGTGTTGTAAGTTTTACAATTCTGTCAGCAAATGGCCATATTGATTTGATACAGTTTCCTTCAAGCCGGAAGTTTAAAATACTTTTTAACTTTTCAGATATTGCAAAAAAAAAAAAAACATAAAAACAAAACCAATTACAAAAAAGTCTCCATGTCCAGATTATGTCCTTTTTACGATTGAATAAGTATTAATTTCTAAAATTGAAACACAAACAAAAACAGCAACACGCAACAAAGTTTCAAAAAGGAAAACACCGGAAGAACATAAATAAATATGCAAATTTTAAGATTGGGTTTGGGTAGCGTTATGTCAGTAATGGTGAGAAAGGATAAATCAAGCGAGGGGCTAACCTCAATTTTAGCTGGTTTTACAGATGAGGACGAGGAATCATGATGTTTCCAAACTCAAACAATTTTTCTTTTTGTGTATAACTGTGCATATAAATTTATTTATTCCTTGGTATGGGCAAATCTTTTTTTTTTTTGCTAATGGCAGAGAAATTTCAATAAAATTTAATATTTTATTTCTTTTTGGAAGTCCTTTTATTGTATAGACATACTTCGTAATTGATGGTACGATGAAGAGATTCTTCAGTTTTGTTGAAAAACACCTTACAGGTTATTTGTAGGTCAGAACCTGCGTTGTTTTTGAATTAGTATTGAAAAATAACTGCAATACTGAAAATGGGCGGAACTAGGAAAGTAGTTGCTCGCAATGGAATTTTCGGTAACCCCACAGGAAAAAAAATTTGAATGGTCAAAATCAGGAGAGTACGCTGGATAGCTAGTTGCTAAAGAGGTAATGGGCTGTGGTCCTGTCTCGCTGAAACAAGAATTCAAACCATCTTTTGTCACGATAATAATTTCTGTATCGTGAAAGGCATCAATGCATGTAAGAACATTTTTTTGTTCAAAAATTCCAACGCATACTAAATTGTAAAGGGAAGAAAAGCTCTATAGTACATGGATAACAGGTCGGTTACAAAAACAAGCATGCACAAAAAAAAACCACGTAACCGAACATTGAGTTTCCAATGCTAGATGGACATCCTTTCTGAGGAAAATCTGAATAAGTTCAAATATGCTGGAAAGGCCTTTGTGTTGAAATAAAAAAAAAAATCATTAACGTTCTGCGCTTAAGCGAATGTCCAGTAAATTGGAAAGAAACATTGTAAAAGTTATCCAGGAATCCAAAGTGGATTCTGTTTTTGTGTCAAAATTTTGGCTATTTGAGTTGCAAGAGTTCTTAAATATCTCCATATACACAATTCTGTTGCCCTTCATAGTATCTCTCCTGGAGATATGTGCTTTCACTGGTTTAAATTTACTGCGTAATTTTTTCCATCTGTCCTATTCTTCAGCACCGTTTCTGAGTGGATGGAAAACAGTACGTAAGAATGTTCATAAAAACGGATACTTGCACTTGCATATCACAAACCATCTTATTTCACAAAACCACACATAAATTCCATAGGCCATACATTTACCGATAACTATAATATAATTCTAATATTTCAACAACAGGTGTCCTGTTGCTTAATTACGTCTCCTGAATAATAGTAAATAGGATCATAATAGAAACATTTGCTTCCCTCGAACACCGCCAAAATGTTCCTTCCCTTTTCTGCTGCAAGATAGCATTTCTATGGTGCTCAGCAATGTGAAATTGTACAAGTGCCACCCCGCATTCCTGCAAAAACGCCTTCTCACCCGATTTGAACGAAGAGAACTCACTAGACATATTAGACGAATACAATACAATGATGGAATTTTTCATTTTTTCGAATATTTTGGCAAATTTTAAAAATTGTCCTGTTTTTCGAAGCACCATATCTCAAGTACGAATTGGCATACAATAATAAGATTTCTATCAAAATGTTAGGAAATTTAACGATCTACAAGAAATTGGATTTTTTTTGCCGTAGGACGTAAAGAAAAACATAAGCGAGAGCTACAGTACGTTTTCAACGAACTGTTGGATACCCTATTCCCCATATTTTTGTATGTGTAATGTTCATGCGTCTGCCTCCCGCAAAGAACCGATGTTTCAGAAACAAAATTCTTCTTTAGCAGACAGAAAAAAATTCAATAACAGTAATTTTGTGCGGTGTGATGTTCAATTAGTGCTGGCGCAATAAAAAAAAAGACGTGCACCACGCCCAAAGTTAAAACGTTTTATTGCTAATGCAATTGTTATGAGCTCATTAACATTCAATTTTAAGTTTGCAGATCGATTTGAACAAAACAAGACAAAACTTAAATTCTTAAAAATAAGATTTGGAATGGAAATAGCGATTATGTGTGTGTTTAACAATTCTTGGACCACACTCTGTTAGGTTACCAAGGAATATAAATCCAAGTGTTTACCTGTTTACTTCAAAACTGCGACCGAAAGTTAAAAAACGCTAAGAAATTAATGCATTATACAACTTTTGACGGAAACGCCCCTTAAAAGTGCCTTTAGTATTTAGGCATATGTGTAAAACTACAGCTGAATCGAGTAGTTCTTAAACAATCTTACCTGAACAAAGGTGTTTTATCAAAATCACGCCTTTAAAAGTGGGCGTATTGAAAAAAAATTACATAAGAAAATGTAGAAATATTTCTCAGATAACGAACGGAAGGAAAAAGGTTTTAATTAAATATTGGAAGTGCCTTAAATTTTTGAGACTACGTTTTTCGTTCTTTCATGAGAAGTGGGCGTAAGCCACGCCCAAAATTCAAAAAATTTCTTTTCATACACAAACCTTTTAGTTTCTATTAAGAGACGCAAAATTTTGGCTTGCGGATTCATTATAAATACCGTTTATTTACAAAAACAATTTTTTTATAATTTCTAATGAAAAGTGGGCGTCAGCCACGCCCAAAATCAAATTTTTTCTTTTCATACACAAGATGTTTATGTGCAAGTAATATCCGCAAAATTTAATGTTTTTCGCATTAATATAACAATTGTTATTTTATAAAAACAGTATTGATGGTTTTGTATGAAAAATGGGCGTCAGCCACGCCCAAACTAAAATATTTTTATTTGATTGGAAGAAGGTTTACCTAAAGCTTGCGTGTGCAAAATTTTAGCGTTATGCTTTTTTCGTAACTGTACAAAAAACATAATTTAATTTTACCAAATTGAGGTTGTTCGATGGCTGGGTGCTGTATGAATAGGGTAGGCCCTGATTGGTATCAACATGGCGATGCCCAGCGTTGCAACTGTCTCATACGCATCAATTGTGCTTATTTTACCTCCAAGTGGTAGCCATCGGGTACTGGTCTTGTCCACCCGGACTTGACTTGCTGAACTTATAAGCGCGAGTGTTGATCACAGAAAAATAGCAACACTATAATTGCCCTGCCATAAAACTCCTCTGTTTCTCTTGTTGGGTAGCAGTTTATTCTGTACGAACCCCTCAGAAAGCAAGCGAGCGGCGGATGAGCTTCCAATTAAGTGAACCAACGGCGACGCTTACAGACAATATGGTAGGCACCCCATTGAGCTACTTCGACATATTCGGAGCTCAGGTCTTTGGGTCCTTTCACTACTATTAGTCAGGGTAGTGAAATAGAGAAGGTGGCGGATGAGCCCATATAGGACCAACGGTAGCTCTCACATCCCCGTAGTGGGTTACTGACTCTGGATTTCTCCAGCTCCTTTTGTCCAAGGAGAGCAGCATAGGGCCTGGTCCCCCAGGTTGGGGGTTGTGCGTCGGGGTAACTTCCCTACTACGTAAAAAACCTCTTGTTCCGAAACAACCAACTGCCTCGGATATGGATGACCCTACTGATGACGACCCTAGCAAACGAAACAAGGACAACGAATTTCGGTTCTGCACGTGGAATGTCCGGACCCTTAACAGACCACGTGCAGCCGAACAATTAGTGGAAGCCCTAGATGGTGTCAAAGCCGACATCACAGCCATCCAAGAAGTGCGATGGGATGGTGAAGGCACAAGGAGGATGAAAAACTGTGACATCTACTACGGCAAGTGCTACAGGGCAAGAAACCAGCGGCTATTTGGATGCGGATTTGTGATAAGAGGAAGGCTTAGGCAAGAAGTTCTGGGGTTTCGTGGCATAAGCGAACGCATTGTCACAATCCGCATTAAATCCAAATTCAGCAACATCTCGCTGATCTGCGTCCACGCCCCCACAGAGGAAAAAGATGACACGACCAAAGAAGAATTCTACGATCTTCTCGAGAAGACGTATGATGAATGCCCGAAGTACGACACTAAGTTTATTCTTGGTGACTTCAACGCCAAAATCGGAAAGGAGGGTAACTTTGGCTCGACAGTCGGAAAGCATAGCCTGCACGACAACACTTCCGGTAACGGACACAGGCTAATCGACTTTGCTGCGGGGCGAAGTGTCATCTTAGCTAGCACATACTTCCCACACCTCAATATACACAAGGGGACCTGGCGGTCTCCTGATCAAAATACCGTCAACCAAATTGATCACATTGCGATTGATAGCAGACATGCCTCCAATGTCATGGACGTCCGCACTTTCCGAGGGGCCAACATAGACTCGGACCACTACCTTGTTGTAGCTAAAGTGCGAATGCGGATCTCCACCAGACCGCAGATTCGAACATCCACTGTGAGAAAGTTTGATGTTGCGAAGTTGCAATCGCAAGAGACCGCCACAACCTTTGCCAATCATGTCTCCTCTTATCTCTTGACAAGCCCGGCGCCTGCGCCAAACCCAGAGGCCCAGTGGCAACATTGCAAAATGGCCATCAAAACCGCTGCCACGGATGTTTTGGGTTTCATTAGGCGACCACAACGAAACACCTGGTTCGATGATGAGTGCAGGCTCGCACACTTGGCCAAAGACGAAGCCTATCATGCAGTTCTGAATGCCAGAACTAGAGCTGCCAAGAGCGCTTTCCGTGCGGTATACCAGCAAAAGAGGAAAGAGGAACATCGGCTTTTCAGAAGAAAAAAAAGAGAACTGGAAAAACGAATGGTTGAATCTATTGAGGGGTGCTACGGCAGAAGCAATGTTCGAAAGTTCTACCAAAGGGTAAAGCATTCGTCCAAGGGTTACAAAGCCCGAGCGGAAGCATGTAGAGACGAGGGTGGGAATGTCGTTGTAGATACACAGTCGGTGCTGAGAATTTGGAAAGAACACTTCTGCAGACTGTTAAACGGCGAAGACAGCCAACTAATCGCTGTCAGGCAGAATGATCCATTCGATTTGGATGATGATGAACAAAATTTCCGTCCTCCCGACCAAGAAGAAGTTCGGATAGCAATATCTAAACTAAAGTCCAACAAGGCTGCTGGAGCTGATGGCCTTACGGCTGAACTCTTCAAAGCAGCGGGAGATGACTTGGTGAGGAGCATACACCAACTCATCTGTACAATTTGGTCGGATGAAAGTATGCCTGACGAATGGAACCTCAGCATTGTGTGCCCTATCCACAAGAAAGGAGATACTCTAAACTGCGCCAACTACAGAGGTATAAGTCTCCTAAATGTCGCCTATAAAATCTTGTCGGCCATTCTGTGTGAACGTCTGAACCCTTTCGCACGTGAACTGATTGGCCCCTATCAGTGTGGTTTCAGACCCGGTAAGTCAACCGTCGACCAAATTTTCACACTTCGGCAGATTTTGGAAAAGACCCAAGAATTCCAGATCGATACTCACCACCTCTTTATCGATTTTAAAGTCGCCTATGACAGCGTAAACAGGAACGCGCTATACAGAGCCATGTCGCTTCTTGGCATCCCTGCAAAACTCGTTCGATTGTGCAGGATGACTATGGAGAACTCGCGCTGCTCCGTCAAGGTTGGTAAGAACACCACCGACTCATTTAATGTCGAGAAAGGCTTACGACAGGGTGACGCGCTGTCATGTAACCTCTTCAACATCATTCTTGAGGCAATCGTACGCAACTCGCATGTCAACACCAGCGGTACGATTTTTTTTAGATCCGTTCAATTACTTGGCTATGCTGATGATATTGACATTATTGGAAGAACGAAGCGCGCTGTCAGTGGAGCATTCGCAAGTATTGAAGTGGAAGCGGCTCGAATGGGTCTGGCTGTAAATGAAGATAAAACAAAGTATATGCTGTCCTCGGGTGAAGTAGATCATCACCGTAGGCTCGGACAAAACGTCACAATGGACAGATATAACTTTGAGGTTGTCAAGGACTTTGTCTATTTGGGTTCCACTATAACCTCTCAGAACAACATCAGTGAAGAGATCAGTCGAAGAATCACTCTTGCCAATCGCTGTTTCTTCGGGCTAAGAAGGCATCTTAGTAGTAAAGCCCTCTATCAAAGGACCAAGGAGACACTATACAAGACCCTTATCATCCCAGTCCTGCTGTATGGGGCAGAAGCGTGGACACTGACACAATCGGATGAATACAGGCTGGGGTGCTTTGAGAGAAAGATTCTTCGGGTGATATTCGGGCCTGTATGTATCAATGGAGTATGGAGGAGAAGATTCAATGACGAACTGTACGGGCTATACAGCGACATTGACTTGGTTAAGAAGCTGAAAATTCAGCGGCTTAGATGGCTGGGTCATGTGGAGCGTATGGACGAAAACGCTCCTGCCCGACGAGTCTTCAATTCCAACCCGGAGGGCCGACGCAGTTCTGGAAGACCCCATCTAAGGTGGCGCGATCAAGTGGTAAACGACCTCAACCAACTTGGTGTGCGCAACTGGAGGCCACTGGCTAGGGACCGGCCTAGCTGGCGAGGAATGTTGGTTGAGGCCGTGGTCCACAATGGACTGTCTGCGCCACCTTAAGTAAGTAAGTAAGTAAATTGAGGTTGTTCAACAAAAATGGCGATTGTGAGCGTGTTTGTGGGCAGATTTTACTGGTTCAAAAACTTAGCCTTACTCTTGAACCAAAGATTATATAAACCAAATTTCAGCTTTCTAGCTCAAAAATTACGACCTCTAGAGAGTATACATACGGACGGACGGACGGACGGAAGGAAAATAATTTGAAAAAATTCAAAACATCCGTTTTCAAAATATTTCGAAAACCAAATTTGTTTTAAAAGAAATTATCGAAAACGAAAAAAAAATTTTTAAGAATTTTAAAATTGCATATCAAAAATTACTTCCTGAGTCCGAAATTTTATTGAAATCGGATGTTTAGTTTGCGAAAAAAATAAAAATCCGGTTCTATGAGAAGTATCGTAATAATACAAAATCCAAAAATTCTTTTCAAACCAGAAGATATGTAGATAGATGGAAAACGAATTTTTATTAATCACTTAAAAATCAATAGTTAAAACATTTTTTGGAGAAAATGAAGTAAGCCATCAGATTTCTTTTACTTTTTTGTATTGTACAGAAATTTTTTTTCAATATCATTTGAAAAAAACTAGTCGAACGATTTTGAAAAAAAAATTCAAAAAAGTAAAAGAAACCTGATGGCTTACTTCATTTTCTCTAAAAAAAAAATTTAGGTATTGATTTTTAAGTGATTTATGAAATTTCATATGATTTTTTCAAAGCTTTTTTCCCAAAATCTCAAGCCCCCAAGACCATTTTAACACATTAGAGCAAAATCGTACGACCCAGTCGTGCACTTTATTTTTTTTTTAAACAAATAACGTTGATACCTTGAGAATAAGGAAACGAAGTAATGTTTCATTTTACTCACATCACGACCAACCAAGCCGATGAGAAACAAATTTAAGAAATTCTCAATTACAAATCTTAAAATTTACTTTCCAAACTATGAACTTCCTTATATCTTCAATCTTCATAAATCAATTTTCATTTGAAGCGCTTAACACAACAAATAGCCATTCCTGAACGTGTTCGAAACCTGTTATAAGAAGTTGACTTCTTCAGCGAACATGTGTATGTGTAAGCAGAAAATAGGTTCCTTGTAAGTGCAATAATAAGACGTAGCTAAATAATTAAATTTTTCCACGTTTAAATAAGTGAAATTTATTTCGCTACCTTCTTTCTCCGCAACGAACTCACGTTTATTACCTCTGACTTGAATAAATTATCTGCATTGCAGCAAACTAAAAGAATGAGGTACATTCCAACCGACCGACGCGACGTTGCTATAAGGAAGAAGGATCCTCGCAAGAGAATTTTAACTATGAAATTTTAATGTAAAATAGTTTTGAATAGAAATTCTAAGTAGCATAATATTTCTGTTTGGAATAACTTTTATGTTTAAAAGATTCCAAAGTTTTCGTCCTATTTTGCTGACTTTGGAATTGTATTTTCTGTGTTCAGGAGTTTAATGTGTATATCATATAATTCCCAGTGTTCTCCATTAAATTTTTTTCCATTAAGAAGACTACAGAACACTTGGCATTTGAGGAAAATCAGAATCTAATTTATGTAATTTACCTTCAATTCAGAAAAATTACATTCCGTTGTGGTTAGAATTGAGAAGAATTTTGAGCTTTAAAATCTAAGAACATAAGCATTTTTTGTTCTTCGAAAATAAACATTTTTTCTGAGCAAAATAATAATATCCTTTTTAATTCTATTCTATGCTAGGATTTTCTTGAGGTATAAAGTTGTTGTTTTGAAAATACAGGATAAGTTAGAAAGGTTATATTATACACTTTTTAGAATTATATCCTGGATGCTTTCCACAAAACTAAATTTAATTGGAATGAAAACTGCATGCTTCTTCTTCCTGCCTTCTTGTGTTGAACTTTCAATAATAGCCATGTGTAGTGTGTACAAGACATTAGCTTTTATTATAAAATCAAATGCACGACTGGGTCGAATGAACTTGCTCGAATGTGTTAAAATGGTCTTGGGGCTTGAAATTTTGGGAAAAAGCGTATATTTTTCAAAATCGTTCGACCAGTTTTTTTCAAAAAACAGTTTTTTTTTTGAAAAACTTTTCGAAAATATATTCCATTTTTTTTTGAGTATGCCAACTTCTAGCACTTTGTAGTTTTTATCAGAAAAATAAAATTAAAAAAATATAGATTAAACCGTTTTTGGAAAAAACAAAAGTTAAAAAAAAAAAATGTGTGTGCGTAATTCACACTCGGTTGAAGTGAAACTTCAAAGAAGTTGGTATACCTAATTTACGAGAAAATGAGATGAAAAACTCAGCCACCCAGCACCAGTTTTCGGATTACTTTCAAACCTTATGTTATGGTATGTATTACTAAATGCTTTCAACACGTATCTGTACAAATACAAAAGTTTCAACACATATTCAAGCATACAGACGTACCGACATACTTTGCGTCCTTTTGACTCCCTTTTAAAGTATGAACTCCAGGACGCCACTATTTAAAACAAGTCAAAAAAATATTCGAAAACTGACTGTTTTCAAAAATTCAGGATACTTTTTTAAAATTTAAATAATTTTTTGAATGCCAATTTTCTATAAATACTTTTGTTATGTATTTGTTTGAATTTTACATTCTTCTTGAATTAAGTTTATTGAAACCTTTTGTAAAGCTTTTCCTGTTAAACAGCATTCAAATCACGTACCTATATTAACTAACATATACTAACTTAATCGTACCAACGCGCCTGCTCACCCGCTTTTGTTTAACATAATGCTTAGTAGACCTGAGTGAGAGGCAAAACATATGATAGGAGAAAATGAGAGGTAGAATATAAAATACTGTGTCATAATTTTTTTTCATTCGTTCTCTCTCAGACTTGTTGCGATATATTTTTTTTTTTTTTTAATTGATTTACATATTTGCTTAAAAGTGTCATGTTGCATTTCCGTTTCGTCGAGTTTCAAATTACCCCGATATTAAAGAAGTTTCACTTTAATAATAACACACCACGCTGACATCTTACTAAAAAGCTGTAATACGCAGCCGCATACAGTGTACAGTAGCTCATGTAGTTTTCACATACACTAACACACGTTAAATGCTCAAATACAAGCACGTATTTAACAGTGTGCAATATACATACACACCGACATCTGCTCTCTCGCTCTGGCTCACAAATTACAGGCGACTATGCTTAGAAGACGGGAGTGGGGACGCTACGAAGTATGGGACAAAGAGGAGAGACCGATAATATAAAATAGTATGTATATTTCTGTCTCATTCTTTCCTGGCTTCATCCTACACATTTTTGTATTTGTGTCTCTTACCTGTCGTTTTTTCCGTTGCATCCGGTTTGAAATCACAACGATTCTAAAGAAGTTTCACTTCAAAATTTAGAAATTTTTTTAAAAAACTCAAAAAATTTTGTTTTGGAAAAATTAACAATTTATCTTATTTCGTTTATAAAAGGGCTTCTACATTAAAAATTTCATCGAAATCCGTCAAATGGCTTACGAGAAAATCGGATTTCAAAAAACCGGCCCTATGGGAGGTACCGTTATAAGACTTTTCCTGAAAAATCTATTCCAACCAAAACATAAAGTTTGCACAGAAAACATCATTCAGAAAGTTTTATCAAAATCGTAGGAGCCGATTTTGAGAAAATTTAATTTTTCACAAAAAATCGTATTGCAGGTACCGTTAGTTTTGGAGCTAGGATGCTAATTCCAAAAACCCCTCTGTAGGACGTCATAATAATACTATGTACCAAGTTTGAAGCAAATCGGTAAAGCCGTTTAGGCTGTAGGTAACTATACAGACAGACATACGGATAGACAGACAGACAGACAGACAGACAGACAGACAGAATTGTCGGACCCACTTTTTTCGACTTCTCTATCATCGTAATGTCATGTTTGATTGTTAGAATTTTTTTTTTTTTTACGCCTTATAGTACCTATAATCGCAAGTAAAAATTGGAAATCGTTGGACCAGTTGTTTTAAAAGTAGCTTTTTTTTTTGAAAAACTCTTCGAAAAATATTATTAAATTTGTTTGAAAATGTCATTTTGAGAAAATTTTAAAAAATTCCATCCACCCGTTTCCAAAATATTTTGAAAACTATATTTTTTTTCTTATTAAAAATCAAGAATTTCAAAAATCCATATATCAAATGGTTTATAAATGACTTCCTGTATCCAAAATTTTATTGAAATCGGATTTATAATTTACCAGAAAACTTGATTTCAAAATTTCGGTTCTATTAGAGGTAACGTTTTTAGACAAATTCCGAAAAAATTTTTAAAAACAAAAGAAGGATTGTCTGAAAAAAACAGTATTCTGACAGTTTCATCAAAATCTTTGGAGCCGTTTTCGGGAAAATCAGTTTTCTTCTGTACGATTGTATGACAGGTAACACTATTTTTGGGCCTAGTGCAAGAACTAAAAACACTTTCAGAGGGACGGCGGACGGCCAAATACAAACTATATACCAAATTTGAACCAAATAAGCCCATCCGTTCAGGCTGCAAAAAGAAAAACAGACATACAGACGAACGGAATTTCCAGACCCACTTTTTCGACTTCTCCATCATCGTTATGTAAAATATAATGTGTGATTGTTATTTCAATTTTTTTTTTTTTGCACAGATCCATAAATTGCCTTATAAAACCTACCTGTAATCGCAAGTTAAAAGTAGTGTTTCATTTCTTTTCAAGTCCTACCTAATGTGTTTCAATAAAAACATGTTGACAGACATATAGGTATTGCATTCACTCAAGACTATATGAAGCCGCCAAGATATCTAAAAATACTTCTGTTGAGAGGCCATGCTAAAGGGTGTTTTGTTTGGAACGATGCAATTCAATTAAACACCGATAAATTTTCTTTATTGCCATAAAATTGAATTTATTTGAATGATAATTATTTGCCATTCCCTATTCTTTTCTCAGATGAAGTCCAGTCTTGAGTTCCATTTTGGACTACTCTTTGCTGAACCTGAGGTCGTATATCGGTAATAACGCCGCAAATGTGTTGTTTAGCAGTGTTAAATCGAACGATCTGGGGTCCAAAACCCAAAACCATGGGCTCACAAAACGTTAGCTTCAATTGTGGCAGGCGCTGTGTGACATGTTGCGCCATCTTGTTGAAAGCACAGACCAGCCACACCAAATTGTTTCAATACACGAACGAAAAAGTCATTTATCATGGCTCCAAAACGGTGTCCGTTGACTGTAACCTTCTGGCTTCGTCGTTTTTAAAGATGTAAGGTCCAATGATTCGACCAGCCTATAAAGCATACAAAACTGACAGTTCTTCTGGGTGTAAAGGCGGCGGCTCGGCGTGGCGTCTCAAAAATGACTTGAGGATTATATAGACTACAAATGTGACAATATTACTTATTGAAGAAGCTATTCATGATAGACGATTCTGTCGAACGTAGTTTCGTTTCACGAAAGTTTCACGAAAAGAACCGTGTTTTTAAAATAAATCTGCACAATTTGCATGCATTGTTCAGGCATCAGTCGATTCATGATGAAATGGAAAACCACGCTAATGACCAATTACATGACAGATGACAAAATGGCTAGCAATGAAAACAATGCTTCCAACTTACAATTCTTATCTAAAACATTATTCATAGGATAACTACATACACACCTGCATTCCTGCAATAAGTGAAAAAGAAGTGCAATAGTTTTCAAATATTTTATTTGTTTAAAAGGGTGTTCCATGTCTTAGTTTCTTTTTACTTGCGATTATAGGTACTATAAGGCAAGTTATGCATTCGTAAAAAAAAAAATTTTTTTGGACAATCAAACATAACATAACGATGATAGAGAAGTCGAAAAAAGTGGGTCCGACAATTCTGTATGTCTGTCTGTCTGTCTGTCCGTCTGTCTGTATCGGCACCTACAGCCTAAACGGCTGGACCGCTTTGCTTTAAACTTGGTAGATAGTATTATTATGACGTCCTACAGAGGGATTTTTGGAACTAGCATTCTTGCTTTAAAACTAACGGTACCTGCCATACGATTTTTAGTGAAAATTCAATTTTTCTCGAAAACGGCTCCTACGATTTTGATAAAACTTTCTGAATGATGTTTTCTGCGCAAACTTAATGTTTTGGTTGGAATAGATTTTTCAGGAAAAGTCTTATAACGGTACCTCCCATAGGACCGGTTTTTGAAATCCGATTTTCTCGTAAGCCACTGGACAAATTTCGATGAAATTTTTAATGTAGAAGCCCTATTACAAACGAAATAATAAAAATTCTTTAATTTTTCAAAAAAAGTTTTTTTGAGTTTTTTAAAAAAGTTTTAAAATTTTTTTTTATTTTATGTTTTTTCCCAAAACGGTTTTGTCAATTTTTTTTTAATTTTTTTTTTCTGATAAAAACTACAAAAGTTCTAGAAGTTGGCATACTCACAAAAAATTTGGAATATGTTTTCGAAAAGTTTTTCAAAAAAAACCGTTTTTTGAAAAAACTGGTCGAACGATTTTGAAAAAAAAATGTCCTTAAATTTTGAAAAAGGAAAAGAAATCTGATGGCTTACTTTATTTTCTCAAAAAAACGTTTTAACTATTGATTTTTAAGTGATTAATAAAATTTCATATGATTTTTTCAATGCTTTTTTCCGAAAATCTCAAGCCTCGAAACTATTTGAACACATTAGAGCAAGTTCGTACGACCCAGTCGTGCACTTTATTTTTAACCCATTTATTACCAAAGAAATTTAAAACTAAAATTTCAAATTTTTAGTAACATAACTTTATTAAATAGTGTCAAAGGAATACAAAAATATTTTTTTTAATTTTAGAAAAAAGTAGGAAGTGTGCTTTTTAAGCTGTACCCAACCAGGTACAATGGGAAAATATGGTTGCTAATTCTGCACATGAAATTTCTTAAAGCATTCTTTTTCAACACAGAGAACTATGTCGCAGAACTCACAAACCCATCTGACTCGCATGTGGCATACTCTGCATCTAAGAGGCTTTTCAATTCTCTTTGGAAAATGGTGACCTCCAGATAAAGCAACGCTTGCAGATACGGAACGTTTTGATGTCGAAGGTTGGAGAATTGTATATCTTCTAAGATAATATCGGGCAATATCTCTTTGAAACGATAGCAAGTCATCTTCGGAATCAGCTGCGACCTTATATAGTTTCCAAGCGTTCACCAATGTGGAGCTTAGCATTGATGTAAAAAGCGGCCACCACCACTTTTTGCCTCGAATTTTGATTTTGTAGGCATTGACACACTGGTCGTGTAAGTCAACGCCACCCATACCATTATTATAATCCGCAATAAGGTTCGGCTGCTGAATTAAAACTTTTCTTTTGTCTACTGATGACCAGCGTTTGACATAATGCATGGGTTGGATAGTATCAAAGTTTGTGCCCATAGTGACAACACTATTATCACTCCATTTTACAAAAAGAATTTTATTGTTTTCGTCGTAAACGTGCTCAAAATGCCCTCTTTTCTCCTTCTTGAATTCTTTTTTTGGCTTCAATGGGCATTTTTTTGTTCGGTTTTCTCTTGCAGTCCCTGTAGCCCTGAAGCCTTTCTCTCTCAATAATCGCAAAAGCTCATGAGAAGTAAAAAAGTTGTCAAAATAAATTATGTGGTCAGAAGGAAATGTAACTTTTTCTAGAAGCTCAAGTACAACTCGAGATCCCAGTGGCATTTGTAACACGTCAGCGTTCACATTTTTTGCACCACAATAAGTATCGAAGTTATATAGGTAGCCACAACTACTCGTCAGCATCCAGTTCTTGAAACCAAAACGAACAGGTTTTCCTCTTATGAACTGTTTCGAAGAATGGTGGCCAAAATACTTGATCATGGCTTCATCAATGGATAATTTTTCGTGGATGAAGCCCCACTGTTGATATTTTTGGCACAAAAGATTCATAAGCGGTCTAAGCTTTGCCATTTTGTCTCCAGCATCTAATTGATTATTATCTGCGAAATGAATGTATTTTTTGATCTCATAAAAACGATTTCGCGACATGTTGTTTGCTACCAATGCGGTTCTTGTATCCTCATCTAATTTCCAATACATGGACTCCCTGGGCATTGAGTGGTAGCCACTGTAGAACATAATGCCTATGAAAATTTCCAAGTCTTCTTTTTGGAAATTGAGGTTATGATAATTGTGTTGAGAAGCGTAAAGACTAGTTTGATTCAAGATCAATTCCATTACCTCATTATCAAAAAGTGTTTCAAATATTTCGACTGGAGACTTATTGTCTAAAGCGCATTTCATATTCATCTTATTTACCTCAAAGTTATTAGAACGGTGCATCGTCATATCAGTACCTCTTTTAGACCAGCGTGGTTGGGTTTGAGATTGCCTAGGTATTGAGGCTCTTATCACTGATAAAGGAACGTCGTCCTCGCTATCGAAATCCTCATCCCTAATAAAAAGTTCGATGTTACCTGGAACATCATTGGGTATGTGATCGTTATCCAAATTTTCTGTGTCTATTTCATCCTCGTCTGTATTGTAATCTGCATCTGGTGGTATAAATGCAATGTCAAACACAGCGTTTCCATCATTTTCTTCGATTGCATTTATTGCATTTGGAAGATTATCGAATCTCCTTCCATAAAATGATGATGTGGAGAATGCTTTGAAATCCATTCTAAAAAAAAAAAAAATCAGTTTTTCCCATTGTACCCAAGCGGGTACACCTAACTTTACGCGTACTTACCTAGCGTAAAAATAAATGAGCACTTGATTTTTCACTTGTATCTGATTTTATTATAAATATCTAAACTATTTCCAAGAAAATAGAAAGAAAATTGATAAAACGAATATATGTTCTATTGCAAAATATAGGCCAACCTCCGAAAAAACAAGAAAATCACAGCCGCACCTGATGTGGAGTAATAAAAAAACTACCGTTTTATTTTTTTTTTACAATGAACTGCACGCCTACTTGTAGAAAACATGTCAACGAACAAAAAAAAATCAAATTTCATCAAAACAAATTTGAAGAAAGACAACGGTAAAACCATAAAGTCCTTCAATTTTCTGTACCCAAGCAGGTACAGCGGTAGTAAATGGGTTAATGGCATTTCTTAGCACAACGATGTATCGGCTAATACTAAACTTATAAAGCTTTATTCGGGATAATATTATTTTGATTTTGATTCACCCGAGTTTTAACAAATAGGAACACGAAATGAGACACCCTGTATAAGAATGTTTCTATTTCCCCGACACGTGCGTATTTACGACAACCACGCCGATGCGATGATATGGTGCAGAAAGGAATTCAAATTGTAGGTACACCTCAGTGCATTCAATAGATGAATAGATGAATCGCTATTCAATGACGTGTGTGTTTTTCCATCTGTATGAAATAAGAGGGAATAAAAAGGAATGAGAAGAAAGCAAAGAACATAAATAATACTTTGGAAAGTAAATGTTACCTGACACACAGACATACCCTGTACGTTTATTGAGATATTCACATTTATAATTTTGCATTCTGAAAATTGCTTTCGCTCTGTAAATTTTTCTGCAGAGTGGTGTACATGAGCTTTAAAAAGAATGACGAATAGCTAGTGAAAAATGTATCTAAGAAAAAAAATTAAAAATATATTTTATCGAAATAACGTAATGGTGTAAAGACCATGGAGAGGAAGAAAAAAGAGATTAGAATCATCCCTTATCTAGGTTTTTCAGAATCATTTGAAACAAAATGTTGCATAGGAACTATAGCCAACTTGGAATGCTTTTAACATAATGAGAACACGATGGTGCTCCTTAAATTGAATAATTTTTTTTTTTTATTTATAATAAAACGAATATAACACAATTAAATTAACACTTGATTTTATTCTCCGTCCGTCGCGTCGGGTCAATTTTTTGTTCCGCCATATAGCTTTGGGTAATTGAAAGTAAATGTGGGTTGTTATTTAAAATCGTTGATAGTGTTACAGATGAAGCTGACGATGCTGCTTTGGAAGCAGGTTAGGGAGAAGATCTTGCAGATGAACTTTCACCATATTCAAATAAACCATAATGCGATCGGGCGTATAGAGAAAGCGCCTTTCCTATAGATTCTCTCCATATTCTCAAATTATTTTCAAACCTGATGAGAGTAGCGAACTTAAATGGCTTTAAAAGTTGCGGCAAGTGGTGGCATTCAATTCGTTTCAGCATATTTATATCTACATGTTCATCTTAAAAAAAAAGTTTGCTTAGTTAGTAAGTGCAGGTTTGACTACAAAAAAGAATAAGAAGAATATGCTGTTTCGTCCATTGCATGTAACACATAGTGACCTATATCATTGGAAATTTCTCGAAGAAATAAAGTAAATTACTTAGAATAAAACCAGACATTTTTTCCAGTGACATAGGTCATTATGTGTTACACCCATCATGGCACGAAACCCATACAAGACAATACAGACAAAAATAAAAAATTCAAGTATCACAAACCTTGAAAATGTTGGATGAGTTCCTCCTGATTCCAGCTTTTTAAAAGCGACGGGATATCATCAAATTCTTGGGTTGAGTTGAATTGCAGTTCGTCATCGTCATCCGATAACAGCTCTTCGTTAATGAAACTCCCTTCTACCGTATTGATGTGGACTGGCATAATCTCCTCGCTTTCAACACACGGCGATCCATCGATACTTTCATCATCGTTGACCTTTTGTGATGAAATAATGTCGTCGTCGCTACTTAGGTAATCCATTTCCAATTTTGTTGATTTTTATTTTTTTAAGTCTTGTTTAATTTTCTCTTATGATATGAGTTCTCAGCAAACGTTTCTCGACTTTGTAGTGTGCGGACAAATAATTATGAATTTTTAAAAAAATAATAAAAAAAAAAAACTATTATTTTCTGATATGAAATTGTGGAATATTAACTTTAAAAGAAAAAAAAACGTCTCGATGAATAATTTCTCCAGTTCTCCTAATGGGGATGTGATATAAATCCCCCCCATCAGAACTTATTAATGATTAAGACACAGCCGAATTTCGTAAAGCGGTCGAGTAGGAAGCTTGTGTTAGAAAATAATTTTTATAGTTTCGGGAGTGGCTTACACCCACTTTTCAAGAAAGAACAAAAAAACAAGAGCCGTTCAAAATCCGGAAAGTTCAATATCAAAATCAAAATACCGAAAATTTAGAATCCCGAACAAACGAAATCCCGAATTTTAAAAATCTTAAATGATTAAAATCCCGAATGATCAGAAGCAAATCCCTAGTTAGTGCCACCCAAAAGTACTACTTATTAAGAAAGCTTTCGACAGAGGCGCTAGCCAGACCACTAGACGTATTTTAAATCACGAATTATATTTGATTTTTGAGTATTGATTGCTTTCCAGAAATTTTTCGGGATTTTGAACTTTCAATATTCAATTTTAACCATTTTTTCGTTCGTCATATAGCCGAAATCCCGAAAACCCGAAAATCCAAAAAACCTGAAATCCAGAAAATCCAAAATCCCGAAAACCCAAAATAAGTTTTTCAATATTATTTGCATGAGTTCTGTTTTTCTGTAACTGCATAATTTTTAATTCATTACATTAGTTCGCACAATATGAAAAAATAGAATAAAAACAAATAAATAATTACAAATATAAATAGTCAGATAAAAATGTCTGACAGAACAAACATTGGTTGGTAAAAACTTGTTCAAACAACGAACGAATATTTTATATTGAAAAATAGAAAATATTAATGTTTTTTTTTTTCAGATAGTTAACTGGAGATGGAATACTCGGCTCTTAATCTAGAATCTAGATCAATGAATAGTTTATTTTGGCAATAACAGGTTTATTGTGACAGTAAATGGTTAATTGGAAGTAAACTGATTTTTGAAATGGAAATTTGGATTATCAATAAAAATATTATTGCGACAACTAGAAGTTTATTGTGGCAGTTAATTGTTTATTGTGCGAATCAATTATTTATTAAAATATAAGTGTTTTTGGGAACCATTTTAAAATGAAAAATTAATATTAAAAAATTCGCAATAAACCATTTTCTGGTCAAAAAAAAACAGTTAATAGTAAACAATTTCCAAAAAAAAAAAAAATTGCTGGCCAAAAGAAATTTAAATACGGCAATCATTAGCAAAATCAATTTTATTGTTCAACATTTTTTTAATTGCAAGAAAAAATTAAATAAACCATACAATGAAATTAATAAAGGAACAGAAAACACATTTTAGTTACAAAAATTGTGAAAATTCAATATATACCTATTTTTTTGCCCGCTTATTCAATGCTTCCCTCAAAGTGTTAACCCAAAAATTAGAAAAAGATAGCTTCGTGGACTGCCCTTTACTTATGTATATAGAATTGAAATTAACCACTCACACAAAATTTGTTATACTTATTGAATGTATAAAATAAGCATTTATTTTAATATTTTTTATTGATTCAAACTTATTAATAATTGTTTTTATTGTTTTGTTCTTAACACTTTGTTAAGACTTATACACAGAATGTTTACTCACGACAAGAGCAAGGACTAGACTGAATCTGAAATTTTCTGAATCCAGACAATTATAATTTTGCGTTTATTTTAATAAAAAGTTGTTTGCCCCAATGAATGGCTCATTGCGCCAATAAACTGTTTGTTGGGACAGTAAACAGTTTATTGCAACAATTAACTCTTTCTTGGGACAATAAATGGTTCATTATTCCAAATGGAAATATGAATTATCAATAAATAGCTAGTTGTTTGCACTAGTAAAAAGTTTATTTCATTAATATACAGTTCATTGCGATAATAAACAGTTTATTGCAACAATGAAATGTTTGTTGGGACAATAAATGGTTCATTGACAGTTAGAAATGGAAATTTGGATTATCAAATGGTTGTTTGCACCAGTAAAATTTTAATTGCGTCAATAAACATATAAGTAGCCCAATAAACAGTTTATTGCAACAATTAACCGTTTATTGTGACGATAAATGGTTTATTGAAAGTTAACTGTTTTTTTGAAATGGAAATTTGGATTATCAATAAATAGTTTGTTGCGATAACAACAGGTTTTTTGTTACCGTAAAAAGTTCTTTGGGACAATGACTTAGTGTCAATTAATGGTTTTCAGAATTTGTATGAACAGTATTATTTTCAGATTAAAGGAACCATTACCGAAACATTTGTTTTGCTCAAAAATCACCGTAATGATTCTTGTCCAACATTGCTTTGTCACTTTTTCTATTAACAGTCCATCAGCGAAGTAGCCAATTTGTTTCCTCCTTTTAAACAATTTTCTCGTAACAGTCGCATCGCTCGAACTTAATTTCGGGCGTACCTATTGTTAAGTGTATAGACTTATTTTTTGGACGAACTCCAATAATTTGGTTTGCTTTACCCGGTTGAATTTTTCCCTCCCATTGCGATATACAGACATTCAAAACCAATGTGCACCGTATCTCCTTTATTCTAATAATACAAATTAAGGGTTGTTATGTCAATGATATTTAATCAATTATACATATGTACTTAAACATTCTGTTACAATAAATAACTATCTAAGTCTAAAATATAAAAAAAAACTAAAAAACTTGAATTCCATTTATTTTGTCCTCAATTTTTTTTTTTTGTAAAACCGTCTCTTTTTATAATCTTGTTCATAAATCATTTAAAGTTTATTGCAATTCAATAAGGAAACAATCAATATTTCACTTTGCATTTTCACGAAATACTTTTGATCAATACTGTCTTGTCTTAACGTGAGGTAAAAGCTAAGATAGTGTCAGTGTCTTATCACAAAAAAAAAGTCAGAAGGAACTCTCAAAAGTATCTGGAATAAAGTGCGGTTATTTGATAAATTTGATAGTAAACGCACTCACAGAGCAGGTTTAGTCGATATAGACGTGAGTTTTATTAATTTTGCCCCGTGTGATAAGACATGCCTAAAAAATACAAACTCACATTGCGTATTTAACATACTTTTCTGTCAAAAATGTTGTATTGATTTGATTAAACTGATTCTTGTGTTTGTAATCATATCAAAAAGTTTGTGAATTCAATTTTTTTTTATCTTTGTTTAACAAACATGAAGTTTTGTATCTTGTAGATTCTATTGCGCCTCCAACAAAAAGCAATTTTGAATTTATGTCACACATGTGCTGCCTTAACTTTATACAGGATGAAACTTCTGACAGAGTTATGGAACTGAAAAGCTTAACAAACAAACATATACAAATACAGATGTATGTATGTATAATGTAGACGTACATAAGGAATAACTTCTAAGGATTATTTTTGAACTTTTGCTGATAAGATATGGGAATGTGTTTTTTTTTTTTATTTATGCTTGTTTTTCATTATTATTGTAGGGAACGAGGTTTGCTAAGGGCTTAAAGACAAGGGCTAAGATGAAGTTAATAGCCAAAGGGTATTACTGTCCAGTGAAGAGTTCTTCATTAATAGTCCTGATGAACTTTCTTATTTGGATTGCCAATGAAATAGAAGAACTCAATATGATGGATGCTTAAGTTCTTATAAAATGTTTTACAACTAAAGGATGATACTTCAACTTCGTGGAACTCATTTTGAGGATTAAATACCAAATTTATATTTTGCCGAATCACTTATCAAGGATGGATAGCAAATGGGATATTAAAGGCGATTGGATTTAAATTGAATATGGAGACAAGGAATGGAATATGCATCAGATTTTTGGCATACTCAAATCTCATTAAAAAATAAAGCAAATTGGGTTCCAAAATCGTACCGTATGGCTTATGACGCATCAATTGTTTGTTTTCAATGGAATAGCACTTATTTGAAATGATGCATGAGAGCTTGCATTATTGTGTTGGAAAATGATGGGTGTCCTGCGACTGGTTTCAAGTTTTTTTTCCGTTTTTTATTGTAGGATTCGGATTCGGATTTGCTCTAAATCCACTTTGTCGACATGTCAGATTGTTTCAAAAAATAGGTAAACATTTGCTTCTTGTGCGAACAACTGTTAAATTTGGGTCGTTTCGATAGATTTACGAAGAAGGCCACATTTGATAGCTTTTGTAGTTCATAAACGCCAAATATTTGGGTCAAGGACAAGCGGGTGTATTATTTTCGTCTGGTTAATGTGTTATCTGAAAGTCTCAATACAGCAAGAACTGCATTTGCATTGTAGCCAGTAGCTGATGGTTGTTTTCTGCATCCGGCCTCCTCTCGTTCCCAACACCGCAAAGTTCTTTCCTACATCGTTGTTGGGTAAACAAATGGAAGATTTGATTTTGTGTCCTACCATCAGCAGGAGATACCCAGATTACTTTATTGCAGGTTTTGTGCGACCACAGACATACAGAGACAGACCGCCAAGTCTTTATATTTTCTCTCTATGCCTGCAGCAAGCTTAGTGGGCATTTTATTTTGGGTATAAGCACACTTTTAAGTTCACCCGTGCATTTTAAATTGGAAACCAATACACGAAAAAATAAAATGCAGATGTTCACATACACGGTGGTTAGTAAAATATTTTGAGGATGTTAAATGTTTTATGATCCTGACTTTTCGGATTCTAGAGTTGAACATTTTGGAGTCATTATTCATGCCACAACTGGACTCCTGGAAATTAAGCTTTTTCTAGCCTTTTTACTCAGCATTTAATCCAACGCTTGTCTACTCCTAATCAAAACACAAGATATGAATCAGGCCAGAAAATACTGACGTTTTACCGGATCAGTTCACGTTCCACCTGTTCGTACATTTCGTGTCCATATGCGATTTATTGCGGTCGTGCGGACTATACAGGGTGATTCACCAGCGTTGTGCCAAAAAGCTAGAGCGTGTAGGTTAAGTTGAGACAAGAAAAAAATCGTATGGGAGGGGTGGGTCTATTCCCCTCCGTTTAGCCGGGAGGGGCAACTTTCTGAAAAATTGACTTATTTTGTAAAAAAAAATATTTAAAATCAACGGGTTCGTTTACAACACCGTGTTATACCTTTTTGGAAAGCCAAAAACTTCTCCTTTTATTTTGTTTTTAAATTAAATTGTTTTAACGAATAGTTTAAAAAATATAAATTTTCAAACTCAAAATTTTGAAAAAAAATTTGAAAAAATAATTTTAAAACTAATTTTTTTCAAAATTTTACGTAATTAAGTATAATTTTTGTTCTCAGAATTCAACGCTTCCAATAATCTTTAATCCAACACTGAAAACCGTATGGCTCAACGACTTTTTCTTGCCAAGGTATTCAAAAATAACCGAACCTACTTCTTCACAAAAACAAGAAAACCTAGCCTTACGGCTTACGGGATGGCACAAGTGACCATTTAGCCAATTTTTTCGTGTTTTTGTGAAGAAGTAGGTTCGGTTATTTTTGAATACCTTGGCAAGAAAAAGTCGTAGAGCCATACGGTTTTCAGTGTTGGATTAAAGATTAATGGAAGCGTTGAATTCTGAGAACAAAAATTATACTTAATTACGTAAAATTTTGAAAAAAATTAGTTTTAAAATTATTTTTTCAAATTTTTTTTCAAAATTTTGAGTTTGAAAATTTATATTTTTTAAACTATTCGTTAAAACAATTTAATTTAAAAACAAAATAAAAGGAGAAATTTTTGGCTTTCCAAAAAGGTATAACACGGTGTTGTAAACGAACCCGTTGATTTTAAATATTTTTTTTGACAAAATAAGTCAATAAGTCTGTAACGTCAGTGTACTGTCATTTTTCACAGCTTCATTGCTAGCTACAGTGACGATCACACGAATGGCGCAACTCTGTCATTGGTGTCTCAAACTTCGATGACGGGCGGAGCTTGTCATTGTGAATTTTGACATTCGGTGTCATTGTCATGACATGCAAAAGAATGACATCACATACACGACTTCACCACTTTCAAAACTTTGAAAGTTGATGGTGCCATGAAAACCCGATGACAGAAGTCATTTTTCGCAAGACGATCGCAAGACACTCATAAAAGTCATCGTGTCTGAAAATATTGACGAGAATTTGTGAGGTTCCTCGATCAAAATTATTCAAATTAAAACAAATATGTACATAAATAATACTATCCCAATTATACAGCAAATTAAAGAAAAATAAAAATGTCAAGAAAAAATGCCCGGGAGATGGCGATTACAGCAACATATATTGTTATATATGTATGTATATGACTACTTGAGGACAGACAACTACGTCATTATGACGTTAGAATGTCATATTGCAATGACAGATTTGAATGACCGTGTAATATTAGCCTTAGGCTTTAAAATGTAATAATTAAGAAATATGTCAATATAACTGCATAATAAGTTCTTCAACACTTTTAAAATAATTAAATTAAAATTTTTGGGTCGGGTGTCATTTTATTTTTACGTATTTCAAAACAACTTAAGCTTTTGGAAGGACTAGCTATCTGAAAATGAAAAAGACAATACTATTTCAAAAACATTTTTTAAAAGGTTAAATTTTCTGCCAGTACAACAAATTATGTCTCCATTCAATTACCATTAGTCTAGTGTCAAATAAAATTAACTCAATGAACCATCTTGTAAGGACATAATTTGCATTATAATCTAAAGTAGATTACACACAAAATACACAATGCGAGTGTTTCGATACCAATTACTTTCGTTACACTTAGTCCTTGTTGGGGTTCAAGTGAACTTTCTTACAATGACAATATAAGATAGGTTGAACGTAGAAATAGCTATACAAAGGCGTAAAGGCACGTGTTTTGATTATATTGTTGCCCTGAGAACCAAACACGCCCATAAACAGGAAGATCTTATAATACTCCCTTCCTTTATGTTAGTAAGAATATTTTAAGAGCTACGTAAGCACTTACTCGATTAATTATAGAAAATCGATTCAATGCGTTATATGGTATGTAACACATTTTTAAAAGCTAATCTTGAAAGAAGTGAACAGCATTAATATTATGTTAATTTTATGTTTAATGGATCTAGACTCTAGAGCCATCACAAAATGCATGCCAATTATATAGTTGATGTCTTAAACGTAAATGTACAATCCAATCACTATTGAAAAATATTGCATTCAATTTTAAGTTAAACATACTTCGGACGATATTAAACGAATAAAATTTGAAAAAAATTCAAAGGTAATAACTGAAGTAGCCATATCCATTATTTAAAATCAATTCAAGTTGTAATTCAAAACCAAAGCACTTTTAATTTTCGACTTAGTATTTACTTATGTGGTAGTTCCCGGAGGATATTTTTCATTACACTTTAGGTCCGAAAACATTGGTACTTACCCTACAACCATTACAAAGAATTTTAATTATGGCGTAAACGGCTCTAACGATTTTCATAAAATATCAGAATGATATTTATGAAAGAACACAAATGCGGTTGATTTGAAGATAATAACCACACATATAATCTTGTGGCAAAGCTTTCAATTTGCCTTAAAAGCTTCTCCATTATAAATTTTTACAGTTCGATTTCGAGGTCGGAAACTTTTTGATCCATGGCTATATGACATTTTCAATGGTTTTACGACGCGACTTTGCATGAACGCCTATATTGTACACATTTTGCTGGACCGCACCGCTCTGCTGATGATAGTATAAGCCAAGAGGTTCTACCACCTTACGCACTTCTTCTGTTTCCACATTTCTATCTCCTAGTGTAGTTACTAAACTGAACCATGCCATGTGTTCGATTCATTATTATTTATTAATTACTAGCCTTTAACCGCGGCTTCGCTCGCGTTTCAGCTGATCAAGAAGTAGACTGTAGCTTGAGGAGTTGTCTATCGTATTCTAGCTTCTTCTTCTTGTATAGCTTTATAATTTCATACCTACATTTAACCCTGATAAAAAGAAACCTATGTGCTATACAAGATTATAATCTAGCTCTGTGCCAAATTTCATCCAGATCCGTTCAGCCATTCTGGTGTGATTGGAAAAATTAAAATAAATCTATCCCACGGAAACCACACATTCCACCGGTATAAAAAGTAGCCAATATTCTATTCCATACTATAATCTATCTCTGTGCTAAATTTCATTCAGATCCGTTCAGCCATTCTGGTGTGATTTCAAAAATTAAAACAAATCTATCCCACGGGAACCATACATTTTACCGGGATAAAAAATAGCCAATATGCTATTCCAGACTATAAGCTATCTCTGTGCCAAATTTTATCCAGATCCGTTTAGCCGTTCTGGCGTTAGTTAGCAACAAACATCCAAACATCGTAACTTTCACATTTATAATATTAGTAGGATCTATTAATTATTATTTTTTAGTATTTATAACTTACTAGCAAAAAGAACCCGGCATTGCCCGGGCACCCGAGGCAAGTCTTTTCATGCAATATCTTTTAAATGAAATTAAAAACCAAGAAATAATTTTTGTAAGAAAAAGGGTTTTTCATTTTTATTTTGTCAAATTATGCTATTGTTTTTAATTTCGGGTACCTTCAAATCTTATACTGTAGTTTCGTTGGGGTAAATGATGTAATTTTGTAGCACATTTCCAAATAAGATTCGAAATTACCTCATTTCCTATACAAAAACACATTTCGAAATTTTCTCATTTCCACCAAATTTGGATGAAATTAGTTTGCAACCGAAATCGAACATCCCTAATTTCAAAATGATTGTGAACATGTCTAGAGGAAAAGTCAATTTGGAAATTAATCCAAGGCAACGGCAAAAGTAAACAAAAACACATTTTTAGCAAATTTCTTTTTTTTCGTATTTGCTCTTCGATACAGCTACTGCGTTTGGGGCAGGAATACAATATAGCGTTGCCCACAGCCAGCTACTGGCACGAAAATTGCAACACACGCATATTTTCCATTCACACACATAAACTTTATAAACATGCCGGCTAACTGGCAGTAAAAGAAAAGAAAGTCTGGTAATTCAAAACGGGTGTGGTGTGACATAAGCTCCACGGACCTTATTATTATGTCTGCTTCAAATAGGCACAATTTCCATGGACATTTTGAACAATTAGGCAATAGTCATAAGGTCCATGAGCATTATGTCTATTTAAAAGTGGACATAATGTCTATATTGAAATTTTGAACTTCAAGTCTAGTTTTATTTATGGAAATTATTTAAATATATCAAATGCTTTTGTTTAGGTCTATTTTGTATAATGGGCCTCTGATTCCGATGGCATTTTTCTTCTTATCTTGACGCTACCGATTGAATGGGTCAACTAAAGAAATTTGACTATGGACAAACAATTACTCAAAACAGAAATTCGTCTTTTTTATGCATTTGTGATTTTTGTTTGGCGTTTCTATTACCTTGACATTATGTCTATTTCAAAATTTACTAATTAGACATGTCTAAATTTTCGATTTCGCCATAAGGTCCATGGACATTATGTCTATTGCGTTCATGGACCTTATGACTATTTCCAAAAAGATTTGAAGGTTCCCGAAATGGCCAACGATATCATCTCTGTCTGCTTTTTTATTCAACGCACATAATTTGTTTTTAACCTATCGGCGACAATAGCTTTGAAAGTACAAATTGCGCAACTGTGAAAGCTTGCATAGCAAACTCGATTTTCCTTGCTAACTTAACATGTGCGAATTAAAAAGATGACAGTTAAATGAAAATACCTACCAACTCTTATAGCAGGCGGATGAAAAGTTGGGAACCACCCAACTTTGTTTCAGTTTCTCATGAGCTTACACTTGCAAGTTCAATTTTACTTTTGCCATCCACTGGCGCTTGTAAGTTTTCCAATAGGTTCATTTCAAAACTCTCAAGAAACTATTTATTTCTAACATATGCCAAACACGCCCCTTCAGCTGAAATGCAAGGAATAATGGCGGGCTTACACATGCATAAATTCTCCGGCGAGCGCCTGTAACCGTGAGATTACAAAATTTTCGCGTTTGTAAAAGCTTACGCACGAAACTTAATTTTCCTTGCAAACTTTCCATGTGTGCATGAAAAAATTCATACTTCTTAAATACATGCGAAACCTTAGCAACTGCTGTTACCGGCGCATGAAAAGTTGGTGAGCAACAGACTTATTATACTTTCATGCATGTTCCCAACCAACGCGTAAGTGTATGTTTACACATGCTTTTAGCTTTTTGCTTATAAATTCAATCATTTGTAAACCGCACAAATCACAGAAAAGGAACACGGCAGAATTAAGCAAAACTAAACAAAAGGCAACTGCAGAAGTAAACAAAAACACACTAAACAAACAGCGAATAAGAAAAAAAGGAAAAGGAGAAACGTCAAAAATATTTGAAAAATATAAAATTTCTCATGATAAATCTAAGAGGTAAGTTCAAATATTATTAAATTAAACCTATTTAGAATAATTTATTTTTTAATTTAAATAGCCTATAACCTGGCCAGTGAATGGGATAAACTGCATTGCGAGATAAGTGGTGTGTCGTCAGTTTATCTGCCATATACAGACAAACTGACACACAAACAAAATTACTCTTTTATAACGGGTGATTTTTTAAGAGGTTTAGAACTTTTTTTAAAAAAAAAAACACAAAAAATTCGAAAAAATAAATGAAATATTTATTTGAATCGATAGTTTGAACCTTGCAATTTAATGTTTAAAGATAATTTCATGCAAATGTTGACCGCGGCTGCGTCTCAGGTAGCCCATCCGCTGAGTCCAATTTTGGCATATTCTTTCACACATATCGGCCGGTATCTCACGAATGAATGCATGGATGTTGGCTTCCAGTGCGTCAATCGAAGCGGGCTTGTCCCTATAGACATTAGCATTGACATACCCCCACAAAAAATAGTCTAATGGTGTCAAATCGCACGATCTAGGCGGCCAATTGACCGGCCCGAAACGTGAAATTAACTGTTCACCAAACTCGCCTCGCAATTGCGCCATTGTTTCGCGTGCTGTGTGGCATGTGGCACCGTCTTGTTGAAACCACATATCATGCAAGTCAAGAACTTCCATTTCGGGCAAAAAAAAGTTTGTTATCATCGCTCGGTAGCGTTCACCATTGCCAGTAACGCTGCGATTCGCATCATCTTTGAAGAAATATGGCCCAATAATGCCGCCGGCCCATAAACCGCACCAAACAGTGGCTTTTTCGGGATGCATTGGTAGCTGTTGCAATGCTTCTGGCTGATCTTCACTCCAAATGCGGCAATTTTGCTTATTTACGTACCCATTCAACCAAAAATGAGCCTCATCGCTGAACACAATTTGAACATTTCGAACCGAGCTAAATTGCAAACCAAACTGAAGCTGTTTGACAGTGACACAAGGTACTAAACACACGTCAGCTGTCAAAACCAGTGTTGCCAAAACCAAACCAGCTAAAAAATCACCCGTTATATAGTAGAGATTATTTAAAGTTCATTATCTACTATTTATTATTTATTATTATTAATTATGTATTATTATTTATTATATAAAGTTATTTTATTAAAGCGTTAATTAATTGTTCATTTGAAATTTCCGTATTTGTTAATTTATTCAAATTATTAGTTTCTTATTAGTTTATTTATTTACTAGCGGTACCCGGCGCGCGTTGCCACGTCCAAAAAAACATTTATGTGTATTTAATGTGATTTTAAATTTATTTATATATTTTATCTCAATGCTAGCGGATAAGCAATATTTTTGGTAGTTTTGGTTGGCGTATAAATATACATTTTTTTTTTTGGCATACACACAAAGTGCAGTTAATTTAATTGTTAAACTGAACATGATAACATTGATTTAATTGTGGCTTGAATAAATAATAATTATCATTTAGGTAACCCTTGAATTTACGTTTTGATTTTATGATACCTGTTTAATTTGACATTCATACATGAAATCAAAAATTTTTCCCTCAGAAATCATAATGCGAGATAAGTCCCTACCAAATGTAACATAATTATATATCTTGATTCTTTATGGGTATTTAAACATTATACATATACATATACTACAATGGTCATAGCAAAATATGTGATCAAACATAATCTGATGGCATAGCCGAAAATTTAACATTCACCAAGGCTCCACTTGAAGTCCGTTAGCAGTGCAAATATTCCCACATTTTTACCCATCATATCAGTACAAATCTGACTTTCACAATGCCCAAAGTTAATTCTAAACATTGCGTATACTCCAACACCTAAGTTTTGCCAACCGTCGGACCTTGACCATAAATTGATAACATCATACACATACACACCATTAAAGTCTATATTGATTGCCTCCGAGTGATTAATGGCATTAAAGTCTCAATCTAATAATAATTACAATATAAATTGAGTTTACATTCAAAGGATGAAAGGACGAGGCCACTTAATCACATAAGTTATTAGTTAGATCGTATGAACTTTCATTAAATATTCAACAATGGGTTATTATTATGTGTAATATTATGTAATGTCCTTTTCTTTGCCCTGGTTGTGGAGTGTGTGAGTAATAAAATTAAGGTATGAAGGGTTTTTGAAGTAGGATTATTTGTTATTATTTTATGTGATGTTGAAATGCCAAATTATTGTAAACCTAATGTCAATAAATTGCTTAGATTTAATTGAGTTTGATCACTCAATTAAATCTAGGCAATTGACATTCAAAAATTCAATTTTTAAAAAAAATTTACATAAATTTTTTTTTGTGTTTTAATTCCAGGTTCAAACATTGAAGCTGCCTTTTTTCATTTATATATGAGTTTGAACTACATTTTTGAAAATACTTTGTTCTAAGTGCATTAAGGAAATTCTACTCAATTTTTTTTGGATTTTATATTCAGACTTTAATGGTAATGGTAGTAATTGAACTCTTGTTTTCATCATCGCATTAGCCTATATAATCCCTGCAGGCTGCAGCTTTTTAGATGAAGTCTTCATTTTCTACAGAATCTAAATTACGAGTTGTTGTTTGCTCAAACATTGAAAAAAAGTGTGTGCGTAAAAAGTACAAATGTCAGAAATAAAACTTCTTCGGCAAACTAATTTTTATTTTTTTCACCGCATCAATCGACTAGTGCAGCTTCTTAAGGCCGCTTACCCGCATTACAATTTAATATTATACACATCACATTTTTTTTATCAACCTCCTAGCGCTCATTAAACCACGTACCAAGTCATATTCCTGCTAACCTCTAATCTATTTAAAACCATCAACCGCCTGACTGAATACAGTGGATTTTTTTTTTTTATAATGCACTCGCACTCAAAGGGATATTAATATCTTTATAATGAATTAACAGGTGCGAGCGAGGAGAGAGAAGGAATAGAAAAATAGAAAAGAAAGTTGTTACAGTGGATATACGAAACACTTTTGTCTGCTAAAGGGCCAATTATAGCTTTCATAAATATTTTATATTTATTGACACTTCTCTTTAAATCCAATTTTATTATTTAACTGACAAATGCATTTCAATGCACAGCTGATTTTCGTTAATGGCATATGGAACACAATCATTTCACTGAATGAGTTCAATTCTCATTGTGGTCCCATACATCAGTTTTAATTTCAATGATCAACTCTAACCTCAATATGTTGCTTTGTGTGTGAAATAAATTGCTTTCAATGATGGCTATTTTAATGATTGCTATAATCGACCTGTCAGTGAAAATATAAAGCGTAACACTACAACTAGCCAATAAGACACACATAATGCATAACGTCCCTGTTACCCAACGTTCTATTTTTAACCATCAGACGCCGGCCGACCTACACACAGTTCATATGCAGAACCAGTTTGTGCTACTATAGAACAAACCTAACCTAACCTACAGCTCTCACTCCCCGACGTTCGCTCTATCTCACTTCCTCTCTCTCTCTCTCTCTCTCTCTCTCTCTCACTCTCTCTCTCTCTCTCATTTCCTCTCTTTCTCTCTCTCTAACTCTCTCTTTCTCTCTCTCTCTCTCTCTCTCTCTCTCTCTCTCTCCCTCTCTCTCTCTCTCTCTCTCTCTCGCTCTTTCTCACTCGCTTGCTCCTTACTCTCACTCCATGGCTATGAGCTTCATGCTACGTTCGCCCTTTATCACTCTCTGTCAATCGGTCTCAATCGCTCTCTCCATTTTCGGGGACGGACGGAAGTCACGCTTATTTCCGCTGCAATAGTAAATATTTTACCCCCATGCTCCTAAAGAAGTTTCACTTCAAAAAAAAATTGGTTAGGTCACTATAGGGACAGCGCTCGCGCTGTGGGTGCAATAGCTTTGATTACAATTTTTTGGGGTTTAATTTCGAAAACCATAAATTTGTGAAATTGGAAAGAAAAAATATCAGCTTGAACTGTAGGTTTTCCATCTACAAAGCGTAAAACTAAAACTGCAGTCAAATACAAAATGCAAAATTTTAATATTTTTGGCTTGAACTATTGTAAGGGAGCAATAGTTAAGAAAATTTGTATCTACAGTAGAATCTCGAAAAGATGAACAGATATAAAACAGACCCCGTTCATCTTTTCGAATTGTTCATCTTTCCAAGCATCGAGCATTAGTTTAGGAAAAACATAAAGCTATACATACAAATATTGCATCTATTTGTTAACAAATCATTTTATTTAAAAAAAAATTAAAACAACATAAATTCATACAAAAGTCGTTGATGAGAAGTAAAAACTTATTTAGATTTTTTTTTTTAAACTGCTCTATAGTAGATTGTCACACGGGAAAAGCGTTCATCTTTCCGAATTGTTCATGTTTTAGAACCGTTCATGTTTTCGAGATTTTACTGTATTTTCTTAGTGCCCTTTTTAGGGGTATATAACTGTTAAATAAAATAAAATAATAAAATATATTAATTGCCATTAAATTGACTTGATTTGAAAGATAATTCGTTGCCATTTTTATTTGAACATGATTTCTAGTATATGACCATTGCGGATGTAGTCCAGCCTTGAGTTCCAATGTTCGATCTCGTTGGCTAGCTACATAAATTCCCACATACGCAAAATAACAGGTCCAACCGCTAAATTATGCACTCACCAAACCTTTCCTTCAACAAATCAACTGGCCAACAATTGAACACCCTGGTTAAAAATGGTTCCATCATGAGCTGATTTCTAAACTAAATTTTAATTCAATTGTGCTTATATGTATGATTATTATTATTTTTTTTTTAATAATAAAATGTTTTTTTCAGTTGCTACAATACGTATTATTTCTTTCAATTTATTTCATCATTGTATAAGAAAATATTTTTTTGTAAAAAATGTTAAAATCAAACAACAACAATTCAACAAAGCATTTATTATTTTAATTAAAATTCCTTTATTGCGAACATAATGCGCGTGTTCACATTTCAAATTGTTTGTTTTTATTAAATACAATAAAAATGAATTTCATAAAAGTCTTAAAAATCAGACATAAATATATTTTAGTAAAATAAAATAAATGCAAATATGAATGCCAACAAATAAAATATAATAATTACAAATGAAAATTTATATTTCAACATTTTTTTTTTGAATGGATGCAATAAATATAAAAGCGAAACAAAGCGTAGTTTACTCTGATTGCTATGGGTCATGTGCCGTGAGGGTCTTTGAGTTGCTGGCCATATAATAAAAATGCTTTCAGGATAAATGGGTAAAAATTAACCCCATTTGATTCTGCTATTCTGAACGCAGGAAGTGAATTCTGGTCGTGTGACAGATGTTTGTTTTATCGTATAATTGTAGTTTTAAAGTTGGCATTTTTAATCAAAAAATTTGACCCAAAAATCAATCAATAGAAAAGGAAAAAAAAAAAATTGGAACAAATTGTAAATTGAGGAAACCCTGTCAAAGATGAGGGTAAATAGTCTAAATCAACCCAAAACTAAAACAATACCGCTTAACTACACACACTCAAGCACTAAACAACGGGGCAGACAGCAGATAAAAAAAACTCTACTAGCTGTATCGCAAAACAAATATCTACACTGAACGAAGTGGAAACGAAATGTTTAGTTTTCCCTTTAATTTTATTTTATATACTCTGTTATGCAATTGCAGGACATGTTTTACGTTGCAACAATTCTAAGCTACATAGAGAAGCTGTAATGTGGTTCCCTATGGCGTATACGTAACATTCAGTAAGTGATATGGAAAAAGAAAATTCCTTCCCATCAAATCTGCAAATTTAAATGGAATTACCCTTTTGGGAGTTCTTTAACGCGGTTTCTGTGTGAGAAAGGATTTCTTTTTCGAGACACTGATAAATTTATTTTTTGTAAACACCATTAGCGTGATAACAACCACACGTTAGTTCCTTGAATGCATTTATTAAAAAAATACTTTCGTATACCTAACTTTTCTTCCTGAAGTATTATGCTGTAATTTTGAATGTTTCTCATGATATTGTACAAAAATGGGGATCCTACTTACTTACTTAAGGTGGCACAGACAGTCCATTGTGGACCAAGGCCTCAACCGACAATCCTCGGCAGAAGGAGGTCTTCGAGTAAGATGGGGTCTTCGAAAAATTGTGATGTTTTTTTTCTACTCGGGCTGAGGTTAGCTCATGGATGTCCAGGGTTGTTCCCAAAAGAAAGCGAAAACTCAGGGTTGAAGAATGTCGAACTCCCAAACAACAATATTTTTATTTATCTTAATTTGCTTGACAAATTATTTTATATTCTTAATAATAATCTTAAAATAAAAGATTACAATTCAATTCTAATGGTACCCTAGGTCTGTGTAGTTCCGAGAAACTGTCCAGGACAATAAACGATTCCTTAGCACTAGGTCTGCAGAGATTCCTCTAAAAAGGAAGGGCTCCACGGCAATAAACGTTTGGCCTAATGCCGGTCAGCGATCCACTGCGACCAACAGCGAAGTGAAAAGCTGACAAAAAAACGGTTGAGCAAGGCCCGGTCTATGGTACCCCTAAGAAAAGGAGTAGTCACGACAAAAAACGGGTAGTTCCAAACTAGGTCTATGAAGAAGCTTACATGAGCAGCAACCCCACGACAATAAACGGAGGTCATCGGAGATTAATCTAGAAAGGAAGAGCTCCACGACAATAAACAAGTGACCTAATGCCGGTCAGCGATCCACTGCGACCAACAGCGAAGTGGAAAGCTTACAATAAAACTTTTGCTTCAAAACTTGGTGAGGGTTCTGCTGGTATTCCCCGCAGCGTACGTTTAAGTGAGAACTCTAATCCCGGTTTTCTATTTGCAATAGAACTTCTTCCAATGGCTTGGAGGGAGATCGAGTCTGATTTGTCATGCGAATTTCACTCCTACTTATGAAATTTCACTGAAAGGAGAGACTGTGAATTATAAAGTCAAAAGTTAAAAATACTTGCAAATGTGGAAATCATTTTGAATGATGAATTTATTTGACTGCTCTTCTGGTTAAGGTACTCGGAAGTGGTCGGCAGTCTTAATCAGCGGTGCGGGTAGAGGGGTGGTCGGAATTGCCTTTATAGAATGCAGTGTTGGCGTTGCCTCATGTGATGGTGATTATATTATTCATTATATCAATAATTGTATGGAGTTCTCGTGTCGTTCGGTGGCGGCGGTGGAATGTATTGTGGCGGTCAGTGGCGGCGGGCGGTCGTTGGTGGTTATTATTTGGCTCTAGCCTCACTGGCGTTCGGAAGACAGAGGGGGCGGCAGTAAATGTGTAACTTCGTTAAAAACTGCCTCGAAAATTCTGATCACTGCATAATAATGTCGGGACAGCTATATTCCATACGTTTGTGACAACTTGTTCTTACGAATGCAGTTATCAAATTATGTTGTTGAAGAATCATTCCTCAAGTCGAATCGAACAGTTTTGTGTGAAGGCATATTTTTTTTATAACGACTTTATGATTTTTATATAGTTCATATTCAATTTTATATTATTTACACAGTCCTTATATTCATCCTCTAACTCCTTCTAAGCTACACAACGGATTTATTATTTATTATACACAGTCATTTTTATATGTATTAAATGTTACTGAAAGCCGTTACTAACTCATTATATATACGTAATATACGAAGATTGATTTGCACTCACTAAAGTATGCAACTTATGAGCTTACAAGAAGGCAAAAAGAAACGTCTATTGATCAAGAGCTTGAAAGTCTCCCATTGCTATATGCCAATTGGTATAGGTAACAGTGAGCCGCAGGATTGTCCATTGAAAGTGAAGTTCGTCTCAAACGTAGCAAGAAAGACATGTATCTGAGAAAAGCAAGCCTTTATTGCTTGGACGCTGGCTCATCAAGGCTAAACATATGTATTTTAAGAGATGCCATTCTCTGTTTAAGTTGGACTTAATTGTGAATTAAGAAAAGATCAAAACGATTGAATATTTTAGATTTTATGAACTCAAGTTAATCGCTTAAGCACTTTGTAATTTTTGGAATTCCTAATTGCACCCATGCAAAGTTTAAATTAAATGTAGAAATTTACCTTACGATTTTCACTAGAAATATTGAACGATCGATGCTCAAATTTTTGTATTTTCTACAAAATAAAAAAAAATACTTAAACTTCAAACGACAAAAAGTGGCTCTGATTTGTCTGCATTTACTATTTCCTATCCTTAGCCGTGCTCTGTATAAGCTGATTTTGTCTTAGGGAATATGTTCATAGGAAAATTTGACCAAAGTTTTAAAGTGTCGCAGTAAAAAAGTGAAAACAAAATTACAAAATGCAACACAACTTAGTTAAATTAAGCTAAATATTATTCTTAAGTGTTACATAAAAATAAATTTCTTAATTTAAAAAAAAAAGTTTTTTTTTTAAATAAATAAATTTAAAAATATCTATTTTAAAAAATAAGTCAGTAAGTCAGCTCAAGTTTTTATTTTAGCTATTTGTTAAAGTTTTTGTCTAGCGTCAAATTAGTTCAAAGTAAAACTGAAATAAGAAACTGAATTTGAAAAACAGTTCTCAACTGTCAGTAGTAGCCCATAAGGTCTTGGGTTTGGCTCCCAGACATTTTTTTTGTCAATTTGTATTCAATTTATACTTACTAGAAAACAGGGAAACAATTTTAACATACTTAGGCAATATAAAGTGATCAACTGATATGAAGACAATTTTGATTTCGTTAAGGTTTACATAAAGACTTTTTTAAGGCTTTAGCATGGCATCGTAGAGGATTCTATGCCTGCTTTTACGAAGCTCTAACCTTTTTTAGATACATATGTTATGATTGAAGTAGGTGAATATATATAAGCATTTTATATTAATGTATTGTTTCCTTTATTAGGCTTTCCTAATTTCTTATGCCGTTATTGCTTTCATAGAGCTAGTGATGAGCTAGTCTTACCGAAAGTAATAATTTACTTCTTCAATAAAACAACAACAAACATTTTGTTTCTTTAATATATAACTTTTAATCAATAAAAACAAAAAGAAAATAAAATCATGTTAATTAATTATTTTTATCAAAAAGAATTTCTTTTTAGAATTTTGCTACAGCCAAAAAATGACTGGATCTTGTCAAAAATAAAAGTTCAAAAAACTAATTGACTGCAAATAAATCGTCCATCACTTTCATTGTCGTGCAGTAACAACCAGTTGAGGAAAAACTGGCGGTGCTTTAAAAAAAATTAAACAATTTAAAATTAATATATTGTTTGCATTTTGCTAAACAACCAAATGAACTCAGGAGCCTTAATAAAAAACTGTTTCCAATGACGTATTAACAACAACTTGTGCTCGTATAATTTTAAAATTGAGCTATCCTGCCAGCATTTAATTTTTATCGACTATTGCAGTGGAGTTGGGATGTCTTCAAATATTTAAACGGTATAGTTGCATCAGTTTTAATCTTCTTTCTAATGTTTCATAAAGGATTCTGAGAGAATATAAGTTGATGGAAACTGATGAGGCTTCTCCTTAATAGTTTAATATCAACTTTACTACCTATTTATTATTATTTTATATTCCAGGATATTCTTAAAAAAGTTTACTACTATGTGATTGCGTGGAGTGTATCGATATACTGATCCATGTTATGTCGAACATCTTACATGAGCATTCAGAATTGTAAGTATAAAACTATCGCTGCACCACTTCTGGACCCAGCTCGTTTGCATGTTTATATGTAAAGAACCACGCACTAAATGTATGGAAAAAAATTCCCGGTCAAATTGGCTGAAATTTTAGTATTATACACTAGACGTTATTCTTATCAAAAGTCTGTATGGGCAAAAACCTCTACAATCAACGGATTTTAAGTTACAGGGCTTTGTTTCATTTAAAAATAAAAATAAATAAGGGGCCGATTTTTCGCCTTTTTGAATTATTTTGACTGTTGTACGGTTAAAGAAAGTATTACATGATTGAATATTTTCTCAAGCTACTCATGAATTAAAAGTTAATATTTTGGCCCTATCTTCACCGATCTATCGAGATTTTGATATTTCCAACTAAATGAAGTAATGCAACCGGTTTGTCGAGTCATTTTATAAAAACAAAGTTCTTAGATCCTTCCAGTTAGAATCCATGGCAGACGTCTGAGTTTTTGTTTAGGTATAGATCGTTCGTTCCCTCATACGTTCAGTTCATTGCTTCGTATGTACCTCTGACATTTTTTCGTATTTATTTACGGAGTTCTACATGCTAAGCATTTTTGTGTTGAAAACTTTAATTAGCTATTTATTATTATTACATCCCTTTGTTTGAAGGTCTAAGAATTGAAATCTTATGCTTTAAATAAAATATGGCAAATCGAAATTATCTGAATTGTTTTGTTTGTATGAATAGGTTTCCTCCTAGATCAATGGCCCGTATTGATGGAGAAGAAAACAACATTAGGCGAGAAACCGCAAAACAAGGGCGTTATCATTTTGATAGAACTCCTTTGGCAGTAAATAATCTAACAAGATTATGCATTAACTGTAACCGGTCAATTAACGAAGAAATAGCTGCAATAGAACAAAATCCAACCTGTTTGAGACTAAATGTCCTCACTCAGACCATCTCATTTCTCATCTGCAATGAAGTTGATGACCTACATATTTTATCCACCGTGTGTAAAGCTTATATTTTTTTACAAAGAAATATATATATCCCTGCAAATGTCAAATCTTGCAGACATCATTTAGATATTAGAGGATTCATAATACCACCCTTATGCCTTGGACTACGCTATATTAACAGACCATATGTTATTAAAGGATCACATCTCCAAATATTTTTGCAAGGTATTAGAAACGTCGCAAGAAGTATGACGAGAATAAATGACGAAAATAGTTTGAGTGATGAAGAATTCGAAAGTTTTTGCCCTATAAAAAAACAGCAGTTCCAATATTATATACTTTTTGTGACAGAGTACCTCAAGAAGGTGGTTACAGGAACGTTACAAGAAGGGACTTACTTTTGTTGTTATGCAAAATGCGTCAGGGACTTTCCGATGACTTTCTTTGTGCCATGTTTCAACATTCAAGTCGGCAGCAAACAAGCTTAGCTATCAGTACTGTTAGGCAATCTTTAATGCAACGTTTCGTTCCTGCCAACATTGGATTTGATGCAATTGATAGAGAAACTTATATTGAAAGACATGTTACGGAATTTTCCAACCAATTATATAATCAACAGCTTGACATCCCCAGAGCGATTGCCTGTATTGATGGGACATACAGCTTCATTCACAAAAGTAGTAATTTTCAAGCTCTTCGTAAATCATATTCCACTCACAAACACCGTCATTTGATAAAACCCGTGCTTATTGTTGCTCCTGATGGTTATATACTGGACATCCAAGGTCCTTACTTCTCGGATTATTATAACAATGATGCTGCTATACTGGAAGTTGAATTTGAAAGTGATGGTGAAGTAATGCGAAGATGGTTTCAAGAAAATGATATTATCCTAGTTGATCGAGCATACCGAGATTGCACGGAGTTATTAAGCCGTTTAGGGATAGTATATAAAATGCCTTCACTTCTTCAACCGGGAAGACGTCAATTAAGCGCTGAAGATGCCAACCATTCCCGAATAATAACTAAATCAAGATGGATTGTTGAAGTAAGGAATGGTCATATTAAGACTATTTTTAAGTTTCTGCAGCAAACCATTCAGATGCATCATGTTCCAAATATTGGAGACTTCTATCGAATCGCTGGTGCAATAATAAATAAATATCGGCCCACTATTCAAATGGAAGGGGCTGATGCTGCCATGGCACAACGATTAGTTGAAAAAAAGAGATCCCAACGTTGTACAAGCACTGGTGGAAGTTGAAAACCTCGATTCTAGGAATGTTGGAAGGTGGGTTCGGATGGATGCTGGACAGTTAATGGACTTTCCAAGCTTAACTTTAGAATATCTAAAGGACCTGACTATTGGAGTATTCCAGGTAAGACTTGCACCATCGTATGTCCAGGATGCACTGCGAAGAGATCCGCACGATGAGTTTCAGGGTGAAATGCTGAGGGCTATTAATAATGTTCCTGAGCGTGGTCTAATGAGAGTCAGAGTTTATTCCCGATTTAGAAATGCCACCAAACATCAGCTTTGGATTGCTTATAAACCAAATGATGAGATTGAGGAAGAAGAACAACAAGAAAATCAAGACGAAGAAGAAGAACCCATACTCGGCTATAACTGCACTTGCCAATCTGGCGCCCGAACTATTGGAACTTGTGCTCATATCACCAGTGTCCTTTGGTTCTTAGGGTATGCACGTCATGAAGATGATGTACATTACCCTTCAACTATACTTAACGAAACTATACACGACGTAAGAAACCGTTCCGGACAGCAGCGTTAAATGATTTATATTTTAAATTATTTCTGCTCCAGACAATCAATCGGCCCTTTTCAGGGCCAAAACCAAGATTTTCAAACCCGATCGTGCGACCTCCACATGGTTATGCTAACGCCGACGGTATTCACTTAAAAACTTTATGGATACAAAATCAAATGATCTCAAAACTTGTTGATCATATATCTATTTGACAAATCGGGTGCGTTGCAATACAATAACCGGCTTATGTTTAATAGATAGGTTAAATCAGGACCAAAATAACAATTATTTTTCTAATCAGATCCTTATTGAGAAACCATTTAATACAGTTCTTACTTTCGAAAAACCGCATACTAGTCGAAATAAGCAAAAAAAGTATGAAAAATCAGCCTGTTATTTTTTAGTTTTTAATTATTAAAGGCCCTGTAACTTAAAATCCGTTGATTGTAGAGGTATTTGCCCATACAGACTTTTGATTAGAATAACGTCTAGTGTATCATACTAAAATTTCAGCCAATTTGACCGGGAATTTTTTTCCATACATTTAGTGCGTGGTTCTTTGTTTTCCACTTGTCTTGTGTCTTATTGTGACTTCTATCTTTGTTAAATCTCGTGGTGTCAGACTATAATTTTTGATGAAGAACTTTTGTGGGATTTCTGTAAAGAAACAATATTATAATACATTATTATTCGGATGTATATTCACGAGAAAACTTAATTTCAAAATAACGGTTCTGTGAGAGCGTTATAAAACAAGTTTCGAAAAATCTTATTTAATCAAAAGATAGATTGTGTTAAAAAAGTAGCATTCTGAAAGTTTTATCAAAATTGCTAGAGCCGTTTTATAGGTAACAAATCGGTAGCAATACAATCGCTTGAATGCACTGCTTTCGCATCTTCTTTTTGGAACTTTTTCTTAATAGGAAAACTTAGGCAAAAGGTCTTGAGCTTTCGCGAAGTCAGCGAGAGAGTGACAACGATCCGCATTAACGCCAAATTCCACCATAATGGCAGATACTACTGAAAATGAGCAAAATGTTTCGGCCTGCTCTTTCAATCAGGAATGAGGATGCGAGGGTCATGCTAACTTGTACTATTCCAACAATTATACTACAAGTCAAGGGATTTAGGGTACTTCCGGCAGATTTGAAGATGGGAACAGTATAGAAGATGACAGCATTGACACCGGAAAACTGTTGGAAGAACATCAGCAACATTGATATGATGAGGGCGTTTTTCGCAGCCCTATTTCTTAAGAGGTCCATAATGGAAGCATCAGCGCCGGCAGCGTCCAAATCGGTTTGTATGATCTGGATGGCTGACCGAGAATCACAGTAACGACCCCAGAGCCATTTTAGTGATAATGCGGCATCCCCGCGACGACCCTGGAAGAATGTAACAATATGTGTTAGTTTTTTTTTTTTTAATAAAGAGGTAAAAATCTGAAAGTGAACTTAAATTTTTCATATCAAAATTTAAAAAGAACTGTCAAAATTAGAAGAAAGTAACAAGCATTGCCAGGCTTTATAAATCATTTTTATCTTTTTATTTCTCTAAGATTATCGTTTTTATATTGTTTTCCAAAAATTAATTTAATTTGTTTGGAACCACTGGTCTGGTTTTTCGTATCAAGCATTGCACTTAACGTTGTTAGTTGACTTACCTTCTTCAATAGATAAACTGGGGTTTCTGGTAGAAAGATCATTCCAATAAACAGAACAACTGGAATACAGAAACAGAAAACACACAAACAGTAAGGAACTCACCCATGTTTCTGGAAAAGTAAACAAAAATAATGAGTTTCAAATACATGAGAGTCAGAAAGTATAGTTTTGAGAAATCGGGAACAATTTCGAAGCTCTAGTTTTTGTTTTTTTTAAGAACGAGTTTTCGTTAGTTTTTTTGAAAACTCTAAAGGGCTAACCAAAATTGAAAAATGACTTTTTGATAAGTTTCGTTTCAGTCGTACATTCTTTTCTTTCTTTCTTCTTATTTCTAAACTCAACTTACAATTAATCTTGTATAAGGTCCAAAATTTCAAATTCCGTAAGATATTACTTATATAGTAATTTTATAAGACTTTTTTACGGATGTTGGTCATTTTTAAACCCATTTTTCAGTAAAAGCTTCGCTAAACCATTTCAAAATAGAGTTTTACAAGCTGTACAGGAATGTAAGAAATTCTGAAATAACATGGCTGATGTAAGGCTTTCTGAAACTTCTTAATAGAAGTCTGAAATGTTATAGCTCCTTTAGGACTTGTTATTTCAAAACAGCACAAATATCTCTTTATAATGTACTAAACGAAGTATTAAATGGTATAATCACACTCTGTGGCAAGTCAATAACTTGCGGATAATAGTCATACTCCATATTCCATCTGTTGTACGCATACAAAGCCGTAGCAAACTGAAGTATTTGACAGATCGGAAAGAAACTTTTCGTTCGATTTTGACGATTTTGACACTTGCTTCCTTTTTCTTTCGCGTATTAAGGCTGAACAATAATGGACGGAATCAAAAAGAAGCTACTGTCAAAACCGAACGAAACGTTGCCGTCCAACCTGTGATATAATGACGCAACCCATAATGGACGGATTGCCGCAAAAGCGAAACATTTATTTTCAGCATACCTTTCACTCTTACTCTCATATCCATTCACAATCAGATGTCAAATTTTCATCCGTAAAATGCGATAGCGAGCACTGTTTTCGTCCGTAAACTAAACTGATCGAAATTTGACAAAAAGGAACAATGCGCTATTTCGGGAGTGAGATACGAATTGCTTGTTCTCGCACAATTACGGAAGGGCCGGTCCGTGCCGTTCGAACTTTTATAGTTCAGCCTTTATGGATGGACCAAGGCTTCGATAGCTATTCACATTCCATTTAATGTTCCAGTTTGTTTGCGAATCACATTAAATTTAATAACAGTCGTTAATTTTTAATGAAACAGTTTTGTAACCCACTATTAATTTGAAAGATGCTTGGCCTATAAAAAAGGATTCGCGTCCACAGACAGGTGGCGTTGTTGAGGAGGTTGATATTACAGTCGAATGCTTTTATCCGTTGAAAAAAACTCAGATTAATCTAAGACTGATCCACAAAGTCGTTTTTTATTTGACAGCCAGGTCCATGTTTCAAAGAATCCGAAGCAAAATATAGTGTTAAATGCTAAATGCACCGAAACGGAGGATCCGTTTTTAACAAGGAAATAAAAGCGAAATACTGGTTGTGGGCTTCCGCTTCGAAGAAGTAGAAGATATCAGTCAAAGCTTTTTTATTTTCATAGATCTCAGCCGTGTGGCATTCGTTAACGACTGATTCAGAAAATAAATTGGTTCTATGAAGAGTACCATTATAAAGTAAATTCCAAGACAAAAAAACATTCTTAATAAAATAAAGACTATATATACGAGTATGTGGGAAGTACCTACTTTACATTTTAAAAAGAAAGCAGTACAGCAGAACCCGAGACAGTCAAAGCTAATGACCTTAGGGAACGGTGATTGTTTGCTGACTGATTTTCAGAGCGTTTGGACGAGGAGCCCAGTTTGGCCGTAGAATCATCTTTACTGACGAGGATTAATGGCTTTGTTAACAAGAATAATTGCCGTACTTTGGACGATACCACTTACCCGCACGAGGCTCACTAGTCCGTACTTTTTCGAAATCCACGTTTGTGAGCCGGTGCTACGAAAAGATGGTAACTAATTTCTCGGTGTCCAAATTGAACGCTTTGGGCCACTACAACATGTGATTCCAGCAGGACGGAGCTGCATGCGGCACATCAGACTGGTATGATTTCATTACTTTTTGCAAATTTTTTTTTTATAATTATACAATTTACTGGTAATAAATTAAAAATGGAGGTGGCAGCCACGCCTTCGTGTTAGATAATCTTAAATTTTTAGTTTTTTCCTTGTATTCATCTTAAAGTCAAATCTAAAGATTCTACAAATATATGTAGTGCTCGATGAATTTGATATAACATTTCCGAATAAATGGGCGGATACCACGCCCCCTGAATTGAAAATCTAAATTTTTTATACAGAAGAGAAAGACGACGCTACCAAAGAATGTGTCTACGAACTCCTCGCCAAAACATATGAGCAGTGCCCAAACATGACATATAAATCCTCTTGGGAGACTTTATTGATAAATTTGGGAGGGAGGACATCTTTGGTATGACGATCGGAAAACACAGCCTGCACGACACCACCTCCGACAACGGACTCATCTTCATCGATTTTGCAGCGGGAAAAAACATGGTGCTGAGCAGCACGCGATTCCCACGTCCCGACATCCACAAGGGCACATGGAGATCCACAGATGGTCGAACCTGCGACCAAATCGACCATGTTGTGATTGATGAAAGACACTCCTCCAGCCTTATTAATGTCCGTACATTCCAAGGAGCAAATATTGACTCGGACAACTACATTGTCGGTGAAAAACATAAGGTACGGATCTCCATGGAAGTTCTAAGGCGAACACCGACTACGCTGAGGAAATTTAATGTTGGACGTCTTCAATCGGAAGAAACCGCCGCTGCCTATGCCGACCGCGTAAATCTTGAGCTTGCGAGAAATCCTTCGATTGATGACATTAACCCGGAAGACCAATGGCAGCTATGTCAACAAGCCATAAGAAGTGCTGCGTCAGAGGTATTGGGCTTCTCACATCCTCCCCCCAGAAACCCCCGGTTCGACTCCGAATGTGCTCAGGCAAACAAAGCTAAAACGGGCATCCAGAAATCTCTATGTTGAGCGAAGGAAGGATGAGAAACATATCTACTCAGGATGAAGAAAACAGAACACCAGCAACGCGAAGTCGAGGAGATGCAGAGATGTTTTTGCAGAAAAGAGGTACCAAACTTCTATAAAAGGGTGAAACAGTCTACATCCGGTTTCACAAGCCACACTGGGCCCTGCAAAGATCAGGATGGAAACACCATAGTGGAAACGCAGGCGATGTTAACCATCTGAAGAGACTAATTTAACCGGTTGCTAAATGGCGATGACAGCCAAGACCCCGTCCAAGATCAACTTGTTTCAGTTAATCTAGATGATGACCACGAACTACACCCGCCCGACCAAAATGAAATCAAAGTAGCCATCACCAGACTAAAGATGAATAAAGCAGGTGCATGTGATGGCCTTCAAGCGGAGCTTTTTAAACACGCTGGAGATGACCTGGTCAGGAGCATACACCATCTGCAAAATATGGTCGGCGGAAAGTATGCCCGATGAGTGGAATCTCAGTAACATCTATCTGCCCGATTCACAAAAAAGGACACCGCCTTACTCTGCGCCAACTATAGAGGCATAAGCCTTTTAAACATCGCCTATAAGATCCTGTCCAGCGTTTTATGTGAACGTCTCAAGCCGTTTGCTGATGATCTGATAGGTCCTTACCAATGCGGCTTCAGACCTGGAAAATCTACCACCAACCAAATATTCACATTACGCCAAATCCTGGAGTAAACCCAAGAATATAACATCGACACCCACCACCTGTTCGTTGATTTTAAAGCCACCTACGACAGTGTTAATACAGTTGAATTGTATCGTGCCATGTCTAACTTTAGAATCCCTGCTAAACTGATACGCCTTATCAGGATGGCGTTGGAGAATGCTCGCTGTTCCGACAAAGTTGGTAGAGACTCTACTGAAACCTTCGAAACCACCAGAGGGCTAAGACAAGGTGACGCACTGTCATGCAGCTGTTTTAACATTGTGCTTGAAAATGTAATACGGAGCACCCATGCCAGTACATCAGGCACCATTTTCAATAGATTGACACAATTACTTGGGTTTGCTGATGACATAGACGTGATAGGAAGAACAAAGCGAGCAGTAACCGGTGCTTTCACTACTATGGAGTCAGCAGCAAGCAGAATGGGGCTGAAAATAAACGACGACAAGGCGAAGTATATGCTTTCATCAACAAGAGTCCAATTCAACCACCGACTTGGTCAGAACGTAACCATTGATAGGTTAGGTATAACTTCGAGGTAGTCAGTGAATTTGTCTACCTGGGCACTGCTGTAAACACAGGCAACAACATCAGCGCTAAAATCAAACGCAGACTAACTCTTGCTAATCGCTGTTTCTTTGGGCTGAGTATAAGCAATTGAGGAATAAAGCCCTATCGAGAAGAACCAAGGTGACACTGTATAGAACACTCTTCATCCCGGTCCTGCTATATGGTGCAGAAGCATGGACTGGGACCCTCTGAAAAGTCACTTGGGGTCTTCGAGAGAAAAGTTCTGCGTACGATTTATGGTCCTGTCTGCGTAAACCGCGAAGACAACATTTGGCGAAGAAGATACAACGACGAACCAAACGTGCTGTACAGCGAGATAATTCGAACTCAACGACTAAGATGGTTGTGTTGGGCCATGTAGAGCGAATGGACATCGATGCTCCAGCTCGTAAAGTCTTCAACGCCAAACCCGATTGAGTCAGAATCAGAAGCCAAGGTAGACCTCATCTTCGGTGGAGCGACCAGGTAGAAGGTGATCTCCGTCAACTTGGAGTGCGAAATTGGAGACAGCAGGCTGGAGAGGCATTCTTAATAAGGCCCAGGAGCACCACGCTCTAGTGGCGCCATCTTAGGTACTCGTAAGTAAGTAAGTAAGTAAGTTTCTTAATAGTTTTGATAAAAAAAGATCTTTTACATTTTATTTTAAAATGTTCCTCATAATCTTGTTTTACAAATTTCAATTATCATCCAACGAGAATAGTTTTGGAATTCTATGAGTAAGAAAGTAATTATACTCTTGTCTTTCGTCTCCACGGGAAGATGCACAAGTTCATTAATTTATTATGGAGAGTTCTAATACAAGAATTGAATTGAGAAATAGATGAACAAATCTATTCATATCTGTTCAGAGTATACTGAGCAGTATATTGTTATATTGGGTTTAATAATGATGAAAAGATGTATCCAGAATTTGGATGAATATCCAAAATATATTTTCAATATCCTTCAATCAATAATCAAGAGAGAATACTTTTTAGAATATTTTTATATTAAAATTCTATTGAAACCAAAGCATTAAATAACACAACAGATTTTGGAATGCGTTTAACATTTCTAATACTACCTACCTAGTATATGAAATTTTGAAAAACGGAAAAATGCTTATAAAAATGGCTAGTTCACTAACCCTTTCAATCAGTGATGTTGAAGACTTATAAATGAGCATTAAAATATAAAATAATGCAAGTGCTTTGAGATTGATGTTTGGAAGGAATGATGAAAAGCTTTTAGTTTGGAATCATAAAATGTTGACATTCTATACAAAAATTGAAAGGATAATGCAGTTTGCGGTTTTAACTGGCCCATTTCCTAGTCGAGATTTCTATGGCTATGGAAAAGATTGATGTTAATGCAATTGGGTATACTAGAAATAATACAACAAAGAGGCAATAATCTACAATCTATCTACTATGTACATATATAAAAGCCGATGTGTGTTTGTATAGGTAACAATAGACTCCAACACAGCTATGCGGATTTTAAGGGAATTTTCAGGTATTCATAAGACTACCCCAGCGGCGCGGGTAATCGTGTGAAGTTTGGTAGCGATCGGATTAACTATATTTTGTTGACATTTAGCTATGTGCCATTTTCCCTATAAATTAATTAAAATTAGATTTGTTTATAATTTTTATTTTTCGATTTTTTGTTAAGTTTTCATATCTTCAATAAAACACTTTTCAAGCCATTCATCATTTATTATGAAAAGTTTGGTAGGATCTTCTGAGTACGCCTACGAAGGTTTGAAATGGTTTGAAACAAATGCATTTTTAGTATGCACTTTGTCAAATTACTATAATAAATTTCAAAAATTGTCAGCCATTGGACTGTAAAGTCTTAACCCATAAACCCATAGTAAAAAATATAATTGGATTTGCTCAAAATACGGCGAAGCGGTTTGCAACAAATTCATTTTTAGTTTACTTTGTCAAATTACTAACAAATCTAAACAATTGTCAGTTATTGGACTTCATTCGATAAAATAACGGTATCGACGCACATGCGTGTTCATTCGCCGCAAGACAGGTCGACCCAAACATTCTCAAAACAACTTTGGGATTCGGAAATGGCAAAATTCGAGTTGGAGTGATCAACAAAAATGAGATTTCATCCCCGTCGAACTTATGGCAAATGTAACTTAATATTCAAGCCGTTGTCAACAATGTATTCAGAGTCTAACAACTTAACACAAAAATCCGGATTGGCTATGCGAACGTGCAATTTTGGCACCAAAAAGCTCAATAAGCAAATTCAATTGAAACTGCCCAGCGAAACTTTCAAATACAAATCCATCTACAAAGTAATGGATGATTCTCTGACTAAATTTTTTAATTACTTATTCGGAACTTGAACGCACCAAAAATTTGCAATGGAACCAGATTGACAAAAAAAAATGTTCATCAAATAAATTAAGGAGTAAAAATATTTTAAATAAAAAAACATTTATTTGCGGTACAGAACCCATTATTATTAATATTTTTACATATTATTATTTAATAAAAACCATTTTTTCATTTTTTTTTCTGGAAACCCGAGTTGGCCGTGTACTCCCTTTGATGTTGTTTGAACACCAAAATCTTCACATCTATTTTCATTTTCAAAATATTCAGAAATATTGAGAAGTTCTTCATCTGATATTGTTTTCTTTGGCAGCAATTAATCTAAATTAGAAATAGGAAATAGAAATTGGTAAAGCTGAACACAATGGGAGACGGAGCTGCAGTAGATGTCAAAAATGCTGAATATGGAGCCTTTGAGCAAATTTTAACTTAATTTAATTGAGCTAATAATTTGACACAATATTTATTGAATCAGAGGCGGTGCGAAGTCCGCTGGGTCAGCTAGTTATATATAAAAATGAATGTATGTATGTTTGTTTCTTTGTTTGAAAATATGTTATGGCCTCCGAACCGGTCCATCAAATTGACCTCAAACTATCAGGAACAATTTTGTATTGTTTCGGGAGTGTTTCTGCATTGTATATACATTTTTATAGTAACTTAATTTTATTTTAGTTCTGAACGTCGGCAATGGCGGCGCTAGTTGTCTTATCTACTTTACATCTATTGTTGTTTTTGCTTCTAATGGGAATTTAAACAAAAACCACTCAAATAACTTTCCAATAAGTGTTTGTGAACGTCGTCCATAGATGCCGCACAAAACGTTCCGCTTTTTGGGAATACTATAGATTTTTAATGCAATGGTTTCTGTAAGGTCTTATCAAAGTCGATAATGTAGTTTGGCAACAGACTTAACTTTGGAATCACACCTCCAAATTTAAAATTTTATAGTTTCCGGGTTGTTTGACTGCTTATACTGTTTTACAAGACTTTAGGTGTTTATACTGCTGTTTATAAGCTAAAGGCAAACAAAATGGTATCCGATTTTTAAAATTCTGCTATATTTGATAGGTTACACGTACTTAAAGGGTGATTTATTTTTTTTAAAAGCTGAGTTAAGTGGTGTATGGTGTTAAAAAAAAAAAGTAGAGATCCTACTGAATTTTTTTAAATTCAAATCTATGAATGGGCTTTTTTTAACTCCATCTAATGGAATCTCTAATTTTGAAGAGAATGAATGGTAAATAAAATATCAGTTGAATTTTAAATTAAAATAAAAAATAAATAAATTGTTGGCACAACAGCTCCAAGCGGGGCCGGGGCCTGTGACTTACACTCTCAACCATTCCTGTGTGTGCGTTGATATTCTGCAGGAATGGAATTTTAACTTAGTTCATAATAACCACAAGGACATACGTAATAGGTTTAACAAAATTTAATGGAACTTGCGATTGCGGTTCTTAATACAGTTGAATATAAAATTGCAGTAAAAGAAAAAAAATAGAGTTCGAAAAAAAGCTTTATATTAATATTATATGTATAATTTTAAAATGCAACTGCAAATGTTATTTTATTTATTATCTATTTTTTTGATGCAAGTTGCAGTTTAAAATACTTCAACACAGTGTTGCCAACCGAAAGTTATATGTGCCTCAAAAAAAAAAAAAAAAAAAAAAAAAAAAAAAAAAAAACATAATTTATTATATGCATCCTCACAAAGAACGCCCGCATGTTCTAAGCATCACACTCACTCAAGGTCCGCCGTTTATAAGTAACTTTAGTAGTGCAAATTCAAATTGATATGTATACCAGTCACATAATTCCAACACCCCAGAGCCAGACATAATACTATACCAGATACCACTTCTGTTAACGTGAAGAGCAGACTTCGAGCCGGCATATATAAAAGTCTTATAAATATTTATCAAAATCATTGCACATTAAAGTCGTATGGAAATGGAGGTTCCCCTTCGCGTACTTGGTTGTATTTTCGGGTGCAGCAGATGTCTTCTTATCTACTAAAACTCAACCATCCTCGTCCTTGGGCTTATATATATAACTACACGAAAAAAGGATTCACTCCACACCCTAAGAAGGATACATTTCTACACCGCGTATAGATTTCGACGAAAGACAGATATCAAGGTCGAATGGAATGTCTTCCCTTTCCAGATGTAATGTAACACAACCGAAAACAGGTCATGGCTAAAGCAATAATTTTATGAAAAAGCTAAGTTAAAGGAAAGAGTCCTTAAAGGGGATGATTAGGTAGATTAGTTGAATGTTAAGTACCTAGCTAAAGGTATCCTCAGTTGGCAGTTGATATAAGAAACACTTATCGAGCTCTCGAAGTTATTTTTTTTATCAAGATTTCGAATAACTGTTTTGTGTTGAACAACCTAGCCTAAACTTCTATTGAATTTCAACGTTTTGACAACCCTGTACAATTTTTCCGGCCCTAGCATTTAAGAATTGAAAGGGGTTACTACTTACTGATGTTAGGTTCGCTCGGTAAAAATTGCCACACGCTGTGATTCTATAGATTGGGTTTCTCGAAGTTCTTTTTCCAGGTGGAAGCATAGCCTCCTTTAGGAACCAGTCTAAGGTTTGTCTTCGCTGAAGGATGTTTATTATTGTTTATCTTTTGAAGAGAAGCATAGTAAATTTATACCACGAAAATTTACCTGAAGTCAGTGTGTGTGTGGGGGGCAAGGAAAAAATTGTTAAAAATGGTAGGTGAGTAGGTTGGATTTGAGGTAGGATTTGGTGTTTGGGAGGTAATTGTCAAAAATAGTGGGTGGTTGGTTGGTGGTGGTAAGGAAGGGAGATTTATTGTGTTGGGATGGGAAGAAAAAACTGTCAAAAACTGTCCAAAATGGTGGGCTGTTGGTTGTATGTGGGGGTGGGAGGCCGATGTTTGAGGAGAAGGTGTGAGAAAAAAAATCAAAAATGGTGGTTGGTTGTAGGTGGGGTTTGTGGTTGGTGATTGTAGGGATACTACCTACATATGAACTGTTTTGTGAACCGGTTATCACGTAAAACTATCGTCCGTAAACCGACTTTACAGACAACCAATTTTTTTTTAGATATCGATATCACTGCAAGCTAATATAAAGCACTCAAAAATTAACAAGTAAAACCGACCATAAATAGTTGGTGTTGTGCAATGTCAACTTCTTCCGCACCCATGTCAAGTTCTTAAATACAAAAAATAAAAAATCTTTTACCAAAGTGTTGCCTTCTTTGCATTTTGCTGACATTTCACATTGAATCAATTTAACCCACTGGTTACAAAAAGACTTTTATCATTTTCCTACTTCCTCCAGCGTCTCCACTATTCAGGAATTCAAAAATGCAAGGATAGCGCGTTCCATGTAACTTTTCATGAAATAATATTGTATCGACAAAGTCAGATCGTATGCAGCTGATTGCAGATACACGAACGTGATTTTTAAGACGTGATTTGAGCTTATCCTGCCACAAGGAAATGGATTTCCCCTTAAATACTCAAATGCAAATGGGAAACAACGACTGTCAACTAGGATATACATCGAATACCCAACAACGTTAACGTTGAAGGATAACGACAAAACCTTATACCTTTGCTTAGTAAAAGCAAGAACTTCTTTTTATTCGTTGGAGGAAACTTTTTGCATTAAAACAAACTAAATCCCCCACGGAGGTGGCCAATATGAATAAGGCAGAGTACGAAAGCACAGTAAGTGCAAGGCTTTTTATAGGGTAAATATGCCATTATTTAACATCTTACAAGAGTAGACTATTGGAAGTAGGTATATAGTCAATAAATATTATCTAACCGTGTACTATAGCTAGGTGATATGTCTTCTGCAAGTTTAGAGTGATTTTTTAACTTTAAAAAATACTGCCAACATATCTATCACTATCACACAAAAAATTTTAACAAAAAGTTTAATGCAAAAGCCTTTTTGGTAATGTGATGCTTTTTTCTACTCAGGCTGAGGTTAGCTCATGGATGTCCAAGGTTGTTCCCAAAAGAAAGCAAAAACTCAGGGTTGAAGATTGTTGAACTACGAAACAACAATATTTTTTTTAATCTTAATTTGCTTAACAGATTATTTCATATTCCTAATGATGATCTTAAAAGAAAAGATTACCATTCAATTTTTATGATACCTTAGATACTAGGTCTGTGGAGTTCCGAGAAACTGTCCACGACAACAAACGATTCCTTAATACTACGTCCTCTAAAAAAAAGGAAGGGCTCCACGACAATAAACAAGTGGCCTAATGCCGGTCAGCGATCCACAGCGACAAACAGCGAAGTGGAAAGCTGACAAAAAACGGTTGAGCAAGGCCCGGTCTATGGTACCCCTAAGAAAAGGAGTAGCCACGACCAAAAACGGGTAGTTCCAAACTAGGTCTATGGAGAAGCTTACAAGAGCAGCACCGCACGACAATAAACGGAGGTCTGTTGAGATTCCTCTATAAAGGAAGAGCTCCACGGCAATCAAAGAGTGGCTTAATGCCGGTCAGCGATCCACTGTGAGCTGTGACCTGTGACCAACAGCGAAGTGGAAAGCTGACAAAAAACTTTTGCTTCAAAACTTGGTGAGGCTTCTGCTGGTATTCCCCGCAGGCCGCAGCGTTCGGTTGAAAACTTTTATCCCGCTTTTCTATTTGCAATAGAACTTCTACCAATAGCTGGGAGATAGAGTCTGATTTCCATGTAAATTTCACTTCTACTTATGGAATTTCACTGAAAGGAGAGACTGTTAATTATAAAGTCAAAAGTTAAAAAAACTTGCAAATGTGTTAATCTTTTTGAGTGATGAATTTATTATTTATTGATATTTATTTAATTGAAACAATTTTCATGAAAAAAAAAAAAAATTCAAAAAAAAAGCACAAACAATTTCAGTTTCCGATAAAACCGAATTTCGAATGACATACCCTATTATCACCTTTGCTTGTAAATAATGGGTGTTTTACCCTTCCTTGAAATGCTGATAAGTATACATAAATATTTGTACTTAAATGGAATCTTCAGCAAATTGTGTTGTGCTCTACCTTTTTGTCAAGTGATTTCACATGAATTTCGTTGAAAGCGATACAACGATAGCTTGTCTAAGTTCATGCCATATGGTTTTCACTATTGCTCTTTTAAAGTAATGTATGTGTGCTTTCTTTAGAGGAATGTGTTGTTTTGCAATAATCTTTTGTTAACTATTTACCCGTGCGTTCCTACGGCATAGCAATTCGTCGTGAACAGCTTTTTTTCAGTGTAAAAAGAACCATTTACTTAAACATAGATAAGATATATTAGATTTGACAGTGTTACGAGTAAAAGGGGGGACTCGACAGTCAGTCGAGGCCACCCGTTTGCCTATGTCGAATCCTCCCTAATGCACATGTTTACTTCCACAAAAAAAATGTATTAATTTTACTATTTTTTCTTAAAAAACAAACATGAATGCGACTAAAACTATTAATATTTTAGAAACTCTGAATTAATCGGTACAATATTAAAAGATTTTTGCTCGAAATAATTATTTTTTTTGGAGAAAATGTTTTCCTTGTCTGTCTCCTACCACGTTTTGAATAGAAAAATTTAGCGAGAAAATTATCAAATTGGATGTGAAACATTCATGTGACGAAGACTCCCGCTCCCATGTCCAATGTGTTGAAGAATCCCCGTTCTACCCTTTGTCCTTTTCTGTACCACTTGCACTGAAAATAATTCAGTTTTCATATTGACAATTTCTATATAGTCAATGTGAATACATGACTCAAACAACTACTTTAAAAGTCAATTTCTGAAACAGTGATTGTCATAGCGTGAAAATCAGATTTTGCGATTGTCATATTGACAATTTCCAAATCCGAGTATTTTCATTTTACGAGTGATTGTGATTGTAATATTGACAAATGAAAATACTGTAATTGTTTTTATGAGCATCTACTTACTTATGAAAGCTTCACTAGAGTGTTGTTCTCTTAGGCCTTGCTTAGTATGCCCCTTCAGCTGGCTCGATCTCTAACCTGCCGTCTTCAATTTTGCACTCCAAGTTGTTGGAGGTCTCCCTATACCTGGTCGCTCCATCGGAGATGAGGTCTACCTTGGCTTCTGACTCCCTCTGGTTTGGCGTTAAAGAATTAACGAGCTGGAGCATTGATATGTCTATTCGCTGTTTAATAAGCTCCATTTTTAGACCTTCGCATCCAGCTGCTTTGTTCATCTAAAGTCTGGTAATGGCTACTTTGATTTCATTTTGGTCAGGCGGATGTAGCTCATGGCCGTCATCTAGATTAATTGGTACAAGTTGGTATTGGGCGGGATCTTGGCTGTCATTTCCATTTAACAACTTGTTTAAGTAGTCTCCCCAGATGCATAACATCGCCTGCGCTTCTACTATAGTATTTCCATCCTGACCTATGCAGGGCACAGAGCGGCTTAGAAAACCTGATGTAGACTGTTTCACTCTTCTGTAGAAGTTTGACACCTCTTTCCTGCAAAAACATTTCTGCATCTCTTCGACTTCGCGTTGCTGGTGTTCTTTTTTCTTCCTCCTGAGTAAGCGTTTCTCAGCTTTTCTTTGCTCAACATATAGATTTCTGGATGCTCTAGTATTTCTCTAGAGCCACAACTTGTATGACCCTGTTTTAGCTTTGTTTGCCTAAGCACATTTGGAGTCGAACCAGGGGTTTCTGGCGGGAGGCTGTGAGAAGCCCAATACTTCTGACGCAGCACGTCTTGTGGCTTCTTGACACAGCTGCCATTGATCTTCCGTGTTCATATTATCAGTCGAAGGATTTCTCGCAAGCTTAAGAGATACGCTCTTCCGATTGAATTCATCCAACATTGAATTTCTTCGCCTAAGAGCGTCCAAGGAAATGCGTTCTCTGAGTTTCGAACCGACTAGTTAGTGGTCTGAGTCGATGTTTGCTTCTCGGAATGTACGGACATTCAGGATGCTGGAGGAATGCCTTCCGTCAGTCGCAACATGGTCGATTTGGTTGCAGGTTCGACCATCTGAGACATGTGCCCATGCTCAGCACCATGTTCTTTCCCGCTGCATAATCGATGAGTCCGAGTCCGTTATCTTTCACAGTTACGATATTGACCATTGATTTTCAATATGATAACAAAACAGTGATGATCATATTGACATTTTAAGTATGGATGAATGAGACTATACAAAAAAAAATTAAAAATTCATTGGAGCCTTAACATCAATGATTGTTAGTTACAGATCCATCAAGAGAAATTTAAAGCCAATAAAATTGAAAAAAATAAAAACGAATCCTTATGAAAACTCGCATTAAGACATCACATCGTATAGTCCTATCTCCAATTAATCGTCATAGCCTTACCATAAAATCCTTCACAGAAACGCCACGATACAGTTCTCCCCTTAAATAATCCGGTTTTCATCGAGCGAGGATGTGCAGTGTGTTCTATGTCTACACTTCACTTAACAAACAATGTTGTCTGTTGATCCATCGACATTTTGCGGTTCAATGAGTCCTTTTTCAAAGGCCATAGCAATTTACTTTTCTTACCGCACTATCTAACTTACTCATACATATGTACGTGCAACAATTCAGCATGGAGCATGTTAACTTGTAGATTTTTATTTTGCGATTGCTTTGACTTTGGGTCGCTGGCACCTACTGAGCACGTAATTTTATTACAACAAAGAAGGACCCTTTATGAACTAAAGTTATCGACATTATGACGTATATAACAATACCTAATACCAATAGTGGTGGATAAGAATATATAGTATGAAAAATTGTTCTTAGTAAGAAAGCCGCTGAAGAGCAAAATGAGTGATGAGAGGCTAACCAAGGCATGGAAATGGGGACTTCTAGGACGGAGCGCTGTTGTATGAAAAAAAAGTTGTTAAGATAAAAAATATATCGCAAAAGTGGCGTTGGTTCCTAAAATGTACTTTGAGATTTTTTAAGTTCTTAAAAGTACCGCTAGGGTCGCACTTTCGCATTAAAATTGAAAAAATTTACCCATTCAAACAGATCCGCTCTAAACGTTTAATAGATTTAACTTTTACTTGTCAAAAAATGTATTTTCTTAAAAAACCATCACCAAAATTTCGGGGTCTCAGCTGTAAAAATCCTCTACAACTCACATAAAAGTTTCAGATAATCAGGTACATTTTGATTTATACTCCTAAATACTAAAAAGATCTTAAAAGCTTGGGGGTCAATTAAAGTATTTCTTGTGATTCCATTTGTGTTTTTTAACCCACAAACAGCCTGGAAGGACTTGGTCACCAACTTAACAGCTCTTTCAACTACTTTGCTGTGGACATAGGTTGTTTTCAGAATTTACCACCTACATTTGTCCATCATTTTGAAGTATTCACTGGCTTCGAAATCGAAGTTTGGGAGCTTTCGGGCAACTTCGAGACTGCTATTGACGCTGCGAAGACCCAGCCTTCGAACATTGTGGCGGTTATTGAAGAACAAAGCTAGCTTTAAAATTTTTAAAATACCAAAATATCCATTCCAAGCAAAATCATTTTCATTTTTTACTTACGATTATAGGTACTACAAGGCAAGTTATGCATTCGTAAAAAAAAAACAAAATTCTAACAATCAAACATGACATTACGATGATAGAGAAGTCGAAGAAAAAGGGTCCGACAATTCTGTCTGTCTGTCTGTCTGTCTGTCTGTCTGTCCGTCGGTCTGTATCGGCACCTACAGCCTAAACGGCTGGACCGATTTGCTTCAAACTTGGTTTACAGTATTATTATGACGTCCTACAGAGGTGAATTAGCATTCTAGCTCTAAAACTAACGGTATACGTGCCATACGATTTTTAGTGAATTAATTAATCACTTAAAAATCAATAGTTAAAACGTTTTTTGGAGAAAATGAAGTAAACCATCAGATTTCTTTTGATTTTCTAAAATTTAAGGAAATTTTTTTTCAAAATCGCTCGACAAGTTTTTTCAAAAAATGTTTTTTTTTTGAAAAACTTTTCAAAAACATATTCCAAATTTTTTTTTGAGTATGCCAACTTCTAGAGCTTTGAAATTTTTATCAGAAAAATAAAATTTATAATAAATTGATTAACCCGTTTTTGGAAAAAACAAAAAATTAAAAAAAATTTTAAAACTTTTTTAAAAAAACTCAAAAAAACTTTTTTTGAAAAATTTAAGAATTTTTATTATTTCGTTCATAATAGGGCTTCTACATTTTTTTTTACGAGTGCATAACTTGCCTTATAGTTCCTATAATCGCAAGTAAAATAAAATGCACGACTGGGTCGCACGAACTTGCTTTAATGTGCGACAGTGGTCTAGGGGCTTGAGATTTTCATAAAAATACATTTTTCAAAGTTCTTAAATAAATACTTAAACTAACTTGAGCTGAAAAAAAGTACGCCATTTTATTTCTTAGATAAATTTGAAATTGTGGGAATAAATTTATAAAAATCTGTGGAGCGGTTTTTGAGGAAAAAAGTTTTTTTTGAAAAACTGTTTGAACAAAAATTTCAAAAAAAAATCAAAAACGCCAGTTCAAAGGTCATCAGAAAATACATTTATTTATATATAGAAAAAAATTGTATAAGCAGTTTTCAAAAATATTATTTTTTTAATTTTTTTTTAAATGCTTTTAGGAATCCAAAAAAATATTTTTCAAAAATATTGGTACACAGCCTAAAAATAACGGTACCTTCGATATAAACTTAAAGAAGAAAATTGAAAAGATTTTGAGAACATTTTCAGTTAGGACAATCTATCTTTTGGTTGGATATTTTTTTTTTCGTAATTTGTCTTAGAACGGTATTTCTCATAGAACCGGAATTTTCATATCAAGTTTTCTTGTAAAATAAACTTATGATTTCAATAAAATAGTGGACACAGGAAGTCATTTATATCTAATATGGTACTTCAAAATTCTTAAAATCATTTTTTTTTTATTTTTAGTATTTTTTTTTTATTTGGTTTTCGAAATATTTTAGAAACGTGTATAGGTATTGAATTTTTTGAATATTATTTTCCCAGATGCAAAATACGAATTGCCATATATATTTACATGCCTATACCTATACGAACAAATTCCAAAATATTTGTTCGAAAAGTTTTTCAAAAATATCATTTTTGAAAAATTTCTTCAATATTTTTCTTCCTGGATAAAATATTAAGCAATGAAATATTATCCCACGATTCATTTTTCTACAAAACTCTTATGAAAAATATTAAAGATTTTTCATTTTTATTTTTCAAAATACACACCGAGAGCAAGTTCGTGCGACCCAGTAGTGCATTTTTTTTATTATTATAAAAAATATTGTCATATTTTAATTAATTGAATTGAAAAAAAGATTTCCTTTAAAGGAAACACACGAGTGATTTTAACGAATAAAGAAATGAAACAAACATCCTTCCATTTATCCCTACGCACAAACAAAGAACACCAACTCAATCCTGACGAAGACACCTTTAAATTTATTACACATTAGGGTGTTCTTTCCTTTCATTACACAAATTTAATAAGGATATGGTTAACCGCAATATTGCTGTCCGTTGCGTATTTCCATGAAGTTTTGTATAAAAGCTTAGAACACATCGTCCCATATCCCTTGTGTCTTTCATGGATTGTTCCCGCCAAAAAGATACCTTGTATTCTTGTTGTTGCTTTCTTGATTGTTTCTCAAATACAAATTTATGTAGACATCATCATAACATCCATAACTGTATTGTTATTCATAGTGTATTGCATCATCATTAATCCCATGTCTATTCTCTAATTAATTGCTTAAGGATTAATTATAGTATTTACACACAATCCAGGAAGATTTTTGTATCGAAAATATAGTGTGTGTCCTTAGAGATTTCGGGATGATGTAATAAAGTTATCAGAATTCTCCTTAATTCAGTTAATTTTTAGAAGCATGAATTCAATTTATTTTTACATGGAACATAGCCAACGTCACCTTTAACCCATTGGGGCAAAGGATTCTTAAAACAAAAACACAAACAATTTAGCAATAAAATCGATAGGTTTTAATGGAATTATTTTAACCAATACAAGGACCAAAAAACTACTTAATTAGTTTGATTCTTTTTTTTTTTTGATATTTTCTATGCACGCAATATCGTCAGGACAGTAAATTCACAGTTGTGTGGCTCCAAATCAATTTTTTTTTTTGTTAACTCTTATGAAATTCTTTTTTACGATGTTTTTCCTTTTTAGACCTTTGTCCTTGCACGATATTATTTTTCTTTCTTTTTTCCCTTCACCATCAACTTTCATATTATTAAATTTTTTTCTTTTTTGTTCACCATAATTTTACGCGTGTTGCTGCCGTACTGGCGTGGCTTAGACGGTTATTTTGCAAGCGTCAAAATAAACACAGGTATATAGGAAGATTAAGGACATGCCGACAAATCTATAATTTGGTTTTCCAATAATTATGATGATCCTAGTAAAGTTGTTCTTGTGTTGGTAGGAAGAGAGAGCAAAATGTCACCCCTTTTGCTGATATGAGCCAGCTGTTATACTGCAATACTTTATAGAGTATTAAGGACATCCGGGGTCCGGGCTATATGCCAACCAACAACATCTGGAATTCAGCGTTCCTTTATCTCAAAAAAAAAAAAAACATAATTTATTCAAAAAGAAACTCTTTAAATCTAGAATTGATATAAGATAAAAACAAAGCACTTTTCAAAGCAACGTTTCTGATACCCGGGAGAAAGACACGTTTTTAATTGAATGAAGGACTTAAAAAAAGACCCCTTCTAACGAAATATATAGGTCAATTAATCGGTCGATTGTGTAATATAAAAATGTCCAATTACTATCATAGAAGCACTCAACACGTTTAAGATCTTATTTCCAGTCGATTTCCGATGTTTTTATTTTTAATATGTTCGTCCTTTTGCGATTTTTTAACGCGCCATAAAACACGATGTATAGGTTTTCTTGTAAGTAACTGTTTTTTGTTCACGTGCAATAGTCCTTTATTAAATACCGAGTTCTGTTTTTTTTTTTTTTTTTTTTTTTAAGATTATTCTATTTTAGGAAAGTTTTCATACTACGAGTATATGAAGCAAATAATGTATCGAAAGCTACCGTTGGTGGTAAACTAAAAAAAAAATGTTTTCATAAACTGTCGAAGGTCCTTCTTTTTGTGGGATGTTTTTTGGGACAATGTCTTTATATTGAAGTAAACTTTAAACAAAAACTGATGCAGTATGTCCTTCACGTTTATAGTTTTAGGCTTTGAAATTGCTGTTATTCAGTTTGAGTCATGTGCAGAATTAAAAGAGAGAATAAAAACAAGGAAGAGAAAACTGAGAGACTATATACTTTTTCTCTTTAAGGGAAATTTAATTTGAAATTGGTCTCTTCAAAAACTCACTTGGTCTCAGAGATGTTAAATTTTAGGATACTTTTATGTGTAAAAAATATTGAAACATGGGCCGGGGGTATCTTAAATAAGATATTTAAATTTCACAAAAATATGTGTTCTTAAGGTACTATTCTAGAGGTAGTGAAAGGCAGGGACACAAATTATTCTCCTATTCAAATCAATAAAATAATTTTTTTTACACTTTTTACATTTCAGCCCACTTACCACATAAAAGATTGATATGTTTTTTATTGTCTGTGATTTCTTTTTAATAGTTACAGTTTGTCAGAGGGTTATCGTATTCAATGATTTATGTTTTCTTCGTCGAGGAAGTAAATTTGCTGGCGATAGGATGTAATAATAATTTTATTTGCGTATAGATATTTTTGAGAGCCTGTAAAATATATTTAAACGCAGTTATGGAAGTGTTTAGGTATAAATCTCGTCAAGGAATTCATAAAATGTTATAAATCATGTTTTTTTTTTGTAACCAGAAGCCATGTTGTTCTTGGTCTTCCGTGCACCTTGACTATAGCATTCAAAGGAATGGTTAAAGATTTCGTTGTTTGGCGGCCTTAACCAGTGTTTGTTGTGTTATGTGCCATACTATCAAACCAATCAGTTGCTTTTATGAAGAATACAAATTAGATAACCTATCTATATTTTTCATTAATTGATAAAAATGTGGTGCGTAGGTACATTAAAATAGCATCTTTTATAGAAGTTGGACATGACTTGACTACATAAAATGTTGAAATTAAAAATTCTTCCCAGTAAATTCCTGTTGTCAAAATTAGTAATATTGCCATGTCAACACAACCCAAAGAAATAACGCACGGCGTCATTTAAAACGTCTTGAAAGATCACCAAGGTCATTCAATCAACACGACTTTAGCCAAGATATTAATTGTAAAGAGAGGAGAGTCCAAAGTTTTTTAAGCAACCGTAAATGACAACATTGCCAAATGGCCATCCAAAAAATGCAACCACTTTGTTTCATTTGGCGACCACAACGAAACACCTGGTTCGATAATGAGTGCAGGCTCGCACACATGGCCAAAAACGAAGCTAGCAGGTGGTTTTGCAGGCCAGAACAAAAACTGTCAAGAGCGCTTCCCGTGTGGTATATACCAGCAAAAGAGGAAGGAGGAACATCGACTTTTCAGAAAGGAAAAGAGAGAGAGTGGCAGAAGCGTGGACACTGACACAATCGGATGAATACAGGCTTGGTTGCTTTGAAAGAAAGATTCTTCGGGTGATATTTGGGCCTGTATGTATCAATGGAGTATGGAGGAGAAGATTCAATGACGAACTGTATGGGCTATACAGCGACATTGACTTGGTTAAGAAGCTGAAAATTCAGCGGCTTAGATGGCTGGGTCAGGTGGAGCGTATGGACGAAAAGGCTCTTGGCCGACGAGTCTTCAATTCCAACCCTGAGGGCCGACGCAGTTCTGGAAGACCCATCTAAGGTGGCGAGATCAAGTGGTAAACGACCTCAACCAACTTGGTGTGCGCAACTGGAGGCCACTGGCTAGGGACCGGCCTAGCTGGCGAGGATTATTGGTTGAGGCCGTGGTCCACAATGGACTGTCTGCGCCACCTTAAGTAAGTAAGTAAGTAAGTAAGGTGAGAAGATAATATCGGCCAAATGGGCGCCGTAAAAATTGATTCCATACGGGCTTTTTTATCGCATTTTTCATGACTTCAGCGAGAACTTCGGGCAACAGATTCTCGCAGCCATGTCCAATGTTGTCCCTGAGAGCTTCTAGATCTCAGGCTTGTTCACGTTAACACTGGACTTCAAAAAACAACACAAAAAAAGTCTGCAAAGGTTAAATCGAGCGATCTTGCGGGCCAGTGCAAATCGCCAAAACGATAGATGAGGTAACCCAGGAACGCCGCCGCCTTCAGAATATCGGTTGTGGCTCGCGCAGTGTTTGCCGTCCACAACCAGTCCAGTCCTAATTCGTCTGATTGCGGCCGAAAAAACTCAGTTAACATGGTCCTATAGCGCGCACCGCCAAAGTTGACCTCATCTTCGATGGAGCAACTAGGTAGAGGGAGATCTCCGTCAACTTGGAGTGCGAAATTGGAGACAGCAGGCTAGCGATCGAGCCGGCTGGAGCTGCATTCTAAGCAAGGCCCAGGAGCACCACGCTCTAGTGACGCCATCATTAGTAAATAAGTATATCGCGCACCGTCCACTGTTGTCGTTTGACCAGCGGCGTTCTCGAAAAAAAGGCCCGATGACTCCTCCGGTCCTCCAGCGTGAACAGCGCACCATGCAGTAACTTTGAGCGGGTGCAATGGCTCCTAGTGCATTACTCGTCCACTTCGTCCTCGAGGTTGAGGATGGCTTGGGCGTAGGTTACACGCATTTGACGGTCGACAGGCAGCAGCTGATGCACGGACTGGATTTTGTACGGGAACATGGGCAAGTCTTTGACCAAAATTCGCCTTAGGGACGACCGGCTGATGGCTTATATGCAAGGCACGGCGCCTGGTCGATGTTTCCGGCAACAACTCGACATCCTCGTCAACAGCGGTGATATTCTCAGCACAACGGGCGCTCCGGGGCCGGCCACTCTTGGCAACGTCTCTGTGGTCCCATACTCTTCAAGGTTGGTGGCCAAACGGAGCAGTGTTTGCGCAGTCGGTGTCAGACGGCGTGGAATCGGCGACGGAATTCGTCCTGCGCCAACACTACAGACGAATTGTTACGCAAAAAAATAGACACGATTATTCCGCGTTCTTGGGGAGTGCATCGCTCCATAGCTTGTTCACTTGTATTCTACATCTGTCTAGTCCACAAATTTCAAAACAGATTTGACATTGGCGGCCATTTGCAAAAATAAGAGCATCTTCCAATAGGGTGATTTCTTTTGGCCCACCTTGTACAAATGCATTGAAATCGAATTTATACAGGGTGATCGGTATTCTAAAACAAAGACTCAAATTGGAAACAAATATTTAAAAATAACGGTAACTCCTACATACCTTTTTGTAAAGCCATAAAGGTTATTTTTGAATAGCTTCAAAAAAAAAAAAGTCATAGAGCCATACGGTTCAGTGTTGGACTAAGAAATAATAAGAGCAGTAATTTTCACAACTTAAAATTAAAAAAAAAAAAATAATTTAAATATTTATTTTTAATTTTTTTTTTTCTTAATTTGGAGTTTGAAAATTTATTTTTCTAAAATGGTTCACTAAAATAACTTTATTAAAGAATAAAATGAGATTTCTGGCCTTACAAAAAAGTAAATTACAAAATCTGAAACAATTTAAATGTACAAACATGTTTCTACTGAAAAAAAACCCTACTTAAAATCCTTCCAATATATTTATGGTAAATAAATTCAAAAAGCAAAAAAAAAATATAAAAACGGAAACATGTAAACATGGAATACAAATTGAGTCCCGTGAAATGGAATTTTGATGGTAATGCGCCATTTTCCGGCATTTACAGCTACGCAGGGGTAGATTTCACCCTGACCCACATAATACCAGAGTCACGTTATTTTTTCACTGATTATTGCGTCGACCTTGATATGTGCATAGCTTTATGGGTGGCTGTGTTTAAAATACACATAATATTCGTATAACTTTTATACTGCTTATATGATATATCTACACATCTGTAGAACACAATATCCATTAAAATTTCGGAAGCTTGATAGAAGTTAAACTCTGAAAGTTGTATGTAAAATTAAAGGACATAACTGGGGTGAATCTCTGGGACAATTGGCATGGCTTACACTTATTTAATAATCATCAAAAGCTGATTGTAGAAACAGAACGTGCAGTTTTAGCATTCCTTTCTAAAAAGAATAAAACTATGTTTTTTTTTAATTATTATGTATCTAAATTATTGTAAATAATATTCTGTTTGTATCGAGCCGCATGAGAATTTGTGACTCTGCGTCCGATGTTTATATTATGTAGCTAGCTATAAGAAAGTGTAATGTACTTGCTTCGAGAAATGAAAGACTTCTTTACAGTTCAGAGTATGCGAATGGAATGAATTGCTTTATTAAAAGTAATGGCAGTATTCAATGAAGCTAAATGATAATTAGAATGATACAGTATGACAGAGTGTGTTCAGTGTAGTAGATTTCTTTTGTTCATTTGCTCATTATATAACACGCTCTCCCTACTGTTGTTTTTAATACAAACTATAATGTTTTCTTTATGTAGGTAAGGTACATTTCATGAGAAATTTAACATTATAATTGAATGAAAAATGAAAGAATAAAAAAAAAAAAATTAAAACTGAATTTGCAAACGAGATGAAATTTGAATCAAAAATAAAATATATATTCATATTTCCATGGCAAACAGGCAATTATGTAGACTTTTTATTAACTTTTCTGCGCGGGCGCGACTTTCTTTGTCTTCTATGATTGCTTTGAATGCCTGATTCCTCTTCATCCATTTCCGAATCCGAATTCATTGAAGTTGTATTTGGAATCCAGTCCGGGTCATTAGCACTAGAATCATTGCTAGTTGATGGTGACGATTGCGATTCATTACCTGGACTCCCATCTGAAACATCAATCACAGTCGCGTTATTTGCATTTGATGTGCTCACCTTGATATCTTCGGAAAAAGATTCATCTGATATAATAGATCGATCACGAATTTGATCCAAATGACGATTTATTTCTTTATTGTTGTGAGTGTAGACACAAGTATACGTACGTGGACCCATTTTTCGTTTAATCGTTGCCTGCGACCATGATGCATTGTTAGGATCTTTGTAATTTCTAATCATGACATTTTGACCTTCATTAAAAGTTACATTTCGTTTGCCTTTGAAATTTTTTTTCTGGATTTCTTGCTTGTTTTCAACAACTTCACTCACGGTTGGTGGTCGCAAGTTACTGAAACGGGTTCGCAAAGTGCGTCCAAAAAATAATTTTGCGGGCGTTTCACCCGTTGTACAGTGGACTGTGTTACGATAGTCCAGCAAAATTCGATTTACAATCGTGTCTAAATCATGCGTTTTATTGATCAAGTTTGCGCTGTTTACACTAGCTATGAATGACTTTTTGAATGTTTTCACAAAATTCTCAGCTTGACCATTCGTTGCGGGATGACCTGGAGATGTGAAAATGTGTTCAACGCTGTTACGTGTGGTAAAGTCACTGAACTCCGCAGACGTAAATTGAGTTCCATTGTCGCTGACAATTCTATCTGGAATACCATAGCGACTAAACAATTCACGCAATTTAGCAATAGTAAACGCAGAAGTGATTATTTTTGTTTTGAAAACTTCAACCCATTTAGTGTGAGAATCTATAATGATTAAAAAATAATGGTTGAATTTTGGTCCAGCAAAGTCGATATGAATATGACTCCAAACTGAGTTTGTCGGTACCCATGGTATTAATTCGGCTTTAGGTGGACTTGCCTGTAATGTTTGACACGGAATACATTTTTTTATTAAATTTTCAATTTCAGAATCAATTTTTGGCCACCATACATATGATCTTGCCAGTGATTTGGTTTTAACAACTCCCATATGGGATGCATGTAATTCGTTAAGAATGTATTGCCGAAGTTTTGTTGGCACAATCGTTCGAAAACCCCACATAACACATCCATATTGGACGGTAAGTTCGAGCGATTTGCTTTTAAACGCATCAAAATTGGAATCCAATTTATCAACAGATGTGTTTTCAATTGCTTCTAAAAGTTTACTTAGAATGGGATCACGACGCGTTTCAATGGCAATATTTTTAAAATTGATTCGTAATGCATTATCCTTTTCGATTAAATCTACGTAGTTTGCACCATCACATTCGTGAATGTACGATAGCTGAGGCAAACGCGACAAACTATCAGCCTCATTATCGATGCCTTTTACATATTTAATTTCATAATTGAAACCACTTAGTATCATTGCCCAGCGTTGCATGCGAGCTGCGGCCATCAAAGGTAAACCGTGTGTTTCGCCAAAAATTGATAATAAGGGTTTATGATCTGTTGAAATGGTGAAAAAGTTTCCTAATAAATATTGCTTCAATTTGGTGACAGAGAAAAATATGGCTAATGCTTCTTTTTCAATGGTGGGGTAGTTCAATTCACTTTTGGATAAGGACCTCGAAACGAAAGCAACGGGTTTGAGCCCGTCCAGAAACCGGTGTGATAAGACTCCTGCCACAGAATTTTTGCAAGCATCTGTAGTTAGAACGATAGGAAGCTTCGGATTGAAATGAGTCATCACTTGTTCTGACGATATATCTTGTTTTATCAAATCGTATGCTTTTTCACAATCTGTATTCCATTCGAATTGAACGTCTTTCCGAAGTAACACATACAACGGATTCATTTTGCTGGCAAAATTTTTTATGAAGCGTGAGTAATAATTAGCCATACCAATAAATGCTCTCAACTCATGAATATCCTTAGGAATGGGTGCATCCAAAATAGACGCAAATCTGTCTCTGTTCTTATGAAGCCCATCTTTATCGATGGTAAAACCAAGATAAGAAATTTGTTTTTGAAAGAAAAGACATTTAGTTGCATTTAATCTCAAACCAGCATCAGCCATTTTTTTTTTTTAAACCGATTTTAAATTAAAAAGATGGTCTTTGAAATTTCTTCCCGTGACTGTGATATCATCTTGATAAACAACTACACCATTGATACCTCTTAGTAAACTTTCCATGTGCATTTGGAAAATTGCGGCTGCTGGCTTAACGCCAAAAAGTAATCTTTTCATTTTAAATGTACCAATGTGGGTGCTCCACGTACACAAAAGAGATGATGGTTCATCCAAACACAATTGATTGTATGCAGCACTCATGTCCAATTTACTAAATAATTCACCACCTTGCAACGATGTGAAAATTTCCTCAATCAGAGGCAATGGGTATTTGACATCAACAAGAAACTTGTTAATTGTAGTTTTGTAGTCACCACATACGCGTAATTTGCCATCTGGTTTTGGAACGGGAACTAACGGTGTTCCCCACTTCGAAGTTTCAATTTGTTCAAGAACGCCTTTTGCAACTAAATCACGCAGATTTTGTTCAATTTCAGATTTCCAAGCTATTGGAATTGACCTTGGCTTACAAAATACCGGTTTGGCGTCACTATCAATTTGCAATGAAATTTCACAAACGTTATATTTGCCCAATTGGCCATCGAAAGTTCGGAAAATTGACTTTTAATCTGATCAATAATAACGGGAAAACTTTGATTTTCTGGTGATGTAATTGATTGAACAAGGTTTACATGACTATGATCCGTTTGCACTAACGAAAATTGAAATGCGCGTAGAAAATTTCTACCTAATAAAGGTGGTGCGTTTGCATCGGTCACCACAACTATAATACACTTGCTATTGTTACCATAAGTAATACTTGCTACACACTCACCAATTACGTTAATTTTATTTCCACCATAATGTCTATACGGGATTTTACAAACTGTTAGCGGATACTGTGATAAATGCTTCTCGTAGAAAGTCTTCGGAACAAATGTGCGAGGTGCCCCCGTGTCACATACAATATCCATCATGGTGCCACCGAACATGACCTTCAACCAATACATCCCGCTGGATTCATCATCATTTAAACTGTATAAAGAAAAATCAAAGGAATTGCCATTAGAAATAGAATTTACACATGGATTAGAGTTAGGAAGATTATTAGAGTTAATAAAATTAAAACTTTTCTTGCTATTTTCCTGTTTGGAACGGCAAACGCTGCTTAAATGTCCTTTCTGTGAACAGGAATGGCACGTGGCTTCTTTGTATGGACATGTATTGGCCTCATGCGTCTTCCATCCACATCGCGTACACGCGGTTTTCTTGCCATGCGGTTGCATTGTCACTTTACGGTTGTAGTTGTTGTTGTTGCCTTTGTTGCGGCGCCTTTGACCTTTATTCGAATTCATATAGTGAACCTCGGAATCCGTACTGGTTTTCAACTCCAATTTCGTTTCGAATACCATCGCCTTTTTTAGGGCATCAGCCAATGACAATTTTTCGTCCTCTTCACAAATGCGTGTGAAAATTTTCTCGGGCAATTGAGTAATAAATTTGTCTTTTACCATCACATCTAAATTGGTACCGTATTTACATTGTAAAGCCAGCTTCTTGATGCGAGCGTACCATGATGACACACTTTCATTTTCGTAGCGAACGGCGTCATGGAAATTTTTTCGTTCCTGATATACAATTGTGGGGGGTGTGAAGTGTGAACTCAAAATTTCGCACAACTCACTCAAATCTTTATCCACTGGCGTCTTTGGATCACATAGACTGCGTAATAATTCGTATGCTGAAGATCCAATTGATTTTAACAAAATCGCTTTTTTTGCTTTGTCATCGATGCAATTTATTTCGGTGTAGTGAATGTCCAAACGCTCTTTCCAAATGCTCCATTTGTCTTCGTTTGGGTTGAACTCGTTAATGGTTGTCGAATGGACTACTGTACTGTTATTAGCGGTCATTGAAAATATTCGCAAAACGAGTTTTAGATTAAAGACAAAATATATAATTTAGTTTAAATAAAACTGATCGAAATTCGATGTTTGTCTTTCTTTTCACAAGCAGGTAAAAAAAAAAGTACTCCTCGTCGCCAATTTTGTAATGTACTTGCTTCGAGAAATGAAAGACTTCTTTACAGTTCAGAGTATGCGAATGGAATGAATTGCTTTATTAAAAGTAATGGCAGTATTCAATGAAGCTAAATGATAATTAGAATGATACAGTATGACAGAGTGTGTTCAGTGTAGTAGATTTCTTTTGTTCATTTGCTCATTATATAACAGAAAGTAAATAAAACTTAACGTAAAACTTAACGAAAAAATGAGCTTGTTCTGCGAACAAACACCAAACGAAAGTTAGTTCTAAGCAGGAATTCGATCGAGAAGGAATAAAGCGGGCATAGTGGTTTTTTGTAAATAATTTTTCCACTTTAAGTTCTTGTGTTTTATTTCATGTCCCTACTTTAATTGTGAAGTTAGTTTTTATACAGTCCGCTGAGGTACGATACACTGGTCTTGTTTTTAAATTAGTTGGTTGGGATCTATGACAACAATATTTCTTGTTTTCAGTATTTATTAATTTTTGGCATACAAAATACCAGAATTCATTAGCTGTATCTTGTTACCAAAAGTTCTGTGTGTTAAATCGTCTAAAAATAAATAGCAAAAATTTTCACGGATGCAGTTCAAAGATAGCACTAGGAATTAAGAGCATATTATTTGCCTTTCTTTGTAAAGATTGAAGAATATACCTAATCCAGGTCATCCATGTAGTTGTTTACTTTACTTTTTTTAGGAACATCAGGAGGGAGGGATCACTTCCGACACGGTTATTTTGAGGTGCACATATCTCATCGGGGCATCGAAAAAAATGATTGCCAGTAGGAAGGATATTGTCTGCAGATTCTAAAACAATTGGTCGGACAAAATAAATCAGGGAACAAATGCTTGTCCGACCACCTCAAAAAACGGTTTTTTGACGAGAACCTATCTCATCGTGAAAATGGGTAAATGGGTACCAAAGAAAAAGTTCAGTTGAGGTCGTTCTCCACTTGATCGCGCCACCTTAGATGGGGTCTTCCATGCGTGGATATAGGTTTTGTTCATCATCGTCCAAATCGAATGGATAATTCTGCCTAACAGCTATTAGTGTGTTGTCTTCGCCGTTTAACAATCTCTAGAAGTGTACTATCCAAATTCTCAGCACCGACTGCGTATCTAAGTATCTAAGTAAGTGACTGCGTATCTACTACGACATTCCCAACCTCGTCTCTACAGGCTTCCACTCGTGTTTTATTTTCCTTGGACGACTGTTTTACCCTTTGTTAGAACTTTTGAGCATTGCTTCTTGTATAGCACCCCTCAATAAATTTAAAAATTCCTTCTTCCAGTTCTCTCTTTTTTTTCTAAACTTTTCTTACCTCCTAACGGTATTATTTCTTTATGTTACAAACTCCATCCCAAACACTATGTACATATTCTATGGTATAGGGTATAAAAACCGGACGTGACCAGCATCGTGAATGTAGCTCTTCTTGTCTTTATTTTCAAAATACATTACACTTTGGTTTTTTTTTTTTTTGTATAGTGTTACTTTTGTAACGCAAAAAAAAAAACAAAAAATTTTTATTTTTCTAAGGATACATTTTTTCATTTGTCCAAATTTTCATTACAAAATATTTTTCAGTTGCTGCAGTTGCCAAGGAAACATTTTTTATTTTATTTTTTTGTGACTTTTTTGCTAAGTTTGTATTATCACTTTGTCTGCTTTTCAGACAGTCAGCCGAGGAAAATCCTGACAGACTAGGCTGGTTGAAACAAAAATTGCCATTGCATCTTTGTGTGCAATGTTAGAAGCATCTAAATTCAAATGGACCCATAAATTCATAAAACATAGAATTCAACGACAAGAGACGATGTCTGCTTTAATCAGAAAAGACTTAATTAAAATTTGCAGACGAAAAGAGGCTTTTGAAAACATCCAGCTGCCAAATGCACGACGATGATTTAACTACAAACCCACTGAGTAGGTCATCGTTTTATACTGTAGTATATTCTGTCTCGACAAGGATTGAAACTCCTTGATTTGTTTGATTATGTCACGAGCTTAAAGTGGATGTAGTAGATGTATGCATAATTGGAGCTGCAGAGTTTGTTTTGAGCTGAAAACAGGACTCTTAAAATGCATTTTCTCTTCATTTTGAGATGAAAGGATGAAGAAAATAAAGTGAACGATTGAATCAATAGATGGTTGAGGAAGATAGGATGAGGTGGAATATGTTTTTTGTCTGACAGGCAACCCAGTTTCTATATTTTTTTAATCTATCTATCTAATATATATAAATCGAGTGTCACGTTGTTTGTCCGCAATGAACTCCTAAACTAATAAACAGATTTTAATCAAATTTTGAAAACTGTGTGCAGTTTGATCCAACTTAAAAGATAGGATAGTTTATTTCTCAATTTATAAAACGGTTTGACACAAATGCATTTTTAGCGCATTTGTAGTGCATTTTGTTAAATTAGTAATTAATCTTTTCGTAAGATATTCTAAGGATGACTTCGAAGGTTTCCATGAAGTTTGGTCAAAATTCAGTACATCTATGTACCACGAAAGCAATTTTAGTGCATTTTGTTAATATGGTAATAAATCTTTTGGTAGCATCTTCTAAGAAGAAGAGAATGGCTGGACCAATTTTGGAAATTTGTATCTTGAAATATTTATTGAAAATCAGGGAAGGTGTAACGGAAAATTATGACGACCTACTTTCCGTGCAAAAATAAAAAAAAAATAAGGAGTGTAAAAGTGTCAATTTTTTGAAATAATTATCAGTCATAATTTGATTAAATTAGTGTATTGTTTTTTGTTTTGAAGTACAAAATATCGTTACATACACAAACAAGATATGTATGTATGTGTTTGTGTAATACGATTTTGTTTTATTGTTTAGTATGTTATATTTCTGAACGCTACAGATTTCATTTAAATGATGTAAATACATATGTATATGTAGGTATTCTAAAAAATTTTTACTTCAAAAAGTATGTATGTATAGGTATTCTAGAAAATTCAAAAAGCTTTCTAAAGAAACACTTTTTTAAAGAAATAGGCAAATGGTAGAAAATGGTTGGTGGTAGAACTTGGTATAGATGGTAGAAGATGGTAGATGGCAGAAGATTCTAGATGGGAAAAGGTAGAAGATGGTAGACGATAGAAGATTGTAGATGGTGGTACAATGTAGAAGATGGTTGGTGGTAAAAGATGGTAGATGAAAGAAGATGGTAGAAGGGAGAAAATGGTAGATGGAAGAAAATGGAAGATGGTAGATGGTAGCAGATGGTAGAAGAAAGTTGATAGTAGAAGGTGGTAGTTGGTAGATGGTAGATGGAAGAAGATGGTATATCGAAGTAGTTTTTGTTTTTAGTGGACTTTATTGAATTGAAATTCAAAATAAAAGTTTAGTGACCTTTAGTCCAAATGCGTTTCGCCCAGGTACAACAGTAATTTTATCAAATGTCGGTAACCATCGACCAAAATTTTGCGTCTTAGAAGGGTACAACAGCATCTAACTGATGAGCCCAACTGTTGTACCTGGGCGAAACGCATTTGGACTAAAGGTCACTAAACTTTTATTTTGAAGATGGTATATTGCAGATGGCTGGAGATGGTAGACGGTAAAAGATGGTAAATGGAAGAGGATGGTAGATAGAACAAGATGGTAGATGGGAGAAGATTCTAGATGGAAGAAGGTAAAAGATGCTAGATGGTAGAAGATGGTTGATGTTAGAAGATGGTAGTTGGTAGAAGATGGTAGAAGATAGTTGATAGTAAAATATGGAAGTTGGTAGATAGCAGGAGATGGTAGATTATATATAGAAGGTAGATGGTAGAAGATAGTTGATAGTAGAAGATGGTAGTTGGGTAGAAGATCGTAAATGGTAGATAGTGGTAAATGGTAGAAGATGGTAGATGTTTAAAGATGGAAGATGGCAGTAGATGGTAGATGATATAGAAGATTTTTGATAGTAGCAGATGGTAGATATAACAAGATGGTAGAAGATTCTAGATGGAAGAAGGTTGCAGATGTTAAATGATAGAAGACGGTTTTTTTTAATGTTTTTCCCATGGGCAACTTTATATTGCATGCTCATGCTCACGTGTGGGAAAACCATCGAATCTATTTGTGTTAAGACTAAAGAATTATTTACCCTACCTACTTCATTTCTAAAATTAAATGTTACATGTTTAAGTATCAACTTTGTAATTTACTCATTTATTACAAACTTCATAGGTTAGATTAACAATGCTGATTTTTGCTTTATCAACTTTACGAAAATTCAAATTTCAATCATTTTTATACCCGCTATAACAATTTCATGATTATTCGAAAATAACAATTTACCTACCTTAGCCACAGCAACGCGTGGCCGGGTCTGCTAGTTCTAATAATATATATTGTTATGAATGAAAAAAGGATCTTAAAATAGAAACACAAATTTTATTAAACATGATAAAAGGACACTATGATTCTTGCATTCATAAGTTGATGAATTTTGTTTCCTTTTTTGTTACCGTACGAGAAGAAAGTAGATATGGTCCTTAAAATATTCTCGAATAAAATATTCATACTGCGTTTAAGTTAAAGCACCAAGAAATGAATTCTAAATCAACTACAAACAAAATTTAAACGAATTCCGCCCGACACAGATGGACGAAAACAGCAGAAAGGATACACTGCATTAGCTGTTGTGCGAATTGTGCGCTTAAATATATTCACTTAACCAAGAAACACATTTAAACCTTTCCGTTGGTAAACTCCCAAAAGGATCAAGGACTCAGTTTAAGCTTTGTACGTTACGTTGTACACTTTCAACTCTTTTATCTGAAATAAAATTATAATTTCGCTTTCCGGGAAATGCCATTGGGCAATTGCAATTTGGCTTTATATCCTGGTTTAGGAAAAACTAGGAATTTCGACAAACACTTGAAGTTCAAAAATTTGTTTGCAGTATAAGTGTATCATAAAACTATTCGACCCTATACATCGAAGTTCAACGAAAGTTACTGACAAAAAACATTCGATTGACTGGTGTAAGTGGTACTCTGTGGCGAATACGTACTTTTTTTTGGCGATGTAGGTACCGACTCTTTGATATCAATACTGATGAGGGCTGTGAGTGATTGGGCTATTAAAAGAATATAAAGCTGGCGCAAATGGTTTTTGTATGTGCATTGCATATGCAAATCAGGATTAGAGACAAAAAAAAACATTAAGTTTGTTTGACATCATAAAACAATATTTATGAGCTTTGATTTCTTGGCGCCTTTCGTTGCTCTTTTAAAATTTTTGATTGATCATAAATACACTGTTTGCGTGAATGGAACATTTTATTGGAAAAGAAAGATCAACTTTGTAAATATTTTCTTTCATGCAAATCAAGAAGTGTATGAAGGTTTCTAGTGTGCGTGTTAAATAACCAAACTCAACCTTGTTCATATCCTGAATTTTGTTAGGTAAACTAATAGATTAAAAAGGGTAATTTTTTTAGACGTTAGGTTCTCAAGAAGAAATAAAACGCATATAATTCAATGTTGCGTTTGCAGAAGTTAGGTAGGTAGGACAAAATGGCGGTTCTCATTTGAGCTGAAAAAGCTCCTAAGAGGAGCCCATAAAGCGCTGGTATGCGCCGTTTTGTTACTATAACTATACAACTTAAAGAAGGATTAGAAGGATTTAATAAGATGGTTTTTTAGGACAGGATGAACTTATACTCTATTGGGGAACACTTCAGACTTTATGCCACCTAGGAATGGTGCTGCTTTGTTAAGGTAACATTGAATCAGTCAAAGAGGTCGGCCAAGGTAGGGGGTCAGGCTCTTAATCGCCCAAGATGCATACCCCACCTTTTAGGCGAGATGTTGTAACGAAGTTACAACTTTCCACCTTCCGCCCGCCACCCAATGCGCAGTGACCACATTCATACTGGGAATCATCACTGTGCTTCAACAATTTTAAGGAAACAATCGCCGCCATACAACTTAACCGCCGCCGACAGGGTCCTCCTACTTCCATCTATACACCAGAAACACCGCCAACCGCCACCGACGCACGAAGCCACTCCACATCATACACAATGACATCATGAAGCACCATAAACCAAGCCAGCCTACACTCCACCGCACACAGCGCCTTCATCAACCAACATAGACGAAGCCATTTCACATTCCACCGCACTCAACAAAAACAACCAACGACAACACCCGCCCACCCTGGGCCCCTTAGCCACTGAAATAGACCTCCAGCCACTTGCAATAGCCATAACACTAGCAAGCGACAAAAAAGCACAATAATGAAATATTTATAGGTAAATTTGAATTTTATCTTTGAATTCACACTGTGTCTTTCCAGAAATATACATAAGGAGGAGTGGAAAATACACTGAAAATGAGATACCCAAGCAACAAACGACTCTACGAGGCAGCAGCGATAACACCGTTGGACAATTATATGACGGAATCGGCTAGAAGGTTGGCGACAAATTAAGTCAACCATCCGAATCCTCTAGTGAGCACAATCAACAGTGAAGAACGGCATCCTGAACCACGATACCTGGACATAACTGCGCTAATGGACGAAGGAATTATCAGAATCAACGACGACGAGGCTATCCAGTTTTACGAGGAAGCAGCGTCAACTTACCACCGTGGCTAGTAGCCAATTCACCAACACATCAAGGACAACCGGATTTGAACAATACGAGATGGACGCCCCCACTTGACTATTAATATAAGTATAATTAATGACAATTTTTTTTTAAATGTATTATAAAATTATCAATGTATATAGTTAGGCCCCTAATGTGCCAACAAATATTTTTAAGTATCATCAGTAAAATAGAATAAGAATCTATTGTAAATATTAAATTGTTCGATAAATAATCGTTAATCGTTAAAATCGTTAAAAAATTGCAAATCAGACTCGATCTCCCTACCAGTTGACTTAGAACTATTAAGTAAAAAGGGTTTCGTTTTTCATCCGAATGCATGCTGTATGGGAACAAGGTACATAAAGACAAGGTAATATATTCCGCATCTGTCAAAAAAGTAAACAAACAAAAAAATCAAAATGGCGTCTTCATGTGACCCAAGGCACTGTCGCCAGTACACATTATATTGATTTTACCAAATTTAATTGTTTTAAAAGAAAATAATGAACTGAATTGAGCTTATAAATGCTTCTATGCATAGTTGTATGCAGTGGTAAGTATATAAAGTATGTATAAAGTTTCTCAATTCAGTTTTTTTTTGTTTCAGGAGCTGAAAACTGATAACACTTCTGGCTATCGGTGTCAAAGGTGGCGTTGACAATAAAAGCCTGCATAGTTCCAACAAGGACATATTATACCATGTTATTGTGGTGCCAAAGGTGGCTGAAATCTTTTATTATTCAAGTATTGAATAACCATTAATTGTTCAACAGCCGGTGGATGGTATTCTTGCGGCCGAGTCAGCCATACGCATAGCAAAGATAGAGAAGCAGGCAATATAATAATGATAGAAAAATTTCGCCCACTGGCTAGAAGTGTGAAAAATGTGATCTTACGAATAACTTCTGGTTAAATCTTACCGATGGATCCTTGTAGACGTAAGTTTTTCCATGAATCCAGCAGAAATGACCGAGGGACCACTGTATTTCCGTTAAAGAACACAAAAACTAAATTTTTAAGAGTTAAACATCGTTCTATTTCTAGGCAAAACATACGAGAAACATTTGGAAATGAATCGGAATTCAACTATAACATGGTTGGAGCGATGCATGCTGAAATGGATGGCCATTACCTAGACAAGAGAACAGATAGTTTTAATCGTTACAAAGAGTATTTCAATGTAAGAGCTTTGTTGTTCACCAATTACAATTTGTAAGATTAATTCAAAATTCATTACACATAGGACACTTCCAATTATGGATATCCCGTGCAAGTGGTCTTCCTTATCGGACGCAGTGAGTTCGAACAACATTTAGGCAACGAAAGCAAAGTCCGTCTCAAACAAGAAGCAGACCAATACGATGATCTAATTCAAGAGCACTTCATCGATACTTACAACAATCTCACAGTGACACAGTGAAATCGGTAATGATGCTCAAATGGGCAAATAAAGGTACCATCACACAGCATTATGTGAAAGGTGATTCGATGCGGTAGTCGTCAAGGAGTTCTTCCTTTTATTTATTATAAATCCTGGTAGGGACCATATCAAATATTTTGTATGAAAGTGCCTAAGGTTTCGTATGGACTATTTTTAAAAGACATACTTTTATTGCTAGTCGACAATATCTAAGAAGAAATTAAGGTTTAATATATTTTTTCCCAAATTGAATAAAAAAATCATCATATAATTTAATAAAATCGTTTTATTGATTTTTCTCTTTCTTTTTCTGGAATTTTCTTGTTGAACAGTGTTAAGATGTTTGATACGGAAATAGGTACATCCTGGATCGAAAAAAGATTTGTTTAACTTTTATGTCCAAAAGAATATGATTAGATACACCAATGAAATTTTTTATATAATGGCGTGAATAAACGATAGCATCCTTGTTTAATTCCTTAAAGATTGACTCCAACTTTATCATTTCTGCCATCATTTTGTCTGTTTGTTTTTGAAGAAATCCTTCAGTGAGGTGATTCGTCCAAGAAAACGAAGATTCCTGCTGATTGCTTTGCACAACAAGATCCGGCTTTTTAATCCTATGACAAATATACCCCGCCAAATGTTCGAGTCCATCGTATTGTAGAGATTCCAAATCATCTACGTAATTTTTGTATTTATTTTGTTTGATATTTTCTATAGTGATACCTTGGTCTGGACGATCTCTTTTCAAGTCTTAAACAGCGCGAACTTGAGTGGTTTTCCTGTTTTTGTAATGGCAACAAAAGTGATGGGACCGTGTTTTCCTTGAGGCGCTTTGTTTTTTTTATTAATGCACATTGTTCATAAGCTGGATTTAACGGAACAAAATCACTTTCCTTAAAATGCTTAGAGCAAATTCTAGCCGTATTAGTATTTAATTTATCCTTTCTATGGCACAAGAACACCCACTGTTTGCACATTTTCTGTTTTTTTGGGAACGCGTGGAAAGAAATGTCAGCATTATTATTTTTTTTATTATTTACGCAACACCCGAACATAGCACACCGCATATTTATAATTTTTATAAAAGTTTTAATGGATTAGGAAGAAAATAATCCGCACACAATTATTAAGAATCAGGATACAATAAATGTATGAGGGTCACATGCACCAGCCATTTTGAAAAGTTTTGACAGATGTCAAAAAAAAATGAGCGTGAATATATTACCTTGTCTTTATGTACCTTGGTATGGGAATACCAGTCAGAAGCTTCAGAGTTTTTGACAAGTAAGTATTACCGTAAAGAGCCCTGCTCAGTGTTTATGTCAGCTTTTCTCTCCGTTGTCCATCGTAGAGGATCGCTAGACCGGCAATAGGAGACCAGTTTATGTCGTGGAGCGTTTTGCTTTGAAGAGCAAACACCACAGACCGCCAATAGGATAAACGTTTATGTCGTGGACGGTTTCTTAGGAACCCCACAGACCTAGTCTTAAGCTGAAGTTTGAATTAAAATATATTATATGAAATAAGTTGTTATTTTAATTTTTCTATTCAATGAATTTTGATTGTTAAAAAGAAAATGTTAAATTGAAGTATTATATGCAATACGTTGTTAAGTTTAAGAAAAATAATAAACGATTTGGAGTTCGCAACTTCTAAAATCAAATTTTTTCGCTTTTTTTTTTTGATACACCCTGGACACCAACGAGCTAACCTCAGCCTTGACACAAAAAAAAGCATCACAATGTATGATTTTAAAACGTGTCTCATGTAAACCCTTTGATTGTTTGAGTTGTAATTGGAAAGTACTTGTGGATGAGATTATTAGTCAGGATAAGCGATTTATTCATAGCCATTTTGTCGCATCGAGGAAATTGATCAGATTTTAGATCCTTTTATTAAACAGTTTAACAAGGTCTTCATGAAAAAGCTTCCACTAATGATATTGCATCCTAATGCGATGTAAAGCTGGTCATGGACACAGTAAATTAAATACAGTCTCTTTCTCTGTCTGATTCCTACAAGATCGCCAGTAGTCTTTGAATGCCCTTCACAGGAGCTTACCACGATATCTAGAAAAAAAAATATCTAGAGCAACAAAATCTAGAAAGAGAAAATCTAGAAAAAATATAAAAACCAGAAAACCCAAAATCTGGAAAAAAAAATCTAGAATGGACAAAATCTAGAATTAATATTAATTCTAGATTTCGAATTCCTCTAAAAAAAATCCAGAACACTTTTTTTCGAGATTATTCTTGATTTCCATCTTTCTAGTTTTTTTAACATTCTATATTTTTACGAGTAGGTACTACTTCTAGATTTTTTCTTTTTTTTTTATAGATTTTGTTCTTTCTAGATTCTGTCACTCTGGATAACGTCGTGATCCCACTGTGAAGGACTGATAATTGTCTGGCCAGCTCATCTACTCTTTCGTTTTCCTGAAAGCCACTGTGCTTTGGAACCCAGTGCAGAGTGACCTCCGGAATTTAAAGCCTTGATAGTGGCCTGACTATCAATCAGTATAGCGACATTTTGGTTTAGATACGAGTATTAAGATTACTCCTAGATATTTGGCACGGGTGGACATTAATGATTACACTTGTTCATTGGGGCGGGATATAGAGTGAAGGTTGGTATTTTTGTTTTGGTTGTTAAGAGCTTGATTTGATTTCATCAATTTAACCGCGAAGAGGAAAATATTTTTTTTGATCTTAAACTTCTCAGTTTCCATATCGTTTAATGGGTTAGGTTGACCCATATAATGTTAGGGGCTCGTATTACAATAATTTTCTGATATTGAACTTACCACTAATATTCCCCTAGCATTGTTAAACAAAGTTTCAATTTATTTAACCATCTAACGGCTACATATTTTTTAATGGTATACCAATAACTCATCATGTCCAAGCAAGCCCCTTGTCAACAAATTAGAAAAACCTCATGTTTCCTTTTTGTAAGACCACTCGCATAACTTAATTTAAATGAAATTCTTAAACGTAAATGAAAAATGATACCCGGTTCCTGTCTGTTCCTTTTTTCGTCCTCAGCAGTGAGAGTCACCGCACAGACACAAAATTCCTTTCCAAAGAATCCTCCCATCCCGGCCAAAGGCCTTGGTCTTTATTTATTTCTGCAGCTTCCTTCTGGAGCAAATTTAAATGCTTTCCATTTTTTTTCTACTCCAAAGTGCTTAATAAAATTTGATCCCATAATTTTGCCCCAGGTTATGGAGTGTATGAAAAGGAATCACTTAAGAGGGGAAGGGAGTGTGTATACTACTATATGCACATTATTCCCTTGATTATTTCCCATTTCGTATGATGGGTTTGAGGAATATGATGTTCCTCAGATTCTCCGTCTCCGGCATCTTTTGATAGAAGACGTTGTAAGAATCATATATTTTGGCATTAATATGGTCACAATCAAACATTTATTGGTAATCAATATAGAGTCCTGGGGGTGATTTGCAAAGGATAAATCAGAGCTAAATAATTCGGGTCGGATGGTTTTCCCTCTTAAACTTTAATAATTTAATTCTAAGTAGAGTATTGATTTCTGGAGATATTAAGTTAATTTTGATACATTTATGAAAAAAAACCGTGTTTCTACCTCAAAATTAAGTTATTGCTTCGGAAGAACTTAATTTTTAAAGCCAAAACCGCTCAAAAAAATATGTTTGGCAGGTTTTAAAGCAGAATTGTCGAAGAAGAGGTTTTGCCATTTTTGTGAAGATTTAATGTCCTTTGTAAAAATGGAAATAAACATAATGAACAGTAGACGATATAGTGAACTTATAAAAAACCAGGCCTGTTTACCATATCGAAATTGCTAACTATTTCAAGCGGGAGTTTTTAAGTTTTTATTTTTAGTAAATTTGTTTAAAAATACATTTTTTTTATTAATTCAACAGTTTAAAGAATTCTTATTTCAAAGCCAGCCATCACTTGCAAAGAAGTCTTACCTGCTTCCATTAATTTTTTCGAAAATTTAAATTACTGTAGTGTATACAAGTCATAAAAGTACGTTAAACAAATTAAACCAAATTATTATAAACATGAAAAACAAATTTAGCAACGCAATGTAAACGCCAATAATAAAGTGTGAACGTCGCACAGGCGCAACATGTAAGTCAATCACTTTCAGAACACGCACCTTACGAATCATTCTGTTCTGAACGCACTCTACTAATTCGAGTTGACATTTAGTTTGTCTTCTCGGAATTCTCATTCTTTCATTCTTTCTTTGACTGTGGCCGCGAACAAAAATCGTTTCTAATAAAACTTGTGCTGGAGCATGATATTAGCTCTCAACCTAAATAATTAAATAAATAAAGTGTAAAAATAATTAAGTTTAACTTAATAAATAGTTTTGAACTAAAATTAATAGTTTAATTGAAACTATAATTACCTTCTGTAACAGCTAAGGAAGTTCAGATGTCCTCAATATTTGTATTTTCATACACTTCAAACTTAACACACTTCGAGGTTTTCCTGGAATTTATTTGAACGACTACTACAATCTGTATAAAAAGCAAAACCATATCAAAAACTTGTTCGTATATTCGTGAAAAAGTGTAAAAAACACACAAAGAAATGGTGAATTGTTAAGAAAAATAGCTGACATTCAAAAGGCGCACTGCAACAGAAAATTTTTTCGTTGAATATCGTCCAAGAAAATTTTAGTTCACTATATTGAATTGAAATTCTTATTGTTCACTATATCGAGCTTCTACTGTTATTCAGAAAAATATTATCTGTATTGGATTATATCTTTTGATTTTAATGAGGCTGTAGATTTTTGAAGCCTTTTCCGCCTTTTTGTGTATACGGCACACGCGCTCAAGGGGTGTGTATAGCCCCTATTAATGATTAGTCACAGCGCGGGCGATACGAAATTAGGGAGGAAGGTAAATCAGGTGTCAATGAACATTGGTCTTGAATGTTTGAAGATCCAAATGGCAAATTCAAATTGTACCAGGTAGTTCATTCCACATTCGTGTCGTACAGCTAAAGAAAGATTCCCTATATATTTCATGGTACGTCCGAAATCGTTCTCAAGTGTAAACTGATGAGCGTTCCTAGCAAGACAAGTGTTACGGGGGAAATGTTAAGGGGTGGAACACAGCTGGCTACCTCGAGTGAGAATTTTTTTGTAGAAGAACCGGTAAAATAAGAAAGACATGAAACATTTTGACGATGTTCGAGTGATGGAAATGTTTAGATGATGTTTCTCTCTCCTATCGACTTTTATGCTTTTTTCTGAACTCTGTCGAGCAGTTGTAGAAAAGTTTGAGAAGCACCTGCCCAGAGATGGGAGTTATACTCAAGTTTAAGGCGTATAAAAGTTTTGTAAATTGAAGCCAGATCAGAATGGATGAAAAACTTTTTACATTTATTAAGGAAGCCTTAGCATCCTGCAACATTCTTGACGGTCTTAAGAATGTGGTCATTCCAACTAAGGTTGTCAATGATACACATTCCGAGTACTTATAGCTTTTCAGCCTCCTTGATGCAAGTACCATTCATGAATAATGGTGTAGGGGGTATGTTTAGACAAAAGACAGCATTGAGTTTTCGATGCATTAAACTCCACACGATTTCTAATATACCCCAATTCACAATGCTGTTTAAATCGGAGTTTAATGAGCTTATCATATGATACCGTTGCAGTTCCACATCCGAAGGACATGGATGTGAATCTGGAAAGGAGTATGAAAAGCTGAAGGTGCTGTCGTCAGCAAAACAATTCAGTGGATTAGAAGTATTAGACAAGAGATCATTTATAAAGATAAGAAAGAGTGTCGGAGACAGAACGGAGCCCTGGGGCACACCAGCATTTATTTTGTGGAGATCAGACTTGAAACCGTCTAATACAACTTGTATTGAACGGTCCAGAAAATAACTTCTAATCCAACTCGATAAAAGAGCTTCATGTCAAACTCTATGAAATGCCTTTGAAATATCAAGCGCAATAATCTTGCTTTCGACAAAGCGATGCAAAGATTTGTTTCACTGTTCGGTGAGATATGCCATCAGATCCCCAGTGGAACGATTGCTGCGAAAGCCGTACTGTCGGTCATTTAAAAGCTCCCGATCTTTGAGATATTTCTTGAGCTGACGATTTATCAGAATTTCCATGACCTTGCAAAGAAGGGACGTAAGTGCAATTGGTCGGTAGGAGGAGGAGGACTCACCTTTTTTTAGGAATGGGCTGGACAAATACTGTTTTCCATCTACTATAGGAAATATTCCTGAACGATAGGAGCGATGGAAAAGCTATCGCAATGGTTTTGCAAGCGATGAAGAACACCTTTTCAGAAGTATAAGGGGTATTCCATCCGGGCCAGTCAATTTGTGTACATCAAGATCTTGAAGAACTCTTGCTACTGTACGAGTACGGAAATATATTTGTCCCAGGGAAGAATTGACGTTCTTAACGTTGCTTTGAATATGGTGGCGTTTTAGGTCCATGTTAAATTTAAAAATTTTGAATACGATTTATAGTTTCTCAGGAAAATTCTTATTCATAGGTTAAAAGACACCAATAATACCAGCAGGTAGACATACACATACATACCTACTCGATGCAGTGAATAAAAAGAATAAGATTTCTGACTCCTTGGAGTGTGAAAGAGGTACAAATATGTGAAATCCAGGAACAATAAGGTTTTAAGCGCCATGGACAGAAAAACAAAACAGCACAGTCAATCATAATTTAATCTTTGTACCTAGATTAAAGACTTTTAAAATGAAGCTCAGTAGTGTTTGCAGCATCGAAAGATAACATAGAACAGTGACTGACAGATGTGGTTCTTTATTTTTGCCTTAGATATAATGTGAAATTCTGCTGACGTATATTTTAATTAAAATATGATAACCATGGCCTCTGTAATACAAAACTATACATTCAATACCACAATACTCCAATAATGCCCATAGTCGCCAATTTTGTTGAACAACCTATAATGAAAGCACAAAATTCCTTAACTTTTCATGCAAAAGACAGATGTAATTTTTCTGTAAATCAAATTTAAAAATATGAATTGGGGCGTGGCTTACGTTCATATTTCATAAAAATCTGTGGGAAATTATTTTCCCAAATTAACGGTACTTACCTTAAATTAAGCCAAAAGCCCAAACGTGTGTTTTTATTGGTCGAAACTTAAAATCTTTTGCATAAAAAGATTAAAATTTTGGTATTTTCGTAGCTTATACGAAAAATGTTTATTAAAGAACAGAAAAACGTAGTTTTAAAAAATTATCAATAATAAATTTCAACCAATTTGCAGAAAAGTTGTACGAAACTTCTAAAGAAGAGTAAAACAGAGTCTACATCAGGTTTCATAAGCCACCCTGGGCCCTGCAAAGATCAGGATGGAAACAGTATAGTGGAAACACAGGCGATGTTGGCCATTTAAAGCGACTTCTTTAACCAGTTGTTAAATGGCGATGACATCCACGATCATGACATCCCAAGGTTAACTTGTGCCAGTTAATCTAGATGACAACCATGAGCTACATCCGCCCGACCAAAATGAAATCAAAGAAAGGCCTAGTAACACCACGCTCCAGTGGAGCCAACATAAGAGTAAGAAAGCAGTCTACATAAATAAGTGATCTCAAAAATTGATAAGTTTCTTGAATTTTCTTAAGGGACAACAATTTTAGCTCTTCGAAGCATTGAAAAGAAAAATAAAAACTAAAAAAGAGTTTAGAGGACGAAGGCTGAGTAAGGGGATACTGCAACTAAACTTCCTCACTACAAGTCCTAAACTCCAGACAATATTAACGTGAGTACAAAAATAACACACAAGCTCATTGTAGATGGTTGATTGTCACAATATTTTCAGAAGCAGAGGTGACCTAAAAATAAAGTTTCAATTTTTTTTTTTTTTTTAGTCTTACTTTGCCGTGGTGATGAACTTTTTCTCTGAGCTTATCATCTATATTTAATTTGAAAACACTGTGGGATTTAACACGCTCTCAGAGTGACACCTGCCTTCATTGATGGTTGACCACCAACAAATTTATGCTGACACCATAACCACACAGTTCACGAACAGAATGCATAAAATTTAATTATCATGATAATTTCTGTGAATAATAATTCACTAAAAATAGTGGAATTTGGAATAAAAATTCCAAATGTCTCCGAAAAATGCCATAATGTGGTTTTGAATATTTCAATGCACAATAATTATCCAATGACTAAACCCAATTTTGCTCATTATGCAACATAAGTGTTCAACTGCAAAAAAATGTTGTTTAATAGTATTCTGCTTAAATGTATTGGAATCAGGTGATTGAGGGATAATTAAGGAAGAAAGAAATGTTCATAAAATTATAATTCCCCAAAAACAGGAAGTACGAATCAGCTCATGTAATAAAGTCAGCATGTAATCTTGTAACGGGTGTTTTTTTTTTTAGTACGAACCTTTACATTTTTTTTTTTTTTTTTTTTCATCTTCAGTTTAGTTTGCTTATTCATAATAAATCAACTGACGACTGAACAACGCATGCAATTAATGCAGATTTAATTTGAAACATAAGTTACAGTACGTTTGCAACGAACTTTTGTATATGTGGCGGAGTGTTCTGGCAACTCCCTGCTTCAAGGAATCAAACGAGGCATGGAAACGAGAGTTGTTATAATAAATAAACAAAGATACAACTCCACAGCAACAGGATCGAATAAACTTACTAACGATTGTATTATTATTATTAATTCGTAATTCAAACACAACACACCTTTGATAACTTTCTTAAAATAAAATTATATCTGAAAAAAAGATTCTTTCTTTCTTATTTTGATAAACAGGATTCCTGCGACCAAAGTGGTGACCCCGACGTGATGGCTGAAGGAAATAATGTAGGTGCAGTACCTTCAGCTATTGATGCAGATGCAGTACCTGCAGTCGACGTAGCTGCCAATTACTATGCTCGTCTCCAGATGCCACCTTTCGTTGAGTCGGACGTCGAAAACTGGTTCTTTCTGCTGGATTTTTATTTTCGTGCATCGGGAATCACACAGGATAGCCGAAAGTTCGACACTGTGTGCGCACAACTGCCACTCTCTCGAATAACCGAGCTTCGACCGATGGTTCAGGCCACGGACCAATAAGATACAGACCGCCAACTCACTGTATGGTTTCTCTTTTTGCCAACAAGCTAAAAATCAGCTGATATGCCATTTATTTTGAGAGTGTGACGCTCTCCCTTGCTTTTAAAACCCATTTAGCAAACACACCTACAAAATAAATGGCATACGCAGGTATAGTTGCCATTACAAAATGCACAGAGAGAGATGTACACGTATTCACAGACAGGAAAAAATATTTCGAGGGTGTTTCAGGCAAGAGGAGTACGAGTTGGCGGTCTGTATATTGGTCCGTGGTTGAGGCAGCTCCAGATCGCGAGAAGTACGCATACATCCACTCCACACTCATCAACTATTTTGCTGATAGCCAGCAAAAAAGACTCCGTCGCGTTCTTCATGATAATGCCACTTGGTGACAAGAAACCGAGCCAACTGTATTCTGAGATGGTCCAGGCGTCTAAAGGCTCTTTAAGTGAACCCGTGTTGCTAGATTTGTGGGCTGCACGCCTACCGCAATCTGTCCACGCAGTGACGATAACGGTAAAAGGATCCGCAGCTGAAAGTCTCTAAGCTAGTAACGCAGCAGCGCCAGCAACGACCGTCACGACAACATAATACGCCACCGCGACCTGGCCAACAGCAAGTTTGCACCCAACGCAGACGCGAGCAGTTCGACGACTGTTTGGAAAAATGGCAACCAATTGCCGCCCTCCTTGCCGCCTTGGTCGACAACCCTCACTAACATCATCTTCACAAAATCATTCATGAATGCGCTCGAAAACCTCGGATAACATAACAGAATCCAAACGTGCCTCATTCTCTATAAACAGACTATGTTTGCGTGAAAATAACACCAACCTCTCTTTTATCATCGACACAGGTGCCGAAATTTCCTGTATTCCACCATCTTCATCAAAGAAAAAACCTCGACCGACAACTATGCAACTTTTTGCTGTAAACAGCTCGCCCATAAAAGTCTACGGTGAAGTTATTCACGAGCTCAATCTTGGACCTCACCGTCTATTTGTTTGGATTGGACATTCGCCGTTGCCAACGTCACTCCTCCAATCATAGGAGCTGATTTTCTCCAGCATCATGACCTAATGGTTGATGTCAAAAGAGCTCGCCTTATCGATTCACACTCAAACTCAGTTTCGAAATCGCTTTTCGCTATTTCTAGCAACTAACAGTCCCCACAGCTCATCCACCGAAATACGCCGTTCGCCGATATCATAACGACCTTTCCCAAAATTACTCGCCTAGCCCCGCCCGGTGTATCAACCAACTCCAAAGCAGTCCACTTCATCGAAACAAACGGACATCCGTGCTCAGCCCGGGCACGCTGATTGCCTCCGGATAAATTGAAGGCAGCAAAGAAAAAGTTTGAGTTGTTGATGAGTGCTGGGATTTGCCAACCCTCAAACTCCAATTGGTCGAGCCCGCTTCAAATGGTGCGTAAAGCCGACGGCTCATGGAGACCCTGCGGTGATTACAGGAGGCTCAATGCTATCACGATACCAGAACGCTACCCGCTCCCGTATCTTCACGATTTCGCCAACATACTTCGTGGTAAGTCTGTCTTTTCAAAGATAGACTTACAAAAGGCTTTTCACCAGGTGCCAATCAGCCCTGAAGATGTCCCCAAGACGGCCATCATCACCCCTTCGGCCTGTACGAGTTCACTCATATGACATTCGGCATACGTAACGCAGCCCAAACGTTCCAGCGGCTAATTCATGAGGTGTTACGAAGAGTCGAGTTCGCGTTTCCATACATGGACGACATTTGCATTGCATCATCAAACATCGATGAACACCGCCGTCACCTATGTGAAGTTTTAGAGCGACTTGCTAAACACAACTAAGCTATTAACGTAGCTAAGTGTGTCTTCGGGAGGGCGAAGCTTGAATTCCTTGGGCATCTTATTACGAAGGATGGGATTTATCCACTCCCATCACGAGTTTACGCAATCCAACATATCAAAAGACCAGAGACTGTGAAGCAACTGAAAGGATTTATAGCGACGTTGAATTTTTATCGCAAATTCCTTCCCCACGCAGCTGAAGTTCAATTCCCCTTGTTAGCAATGACCTGTGGTAATCGAAAAAAAGACAAGACCCCATTGAGCTGGACCCAGTCTACAAATGAAGTTTTTCATAACTGCCGTCAACTTCTTTCGTTCGCCTCCCGCAGCCAGCCGCTGTTCTATTTTCAGAAACAAAATTCTTCTCTAGGAGACATGAATTTGGTGAGGCAGATATTTAATCACTGCTGGCGCAATATAAAATGGCGTGTGCCACGCCCAAAGTTGAGACTTTTTATTACCAGGGCAATTTTTATGAGCTCAATGACATTCAACTTTAGTTTTGAACAAAAAATCAACATTTAAATTTTTAAAAACTAGATTTTGAATAGATGAATGGAAATAGCGATTATGGTTATTTTTAACAATTCTTGAACCACACTCTGCTACGTAACCAAGGAATACAAATCTAAGTGTTCATCTTCTTACTTCAATACTGGGACCGATAGTTAAAAGTAAAAAAAAAAACATCAACAATTTAATGTATATTACGACTTTTGATGGAAACGCTCCTTAAAAGTGGGCGTGTCCTACAAATTTAAAGCAATATCAGAGCTTTGATCATTTGTCAATTTTTCGGCATATGCGTAAAACTACAGCTGAATCGAGTAGTTTTTTTTTTAACGATCTTACCTGAATAAATGTATTTTATAAAAATCACACCCTTAAAAGTGTTCGTATTGAAAAAAATGTAGGTACCTACACAAAAAAATTAAGAGAAATATTTTTTAATAACAAACGGAAAAAAGGTTAAAGTTGAATATTGGTACCTTAAATTTAAAAACTACGGTTTTTCGACGACAATAGGGAGAATGCCTCATAGTCACCGAGTTAAACGGGCTTAGTTTTCTGGTTAATATCGAAGGTAGAGCTTCAGCAATATAATGCGACATCTTTCTAAGGAAGCAGTTGACAAATAAGGTAGGTGAGGGGATTAAGGTCTGTCGGTTAATAAGGCCTAAGTCACAGAAAAACGATTTAAAATAATCGCAGTAGCCTGAGCTAAGAACCCATTTCTATGTAACTAACACTCATAAATGACATTTGAAACTTGTTGCTACCTGTTTGCTCGCTCGCTTTAATCAGTAATGTGTTTTTGACGTGATAACGTCTAAAAAAATCGGTTTGGAATATATGGGCAGCACGCACGAAAAAATGTCACAGTCACAGTCACGTTACCTAGCCATTTTTGAGCAATAATAATAGAAAAAACCAAAAAAAATTTGCTAAAACTGAACGGCTCGTTGTATGGGAGCTATACCATTTAGAAAGGCTTCACTGAAAAATTTACAAAGCCATCCTATAGAACACTAGAAAGAACGATGCCAAACGAAGTTTGAGTCAATTCAATTAATTCGTTGCGAACTTATGGCCATTTGAAAAAAGGCGTTGAAACCTGATTTTCGTTACTACTATTTGAGCCAAAAACAAAAAAAAACGCTTGTTTGTCAGAAATATCTCAGGTAAGTTAAATTCTGAGTTTAATAAAAATCGTTAGAGCGGTTTTCGAGCAAATCCAAAATGAAAAAAACCGTTACATGAAAGGTACCATAGTTTGAGCCGGGCTAAAACGAAACAAAAAAAACCTCGACAACCGTTTTTCTTCAAACTGCTATATACCAAGTTTGAAGAAAATCTGTGAAGCCGTGTAGGCTGAAGCATGACGTAAAAAAGCGCACATCCGCACATATACGCACATCCGCACATCTGCACAGACGCACAGACAGACCTCGATTTTTTTTTCTGCACGAAACCAATACTTGCCCTATAGAGCAAGTTTAAATTTGAGATAACAGTCAAACATGAAATAACGATGACGGACAGGTCGAAAAAGTGTCTGTTAACACCTCTAGATCCTGAACGGATTTGGGGATTCGCTTCAAATTTGGTATTTAGTATTTATTTCGAAGTCCACGGAAAGTATTTTTAATTTTTACTCTAGGCCCAGAAAAACCAGAACCGCCATAGGTAATCGTGAAGAAGAAAATTGATTTTCTCGAAAACGGCTTCAACGATTTTCATAAAACTTTCAGAATGTTTTAATTTTTGAAGACAGTCTATCTTTTGAGTAGAAAAGATTTTTAAAAATTTGTCTTATTACGGTATACCTCTCATAGAACCGGTTTTTTTAAAATAAAGCTTACACGTAAACTTCTTATACATCCGATTTCAATAAAAATTTTAACACAGGAAGTCATTTACAACTAACTCATTGACATAGCATTTCAAAATTATCGTTTTTTTTTGGATTTTTGATTTTTAATGATTTTTTTAAAACAAAATTTTGTTTTTGACATAATATGTAGGTATGTTGGAAACGGATATACCTATTGAATTTTTTTTCTCGAGTTATCAATAAAAAATTTATTTTGAAAATAAGTAGATTCTTTAAGCAACAAACACACATAAATATACCTAACCAATGAAAAATCGTTGATGATCCAGTTTCCGAAGTAAATCGCTTTCAATGCTTAGGAGCGATAGCTTTGATATACAGTTTTGTCCCATCATGATTCGCAGCATATTTTTTATGATTTTCATTTTTGAAAATGAGTGCTCTCCAGTTTCCAGTTTCTGGAATCTTAGAGCTCTGAAATGTTGGTCTTCGAATTTGGTATATAAAATAAAATGCACGACTGGGTCGCACGAACTTGCTCTTATGATAAGCAATTGCTTAGTGGCTGCATATATGGATTTAAAAAAAAATTTAAATAATTTCGAAAATTCTTTTATTTTTTAAATTAGTTTAAGAGTTTTCTCGGAAAAACAAAGTATACAATACAATTTCAAAGCTATACGTGAATCTAGGAAAAAAAAATATTGAAAATCGTTCGACCAGTTTTTTTTTAAAAAGGTTATTTTTGAAAAACTTTTCCAAAAAATATTTTGAAATTTATTTGGGTATGCAAATATATGGCAACCTGTAGTTTACATTTGAAAAAATAATTTAAAAAAAAATCAATATACCCGTTTCCAACATATTTCGAAAACCAAAAAATTTTTTGAAAAAATTATAAAAAATCAAAAGAAAAAGTTTTTGAAAAAATTGAAATGCCATATTAATAAAATTATAAATGAGTTCCTGTGGCCAAAATTTTATTGAAATCGAATGTATAGTTTACGAGAAAAATTGATTTGAAAATACTGGTTCTATGAGAGGTACCGTTATAAGACAAATTTTGAAAAATATTTTTTAACCAAAAGATAGATTGTCTTACAAAAATAGCATCCTGAAAGTTTTATCAAAATCGTTAGAGCCGTTTTTGAGAAAATCAATTTTTTTCTTGACGATTGTATGGCAGGTGCCGTTATTTTTGGGCCTAGAGCAAAAATAAAAAATACGTTCCGAGGGACGGCCAAATAAATCCTAGATACCAAATTTGAAGCAAATCGGCCCATCCGTTCAGGCTCTAGAAGCGCGAACAGACAGACAGACAGACAGACAGACAGACAGACAGACAGACAGATGGACGGAATTCCCAGACCCACTTTTTTCGACTTCTCCATCATCGTAATGTCATGTGTGATTGTTATCTCGAAAATTTTTTTCTGCACGAATCCATAACTTGCCTTATAGTACCTATAATCGCAAGTAAAAATAGCTCCGTAGATTGGTCTTTTCCATAGTCCTTTTTGTACACGTCGTCGTTTAAAGATACAAATTGAACCAACTCATTACCAAGAATAGGTTCTAAATCATCCTTATACACTATCACTTATGCTTCTGGTGCAGCGTGCAAATTTTTAGCATCCATCTTCTCAATGCGATTGAGAAATTCAAATCTCGAACGTATTGCTTCATACTCGTGTAATCTTTCATTCAGAGAAACAGCTGGTCGACCACTGGGATGAAGCCGGATAACTTGTATCTCTCCTTCGGTGACAAATTTGTGTCTTCCGTTTTCATATTAAAATAGATCGGATTCAACCTCACACTTCATGTAATTGTGTTGATCAGTGTGGGCTTTATCAGAACTGTTTTTTTCGCATTCCACGAATATTTTCAATGATTATTATGCACCCACTGCAGATTCAAGAAACATTTCGGGTCCTGCAACATCATGTTTATAGCTTTGAATCGCTCCAAGATATTGTTCCACAAGATTCTAAAAAAACGGTTTGGGGGTTTTTTTTTTTTGTTCCTAGTTTCGATTGTGGGCATCATCTTTTGTAGAGGCCCCTGGGCAATAGCTCTGAAATTAGCATTACAATATTATAAAACCTCACTTTTAAATTCCATCTGAACAAACTTAGATACAAGTGTTTTACATAACTTCAAAACGTAAGACAACTTTCGTTACTTAACTTAATAAAATAATAACCATTTTGATGGACTGCATTTAATAGAGCATTATGCAAATAATTGTATAAGCCAAAGATAGATGGATCTTATCATATAATGTTTTTAGCCATTTAAGCTAATAGCAGCTGCTTCTGCGAATTACTGTGAACAATTAAGTTATTCCTCGAATATACTATTTGCATCCGTTGAGTATAGTTATACAACCACATATTCATACATGCATAAATCCTGCAAGTAAAGTAAATGAATGGCATTGAAATGGTATACAACATATACCTACATATTCAAAGTGAATTTGAATGGAAGTCCTTGTTATCCTTGTTAGCAAATTAAACCTAAATGAACTGCTCTTATACAAACTTACTGCCGTTATAAAACAAGCACTTTGAAGGATAACTTTCTTTGCATCTGAATAGGACCTCATTACATTCGCCAAAAATAACTGCGAGTTCAAATTTAAAGTAACAACGAATTTCAATTAAATTGTCATCTGCAATTTGCGAGATTCAATTACATCGCAGCACAGTAACAGTAAGTCGTCGAAAGTAACGTTCCTGGCAAAATGTCCTTCCAACCATTGTCAGCATCATCAATTGAGTTTTGTTAGAGATCTGGGGTTTGGGAGGACATCGAGATAATGTTTGAACCGAGTTGATTTCATCATTCTATGCTGCATTACTGTTCAGTGTTTAGTGTTCACTTATGCAAGTCACGAACTCTTGCCGCTTGGGGTTCCCAAGATAAAGTAGAATGCGGTGCCGCTGGCATTTTAGTGCGATAATCTTCCTTTTTGTCGATTTTTCAACATTGCAAGTGGAAATTTAATGACTGATAGTGTGAGCATCAGTTTCGAACAAAATGGTTGAAGCAATTGTGTTTGATCCAACAAAAATTAAAACAGCAAATAGACCAAAGCTTTGGAGCAAAAAATTAAGTTGCATTACAGGAAACCAAAACGCCACTTTTAACCGTACAGGAAGTTAATATTGACTATTGCACTATAAATTGAATAAGGTTATAATATGTTTTACTCAAGGCTAATTCTAATCTTACGAAGACAAATAATTATATTGTAACGAAGTTCGAATCACCGAAACAATATTTCCAATCTTGCATCAACCGCCAGCGAAGAAGCAATTCCACTTCCCACCGCATACAACGTAGTCAACCACCTTTAACATCGGCGACCGGCAGCACATGAACCCCCGGCCGCCAATATAAATCTCCAACCGTTTATACAAGGTGGGCCAAAAGAAATCACCCTATTAAGTTATTTTTGCAAATGGCCGCCAATGTCAAATCTGTTTTGAAATTTGTGGACTAGGCAGATGTAGAATACAAGTGAACAAGCCATGGAGCGATGCACTCCTAAGGAACGCGGAATAATCGTGTCTATTTTATTGCATAACAATTCGTCTGTAGTGTTGGCGTAGCGCGAATTCCGTGGCCGATTCCACGGCCGTCCGACACCGAAGATTCAAACATCGAATATCGCCGCTGTTGACGAGGATGTCGAGCTGTCACCAGAAACATCGACCAAATGCAATGCCTCGCAATTAGCCATCAGCCGGTCGTCCCTAAGGCGAATTTTGATCAAAGACTTGCCCATGTTCCCGTACAAAATCCAGTCCGTGCATCAGCTGCTGCCTGTCGATCGCCAAACGCGTGTAACCTACTCCCAAGCCATCCTCAATCTCGATGACGAAGTGGACGATTTTCCGACCAAAATCATAATGAGCGATGAGGCTCATTTCCACCTCAGCGGGTACGTGAACAAGAAAAACTATCGCTTCTGGGGCACCGAAAATCGACGAGTACTGCACGAGGAGCCATTACACCCGCTCAAAGTTACTGCATGGTGCGCTGTTCACGCTGGAGGAGTCTTCGGGCCATTTTTTTATAGGGCCATGTTAACCGAGTTTTTTCCTGGCGCAATTAGACGATTTAGGACTGGAGGATATGTGGTTGCAACAGGACGGAGCTACGGCACACACTGCGTGAGCCATAACCGATATTCTGAAGGCGGCATTCACGGGTCGCCTCATCTCTCGTTTTGGCGATTTGCACTGGCCCGCAAGATCGCCCTATTTAACCGTTCCAGACTTTTTCTGAGGTTTTTTGAAGTCCAGTGTTTATGTGAACAAACTTGAGACCCTAGAAGCCCTCAAGGACAACATTCGACACGTGACGGAGCCCATTTGGCCGATATCATCTTCTCGACTTGACCAATAAATTTCTTAAAATTCAAATAAACAATCATAACCAAAAACAGAATCGAAGTTTTTCATTTAGAAATAAAATACACGACTGGGTCGCACGAACTAGCTCTTATGATAAGCAATTGCGTAGTGGCTGCATATATGGATATTAAAAAAAAATTAAATAATTTCGAAAATTCTTTTATTTTTGAAATTAGTTAAAGAATTTTCTCGGAAAAACTAAGTATGCAATAAAATTTCAAAGCTATACGTCAATCTAGGAAAAAAAAATATTGAAAATCGTTCGACCAGTTTTTTTTTTAAAAGGTTATTTTTGAAAAACTTTTTCAAAAAATATTTTGAAATTGATTTGAGTATGCAAATATATGGCAATCTGTAGTTTACATTTGAAAAATAATTTAAAAAAAAATCAATGTACCCGTTTCCAACATATTTCGAAAACCAAAAATTTTTTTGAAAAAATTATAAAAAATCAAAAAAAAAAGTTTTTGAAAATTTTGAAATGCCATATTAATAAAATTATGAATGACTTCCTGTGGCCAAAATTTTATTGATATCGAATGTATAGTTTACGAGAAAATTTGATTTGAAAATACTGGTTCTATGAGAGGTACCATTATTAGACAAATTTTGAAAAAAAAATTCAAACCAAAAGATAGATTGTCTTGCAAAAATAGCATTCTGAAAGTTCTATCGAAATCGTTAGAGCCGTTTTTGAGAAAATCAATTTTTGTCTTCAAGATTGTATGGCAGGTGCCGTTATTTTTGGACCTAGAGCGAAAATAAATAAAATGCACGACTGGGTCGCACGAACTTGCTTTAATGTGTGACAGTGGTCTTGGGGCTTGAGATTTTGATAAAAATAAATTTTTCAAAATTCTTAAATAAATACTTAAACTAATTTGAGCTGAAAAAAAAGTACGCCATTTTATTTCTTTTATAAATTTGAATTTATGAGAATAAATTTATAAAAATCTGTGGAGCGGTTTTTGAGAAAAAAAGTTTTTTTGAAAAACTTTTTGAAAAAAATTTTCAAAAAAAATTCAAAAACGCCAGTTCATAGGTATTCAGCAAATACATTTATTTAAAATTTTTCGAAAAAAATTTAATAAGCAGTTTTCAAAATATTAATTTTTTTAATTTTTTTTTCTAAAATGCTTTTAAAAATACAAAAAAATATTTTTCAAAAATATTGGTATACAATACAAATTGAGCTACCTACAGCTATATGTGTGTGAAATTTTGAAAGAGTCGGTTGAGTCGTTTTCGAGATAGTTGAAAGCAAAAAAAACGGTCCTATGGAAAGTACCGTTCTTAGCCATTTTTTAAAACTTTTTTTTCAGCCATATGATTGGTCGTACCTAAAAAACAACACTGATTTTTTTAAATAAAAATCGTTAGAGCCGTTTTTGAGAAAAATAAGCTTTAAAGTAACGGTTGTATGGCAGGTACCGTTATTTTTTGAGCTAAAAAAAAATTTCAATTTCCCCTCTGTACAATACCTAAAAAAGTCTATATACCAAGTTTAAAGCAATTCGGCCCACCCGTTTGGGCTGTAGGTCTCTATACATACAGACAGACAGACAGACAGACAGACATACAGACGGACAGAATTTTTAGACCACCTTTTTTCGTCTTCGCTATCATCGTAATGTCATGTTTGCTTGTTATCTCAAAACTTTTTTTTTCGACGAATGCATAACTTGCCTTATAGTACCTATAATCGCAAGTAAAAAATGAGAGCCAAACAACATCGGATGACTTCTTTTGGCCCACCTTGTATAAGCATATCCCTGCAAAGCAACAATAATCACAAAATAAACATGTTCTTGAGTAAGATTACATTTTGTTTTTATAATTCACAGTGTGTCTTTGCAGGAATAATGCATAAGGAGAAGTGAAAATTACCTGCCAGTTGACTTAGAACTATTAAGTACAAAGGGTTTCGTTTTTCATCCGAATGCAGAAGCTTCAGAGTTTTTGACAATTATTACCGTAAAGAGTCCTGCTCAGTGTTTATGTCAGCTTTTTACTTCGCTGTTCGTCGTCGAAGAGGATTCTAGACCGGCAATAGGACACCCGCTTATTTCGTGGAGCGTTTGCTTTATAGAGTAAACACCACAGACCATTTTATGTCGCCGATATTGCTTCTATAGCAATACCGTAGAGGCGAAGACCGAGTTCCAACTCACCCGTTTTTATGCAGTGGTCTCTTCAATTGAGTAAGGAGGAACTACAGGCCGCTGAGCCCTGGTGCCTGGTCAACCCTTTATGTCGGCTTTCCGCTTCGCTGTTCGTCGAAGATGATCGCTAGCCAATAGGAAATAGGATGTCGTAAAGTGTTTGCTTTTTAGAGGAAATTCCACAGACCGGCAATAGACCAACCATTTATGTCGTGGAATGTTTTTTAGGAACACAACAGACCTAGCTTTAAAAGTTCAATACAAATTCGAATACGATTAAATACTGTTGTTATATATATGAAATAATTTGTAAGTTTATTTCAAGCTTAATTTTATTGTTAACGATGGAAACGAAATGTTATATGAATTACGTTGTTAAGTTTCATTTGAATTTTGAGATCGGAACTTCTTAAATCCTGAGTTTTCGCTTTCTTAAAAACAAAAAAAAAAAAACATCAAAATATAAACAAAAATATATATGTATACCAAGGAATCATTGTTGCTCCGCCACTATCAAACCACCTTGCCACCAACTTGAAGTTGACTCTACTCTGAGTCCCAGGGCACAGTTTGCATTCAAGATTCAAAGACATTCCACTTTGTATCTTTATCTAAACGCTGCGCTGGTGAAGCAATTTAACTAACTGCATCATATCTAGGAAGATTTAAGGGAACTGTCGTGCATTTACTGATATATCACTGACCTGCTTTGGCTATGGCTTGTATAAAGGTGCGACTCGTTAATGAATATTTTTATGAAGACTATCCAATAAACGGTTTTAAGATTCGGTCACCGTCCTCGATTTGAAGAATTGGCTATGATCGTTTTTCTCGCCCAAATTCGTTTTCGATAACTCCCCTTTTTTGATCTTTATTATCAAAGTATTGACAGAATCATAAATCTCCCCCAAATCCCTGAATAGCGGGTTATGATTCTTGGAGTTTTGGTCACATTGATAGTAACGTCATAATAATAAAACGGTGAAAGTACTTCAGTGCCAATTGGGCTTTTATGAGTTCCCAGCTAAATAAAACCACTTTTTCGGCTTATCTCTACGGATATTACTCTAAAAAAATCTTTCAGGTAACATCTAGAAGAAAAATAAATAGAATCTGGTGCATTTGGGGTTTTTTTTTTTTTTGACAAAAGAAATATACAAATAATAAACAATTTTTGAACCACTAACTAATGAGAATGAGATCCTTCACTTTGTTTTCTTCGCTTTGCGGCTCAAGTGTTAGTAATTGGGATCTTATAATGTAACTTGTGGATAAACGCACAAACAGACTACATTTTTCTTAAATACAGGAACATCTGACAACTCAAACCCATCGTTTTTAGGGTTCCGTACCCAAAGGGTGAAAACGGAACAATATTACTGAGACTTCGCTGTCCGTCTGTCTGTCTGTCTGTCTGTCCGTCTGTCCGTCTGTCCGTCTGTCCGTCTGTCCGTCTGTCCGTCCTTCACAAGGCTGTATCTCATGAACCGTAAAACTTAGACACTTGAAATTTGGACAGATGATGTATTATTGTGTTCCCTATAACAACAAATACTAAAAACTAAATAAAATAAAATATTTATTGGGGCTCCCATACAACAAACGTAATTTTTTGCTCGTTTTTGCTATGTTTGTCCGTCCATCACTAGGTTGTCTCTTTTCTTCTTTAGTAATTTCTTGAAGTCTGGAATTTACAAATATATCTGTCTCTGTTAGTTCTTCTTTTTGCTGATTTGCGACTTTTCCTTCACTCACACAAACAGCTTTACCTACATGTAAATTCCAGAAATTCTTTTAGAAGAAAAGAGGCAACCTATGTATGCTTTTAAAGCTAAGTTTTCTTCTATTCGTGTTCGAATTCGAATTCGAATAGAAAACGAAATCATTGTATTTATATTTTATAGTAATTTCATGGAACATTTTATTTTAGTTCTGAACGTCGTCAATGGCGGCACTAGTTGTCTTGTCTACTTTACATCGAATTTCTTCTATTGTTGTTTTTGCTTTCCATGGCAGTTTAGACAAAAACCACTAAAATTACTGCACAATCAAAGCTTGTGAACGTCGTCCATAGATGCCGCACAAAACGTTCCGCTTCTTGGGAATACTATAAAATATAAATACAATGACGAAATCATTGTATTTATATCCATTGTATTTATATCTTATAGTAATTTCATTGAACATTTTATTTTAGTTCTGAACGTCGTCAATGGCGGCGCTAGTTGTATTATCTACTTTGCATATATTGTTGTTTTTGCTTCCCATGGAGTTTAGACAAAAACCACTCAAATTTCGCTCCAATTCAAGCTTGTGAACGTCGTCGCTAGATGCCGCACAAAACGTTCCGCTTCTTGGGAATACTATAAAATATAAATACAATGTTTATATCTTATAGTAATTTCATGGAACATTTTATTTTAGTTCTGAACGTCGTCAATGGCGGCGCTAGTTGTAGTATCTACTTTACATATATTGTTGTTTTTGATTCAAATGGAGTTTAGATAAAAACCACTCAAATAACTCTCCAATCAAAGCTTGTGAACGTCGTCCATAGATGCCGCACAAAACGTTCCGCTTCTTGGGAATACTATAAAATATAAATACAATGACGAAATTGAAAAAAAAACAAATGTCAAACCACAATCAACAAGTCTGTATTAGATTCTCTCATAAAATAATATAAAATCAGGATTAATTGTTTTCAAACGTAAGTTCTTCTTTATTTTAATGTCATTAGAGGTGATTTGAGTGATTTCTAGAAATAGTAAAAAAAAAACACTGCTGAGAAAAAAAATTACTGAAATTTCGCAGTGAAATATTTGAGCAGGATTGGCAAAAGACATCTTGGTGACAGTTTGTTTAGGAAAGATCGCTCCAAAAATGTTCTCGTTTGTGTGAGTGAGAAAAGGCTTTATCTACATGTAAATTCCAGAAATTCGAATTCTAATTCGAATAGAAAACAAAATAGAAAAAAAAAAACAAATGTCAAACCAAAATCAACAAGTCGGCATTAGATTCTCTCATAAAATAATATAAAATCAGTATTAAGGGTTTTTAAACGTAAGTACGGCTTTCTTCTTTATTTTATTGTAAAAAAAAACACTATGCTGAGAAAAAAAAAAATGAAATTTCTCAGTGAAATATTTGAGCAGGATTGGCAAAAGACATCTTGGTGACAGTTTGCTTAGGAAAGATCGCGTACAAATGTCCTCGTTTGTGTGAGTGAGAAACAGCTTTATCTACATATAAATTCCAGAAATTCTTTTAGGAGAAAAGAGCCAACCTATGTATGCTTTTAAAGCTCAGTTTTCTTCTACTCGTGTTCGAATTCGAATTCGAATAGAAAACAAAATAAGAAAAAAAAAACGAATGTCAAATAAAGAACAAGAAGTCGGTATTAGATTTTCTTACCGACCAAATTTTAAAATCTTAAAAATAAATATAAATAATAATAACTTCTTATTAAAAAAAATTCTATATAATTGGCTTCTTGCTGCTCCTTCTTCTGCTGCTAATACTGAATCACTGAATTAATTATGAATTATTAAAACAACTGTTAATCCTAAAATATTAAATTAAACTTACAAAAGAAGTACTGGGAGGGCTCGATCCGATTTTAAAGAAGTTATTATTCATTTATACATACATACATATTTATTTTTGAGACGTTAAAAATTAATTGCCAATTTAATACTGACTTCTTCATTGTATATACATTTTTATAGTAATTTCATGGAACATTTTATTTTAGTTCTGAACGTCGTCAATGAGGGCACTAGTTGTATTATCTACTTTACATATATTGTTGTTTTTGCTTCCCATGGAGTTTAGACAAAAACCACTAAAATTTCTCTCCAATTCAAGCTTGTGAACGTCGTCGCTAGATGCCGCACAAAACGTTCCGCTTCTTGGGAATACTATAAAATATAAATACAATGACTTCTTGTTCTTTGTTTGACATTCGTTATCTTTTCTATTTTGTTTTCCATTCGAATTCGAATTCGAACACGAATAAAAGAAAACTGCATTGTATTTATATCTTATAGTAATTTCATGGAACATTTTATTTTAGTTCTGAACGTCGTCAATGGCGGCGCTAGTTGTAGTATCTACTTTACATATATTGTTGTTTTTGCTTCCCATGGAGTTTAGACAAAAACCACTAAAATTTCTCTCCAATTCAAGCTTGTGAACGTCGTCGCTAGATGCCGCACAAAACGTTCCGCTTCTTGGGAATACTATAAAATATAAATACAATGACTTCTTGTTCTTTGTTTGACATTCGTTATCTTTTCTATTTTGTTTTCCATTCGAATTCGAATTCGAACACGAATAAAAGAAAACTGCATTGTATTTATATCTTATAGTAATTTCATGGAACATTTTATTTTAGTTCTGAACGTCGTCAATGGCGGCGCTAGTTGTAGTATCTACTTTACATATATTGTTGTTTTTGCTTCCCATGGAGTTTAGATAAAAACCACTCAAATAACTCTCCAATCAAAGCTTGTGAACGTCGTCCATAGATGCCGCACAAAACGTTCCGCTTCTTGGGAATACTATAAAATATAAATACAATGAAAACTGAGATTTAAAAGCATACATAGGTTGGCTTTTTTGTTCTTTGTGGATTTCTGGAATTCTTGAATTTACATGCATAGCTGTCTCTGTTTCTTCTTCTTTTTGCTGATTTGCCAGTTTTCTTTCACTCACACAAACAAGATCATTTTTGGCGCAATCTTTCTTAAACAAACTGTCATCAGTTCGTTGTCTTCTGCAAATCCTAATCGCCTGTTACAATGAGAAATTTAAGCAAGTGTTTATTGAATAAAATAAATATTTAAGGGGGCTCCCATACAACAAAAGTGATTTTTTTGCCGTTTTTATAGATAGTGGTACGGAACCCTTCGTGCGCGAGTCCGACTCGCACTTGCCCGTATTATTTATATAAGATACTGTAGCTTAACATTTACAAAGTAGAAACCTCAAGTTTTTTAATAAGATTCGCTAAGCAAAATGGGAGGGTAGGTACTTATAACCTACAGATACACGACCTAAGAATTGATTTTTACGAAGGAAGGACAAAAGCCTGTTATGTTCTCCATATGATGACAGAAAATGTCAACGTTTCAAAAAGTAGTTGGATTCAAACAGTTTATGCTTGGTATGGTAATGCAATTATTCTTTTGGAGTTCCACACAGAAGAAGGGTTGCGAATGCTCTAAATACATATACTTTACATTATTTCCATACTTAAAAATATTTTAGTCTTTGGTACTTGCCAGTGATCTGGGGGCTTAAAATAGTTGGCAGAGAATAAAATCCTATGTAATTTTATTAATCGCTAAAAAAATCCTAAACCTATCGACAGGTTTTTTCAAAAAATGGTATTTTTCTTTTAACTATTCGAAAACATATTATTACCTACTATTTTTACTTGCGATTATGGGTATTATAAGGTAAGTTATGCATTCGTAAAAAAAAATTCTGTCTGTCTGTCTGTATCGGCACATATAGTCTAAACGGCTGGACCGATTTACATCAAAAGAGTAGGTACCTAATATTAATTCCATGATTTTTCAAAAACAGTTTTTTTTTGAGTTTAAAAAAAAAGGTATTTTTTTTAATATTTGGTTTTTTCAAAAACGTTTTGTTCAATTTTATTAATATTTATTTTCCCGATAAGAACAACAAAATGCTAGAATTTTGCATATACTCAAAAAAAATTGGAATAAAACATAAAGCGGTTTTTGCAAATCTGGCAAAAATAAGCGGGTTTGAGAATTTCTAAGAAATTTCATATTTATCACCCGCTACACCATTCGCACATTGAAAACAATTCAAAATAAAAAGATTTAAGATTAAAAAGTCGCAAACTAATTTCGGGAGCACGGTTCATAGATGATGTCAAGCAAGCTGCATTATACTCTTTCATATTGCAGAGTAGACAAGTATGAGGTTGAGGTCACGAACGAATAACGCGAAAAAAGAATGCGAAAAAAAGTGCAACTATACAGCTTGACTTGAGTTTATCTTAACGAACAACCTAGATGACCTCAATGGTTTTCGCATCTCATCGACCGAACCTACTTTCAAGCCCTTTACCTTCATCTTATAGGCCAGTTCGTCCTGCGCTAGTCTTCACATATTAATTTATATTAAAAAAAAAAAAATTAATTAATAACACACGAGAAAAAAAATTAAAAAAAAATTATTTAAAAAACTTGACAAGCCTTATCGATTGATATAAAAAAAAAATCAGTAGATACACTTAATTTCGATAAAAACAAGAAACTCTAAATTTTTAACTTGCCCGATATTAGGTATAAAAAAAAACTCTATCTATTAAAATTTTCACCGAGAAATTTTACACGTTGATGGCAACCGTAATCATGAATCTTCTTAACAAAACTAAAGCAAAAAAAAATTAACTGCCAATGATAAACTATAGCCCCGAATTAACAATTTTTATTATACTATTCTATCACTAAAAGAAAATAAAATGCACGACTGGGTCGCACGAACTTGCTCTTATGATAAGCAATTGCTTAGTGGCTGCATATATGGATTTAAACAAAAATTTAAATAATTTCGAAAATTCTTTTATTTTTTAAATTAGTTTAAGAGTTTTCTCGGAAAAACAAAGTATACAATAAAATTTCAAAGCTATACGTGAATCTAGGAAAAAAAAATATTGATAATCGTTCGACCAGTTTTTTTTTAAAAAGGTTATTTTTGAAAAACTTTTCCAAAAAATATTTTGAAATTTATTTGAGTATGCAAATATATGGCAACCTGTAGTTTACATTTGAAAAAATAATTTAAAAAAAAATCAATATACCCGTTTCCAACATATTTCGAAAACCAAAAAAATTTTTGAAAAAATTATAAAAAATCAAAAAAAAAAGTTTTTGAAAAATTTGAAATGCCATATTAATAAAATTATAAATGACTTCCTGTGGCCAAAATTTTATTGAAATCAAATGTATAGTTTACGAGAAAATTTGATTTGAAAATACTGGTTCTATGAGAGGTACCGTTATAAGACAAATTTTGAAAAATATTTTTTAACAAAAAGATAAATTGTCTTACAAAAATAGCATCCTGAAAGTTTTATCAAAATCGTTAGAGCCGTTTTTGAGAAAATCAATTTTTTTTTTCACGATTGTATGGCAGGTGCCGTTATTTTTGGGCCTAGAGCAAAAATAAAAAATATGTTCCGAGGGACGGCCAAATAAATCCTAGATACCAAATTTGAAGCAAATCGGCCCATCCGTTCAGGCTCTAGAAGCGCGAACAGACAGACAGACAGACAGACAGACAGACAGACAGACAGACAGACAGACAGACAGACAGACAGACGGACGGAATTCCCAGACCCACTTTTTTCGACTTCTCCATCATCGTAATGTCATGTGTGATTGTTATCTCGAAATTTTTTTTCTGCACGAATCCATAACTTGCCTAGTACCTATAATCGCAAGTAAAAACATGTGAAAGTTAGGTACTCGATTTTCAAAACAAAATAAATATCGCAAAACATAGGTACCACGCGAGAAAAAAAAACAATACAAAAAAAAGTATCAACTATCACCGAAAATAACTCTAATGAATTTGCACTCGATTTGCAAAACACGAAAAAAAAGTGTCACGATAAAGATATACATATATCTACCTTTCCCACGCGAGAAAAAAAACAATATAGCTATCTAATAAGAAAAAACTCTAAACAACGAAAATGAACACCCAAAAAAGTGAATAAAATTATATTGAGAACAAAAAAACATATGTGAAAAAAAAACCACAGAATTAAAAACAAATTTACAACACTAAAAAAAAACAATATCACAAAAAAAAAAAACTTGCTGCCTTCCCTTGTCTCCTTGGCTGGGTCCCTTCTCGTTGTCTCCTCCTATTTCATTGACTCAACAACACCTTTTTGTTCACAAGAATTAGGTATTTCAATCAAAATATTGATGAAAAAAAAACTCCACATAATATAAAAAAAAATTCTTCCACTTTGGGCCTCAAACGTTGGCAACCAGTTTTTATTCTATATTTCTACATTGAAAAGTAAATTTAAAATGGCCATCGCAAAGAGCAAATACTATCCTTACTATTTATATTGCTCGTTTTCGTTTTTAGGATTTAAGGGAGCTTTTGCCACATTTCTTGTTCATGTGACGTTCAAGATGAGCCCTGAATGTCTTCAATCTAAAACTTAGTAAACTTTTTGTTACACGTATAACATTCGACAGGATGCTCAATTAAATGCTGGTCAAAATGCTTTACAGTAAAAAATTCTCGCTCACATTAAAATGTCGATTTGAATTCCAAGTAAGAATTCCGAGCGCTCAAATTGAACCCCATAAGCGTATGATTATCGCGTGCCCGCTTCGATTCATATTTGGTGCGCAATGCATTTGTGGCACCATTGGATTCTTCCTCTCCGCCAACAACACCATTTTGTTCACAAGGAGAACAACACCAAAAATTAAACAAATAATTAGAATTATTTCAATCAAAAGATTGATGAAAAAAAAAACACCACACAATATAAAAAAAAATTCTTTCACTTTGGGCCGTTTTTCTTTTTTTTTTTTATTTAAGTGAATAAAAAATGGCCATCACAAAGAGCAAATACCATCCTTTCTATTGCTCGTTTTCGTTTTTTAGGGCTTGAGGGAAGCTTTTTCCACACATCTTGTTCATGTGACGTTGAAGATGAGCCCTGAATGTCTTCCATCGAGTAAACTTTTTGTTACATATATAACATTCGGCAGGATGCTCAATTAAATGCTCATATTGCTTAATACTAAAAAATTCCCGCTCGCAAACGACACAGCAAAATGTAGATTTTAATTCCATGTAAGAATCCCGAGCTCTCATATTAAACCTCATTAGCGTGCGATTATGGCGTGCCCGCTTCGATTCGCGCAATGCATTTGTGGCACCATTGGAATCTTCCTCTTCGCCAACTGGCAATGACGGTAGTGGACTTCCACCCAAGCCAAGCAGGAGGACCAGCTGCAGCGGGGTCTGTTGCACTGAGTGTTGCTACAGTTGACAGTGGGTCACGTATCAGTCAACGGTTAACACGCTTAAAACCATGTTGTTTGATCATGTGTGCGTTCTTCTTTTTACGAAATAGGAAGCGTGAATTGCAGTAGGCGCGAGTCACTTTTCTGATCGCTTTTTTGTTCTTTCGCTCTGATGATTGATGATTTGGATGGTAAGGTGTCCATGACAGGAGATGGCTCTTCCAAACTAAAACAAAATAAAATCACAAAAAATCATGAATATTTTGAGGAATTTCGACGCTATTAAATTAGGTACATACATACATACTTTTTGGTTTCAACTGATGAACTCAAATCCACTTCAGCTCTTGTTGTTTGAGTCCCAAAAAATTTCGATATGCATTTGTATGGTGCTTAGGCGCCATTTGTTTTCGCACTGAAAAAGAAATCGCAACAGTACTGAAATAAATACATAAATGATAAAAACGACAATTTTGCTTGGGAAAACCTCGGAAGGAAAAAATCCAATTTGTTAACTGGCTCGGTCGCCAGCTCAAAGAAGACTAAAAATAAAATTACATGTTAAAAGTTAAACGGCTGCGCTCACAGGCTGGCATGGAAAAATTTAATAGTATAATATAATAATATACTAATATGTACATATACATAAGTTAAAATAAATAAGTATTGAATCATTGAATCATTGAATGTTGTGTCGGTGCTTTGTATATACCTAAACACAACACAACAAAAGAGATTTTATATACAATGGTATGTGTATAATATGTTACTGGCTGCTCAGGGCTGTCCTTTTAGGATTGTAGGATCTTTTCCTCCATATGGCTCCCATACGGAACAGATGGCAAACGAACAGCAAACTCAAAGCTTAACAAAAATTATTATAGTATAGGTACTTAATCAGTGCTGATCAAATAACAATAAATCTACTCTTTCGTTGTTGAACGCAAAATAAATACACAAACAATTATGATTGAAACGTATTTCAATGCTATTTGATTACTTTTTTACTTGCTCTATAGGGCAAGTATTGGTTTCGTGCAGAAAAAAAAATAGAGGTTTTAATCAAACATGACATTACGATGATAGTGAAGCCCAAAAAAGTGGTTTTCGCCATACCGTCCGTCGGTCTGTCTGTGCGTCTGTGCGAATGTCCTCACGTCATGCTACAGCCTAAACGGCTAGAAAAACCATTGTCGAGGTTTTTTTTGTTTCATTTTAGCCCGGCTCAAACTGGTACCTTTCATGTAGCGGTTTTTTCACTTTGGATTTGCCCGAAAACGGCTCTAACGATTTTGATTAAACTTAGAACTTCATTTCATTCTAAATTTTCAATTAGAATTTAACTTACCTAAGATATTTCTAACAAACAAGCGTTTTTTGTTTTTGGATTAAATGGTCGTAACGAAAATCAGGTTTAAACGACTTTTTTCAAATGGCCATAAGTTCGCAACGGCTTGATTGAATTGACTCAACTTCGTTTGGCATCGTTTTTTATAGCTTTCTATAGGATGGCTTTTTTAATTTTTCAGTGAAGCCTTTCTAAATGGTAGCTCCCATACAACGAGCCGTTCAGTTTTAGCCAACTTTTTTAGGTTTTTTCTAATTTGCTCAAAAATGACTCTAACGATTTTGATTAAATTTGGTGTAATATATTCTTTTAGTGTTCTTAAGAGAACTGCGTTTTTAGTTTTTGGCAAAACATGCTAATAACGGAGATCTGATCTTAACGTCTGTTTTTCAAATGGCCATAAGTTGTCAATGGTTGTACCGAATCCTTGTATCTATATAAACACTATAGTACTGGCGTCAATGAGTATAAAATTACGCGATTGTTGAACGTTGGATCTTTGTATATAGACACTATAGTAATGGCGTCAATGAGTATATAATTACGCGATTGTTGGACGTTGGATGCCGCTGTCAATGTGCTGGCAGAGAAAATTGCGAAGAAGAGTAGAATGTTGCAAGAATAATAGAAAATGTTGTTTAGAATGTCATATCATAAGTAATGAAATAAATGTTGAGTTAAGGTGTTGCTTGGAAACTGAGTGGAACTGGTTGTATTTTACACCTATGCATACAAGGAAAATCGTTTGTATGTAAATGCATAGACAAATAGTAAAGCAGTATTTTTGTTTAAAATGCTAATAATGTAAAATAATATATTTCAAATAAAAGCAAAATGCCGACGGGGTTTCAAAAATATAAATACCTGTGTAGATACATATTTTTCAATTTAATAAATATGTAGTCATTCTAGTCATTTTTAATAATTAAAAAAAATATATTTGATTTTCGAAATATTTTGATACTATATATTTTTGGTGATTTTCAATATTTTTACTTGCGATTATAGGTATTATAAGGCAAGTTATGCATTCGTATAAAAAAAAAGTTTTTTTTTATATCGTAGTTTTTTTACATATTGTAGGTACCTACAGAGGGGAAATTAAATTTTTTTGTAAAAAAAAAATATCGGTACCTGTCTTTTTTTTTGGTTTGATGGATTTTGGTGGAAATGTATGGCAGCCATCAACAAGAAGAAAAAGATGGTCTAAGAATTCTGTCCGTCTGTATGTCTGTCTGTCTGTCTGTATGTAGACCTACAGCCCAAACGGGTGGGCCGAATTGCTTCAAACTTGGTATATAGACTTTTTAAGGTATTGTACAGAGAGGAAATTGAAATTTTTTTTTTAGCTCAAAAAATAACGGTACCTGCCATACAACCGTTATTTTAAAGCTTATTTTTCTCAAAAACGGCTCTAGCGATTTTTATTTAAAAAAATCAGTGTTGTTTTTTAGGTACGACCAATCATATGGCTGAAAAAAAAGTTTTAAAAAATGGCTAAGAACTGTACTTTCCATAGGACCGTTTTTTTTGCTTTCGACTATCTCGAAAACGACTCAACCGACTCTTTCAAAATTTCACACACATATAGCTGTAGGTAGCTCAATTTGTATTGTATACCAATATTTTTGAAAAATATTTTTTTGTATTTTTAAAAGCATTTTAGAAAAAAAAATTAAAAAAATTAATATTTTGAAAACTGCTTATTAAATTTTTTTCTAAAAATTTTAATTAAATGTATTTGCTGAATACCTATGAACTGGCGCTTTTGAATTTTTTTTGAAAATTTTTTTCAAAAAGTTTTTCAAAAAAACTTTTTTTCTCAAAAACCGCTCCACAGATTTTTCTCAATTTATTCTCATAAATTCAAATTTATCCAAGAAATAAAATGGCGTACTTTTTTTCAGCTCAAATTAGTTTAAGCATTTATTTAAGAATTTTGAAAATTTTATTTTTATTAAAATCTCAAGCCCATAAACCACTGTCACTCATTAGAGCAAGTTCGTGCGACCCAGTCGTGCATTTTATTTATTATTCTTGCTACATTCTATTCTTCGCTTTTTTGCTCGTTTACGACAGTACTATAGTGTCTATATACAAAGGTTCCACTCCCCATTAAATCAATCGAATATTCGTTTCATTCGACCATCTCTTTTAATTCCTACAATAAAATATACCTACACACGATCGCTTTGATTAAATACCTTTTTTTATTCGACTGGGCCATTTAGGTTTTATTTGAAATACAACATTTTACATTATTAGCATTTTAAATAAAAATAGGTACCTAGTGTTTATGTACAAAGGCACGGTTTATTAAATTTATTTCGTTCGAGCGTTTCTCTTCCTCTTTATTGTTGTCGTCAGACTTTATATAAAAGGTATAACACTTTCATTCGTTTTGAATTGTCAATCGGTTTTCCCATCCACCTCCTTCTCCATCGTCTTCGTTTGCTTACGTGCCGCCAACAGAGTCATCCTCCAGCAATTGTTACTATGAAGATTTGTAGAAATCGCTCCCTTGTATTACTATAGGTTCTACATACATGATATTTGATATTTTGTCCTCTTCTTAACTGTTTTTGTTGTTGACCCTTGCATTTGCGCATGCGATAGTGGATCTATCCTCCTATTTCCTGAAGCAAAGGGGGTCAGGTAGGTGTAACAGTCTGACGCATGCGTAAAAGAAATTAGCACAGTTTTACTAGTGCATAATATATTTATAAGTTTCACTCATTTTGTGTGGACTTTAACAATGAGGATGAGAAGACATGTTGCAGAGAATAGGGAGAATGGAAGGAATCAGAAATCAGATTAGCAACACAAAACAAATTTTCTCATTTGGGTTTGAGTAGAATTGGTTATTGAGTATGTTTGTATTATAGTGGTAGATTTTTACTTGCGATTATAGGTACTATAAGGCAAGTTATGCAATCGTAAACAAAAAAAATTTTTTTTGGACAATCAAACATAACATTACGATGATAGAGAAGTCGAAAAAAGTGGGTCCGACAATTCTGTCTGTCTGTCTGTCTGTCTGTCTGTCTGTCTGTCTGTCTGTCTGTCCGTCTGTCTGTATCGGCACCTACAGCCTAAACGGCTGGACCGATTGGCTTCAAACTTGGTATATAGTATTATTATGACGTCCTACAGAGGGGTTTTTGGAATTAGCATTCTAGCTTCAAAACTAACGGTACCTGCCATACGATTTTTAGTGAAAAATTGATTTTTCTCAAAAACGGCTCCTACGATTTTGATAAAACTTTCTGAATAGTGTTTTCTGTGCAAACTTTATGTTTTAGTTGGAATAGATTTTTCAGGAAAAGTCTTATAACGGTACCTCCCATAGGACCGGTTTTTTGAAATCCAATTTTCTCGTAAGCCACTTGACGGATTTCGATGAAATTTTTAATGTAGAAGCCCTTTTATAAAAGAAATAATATAAATTCTCAAATTTTTCAAAAAAAGTTTTTTTGAGTTTTTTAAAAAAGTTTCAAAATTTTTTTTAAATTTTTGTTTTTTCCAAAAACGATTTAATCTAAATTTTTTTAATTTTATTTTTATGATAAAAACTACAAAGTACTAGAAGTTGGCATACTCAAAAAAAATTTGAAATATATTTTCGAAAAGTTTTTCAAAAAAAACTTTTTTTTGAAAAAACTGGTCAAACGATTTTGAAAAAAATTTTCGTAAAAATTCAGAAACGTAAAAGAAACCTGATGGCTTACTTCATTTTCTCTAAAAAACGTTTTAGGTATTGATTTTCAAGTGATTTATAAAATTTCATATGATTTTTTCAACGCTTTTTTCCCAAAATCTCAAGCACCCAAGACCATTTTAACACATTAGAGCAAGTTCGTACGACCCAGTCGTGCACTTTATTTTTTGTGGAAATGGTTTAATGGATTTTGCTGCCCTTGAAGAGGAAATGTGTGAAAATAATATTTCATGCCGCAGCCATGATTGCCAATAAATAAAATGTTCGATCAAAATAATTATGTTCGATGATTTAGGTAATTATTGTGGGCCTTGCACTTTTGTGTATAAATTCACCAAATGATTTGTATGCGGTATATGCTTGGCCGTCTTAGGCCATACCGGGGCCCTTGGGCACACAAGAATTCGGGGCCCTATTGGAAAGTTAAAAAGCGAAAGACAATGTATGCGTATAGGCAACGTACAGCTGACCGTGCGAAAAACAAGGAAATTCGAGATTAATCTCACAGATAATTGGCCTTGCCACTTTTCGATTGTCATCGCAAAGGCCAATATATAAACTGGAACTAAATTTTCTTGAATTGGAATGAAAGATCAGTTGGAATAATCGGATTTCGTGGGATAAGGACTTCCGCTCCTTTGAACCTTTTCACTTTCAGCTGTAAATTATGCAGCAGAGTTCCTGGCACATTAAGCGAGTTCAAAAATTCCTTCCGATAGTTGGTCACTTCATCTTCGTCAGTCACGCTGTCAACGAATTTGTGTGAATGTAGCTCTACAGCAATTTGGCTTTGAATTATGAAATTCAAGCTGTCGACGTTCTTATTCTTCACTGCTAGTATTACCCGTTCACTAATCGAAGATTACCAATCGAGATTTTTATATTTTTGTGCAATTCATAGGAACACGATTTTGCATTCTCGCATCAATTTCGCTTCCGCCGAAGTCCTGGTCATTATGCACGTTGGCTTGTCAATAGTGAGAAGATTCATATACAGCTTCAAAGCGGAATGTGCAGTTCGACCGCCTACCAGCAAGGTGGCACAATGCCAGAGGATGAAATAGCCAAATTAATCTGAGATCTTGACCGAATTGTTACCAGAGAAATTCACAAACTGAAAAGTGGATTTGATTTTTATCCTAGATATTTTATAGTTTTCCAGAGAGCACACTTGTTGTATAGTGTAATTGAGTATATCAGCCTTTCGGGGCCCCGTCTCGATGGGGCCCGTGTGCTCATATGGTAAAGACGACATTGGGTATATGAGGATTATAATTAGGTACAATAAAAATCTGGGGCGTCTACAATGGGTTTTAAGAAGAACAAAAGTCGTACCTACCTATAGGATTGGATGGTCTTTGTCTATGTCTTTTTCCATTTTTAGCTTCCAGCTTATCAAATTCTTTTTCACTCCTTCCTCTATCCTTGTTTTTGACATGTAAGTTGAAATCAGTTTCAGAAATAAACTTAGCTTCGTGAAACCCAACACAAGTATCACACCTGTCCTTACGAGGGTAAAAGATCCCCAAATTTTGTTCTTCGAATATTTTCGAAAAAGTGGCTATTGATAATGCCTCTTGATCTTGTTGAGCACATATTTCTTTATAATGGTTAAAAAGTTCGCTCTTGCTTCGGAATGACATCTCCAAGTACACTTTTTTTGTATCTTTTCGACAGTAATGACTTTGAGTTTTTGGCAAATTTTTGAAGAAGTCTAATAAAAGTGTGTACTTTGGAGCAATCACAGGTCGGCTCCATACTCTTATTTCTTCTGCAGAGTTGTTTTTTAGTATAGGGATACCATTTTCTTGAGCTCCAACCCAAGAGCGAACCATTTCTATCTTCATTCCCATTGTGTTCAGAAACATTTCCCTACAAACTTGGAAGTTTTCTCCCCCGAATTTCAAAAAATACTCGTAAGTACCTTTTTTTCGTGAATCTGGACCGGCATAACATCGTTTTTTATCACCATACCTCACTAGGCTAGTAATATAAACTTTTTTAGCATCCCAACTCATTTTCCAAAAATTAGAGAACATATTCTGCCCCAAACGTTCATCGAACTTATTGCAAAATCTTTTTGAAGATTTTGAGCAATGTAAGGAGGTACAAGACGGACCCATTTTTCTACAAGGCCTATTTATATTTTGTTCCATTGTTGAGTCCTTTCGAGTATACCCATTGTAGGTTAGGCCTTGCATTCTCCTTATCTTATTGTTTGACCTTGAAATGGATAGGGGCTTATAGGTCCGCTTAGATCTCTTTCGGTTTTCACCAGTCTGTGCTTCAAAGTCTTCAGACAAATTACCTGGATCCTCTTTATTCACGGCAGTTTCCTCTGTTGCTACTGTACTTACATCTGTATGTTCATGTTCATCCTGCATTTCCTCTATTCCATCATTATCCGCATAAACCTGGTTCTCGATATTCACGGCAGTTACTTCTTGTAGTATTGTACTCACACCTGTATGTTCATCCTTATCAGCATGATTATTCTCAGACACAAAGTCCACTATAGCATCTTGCCAAAGACATTTAGAATGTCCAACACTTGATGGAATATCTAGTTCCTTCCTACTTCCAGACTTTCCACAAGCACATTCGTTTTCAAAAATGTTTTTATAGAATTGTGGTTGCCATTTTTTGCCCACGCAAGTTGCACCATTTTCTTGGCTCGGTCAGACATTATCTACATATTATTTAATATAAAAAGAAAAATATTGCAAACCCAAGTTCTAAATATATTTAAATAATAAATTAATGCAAATTTACCTCAAATTCCTCTATCCCACATAAATGAAAATTGTAGAAAAAACGCTATCAGCAATAGCTAAACTAATAAAACTAAAAACAATTGGATTTGAACAAAATATTTTAACATTTTATAACTTTTCTCTAAATTACCTACCTTTTAATCTCAACGTGGAAAAGAAACGCAAAATTAAGCTCCTTTTATTTGTTTCTGCTACGAATTGAGGTTCTGAATAACTAAAGGCAACTTTTTTAATTGAAATTGTGTGGGATAGAGGTTTTTGCATTTGACATTTTGCGACCGGGGATTTTTAAAAAACATGAAAATGTAACGGTTTACAGTGTTTTGTGATGAACAATATTTGGCAGCAATATGAAGGACTGCGATGGCTTTCATTTTACTTAATAAAAAAAAATTGATAGAAAATGTGGGACAGCGTTTTATCACCATATGCCCTCGATATATTTTTATTTTTATAAATTAACTTTATTTATTTGTTCCGACATTGAAATCTCTAATAATAATAATACATATATTTATTTTATATTTGTTGATTTTAGATTTTTCTTTGACATTATAAAATATGATTTTATATACCTAGAACAACAAGTTGGATTATAACAAGTAAAAAATGTAATTACAAATTAGATAAATATTTTTTGGAAAACAACTGCAGTATATACATATACCTACTTAGAACATTTATGCTAGATCTTTTATAAAAGCCAGAGATGTAATACCTAATTATTTTACTGCAAACGATGTGTTGTCTTCTTTTTTGTTGCTTATCTTAAGAAATAGTTTATAATATTATTTGAACTTAATAGGTAGGTATTCTGAAATACTTAAAACAAGGAATTTCTAAGATTTTTAATTTTCAAATAATTCAAAAATGACCAAATTTTCCTTTCCTGATGAAAACCGTTTGCACAAATGAGAAATGGGGTCATTTCCGCGGTAGTCGAACACTTAGTGACTTGCATTAAAGTAATCGATCACTGTAAGAGAACCTTTCAACTTTAACATATTTGATGTTAACTCAATTAGATTCTGAAACTCAAATTTCATTTAATAAATTTAAAGTTTTTTGTAATTTTAACTGTTTTACTATAAAAAAAATAAAAACTGAAAAACAATCCAATTTTCCAGTAATCGAACACTTTTTTCTTAAAGCCGAACATAAAGGTTCCTTATTTCGAACACAGTGATTTTCGTTAAGACTAAATTAAAAAAATACATAAAAAAGAAATTTTTTGAGTTTTTTTTATTTTAAATTATCAAAATATTTTTGTTTGTCAATGCTATTGAAAAACAAACAAAAAATCTATTAAACATAAAAAAAATAAAATTATGCTCTATTTTCGGGCAATAGCTTCCTCTTTTTGTTTTTATAGGTTTAGGGTATTTTAGATATTTCGTTTGTATATAAAGTGTTTATATACAAAGACCGGGCCATAACATCAGCGCACTTAACTTTGATTTTGTTAATAATTTATTATATTTGAGATATAATTTATTGTAGTGGAATTGATTTAATCGCACTATGCAATTGCCAGTGATAAATGGAAGCACACCTACTAGCAAGGATAAGAAAATATTAAACAACTTTTTCATGACAGGCAATCTCTGTAAAATGTCCAAGTGAATTGATGGCCACAATATCACTGCACGATAGTGGTAAGTTGTTTCCTGTTTGTATTGTACCTAGCAGCGCACCAACTTGGTGCCATTAATAATTAATACCCATTTGTCTGGACGAGCTCAGAGCGAGCTCTTGGTAAATGGTGGTGGTTCTTTTGAGTAATTCCTTTATTAACAATTTATTTCTTTTGTTCGTTTTTCATGGGAAATATAATAATTCTTTACACGTGCTCTATTTTCCAAAATTGAGTTTTGGTACATTTATATGTTGTGTTATAATATAACGATAACGAAATGGATTCATAAGAATCTAACACGGTATATTTGATTGTCATCTAATGCATACCAATAATATCTAAGTCAACAGTTGAATTAATTTATTCCAACTAAAACCACAAGAGGTTAATTAATGTCCTTATCGTGAATTAACAAAAAAAAAAGGAATAATTTAGGTAGATAGAATATTTTCGGTACAGTGGAGTGAGATTTGTGAAATTTATCTAACGAAAATCCCACGGGTGATAGCTATTCAGTTTAAACCAACTGCTTGAGTATGGACAAATTGCTGACCGCACGATGCGCAAGAACCTACAACTCTAGGTTAACGACAAAGCACTATTTTGCAGGTGCTCTAAATTATCCCATAGCCTAAGTAAGCCATGGCGATAACGTTGGCTAATTTTTATCATCGAGTTTCGTCGCTTATCCACCCGAAGTGCCGAGTTTTTTTGAGTCTGTCCTTACGGTCCCGACTGGACGCAGCTCTATTGGATGGAGCGCACTCATTGTATTTATAATCTATAGTACTCCCAATAAGAGGAATGTTTGGTGCGCCATCTATGGACGAAGTTCACAAACACTTGATTGGTGAGTTGGGAGTGGTTTTTGTCTAGATTGCCATGGGAAGCAAAAACAGCAATAGAAGACATTTGATGTAAAGAAGATAAGACAACTAACGCTGCCATTGACGAAGTTCAGAACTAAAAAAATTCTGAAGGCGGCGTTCCCGGTCGCCTCTTCTCTCGTTTTGGCGATTTGCACTGGCCCGCAAGATCGCCCGATTTAACCATTTCAGACCTTTTTTGTGGGGTATTTTGAAATCTCGTGCTTACGTAAATAAGCCCGAGACTCTGAAAGCCCTCAAAATTTAGCCTTTTGGCATATGTCTACAAAATTGCTGCTTGCCTGGTGTTAAATATTAGCTTTCTTCAAAATTTTCTAAGTGTTTTTTGAAAATCTGGTGTTAACTCAAAATTTATATTTTTGGAATATACCTACTTAATTGCTACTTGCCTGATGTTAAATATTAGCTTTCTTGAAAATCTTCTAAGTGTTTTTTTGAAAATCTGGTGTTAACTCAAAATTTAGCCTTTTGGCTTATACCTACTAAATTGCTGCTTGCCTGGTGTTAAAAAATATTAGCTTTTTTGAAAATTTTCCTAGTGTTTTTTTGAAATCTGGAGTTAACTCAAAATTTAGCCTTTTATCATATACCTATACTAAATTGCTGCTTGCCTGGTGTGAAATATTAGCTTTCTTCAAAATTTTCTAAGTGTTTTTTTGAAAATCTGGTGTTAACTCAAAATTTAGCCTTTTGGCATATACCTACTAAATTCCTGCTTGCCTGGTGTTTGAAAATCTGGTGTTAACTCAAAATTTAGCCTCTTGGCATATACCTACTAAATTGCTGCTTGCCTGGTGTTAAATATTAGCTTTTTTGAAAATGTTCCTAGTGTTTTTTTTGAATCTGGTGTTAACTCAAAATTTAGCCTTTTGGCATATACCTACTAAATTGCTGCTTGCCTGGTGTTAAATATTAGCTTTCTTGAAAATTTTCTTAGTGTTTTTTGAAAATCTGGTGTTAACTCAAAATTTAGCCTTTTATCATATACCTACTAAATTGCTGCTTGCCTGGTGTTAAATATTAGCTTTCTTAAAAATTTTCTAACTGTTTTTTTGAAAATCTGGTGTTAACTCAAAATTTAGTCTTTTGGCATATACCTACTAAATTCCTGCTTGCCTGGTGTTTGAAAATCTGGTGTTAACTCAAAATTTAGCCTTTTGGCATATACCTACTAAATTGCTGCTTGCCTGGTGTTAAATATTAGCTTTCTTGAAAATTTTCAAAGTGTTTTTTGAAAATTTGGTGTTAACTCAAAATGTAGCCTTTTGGCATATACCTACTAAATTGCTGCTTGCCTGGTGTTAAATATTAGCTTTCTTGAAAATTTTCTTAGTGTTTTTTGAAAATCTGGTGTTAACTCAAAATTTAGCCTTTTATCATATACCTACTAAATTGCTGCTTGCCTGGTGTTAAATATTAGCTTTCTTAAAAATTTTCTAACTGTTTTTTTGAAAATCTGGTGTTAACTCAAAATTTAGTCTTTTGGCATATACCTACTAAATTCCTGCTTGCCTGGTGTTTGAAAATCTGGTGTTAACTAAAAATTTAGCCTTTTGGCATATACCTACTAAATTGCTGCTTGCCTGGTGTTAAATATTAGCTTTCTTGAAAATTTTCAAAGTTTTTTTTGAAAATTTGGTGTTAACTCAAAATTCAGCCTTTTGGCATATACCTACTAAATTGCTGCTTGCCTGGTGTTAAATATTAGCTTTCTTGAAAATTTTCTTAGTGTTTTTTGAAAATCTGGTGTTAACTCAAAATTTAGCCTTTTATCATATACCTACTAAATTGCTGCTTGCCTGGTGTTAAATATTAGCTTTCTTAAAAATGTTCTAACTGTTTTTTTGAAAATCTGGTGTTAACTCAAAATTTAGTCTTTTGGCATATACCTACTAAATTCCTGCTTGCCTGGTGTTTGAAAATCTGGTGTTAACTCAAAATTTAGCCTTTTGGCATATACCTACTAAATTGCTGCTTGCCTGGTGTTAAATATTAGCTTTCTTGAAAATTTTCAAAGTTTTTTTTGAAAATTTGGTGTTAACTCAAAATTCAGCCTTTTGGCATATACCTACTAAATTGCTGCTTGCCTGGTGTTAAATATTAGCTTTCTTGAAAATTTTCTTAGTGTTTTTTGAAAATCTGGTGTTAACTCAAAATTTAGCCTTTTATCATATACCTACTAAATTGCTGCTTGCCTGGTGTTAAATATTAGCTTTCTTAAAAATTTTCTAAGTGTTTTTTTGAAAATCTGGTGTTAACTCAAAATTTAGTCTTTTGGCATATACCTACTAAATTTATTGCTGCTTGCCTTGTGTGAAATTTAATGGAAAAAACCATCTTTTTATTCCCTCTTAGTTTTTTTTTTTTTTTTTTGGGAAACAATTTTGGCAACTGAATAGTTGTGTTTACTGCGGATGCGGATACTAGTTGCTGGTTTACATAATATGAATAGCGGTCGCTGGCAACTATTTTGGTTAAGGAAAGGACAATGCCAATTGGAAAATGTTTTTGTTTTATATTGTACTCAGTTTTGATAAGGATAAAATACAACAAGGTGCAAATTTGTCGCATTAAGGAAGCAACACCAAAAATTATTGTAAAACCCTAACGCCGCTGCCAGTCGATTAATGTTTCCTTTTCACACATTAGTCCTGCCACTGCCACCACGACATTTATTTACTTTTTTACAGCAAAAATAAAAATAAAATTGAATTGTGTTTTCATGGCGGGAGGTCCTTTATTTAGTTGTTGCTGCTGCTGCTGGTGGATATTTTGGCATGAGGCGATTTTTGATGAACGTTGGCTTTTGGTCACGGTGTTGTTTTTGTTGATACTCTGTTTGTTTTGTTCACATCCAAATAAAGTTGAGCCTGGGAAACTTGCAATGGTGGAGCAAATGTTTGAATGTTCAATACATAAACACGCCACGAATATCATTTTTGTTTTGTAAGTGAGAAAATAGTTTCGATTGATGATTTATATTAAAGTGGTTAATGGACGCATTACACAGTGCTGCGTGGATTTGTCACGCAATGTCCTAGTAAAGTTTTTTTTTAATATATTGTATAGATATTGTTATTTGAAAATGGACTAAAGTTTGGGCCTTTTATGAAGTGCTTCACAAGGCTATTAATAAATACTTAGAGAAATAAAAGATTTCGATATTTATAGAATTCTAATATTATTTTTACTATGAAACTACTCGCAAAGTATGACATTTCCACTTGATTCCCAATTTGTTTTCCTTTTTATACCCTATTCCATAGAATGGGTATATTGTATTTGGTGTGGAGTTTGTCGCAATTTTTGAGCTTTATATAAACCTTGGTTCAAGAGTAAGGCTAAGTTCTTGAACCGGTAAAATCCGCCCATAAACACGCCCACAATCGCCATTTTTGTTGAACAACCTCAATTTAATAAAATTAAATTATGTTTTTTTGTACAGTTACGATAAAGTATAACGCTAAAATTTTGCACACGTAAGCTTTAGGTAAACTTTCTTCCAATCAAATAAAAATATTTCAGTTTGGGCTTGGCTTACGCCTATTTTTCATACAAAACCATCAATATTGTTTTTATAAAATAACAATTGTTATATTAAAGCGAAAAACATTAAATTTTGTGGGTCTTACTGGCACATAAACATCTTGTGTATGAAATCAAGAAAATTGATTTTGGGCGTGGCTGACGCCCACTTTTCATTAGAAACTATAAAAAAATTGTTTTTGTAAATAAACGGTATTTATAATTAATCCGCAAGCCAAAATTTCGCGTCTCTTAATAGAAACGAAAAGGTTTGTGTATAAAAAGAAATTTTTGAATTTTGGGCGTGGCTTACGCCTACTTTTCATGAAAGAACGAAAAACGTAGCCTTAAGAATTTAAGGCATTTCCAATGTTTAATTTAAACCTTTTTCCTTCCGTTCGTTATTTGAGAAATATATCTCTACATTTTCTTTTGTAAATTTTTTCAATACGCCCACTTTTAAAGGCGTGATTTTGGTAAAATACCTTTGTTCAGGTAAGATTGTTTAAAAACTACTCGATTCAGCTGTAGTCTTACACATATGCCTAAATACTGAAAAAAGTGCAGTTAGTGCTTCAAATTTTTAAGACACGCCCACTTTTAAGGAGCGTTTCCGTCAAAAGTCGTATAATGCATTAATTTTTTTAACGTTTTTTAACTATCGGTCGCAGTTTTGAAGTAAACAGATGAACACTTGGATTTATATTCCTTGGTTACGTAGCAGAGTGTGGTCCAATAATTGTTAAAAACACCTATAATCGCTATTTCCATTCCAAATCTAATTTTTAAAAATTTAAGTTTTGTCTTGTTTTGTTCAAATCGATCTGCAAGAATAAAATTGAATGTCACTGAGCTCATAACAATTGCATTGGCAATAAAACGTTTTAACTTTGGGCGCCTTTTTTTATTGCGCCAGCACTAATTGAACATCACACCGCATAAAATTAATGTTATTGAATTTTTTTCTGTCTGCTAAAGAAGAATTTTGTTTCTGAAACATCGGCTGTTTGCGGGAGGCAGACGCATGCACATACAAAAATATGGGGAATAGGGTATCCAACAGTTCGTTGCAAACGTACTGTAGCTCTCGCTTATGTTTTTTTCTAGTAATTGTAGTAGAAGGAAATTTACTAGGTAATAGGAATTGAAATATATCCTTGCGTGTAAGCTTTGTCAGAAAAGTTTCTAAAGTATTTGTAGCTTGTGAAATAAGACAGTTATGCGTATTTAAAGAATAATAGGTAATGTTTATTTGTTTTTTGAAAAATTGTTTGATGGGTGAAGGATTGAGGTGGACATGGTCTTGAGAGAATGCTAATGAGGCTTTGCTTAATAATTGGACTATCTGAAAATATAATGCAAAAAAATTAGGGATACGTTCCAGAATCTTATTCCAACATATTTTAAATCTACGTTCGTGTTATTAAACTGAGTTAATCTTAGATTTTTTTTTAGGAGATTGTTAAATAGTCTAGTCGTGAGGTTGGAAAAAGTGGGTTAAGTTGGAAAAAGGTCGGAAGTTAAGGAAACTTAGTGATTTTCTTCAGGGGTAGTTGATTTACATTTTGCTTAATTTTTAATGTCGAGAGTAAGAGTAGGGGTGCTGGAAATTGTTCCACTTTAAACTATAGTATTACCCAGAGCTTAGTTTTTCGTCGATAGATGACTCACCTCAAGTGGTAATACCTAATACTATAGTTTATATTACAATGACTTTGCTCCGGTTTTTGTAGATCATTAAAGTTTCTTTAACTTCCGAACTTTTCCTACTTAAATGTAGGTACCTGTCGACTTTACACAGCAGTATACGTACGTATGTATATGTACTACAATCTTTTTTTGGAAGGACATCTAGTTTTAATTAAGATTATTATGTGAGTACAGGTGTCATGACATAAGGCATGCAAAGCGACACAAGACCATAACTATCTTATAAAAATCTTATGATGCTTTGAGAAAGTGTCATAAGGCCATATAAAAACATTATGCCATTGAAAGAATAACTGTTAGAGCTATATAATTTGAAAACAGCAAAACAACAATTTTTATCTGAGATAAAACTATAAAATAAAAATACTTTGATAAGTTTAAAAACAAACCATACCAAAAAAGATTCAAGGGTATGGTCAACGCGCGGTATTTTTAAGCACTTTTTTCTTTCGCTTCAGTCAATACGCAATTAACTATTTTGTATATCAAAAACTAGCATTTTGTTACTTCGCAGTTCTTATTTGACAAACTTTTATTTCCTCTATAAGTGTCATACTAAAAGAAAACAATTGACAATAGCAAAAACCTGTTTTTACCGTTGTTATAATAAAAGTGAATGATAATTGAAAGCTAAAAGATGTTTTTCTTAAACGTGTTATGGTCTTCAATCTGGCAATACTTTTTTCGGAGTTGGTCTTTTTGACAGCTGTCACTTCTTGATTTATGCTCAGTTAGGTTTGCCATTTGATAATGAATAAACTTACTCCTGAACAACGTTTTTGAATCGTGCATTGGCCATTACATTAAACTATATGCGTTTTATATCTTCTTGAAAACAGCACGTCTAAAAAACACGTCTGGAAGAAACAAAATGCTGTAACAAAAGCAACAACACTACATTGAAAATTCCATGGTTTTGATTCGACTTTTTTTTATAGCAAATTCTTGTGACTTTTATTATCATAATGACATGAGCTTGATAAGAACAAATAATATCTTAAATTTTGAGTTCCAAATACTTCTAACTTTTTAATAAAGCTAATGTCATTATGACAATAAAAGTCGTATATATTTATATATCCTTGTAAAGCTTTACAAAAGCGTCATAAGCCATATTTCAAAATATGGAATTATGTCATGGCACCGAGTTTACGGTGTGACGAATTAACTGTTTGCGAGATAAGCAAAACTGAAAACATTGATGAAAGTACAAAGCACAAAATTCAGGAATAACGGATCCGAATTAATATTTGAGCGAGATGAACAATAGGTGAAATATCAATTTGCGAACTGACTTTTGCGAAATAGATGGAAAATATTAACACATTTGCGAGATATTAGTTTGCGAAATGAAATCCGAGAATCGTTGGGCTATTATGATGATTTCTTTTGATCGAAATACAAATTCTAAGTTGCCGTTAAATCACCTGTTTATTATAAACATATTTCGGTATATATAATTTTTTTTCAAGAAAACGGCTAAGTCCTTGAACTGGTGAAATCAGCCCACAAACACGCCCACAATCCCCATTTTTGTTCAACAACCTCTATTTGGCAAAATTAAATTATTTTTTATTTGTACAGTTATGATCTAAGCACAACGCTTTAGTCTTGCACACGCAAGCTTGAAGTAATTATTCTCTAAATTAAATTTAATATTTAAGTTTGGGGTTCGGCTGACGCCCACTTTTCATAAAAAACAATCAATATTATTTTTTATAAAACAACGATGCATATATTCTAACCTTAATTCAATGTTAACCTTTGTTTTTCAATAAATTTTGCAAATTTTTCAATACGCCCACTTTTAAAGGCGTGATCAAAAATTCGACAAAAAAGTGATATTTTTTGTTTGTGTTTAAATTTTTGAATGCAATTTGTTAGCAGGGTTATTCAAGGTTCCAAAACAAAAACATTGAAAAAAAATTAAGATTTGTAATCATGGTTCTTGGAACACGGTCACAAACAAAAGGTGACTATTTTTCAATTTTGTAATCGAATAACTCACAAAAAGAAGATGTCTACGATTTTTTATTTTTTTCTTGATAAGTGTTACCATACCTACCCTATCACCCGTTTTCGTTTCGAGGTTGACTTTTGAGCCACCCTTTATAATGTCTTTGTATGATGCCATCATCAATGATCAAAAACAGAATGGACTCGAATGGACATAAAAATAAGAGCCCAATAGATCGCCATCCTAGTAATTCTTTTTCGAGTAAAACAAAAATAATTAACTGAAGAAGTTTTAAAAACAGTCCAGTCCGCCTATTTCACTATCCTCACTCATGCTTAAAAGCTGAGAAAAAAAAACCTTCCTTTACTTTTTACAGGAAGCAAAAAGCGAAAAGAAAACACTATTATTTTCGTAAGGATTGAAGACACAAAGAGTTTTTGTAGACTTGATCTCCTTCTGCTAAAAAACTAACTTAAATTGGCATTTTATAAACTGAGTTTCTCATTAACTCCAGGAACTATAAAAGTTCACAGTTGGAAACTAAAGTAAGTTTAAAGAATTTAAAATGAATTTTCCACTCTCCTGAAAAAATACTCAAGCAATTTTTTAAAAAACTTTCAACATAATATTTCATTTTATTAACACAACTCTAACTGTCCTTTTAATTCAACAATAATTTTTCTAATCTCATATCTTAAATGTCCTTTTATTTGATTCGATAGTAAAACACTTCCAATTTTAGCTGCAAAGTTCACACCCAAATGCGATTAGTGAATGCACTTCCTGGAATAATCCAATCCTTCAAACCTTGCCTTTTCGTGTTGAGTGTCATTTTAATTGCATGTCCATTACCTGAAATATGGGAGTTTCCATTTCCATATCACTTAAACTGAGAAAATGACTTTAGTTTTCAGCTGTGCAGTATATTTTGCAATAATAACTGTGTATATGCCTCCAACGAGGACTTCATCAAGTAAGTCAATCTTAACCTTCAAGGAACTTCACCAACAGCACGGCAATAAGCAATATAGTGGCAAGAGTCCTTCTCCTTCAGAACTATTGTATATGAATTTCTAAAGGTATATTGTATTTGAAATCCATTCGGATATCAAGTGCCAGTTACCGGATTTGCATTATTCCTCACTCTAATTGTAACAAAAAACAAACACAAAAGGAACAGGAAACGAATTCAAGCACAGCACAACGAACAAATAAATTCAATGCAAAATAGTTTTCATAATTCCCCATGTCAAAGGACTTCATAGCAGCCAAAGGATACACAAACTTGCAATTGCAACAAGAACTCTCTTCCAGGTCACGTTGTTCCGTGTGGCCTCAACTGTTTATTACCTGCCTTCATTTTGGTGGTGTTTCGCTTTGGATTCCTAAGCAATGGTATTTGGACAATGTTGGGTTGTTGACTAAGAGTGTTAGTTCTCAGCTTTGGGGGGCTTTTTTTAAGTGGAGAAATTTAATTCTGTTAAGTTTGATAAAACCAAAAATTAGAGCAGAACGAAACTGTGTTTTGATTGATGGATTTGTTTTTGTTGGGAAAAAACTATTTATACAAGCTTTTTAGGTGCGGTAACATTTAAGCTTAAAGAAAGCCCTGAAGTACACCATATTGCTTTGCTTTTATAATTATATTTTCATCTTAAACCCGTCTCCAAAGTCTTTGACATTTTAAAAATGTACCTACAGAGGTAGTCAGTCAAAAGTATTTACACAACGAGCTTTTCTTTGCATTAAAATTCAATTCAATTAAGCTCTTTGTGTGTAAATACTTTTGACTACCTCTGTATGGTGCCATGACATATTTCGAAGTATGACCTAGGCCTTATGTCACATTGCTAAGGTGTCATAAGGCCATATGTTTTTGTGACATAGGGCCATACTAAAAAAAGCAACTGACAACAAAACATGTAGGTAATATTCGCCGCGAATTTTAAGCTATTATTTTTACTTGCGATTATAGGTACTATAAGGCAAGTTATGCATTCGTCGAAAAAAAAAGTTTTGAGATAACAATCAAACATGACATTACGATGATAGCGAAGACGAAAAAAGATGGTCTAAAAATTCTGTCCGTCTGTATGTCTGTCTGTCTGTCTGTATGTATAGACACCTACAGCCCGAACGGGTTGGCCGAATTGCTTCAAACTTGGTATATAGACTTTTTTAGGTATTGTACAGAGGGGAAATTGAAATTTTTTTTTAGCTCAAAAAGTACCTGCCATACAACCGTTACGTTAAAGCTTATTTTGCTCAAAAACGGCTCTAACGATTTCGATTTAAAAAATCAGTGTTGCTTTTTAGGTACGACCAATCATTTGGCTGAAAAAAAAGTTTTAAAAAATGGTTAAGAACGGTACTTTCCATAGGACCGTTTTTTTTGCTTTCGACTATCTCGAAAACGACTCAACCGATTCTTTCGAAATTTCACACACATATACCTGTAGGTAACTCAATTTGTATTGCATACCAATATTTTTGAAAAATATTTGTTTGTATTTTTAAAAGCATTTAAAAAAAAAATATTAAAAAATTAATATTTTGAAAACTGCATATTAAATTTTTTTTTAAACATTTTAAATAGATGTAATTGCTGAACACCTATGAACTGGCGTTTTTGAATTTTTTTTGAAATTTTTTTTCAAAAAGTTTTTCAAAAAAAACTTTTTTTCTCAAAAACCGCTCCACAGATTTTTATAAATTTATTCTCATAAATTCAAATTTATTCAAGAAATAAAATGGCGTACTTTTTTTTCAGCTCAAATTAGTTTAAGTATTTATTTAAGAATTTTGAAAATTTTATTTGTATCAAAATCTCAAGCCCCTAAACCACTGTCGCTCATTAGAGCAAGTTCTTGCGACCCAGTCGTGCATTTTATTTTATTGCTTTTTCCAAAATCTCGAGCCCCAAGACCACTGTAACACATTAAAGCAAGTTCGTACGACCCAGTCGTGCACTTTATTTATTTTTGCTCTAGGCCCAAAAATAACGGCACCTGCCATACAATCGTGAAGACAAAAATTGATTTTCTCAAAAACGGCTCTAACCATTTTGATAAAACTTTCAGAATGCTATTTTTGCAAGACAATCTATCTTTTGGTTAGAAATTTTTTTTCAAAATTTGTCTAATAACGGTACCTCTCATAGAACCAGTATTTTCAAATCAAATTTTCTCGTAAACTATACATTCGATTTCAATAAAATTTTGGCCACACAATTTTCAAAAACTTTTTTTTTTGATTTTTTATATTTTTTTCAAAAAATTTTTGGTTCTCGAAACATGTTCGAAACGGGTACATTGATTTTTTTTAAATTATTTTTCAAATGTAAACTGCACATTGCCATATATTTGCATACTCAAATAAATTTCAAAATATTTTTTGAAAAAGTTTTTCAAAAATAACCTTTTAAAAAAAAACTGGTCCAACGATTTTCAATATTTTTTTTTCCTAGATTGACGTATAGCTTTGAAATTTTATTGCATGCTTAGTTTTTCCGAGAAAACTCTTAAACTATTTTAAAAAATAAAAGAATTTTCGAAATTATTTAATTTTTTTTAATATCCATATATGCAGCCACTACGCAATTGCTTATCATAAGAGCAAGTTCGTGCGACCCAGTCGTGCATTTTATTTTTAATCAAGTGCTGTTGCCTTTGTAATTGCAAATTCTTGTAAATTTATTATCATAATGACATGAGATTGATACAAAAATAATAGCTTAAAGTTCGCCGCGTCGTATCAATAAGGCAAAATCATCATATTGACAACTGAATCCCTGAATGAGCAAAGCTTTTGACGAAATTTGAACATGAATGTGAAATTATGTTAAATTAATTTAAATTTGAAATCAATTTAAATTGGATTAAACTAAACACGCCAGTGAGTTCTAAATTAGATATAATTGGACAAGTGCACTTGTTTCACGTTATAGTGCGCAGTTCAGTCTTTTCAAATACATTAATTTGATTTATCAAGACTAATTTGCATACGTCCTGAATTTATTTTTCCTTCTATTTCCCACTAGAATTTCAATCAATTGCAGCTAATCGGCATTTTAATTAGTTTAAATTGGCTATTTTCAAAGTAATAGGAAGCATCGTGCGTGACTGTGTGTGTGGCACAAAATATGTTCACCCAAAGGAAATTATGGTTAATATCATAAAATGGGACTCAAATTTACATAAATAAAATAATAAATTGGAAAACATAGTACTTTTTTTTTAACTTGTGTCTTTGTAAAGCTTTATAACGAAAATTGTAATTTTGTAATTGATTGAGAAATAATTGTAAATGTCTCTCCAACGGTTCTCAAGATTTTGATCAAACTTATTCTATCTAACAAACTTTTATTGATCCTGGGTGCTCATTCTTGATTTACAACATTCCACAAAACTACATATAGGTATATGTAATATAATATTCCCCCAGTGCTGATGATGTACTTACAATAAAAAATAACAATTCATATTATATAATATCATATGGCTGGCAACTCTGATGATGCAATTCCATAAGACTGTAATCAGTGCTTCACCTTCCATTTTATAATAAATATTTCGGATCTTACACATGTACAGGGTGCGCCAGAGAAACTTACTTATTTGAAAAAATTCCCGCGCGGTGAGTTGGGCGGGTAGAGGGGCAAGAGGGGGCGCATCTGGAGGGGGAAGTTCCCAAGTTTGTTTCTCCCTCCAGTCAGTTGCCATCATGCTCTGGGCTAGAGAGCAGCGGGCCTTCGCAGTTGAGAGCTTCTTTTCTAACGGTCGCTCACTTGTTGCTACGCAACGTGCCTTCCGCGCTCGCTTTGAAATTCCTCCTCACAGATTTGACTCCATGCGATTTCTTTTTATGGGGTTATTTGAAATCCCTGGTTTATGTCGATCGACCACGGACCATAGCACACCTCAAGAACAACATTCGCGACGCCATTGCCAACATACCGATTGATATGCTGCGAAGAGTGGATACGAATTTCAAAAATCGACTTCATCAGTGTATGCGCAATGGGGGTCGCCATTTATCCGATGTCATTTTTAAGACTGCATAAACAAAAATTGGGATATTGTATTCTCAAATAAAAAAAAAATTTAAAACAATAACTGAAGCACTTTTTTTTTATTGACCTTTCAAATAAGTAAGTTTCTCTGGCGCACCCTGTACTACAAAAACATTTTGAGAAACTCTTGAACAAAAACGTTGTATGCGGTCCATTTCCACTATCCTGCGCCTTGTTATTGAGATGAACTTCAGGTGGGATTCAGAAGTGGATACTCATAGACCAATCACGTCTTTGTACTCTTAACTATTGCACTCATTCAGTTTAGCGGTGCCAAAACCATGACCCTGGTGACCAATTCACGTCACCTCTGCGAGAGAGAACCTTACCCTAAGAATGTAAAATCGTAGCGCCACGCATCGCTGCCGTCCTGCTGTCGTCTAGGTCCATATGGTTCTATTTGGGTCATAAGAAATGAGGTTATTGAAATTCTGTTGAGGGAAACAAATACGGACCAATGACGACAACGCGCGCCGCGCAGCCGCCTGCCCGAAATTTATATCAAAATGTAGATATTTGATGGCACATTGTCACCTGGTGAAAATCGTGCGTGTTCGTGTCCATCTATATATTGTAGGGTAGGGCGGGGCTAGTTGGACAGCGGGGCAAGTTGGACCACACGAATTTCTCAGAAACCGAAAGCACCACAAAAACATGACTATACACGAACACAGCATGATCTAATAGCAGCACGTGCCATACCGGTTTAAGTTGCATTGTGTCTTCAGAAGCGAAACCACAGTTTGTGTTTTTTCAAAGGCAAAAGTAAAAAATACGCTCTATACAGTTTTTTTTATTTTTATTGTGATAAACCTGAATTTTCTATTCAGGTAAAGTTTTTTTTATCTGTGAATATATTTTTATATTTTGTGTGTTCAATTGAATAGTTTACAGTCCTTTTGTATTTATGATGAAATATGTTCATCAAACTAGGAGTGGGGCTAGTTGGACGGGGTGGTCCAAGTAGCCCCGATGATTTAAATATCTTATTTTATATGTTTGTTTTTATTATGCGCACGTACATACGTGTAACGGGGAGAGGCGAAAGTAGGCTCATAAAAAATGTTCAGTAGCTGGAGGTGGGCCCTTCTTTGTTTGTGTTAATTGCAACAGCGATTTTGATTCTTAATTTTTTTAAAAATTAATTTTAAATGAAGTATTTTGTATTGTTTTTGTATATTATTATTAAATAAAGTATTTTTTGTTAATTTTTTTAGTTTTTTGACTGCTTTAAATAAAATTCTTTAATTAATTTTGGATTTGTTGTCCTTTATAGAACTTTTTTTTCCACTTTTCAGGGCTAGGTCCAACTAGCCCCATAAGGCGGTCCAACTTGCCCCTATACCTGGACTTGATCCATTTAAGGCAGCATTATTCTTCTCCGGTAACATATTTCAAATGTTTTAAAACTTTGTTAAGAAGCCAGAATCCTATTCTTTCTTTCAATACCAGTTCTATGGTTGTACTATCAATAGTTTGATATTTATGAGACTTCAAGTAAAAAGTGGTCCAACTAGCCCCGCCCTACCCTAATTTTGCTTGTTAACACATTTATTCATCCGAAAATGAGGCTCTGTGCTAAAGATGACTTTTCCGGTGGCCCAAGTCCCCCACTCGAAATTCCCCTGGTTGAAGTATGTAACAGGCCGAACTCTTTTGCTTGACAAGGAATCGACTGCCTTGGGAGCTGCTGTACACATTGACGGACCGCGGCGATGTTCTCTTATCTTTCGTTTCAAGAAACGTTCGTTTCAAATGTGTGACAGTGGTCTAGGGGCTTGAGATTTTGATAAAAATAAATTTTTCTAAATTCTTAAATAAATACTTTAACTAATTTGAGCCATTTTATTTCTTGGATAAATCTGAATTAATAAGAATAAATTTATTAAAATCTGTGGAGCGGTTTTTGAGAAAAAAAAAGTTTTTTTTTTGAAAAACTTTTTGAAAAAAATTTCCAAAAAAAATCGAAAAAGCCAGTTCATAGGTATTCATCAAATACATTAATTTATAAAAACGGTCCTATGGAAAGTACCGTTCTTAGCCATTTTTTTTAAACTTGATTATTGGTTGTACCTAAAAAGTAACACTGATTTTTTTAAATTAAAATCGTTATTGCCGTTTTTGAGAAAAATTAAGCTTTAACGTAACGGTTATATGGCAGGCACCTACCGTTATTTTTTGAGCTAAAAAGTTTTTTCAATTTCACCTCTGTACAATACCTAAAAAATATGTTTTACCTTTTTACAATCATAACAAGCTCTCAAAGAGTAACATCATCTAAAGTCTGTTTAATTTGTTTTATTCGATTCAACACAACATCTTATCTGGACTTAAGCTATTTTATACTGTGTCAGAATACAATATTTCCCTACATAAGATAAAATTGTTTCCTTAATAAAAAGAAAAAGGAATTAGATAGAAGAATACGGATGAGACAGATCTATGCTCCTATGAAATCGTAACAAGATCCATTAATAAAAAGCAAATCATCTTAAGTTGACTTAAGATGTTTTACCTTTTCAGTCGAGAATTGACAATGCCTCTAGGAATCCTGTAAGTACTAATTAGATTTAATTCACGTAGGAAGTAGGTACTAAATTTCAGAGTGCGTTTCTTTACCTTACTTATGGCATGACTGGTTATGTTGAACAATTATCGATTCCAATGGGGGGGGGAGGGATATATCCCCCTGATCCTCCCCTATCTACGCCACTGGTGCTTGCATTACAATGATGCACATTTATCACGACATCAATAACAGGTTTTCATTCTCTTGAAATTTCTTCACGCGAAAAGTAAGTTCTACTAATTTTAACGCGTTATTACTGTAAATGGCAAACATTCATTTAAAATTATGACACTTCAGATGACAGCTGAGTTTGACAGGTGTCAAATTCAAGCTCTACTACCTTGAAACCAAGAAATGAATGACCCTGTATTATGCTATCTGCTTATTTATCCCATAATTTACTACACAAACCAGTATTTTCTTTCAGCGCGCTGCATGAACATCACCTTCACCATATTCCACAGATGCAGATATGTAACTTAATTTTGAGAGAATGGAAATTGCAAAACACACAGACATTTTATTACTCTTTCCATAAGATTCTCAGTAAAAGTATAATGAAGGCTTTGATCGTATATCAAAATGGAATCCCATTAAGAGATGAACATACATGTTCCTGGGGCCATAATAATGATTCCGAAGATAATATAGAATTATCCTATGATTACCTTCTAAGACGAACAAAAAAACCTTACTTCATGGATACATGGTAAAAAGGAATGTGAGCTGTGAGGATTTCAGAACTTATTAGAGATAATCCCAGAATGAAAACCTTAAATGTCTCAAATATTCAAAGAAAATTACAGTTGAAAAGTTTTCAAGCACAAAAAGCACTCTTATGTATGTCACCCTCAACATAGAAGCATCTGTTCTTAAAAAATTAATGAAAACCAAAATTTGTATCCTTTATAGGGATTTTCTAACTCGCTTCGATCGATACTTATATCTGTGTGTATGTGCTTACCATGAATAAAACAAAAAGGAGCAATGAATATTATGTTTGTTGGATGGATTTGGATTTAATGAGAAGGAAAAGAAATCCTTCTTGGTTTTGGGACATATTAATAAGGAAACAAAAGAGGATTGAAAGTATGAGAAAATGTGCCTTGACATTTGTGTATTTTCAAAAATTACGGGTGAACCCTTCCATACACCAAAATGATGCTAGCTTTGTATTTTGAAAAAAGATAATTACAAAGTCAACAAAAACTCTTTTAAACAAGGGGTGTTTGAACATTTGCCCATTGTAGGGTTAAGATTAGGACAAACTTGGAAGATTGATTAATATTTACAGCAGTACCTACTTTTAAAGGTTTTGAAGAAATCAATCTAAGAAACAAAAAAAACATTTTGGTTATAGGGACGAGGTGCGCTTTATTTTCTAGCAGGGTATTAAAAAATCAGGGTATAGAAAATCACACCAAAATGCATCAGTCCAATAAGAAAAGTAAATTTTGTTGGGTCTAGAGACCAGATATCTTGTAAAAGCAGATAAGTACAATCTGCCCACAAAAAAATTTTCAAAATAAAAGCGCCTTTGGCTTTCATTGTTCAGTCTTCATAGTTCGAATCAGAAATCAACAACATCCGTTTTCATCTTCGTGTTTCGTGTATAGAGTTCACCCGTTTGAGGAAATTCCATAAAGCAAAAACCAATCCAGAAATGAAAATGATAAATATGGGAATACCATACAAAACAACTTGGTATGCCAATGTTTTAAGTCTATAGTCTAGTTTTACTTTTTCCAACATCTATCTCCTCCTAAAATAATTCCAACAATTTTATACCGATATCATTGAATTGCAATTCTCTCTATAGTGTGCAGTGGGCTGGCTGTATAGACGAATTCCTATTTCATACTGCACCGCACGACTGCACCATATATCGTAGTCCTTGTCGTTAATACGCACGTTTCCTTGTGCATTTTTAGACTCATAGTAAGAGAAAAAAAATTATATTCAGATAGGATGCCTCCTTTGTTTATTCATTTAAATTATTTGAAACAGGCCTAACCCGTGAACTGTGGAAATTGGGAAAATATAGAAATATGGCGTCCCAGGTGGGGCTTGAACCCACAATCCACAGTTAGGTTGCCACATTAAATACACAATTATATGGAAAAGAACAATCTTAATAAAGGTAGTTCCACACTATCCCACAGTGTAATACGTGATGTCAAAAAATTGTGTGTTTAAAAGTGTGGAAACAGAAAATTGTTACGAAGCTAAATAAATTCAAGGTGCCACTTGACAGGCGCACACCACCAACACCATTTCAATAATATTTTGAATCACTGGACGTTGCCCAAAATGCCTCTACCTTTACCCAGGACCACCGGGGCTCCCAGGGACATCAGCCAGTTTAAAATTTAATAAAAACATAAGCAAGAGCTACAGTACGTTTGCAACGAACTGTTGGATACCCTATTCCCCATATTTTTGTATGTGCATGCGTCTGCCTCCCGCAAACAGCCGATGTTTCAGAAACAAAATTCTTCTTTAGCAGACAGAAAAAAATTCAATAACTTTAATTTTATGCGGTGTGATGTTCAATTAGTGCTGGCGCAATAAAAAAAAGGAGTGCGCCACGCCCAAAGTTAAAACGTTTTATTGCCAAGGCAATTGTTATGAGCTCAGTGACATTCAATTTTATTCTTGCAGATCGATTTGAACAAAACAAGACAAAACTTAAATTTTTAAAAATTAGATTTGGAATGGAAATAGCGATTATGTGTGCTTTTTTAACAATTCTTAGACCACACTCTGCTACGTAACCAAGGAATATAAATCCAAGTGTTCATCTGTTTACTTCAAAACTGCGACCGATAGTTAAAAAACGTTAAAAAATTAATGCATTCTACGACTTTTGACGGAAACGCCCCTTAAAAGTGGGCGTGTCTTAAAAATTTGGAGCACTAACTGCGCTTTGATCAGTATTTAGGCATATGTGTAAAACTACAGCTGAATCGAGTAGTTTTTAAACAATCTTACCTGAACAAAGGTATTTTACCAAAATCACGCCTTTAAAAGTGGGCGTATTGAAAAAAATTACAAAAGAAAATGTAGAGATATAAAAGAAAATGTAGAGATATATTTCTCAAATAACGAACGGAAGGAAAAAGGTTTAAATTAAACATTGGAAATGCCTTAAATTCTTAAGGCTGCGTTTTTCGTTCTTTCATGAAAGTGGCGTAAGCCACTCCCAAAATTCAAAAATTTCTTTTCATACACAAACCTTTTAGTTTCTATTAAGAGACGCAAAATTTTGGCCTGCGGATTCATTATAAATACCGTTTATTTACAAAAACAATTTTTTTATAGTTTCTAATGAAAAGTGGGCGTCAGCCACGCGCAAAATCTTTTTGATTTCATACACAAGATGTTTATGTGCCTGTAAGACCCACAAAATTTAATGTTTTTCGCTTTAATATAACAATTGTTATTTTATAAAAACAATATTGATGGTTTTGTATGAAAAATAGGCGTAAGCCACGCCCAAACTGAAATATTTTTATTTGATTGGAAGAAAGTTTACCTAAAGCTTATGTGTGCAAAATTTTAGCGTTATGCTTTTATCGTAACTGTACAAAAAACATAATTTAATTTTATTAAATTGAGGTTGTTCAACAAAAATGGCGGTTGTGGGCGTGTTTGTGGGCGGATTTTACCGGTTCAAGAACTTAGCCTTACTCTTGAACCAAAGATTATATATACCAAATTTCAGCTTTCTAGCTCAAAAATTGCGACCTCTAGAGAGTATACATACGGACGGACGGACGGACGGACGGACATGGCTAAATCGACTAGCCTCTTGATTCTGAGTCAGAATATATATACTTTTCTATACCTAACGGTATTATTTCTCTATGTTACAAACTCCACACCAAATACAATATACCCATTCTATGGAATAGGGTATAAAAAACAAACTTAACAAGCGGTAGTTTATTGACAGCAAAAATTCGAAAAAGTTGACAGACACTTAAAAGCTGTCAAAATTTTATTGAAAGTTTCAGCACGGCGGCGGCGAGTGGAAGTTTATTGGAAAATAGAGATGAGGATAAAAGTAGCCGAAAAAGATGTTTTTAGCAGAGTTACGCAAAAGCAAAGAATAGGAACTAAAACTTAAGAAAAGACTTTTTGAACCGAAAAAAATAAAGAAATAGTAAATACCCTCTCGGGAACCTTTTTTTTAGAAAAAAAGTTGTTTATTTTCTATTCCGCATCTTCGTTACAATATGAAAGCGCAGATCTCATACGATTTGACATGTGTTTAGATCTGAAATATTTGTTTAGGATTGAATGTAAAACCATCACACATTCCTTCACAATTTTTTACTTGCTCTATAGGGCAAGTATTGGTTTCGTGCAGAAAAAAAAATTGAGGTTTTAATCAAACATGACCTTACGATGATAGAGAAGCCCAAAAAAGTGGTTTTCGCCATACCGTCCGTCGGTCTGTCTGTGCGTCTGTGCGGATGTGCGTATGTGCGGATGTGCGGATGTGCGCTTTTTCACGTCATTCTACAGCCTAAACGGCTTGACGGATTTTCTTCAAACTTCATTCATAGCAGTTTGAAGAAAAACGATTGTCGAGGTTTTTTTTATTTCGTCTTAGCCCGGCTCAAACTGGTACCTTTCATGTAACGGTTTTTTTCATTTCGGATTTTCTCGAAAACGGCTCTAACGATTTTGATTAAACTCAAAATTTGGCTAACTTTAAGCATTTCTAACAAAACTGCGTTTTTCGTTTTTGGCTCAAATGGTCGTAACGAAAATTAGGTTTAAAAGGCTGTTTTTTAAATGGCCATAAGTTCGCAACATCTTGATTGAATTGACTCAAACTTCGTTTGGCATCGTTCTTTATAGTGTTCTATAGGATAGCTTTGTAAATTTTTCAGTGAAGCCTTTCTAAATGGTAGCTCCCATACAACGAGCCGTTCAGTTTTAGCCAACTTTTTTTGGTTTTTTCTAATTTGCTCAAAAATGGCTCTAACGATTTTGTTTAAACTTTGTGTGTAATATTCCTTTTGTGTTCTTAAGAGAACTGCGTTTTTAGTTTTTGGCTAAAAATGCAAATAACGGATATCTGGTATTGACGTCTTTTTTTTAAATTGCCATAAGTTGTCAACGGTTGTATCGATTTCAGACAAACTTTGTTTGGTATAGTTCCTTACAACTCTCTATCAGATGGCATTGCATTTTTCCAGTTTCTCTTATTAAAATGGTGGCTCCCATACAAAGAGCCACTAGGTTTTGGCCAATATTTTTAGTATTTTCTAATTTACTCAAAAAAGGCTCTACCGATTTTAATTAAACTTTATATTGAATATACATACATAGAATGTTTTGAAGAAAACTGCATTTAAGTTTTTGACTACAAATGATAATAACGGAAATTTGTTTTAACAATTTTATTAATTTGGCCATAATCGGACATTTTTATGTCATTTATAGCACCCAAAAGATGACATCTAAATTTTAAAAATTCATAGGTTTCTGAACGTACCTAAGCTCCCGCTCAGGTTTCCCAGTTTTAACCAAAATTTTGTAGTTTTCCCCAAATTTTTCAAACATCAGGAGTTCTTCATATTGCTCGAAAACTTTATTTTCGTCGTACTATTGCACCCACAGAGCAAGTACGTGCGACCCAGTCGTGCATTTTTTTTTGTTTTTTGACATTTCTTACTACACTGTGGGATAGTGTGGAACTACCTTAAGTAATTTTTATTTTGGTTCTTATAGTTTGCACCCTATTTTTGCAGGAGTATTACATAAAGAGAAGTGTGATTTGCACCTTAAACGAGACTATATCACTCTCTCCCCCTTCCGATGACTTAATACATTATTTTGCTGGGAATAGCAAACAAAAATTTCTTTAAGTTTTGCCTCTAAAGTTGTTTATCAGCTTTTTACTGCGCAGTTCGTCGGAATGGTGACAGACGCCATTGTATAAATATTTTTATAGTAATTTCATGGAACATGTTGTTTTTGTTCTGAACTTCGTCAATGGCGGCGCTAGTTGTTTTATTTACTTTACATAAAATGTCTTATATTGTTGTTTTTGCGTCCATGGCAATCTAGACAAAACCACTCCTAACTCTCCAATCACGTGTTTGTGAACTTCGCCCATAGATGGCGCACCTAACGTTCCGCTTATTAGGAGTAGGTACTATAGTTTAAAAATACAATGCCGACTTTAAGCCACCCGATTGTTGTCGTGGAGCGTTTTCATTTTAGGGGAAACTGCACATATCACCGTTTATTATCACACATTTTTGCTTCATCATCACAGAACGAGTATAACGCTCAGCCTTTTCTCGGCGCTACAGACCGATCCTTGACTTCTGGTTTTGTATTGCCGAAAACGCAGCAATAGACCCGTGTTTTTTTTTTTGCTGCATGAGAAGTTTTAATGGTTGTTAACTATGGTTTGACAGTTGAGAATGTCAAAATGTGTTGACATTTCTGTTCAGTGAGGTTTGGCAATCATGAATCACTTAACGCCAGAACACGCTTCCAAATTGTGGAAATTTATTTCGAAAAAAAAAATGAAACTGTTATACAAGTTCATAGAGCAGAATTGTTTTTAATATTGACGATCATTTCTGGTTATATGGCTTCGTCAATAACCGTATATGGAGCGAAGACAGTCCTCAAGTCATTAACGAATCACCATTACATCAATGAAATTGACTGTTTGCTGCGAGTTACACGCTGGCCGGCATCATTGGTCCTTATTTCTTTCGAAATTAAGAAGGAGCTATCGTTTCGGTGAATGGCGGGCTCTATGTTACCTGAAAAGATAAAATACGGTCTGGTAACATAAGATCGTTTAGGATTTTAGGATTGGCAGATTAAGCCGGCTCCCAAAGGAGTGTTCGCTCATCTCGAACTTCTTTATACAATCTCCCCAACCCTTCTTGTCATAAAAAAACTAAATGTACCTACCTTCTGATAACAATAAACTATGCACAGTTTGCGGGCTTTTGATTCTTGGTTAATTTGTTTTCAAAGAAGCTCGGACCCACAGCTTTCAACTGTGGCCATAGCCAGTTGCAGTGATTCGGGATAGATGAAAGGATTTTGTTCCTGCTTCATAACCTCTTGGGTAGCTATCTTAAAAATGCCTTAAGATATTCAATTAAGTCGTGATACTTTAACAAAACATTATTAATCTATTGAATTCCTTTGAATCACTTATAAGTAGCTTAAAGCATCAAAGTCACAATCAAATTGTTATTTCATAGAAGCTTATATCCAAAGGACATAATAAAATTGACTTATCTTAATAATCATAAATTTCATGATGGGTTTGAACTCCTGCCAACTACGTTGTGGTTTTTGATTAAATGTGAATTTTTAATTTATTAATAAATCGAAACTATATCTGATTGAAATTGAAAGAATGAATAAAAAAATTAAAGATTTATTTTTAATGATGAATGGAAATAGTGTAAATTTACTTTTTGAACTCGTTTGTAAACATAACTTTGTTAAAGTTTAATCGCTGATTGGCAATTAATCTGGTATTAAAGATAAACACTTTAATGAAAAATCTTTTTTTTACTTTACTTTAATTAAAAGAGCATGTGCTTAAAAATAAATAATTCATGATTTGATGAGGTAAATTTGTAGCTACATATTGCCTTAACAATAATGCTAATTAAAAAAAAAAAGTAAAATGTTGAAATATAATGAATTATGAAGTTTAAATTTTTTTTTTTAATACTTTTAATTACTGCATCGATAAATAAAATAAAATAAAATAATGAAATCAACCAAGTGAAAGACTTAGCACTAATAATGGACTGTTGAATTATTGATTCAAAATAGCTTTTTATGGCCTTTAGTCCAACAAAAAATTGGCGTTTCTAGGAAAATTACACGAAAAACCAAAAACTTGTTACTTTTTTGAACAGTTGCCGTTTCCCAATGCCATTTGATGTATAAATAACTTGGTCGCGAGAACCTGCTCTAATATGTGACAGTGGTCTTGGGGTTAGCAGGAGAAAAAATTATAAGAAATTTTTTTAATCACTGATGTCTTTTTCTGTTTTAAATTTAAGAAAGAAAAAAACATTAAAAATCGTTCAACCAGTTTTTTCAAAGAACGTTTTTTTTTAAACTTTTCAAAACATAAATTGAACTTTTTTCTTCGAAATCCGTCAAGTGGCTTACGAGAGAATTTGCTGTGGAAAAACCAGTTTTATGGGAAGTAGGTATACTTTTATGCACTTTTTTTGAAAAGTCTTTTGAAATCAAAAAAAAAACTTACACAAAAAACACCATTCAGAAAATTGTATCAAAATCATATAAGCTGTTTTTGGGAAGAAATGAGTATTAGAGCTAGAATGCTTACTCCATAAATCATTCTGTAGGACGTCCACGTCATAAAAATACTGTATACCAAGTTTGAAGCAAATCAGTCCAGCCATTAAGGCCGATGCAAAAAGACAGTCACCCGGCCATCCATCCATCCATCCATCCATCCATCCATCCATCCATCCATCCATCCATCCATCCATCCATCCATCCATCCATCCATCCATCCATCCATCCATCCATCCATCCATCCATCCATCCATCCATCCATCCATCCATCCATCCATCCATCCATCCATCCATCCATCCATCCATCCATCCATCCATCCATCCATCCATCCATCCATCCATCCATCCATCCATCCATCCATCCATCCATCCATCCATCCATCCATCCATCCATCCATCCATCCATCCATCCATCCATCCATCCATCCATCCATCCATCCATCCATCCATCCATCCATCCATCCATCCATCCATCCATCCATCCATCCATCCATCCATCCATCCATCCATCCATCCATCCATCCATCCATCCATCCATCCATCCATCCATCCATCCATCCATCCATCCATCCATCCATCCATCCATCCATCCATCCATCCATCCATCCATCCATCCATCCATCCATCCATCCATCCATCCATCCATCCATCCATCCATCCATCCATCCATCCATCCATCCATCCATCCATCCATCCATCCATCCATCCATCCATCCATCCATCCATCCATCCATCCATCCATCCATCCATCCATCCATCCATCCATCCATCCATCCATCCATCTGATCACTCACCTGGAACAATAATTGAAGTCTTAGATAATTCAGTCTGTCTTTCGTTCCGACCGAGTTTCTGTATCGGCGGCGCTAAATCCTGAACGGATTTACCATTATTTTGTTTCAAACTTGGTAGATATAGTATCTTCAGGACCTCCTATCCTAAGGCATGTTATGAAATCTTGGAGGAAATATTTTTTCGGCACAACGACGATATAGAAGTCGAAAAAGTGGGTCTGGAAATTATGGCCAAACATCTATCTGTTTGTTTGTCAAATTTTGTATTTATTATTTTTTTTTTGTCTCTTGGAACGTCTTTTGAATATAAATACTAAATGCCGAAAAATGATGGAACCCTAATAAACAATGGTGAAGAAGAATCGATTTTGATAAAACTTTCTGAGTGACGTTTTCTTTGAACAATCTATCTTTGGTTAGATTTTTCAAAACGGTACCCCTCATATAACAAATTTTTTTTTAAATCTGATTTTCTCCTACGACTTTTCTTTCTAAAGGGTGTTTTTTTGTGGTTTGCAAGTTGCAAGAAGAAATAAAACACATATATAATTAAGTGTTGTGGCAAAGAATTTACCTTTTTTTTTAAAGATAAGGCTGTGCTATTATGTTTTAAAAATGATTTCGTCCAAGTGGCTCGAATACATTCCTGGGCGACCGAATTTTGGACGCAGCGCAACCGAACCATTATTTTGGTAATAAATTTGCAAACGTTGTTCAGGGGCAAGTAAGTTCATTATGAAATGGTAAGCCAAGCTGAGCATAAATCAAGTGACAGCTGTCAAAAAGACCAACTCCGAAAAAAGTATTGCCAGATTGAAAACCACACGTCTAAGAAACACCCTTTAGAAAGACTTCTTTTAATAGGTTAAAAATGTTGTTAAAAATAAGGAAACACCTGACATTTAATTTAATTTTGTTTCATTACTGTGAAGTTCAAAACAATATTTTGGTTTTTGGTTAACATTTTTGTTTGACCAGAAGATTTTCGCTACCTGTTCGATTTTGAGAGAAAATAATATTTAAAATGTGTGTTAAAAATTCATTTTAAGGAGTTTTATATTTAATATTTCCATAGAAAAAAAGACACCTTACCAGTTAAAGCTATACGTTTTAAGCGGGAGCTTAAATCGCATTTTTTTTGTTTTTCCGTTTCTGAGAAATTGGTGTTATATTAAAAAGGATATAATAAATGCCAGTCACGTCAAACATTGGCTCATGGCTTACCCAATTATTTCAGTATTTTCCCCGAGAGCATTACTCGCAAAGGGACCCAGCAAATACTATCTATATTTTAGAAATATGTGCGTGTGTGAGGAAACCTGAAGAGTTTCAATTATAAAAAGAATGAAGGGAAAAATGTTATACCCCGAGTTTCTTACACTTCAAAGAGGTTGGTGGATTGGACGGAATTATTTAATAATGTGTGAAATGTATGTTTTTGATTTACGCTTTTACTTTGATTGATAAATTTAATATGAACGAAGGTATTTAAAAGCACACTTCTTTCTAGGAAGACGTTAACCAGGAACAATTAATTGATTCTTTAAGAAGTACTTTATATGTTTTTTACTTTGCTGTTTAAGGAAATTACCTTTAAAAAAATCGGTTTTAATCAAACATGACATTACGATGATGGAGAAGTGGTTTTCGCCATATCGTTCGGTACGTTGTCAATTGGAAATTTATATTTCTCATAGAAGTGGTTACGTGAAAAGAACCACCATTTGCAAAAAAAAATATTTTATAAATAGTGCCATTGTATATGCATACATTTTTATAGTAATTTCATGGAACATGTTCTTTTTAGTTCTGAACTTCGTCAATGGCGGCGCTATATGTCTTATCTAGTTTAAATCAAATGTCTTCTATTGTTGTTTTTGCTTCAGATGACAATCTAGAGAAAAACCACTCCTAACTCACCAATCAAGTGTTTGTGAACTTCGTCCATAGATGGCGCACCAAACGTTCCTCTTATTGCGAATACTAGACTATAAATACAATGATAATTTTCAGCATCGCGTTGGTCAGTCTGGCTGTGCGTCTGTGCATTTTTTCACGTTTAAGCTACAGCTTAAATGGCTTCTTGGATTTTTACTTGCGATTATAGGTACTATAAGGCAAGTTATGCATTCGTAAAAAAAAAAAAAAAAATTCTAACAATCAAACATGACATTACGATGATAGAGAAGTCGAAAAAAGTGGGTCCGACAATTCTGTCTGTCTGTCTGTCTGTCTGTCTGTCTGTCTGTCTGTCTGTCTGTCCGTGTGTCTGTCTGTATAGTTACCTACAGCCTAAACGGCTGGACCGATTTGCTTCAAACTTGGTACATAGTATTATTATGACGTCCTACAGAGGGGTTTTTGGAATTAGCATTCTAGCTCCAAAACTAACGGTACCTGCCATACGATTTTTTGTGAAAAATTAATTTTTCTCAAAAACGGCTCCTACGATTTTGATAAAACTTTCTGAATTGTGTTTTCTGTGCAAACTTTATGTTTTGGTTGGAATAGATTTTTCGGGAAAAGTCTTATAACGGTACCTCCCATAGGACCGGTTTTTTGAAATCCGATTTTCTCGTAAGCCACTTGACGGATTCCGATGAAACTTTTTATGTAGAAGCCCTCTTATAAAAGAAATAATATAATTTCGAAAATTTTTCAAAAAAAGTTTTTTTGAGTTTTTTAAAAAAGTTTCAAAATTTTTTTTTAATTTTAGTTTTTTCCAAAAACGGTTTAATCTACAGTTTTTTAATTTTATTTTTCTGAAAAAAACTACAAAGTGCTAGAAGTTGGCATACTCAAAAAAAATTTAGAATATATTTTCGAAAAGTTTTTCAAAAAAAACTGTTTTTTGAAAAAACTGGTCCAACGATTTTGAAAATTTTTTTCGTAAAAATTCAAAAACGTAAAAGAAACCTGATGGCTTACTTCATTTTCTCCAAAAAACGGTTTAGGTATTGATTTTTAAGTGATTTATAAAATTTCATATGATTTTTTCAACGCTTTTTCCCAAAATCTCAAGCACCCAACACCATTTTAACACATTAGAGCAAGTTCGTACGACCCAGTCGTGCACTTTATTTTCAATGGTTATCGAGGTAATTTTATTTCGTTTTAGCTCGCTTAAACTGTAGTACCCAGTGGTTTAGTGGTTATAGTGTGTTGGACTGCCACGCCGATGGTTCTGGGTTCGATCCCTGACTCCCCCTAAGTTCTCTTCGGGGTACTGCCTCTTGCGAGCAAGTGATAAAACCTCCAAGAGTATAAATCATGTCATGTAAAGTCCTTCTTAGTTGGCCGTTCAGATTCGGCAATCCATTCCATTCCATTCCATTCCATTCCATTCCATTCCATTAGTCACAGGCCCCGGACCCACTTGGAGCTTTTGTGCCAACATTTTTTTTCCTGGCTCAAATTGGTATAGGAACACTTCAAGTAACGGTTTTTTCAATTTATATTTTCTCGAAAAGGGCTCAAACGATTTTGATTAAACTCTAAATTTAACAAGCTTATAGAGGTACAAACAGTCCGAAATGAGCTACAAAATAATAAGTCCCGGGATCGAATGGAATACCCCAAGAATTCTACAAGTTCAGCACTTTCCTGTTCCTAGAAAGTTTAACCAAAGCTTTAAACCAAGCATATGATAGCACCAGTATACCAGATTGCTTCAGAGAGGTTATTACCTGCTTTATTTTCAAAAAGGATGACAACAGAGTACCGGCTAACTATAGGGGCATATCCTTACTGAATTCTTCAATGAAAATTCTGGCTAAACTTCTTTCAAAACGGCTTTATAAATGGGTTCAGCGTAACAACTTGTTGAGTGAGTCACAAGCTGACTTTCGGGAAAATTATTCAACAATTGACCAAATTTACTCACTTACCAAAATAGCCGAAATATTTGTTAGTAACAAGAAAAAGCTTTATGCTTTCTTTATTGATTTTAAGGCGGCTTTTGATACCATAGACAGAAAAGCACTTGTTTTGAAGATGTACAACAAAGGAGTTTCGACAAAGTTTGGAAACATTTTAGAACTTATGTATGATTCAACAACTTCTGCGGTTGTATATAGAAACAAGATGTCGGAGCAATTTCGAATAGAAATAGGACTAAAACAAGGCTGCAGCTTAAGCCCTCTCCTGTTTGCCTTGTTTATCGATGACATAGAAGAGGTTTTGCAAGGGGGAGCATGCGTTTCAGACGATCTTCTAATCAAAGTATTAATGTTCGCGAATGACATCGTCGTCCTAGCCGAGACACCTGGAAGTCTCCAATTGATGATCAATAGATTGTTTAAGTACTGCAACGAATGGAGACTACAGGTAAATCTCGCCAAATCCAAAATAATGATCTTTCGCAATGGTGGAGGTCGCAACTGTCGCAATGAAATGTGGAAATTTGGAGAGCGAAGTATTGAGGTTGTTAAAGAATATACCTATCTCGGTGTCAGGATCTCTAGGAGTTTTAACCTCAAGAACCATATGGTAGACAAACTAGCGAAATCCAAAAGTGCACTAAATGCTACTTGGAGAAGTGTGATGCAATGCAAAGATGTTGAATACGAAGCCAAATATCGCATTTTTGAAACAACAGCGAAAGCGATAATGTGTTACGCAGCTCAAGTTTGGGGACAAAAACAGTTTGAAGAAGTAGAACAACTTCTAAGATTCTTCCTAAAACGAACTTTGAGGTTACCAAACAGTACGGCCAACCACATCCTTATGCTGGAGACAGGCCTTTCTCCTTTATTCATATCGACACTCAAAATGCAGATTGACTAAGTACTCAGAACAACCGAAATGGAAGACAGTCGTTTACCAAAAAAAATAACAATGCTGGTTATCCGAAAAAAAAACATCATGGTTTGAGTCTTGGAGAAATTTAGCCGAGTACTGTGGGCTTTCACTTTCACTTCAAGATAGTAGGATGGACACGTGAAAAGCGAACTCTATCGCCTGATTAGTTTGGTAGACGAAAGAAAACGAGAAGAGTATGTTGGGAAAGCCACAAGCTCGTCTCATAGGAGCATATATGCGCAACTGAACTACAACTTTTCGACTAGCAACTACTTCAGGGTGGAGTACTCAACCGACCTCATGTCACTCATTTTAAAAGCACGAGGAGAGTTTCTCCCCCTGAACTACTTACAACATAGAAGCGATTTACAAGAAATGTGTGAGTTATGTAACCTTAGAGAGAAGGAGGACGTATTTCATTTCCTGGGCAGATGTCCGATTCTTGTGGAAACCAGAAGAAGTACCATTGGGAAGAGTTACTTTGATGAAGCAGAAATAATTAAAATTCTTAACGGGGAGTCTGATTGGGAGGTTCTGTATCAGTATATTAAGATAGCACTTGGTTACAGAAATCGAATTATAAAGGAACTTTTTTAAGATCAATTTGAAACACTTCAATTATTATAAATTGTATAATTGTACAAAGTATTATTGCCAACTGGCAGACGGCGTATATGCTATGTCATGTAATGAGTAGATACCAAAATTTTTGTATATTATATGAAATAAAATCATTTGAAAATTGAAAAAAAAAATTGAACAAACTTATGGGATTCGTGATGATACATTTTTTTTTTTTTTTTTTTTTTTTTTTTTAAATTTAAATGGTCATAACAAAAATCAGGTTTAAACGGCTTTTTTTGAATGGCCATATAAGTTCGCAACGGCTTGATTGAATTGACTCAAACTTCATTTGGCATAGTTATTAAAATTTTCCTATAGGATGACATTGCAAGTAAAACATTTCTAAACGGTGACCCAAATATTTACAACGAGCCGTTCAGCTTAAGCCAGCTCCACAACTACTCCAACGGTTTTGATTAAACTTTTTGCATAATATTTATTTGGTGTTTTTAAGAAAACTGCGTTTATATAGTATTTGGCCAAAAGTACAAATAACAGAGACCTGGTCTAAACGGCTTTTTTCCAATGGATACTTATTTAATTTAGCAACGGTTTTTTTCGAATTCACTCAAATTTTGTTTGGTATAGTTCCTTATGTGACACGCCTAAATATCCGCGGACAAAATATCAGCGTCAAAATATCCGCAGACAAAATATCCGCATTCACCCAACCTCGCACCTACCCCAAGTCCTATAGTGTGCCAAAGCAGCATTCCCCCTTTACATATGTAGGTTATTGTTTATACACCGTAATGTTGGGTGCTGGCACTGTATTTATGTATCTTATCGTTTTCGGATATTATGTGGCGGATATTTTGCGCGGATATGGAGGCGTGCAGCCGTAAATTACAGCTTACTTTTAGATGTCATCGCATTTTTCCAGTTACTCGATTTTAAATGATGGCTCCATTCAACGAGCCACTAAATTCTGATGAATTTGTTTCGTTTTTAATAATTTTCTCAAAAAAGGCTTTAACAACTCTTACTTACCTATACAGGGCCACTTATTTCGTGGTTTCAAGTTGGTAGCGCTCTATCTTTTGACACCTGTCAAACTCAGCTGTCATCCGCAATCGAACAACGCGTTAAAATTATTAAAACTTACTATAAAAGTGAGAGTTGGACACATTTTAGAAATCTTCTTCTTCGGACGTATCCATTGCAATAAAAATTATGTGTCTGCTTCGAGAAATGCAGGTCTTAAAAAAACATAATTATTACCTTTAAAGAAAATTGTGTGAATGGCTTAAGTATTTGGGAAGCAATCTAACGAAATTCCAGCAAAAGAACAAGACCATAGAGATTATCTATTTTGATCTGAATGTCTGAAAGGAAATTGATTCTACAGTACGAGACTACAATAGAACGAAAATGTCGGTCTTTGAAACTGAAGCATATATTCAAAGTTATTGTTGCAGTAAGCCAACAAAATAAGGCAAAACACCCTAACCTTATTTACATAATAGCTACCTTCTTGAGTGTTTGTACTTTAATTGGTTTGGGTTTTATGTGATCCTTTCTCAAGCAACGGTAATGGAGATATGCAGACTGTGTGCTGATTTTTATTTTTATTTTATCCAAAACAAAACCCGTAATGCAACCAGGATATTGCAATTTTCGTGACGCAGAAATTCTGTGTCGCATTTAGAAGCAGCACATGCACAATTTTATCGTGAGAAAGGGTTCACTATGATATATGCGTAACATAGCGGATGGAAAAAATTCGTTTCCATGAAATTCGCTGCTCTAAATAGTAACACATTTTTGCTGGTTCTGATGCCATTAGTGCAGAGGAACTTCTAAGTAAGATGTTCAACATTTTTCGACAACGCAAAACTTTATGTTTAATTTGGTATTTAACCCTATGGGAATTGTAACGTCGTTACAGTAAATGATCTAAATCCCTAGTTGATTACATCTTGACATTGCTTTGGAGCATAAGGACTAAGACTGCCATCTGCTTTTTTTTTTTGTGTTCACTTCAGCTTTTCTTACTCAGATCATTTTTCTGAACATTAACAATTAATTAGATTGTTGAATTTCTAATTCTTCTTGCAATCAATGAAATTACAAAATTTCAGCAGTATGGGTTGTCCACAAAGGACTTCATTTAATAATTATAAAGGATGGTTTCAATCTAAATTGGTAGCACTGTTTTAATATGACAGCCATTTTGGCATCTGCTATGGATTTATTCATAGCTCGATATGCGATTTCATCATGAATAGACTGACGCCTGAGCAACGCATGCAATTTGTGCAGATTTATTTCGAAAAATATGATTCTTTCGTCTGTCCGTGAAACGCATCCCACACTATGTCCATTTTATGGTCAAGAGGTGACAAAACCTTCCTTTGCACCGCATCAACCGAACAGTGTAGCTCTTAAGGCCGCTTACCTGCCTAACACATTTAATATTATACACATCACATTTTTCATAAATATCAACCTTCCAGCGCTCATTTAACCACATCCCAAGTCACATCCCTGCTACCCGCCAATCTATTTAAAACCACGGACCAATAAGATACAGACCGCCAACTCACTGTATGGTTTCTCTTTTTGCCTACAAGCTAAAAATCAGCTGATATGCCATTTATTTTGAGAGTGTGACGCTCTCCCTTGCTTTTAAAACCCATTTAGCAAACACACCTACAAAATAAATTTCATACGCAGGTATAGTTGCCATTACAAGATGCACAGAGAGATGTGCACGTATTCACAGACAGGAAAAAAATATTTCGAGGGTGTTTCAGGCAAGAGGAGTACGAGTCTGCGGTCTGTATATTTGTCCGTGTTTAAAACCATCAGCCGTCCCCGTCGACAGTTGATATGCAGAAACAGTTTGTGCTATTATAAAACAAAGCTAACCTAACCTACAGCTCTCTCTCTCTCTCCATGGCACTGTGCGTGATGCGACGTTAGCTCTATCTCACTCTCTCTCTCTCTCTATCGATTTTTCTCACTCGCTTGTTCCCTACTCTCGCTCCATGGCTATGTGATTCATGCTACGTTTGCCCTTTCTCACTCCCTGTCAATCGGTCTCAATCGCTCTCTCCATTTTCTGTGACGGAAGTCACGCTTATTTCCGCTGCATCAGTAAAAATTTTACCCTCATGCGCCTAAAGAAGTTTTACTTCAAACAAATTGTGTTCAGGTATAGTTGAATGGGAACGTCAATAATCGGTTTTGCTGCATTTGGAATGTAGATATTCCTCCAGCCATTGTAAACACGCCATTACACCCAAAAAAAACTGACAGTTTGGTATTCTTAATGGGCTGGTGGTCCTTACTTCCTTAAAAACGATGCAAACCAGAACGTTAGTCAATGCGGAGACCGTTATAAAACCGTCAATAATGACTTTTTCTTTCTTGAATTGAATTGTCCTGATGTGGAGGAGCTGTGGCTTACCAAGATGGTGCAACATGTCAAACAACGCGTGCTCATTTGAATTTTTGAATTAAAAAATTGGTGAGTGCATAAGTTCGCGTTTTGGACCAGTGAATCGGCCTCCAAGATCGTATGATTTAACACCTCCAGACTTTTTTATAGTTTCATACCTCTGCTGTATAAACAACCAATTCGAACAAAGTTTTAACATGACACACCAAATAAAAAACGAATTGAAACGCATTCGCATACAGAAAATTGCCCCTGCACCCCCTCATTTTTATTACTTTGAAGACTCTATTTTTATGACTTGGTTACCGTTATCGATGATTCAATAAAAACGAAATCATTCGGTTTCGCTCTTCAATGTATTATTTCGAGTTAATACTAGTATTTCGCATGATTACACTGCTTGTACATACAAGTTAAGGACGTAGAGTCCTTCTTCATTGTAATAAAATAGTTACGTGCTCAGTAGGTGCTAAAGTGACCCCAAGCCAGAGCAATAGCAACGTAGAAATGTACCTACAATTGGAAAAGAAGAGCAAAGGCACGTGCTATGTTGAAGTACGTTATGTTGTGGCTGGGAAGTAAATTAGAAGGGGATTTGAAAGAACTCATTGAACCGCAAAGGTCGATGGATCAACACACAACATTATGAATAAGATAAAGGATATACACAGTACACATACACATCCTTGCACAATGGAAACTAATAATTCGTTTGGAGAGAAACCAGCGATTTTGACAGTGAGGAAAGAAAATGGTGCCGAATGTGAACGAACAATCGTTGCAAGGATGGTTTGTCTTTAGAATTTTATATATATATTGAAGGATGCTTTCTTCGATTCAGCAAAAAAAAAAAAAAAAAAAAAAAAAAAAAAAAAAGGATTGAGTTTTCCATTGGAAATCACTTCAAAAGTTATTGTTATTATTCGTGGCGCAGACAGTCTATATTGGACCACGGCTTCGACTAACAACCCTCGCCAGCTCTAGGCCAGTCACTAGCTAGTGGCCTCCAATTTTGCTTCTCGACTTAATAGCGCCACCTTAAATGGGGTCTTCCAGAACCTCTGGATTGGAATCGAAGACTCGTCGGGCTGGTGCGTTTTTGTTCATACGCTTCACATGGCCCATCTTAGCCGCCGTACAGTAGGAATAGGATGACTATTGTCTTGTATAGGGTCTCCTTGGTCCTTTGAGAGAGGGCTTTTATACAAAAATGTTTTCTAAGCCCAAAAAAACAGCGATTGGCAAGAGTGATTCTTCGACTGATCTCTTCACTGATATATGTTATGAGAGGTTATAGTGGAACCCAAATAGACAAAGTCCTTGACAACCTCAAAGTTATATCTTTCCATTGTGACATTTTGTCCGAGCCTACGGTGATGATCTACTTCACCCGAGGACAGCATAAACCTTGTTTTGACTTCATTTGAAGCCAGACCCATTTTCGCCGCCTCCGCTTTAATACTTGAGAATGCATGCCGATGTATTGGCATGAACCCGTATTATATTTTCAAGCACAATGTTAACACAGCTGCATGACACTGCCTCACCTTGTCTTAGCTCTCTGGTGGTTTCGAAAGTTTCAGTATAGTCCCTACTAACTTTGACGGAACAGCGAGCATTTCCCAACTACATCCTGATATAAAGCGTGTCAGTTTAGCAGGGACTCTAAAGTTGGACATGGCACTATATGAACAGGTGGTGGATATCGATGTTATATTCTTGGGTTTTCTCCAGGATCTGGCGTAATGTGAATATTTGGTCAGTTGTAGATTTTCCAGGTCTGAAGCCGCATTGGTAGGAACCTATAATTTCATCAGTAAACGGCTGGAGACGTTCACATAAGACGCTGGACAGGATCTTATAGGCGATGTTCAAAAGTCTTATGCCTCTATAGTTGGTGCAGAGTATAGGCGGTCTCCTTTTTTGTGTCAGATGGTACTTAGATTCCGACCGTATTTTGCCCATGAGTTGGTGTATGCTCCTGAATAGGTCATCTCAAAAAGCTCTGCTTGTAGACCATCGCATCCAGCGGCTTTGTTCATCTTTAGCTCATGGTCGTCATCTAGATTAACTGGGCGAGATATTGGCTGTCATCGTCATTAAACTACTGGTTAAAGTAGTTTCTCCAGATGCCTAACATCGCCAGGGTTTCTTACTATGGTGTTTCCATCCTGATCTTTGCAGGGCCCTGGGCGGCTTTAGAAGTTTCGCACCTCTTTTCTGCAAAAACGTCTCTGAATCTTCTCGACTTCGCGTTGTTGGTGTTCTTTTTTCTTCCTTCTGAGTAAGGCGCTTCTCATCCTTTCTTCGCTCAACATTGAGATTTCTGGACGCTCTAGTACCTCTCTGGAGCCACGTTTTGTATGCCTCCGTTTTGGCTTTGTTTGCTTGAGCACATTCGGAGTCGAACCAGGATTTTCTGGGGGGGAGGCTATGAGAAGCCCAATACCTCTGACGCAACACTTCTTATGGCTTGTTTATAAAGCTGCTATTGGTCTTCCGGGTTTATATCATCGCTCAAAGGGTTTATTGCAAGGTCGAGATACACGCGGTTGGCATAGGAATCGGGGTCTCTTCCTGTTGAAGTCGTCCAACATTAAATTTCCTTAGCGTAGATGGTATTCGCCTAAGCGCTTCCATGCAGATAGGTACTTTAAAATTTGCAAAAACTACTTAGTGATCCGAGTCGATGTTTGCTCCTCGAAATGTACGGACATTGAGGATGCTGGAGGAATATCTTCCGTCAATCGCAATATGGTCGATTTGATAGCAGGTTTTTTTTTCGCTGCGAAATCGATTAGCCTGAGTCTGTTATCGGAAGTGGTGTCGATCTGGCTGTGTTTTTCGATCGTCATATTAAAAAATTTCCTCCGTCCCAATTTTGGCATTAAAGAGGACTTTAATGTAATATTTTGGGCACTGTTCATTGGTTTTGGTGAGGAACTCGTAAAAAATTTCTTTAGTAGCTTATGAGACTTAGGTGGTGGAGTTTTGCCTTAATGCGAATCGTTGTCACTCGCTCGTTGACTTCGCGAAAGCTCAAGACGTTTTGTCTAAGTCTTCCTCTAACAGCGAATCCACACTCAAGCTAGTGTGACCTCCCATCAATATGGAATTTTACTATAAAAGAAGTTAGCAGAATAAGAATGCATATCTTGGAAAAATTAAATATTGAAAATCATTTAAAAAAAAAAATTCAAAAACACAATAAATACTCCTTATGCTTTCAATCGAACAAATAAAAAATTATTACTCCAGGACCTTGTTCCGTCACGTTTTTGCCTAATCTTTTTAGTTCCTACCCGTAATTTTTATGTTTGTAATGACATTGAAATCAAGGAGGAAAAGGAACTATTTCGTGGGTTTGAGAAAGTTTTTTCAAACTTGTAGTTGCAACTTGTAGTTTTTGTATCCCTCGGCGTCAATAATTGATAGCACACAAAAAATGGCACCGGCTAACAATCCGCCGTAGTAAGAACTCAAAACCTCAAATTCCATATGACTTCAATAGGCCGCATAAGAAATAAATAAATATTCATATGAAGTTCCAATCCATACCATTCAAGTTTGCTCTTCCCAAGAAATTTTTTCTGGCTTAAATGGGGTGCTAAAAAATGACAGACATCACTTCTGTACTTATATCAAAAACTTGGAAGAGTGTGTGTTTGATGCTGAAAAATATTGTTGTCCTTTTTTTTAAATATGCATGAACTTAATACTCATTTACTTTCCCCCCTTTGTTTAAACAGTTTCTTGTACCGTGTTTTGACCCAAACTGATTGAAGTAAAATTAATTTAGTTAATCCATGTGATTATTATATTTTGTGTTCCAAGCTATATCCTTTGGTCCAACAAATGATGTGATCCTGTTGATATTTTACACAAGAAAATTCCCAGCTTTCCTACTATGTTTTAAGGATGAAAAGATATCAATTACCAAGCTCCCATTGAACACTTCCATGTTAATCCAATAATCGACGATTCCTATATTTGATCCGATCAAAACACTAATATCCAAAGCACCGGCCAAAAATTCCCAACAGACTGCACATATCTGCTCTATTCAGGATAAAGGTATGTATTCCTATACTTGCTACCACCTGGACTTATGAAATTGAAATTCGCATATCTACTCACCTGTACTTCTATTTCAACCTATTTTATAGAGCAAAGGGTTAATGGGAAATATTTTACCTGACGATTCGTCGGTTTGGTAAGCAAGCTTCATACTACAGGAAAGAGGCACAGCTAAAGGGTATTTAATGTTCTCCTTCTAACAACAGGGACTAAGAACGGAATGTGTATCATGGTACCTACAACATTCCAACGTAACATTGCTCAACATCGCATGTTTGAAAATGGTCTATTTTTGCATAAGCACTGCGGATTCTGAACGAGTCCTTGCGTATACTTGTTTAAGCGAAATAACATGAAAGTTCACCAAATTGGAATTCAATTGTGCGGCATGAAAATATTTGTAATAATGTTGTCTGGGCATTCCTGGATATTATGCTCACATCTAGCTTAGGGTAGCTGATTAGATGTGGATGTTGTTCTTTGGGGTTGTTTTAGAAACATTGTGTTTCTAATACCAACATACATTAAAATATTTCGCTTTTTTAGGGCTTGATGAATTTTGCAAATGTGGTGTGGATTTTATTTTTTACCAATATAGATAAAAAGCTCAATGCGATTGAAATTCGTTAGCATACAAAGTGATTTTGATTTATTATATCGTTCTTCTTATTTCTACAAATTTCTTTACAATAATAGAAAATTTGGCCTGGCCATTGTAGATATATAAATTTTTATAGTAATTTTATAGAACATGTTGTTTTAGTTCTGAACTTTGTCAATGGCGGCGCTAGTTGTCTTATCTACTCTACTTTAAATAATGTCTTCAATTGTTGTTTTTGCTTCGCGTAGCAATTTAGACAAAAACCACTCCTAACTCACCAATCAAGTGCTTGTGAAATTCGTCCATAGATGGCGCACCAAATGTTCCTCTCATTGGGAGTACTTTAGATAATAAATACAATGGCCTGGCCATGCCGTCTCTTTAACAACAAGTTTAATTTGCGACATAGAGAACAAATAAAGTGCACGACTGGGTCGAACGAGCTTGCTCTTATGGCCGGCTAAAACTGTAGTATTTTTAGCGCTTAAGAATTTGAAAAAAAAAATGTGTTAGTAATTCACACTCAGTCGAAGCGAAACTTCAGAGAAAAAAGAAGAGAATGAGATGAAAAACTCAGCCAGCACCAGTTTTGGGCTTACTAAAATGCTCGCAACATGTATGTGAACAAACGTTTTAATACACATTAAGCATACAAACGTACCGACACTCTTGCTCTCTCACTTTAGATCTGTAGAGCAAGGCCTTTGGAAATCCTTTGCGTGCTTTTGACTACTTTTTAAAGCCTGAACTCTAGGACGCCACTATTAAAAACAAAATCACGTTTAGTAACAAACATACATACCTAGTTACTTACTCTCGTATCAACGTATACCGCCTGCTTATTTGCTTTAGCTTGACATAATGTACAAAGCTTAAGGACTATTCACATGAAAGCGACCAACGAATGAACAAACATACGTCCATTTTGACGTTTCATTCGCATGCAATTTATTTTTTTCGTTGCGAACAACGAATGTCATGTCACAATTGAACAGTGAGGTTTTGAGGTTAGCCGCGCACGAATAATTTATTCGTTGCGATGTGGATGGTATGTGGAACGCGAATAGAGTTTGACAGTTCGTAGCAATCACTTTGTAGTTCGCGGCGAACAATTTACTTTATACAATTTGACTTATTTTAACAATTGAAATCGCATATTTAAATAAACTAACTTATTTTAAAATTCAATTTCTATCGAGCGGTCACGTTTTAGCCAAGAAATTAGCTGTATAAATGCTTAAAATCTGATTTGTTCGTCAATTCGTCCATTCGTTGGTCGCTCTCATGTGAATAGTCCTTTTGCTTAGTAGACCAGAGTGAGAGGCTACGTAGTAGCATGGGAGAAGAATAGAGCTAGAATATAAAATCTCGTGTCATGATTTTTTTTCGTTCGTTCTCTCTAAGGATTGCTGCGATACATCAATTTTTTTGATTTACTTGCTTAAAAGTTTCATGTCGCAATTCCGTCTCATAGAGTTTCAAATCACCCTGACATCAAAAAAGTTTCACTTCAAAAATTAAAAGAAAATCATATGAAATTTTATTAGACACTTAAAAATCACTAGTTGAAACTTTTTTTTTTTTAATTAGGTAAGTTAAATTTTGAGTTTAATCAAAATCGCTAGAGTCGTTTTTGAGCAAATCTTAAATGAAAAAACCGTTACGTGCAAGGTACCACCTAATTTGAGGCCAGCTAAAACGAAATAAAAACATAAGCGAGTGCTACAGTACGTTTGCAACGAACTGTTGGATACCCTATTCCCTATATTTTTTTATGTGCATGCGTCTGCCTCCCGCAGCCAGCCGATGTTTCAGTTTCAGAAACAAAATTCATCTTTAGCAGACAGAAAAAAGTACAATGACATTAATTTTGTGTGGTGTAATGATCAATCAGTGCTGGCGCACTAAAAAACGCGTGCGCCACGCCCAAAGTTAAAACTTTTTATTGCCAAGGCAATTGGTATGAGCTCAGTGACATTCAATTTTATTCTTGCAGATCGATTTGAACAAAACAAGACAAAACTAAAATTTTTAAAAATTAGATTTTGAATTGAAATAGCGATTATGGGTGTTTTTAACAATTCTTGGCCCCCACTCTGCCACGTAACCAAGGAATATAAATCAAAATGTTCATCTTTTTACTTCAAAACTGCGACCGATAGTTAAAAAACGTTAACAAATTAACGCATTATACGACTTTTGGCGGAAACGCCCCTTAAAAGTGGGCGTGTCTTAAAAATTTGAAGCACTAACAGAGCTTTGATCAGTATTTAGGCATATGTGTAAAACTACAGCTGAATCGAATAGATTTTTAAACAATCTTACCTGAACAAAGGTATTTTATCAAAATCACGCCTTTAAAAGTGGGCGTATTGAAAAAATTTACACAAGAAAATGTAGATATATTTCTCAAATAACGAATGGAAGGAAAAAGGTTTAAATTGAATATTGGAAGTACATTAAATTTTTGAGACTACGTTTTTCGTTCTTTCATGAAAAGTGGGCCACACTTGTCCTAGCAAGTAAGAAATCGAGGTCTTAATCAAACTTGACATTACGATGAAAGAGAAGCCAAAAAACATGGTTTTCCTTCAACAAATCATAATTGTAGCACGCTTCTTTTTAACCTAAGCTCCCCTACATCATGACAATTTAATAACGACAGAAAAAGTCATTGATGATGACTCGTTATGATGATCGGGCTTCATCGCTGAACATGATTTTCTTGTAAGCAGTCTCGGTTCGGGCCCATCCACCGGATGTACACCAACATATACCGTGGTCGTGCAGCATCAATTCTTCCACCAGTTGGATTTTGTAAGCCAGCAAACCAATATCTTTCCGCAATGGACCCAAATCTAAATGTTTTGTGCACGATGGCGGATAGACTTCTTCCTTTATGCTGCGCTCTGCAGAAGCAATACCTTCTTCTTCTTAGCACTGTATAACGACTTTTCATCAGATTATGAGTGTTATTATTAAGATTGAACGTGATGCGAAAACGTTCCATCGTTGATCGAATTAATTGCTCTAATGGATGATTGTGGTAGATCACAAAATGAACGCAGTGAGCGATGCGTTTTATGAACAGAACTATGTTTTTTGAAATAAATCTGCACAATTTACATGCGTTGTTCAGGCGTCAGTCGATTTATCATAAAATGACAAAGATGAATCGCCGAGATCATGGTAGATGACATAATGTCTGTCAATGAAAACAATTTTTTTTTTTGATGTGAAACATCTATTGCGCACCTAGGCAGTAAAATCGATCGTAATTGTAACGAAAAAATGGCACGACCCTTGATAAAAAATTTTAAAGTGGAAAGTGTTGGGTGGTTGTTGGTGATGCTGGGGCGGTAGTGGTGGAGAGGGTAGGGTGGTAGTGCAGCAGGGTTATGGGGAGGGGGGGGGGATGGTGAAAAATTGTGGATGGCCGTTTGGTGGTTGTAGGATGTAGGTGGGCTGGATGGTTGGTGAGGGTTGTAAAAAGAATTTTAAAAAATGGTAGTATGATAATTGGTTGGAGGAAAAAATTTACTAAAATGGTATATGGTTGGTGGTAGGTGGGGTGGGTGGTTCTGGTGGATGGTTGATGTGGGGGTGGGGTGTGGGGAAGTTGGTGAAGAAAAAAATGACGAAACAGGTGTGGGATTTGTTTTGTGGTGGTGGGGGGGGGGTGGTATCATTCTGGGTGGTTAGTTGGTGGTTATAGGTGGGGTTGGTCGTTACTGTTAGGAGGATTTGGTTGGTGGTTGGTTGGCGGTTGTAGGTGGAATGGGTAGTTACGGGTGGGTGATTTGGTGTGGAGGGATGAGGAAAAGATTGTCAAATATGGTGAGTGGTTAGTTGGGAGTTGCTGTATGAGTTGAGGGTTGATGGCGAGGGGATTTGGGGGAATTACAAAAGAAGAAAAAAATGACGAAAATGGTGGGTGGGTGGTTGTAGGTGGGATGGGTTGTTACTGGTGGGGGCTTATTTTGGGGTCGGGGGGAATTGACAAAAATGGTGGGTGGTTGGCTGTTGGTTCTAGGTGGGGTCGGTGGGAACTGAGGGTTGTTGGGGAGGGGGTTTGGAGGAATTACGTTTCTCATTCTTTTTACCAATCAGAACAAAATTGTTAAAATTGGTGGTGGAGTGGATTTTGAGGAGGATGTTGGGGGTGGGTGAGAGAAAATTTACAAATATGGTGGGTAGATGGCGTTTGGGGTTGGGGGTTGGTATGGGGGAAATATTGACAAAAATGGCAGGTGGTTGGTTGTAGGTGGGGTTGGTAGTTGCTGCTTTGGGGGATTTCGTGTGAGGAAAAAATTGTCAAAAGTGGCGGATGCTTGGTTGGTGGTTGTAAATGGGCTGGGTAAATGGTGGTGGTAGGGGGGACTTGCTCTGGGGAGGGAATCGACAAAAATGGAAGGTGGTGGGTTTGTAGTTGCAGGTGGATTGGGTGGTTACTTGTGGTAGGTATTCGGTGATGAAAAACTTATAAAATAAAATGCACGACTGGGTCGCACGAACTTGCTCTTATAATAAGCAACTGCTTCGTGGCTGCATATATGGATATTAAAAAAAATTAAATAATTTCGAAAATTCTTTTATTTTTTAAATGAGTTTAAGAGTTTTCTCGGAAAAACTAAGTATGCAATAAAATTTCAAAGCTATACGTCAATCTAGGAAAAAAAAATATTGAAAATCGTTGGACCAGTTTTTTTTTTAAAAGGTTATTTTTGAAAAACTTTTTCAAAAAATATTTTGAAATTTATTTGAGTATGCAAATATATGGCAATCTATAGTTTACATTTGAAAAATAATTTAAAAAAAAATCAATGTACCCGTTTCCAACATATTTCGAAAACCAAAATTTTTTTTGAAAAAATTATAAAAAATCAAAAAAAAAAGTTTTTGAAAATTTTGAAATGCCATATTAATAAAATTATGAATGACTTCCTGTGGCCAAAATTTTATTAAAATCGAATGTATAGTTTACGAGAAAATTTGATTTGAAAATACTGGTTCTATGAGAGGTACCGTTATTAGACAAATTTTGAAAAAAAATTCCGGACCAAAAGATAGATTTTCTTGCAAAAATAGCATTCTGATAGTTTTATCAAAATCGTTAGAGCCGTTTTTGAGAAAATCAATTTTTGTCTTCAAGATTGTATGGCAGGTGCCGTTATTTTTGGACCTAGAGCAAAAATAAAAAATTTGTTCCGAGGGACGGCCAAATAAATCCTAAATACCAAATTTGAAGCAAATCGGCCCACCCGTTCAGCCTCCAGAGGCGCGAACAGACATACAGACAGACAGACAGACAGACAGACAGACAGACAGACAGACGGACGGAATTTCCAGACCCACTTTATTCGACTTCTCCATCATCGTAATGTCATGTGTGATTGTTATCTCAAATTTTTTTTTCTGCACGAATCCATAACTTGCCTTATAGTACCTATAATCGCAAGTAAAATGGTGGATGGTTGGTTGCTAGTTGTAGGTGGGCTGTGAGTATGGCGGTGATGGCGGTTTCTGATGGGTGGGTTGAGGAACATTTTGTTCCTATGTGTTTATAAATGAATATTATCTGTAATAATTGATATTATAATAAAATGATAAGACAAATATATTGATTTAATTAAAGAAACACTAAATTATTAAAAATTATGTCACTCCATATTTGTTTATGGTTTTTAAAAATTATGAATTTTAATGTAAACTTAAATGTTTCACATCTGCCGGCCAAATTTTTTAATTGAAAGTTCTATACCTCTAAGAAACACCCTTCATAGAAAAATATTTTGATTGAGTAAGAATGATTGCATGTTGCTTTAATTTTGTCCCATTTAACAGTTAAATTTTGAATTTACTGTAGTCCATTCAGGGCAGTTATTATCGATCATTTCTGATGAAACAAATATCCTACAAGAAAGGCACGAGAAAACGCTTTTCAGAAATCATCCTTAAAGAAATGAGCAGTGAACATAGCCTTATGTTGTTAAGTGTATTATTTATTTTTGGCTGACAACACTGTCAATAATTCTCATTCACACTATCTGGAAACGCAGCCGCCATAAAACTTCAACAATCCTTTTAGCCAAAATGTAAGTTCCTGAAGACAAAGAACTTTGGGAAAATATAAGAAAATAAATTAAATTTTTTTTTTCCGCAGCGGATTATCCTTTGAATAAATTCCATCTTGTATCATGAACTTTCGCTGCAGATGCAGAACTGAATTTTTTTGAAAAATTATGTCTGCATTTTTGCACAGCACACATATTCCACGACTGCATATAACTGGCCATAAACAGTAGAGTTTATATTAGAGCGCCATTTGCATGCAATATCAACATTTTAGTTTTTTGAAATTTCTTGGACATTAAATCCTTTGAGTTGGGCTCAACAGACTTGCTGGTTGGATGATTTGAAAACCCTTTCTACCCACTTCCAGGTACACACACACGAGAGTTACTCGTTTTGAATGCCAGCTCTCTAGGGTTAAAATTGTTTTCTTTTTTAATTGGGTCGTATTTCACCTCCCGTTATGTAAGGAAACATTGGACGACAGATGGGTGAGGTTGGGTTGCCCTGAAGGTAAGAAGGTAAAAGGTTGAAAGAGTGGTAATTTAGGTGCAAGTAAGGAGTGAACTGGGATAAGCACTCTTACTTGGTTGCTGTTCCAAGAGAACAATTAATTTGCGTGCTTAATTTATTAAAGCAAGTGCTTCTGTAATACATAGTTGCAATTTTTTTTTTAAATAATTTAAAAATGCTGGTATGCAAGATTCTAAGGATCCGCGGCATGTATTTTAAGGATTGCTAGTTTTTTTTTTTTTTAATTTTTCAAATAAATAAATATCAAAATAACGGGTTAGCCATGAAGTGGATTCTTTTGAAGTCATATTGACAGACACTGACAGCTGTTGCACGCCAGAAATCTTGACAGAAATTCTTCCGATAAAAATGAGTTGCTTTGAGCTTGAACAACGTTGAGAAATAATGAACAAGATATTTACAAAGTGAGTATTATGTAGCCCAAAAGAAGTCCTGGCCAAAAAGTTCCTTAGACTATTATGCTATTGGACAACACTCTCATGGTCCCCGTGTCGTGCCTTCGTACGGTGTGCACAGACGAGAATGTGGCTGCTATAGCCGAGAGGGTAAAACTCGCAATTTACGAACATCAACTTGCTGTCGATTTTGCTGCATCTGGGGCTCGGAAAACCTGCACGTTGTTGTCAAGAAGCCAATGTATTTTGAATCCACAGAGTATGTGACCGTTTGGGGCGGAATAGATATTTTTCGAAAATGACGCTGGTAACAATTTTTAGGTAAATGGTGAGCCTTTCGGAGCCTTATGAACCGATTTTTTACTAACTGAAAATATACGAAGCTTATACCAAATTCAGCAGTCTCGGTGATGTCAATTGGCCGAATTGGAGCTATGATTTAACCCCTTTCGTCTTTTTTTTGGTGTTGAGCCTAGAAAAAGTGTTATGCCAACGAACTGGATATGATTCAAGCACTTCAAGCATTATCTACTACAGTCCGAAACCATCAACAAGCTTTTGAAAAATAGGAGTGACAGAATGCGGTACTGCGAAGCAAGCCGAGACAGCCACTTGGGCGACGTTGTGCGTTCCATAATTAATGCACCGAAAAAAAACAACATATCATATTGATATTTTATTAATATCAAATTACATATCATATCATTTTTCCAATAAACTGTGCAAAATGATCTTTTTATGTCAATTTAGTTATCAAATTAATAATTTTCATGTTAGTTTGATATTGAAATACCAAAAATTTACCAAAAAATTTAATATTGTATTATCAATTAAAATTATCAATTTTTTTTTTTTGTCATTGAACAATATTTCCATATTATAAATATCAAATAAACATTTTTTTACATAAACTTGATATACAAAATGTTAACTTAGCTGTTAACTTTGTACTCAGTGATATTTTATAATATCAATTATATAATATGAACAACATATCAATAATGATATTTTAAATGTTGGACAACTTTTGTCACACAAAAATGTTAATTTTACAGTTGTATTATCAAAGTATTTTTTTCGGTGTGGTAATGATAATGGACATGAAAATTTCTTCATTTTATTGCATTTTTAAACAGAAACTAGTATTTGGCCATTATAGGAGTTTCGAAAACGTCTCAAGATATGTTGAAGACCAAATTTAAGCTGCGAGTTACATAGTCAAGAAAGTCGAGGAAGATGCGGAAAAAATTATAACCAGTAGGGAAATCAGTGCTTCATCAATTTTTAGAAAAATGACCCAATAATAAAACAAAATGGAATAGGCTAGAAAATGGATATCTTAACACAGAGATAATATATACAATTTATTTAAACGCTTTAACAACGACTGGTATTTCTTCTTAAGAAAATAAAGTGCAATACTGGGCCGTAGGAACTTGCTCTAATGTGTGACAGTGGCACAGTGGTCTTGGGGTTTGAGATTTTCGGAAAAAAGCATTGGAAAAATCATATGAAATTTTATTTATCACTTAAAAATCAGTAGTTAAAACGTTTTTTTTTTTTTGAGAAAATAACATAAGCCAGCATATTTCTTTTACTTTTTTGAATTTTAAGGAAATTTTTCAAAATTGTTCGACCAGTTTTTTTGAAAAAAAAACTGTTTTTTTTTTGAAAAACTTTTCGAAAACATATTCCAAATTTGTTATCAGAGAACAAAAAATTTAAACATTTTGAGCACATTTTTTTTTGAAAAAAACCAAAAATTAAAAAAAAAATTAATTTTTTTACTTGAGATTATAGGTACCTATAAGTCAAGTTATGCATTCGTAAGAAAAATTGTTTTTAATTTAAATTCTTAAACTTTTCAAAAAAAGTTTTTTTGAGTTTTTAAAAAAAATTAAAATTTTTTTTATTATTTTTTTTCCAAAAATGGTTTGATCTCCTTTTTTAAAATTTCATTTTTCTGATAAAAACAAAGAATTGCTAGAAGTTGGCATACTCAAAAAAAATTTGGAATATTTTTTCGAAAAGTTTTTCAAAAAAAAACTGTTTTTTTGAAAAAAAACTGGTCGAAGGATTTTGAAAAAAAATTCTTAAAACTCTAAATAGTGAACGAAATTAGATGGATTACTTCCTTTTTCCCAAAAACGTTTAAACTAGTGATTTTTAAGTGATCAATAAAATTTCATATCATTTTGTCCCTGCTTTTTTTCCAAAATCTCAAACCCCAAGACCACTGTCACACATTAGGACAAGTTCGTCCGACCCAGTCATGCACTTTATTTTTTTTTTAACTCAAAGAAAGTTTTTGTATAAAATTAAAGAATTAGTATTATTTTTAAAAGAACTTTCACATTAAAATTTTCATCGAAATCCGTTGAGTGATTTACGAAAAAATCAGTTACGAAAAAACTGGTCCTATGGGATGTACCGTTACGAGACTTTTTCCAGAAAAATTAATTCCAACCAAAACATAAAGTTTGTTCAAAAAACATTAATCAGAAAGTTTTATCAAAATCGTAGGAGCCGTTTTCGAGATAAACGATTTTTTCATAACATTACTGTAATTAAAACAGCGACTAAAAGTAAGTGCTTATCTACCTTCCCACTCAGTGTGCTTGTGATGTTTACACATTAGTTCCCGTGAATCATGATATTCACACATTTTTATTCTATTTTAAATAAACTAATAGTCGGAATAATTGCCAAAGGGCATTCCCCGTCCTCAAGCCAATTAAAAGCGCTGTTGATTTAGTGCAGAGGGCAGGAAAGTAATGGGAATAGCATCTCCTCGTTCCAAATTAACTGCTTTTTATATCCAATCCTCCTGGTCGGTCCACCATTAACTTTTTAGATACAAACATGCTTCCTTATACCTTTATCTAAAGCAAGCATAGAAGTCAGCAAAAGTCGGGGATTAACAATCGAAGGAAAGCAGCAAATAAAAATACTGTACGTGCCATATACTTGGTTGACCTACATATATATAAGTCCTTCAACTGTTAATGCATACACAAACTACAAAAACCCACAATTCAGAAAGACAGACATTCAATTTTTGCTTCATTTCATTTGGTATATCTGTTTTTTTTTTTTTTTTTTTTGGAAAAGTACTCTCTGTGAAATGCCACTAAGCAATCATACCACGCTACGTATGGACTACATCTACCAGGAAAAAAGTTGTACGTACCCAACAAAAATATAATATGTCCCTTTCGTAAAACTGATTCCTGGTTACTCCGTTTCAAGAGTTGCTGATGTAGACTCACACATGCAATAATTTTAAGACGATAATTAGATTAAAGTATAATGACTAGCATACTCCCGCTCAATTTTATATAGTGTTTTCACTATGAAAAAAAAACTTGGTTGTCTGTAAAGTCGGTTTACGGACGATAATTTTACGTGATAACCAGTTCACAAAACAGTTCATGTGTAGGTTGTATCTCTCCAACCACCCACCATTTTTGAATTTTTTTTTCTCACCCCTTTCTCCCCACAATAAATCCCCCTTCTTTACCATCACCAACCACCCGAAATTGGTGACAATCCCCCCACACCTCATCACCCCCCCCCCCCCTCACTTCCACCGCCAATCACCCAACCCACCTAGAACAGCCAATCAACCACCCACCATTTTGGACATTTCCTACAGCTACCATGCCAACCATCCAACATTTTTGACAATTTCACCAACACTTAAACAATTTTTCCTCTTCCCTATACTACAATCACTCCCCCCCCCCCCCCCTAAACACATCCCCACCAACACCACCTTCCTAACCACCACCACTTACAATCACCAACCACCCATCACCCCCCACTCCCACTCTATCGACTTTCTATTCCTTCAAAGCAGATACATAACGTGACTGTGACTGTGACACTTTTTCGTGCGTGCTGCCCATATATTCCGATTTATTAGACGTTATCACGTCAAAACTAACCTTAATGTTATATGCACATCTACTACTACGTGCAACGTCATGGTCTTGGAAAGTTAATGACAAGTATGATCGGATCAAGAAATCAATGTCGAAGCCATTAAACTGTCAACAAACCCTAATTTTTGTTGCAAAAATGAAAAACAAAAAATTAATTTTATAAATAAAGCGCCCGAAACCATTACTATCTCTTTGATTTATAGTTTAATTGCCACACGCATTGATCACATCAAAAATGTATCTCAATAACCACCTAGAAAAAAGTACGTATACATACGTCACAGCGAACAAACCTTATTGGGTATCTTTTTGTATCCAAGTTTGAATACAATTCAGAGTAGAAAGTGGAAAACCGAACATGTTCGGTCTTGGAATGGCCTCCATTATTTTCTCTCCAACTGTTTGTATTTCGTCCAAAAATCCAATTGTATTGATACAAACACACAGTGAGCTTCTTTTACACATACAAATAATGTTTTAAACATTTACTTAAACATTTCCGCATTAGGTTATATTCGTATTTTCGACGCCCTTTTAGTTTTGATTTTCAGACCACAATGGATTCATAAACCATAAAACAGTTTACTTCAGCTTGTAAAGGATTTTTCAATTGGAGCGTTTGGATTTGGAAATAGGTGGCCTGTGGCAGCCATGTTGTTTTGTTCACATCTGTCAAATCGCAATTTGGCATCAGCCAACAACAATTGGACGAGCTCCAAATGATAAAAGTTAATTATCAAAATGAGTGTTGGTTTGACGTTTGGTGGCCATATTTGCAACTTCCCTTTCGGTAGTTAAACAGTCTTAGCCGCAAAACTCTCTGTATATGGGACGATATCAAGTTACAGTTGCTTCACCAGATGACATAATGTTTCCTCAAAAATTTACCGTTTGGTGTGTATTTTGGGCTGGATGGCGTCATTTGTCTTTTGAAAACGGTCATCGTCTATGGTGACTGCTACAAAACGATGATAATCAATTTTTTTTGGTTCAAATTTAACCATTATGGATTTAGGCGACTAACAATGTCCAGCAGGATGGCGCTTCATGCATGAAGATTATCTTTCGCAGAGGTGAAGAGGATTATCCAAAAAAGTTCTGCGATTTGACTTCGCTAGACTTTTACTGTATGGTTTCCTTAAGTCGAAGTTCTATGCAGATACATCACAACTAACCAATCGATAGTAAGATGATAGTACCTACCTCATAAGAAGAAAAACTCAATTTTTTGAAATTTGGCTCATAAGAAGCAGAAACATCAAATCCATACCTTTTAGTATTTTTGGTTAAATGAGTTTGTTCGAAGAAAATAAAGAAAACTTGAAAAAACAGTACCTCGAAAAAAACGATGGTAGTCTGTTAAGTCGGTTTACGGACGATAATTTTACGTGATAACCAGTTCACAAAACACTTCATGTGTATAGGTATCTGTCCAACCACCAAACACCCAACCCACCTACAACCACCAACCAATTTTAATTTTTTTTCACCAGTTGAACACCAATCTCCCACCCCCACATACAACCTCCAACCAACAGCCCACCATTTTTGAACATTTGTTCCTCCTCCCCCACACAGTAAATCCACCCTTACTAACCACTACCAATCACCCACCCCACCTACAACCAACCACCCACTATTTTTCACAATTCTTTCCTCTTCCCCTCCCAACACCAAATCCCCCAAATCCAACCACCTACCCCACCACCTTCCACTCATCCACCATTTTTGACAACTTTTTCATCGCACCCCATCAAATCAACCATCCCCACCACCAAAACTGCAAACCAATCAACCCACCTACAACCGCCAACCAACCACCCACCATATTTGACAATACACCCCCCTCCCCCCAACCATACCAAATCCCCTCAACACCAAACACCCATCCCACCTACAGCCACCAAGGAACCACCCATTAGATTTGACAATTTTTGTCTTACCACCCAAACCAGCTACAACCTCTTCCCGACACTACCACCCCCCCTCCTGCCCACACACACACTCCCCTCAACCAACCACCCAACACCCTCCCCTCCCACTTTATCGACTTTCTAGGCTATCAAAGCAGCTATTTAATGTGACTGTGACTGTGACAATTTTTCGTGCGTGCTGCCCATATATTCCGAACCGATTTATTAGACGCTATCACGTCAAAAAATTGCAAAATAATATAACAGTACCTCGTTTGTCTCATAGAATTTTAGATATTATTTGAGACACACGAGGTACTGCATCGTTATCATGAATTCTTCTTTTATCGATATTGTAAAACAACCCAAAAGTTCTTACGAGGTACTGTCATCTAACCATCGCAATCCTTTAAAAGTAAACATAATAACACAGGTTATCGCCCGAATTCAACAAGATCTATGCGGAAGAGTCACTGGCATTTGGATAAGTTGGATCTGTGCCTCTCAAGGAGAAGCAGGCATTTGAAGAATGAATACATAGCTTGTTTATTTGAATTTTAGCAACTATCCGCCTTTATGGGACCCCCTTTTATAACGGGAGCTTGAGAACTTTAAATATTACTACAAGACAGACATTTTTTTGGCAGGAATTTTTTATTATTAGATTCTGGGAGAAGATTTCATGGCATTTGTTTTTTAGATAAGTCCACCGCAGCTAGGAGTTACATAGTATTTCAGCAGTCCAATTTTCACTAGTTTTTCTAATATATCCGTAAGGCGTCAACGATGGCTTGAATATTGGCTTCCAATTCTTCCAAAGTTGCTGGTTTGTTGGTTCAAAATAATACCTTTACATAGCTCCATATGAAGTGATCGAGAAGTGTTAAGTCGCACAAACAAGGGGGCAGCCAACAAGACCACTTCTGGAAATAAATGTGTCAAAAAAGGGATTATGCGAAAAATTTATGGTAAAGCGCGCTATATGGCAAGTTGCGCCCCTCTGTTAGATTTGAATGTCGTGTATGTTTAACTGATTAATTTTTAGAAATAAAAATCAGTCAGCATGGCTAGCAACTCATCGTAATAGCAGGTTCTTCCTCATTTCTAAAGAAAGAAGGACCAGCGTGTAAGCCGCACCAAACAGTCAATTTTAATGGATGGTGATTCGTAAATGCTTTGATGATTGTCCTTTGCTCCATACACGGTAGTTTTACTTATTGAAGAAATGAGTTTCTTAGTGATGGTTTTTTTCGGACAAAGTGATACAAGAACTTTGCTAACAGACATATTTTTTTAAAGTAAATTTCCAAAATTTGGAAGCCTTGTTGCGGCGTTACACGGCGATTCACGGTGAATTGCCAAACCTTACTGAACAAAAATGACAACACAGTTTGACATTCTTAACTGTCAAACCATAGACAACAATCATCAAAACTTTTCATGCAGCTAAAAAAACACCCTTTATAAACGGCTGAATCTGTTTAAATGAAACCGGGTAATTGGTAAATAATGATTACTGATCGATACCACAAAAATTTTAAAAACCCTGGATCAAAAGATTAATCTAAGAGAGTAATATCAAAGCTCAAAGACAATGGTTGCAGCCTCGCCTCGGGACAGCGGGCCAATTGGGATTTAAGGTTTAAATGTAACGGAAAATTGTTTAAGGGAAAAAAGCATTCGTTTTTTATGCTGATAATACCAGCTGCCCGGATATGAGAATTACACCTAAGTTTTGGGCGTATGTGTGCCTTGTACTTTGTAGCCAGTTCATTAGGCTTTTGGGTCTCCCTAGTTAATCTTCAACGATTCGCAGAATATTTCGAGACGTCAAATAATGTAGTGTTCATTCCTAGCTAGCAGCTGGCAAAAACACATCACAACAATTGGAATTTTATTTTCGTTATACGATCCTTCCATCAATAAAAAATGCATTTCAAAAGTCGGTACGTCCTGTACTCAGTTCAAAAGAAACTGGAGCTCAATTATAGCAGATGTATGTTTTAGGTATAAATATGTAGCTTGTAGCATACATCCAACTTAGTTTCATGACATTTCTAAAGCAATCAAGTTGTCTCAATCCTTGCCAAGGACAATGAAGAATAAAGTAAGATGACCCACTAGAGAGTTGAATAGTTGGGTCGTTAGGCATTTGACAACTGAATGTTTTGAGAGTCTATTCTTCCTCGTTCTTGGAAATTTAATTAAATCTTTTGATTTAAGCAAACACTTCTGTTGCACTCCTGTGTTGTTGTCTTCTATCTTTTATTATAGAGACGTGTGTGTGTATGTTTGCGAATAAAGTTCCTTCTGACACTGCACACATAGCACATACATAGATAGACATGCAATAGCAAAAAATGTTTCATCCGGGCTGGCGGGATTTTATCTGGGTAGGAGGCTGATGACTGGCTGGCAAGCAGACGAAGTGATTCAAACTAATTGAAAAAAAAAGAAAAAAAAAAAGGAAACACGAATAGTTTCCTGGGCGGCTGTAAACGGAAAAAGTTTCTTAATGGAAATCGTGGCAAATGATAAATGATTCCTGAAAAACTCCAAGGCTGTGTTTAGTTCAAGTTTTGCTTCCTTTTTTTTAATGAAAAAAGAAGATGCAGTCTGGGTAGCAAAAAAAAATGTGTAGAAATATTAGATTTCTGATGAGAAAAGATACATAACTGGACGGTGCTAGCGATACCTGGTAATTTTTTAATCGAAAAACAAGCACTCAGAATTTGCCAACTGTGGAAAAAACATGTAGGCCAAGTCAAAGACCGCTGGCCTAGAGTCTGTAATGGACTTTTTAGCCACTTGACAGATGGAGATTTTGAGTTATTATATCAAAAAAAAAAAAAAAAAAAAAAAAACATAATCGTGAGCTACAGTACTATTGCAAGCAACTGTTGGATACCCTATTCCAACACCAGTTCGTTTAAGCAAAATCATTTGGTACCCAATTTTTCTTGTACAAACTGATAAGTGGACTTTAAAGTTTATGCAGTTTCATGGTTTACAGAAAATTTAAAATCTTTTTATCTGTATAAAAAGTTGGGATCCGCCCTCTGATACCATGCAAATTACATTAATTTTCTGTGCCCGATATTTAATTACTGCTAACGCAAAAAAAAGGCGTCTGCCACACCCAAAGTTCGAACTTGATTTTTTATATTGCAATTAGATTACTTTATCCTTAATATTAATGGTTAATGTTCTGAAAAATGTCACAAAAAATGTTGTTTAAAATGTGTGTATAATAAATAAAAAGCATAAATATTTAAAAATGATATGAATTTTAAAGTTTTTGAAAGAAGCATCAATAATGAAAATATAATTTTAACGGTTTTATTAAAGTGGCCATAAGTTGCCGTGGACATTTATGGAATATTAATGCAATTAATAAAAGATGGCACTACTATTCAGCATGTCAATGTTTTCTTAAAGATGGTTCCTATATAAAGGAATAAACCGTCGCCTCGCTAACAACTAGAAAGATTTTCATGTATCGTACAAATTCATAAAATTAAAACTTTTAGTATAACGAAAAGTCGGAACAAAATTTAAACTGGTCATATAAAAACGTGAATTTAATTTTAAATACGATTATAAAATATTTCTGAAAAGAAAAATTTTTCATATTGAAAGATTGGATTAAAGAAAGATTGACTCTAAAAATCTCAATCCTTAAACTCTTCTTACTTTAATCATAAAATTTTTCTTTAAGATATTACTTTAAAAGTTCAATGAAATACCATCTGTTTCCTTATGTACAAAGATTATAACATACTCGTATATACGTTCATGTTGATGTACTTTGTTCAAAAGGATGTCAAATATTATTCAAGGGAAAACTTAATTATTATTCATGGCTTTAAGTGCCATTAACTTGAAAGGCCACCGGCACTTTATGAGAAGTTGCATCTTTTACATATACATATATGAACATATGAATTACACTGTAATTTAAATCTGTATCAAGTAGCAATATAGTCCTTCTGGACTGGATCTTCAAGGTACATATTTATACTTATAAATGGTCTTGGGCTTAAATGTTATTCGGCTTGAGTTTGTTCAACTGGCACTTAAGTATTCTCAAGCAAATTTAAGGCATTTCGGAAAATTAATATTGACACCGGTGGAATTATAAATTAATGTTGAAATCATTAAGAGGAGTTACGTACACCCTTTTCTGTCTTTTTTTTTAATCGATGTTAAATCATGCTTTAAGAATATTTAATAAAAAAAGGAAGAATTTGAAGAGATCATTTTGGATTTCTTCACGATTAAGTATTTGGAGATAGATTATAGTTAAAAATTACAAATAACATAGTCAAATTCTAGTCGAATGTGGTCATTTATTAAAATATTATTACAAAACTGTCTTCAGATTTAATATCCAAAGAATTCTCAAAATAATAATATAATAAATAAACGCATATTTTATTGTTTTTGAATTTTTTTTGAAATTTTTTTTCAAAAAGTTTTTCAAAAAAACTTTTTTTTCTCCAAAACCACTCAACAGATTTTTATAAATTTATTCTCATAAATTCAAATTTATCCAAAAAATAAAATGGCGTACTTTTTTTCAGCTCAATTTAGTTTAAGTATTTATTTAAGAATTTTGAAACATTTATTTTTATCAAAATCTCAAGCCCCTAGACCACTGTCACACATTAGGGCAAGTTCGTTCGACCCAGTAGTGCAATTTATTTTATATAAAGTATAGAAAATTACACCGGTTAAGTGGACAACATTAGGATTAGGATGCATGCACTCATTACCTCTTTCATAACTTTTTTCTTGACTTTTTGAATTGTTGCCGGTGTAATGTGCAAAGGTTGATATCCAGCATCTACTAAGTAAGTTGATTCAAACCTTTTCGTTCAGGAAACTCCGTAAAAAAATCCGTAGATCAGGTGATATCCCCATTTTTCTAGTTAATGCGATTGAGGAATCATTCGCGCAACAAATTCTATGTCTTACGACACAGGAGCGGTGTGGGCGGTAGCTCCATCCTGTTGAATCCAGGATGTCTGTTTGCATGAGTGGGCATCAAAGGAAGTCCGGAAGCATAATGCTGTGGGCTCATCAAACATTACGCTTGCACCCGCAATATTTTCGAAGAAATGTGGCACACAAAGCTTACGTGAAGTTAAGATAATAAATTATCCAGTTTTATGTCTGGAAGAAAAAAAAAAAGAAGAAAAATTAAAAATATCTTTAAAACAAAGATTTATTAATTATTGTTCGCACAGAAAAGAGACTTTACGTTCACCCTCTATCTTTATATGTATAATCAGAAGTACAAACCAAATTTTTTAAGACTTCAGTTTTGAAAAAAAGAGGTTATCCATTTTGAAATATAAAAACCATTACAAAAATCTATAAGAAACCTTTAAAATAGCAAATACAAAATTTACTAAATTTCCTACACAAAAGACAAAAGGGAACAGTACATTTTGCTGAATAAGATTAACGTTTAATTTAATCTATTGCCTCATGCAACTACCTGTCAAAGTTCATTTCATACCGTTCAGCCGTTCTGGCGTGAAAACGAAACAAACATCTTACCAAACAAATACCCAAACTTTCACATTTACGATATTAGAATCAGTCTTTATATCCTCTCGTATTCTTAAGGACTCTTAAGGTCATTCAAAATCTTAAAATAATGAAATATCCTTCCATGTATAAAAAAAAATTTGAAATTTGAAATAAATAGTTTAAGACTGAGGACACTCAACACTGTCTTACAAGTCAACAAAAGTTTCATATAAAATTCAAGGAACCAACAAATTACATAAACATTGTTTCAAGTTTTGCTGACAAAGAATTTCAACACGAAAGGACCTTACGAAACGGTATCTAAGTTTATTTTCTTCGGCTTTAATGGAGCTATGGAGTAAACAAAGATAAATCATTCAGTGCGTTGATTTGATACACAACGTTCTTCGCGTGCAATTTATTGACTTTAGCTTTGTCGATTAACATTTTTGAAGAACAAATAAAACAACGGAGAGTGGTTACGAATAAAAATACAAAAAAATGATGAATATCTTTGCCTTTAATTTCACAAAGTAATCATTAAACACCCTGTGAAGCACTTCATAATGCCAGGCCAGGTCAGCCAATCTCTGGCCCACTTATATAAGTAAAAATATCTTAATTAGAAAACTTTACTAGGACATTGCGTGACCAGGACACGCAGCGTTCAGTAGAACGCCCATTCGCCACTTTATCAATCTAACATCAATGTGAACTATTTTCTCACTTACAAAACAAAAAGGATATATGCGTGTTTGTGTATATTTTACATTCAAACATTTGTTTCTCCACCGCAAGCTTCCCAGGCTCAACTTAATTCGTATATTCGTATGCCCCCCAATGTTGTGTACTAAACGCACAGCGTGACCAAAAGCCAACCCACATCACACCCTTCTGTGTTAAGGCTATGATATATGTAGCAGTAGCAAGCAATTAAAGAACCTCTCGCAGTGAAAATAATTCAACTTTTACTTGTTATGGAAAAGTTAATTAATGGCATCAGCAGTGGAATTAAACGGCAAAAAGGAATAACTTTAGTCAACAATTTAGCATTGGCGGAAGTAAGTTTGGGTATTTTTGTGCCCGGACTAAATGTTGCTTCCTTTATACATACCTACATAAGATGAACTTGCACCTACTGGTTGGGCTACATCCTTGTCAGGACCGAAAATAAAAAAAGGTTACTGGAAATAACAACAAAAATATCTTTCCAATTGGCATCATTGTTTTTGTTGGGTTCGGGAAGGTAGGTGGCAAGCTCCGAAGCCGGCTAATTCACTGTGCACAATTCACCGTGCACAATTCACTGTGCACAATTCACTGTGGGGACACTTCGCTGTGCACAATTCACTGTGGTACACAATTCACTGTGGCGGGCAATTAACTGTTATGGACAATAAATTTACAGTGGTGGACAACTGTGGTGGGGTTATTCACTGTGGCAAAAGTTGAATAAATTCCACCTCTATAGTGATGAGCAGACATTGAAATTTGAAATACATCAAATGGAAGATGATTTTGCTTATGTTGTGCTCGTTTTATTTTCTGAATATGACCTTATGAAACTAATAAAAATTTTAAGTTTTCGACATCCGACAATTTTGGCCCTGGTTTCAATAACTGAAAAAATTATTACAATCGGAACCAAAATCTGTTTGATTTTTGTTCTCTGTTTATTGATATAATGAAAAAACTTTGTAAAGAATAATACTAAACCGTTTTAAGATTTAGGCATTGGGGACAGTTCACTGTGGTGGACAATTAACTGTGTGCATTTCATTGTGGTGTACTATTCGCGCGCGCGAATAGTACACCACAATGAACAGTTAATTGTCCACCACAGTGAATTGTGTCAACAGTGAATTGTGCACAGTGAATTAGCCTAGACCCGGCAAGCTCTTTTCCCAAACCAATTGGTGTACCTGGTTACCTACAACAATCCAAGTGAGCAATTGTTGTCCCAATATTTTTTTTTTTTGTATTATTAATAGCAAAAGGAAAACCATACCTACAGTTTTTTTTAAGGTTATTTAGAGTTTGAAGGACGATGAGAATCGTTTCAAAACTAACGCTAACGCTCGTTAGATACAAATAAACAACGCAACTATGTAGGTCAAACTATGTTAAATTTTAAATCAAAAAATAATTCTAAAAAAGGGAATTTCAGGATGTTTCAATATTTTATTTTATCTTTGCTGATAGCATTTTATTCAAACATTTTGAAGTTTACTATCGTTGTTCTCTGTAGCCAATAAATTTATCAGCCAATAGTAGGTACTATCAAACAACAGAAGCGGCGGCGGGCTAACGACATATCGCCCAAATCGGAAAATAATAAAAGGCCGAAAAAAAATGTGGGCGTTATGTCATTTTTTTTTTTTTGCGTTGTGTCATATTTTTGGGTTTTGTGTCATTTTTTAAAATTTGTATATAAAATTTGTGCGTTGTGTCATAGAATAAAAAAACATTTTTAAAAACGAGTGTGAAAGGTATCTTATAATAATCTCGCCTTCGAGACTTTCTAAAGGTGAGGGGTGCGCTCACTCTCCCCTCATCCTAAAGAGTTAAAATTTATATGTTTTTAGTTAGGATTAAAAAATTTCAATTTACTACAACAGCAATCAAAGGAATAACTGACTTGTAAACAGTGCAGTGTAGTGAATGTAATTTGCAATTGCAAGCATAATCAATAGTAAATTATATTTCTAAAATAAATTTTGTAAATTAAAATTAGAGCGTTATGACTTTAATGAACGAATTCTGAAGTAAAATGATTTGGGCTTTATGTCATATTTTTGGGAGCATTGTTGACTTTTTATTTTTGTAAAATTAAGGTTTTCATTTTTGTAAGGTTGTGTCTCCCTATTGTTGGTGGCCGTAACTTTGGTTAACATTATCCATTCTAAAGAATGAAGACGCGTTTGAAGTGATATTTATGACAATTAACAAGGATAATTTTTGTTTTTTTAATTTTACACACTTGCTTAAGGGTTTCGATAGGAAATTCGGGAGGAAGGGAAAAAAGGTGTCGATGAAAATTGGCTTTAAATGTTTGAAGAAATAAAATCCACGACTGAGTCGCCCGAACTTGCTCTAATTTGTGACAGTGGTCTACTGCCTTGAGATTTTGTTAAAAATAAAATTTTCAAAATTCTTAAATAAATACTTTAACTAATTTGAGCTGAAACAAAAATTACACCATTTTTTTTCTTGGATAAATTTAATTTTTTGCAAAACAATTTCTAAAAAAAATTGAATAAGCAGTTTTTAAAATATTAATTTTTAATATTTTTTTTTAAATGTTTTTAAAAATACAAAAAAATATTTTTAAAAAATATTGGTACGCAGTTAAAATGGAACTACGTACACCTATATATGTGTGAAATTTCGAAAGAATCGGTTGAGTCGTTTTCGAGAGTCGAAAGGAAAACAAAACGGTCCTATGGAAAGGACCGTTCTAAGACATTTTTCAAAACTTTTTTTTCAGGCATATGATTGGTACCCAAAAAGCAGCACTAATTTTTTTAAATCAAAATCGTTAGAGCCTTTTTTGAGAAAAATAAGCTTTAACGTAACGGTTATATGGCAGGTAGGTACCGTTTTTTTTTTTGAGCTAAAAAAAAAAATTCAATTTCCCCTCTATACAATACCTTAAAACTCTACATACCGAGTTTGAAGCAATTCGGACGGACAGAATTTTAAAACCATCTTTTTTCATCGAATGCATAACTGGCCTACAATCGCAAGTAAAAAACCTCGACAATGGTTTTTCTTCAAACTGCTATATACCAAGTTTGAAGAAAATCCATCCGTTTAGGCTGTAGCATGACGTGAAAAAGCGCACATCCGCACAGTCAGACCGACGGACGATATGGCGAAAACCTTTTTTTTGAGCTTCTCTATCATCGTAATGTCATGTTTGATTAAAACCTCGATTTTTTTTCTGCACGAAACCAATACTTGCCCTAGAGCAAGTAAAAATGAGAAAGATAGTAGGAGACAGAACAGAGCCCTGGGACACACCAGCATTTATTTTGTGGACTGTTCGGTGAGATATGCCATCAGATCAGCAGAACGATGGTTTTGCCAGCGATGAAAAAATAGTATAGGGGGTAAAGCATCCGGGCCAGCGGATTTGTGTATATCAAGATCTTGGAGAACTCTTGCTACTGTACGAGTGCGGAAATATACTTTATTATCAGTTTCCGTGTCTTATGTTTGACCTATTTTCCATAGCACAATATTAATCTGCCGGAGTGGTGTGAACCTGAGAACTAGTATGAATACACAAGTAAAAATTGACGTGGTGTCGAAGTGGTCCTTAAGTCAACTTATAATATGGTTTAGTTCGATGTAATTTATTCCTTAGCCGTAATGTCTTAACACACGTGAAAATCATTTTATGTATTAGGATTGTTCAAACTAATTGGCTTTAATATAGTTTCATCCAAAACATATCATCCTCTCGTCCATTTCTTTTGAATTCCAAATAAGATAGATCATCCGGATAACTAATCAAAAAATCCCAAAGCATTATATAGTTACAAGCCTTTTTTCCTATTAACTCCATCTTGACTTTTGCTTACTCATTTTCATTTTCTCAGTCCCTTCTATTCAGCAATAGACAATTCCTCATCCCTTTTGGAACCATGAAAAACAAACAAAAACTTTCTCATCCCTTATCAACAAAATTTCAAAAACCATCCTCAGATGTTTTCCCTATGTATATTTCGCCTTTTCAAAATCATTACTTTGTCAGAAGTTTCGTCCTGGAAAAAAGTAAAAACAACATGTGTGACACAAATTCAAAATGATTTTTTGTTCTGAAAACAAAATAAAACTTGGGGACAATGCACACGTAGTAAAATGGAAAAAGGCAACAATGAAGTTAAAAAAAACTTTGTGTGGATGACTGTTGACACAACGAATCAGTTTAATCAAATCATACCCAAAACTTTTGAAAGAAAACATGCGTTACTATCTCAGCGAAAGAATCAAAAAGTTTTTCAAAGTAGCAACCAACAACATACTCATACATAGACATACGTAAAAATATGATTAATTTTAAGTACTTTTTCTTTCCCTATTACGGGAGAGTGAAGAAACTTAGAATGTAAATGGGGAATTCTGATGAAAGGAAAACTTTAGCCAAGACCTTGTACCCCTGGTCCTAGTTTTCTATTTTGAGTGGAGAAATCTAGGTTAACGAAGTGTTTGTTGAAATTTATACGTCAAAAAAATATAGGTTCAAATTATATTTCTGGTCATGGATAAACAGTTCAAAAAAAATGGTGCTTTCACCAAGCCAATACAGCAGCTCCTATTTGGAACTCACCAGAAATCCTTCTTTACTTGGTGAGGCCACTGTTCGGGTCGGTTAAGCTCTTGAGGACGTATACTAAGATGACTTGAAAAAATGTACAAGCATTGAAATACGCTTACTTATTTACTTTAAGTGGAGCAGACGGTCTTTTGTGGATCACGGCTTCAACCAAAAAACCCTACCAGCTAGAGCGGTCCCTAGCAAGTGGCCTCCAGTGCTCCAGTTGCGCACACCAAGTTGGTTGAGATTGGTTGAGCTACCCTAGATGAGGTTACCCAGTATACTGCGTCGGCCCTCGGGATTGGAATTGAAAACTTGGTGGACTGGTGCCTATTTTCCCATGCGCTTCACATGCCCCAGCCATCTAAGTCGCTGTATTCTCAGCTTTTTATTCAGGTCAATGTCGCTGCATAGCCCGTAAAGTTCGTCATTGAATCTTCTTCTCTACATACTCCGAATGTCAAAAACACAGTCGTGGTTGACATCAAAAATCATTTTCGTTCCTTGAGTGAACTCTAACCTAAACTTAACGTGAAAAATTCAGTTAAAAACGTGGCTAATGAAATGGTTCAATTTAGAGACAGTTAAATGGATTCAAGTAGTGCAGGATGGTTCTTAAGTGTACAAGGAATGCTTTGATGAAGATGTTAATTTAAGTAAGGTTATCATAGAAAAAGTAACCAACGTCCTGACAAAGATCAAGATTTTATGCCAAGAGAGAGCAAACTGAAAATACTCTGTCGAAAAAAATAAAAATGTAAATTCAATACCGTAAAACATTATTGGTTCTTTTTAAATGCAGAACCTGGAGAAGGTAAGGGGAGACAAAATAAATAAATTACAACACATCGAAAAGTCACTTAACACCTACATAATAAAAAATGTTTCTATTAAATACAAAAATGTGGATGTGTTATGTAATGAAACGCCCCTTCCGCCGTACTATAAAATTGCAAAATAAGCAATTCAGTCCGACCAACACATATTAATTAAGGTTTTCACTCCTCCCCGGCCGCATATTATACTGAGCCATCATCACCGTAGCACAATTCCATTGCACACAAGCAAACATATTACCCATACCAGTCAGACTAGTTTTACACTATATAGTCTAATTATACCAACAACAAACAATGGGAGGAACAATTACTTGCAACTTGGAATTTTCCATGCATTATTGTTTTTCATATTATAATTACCATTGTCTTGCATCGGAGATTTGCATAACACAGCCAGTTTGATTCAGTGCAAGTCGGTTGCAGCACGTGACCGTGTATCAATCTAGTGTACAGTGCCGAAGTCCAATATTTTGATAAGCTTAGAACCCAGAGTTGACGTGGGCTTCCAAGCTTAGAAATTATTGTCCGCTGCTACCTCAGTAGAGAATTTAGTAGACCTTGCGACCCTGTACGTCAAAATAGAATAGGGCAGTCCACGAAGGTATCTCTTTCTAACTTTTGGGTTATCACTTTGAGGGAAACATTGAACAATCGGGCAAACAAAATAGGTATATATTGAATTTTCAAAATTTTCGTAACCAAAATGTATTTTCTGTTCCTTTATTAATTTTTTTGTATGGTTACTTTAAACATTTGGAACCTAGCTATTGTGAATGAAATTTTCTTGCGGCCATCAATGTTTTCCCTCAAAGTGATTGACACTGACGTATTCGTGGACTGCCCTATAAGATTATATATTGAATCAGTATTTGTATTATTTTTTATAAAAAAAAAGTTAAAGGCAATAAACTTTAAATGCTGATAACTCAAATGTTTAAAAATGTCGCTTAAGTCCTTCATTTTCTAAGCTCTCACTCATGTTTATTAGATAAACATCTCAGCAGCTAGGAACTTGAGTCAGGGTATTGACACATCCTGAGATTTATTACAACTGTGCAGCCATTTTTTGTCGTCAATAAAAACATAGGTACGGAGGCCATTATTTGAAACGAAGCTTCGTCAGGTATGATTTTATATGTCTTTCCATAAGACATTTTAAAAAAGCCTACCCAATGAATTGTTCTGTTTCCTTGATGGAACATCTTTGCCAATTCAACTGCTCCAGGTGTTTCTCCCTTCTTGATAAGCTTCAAAAATATTTCTAGTGCAACAAATTCCTTCACCAGATAGAAATCACAGTTGTTAGATACAATAAAAAAAACTTTAAGGCACATAAGTAAACTATCGCATACGTATAGAGTTGGTAATCAGTAAAATTACAATCAACATCCTTTACACCTGGAGAGAATAACCAATAACCCTTCAAAAAAATATTCCATAATCAATAAACAACTACAAATGCAATTAGCCTAATTGAATATGGCCAAGAACAACATAAGCTCAGTTTTTATTTGAATAACATTATATCACCGTAATAACAAAATAATGCATTAGCAATATTGGGTATCAATTCCAAGTAATTATTAAATATTTGCTCAAAGTGGATTAGGTTAATTGAATAATAAAAGCTATATAGCAATCTACCACACTAATACGTATAAAAATTTTGCACGTGCATTTTGAAAATGCATTTTATTTTCCTGGTTAAATATTGATTTATAAAATTAATCGACATGAGGTTCAATTTTGTATTTTTATTTGTATTGAGTCTATTCAGAAGTTTACCTTGCCGGGCTTTTATCTTTCCCTTTTTCAGATAAGCTTCAAAAAGGTCTGAGTAAATATCCCAATTAAAAGGGTCACGACTCACGAACTTCCTTTTATTGTTTTTGATTTGTTGTTATTTTATCAAACTTTTCTTCGTCACCTTATCCGACCTTCAAACATCATATTTTCTTACAAAAATATTGTGGTGATCAAAAAGTTTGACTTAAAGAAGAAGGAAGAAATATACATAAGCATAAAAAAACCCTTTTTCTTAGAAAAATTTGATTGAAGAAGGATCATCGAGACATCATCCGTGAAAACTGTGAAAATTATGGGAAAGTGTATTTTTGCTTGCGGTAAACTACATTGCAAGTTATGAAATTGAGCGCGAAATTAATGACTGATTTGCAATAGGTTGCTTTAATTAGGGACAATGTTCTTGGGGATGAGGATTGTGAAAAAAAAAAGAAATAAAACTCAAAACATGAAAACCATATTAACTACTTAAAAATCATTAGGTATGGTAAGCTTTTTCAAAAAAAAAAATAAGCTGTGTCATGAGATTTTCTTAGAATCATTAGGTACTCCATTTTGTTTTAAGTGAAATTTCTTAATTATTAAAATAGTTGTGATTTGAAACTAGATGAAACGAAAAAGCGTCACGAAAAATAAATAAATGTATGAGATTGAGACAGGAGGAAAATGTGATAGAATACAGTAGAAAGCTTTTTGTATCCTATGGCTCCTCTTGACATTCTGCGAAACCTAACCGCTCTCGTCTACCTAGCGTAGTTCACATAATTTATATTGCCAACTAGCTTTAGCCCGCTACTTCGTACGCGTGGATTTTAGAATAAAGTAGGTATCTCAGTATATTTTTGTTTTTGCACAACCGGTTCAAAATGGGGGGTATGCGTGGTATGAAAGCTATACAGTCAGCTCTACAGCCGTAAGGTTTTTGGCTTTTGTATAATATTATTTCGAAGTATCATAACGGTTTAAATTGCAAAGTTGGAGGGTTAAGTTCTGAAGCAATATAAGAATATACCTAATTGGAATGCCCACTTTCAAAACGATGCTGCGCGCCGATACTGCTATTTATGGCAGCTCCGCTTCATCAGTTTTGGGCGTAAGTATTGCTCGTTCACCGTTCTTTATGGTTACATTATTTTTCGATTTCCGCTTTCGCTGAATGAGGCATTGTCTATATGGTGGTAAATAGCGCCATCTATGATGTTTTTGATGTAACTTCTATTCAGAACGACTAACTTATTTCTATTTATGTATACGTAGGTAAGTGTGGCGCTATTTTATTATGTAAGTGAGACGCTAACGTCCTTAAAATCTTTCAATTTTGCGTTAAGTTCATTGAATAACGTTCGATTGCAGCAATATTAAAAAAACAACCAGAATTATATATTTCCCTGCGATAAAATATAGCCTATATTTTAAGTTGGCGTACTACCAATATATCTGTGAAAACCGCATTCAATTCCATGCAGTAGTTTTTGCGTGATGCGCGTACAAACATACAGACAGACAGACAGACAGACAAAAATTCTAAAAACGGTTGTTTTGGTTTCTGTGGGTCTAATAGAGACTCCCCATATTAGTTTTGCATCTATATCTTCAATGTACAGACATCGACCCGTTACAATTTTATTATATGTATAAATTGGTGTATTATTTATGTGCATTTTTCAAGTATGTATGCTGATAGAGAAGTCGAAAAAAATGGTTCCAACAATTCTTTCTGTCTGCCTGTCTGTCTGTCTGTCCGTCTGTCTGTATCGGCACCTACAGCCATAAGCGGCTGGACCGATTTGCTCGTATTTGCTAGTATTATTATGACGTCCTACAGAGGGGTTTTTGGAATTAGCATTCTGGCTCTAAAACTAATGGTACTTGTACTTGCCATACGATTTTTACAGAAAATTTTTTTTTTTTTTTTTAAACGGCTCTTACGATTTTGATATTGGGAATATATTTTCGAAAAGTTTTTCAAAAAAAAATTGTTTTTTGAAAAAACTGGTCGAACGATTTCGAAAAAAAATGTTCTTAAAATTTTAAACTGTAAACGAAATCAGATGGCTTACTTCATTTTTTCCAAAAAAACGTTTTAATTAGTGATTTTTAAATGATTAATGCTTTTTTCCAAAATCTCAAACCTAGAGCAAGTTTGTCTGACCCAGTCGTGCATTTTATTGTTTTATGGATTTTTTTTAACAGGTCCTGGGCTTCGAAGATACATTTTTGGGTTTTCTGTAGGATGTGCCGCAATTCTGGCCGATATTAGATATTCTAAGTCGGAAGCCGCATTTTGAAGGACCAATTAGATCATCAGCAAACGGCTTAAGGTGCTCACAAAAAAACGCTGAGCAGGATCTAATAGGCGATAATGTTTAAAAGGCTAATGAGTCTCTAGGTGGTACCAAGTTGGTCTCCTTTTTTATGAATGGGACAAATTGTTGTTCGATCTCAATCGTCAACAATATTTTTTTCGAACATATGCAGGTGAGTTGGTGCATTTTCCAGACCAGGTTATCTCCATTATGTTAAAAAAGTTCCACTTGTAGTCCATCGGCGCTATTTGGACTGTTCTTTTTAAGTCTATGGCGATGTCTGTTTTGATCTCATTTCGTTTGGGCGGAAGCAAAACTTGGTTGATATTACATTTATGTAGGTCGACTAATACCAGTCGCTCATTGACTGTCATCATCGTTAAGCAACTGATTTAATTATAGTCTCTCAAGATGTTTACTATCTTATCTTATCTTTGCAGGGTCTAGGGCGAATAGGGAATCCTGGTGTTTTTTTTTTCATTCCTCTATAGAAGTTGCGCACCTTTTTTTTATCAAAAATAAAAATAGAAAGTAAGAGCTTCCCAAAAATAATGACCGTGTCATAAATGGAAACTAGTTTTCAAAGGCTTCCCTTCCCCGTCCAATTTTTACAAGCCTAGTTGTCGAACGATAACCAAAAGACTTTTCACAGCGGTTTAAGACAATTTCATCACTATTATAAGGCAGAAAACCGAGATGATCTTCTACATAATTATGTACATGACAAGATTTTATCTTGATTGAATGGTTTACTAGATACAAAGCTGCTAAAAAAGAACACTCATATTTATGTATTTAAAAAAATTACCGTCTCATTTGATATCGATGTTTACAAAGTTTCTTGAAAATGAATTAAGATTGAGGCTTGAAATATAAAATAGTAATTATTGGGTTCTCGCTATTATTGTCCAGTCCAGGACCCCTACTTTTATTAATGAAATAGTTTCATGTGTTGTTCGCTATTCCTCCCACTCATCACTTCCTGACATTTGAGTCAACAGGCAACGTCTCCACAATTAATAATTCATTGGGCTTGAGTGTTGTTGTGAAGGGTGTCAGTGAAGGAGAGTGATTGTTATTAATGTCGTTAAGAGGTGGTGTTAGTTATCGTTAAGCTTGTTATTACTTTGCGACAAGTGATTTAAGTCATAATTTTTGTTTTTTTGAAAGAGTCGTTGGAAAGCAATGTGCTTAACTTGGTTGGTACCCCAGTATACTTACATTTGGGAGTGAGGGTTGAAAATTATTTATTTTGAAGTATTCAAAGATAGATCCTTGGATCTTTTAGGTCCCGTATGTATCAATAGAGTAGGTATATAGAGGAGCAGATTCATTCACGAACTGAACTGTCAATTTATATGCCGGCTTTGATGGTTGGAGCATGGTAAATCGTATCTAAATGGTTTTTCAATAGGAGGTGTTGTTTTCAATAGCCCGCTATTTCGTAAGTTGTCCCTTTTGAAGCTTTTTTTTTTTGACACACGGAGAGAATTGAAAAATCACCAATTGCGAAATATTCAGTTGCAATTTACAAAACATGTTTTTTTGTAAATCACGGCGCTTTGATTCGAAACTGATAGAACATTTGGCAATTTAACTTTCAATTCATCTCAAATTACAACAATTCCTAAGTTGAGATTTACAATTAAAAGTTATAATTCAAGCTTGTGCCCTTCAAATTAAATTACAACCTTTTTGTCGCAATTTACTACTTCAAGGGAATAATTCCATTTATACTTTTTACCAATCTGGATTTGCTAAATTTTTTTTTGTGATTTACAATCACTGAGTATTAAAATCAGCTCAAGTGTGTCTGACGGCTACGTCGAAGGTCCGGAGTTCGATCCCTGCCTCCAACTAATAATTATCTTCTTTTTTTTGTACTGTCTCTTTTGGAAAATGAAAAATCCTCGAAAAATAAATCTGGTTAATATTAAAAGTGGATCTTTGTAAGCCATTCGAATACAGCGGGAAACAATATTCCACCAGAATATCAAAGCACATACAGGAATCGTTCAGAATATAAGTAATTAGGCCCTGGCCCCGCTTGTGTCTCCAATAATAATGCCTTTTTTTCAACTACACATTATATACAATTTCTTACCTTTATTTATATGATCATCACAAAAAATTGTACATTAGAGGTTAGACGTTCAAAATTAGACGACTATATTTTTCTCGCCAATAAAACAGAATCTTAATTCAAAACACCCCTAAAATGTAACTCATATTCAGGTTGCTTCTTGTTATTAATTTTGATATCCGACTTGAATGCATCACCATGGCCTAGTAGATGTGTGCTAGGTTGGTATGCAGAGGGTCTCGAGTTCGATTCCTAGAATCAGCCAAGTAAGTAAAAGTTACATCTTTCAATAAATAATAATAAATGCTTTCCAATAAATAGAAAACGTTGCTTCTCTCTCAAAGCGATATAATTTGTTACAAATTTAATGGGGTTGCAATTTACGACTTTACCACTCATTTTTTCAAAAACATATTTTTGATTCAAAACAAAAAGATGGAAATCTACGACTCGCTTTTTGCAATTTACAATCGAGTAAATATAAAATTGATACAAATTTAGATCAATTTTCGATTCGCGATGGCAATGTTTTATTTCTCAGGATCGAATTATTGACCCAAAAAAGTGATAATTTGCTATTTTTGAGTGTCAATATCTTCATTTCATTCAATTTTGAAAATTGCGAACAAGGAGTCGTAATTTGCAAAACCCCGAGCTAGGGTGAGAAACTGCATAAGATTTTCGTGATTTGCAGCTCATTTTTCTTGATCTGATCTAAAAATTCTTTCCGTGCACTTGACAAGTACAAACTACGTACGCCATTAAAAAAAATGGAACGATACACGCTTTAACGACGCTACAAAATTATAAACATTCACTTTAAAAATGTTGAAAATTTGGCAGAGATGGTTCGTAAGACTAAAACATTTTTTATCGTCGTGAAGCACCTTGTCGGACCACACTTCAGAAATTGGTGGAAAATTTGAGCTGATGGGACCGTTGCATAAAGACTTGGGTCTTAAGGCTTATAAAGTTCAGTTAACCAAAGACCTCAAGCCAGATCATCAACAACGTCGTGTCTTTGCTGATTGGGTCCTTGAAATGCATGAAAATGATCCGGAATTTCATCAAAAAATCATCTTGACTAATGAGGCCAGTGTTGGATAGTTACGCGTAACTTTGGAATTTTAATTAGTTACACGTAACTAATGTAATTTATGTAACTAATGTAATTAATGTAACTAAATGTAACTAATTGTAACTAAATGTAACTAACTATAACTAATAGAATTTTTAAAATACAAAAACTCACATTTTATGTTAAATTGAAATTTAGAAGTTCCGTCCACAAACCCGATCGAATGACGATCGAATGATTACACTGTTTTATGGCAAAGCTGGATGATTGATATTGCCGTCGGGCCAGCTGTGGCCAAGGCAACCTGACAAGGAATACATTTTTAAATTACTATATATTTCTGCAAAAAAAAATTTAAAAATAATAAAACAAAATAGATCGAGCTTGATTTCCTTTGGGCGAGCCAAATCTGAAATTTGAGACCCAATGTGAGATCAAATCTGAATTTACCATACAAAAATAAATCACAATAAACAAAGAAATGTCCAGGAATCTCAAGAAAGAAGGGAAAACTTTAAATGTAAATAAAAATCTATTGAATGCTCCAAGAATATAATAGGGGTATTCACGATCTGGTGTAACTTGTCTTGCATCATTGTAAAAGTGGAAAAGTGCTACGTTTTCTTGCAATACAACAACAAATATACTGGCTGTCATTTTGTTACACTTTTTCACTTTATCTATACCTCAACCCCATTGCAACAGGAAAATACAACGGTGCAAAATTTTTACTTTTGATTTGTGTCAACCTGATTTTGACATTTGTGTGAGTTTTGCTACAGATTGGAAGAAGTGAGTTCACGATCTATAAGAAATACAAACAATTTCGCACTTTTACAATACTTGTTTGCACCAGATCGTGAATACCCCTAATATTAGATTTCATCAGGAACATACTAATTTCAATATGTATTCCTTGCCAGGTTGCCGTTGCCCTTGCTAATAAAAGAATTTTATCAATAGCCGATTGGGATTCAGGATGAAATGTGATTTTTTTTATTTTTTATTATTAAGTTATGGTTAGTTACATTTAGTTACATTAGTTACATTAGTTACGCCAAATATTGGGCGTAACTAATTCATATTAGTTACGCGTAACTAAACGAGTAACTTACTTCATGTAACTTACTTGCCAACACTGAATGAGGCCCATTTCCACCTCGGTGGCTACGTCAACCAGTAAAATTGTTGCTCAAGATTTATTGTTGAAAAGCCTCTCCATCCTCAACGAGTAACTGTTTGATGCGGTTTATGGTCCGGCGGGGTTATTGGACCTTACTTTTTTGAAAATGAGGCTGGAGTAACAGCTACGCTGGATGGATTGTGCTATTGAAAGATGATTAATAATTTTGTATTTCCGGAATTGGATGGTATGGATCTGGAGAACGTTTACTTTCAACAAGACAACGCTACGTGCCCACAAGCAACGAAACCATTGATCTTTTACGGGAAAAGTTTCCGGATCGTGTTATCTCTGGAAGAGGTTATCACAATTGGCCGGTCTTGCGATTTAACACCTTGCAACTTCTTCCTTTGGGACGAAAAGATAAGGTCCACGCCAAAAGCCCAGCGTCGATTCAAGACTTCAATCAAAGATGGAATTCGTGGAGCTATTGAGGGCATACAGCAGTCACTCTGCGATTTTGTAATGGAAAATTTCATGAAAATGATATTGTTGTGTAAATTTAGCTGTGGCGGCCATTTGGCTGATATTGTTTCTTAATATTAATGAATTAAAATAAACATCTGATCATTTATCGCAAAAAATTCCGTTTTTCTTTGAATGTCAAAATAACACCTGTAATTGGAAAACCCTGTGTACAAACACGAATAACCCCGCCACGTCTTCAATTCCAACTCTGGGAGAATAAATCTAAGTAACCTGGATCAAGCGGAGGACGATCTCAACCACGTGAAAAGAAACCTTCGATTTATCCAGCCTTCGCATCTAGTGTTACTGCAGACAGACCACGGCCTCAACCAACAAAGTTCTTAAGTGGAGCACCATAGTCATCCTGCACAATAGAACTATTTAAGCAGGGATTGCCAAGAAGTGTCACGAAAGGGTTCAGACGTTCACACAGAACATCCGACAAGATTTAATAGGCGACATTTAAGAGACATTTACCACTGTAGTTGGCGCAGATCAGAGTGTCTCCTTTCTTGTGGGTATGGCAAACGATGATGATGATGAAGTTTCATTCGTAAGGCATACTTTCATAGGACCAGATTGTACAGATCACTCTGCTTTGAAGAGTTCAGCCGGAAAGCCATCTGCCATAGCAAGTCTTGTTAGACTTCAGTTTAGATATTGCTACACGAACTTCTTCTTTTTTCGGGTGGACTATACTTTTGTTCATCATCGTCCAAATCGAATGGATCATCCTGCCTGACAGCGACTGGTTATTTGTCTTCGCCGTTTAACAGCCTGCAGAATTGTTTTTTTCTGAATCCCCAACACCGACTATTAAGACATTCCCACAATTTGACGATTATTTGGCTTTACCCTTCGGTAGAAATTTCTAACTACGGAAGAAGTAGCACTCCTCAATAGGTTAAACCACTCGCTTTTACAGTTGATCTACTTATACATCATGTCTTATCATAATAATCACACCTCGATATATTAGAAGATCTAGCAGGTAGATAGTGTTACCAAAACTGTTAATGACTAAGCCAGAGAAGCGAATGTGTATATGACTTTGCATTTTTTGACTTTTTTTGAAAGGACTCTTTTTGAGAAATATACCGAGTAAAAGAACTTTCCACCTTTTACAAAAACCACTAACATTTTTTTTTAGATACCAAACACAAAAATAACTATGCGGCTCCCTGATCAAGTGTCTTGTTTGATATCTTCAAGGTGTTTATGGTCTTTCACTTTATTAGACTCAACAAATTAATTTACAAAATTAACAATATTACCGAAACTCCCACAAAATAGCAGATAAGCCTTCTAAAAATCCCGATACGCTTAAACAGTCTCCTCCATATCCAACAAGGACTTATAAATATTAAATCAATATCACATCTCTTCCTCCTCAGCCCAGCCCAGCTATACCAAAACCAAAATATTCAGTAGTTAAAATATCTTATTTGACTTCAAAAATACTATTAAACATTCATAAGATTCATTCCGGTGGATTTGGAAATATTTTAAAGGAAAAGTTTTGGCAATTTAAGTGCTCGTCCTTCGGATTATTTCAAGCATGTTGGTTGTTGGTCTCCGGTATGGAAAAAGTTTGTACTGTCTAGTTTTGTTGAAGAACAAAAGTTAAAAGTGTGTGCATAGTGCCTTCAGGTAAAAGGTGCAAGGAAGAGTTTTTGCAGGCGGATTGATTGAAGATGAGAAACAGAATCTGACCAAAAGCACTACTGGACCAGTGTAGTGTGCTGTGTTTTTGGGTATCCTTGCAAAATGATAAGGATGCGGCTATAGAAAAGTTTATTCAAGAAAAAGTTTCTCATCAACTACGGATGGGTGGGGCTTAGAAATACAAGAGAGCGGAAAATAAACTTTGCCGTGTAATCCCTGGGCGCACTTCGATGCTCTTTTAGAGCATCAAAGTCTTTCGTAAAAAACTATATACTGCAGTATAACAGATGGCTGTTATATTTGAGTGAAGTTAAATGGAAACGTTGCTGCCAAATGAAAGTGTCTTAAATGCACAATATTTTCTCTGGGGATAAAACATGTTAGAAACAATCTTCTGTTAAAAAAAATATATCCAATTTGACAACAAAAACATAGAGTATAAAATAAAACTGTTTGATTTTTTCTATTCTTTATCGGTTCAGTTTGTATTGAAATTGTTTTGTCGAGGGGGTTATTGAAGTGAAATATTTATCTTAAAAGACCAATTTTACTTCAGGTTAACGATACAGTGGGATCTAAAAGAAGTTAAGACAATGTATGTACAAGCCCAAATAAAAGTGGATTCCGCCAGCTGTCCGTCTGTCTGTGTGTTTTCGTACAGAATTACTACCTTGACGGATTTTCTTCAAACTTCATAGAGAGTTTTCAATAAGGGCTGGTAGATGACGAAATGGAAGTACCTAAACAAGCTGTGTGAGAGATCTTAACAAGCTTTCTTTTGTATATGAAAAACATCTTTCGATTTCCCGCTTCGGTTTCTTGTCACTGATACGAGTGGTCCAAATTTTATTGAGCTATCCACATAGATCCAATTTAAGGCATTTCCTTATGCAGAATCTGAGCCCATATCCACCGTTGAAGCAATTTGCTACCTTGGAATATTATGGGGCCGAAGAATGGTCCAAAAAGTTCTCCGACTCTAACGTCACAAGGTCTCTCTACACATATCCTTTTTACGCCCGGTCCTTGGTAAACGGCTGTCAAGTTATATGGATACCAAAGCAAAAAATTCATATTTCTAGAATCAAAATCATTTAGCGTCTTTTCCCAAGATTAACTCTCCGCGGTCTTTCTTGGAATGATCCTTTGAACTTGCCCCATGAATTAGCTACAAGAACGAAGGGAAATATCCGAGATTCTCTTCATTCATCGACTCCTCTTCGGTTTCGTTGAATATGAATCTCTTTACAATTCTGTTTTTTCTACAAGAACCCCCATAACCTAAGAAATCATCGCCTCTTCTATCTTCCATTGTATCTCATATGGCTCCGACGATCTCATAACGCGAATGCTGCCGAGGCTAAGTTTGAATCAAGACTTTTTGGATTTTGACCTCAGCACTCCCTACCTTAAACTCCCCAGGCATTACGACATCAGTAACGCTTTTATTTTTCAAAAATAATCGTGTAGTGCGCAAAAAGTGGCAACGTTTCAGTCACCACTTTTGTAGGTACAGTAGATGACGCTTATAAGAAACACGCTTCTAAGAAAAACACTAATATAACAATTTCCCTGTAAAATTGGATGTTTATAATAAACTTTTTATGACACACGAAACGCCCATCTAAATGTTCTTTAAATGTGAACACACCCTTAGGAAAACCATGTACATGCATTTCCATGATACAACAAAACCAGATTGCGCCTTCCAATTTGCATTTTTGTTTCGTTCTGAGCATCTAAGTCACGGACACACATCGCGTTTGCAATTTTGTTTTTGTTTTGTTCTCCGCTTTACGTGCAAAACCAGATTGCGCCTTCCAATTTGCATTTTTGTTTCGTTCTGAGCATCTAAGTCACGGACACACATCGCGTTTGCAATTTTGTTTTTGTTTTGTTCTCCGCTTTACGTGGCTCTACGCTAAGTCACGGACACACATCGCGTTTGCAATTTTGTTTTTGTTTTGTTCTCCGCTTTACGTGGCTCTACGTCACTTTCTATAAGGAAATTTTTTCTCATATCCGTGGTTTCGATATAAGAAACACACGCTTATAAGAAAAAAAAATTGTGGCATTTTGGAGTTTCTTATAAGCGTCATTTACTGTAGTAAGTTTTTTACAATTTCAACGTATTGTTCGATTGTTAAGCGACCCATTGTCGTAAATGGAAAACATTTAGCTAATATTATGACGCTTAAGATGTCAGCTGACTTTGACAGATGTCAAAGAGCTTCCAATTTGAAATCAAGATATGAATTACCCTGTATTTATTTAGCAGACTTTCAAATAATTTGTACATTCCCCTGACATATATTTGTATATTGTACGTCTTAACTGGGGAAGAACTTCGAAAAGAATCTCTGCCCTCTAAAATTCGAATTCATAGCATAACCTTTGACCTTAATCACTTTTGATTCTGTGCTACATAAATGTCATTGAACACATCTGGCTCTTACAACAGGTCATTTGTGCTACCTCAAAGTAGCTTAGTATATTGGGCAGGCAGAGCACATACGCGTCCATTCATTGCTTCCGAAAATCAATCTTCTAAAGGTTAAAGCGTATACATGAATAAAATGAAGCCCAAATGATTAAAGTTTAAAGTTGACAGAACTAAAACCTGTGAACTTTTGATGTAGGGTGAGTGTGGGCAAAACCGTGGTTGTACTATTTTGTATGAAAAAAATTAATGTCAATACATTTAATGGGCTAGCGAAGCTTGTCAACTGTAAATAATGAGAAAGTGGCATATGTTTGTGACTTTCTCTCATATGTAAAGCTGGCTTTGTCACCAGATGAAAAAAGCAGGGCTTTGCCCACACAAAGGAGAAAACCTTTTTTTTTTTTAAATATTTTTGTATTTATCAAACTTTTTTCACTAATTTATTTATCTTAAATGTTGCTCAGTACCTAAATGAATCAACAGATTTTCAAAAGAAACACTTTATTTTTTTTAAAAAATACTATATATGCGGTTTGTCCCCACTTCCCCTACCTTTGATTCAAAGTAGAAAAGCTTTATAAACGACGGGTGATATTATTATTATTATTATTGGCCTGGTCAATTCTTTATATTTGTATGTTCAATCATATGTGATATTTTTCACTCTAGATACTAACGATAAAATTTTCTCTTAAATCAGGCTTTTTTTTTTTTTGTATTTTAAAAGGTTAAAAGTTCATAAAACCTCCCCGTAAACTCATGTTCTATTAATATGCAAGGACCTTAATAGCTTTTTTTAAATAGGGAATTCTTAGAATCCATTCATTTGATATCGTCTTTTGGTTTTCGATGAATTAAAAGAATTTAATACGAGGAAGTGGGTTTCCCATTGAATGAAATTCCAGGAAAATTCTCTGAATTTGTTTTGTTAAATTAAATTAAATTTAATGCTTCCTTCCGTGAAATAGAAAGAAAAGGAGTTTGAGTAATAATAAATCCTTCAAAATAAGGCTAATTAAATAAAATGCACGACTGGGTTGGACGAAATTGCTCTAATGTGTTATGTGACAGTGGTCTTGGGGCTTGAGATTTTTCATATGAAATTTTATTAATCACTTAAAAATCAATAGCTAGTCAAAATATGTTTTGGAGAAAATGAAGTAAGCCATCAGATTTCTTTTTCATTTTTTTCAAAATCATTCGACTAGTTTTTTTTTTTTCAAAAAATGGTGATTTGTTTTTTTGAAAAACTTTAAGAAAAAATATTCCAAATTTTTTTTTTGAGTATGCCAACATCAAGCGGTTTAAAGTTCTTATCAGAAAACAAAAAATTTTCAAATTTTTTAAGAAAAATTTTTTGAAAAATCCAAAAATCAAAAAATAAATTTAACTTTAAACTTTTAAATTTAAGAAACTCAATTTTTTTTTTTGAAAATTCAAAGAATTTATATTATTTTGTTTAAAAAAAAAGCTTTTATATTAAAATTGTCATCGACATCAGTGAAGGGGCTTACGGGAAAATTGGATTTCAAAGAACCGGTCCTATGGGAAGTACCTACCGTTATAAGACTTTTCAGAAAAAATCAGGAAGTGTTATAAAAATCGTAGAAGCCGTTTTTGAGAAAAATTTATTTATTATTAAAAATCGTATGGCAGGTACCGCTAGTTTTAGAGCTAGAATGCTAATTCTAAAAATACCTCTGTTATAATAATACTATGTACCGAGTTTGAAGCCAGATGGTAGATGATAGATGGTAGATGGTAGATGGTAGATGGTAGATGGTAGATGGTAGATGGTAGATGGTAGATGGTAGATGGTAGATGGTAGATGGTAGATGGTAGATGGTAGATGGTAGATGGTAGATGGTAGATGGTAGATGGTAGATGGTAGATGGTAGATGGTAGATGGTAGATGGTAGATGGTAGATGGTAGATGGTAGATGGTAGATGGTAGATGGTAGATGGTAGATGGTAGATGGTAGATGGTAGATGGTAGATGGTAGATGGTAGATGGTAGATGGTAGATGGTAGATGGTAGATGGTAGATGGTAGATGGTAGATGGTAGATGGTAGATGGTAGATGGTAGATGGTAGATGGTAGATGGTAGATGGTAGATGGTAGATGGTAGATGGTAGATGGTAGATGGTAGATGGTAGATGGTAGATGGTAGATGGTAGATGGTAGATGGTAGATGGTAGATGGTAGATGGTAGATGGTAGATGGTAGATGGTAGATGGTAGATGGTAGATGGTAGATGGTAGATGGTAGATGGTAGATGGTAGATGGTAGATGGTAGATGGTAGATGGTAGATGGTAGATGGTAGATGGTAGATGGTAGATGGTAGATGGTAGATGGTAGATGGTAGATGGTAGATGGTAGATGGTAGATGGTAGATGGTAGATGGTAGATGGTAGATGGTAGATGGTAGATGGTAGATGGTAGATGGTAGATGGTAGATGGTAGATGGTAGATGGTAGATGGTAGATGGTAGATGGTAGATGGTAGATGGTAGATGGTAGATGGTAGATGGTAGATGGTAGATGGTAGATGGTAGATGGTAGATGGTAGATGGTAGATGGTAGATGGTAGATGGTAGATGGTAGATGGTAGATGGTAGATGGTAGATGGTAGATGGTAGATGGTAGATGGTAGATGGTAGATGGTAGATGGTAGATGGTAGATGGTAGATGGTAGATGGTAGATGGTAGATGGTAGATGGTAGATGGTAGATGGTAGATGGTAGATGGTAGATGGTAGATGGTAGATGGTAGATGGTAGATGGTAGATGGTAGATGGTAGATGGTAGATGGTAGATGGTAGATGGTAGATGGTAGATGGTAGATGGTAGATGGTAGATGGTAGATGGTAGATGGTAGATGGTAGATGGTAGATGGTAGATGGTAGATGGTAGATGGTAGATGGTAGATGGTAGATGGTAGATGGTAGATGGTAGATGGTAGATGGTAGATGGTAGATGGTAGATGGTAGATGGTAGATGGTAGATGGTAGATGGTAGATGGTAGATGGTAGATGGTAGATGGTAGATGGTAGATGGTAGATGGTAGATGGTAGATGGTAGATGGTAGATGGTAGATGGTAGATGGTAGATGGTAGATGGTAGATGGTAGATGGTAGATGGTAGATGGTAGATGGTAGATGGTAGATGGTAGATGGTAGATGGTAGATGGTAGATGGTAGATGGTAGATGGTAGATGGTAGATGGTAGATGGTAGATGGTAGATGGTAGATGGTAGATGGTAGATGGTAGATGGTAGATGGTAGATGGTAGATGGTAGATGGTAGATGGTAGATGGTAGATGGTAGATGGTAGATGGTAGATGGTAGATGGTAGATGGTAGATGGTAGATGGTAGATGGTAGATGGTAGATGGTAGATGGTAGATGGTAGATGGTAGATGGTAGATGGTAGATGGTAGATGGTAGATGGTAGATGGTAGATGGTAGATGGTAGATGGTAGATGGTAGATGGTAGATGGTAGATGGTAGATGGTAGATGGTAGATGGTAGATGGTAGATGGTAGATGGTAGATGGTAGATGGTAGATGGTAGATGGTAGATGGTAGATGGTAGATGGTAGATGGTAGATGGTAGATGGTAGATGGTAGATGGTAGATGGTAGATGGTAGATGGTAGATGGTAGATGGTAGATGGTAGATGGTAGATGGTAGATGGTAGATGGTAGATGGTAGATGGTAGATGGTAGATGGTAGATGGTAGATGGTAGATGGTAGATGGTAGATGGTAGATGGTAGATGGTAGATGGTAGATGGTAGATGGTAGATGGTAGATGGTAGATGGTAGATGGTAGATGGTAGATGGTAGATGGTAGATGGTAGATGGTAGATGGTAGATGGTAGATGGTAGATGGTAGATGGTAGATGGTAGATGGTAGATGGTAGATGGTAGATGGTAGATGGTAGATGGTAGATGGTAGATGGTAGATGGTAGATGGTAGATGGTAGATGGTAGATGGTAGATGGTAGATGGTAGATGGTAGATGGTAGATGGTAGATGGTAGATGGTAGATGGTAGATGGTAGATGGTAGATGGTAGATGGTAGATGGTAGATGGTAGATGGTAGATGGTAGATGGTAGATGGTAGATGGTAGATGGTAGATGGTAGATGGTAGATGGTAGATGGTAGATGGTAGATGGTAGATGGTAGATGGTAGATGGTAGATGGTAGATGGTAGATGGTAGATGGTAGATGGTAGATGGTAGATGGTAGATGGTAGATGGTAGATGGTAGATGGTAGATGGTAGATGGTAGATGGTAGATGGTAGATGGTAGATGGTAGATGGTAGATGGTAGATGGTAGATGGTAGATGGTAGATGGTAGATGGTAGATGGTAGATGGTAGATGGTAGATGGTAGATGGTAGATGGTAGATGGTAGATGGTAGATGGTAGATGGTAGATGGTAGATGGTAGATGGTAGATGGTAGATGGTAGATGGTAGATGGTAGATGGTAGATGGTAGATGGTAGATGGTAGATGGTAGATGGTAGATGGTAGATGGTAGATGGTAGATGGTAGATGGTAGATGGTAGATGGTAGATGGTAGATGGTAGATGGTAGATGGTAGATGGTAGATGGTAGATGGTAGATGGTAGATGGTAGATGGTAGATGGTAGATGGTAGATGGTAGATGGTAGATGGTAGATGGTAGATGGTAGATGGTAGATGGTAGATGGTAGATGGTAGATGGTAGATGGTAGATGGTAGATGGTAGATGGTAGATGGTAGATGGTAGATGGTAGATGGTAGATGGTAGATGGTAGATGGTAGATGGTAGATGGTAGATGGTAGATGGTAGATGGTAGATGGTAGATGGTAGATGGTAGATGGTAGATGGTAGATGGTAGATGGTAGATGGTAGATGGTAGATGGTAGATGGTAGATGGTAGATGGTAGATGGTAGATGGTAGATGGTAGATGGTAGATGGTAGATGGTAGATGGTAGATGGTAGATGGTAGATGGTAGATGGTAGATGGTAGATGGTAGATGGTAGATGGTAGATGGTAGATGGTAGATGGTAGATGGTAGATGGTAGATGGATCGTATTGATTTGTGCTAAGACAGTTTTATCATGGGGTTACAAAAGACGTCTTTAAAGTTGTGCCAGACGACAGTTCCTGTAACTATGCATTTGAACCCTATACACAGCAATCGACTGTTAGTTCTTCAAGATGAATCAAATTCGACAAAATTTGTTCGTTCCCGAAGCACTTCGAAGAAATGTTGTTTTTGGAATGATTAGACATTATCGACCGTGCCATTAAATCAACTTCCATTTCAAATGGAACCATACCATAATGTTTGCAGAACTGTTCACAGAAAATTGGAAATTCAATCGCAGACGAATCATTCTTCATATTGATATTGTAAACTTCAGTTTGTTAATTACAGTTAAGACAGTTAGGACGTCCTCCAATCGCCATTAACTCTAGGTTTTTACTAATCCTCTTTCCATACTCAAAGTTAGCAAGCTTTGGCTTCAAAATTATCCTTCTATCTATTCGAAGACTATAATATTCGCAGTTATCTGTCTTGGAACTATTTAAAAAAAAAAGTCCTTTAAGATGTTGAAAATCATTTAAGCATGGCTGGGCGATAAACGAGGGGCCTGAATAAAAAGTTTTCCATTTTGAAGATACCTGACTAGTCCTGCAACTAGTTAGGCAACCAAATGACAAGACGATGTACGCATCTCAAGTTCATACAGCAAATTATAAAGGATGAATGACAAGCATAAGCACATAGCACTCACTATAAAGCCATCTATGAAAGAGCCTTATAGTTATTTGGGGACAACAACAACAACTTATTTTTATAAGAAGACTGTCCTCAATTTATGAATTATCAAGCTTCACTGGGTGTGTCTATGTCCAATTTGTGTTTTTATTTTCTATCTTAAATTTTTAATTTTAGTTTTCCAACTTTTAAAGTAGCTATGGTATGTCTGTAACTAGGAATATGCAGTGGTCTACCGGGTGAGTGCCCACTCCAACGAGTTCGCAGAAAAGCAAGAAAGAGCTCTTCAGAAAGTCACCATGTACCTAAGAGTCAAATAAAGTAGGTACGTTTTATTTAGCTTCCTTTTCTATTTTGTGCTCTTAGTGCACCCAAAGCGGCAACTCAGGACAAAAGTCTCGAGTTTGCATATCTTACATCGCATGCAAGGACATACAATTTTTTTTTTTTACTTTTTTTCTAATTTGAAGGACATTTTTTTTTGAAAATGAAGAGATATTAAAGGTGTTATCAGATTTCTTACACCCATTATCAGTTTGGTCGGCAGACTTTTAGAAAAGATGATAAATTGTATTCCAAATCGGGTTGGGATTGGGTTTTGGTCCCATATGGGATGTGACCTATGAGAAACTTATACTTTCTCAAACTATTTTGAGATAGTTCTTCTAAGTCCGGGAAGAAGAATCTCCCTGTTTGTTTATCTTAGCGGAAGAATGCTCGGCAGTGACAGAAATTGCGGAGTGTCCTCATGCATTTATACGTCGTTTTAATCCTCCGCACATGTCGTCTATGTAGAGTTTTAATATTTGTTTGTGGTATCACAGCATGTTGTGCCCGTCGGTGAGTATGCTTGGAAGGGATAGCAGCGATTTCGTGTTGAGCTGTAGAATCTTCTAAATGGTTTTTTTTTCTTCTTTATTAATTTATTTCTTTAAGTTAGCCTACAGTTTCGGTTTCCTTGATTGAGACACAGGAGTCGATCTATAGCGAGTAGTTTGTTCCCAATCGTCTGTTTAATGTTTCAGGTTAAGACTGCGCTTTACTCTTTGAGATGTGCTTGCAATTGGCCTGGTACTGGCAAATTCAAGGCAGAACTAGAGTCGAGAGCTGCTGGCTTTCTTTCAACGTTTCGTCTAGTCAGTTTTGTGATGTTCTGGAGTTAGGCTATATCCTTGTCTTCGTCCAAAAGGATTTTGACGTGATTGTTTCTGATATTATCTGTAGTTTTTCTTTGGCATTGCATACAGCTAGTTTTTCCTTTTTTTATGAACTTATCGGGATCTTAAGCACTTATTCGCTGAACTATTCCAACTGCGTTTCATATTTATCTCCGCATGATTTATTTTTGAAGTTAAACTTCTTTAGGCGCATGAGGGTAAAATTTGTACTGATGCAGAGGGAATAAGCGATACTTTCGTCCCAGAAAATGGAGAGAGCGATTGAGACCGACTGACAGAGAGTGAAAAAGGGCGAAGGTAGCATGAAGCACATAGCCATGGAGCCAGAGTAGGGAATAAGAGAGTGAGAAAGAGAGAGAGAGAGAGAGAGAGAGAGAGAGAGAGAGAGAGAGAGAGAGAGAGAGACAGAGAAAGAGAAAGAGAGAGAGAGAGAGAGAGATATTAATAGAATATCCGGTATGTAGGTACGAGTATTATTTTATTCTTTCCTAAAAAATGATTGCCAAATGAGTGTAAGATAAATTCAGCTATTCGTCTCTTAATTTTTTTTTAAAGTGAAATAATTGATGCAAGGACTGTTTAAGAATTTTTTTTAATTTTTCAACCGCCGCCGCTTTTTCTTAAAGCACTTTTATTGGCCTTTCCCTTTATAAAACACAGACTTTTTTTTCACCTTTCCGCTAGAAGGCAATAAAGTTAACGCTGAATATCGTAAAATATACGAAATAATCCCTTTGACTCAAAATCGGTCGATAAATTTCGGAGTCCATAAAACATACAATGTCCATTTTGTGAGAAAGGCCACTTCAACACTTTTGATTTATTTGCTGTTTAGAGGCATTTATCTCGGGTTTCATCATAATCATCATGCATGAAATTCATTTGTGTTACAAATTAATTAAATTTTTTTTATTTATAGATACAAAAAATGTTAAGGAAAATATAATACTACTTATTGCAAAGCTTTGGTGTTAACTACGTTTTCAGTTTTGTTTTGAACTGCGTAAGCAAACAGAGGAAATAGCTGACACGTGAACACGCTACCAAAAAATTTCCATGCGACAAATGCGGAAAATCTAAGTTCATCGCTCAAACTTTAAATTATTTACCCTGTGTTTTACTGTCATCCGCTGCTTTTGGTGATGTTGCAAGGTGTTGTTTCGTTGATTTGTAGATTCAGTGGCAATGTCAGTGCAAACGCTCGATTTCTCCGCATTCTAACGAAGTCGCTGGTACGCTGAAACGACGCGACGCGACGCTAAAAATAATGATGTAAAGAAAATTTTTTCCAGTCTCTACATCAACATCAAGGAAATAAATTTCACCAGTTCCAATGAAAGATCATCAAGTTTAGGTAAAACAAAATGCACCAAATTTGCATTTGCTATGATAATATGAGATATGACCATTCTTAGCTGAGGTCAGGAAGTCTCTATTTCCATGAAAAAGTTTTCAACTGCTTATGCATGATGATTGTATACCTGAGCCCTAATTTGATTTTCAAAATAAACACAAAATGCATTCTTTTTTCTGCCAGGGGTGAAAGGCCAACTCTCCCAAACTATATTGTGCACTTTGGCAGGAGCATTCTACTTTCCAGGAAAATATTCAAACTAAAATTTATGTTGTTTCTTGGTATTTTAAGTGAAATATTATGAACATCTATTCCTTATTCCCAGTTAGGTTACCCTTTGAGCCATTATGAGACCGAGTGCTCTGACGACGTTTGTGTGTGCATAGGTGAATCAATTAGAGCGTTAGGTCCGAAAATGGCCAAAAGGGTATTCTAACTGAATACATACGTTTAAAATTTACATAATAACAGTAGGTATGTGCAGGAATTTTCATTTTATATATAAATGTTCATTTGGTAGTATAGGTTGGTATGGTTTGGTTTCCGTTTTACTCCTTCAATATGTTGCGTATTCTCGAAATATGAGTGATATTTTGTGTGTGTTATTAATGGTATGACAGTGTGTAGAACCATTTCAAATATTATATCAAAGCGGTTGCTCCTCCTGATTGCGTATTTAGGTTTACACATTATACTTGTTAACTTTGATTTATTACGACGAGTCTTTTAAATGTATTTAAGGTGCTTGGCAGTTGTTACAGGTATTAAGATTATTTTTAGCAGTTAATGAATTTCTCCACGCATACAAACAAAGTTACAATTTGTTTGATTTTCATCCTTCTCTCCACTACCTTACTATAAAAGAAATAATACTATCTAAACGTTTTGATTTTTGAATTCCGTATTTTCATCCCGTATAACTTTGTACTTCGTTAAATGGCTTGTCTTTGAGAGTCTTAAAACAGCGTTTAACTTTTCACAGTCAGTTAACATATTTGGAAAAGCTTGAGACTTGCATGTAAGCCTCGTATTAAACTTACGTAACTCATAAAAAAAAAATGTATAGTAGAAATGCTTGCCTTTTGTCAAGTTCCTTATACAAAAAATATACAAACTATTCCTTGCCTAATAGTAATAGAAAAAATTTACCTGAAGTGTAATTGTAACCATGCCATTGTTGACCTAGGGGAAATTATATTCTCCATCACTAGGTTGAAGAAGTGGTATTGATCGAAGAAGTTCCTGTTCCAAAATGTCCTGGTACTTGGCAGCATTCACTATCCCATCAACAAAATTTAAATTGCCATACTACGTCCAGGCATGAACACCATTAGAAATGCTGAGAACTACACAGTTTGTCTAAAGCAGTCTTTATGAAAGGCTACTTTTGCATTCCTTACCTTTCGTCTTAATTCGTCACCAACACATACTTCAAATCTGGACTCATTATTCCAAATAACGAGCCGCAATAGACTTAAAATCCAGTTCTTGCATTGTTTCAAAAAAATAAACACCTGGCATAACAGTCCAAGCCTCAACCATTTCTGTGTGTACGTTAATATTCTGCAGGAATGAAAGGGACCTACAATGTACCGCCGAACCCGAACGGCTACCAAAGAAGCACTTTATATAGCATTACGTACCCACTCCTTGGAATTTGTCACATCCTCGCAAGAAGCAGTAGCCGGGAACAGGGATTGAACCCAGAACCTTCGGCGTGGCAGTCAGAATTATTACCACTACGCCACGGGGTACTATGAGAAACCTATAAGACTCAATTTCTTATCACGAGTAGAAAGTTAAATATCATACTGCAAGTATCTGTGTTTGCGCGACTTTTTAATGATTGTTTTATCTGGTTCTTTTCCACAAAAATAATAATCTAATATTAAAAAATCCGTTCCCCCTCAATCCCTCTAATTTTTAAATTTTATTTACTAATTGCAGCTCTCCAATTTTCCTCAATCACCCAATTTCAGTCTAGAAATGGTAATATCTGGGCACCATCGCGTGTATGTTTTCAGGAATATACAATACAGTAAACACATCACCGTTTAGGTAAGTCAATGTACGACGTGTCTGGTGGTTTTCCTGACCAAAAAACCTTTCCAACTCGCTTTGATGATTTTTTTTTTATTAAAACCATCACGCGACGCAATACCCACCACTGCATTCTACTATGACAATTTTGATTACCCGGCACCCGCACCGCTAATTTGGACTGTCATGTCATGCCAGCAAACTACTCATCATTGAGTAAGGAGAAGCAGTCCGTGGCCTTGGCCGCCTTTATTTTCAGCCTATGCAGCGCGTAATGCGCATCAACAAACTACGCATAGTGGCGTATAACGTTAATTTGTTATACAGCCTGGAAAGAAGAACATGTTTTAACCTGTTTTTAAAGAAGAATCGCCCGGACATGGCACTCATCAGCGAAACTAATGTGACAAAAAGGAACCAGATCGACTACAAAGGATACAACACCTTCCGGACAGACAAGGATCAAGGCAAACGAGGTACTGCACTCTTCGTAAGGAAGAACATCAAAGCCTCCCAAGTCAAAATCCCGAGCCTTAAAGCGTTTGAAGCAACAGCGATTGTTGTGGAGGTCGAAAACAACATGACGCTGCTTGTTATCAGCATTTACAACAAATGCAAGGCCAACGGAAGCGATATGGAACACGATTTGCTAGCCCTCAGCAGGATAACCGAGCAACATACATACGGACTCTTTGGAGGGGATTTTAATGCCCGGCACCCTCTATGGTACGACACAATAGAAAATAGCGCTGGAATTACGTTGGTCAACTGGCTCGAAGAAAATTTTGAACACCACTCCTTCCACATCGTCTCTCAACCGAAGCCAACATACCCAAAGACGCCATCCTGGCTGGACTTCTTCCTTGTATCGGCAAACTTTATTAACATCCTGCCTGAGCTACGGAACTACACCTGCAGAACCCTAACAGGAGATTCAGATCACGAACCAGTCGAGCTCACAATTACACTGAACCAACCGATATCAGTAATGGATAGAGAAGAGTCAGAGGGTTTTATCAACTATAAACGTCTTGATGTTGAACGTTTTCAAAGGAAGATTGAGGAGACAATGGTCATGCCGGCGGCCAACAAAAACCTTGCAAACAACGAAATTGATGTTGCCATTGAAGAAATAGAACTGTCTATAAACAACGCCCTAGACGAACAAAAGAGGCCAAGAACTCCGAGAGACAGATACCAACATCTGCCGGAAGGCATTGTTCGTCTATATGACCACAGACAACGGTTGAGAAAAAGGCTTCAAAGGATCCAACAGAGGGAATGGAACACTGCCAACAACAGCTACCAAGTAGTTAGAAGTGAACTGGAGTGCACACAAATCATGCTAAGGAATGCAATTCAACATTTTAACAACGACCAATTCCAGAAAAGGCTACAAAGCATCAAACCAGGAACTGACGCATTCAAAAACATCAACCGAATCATTGGCAAGAGGCCACAGATGCCAGAAAAGATCACCACAAGATACGGGGATGTCAACACAACCCAGGATAAAGTTGAAGCATTTGCCGAATATTTTGAAGAAAATTTCGTGCCAAACCCACCCAACGACCCTGAATTTGTCGAGGAAGTGAAATCAACAATTGAGGAACTTCAAAGGATGGACACTCAGACAACTACTTTCAGTAATAGTAACCCTGCCAGTGATCCCGAGGGTTCTGAAATTTTCTCCAACCCTGAAGAAGTGGCTGAAATAATCCACAACGGACGTCCAAAAAAATCATCCGGACCTGACAAAATATCCAGCTACATCATAAAGAAGCTTCCCCAAGTCGTGATGATATATTTAACAATAATATTTAACAACTGCATCAACAACAGCTATTTCCCGGAAAAATGGAAGAAAGCAAAGATAGTAGCTATTCCGAAGAAAGGAGACAGAGGTTCGGTGTCAGGATATCGGCCAATATCACTGCTAAATAGCACCAGCAAAAACCTCGAAGGACTCATTTTACGAAGACTTAAGTCATACAGCGACGGCAACAACATCATCCCAAATATGCAATTCGCATTCCGGGCCAAACATTCGATTCTGCATCCTCTTCTAAGGTTCCAGAAGGACGTGGTCAGCACTCTCAACAACTATCAGGTGGTAGTTGGATGCTTTCTCGATATTGAGAAAGCATTTGACAGTATATGGATCAACGGTCTGATCCATAAACTTACTTTACTTAATTTTCCAGCTACATTAATAAAAATAATTTATAGTTTTCTTTCTTCCAGATCCTTCTTCATCCAAATTGAAAACAGCCAGTCAACAACCAAAGCCATCAGAGCTGGAGTAGCTCAAGGATCCAAACTAGGACCATTTCTATACAGTATATTCACTTCCGATCAGCCACAGCCCGAGAACGCGATGAATCTACTGTATGCAGATGACTCACTGACATACGCCAAATCGATGTCAGCAATTATCGCAGCCAGAAGAGTTGAAGAACACGTGAGAAGACTGTGGGACTACTACGTAAAATGGGGCATCAAAGTTAATTCTGTTAAGCCGGAGTTAGCTTGCTTCAGAAGACCCGTACGACGCCAAAATACACGTTCAGCCACTACTTGCCGCAGTATCATAGTGAATCTACCAGATGGAACCCAATTGACACCCAAGCCAATTGTGAAGTACTTGGGAATCAACTTTGAGGAAAGGTTACGCTTCAACCCACACGTATCAGCACTCCTCAAAAAAGCCAATTACGCCTTTCATCGCATTTATCCACTAATGCGAAAAAGAAATGGCCTTAATCAAAAGACGAAGTTGCTTCTATATAAGCAACTAATAAGGCCCATAGTTACATACGGTTTCCCGGTTTGGTTCACAACATCAAAGACAAGTATGAAGAAGATCGGAGTATTTGAAAGGAAAATGCTAAAGATTTGCACGGATCTTCACTTCGATCAACGACGGAAGAAGTACCCAAGCAACAAACGACTATACGAGGCAGCAGCGATAACACCGTTGGTTGGACAAGTATATGACGGAATCGGCTAGAAGGTTGGCGACAAATTTAGTCAACCATCCGAATCCTCTAGTGAGCACAATCAACAGTGAAGAACGGCATCCTGAACCACGATACCTGGACATAACTGCGCTAATGGACGAAGGAATTATCAGAATCAACGACGACGAGGCTATCCAGTTTTACGAGGAAGCAGCGTCAACTTACCACCGTGGTTAGTAGCCAATTCACCAACACATCAAGGACAACCGGATTTGAACAACCCGAGATGGACACCCCCACTTGACTATTAATATAAGTATAATTAATGACAATTTTTTTTTAATGTATTATAAAATTATCAATGTATATAGTTAGGCCCCTAATGTGCCAACAAATATTTTTTAAGTATCATAAGTAAAATAGAATAAGAATCAATTGTAAATATTATATTGTTCAATAAATAATTGTTAAATCGTTGCATTAGAAATTAGATATCAGAGTCGACTTCCTTACCATTGCCAGAAAATTCTATTATAAAGTTTTTTGTTAGCCTTCCACTTTGCTTTTAAACGGAGTGGATTGCTGACCAGCACTAGGTCATCGTTTACTGTCGTGGAGCGCTTCTTTTGTAGAGGAATCTATACAGATTACCGTTTATTCTTGTAAGCATCACCATCACCACAGACAGAGTTCGGAACTATCCGTTGTTGCGGTAAATTTTACCACAACAAGTTTCGCCAACCCATTTCCCCTTTAATAACTTTTTGTCCCACATTCCCTTCCTGTTGCGGCTCCAAAATACTCTAAAGAGTGCAGTAGAAACCTGGTCCATCAGCCAGAGGACTGCTCTTTAAGTATTTTGGAAAAGTAACCAATCTAGGTTCCATCAGAGGTGTTGGACAGGAGGTCCACCCTATTTTACGAAAGGCGGAAGAGCCACTAAATCTTCGAGTTGTCGACAGAAGGTCGAAAGAGCAGAAAGGCATGAAGATGACTCATGTCCAACGATGTGTGAACTATAATCACACCAACATAAATGTAGTATGGCCGAGTGCCCACCATAAAGTGTCGGACATCAAAGAAAAATCACAATGATGTGTTTTTCCCTTTTTTATAGTTTCTGCGCGAAGGTCTACAAAATTAAGATTTTTCCTATTTATAAATTTAACCATTTTAGTTGGAAAATGGTTTAGTTCTTTCCAACAAGAATATTCTCCTCAAAATAATTAATTTGGGCCGGTTTGGGCTGGGGACTTTGCGCGTTGTGTCGTAGTTTTTCACTTGCCTTTTTTAAAATAAAATATAATTGACATTATACGGCTGAACACGTCCACTGAGCCTACGAGGATCGCATCCTCAACGCATAGGATCGCGTGCAATGGTGGTATCATCGCTCTCAGTCGCACGTCTCTGCATAGATGGGCGAGATGCTGCTGCATGACTGAGACAAGAACACCACCACGCAAAAGATCCGAAGAGGATGGCTATATGGTCGGGGCGAAGTGGACAAGCCAGGCCTCCATTTTGAATAATAATTCAATTTTGGATTTTGAGAAGAAAAGATAATTTGAATTTGGAAGAAAGAATTTTTTTTAGAAAAGAGAAGTGAAAAACGAGATTGTTTTACCGAGATTGAAATTAAAAGATAAAGGAGTAAACGATTGAGGAAATCGAGAAGTAAATTTTGAAGACATTTTTGAGAAGGATTTTCTTGTTGGCGGGATTTTACGAAGCTAAGTATTTTTGTGTCTGGTTGAGACCAGAAATTTTAGCTTGTCTATTGTTTGTTTAATTTGTTTTTAACTCGTTTTGTTTGTGACCCTATGTGGGGCAAACAAATTTAGTTGTGTAGGCCTTCGCTGAATTTTCGTTTTCCTCCCAAGATTGTGTGACTCGTGACCTTTTAGTTTTAACTTGCATTACCATTGTGATCTTCCTTTGTGTCATCGTGACACAAAACATTGTTTTCTTTTGTTTATTTTTGCCAAAACCTATTCCTTATTTCGAGAATAAGCCTTCTGCTTAGCTCGAAATACCATTGTTCTATCTTTCTTTTTGTTGAAAAGACTCTGGGTTTTCGTCCAGGCCTTCTGCCAAGGTTTCCCAGACCGATAACTTCATTATCAATAAAAATACTCCACTTCCCATTGGGAATAATAATTCTATTGTGTATTTCTTTTAAAATTGAAGACACTTTTCAGCTTCCATTTGGTAAGGCAAACTACCACAAAAGTTTCCTGGCGCCCACTTTCATATATAGGTACACTACTGTACATATATATACCTACCCATCATTCATCAACAATTTACATTTTATTAATCAAGCGCGATTAATAAAAATTTCGTTCTTATCGAACCCACTCCCAGCTGAGCTAACGGGAGACAGCACTGCATTTGCTGTCTGGCTAGGGATTATTTTTTTTTTGTGTATCTCTTTTTTTATCAAACACACGCACCGGCCGGCGGCGTTTGACGTTTCGCGTTTTCATTCAAAATTCTCAAGTCGTGTTGCACGTCGCTTCTGTGCATTATTTTTGTTTTGCTAAATAATTAAATCGGTATTCGGTTTTGGTTATTGGATTCGAATAATCCAAGTAGTTTTAATTAGTTTAAATAATAGTTTAAATCAATTCGCGATCGGTTGTTTGGTTTCGGTTTTAGTTAAAAAATATTCCTAGCACCGTTTATTGCCAAATGAAATAATCTGTCAGACATATTTCGATAAATAAAACAATATTGTTATTGCGGAGTTCAAAACTTCTTCAGCTCTGAGTTTTCGATTTCTTTGGGAACAACGGTGGACATCGCCGAGCCCTACCTCAGCCCTAGTCAGCCCTTTTTTGTTTGGGAAAGACAATATTTTCGACTAATATTAGATGGAAAGTGTGCTATCGATCCCTCTACAAATAACATTTTTACATTTGATGTTTCGGTTTTATCTGCCTGATGATGCAACTGGTCTCATGTGAAGAACCAAGTTTCGTTGTCCTTGCCTTTTTTCGCTTCAGGACCCTAGTCATCTATATTCTACGCAGTTGGTGGTTTCGTAATCATCAGACAATCAAAAACTAAAATAAAACACGTTACAGTAATACCACGTTACGTCACTATCTGACAGTCCTTAAAGAAAAAAAGAAGATGTCTGTCAAGACTCAAGACGTTACATTTTAATGCCAGATGGTGCTAGTAGACGCCAATAACAATAACAATAACAAAGTTACATAAATATTCATGTCCTTAAATGTTGAGTCATATCAATCAACGGAATAATTCAGATGAAGATAATAATTAAGTATAACAATTAGTTTTGGTTTATTTAAATGAGCAATATGAACATGAACACTCATTTATATGGCAAGATTACTCTCACATTAATGCCATTAATCTCTTGACGGTTGAACTCGTTTCGTACATCATGTACGACATTTATGTAGGTGCGTTAAATAAATTGAGAAAGAAATAACCCTAGGAGAAACTCATAGCTATCAAGACATAATCTGCTCTGTAAGAATACCCCAAAATAATAATATACTAACACACGCATGGGATTTCATGATGTCCTGTACACACAAAAAAAAAAAACAAAAGCAGACATAATAACACATTTCAATCAGGTCGCTTTCAATCGAACCAGCAAAAAAAAAATGAAAACCTAGAAATTGGCATAACTATAAAAGGAAACTATTCGGCCCACAACGACATAACGGCATCCTTGTGGAGTAAATTAAATCTACCAAGTCTCTATCCTTGGAGATACTTCACTTTTGCCAAAACTCGAAGAGAAAATAATATGAAAATGTTTTTTTTTGGCCAACATTTTGTGTTCCTTGTTCACAAGTAGGTGAATACACTTTCAGACAAGTCATACGTTTGTATACCGTATACCGTATATACAAAAAAAAAATCTATATAAAAAAGACATTTTGCAAATTATCCTTCTGGGAAAATGGACTCAAAATAAAGCCGACATTATGCTGTGGGGGTAATGTCAGGGACATTTGGCTTGAATCCTTGTTGATTTCCAATGAGAAAAATGTTTTCTGAAAGATAAGAGAAAATGTGCACAGCAATTGAAAGGATCATAAGTTGGTATGTAGGAGTATGATGGCAGAATTTCTAAAAAGACATATCCCAATTTATTTTTAAAGAAATTTCAAAGAAAAGTGAACGAAAGGACAACATTCTTTATATTTTGTATTACTTTTTTTTTTTATTATTGACAGTCTTAAGGAACTTGCCTCAATGAGTTTCTTGGAGTATAAAAAATTCTGTTTATAAATGATGGTGCCTTGTTTTTGAACATTTTAAATTAAACGAGTCCTTTTTGCAGTTTAAAAATATTTTTCAAAGAACTTATTGAAGCGCATTAATGTGTTTATGGTATTAATGTGTTTTGGTGTCCATAAATATTATTTTCATGAAACTTTGGCTCGCATCTGATGGCATTGTACTGAACAATCAAATGACCTTTGGCCCCTTTGGGTAGGGAACCATTTACATTAATTTTTCATTAATTAGTTGCTCAGAGCTGTGCCCTTTTTACTTGAGATTATAGGTACCTGCTTAAAGACAAGTTATGCATTCGTCGAAAGAAAAAAGAGATATCAATCCTAAATGACAGTGTTACGATAGTGAAGACGGAGACAATTTGTCCAAAAATTCTGTCCGCCTGTACCTGTTTTTTTTTTTTTTTTTTAACTTTTCGAAAACATTATTCCAATTTTTTTTAAGTACCTATGCCAATTTCTAGAACTTTGTAGTTTTTTTATCAGAAAAATAAAATAAAAACTAAATTGGTCAAAAGGTTTTTGAAAAAACCAACATTTAAAGTTTTTTTTGAAAAGTTTAAGTATTCATGTAATTTTGTCTTTAAAAGTGCTCCTTCATTATAAATTATATCGAAATCCATCAAGTGGCTTACGAGAAAACCTGATTTAAAAAAAAGGTAATATAGGAAGAACCGTTATAAGACTTTTCCTGAAAAATTTATTCGCGCCAAAATATAAAGTTTATACAAAAACAATTTAGAAAGTTTTATTAAAATCTTAGTAGCCGTTTTCGAAAAAAATATAAGGTGCCGATCGATACAGACAAACAACCCGACGGACAAACATAGGTTCAGGTTCAGGTATCACATTTATACTGCATTCCAATATTTTTTAAAGTGAAACTTTTTTTTACATCGCCTCAAATTTTTTGGTTTACCTGTCGCATGTCGCAATATGGCGGCGGGCGCCAGCCGATAGCTCGCATTAGCTGACCGTGTAGCATTTTACTCATTCATGCACGTGCTCCGCGGACCGCTGTATTTGTGTTTTGCTCAGTGTTATGATGTAAAACCTGCCGACAAGTGAAAAATCAAGAATAGTGCGTAAAACATCGGAGGATGAATTAATTCAAAGCCGTAAGAGAAAGCCAAAAGATTTCGTGTTTGCAGGGAAAAGAAAAGCTCTTGGTGAGTTAATTTTGTTTTTATAGTGAATTTATTAGAACGAAAAAAGTTTCACTTGCATCGTGGTTTCATTTTGAAAATGTATCACACCAACTCGTATCTATTTTCAAAACACATAAAATAAAAGCAGTATTCGGGAACGACGGAAAACTCAAAAGCCTGTTAGGAAATAACAAAGATAAAATTGACTACAAGGATAAACCAGGAATTTATTCGATCGGATGTAATAAATGCAGTGCAAAATACATAGGCCAAACAAACCGATCCATTATTACATGATTCAAAGAACATATATGAAATGCTTTCAAAAGAATTGTCCATCAAGTTCCTCAGTGGCAAAACACACGATAATGGAAAACCATGACTTTGACGAACCATCACTTAAATTAGTAAAATCCGTTCAAAATCCCCAACATCTGGACGCATATGAAAGTATGAAAATATTTTTTTTTCGAAATAAATCTGCACAGATTTCATGTATTGTTCAGGCGTCGCGTCGCGTCGGTCGATTCATTATTAAACGGCAAACCAAACTCTAGATAAGTCACATGGCATATATGACAAAATGGCTGTCAATGAAACAGTGCTGCCAACTTTAACTTCTAAGCCTCTTACAAAAACCACTTTTTACGTACACATTCAAACCAATGTGCATCGGTATCTTCTTTTACCTCACATCCAATTTTCACTACGTCACTACGTGCGCTTCTGAAATAAATTCAATACTCTTTCATTGACTACAAAGGCAAAGTTGATTCATCCTATACCCTTTTATAAAGTTTAGATTCAAATGAATTTTGTATTTAGGTAAAGAGATTTTTGCATTGGGAATCGGGATAATTATTTTAGTCAGTTTGTATACGATTCGGTGAGGCGTGCGGCACCTGCCTTCATCTATTATACCTGCTGTAATCAATGAACCATTTTTTGCTACACAATGCAGAGCATTAAAAGAAAGAGGACGTAGGTACTGTCCTATTTGTTGTAATTCCCGTTGGTTTTATTTACGAAGTTTGTAGCAAAAACTACTTAAAACAGTTGCTGTTCCAATTAAAATTGATCCTTACTGATGCACTGTACTGCAGCAGACCAAAACCGTAGTTGGTTTAATAAAAAAAAATGTATCTTGAAGTCTGTTTCCTTTAATGGATGATACAATTAAAATGACGTTTGTTTTAACATTTTAGATCAAATTTATGTTAATTTTTTTATTATCAGTAATATAAAGAAAAAATACCTAGATTATAAAATTTCGAAAATATCTATACAGGAGACAGGAGACAGGAAACAAGAGAGAAGGTTTAACTTTCTGCTGCTTAAATACAACATGGAATATACTCAAAAAGTCGTTGTGGACATACGAGTAAAACATGAAAGTGGAGCTGAATATTCTGAGGAATACCATTGACACAATAGCCAAAGAAGTCTTCTAAATATAATCTTTAAGCTGAAAGATATTGTATTTAATAATATGTACATGTTTTATATGTACATATAATTATTTTATAGTTTCTTAGGATAAGCCACGTAAAAATATATTAAATATTAAGTGAGTGCAATTCTGTACTCACCCCGAACGTTTCGCTACAAATTACATTGAGCGTGATCACCGGGAAACTGCCAGTAAAATGTTATATAAGATTTTGGCTACGCAAGGGATAGCGGTGCGTAGGAGGTTCTATCTCTTGTTGTTGATGAGATGTAGAAGGTTGGGAGCAAACCAAAAAGCAAAGAATGTAGAAGCCAGCTTTGCCAAGGGAAAGGGATGAAAGCAAATTGGACAAAAAAAATTTGTAAAAATTAGATTTTGAATTGAAATAGCGATTATGAGTGTTTTTTAACAATTCTTGGACTACACTCTGCTACGTAACCAAGGAATATAAATCCAAGTGTTCATCTGTTTACTTCAAAACTACGACCGATAGTTAAAAAATTTTTGCCCCTTAAAAGTGGGCGTGTCTTAAAAATTTTAAGCACTAACTGAGCTTTGATAATTGATTGTCAGTATTTGATCAACATGTCAGTATTTGGGCATATGTGTAAAACTACAGCTGAATCGAATAGTTTTTAAAAGATCTTACCTGAACAGAGGTATTTTATCAAAATCACGCCTTTAAAAGTGGGCGTATTGAAAAAATTTACACAGGAAAATGTAGAGATATATTTCTCAAATAACGAATGGAAGGTAAAAGGTTTAAATTGAATATTGGAAGTACCTTAAATTTTTGGGACTACGTTTTTCGTTCTTTCGTGAAAAGTGGGCGTGAGCCACTACCAAAATTTAAAAATTTCTTTTCATACACAAACTTTTTAGTTTTTATTAAGAGACGCAAAATTTTGGCTTGCGGATTCATTATAAATACTGTTTATTTACAAGAACAATTTTTTAATAGTTTCTAGTAAAAAGTGGGCGTCAAATTAAATTTTTTAATTCATACACAAGATGTTTATGTGCAAGTAATACCCACAAAATTTAATGTTTTTCGCATTAATATAACAATTGGTTTCTTACAAAAACAAGATTGATGGTTTTTTATGAAAAATGGGCGTCAGCCACACCCAAACTGAATTTTTTTTTATTTAATTGGAAGAAGGTTTACCTGAAGCTTGCGCGTGCAAAATTTTAGCGTTATGCTTTTATGGTAACTGTACCAAAAACATAATTTAATTTTACCAAATTGAGGTTGTTTAACAAAACGGATTTTACCGTTTCAAGAACTTAGCCTTATACTCTTGAACCAAAGATTGTATATACCAAATTTCAGCTTTCTAGCTCAAAAATTGCGACCTCTAGAGAGTATACATACGGACGGATGGACGAACGGACAGACGGATGGGCGGACGGACGGACGGATGGACGAACGGACGGACGAACGGACGGACGGATGGACGGACGGACGGACGGATGGACGGACGGACATGGCTAAATTGACTAGGCTTTTGATTCTGAGTCAGAATATATATACTTTTCTATACCTAACGGCATTAGTTCTCTATGCTACAAACTTCTCATCAAATACAATATACCCATTCTATGGAATAGGGTATAAAAAAAGAGAGCCAAACAACATCAGATGGATGACTTCTTTTGGTCCACCTTGTAATAATGGAACTCCACTAATTTTCTCAGATGAAGCAAAATATCTCCATGTTACTCTTTTAACAAAACTTAACATTAAACTAAATAAAGGATATAGGATTGCCACCGTCTATCTTTTCCTACAATAAAGTAATTTGAAACAAATGGGACATAATTTACTCAAATCACCCATGAGCTATGTGCATATGATGTGTCACAGGGGCTCCGTGAGTTGGACACCTTCCAACGTATACATACATACGCGATAACCAGCAGCTTTAAATCACTCGGTTTCCACAATTTCAACAACTACTGCCAAATAAAAATTTCGCACATCCTCTTGTAGGGATGACACAACAATTATTTGACATTCACCAGAACATAAAAACATTTCTGGAAACTGCAAATCCGATGAAGTTGCCAAAAGAAAGACACAAACTATTAAACACTGTAAAGGTCATGTTACGAAACTGCGTACTTATTATCCTAGGCAAGGATACAAATAAATTGAATTCTATTGAATTGCCACCAAATTATTGCCTATACTACACAGGTTTTAATGCATTTCATTTCAATCTGAATTTGTGAAAAACACAAGAATCCGGTCGGTATAGAATGAATTTCCTTTCCAATTTTGGATGAATAAACAAAAACTATTGTTTAATAAAACACATACAAAAGCGGAGCATCTGTCAGATTGTTAACCTACAACTCAGTGGTGGATTTACCAATAGGCTGAGTAGGCTGAAGCCTAGGGTGGCAGATTTGAGGGGGCGGCAAATTTGGTCCAATATTTTTTTGCTTTCTAGAAAAAAAAAAAAAAAATTATAGGTAGCTACTCATGGAGAACTGTGTATGTTAGAGCTGCACAGGAAAAAACATTTCAGGGTTAACACGTTTCTCGTCCTCATAGATAGACTCGTTTCCGAGTTAGAAAAACGGCAGAAGGTCTGCAGCGGATTTAATGAAAAGTTTTCATTCCTAACCAAAATTAGTGAGTTGGCCATCGAATTTGAAGGAAAAATCCATTTTATTGGAAAAAATTTATTCTAATGACTTAGAAACTGACTTGGTTCAAGAATGTGCACACTTCCAATACCACCTTTCTTCTGAAAATCTTTTGATAAAACCAGATTCTGGATCATTAAAAAGTCTATCTTTGTTCCTGCGAAAACAGAATTTGGAGAACATTTATCCAAATTTGGATATTGCACTTCGCATGGCTTTGTGTACACCAGCGACAAATTGTTTAGGTGAAAGAAGCTTTTCTTGCTTAAAGCGGGTAAAAAATTATCTTCGATCTACTTTAAGTCAAGAGAAACTAAACGCATTAGCCTTTTTGTGCATAGAATCAGTGCTAATGAACAAGATTTCATACGACATTACATTGATGATTTTGCGGATATAAAATCGCTCAAAAAGGCACCGGATTTAAAAAAAAATTTGATAGGGATATTTGTCCTATTTTTTTTTTAACTATAAGTGAAATAAAAACATTTACTAACTATTCTTACATGATGTGTTCATATTGTGTAAGTAGTTTTAAGGCATACCTTATCGCACCTTATAAGTAGTAGGTAATTGAGCTTTTCTTAGTTTAGAAACCAGGATTAAGAAAAAAACAAGAGGAACCTTTAGTGCAAGATCATGCTAATAACGAGAACAAGCTGATGTATCTAATGCGGACGATTATGCACAAATCATAAAGTTGCAATCTCATTGACAACTATCTGAAAAGCGATTGACCCTGCAGGCCATAACTGAAACTTCCCGCTACTTTCGGGCTCGGAGCGATCGAAAATGTAGGCACTCGGGATTATCGAGAGCTATTTGAATTCAAATTTTGATCCGCTTGGCGGCATTTAAAGTAGTTTTTCGATCACAAATTTTTTTATATTAGGACAAAAATCGTTTGAATGAAAATTGTCAGAAATCTCAATCGCTCGGTTTGTTCTTAAGATATCAGACATCAAATATAAGTTACACATACACGCGGACGTCTTATTGAAAATAGTCGGAACGGCTTCCTGGTACCTCAAAATGATCGGCTTTGATTTTCGAAGTAAAACATTAAAAACATGTAAATAATATCATTATGATAGTGAATTGCAGAGGTCAGTAGGGGCGGCAAAATTTGAATAGCCTACTGGCGGCGAATATGTAAATCCGCCGCTGCTACAACTACAAATATTACGTTCCTTGTGAATAAATGAATATTTTCACTTACATACATGACGTGTTATCTACAATTTTCAGTTCACCTTAAATCAGCATCACCATGTGGGAATTGAAATAAAATTGTTTTCATATTTTCAAAGTAAATATTGATTGCTGAAAATTGAACCGGGATAACTTTGGAATCTGATGGGAAAATGTATGTGTGCACTTTTTGTTTTATATATTTTAACAAACTTTCAGTCCTCAAAATAGAAAATAAAAAATTATTTATTTTCACACCGGTGTTGAGTGGAATTGAAGTGGTTTTTTTTTTTTTAATAACACACACACATTCATTTTATCGTTCAGATATGGAAATAGAGTATTAATGCTTGTTTGGCATATTTCCAACTTCCAAGTGAACGGATAGAAACGATGATTTGTCAACGTCATGGTTTGCGCGATAAATTGGTCCGATGGCACACACCTGAGGTTGATGCCAGCTGAAGGTATAATAAATTACTATTTGATTTTATAGTAAATATGACAGACCACTGAACAATGCCGCTTGGAGTTTGTATCAATTTTTATAATTCATTACAAGGACATAGTAAGCTATATCATTTATCTTATTTTTTGTATAAAATCCAAACTGAAATTTGCTTGAACTTTAGCTAAAAAATTGGAATTAAGGCATAAGATATTGTTTTAGTATTATGTCTGTTATGAGCTATGACCAAAAAGTCGAACTTTGGTAACAAAACGAAGTTAGAATTAGAATAGAAAATTTTTATCGTATCCTAACCTAAACGTTTTTTAATTCACTTTTAAAGTTGCGCCCCAGGAATCCTGAAAATGTCTACAAAAGAAATTTGTTTTTAAATGTATCTATTCAAAACATAGTGTTTAAACATGGTTCACTTCTTGCCCCATGACCCAATCTTACCCACACTACCCTTACAATTATTTTAAAGAATGGCATTTCTCTTTTTAATTAAACCGTGAGGTTCTTCAAAATGTTTTAAATGTTTACATTTTGTTTTGAAAATTCAAAACATAATTTAGCTTTGCTATATTGTGACCAGATAAAGTCCAATATACTTTCATAGATGAGGTTAACCCTCTAAAAAAGTGATTTATGTGGTTAAAATTAGTTTCAAATGAGTAGGTTGAAGTCTTATTAACCGCAACAACAAAAAGTGCAGTTCAAGCGACCGCAGACAAAAGGTGAAGAGATAGATTTCAATAAAATTGAAATTGGTGTTAGCAGCATAGAAATAAAACACAAGAACTGTGCCAATGGCTTACATCTGAAAATATCTGCAATACCTAATGTATACTTAATTTGAATTTTTGCAACTGTTCATGGTAGGAACCTTTGAATACACGGGTAGAAGAATGTGACGAAGATTACTTTCCTTTCCCGAGAGGGTATTTACTATTCTTCTTTATTCAAATAATAAGTAGTAGGTAGTTAATAATAAAATGAATGTTTGAAGATCAAAACGGGAAGTGAAAATTGAACCAAGCAATTCATTCCACATTCGTGTTGTACGCTTTGTAAATTGTAGCCCGATCAGAAGGGTTGAAAAACTTCTTGCATCTATGAAGGAAGCCTAAGCATCTTGCAGCATTCTTGGCAATATCAAGTATGTGGTCATTTCAACGAAGGTTTTCACTGATACACATACCGAGTACTGATAGCTTTTCGGCGTCCTCGATGCAGGTACCATTCATGAATAATGGCATAGGGGGTATGTTAAGCTTTATCGACAAAAGACAGCATTGAGTTTTCGACGCATTAAACTCCACACGATTTCCAATACCCCATTTCACAATGCTGTTTAAATCGGAGTTTAATGAGCTTATCATACGGTATCGTTGTAATAATAAGTCCGAAGGCGAAGGCCGTGAATTATCAAACGTATATATGAAAAACTGAGGGTTGAGTCGTCAGCAAAACAATTTAATGGAGTCGAAGTCACAGATAAGAGATCATTTATAAAAATGAGGAAGAGAGTCGGAGATAGAACAGAGCCCTGGGGTACACCAGCATTTATTTTGTGGATATCAGACTTGAAACCGTCTAACACAACTTGTATTAAATGGTCCAGAAGATAGCTTCTATTCCAACGAATAAGAGTGTCATCGATACCAAATGCACACATTTTCGATAAAAGAGCTTCATGCCAAACTTTATCAAACGCATTTGAAATATCAAGCAATTCAAGGATACGTTCCACTGCTCTGTGAAATAACCAGTGGAGCGATTACTTAAAAAGCCGTACTGGCGGTCATTTAAAAATTTTCGATCTTGGAGATATTTCTTGAGCTGACGATTTATCAGTGTTTCCATGACCTTGGGAAAAAGGCGGAGGGGCGAGTCACCTGTTTTATAGACGAGCCGGACGAAATGCACATACACCAATACATTTTTGAATAAAATTTTATTTCATTATAAAGTTTGAGCGTTGCCATTGAGTTGGAAAAACAATACTATTAAAATGGCTGCCTTGGAAATATCGCTCCGACTCTAACCTTCTTTCTATTATAGCATTTTAGAAAAAATACAGACCAATGACACCTTCGGACCATAGAGGACACCAAATAGTCGCTTTGTCTGAATACGACGCGACGGCCGGCCCTCACCTCTTGGATCACTTGTGGGTTTCCTGAGCCTCATATGCGGCAATTTAGTTTATTCACATGTTAATATATTTATCATTGTGACACTTCAGATGACAGCTGAGTTTGACATCTGTCAAATGCGAGCGCTTCCAGCTTGAAACCACGAAATTAATGACTCTGAATATAGCATATGAATTAAAGCTTCAGAATAAGGACACATTAAAATCAACTTCAAATAAGTTCCCAAATGGATCAAGGGCAGTTTCTGTTTTAAATCGTTTTTTTATATAATTTTTATTGCATATTCTAAAAAAAGAAACAAGTCATTTAAACATAAATATTCGCATTTATCGAAATTAAAAATAAATATAAGTTGAACGTTAAACATGTAGCCAGCAATTGGAACCTTGAAGTTGGATATATGCTCACTATGGTATCTCCATCATACTTCATGCCCACTCCCGATACCCATGAATTGTTTCTATTCACTTCGATAAGTACAAAAAAAAAAAAATGTTAAAAAGAAGAAAAAACGAAAACCTTTGGATGAGTGCACAAAGTTCGTACGGAGTTCCCACTTAGAATTTCGAATGTTATTCAAAGTTACACAAGAAAAAAGAACATTGATTGCATGAGTGGTACAACGTGGCGTATACGTAATTTTTATGTTTTGCTAAGTGCTCTTAGACATCAATAGCAATGTGCGCATCTAACCCGTGAGTGATTGGGGCTATTAAAAGCATATCCCGCAGTTCAAAATGGTTGTGTATATTTTTTATGTTGAATTTTGTATTTGCCAGCACTTCTTGTATTGAAATTTAGTATTTTCTGCATCGAATTTTTTTGATGATGTGCATTGATTTATGGATGTTTTTTGTTCCTGTATTTTGTATGCAATGTAAATTGCGATTGAGAACAAAAAAGATCTTATAAAGGCAAAATAGAGCATACTGAAATGATAAGCGCGTGGTTTTGGCTAGTAGTTAGGTTATTAGATGGGGGTTGTACGACACAAACCACGTTCTGTTGACATGTGTTGTTTGTTGTTATCTCTTCTTTTATGTCTTTCTGTAAAGTAGTAGTGTTGCCAGTGCTCGTTAGTGTGTCTTTATCATGTTCATAGATTTATCAACGATTTAAAACAGGGATATTATATGGCTAGTAATTTTCAGACACATGGTATGGGTTTCAGACATGGTATGGGGCTTGGCTCCCCTGTGCTCTATTTTCTATACATACAATCTTCCTGATGGAATTAAAATTTTAAATTTTATTTAAATTTACTTGAATTATAATACTTACCTCTCTCTTAAAGGACCTACTAACTATTCTACTATGCCATATCCTTGTGTGCCCACATACAATATACTTTTGTATTCAAAAATGTTCTCAGAAGCTTTTAAGTCCCATTAACTTTGAAAGGCCAGAGGCATTTTATGAGTAGATGCATATGTATCTTCTGCATTATTAATATCAGGATAATACTGTAACGTGAATCTTTATTAGGTAAGTGAATCCACTTCCGGAGGCCTTAATTGTCCTTTAGTTTCTGTAAATGTATCTATCCTAGTATCCTATAGATCGTAGTATTATTGTTTTGTTTGAGTTTGTTTAACTTGCACTAATGCCTATATACAGGTTAACTGGAGAACATCTTCGTGAATGAATTTTGGCGCTCAGAGCCTCAGAGACTGAATTCAACTGCTGTAAGGATGTTGCTTTTGAGAATACATATTAAAGTGGTAGAATAATCTACTTGGAGCAATAGTCTATTTTATAGTTATTACTGAATAAAAATATAAAGTTGAATAAGGATTAGGAAAATGAAATAACCCGACAATTAACGTGTTTTCATCGCGTTTAAGGAGAAGAGTAATTCGGAGAGAAAGAGAAATAGTAAAGAAAAATATAAACAGCAAGTTTGTATTTTTAGATTATTATATCGTTTATTAAACTCTAAGGCCTGCTGTCTCAATGCTAGGCTACGATCTTTCGAGTTTTGATGTAATTATTTCTCTGACGAAAACTTAAACAAATAACCCTTTTTATACAATTTTGGATCTGCACTGATCACGTTCTTTTGTTTGCTTTTCTATCTATTGCATATGCGTTTACCCTTACCCACTAACATACTTTTTTTCTTGAACTATTAAAAACTTATCAAAAATGCATTCCTTTCCATATCGATAACCCAAAGAAATTCCACTTGAATTTCCTCATTCTTTTATTATGCCAATAGTCATCACAAATTCCAATTCTTTTGCAATATAGTTACTAGTCCAAAAAAATAAGTCTCCTTGTCATAATTTCGTTTGTCACCTCGCGGCTAAGCGGTTGAGCATGCTAAACTGCACTAGCGCTATCAGCATTTTTTTTTATTTTGGGACTTCCCTCAATGCCCGCAATAGCAGTGCATTGCTTTGGACATTGAAAATTGGTTATCCCTTACTCATAGTTCGAATGTTTAGGCTGCTGCTTGGTTTTGGATTTGACCTTGTGACGACAAAGTTGTGAGTATGTAATCTGATGCCTTACTTAGGGGCTTGCTTATGGGAATATTATATTGAGGAATATGTTATGCTTAAACTATAAAAAACTTACTTTTGCAAATAAACGGTACTTATAATGAATCCACAAGTCCAAATTTGTGCATCTCTTAGTCGAAAGTAAAAAGCTTGTGTATGAAAAGAAATGTTTGAATTTCAGGCGTGGCTTACGCCCACTTTTTGTGCATTATGATGTCCTACAGATGGGTTTTTGGAATAATAAGCATTCTAGGACCAAAACTAACTGTACCTGCCATATGAATTTTTATGAAAAACTCATTTATCTCAAAAACGGCTCCTACGATTTTGAAAAACTTTCTGAATGTAAACTTTATGTTTTGGTTTGGAACAAATTTTTCAGGAAGTCTTATAAAGGTACTTCCTATAGGACCGGTTTTTTGAAATCAGATTTTCTCGTAAACCACTTCATGGATTTCGATTAAAATTTTAATATAAAAGCTCTTTTATAAACAAAATTTAAAAAGTTCTTTAATTTTTCAAGAAAAAAGTTTTTTTGAGTTTTTTAAAAAAAAGTTAATTTTTTTTTTAACTTTTGGTTTTTTTCAAAAACGGTTTGTTCAAAATTTTTTAAATTTTTGTTTTCTGATAAGAATTTTAAACCACTAGATGTTGATGTTGACATACTCAAAAGAAAATTTGGAATATGTTTTGGAGAAGTTTAAAAAAAAAAAACGGTTTTTGAAAACTCTGGTCCAACGATTTAAAAAAAAAATCCGTAAAATTCAGAAAAGTAAAAGAAATCTAATGGTTTACTTCATTTTCTCCAAAAAACGTTTTAACTATTGATTTTTTAAAGATTAATAAAATTCCATATGATTTGTTCATTGTTTTTTTTCCATAATCTCAGGCCATAAGACCACTGTAATACATTAGAGCAAGTTCGTGCGACCCAGTCGCGCATTTTATAATTTATGTGTATGGCTTGTTCATAAACATTTTTAAAAAACCTTAAGGACTATTGAATTTGTTAATATCCTTTATTCCGTACTTTATTAGAACAACAAGAGTTATTATTGAAGTGAAACTCATTCACTTTTTCCAGCTTAAATCCCTACGATATTCTCGGATTCGTTACTGAACTCTGAAGCTCATAAAAAATTTAATATTTTATATTTTGAATGATAATAGGGGAAATATCAAGTGTTTATTCAAGCCTCGACTTGAATTGCCATTCAATTTAAACAAATTAATGATTGAATTCTCTCTTAGGGGTAGGCTTTTGTTCAAGCATTAAAATCGTAGAGTGCGAGTGTGCTTGAATTATAACCAAGGACCTTAAACTGTGGGAAGCTTGTAATAATTGTCTATATTTATGTCTTATTTAACATACCTTACCTGAGTCATAAAATACTATTTTAGGTAAGTTTTCATATTAAGGTATCTACTTAGTTAAATCTTTACAAAACCCGTTATGTATTTTTTGTCTGCACTTAAAGAGACTTTCACACCTAATTCCTGGCAGCTTTGCTCGTTTCAAATAAATAAAGTGCATGACTGGGTCGTACGAACTTGCTCTAATGTGTTAGAATGTCTTGGGGCTTAAGATTTTGGAAAAAAAGCGTTGAAAAAATCATATGAACTTTTATAAATCATTTAAAAATTAATACCTACAACATTTTTTGGAGAAAATGAATTTTCACGAATTTTTTTTTTCAAAATCGTTCGACCGGTTTATTTGAAAAACTTTTCGAAAATACATATAGGTATTTAAAATTTTATTTGAGTATGCCAACTTCTAACACTTTGTAGTTTTTATCAGAAAAATAAAATTTAAAAAACAATTGATTAAACCGTTTTTGGAAAAAACAAAAGTTAAAAAAAATTTTGAAACTTTTTTTAAAAACTCAAAAAAAATTTTTTTGGAAAAATTAACAATTTATATTATTTCGTTTATAAAAGGGCTTCTACATTAAAAATTTTATCGAAATCCGCTAAGTGGCTTACGAGAAAATCGGATTTCAAAAAACCGGTCCTATGGGAGGTACCGTTATAAGACTTTTCCTGAAAAATCTATTCCAACCAAAACATAAAGTTTGCACATAAAATACTATTCAGAAAGTTTTATCAAAATCGTAGAAGCCGTTTTTGAGAAAAATTAATTTTTCACTAAAAATCGTATGGTAGGTACTGTTAGTTTTAAAGCTAGAATGCTAATTCCAAAAACACCACTGTAGGACGTCATAATAATACTTTCTACCAAGTTTGAAGCAAATGCGTTCAGCCGTTTAGGCTGTAGGTAACTATACAGACATACGGACAGACAGACAGACTGACAGACAGAATTGTCGGACCCACTTTTTTCGACTTCTATATCATCGTAATGTCATGTTTGATTGTAAGATTTTTTGTTTAACGAATGCATTGCAACTTGCCTTATTTTACCTATAATCGCAAGTAAAAAATAAGCTGCCATTGGATGTATCGATGAATTCATATAGTGTCCTGGAATTGGAGCATACGGATAAGAACGTAACATCCACTTCGGAAAAAAAATATTTTTTCTTTCTCACTGAAATAACTGACATCGCCAAGAGTGTAAGCGGATGGGGCCTGGGAAATATCACTATCAATGATGAAGGCGTGCTTGAGCGAACAAAATAGAAAATATTGAAATGGTACCTCGGTACCTGTAACCCTGTTTTCTGTTTTGAAAAGAGTGCTCTCAAAAGCGAATTAATGGAAGCACAGGATTGGTGTTGTAAAATACGGAATCAACAAAAATATTTTTAATATCCATTGGGATGAAACGGAACTTTTTATCAAAACCAAATTCGACGAAGCATAACGTTTGTATTAGGAGAGTTATTTTTGGACTAACATTTTAAGACTATGAAAAAACTGTTTTTTTTTTCGATTCACGTTACTTTAGGCTAAAAAATAGTTTGATAAATCTGGCCATTCAAAACTGTTAGCGTTATTTCTATTTGCTATCTCAGCGTTGAAAAATTCTATTAGTTATAGTTAGTTACATTATTTACATTAGTTACATTAGTTACGTGTAACTAATTAAAATTTCAAAGTTACGCCTAACTATCCATCACTGCTCCTAGTACCCAAGCCAGAGAAACAGTCAAATACATTCATCATGCAAAAAGAATTACACATTCACAAGTATTTTTAACTTTTGATGTTATAATTCACATTTTCATTTTGCAGAAATATTCCATAAGGAGGATTACAATCTGCATAGGTAATCAGACTGATGGCCCTTACTACTATTGGCAGAAGATTCTATTAGAAAAAGAATGCCGGGAATAGAGTTCTCACACGAAGATACGTTGCTGGGATACTGGGAATGGAAATATCAGACAGAAACATCACCGAACTTCGATGTTGGACGCAGTGGATTGCTGACCGTCCCGTCATTAGATCAACAGTCTTGGCTCGTGGAGCGCTTCCTTTTCAGAGGAATCTCTGTAGACCACCGTTTATTTTCGTGGGGTTGCTGTTCTTGTAAGCATCACCACATACCGAGTTTGGAACTACTCGTTTATTGTCGTGAACAGTCTTAATCAATAGGTTCCATAGACTGAGCCTTGCTCAACCGTTTTGTCTTCTGGAATTGCATTGCCAGATTTTCGGCATAAGTCCACCCGTTTATTGTCATATAGGTAACTCTACAAACCTGGTTTAAAGGAAACGTTTATTGTCGTGGACTGTTTCTAGGAACTGCACAGACTTAGTATTTAAGCTGTTATGTATATGAATTGAATTGTTATCTTTTATTGTAAGTTTGTCATTAAGTACATGAATTGACCTGCCAGAAATATTTCGATAAATAAAAAATACTGCTATTTCGAAGTTCAAATTTCTTCAACCTAGAGTTTTTGGTTTTTCTTGGGAACAACCCTGGACATCGCCGAGGTTACCTCAGCCTAGTCAGAGAAAATCATCACAGGGTGATACAATTAATGTTGAGAAAACAAAGTAGAAATTATTTATGACCTTTGTAAAGTGAAAAAACTAATTTCAGTCAAATTGATATTGGATGCTGGGTTTGTGCGTGATAGACCAAACATTTCTAGTTTTCTTGCATGCAAGCACTATCTCCTGAAAAAAATTTCATTGAATATAAACCAAGAAACAGCTGTCATAAGGAGTGTCAACTTTCTGCTTACATAAATTATTTTCAGAGAGAACATCAGTTGACAAGTTCAATAGACGAGATTTGATTTGACTTCGAATACTTACTTACTTACTTAAGGTGGCGCAGACAGTCCATTGTGGACCACGGCCTCAACCAACATTCCTCGCCAGCTAGGCCGGTCCCTAGCCAGTGGCCTCCAGTTGCGCACACCAAGTTGGTTGAGGTCGTTTACCACTTGATCGCGCCACCTTAGATGGGGTCTTCCAGAACTGCGTCGGCCCTCCGGGTTGGAATTGAAGACTCGTCGGGCAGGAGCGTTTTCGTCCATACGCTCCACATGACCCAGCCATCTAAGCCGCTGAATTTTCAGCTTCTTAACCAAGTCAATGTCGCTGTATAGCCCGTACAGTTCGTCATTGAATCTTCTCCTCCATACTCCATTGATACATACAGGCCCGAATATCACCCGAAGAATCTTTCTCTCAAAGCACCCCAGCCTGTATTCATCCGATTGTGTCAGTGTCCACGCTTCTGCCCCATACAGCAGGACTGGGATGATAAGGGTCTTGTATAGTGTCTCCTTGGTCCTTTGAGAGAGGGCTTTACTACTAATATGCCTTCTTAACCCGAAGAAACAGCGATTGGCAAGAGTGATTCTTCGACTGATCTCTTCACTGATGTTGTTCTGAGAGGTTATAGTGGAACCCAAATAGACAAAGTCCTTGACAACCTCAAAGTTATATCTGTCCATTGTGACGTTTTGTCCGAGCCTACGGTGATGATCTACTTCACCCGAGGACAGCATATACTTTGTTTTATCTTCATTTACAGCCAGACCCATTCGAGCCGCTTCCACTTCAATACTTGCGAATGCTCCACTGACAGCGCGCTTCGTTCTTCCAATAATGTCAATATCATCAGCATAGCCAAGTAATTGAACGGATCTAAAAAAAATCGTACCGCTGGTGTTGACATGCGAGTTGCGTACGATTGCCTCAAGAATGATGTTGAAGAGGTTACATGACAGCGCGTCACCCTGTCGTAAGCCTTTCTCGACATTAAATGAGTCGGTGGTGTTCTTACCAACCTTGACGGAGCAGCGCGAGTTCTCCATAGTCATCCTGCACAATCGAACGAGTTTTGCAGGGATGCCAAGAAGCGACATGGCTCTGTATAGCTCGTTCCTGTTTACGCTGTCATAGGCGACTTTAAAATCGATAAAGAGGTGGTGAGTATCGATCTGGAATTCTTGGGTCTTTTCCAAAATCTGCCGAAGTGTGAAAATTTGGTCGACGGTTGACTTACCGGGTCTGAAACCACACTGATAGGGGCCAATCAGTTCACGTGCGAAAGGGTTCAGACGTTCACACAGAATGGCCGACAAGATTTTATAGGCGACATTTAGGAGACTTATACCTCTGTAGTTGGCGCAGCTTAGAGTATCTCCTTTCTTGTGGATAGGGCACACAATGCTGAGGTTCCATTCGTCAGGCATACTTTCATCCGACCAGATTGTACAGATGAGTTGGTGTATGCTCCTCACCAAGTCATCTCCCGCTGCTTTGAAGAGTTCAGCCGTAAGGCCATCAGCTCCAGCAGCCTTTTTGGACTTTAGTTTAGATATTGCTATCCGAACTTCTTCTTGGTCGGGAGGACGGAAATTTTGTTCATCATCATCCAAATCGAATGGATCATTCTGCCTGACAGCGATTAGTTGGTTGTCTTCGCCGTTTAACAGTCTGCAGAAGTGTTCTTTCCAAATTCTCAGCACCGACTGTGTATCTACAACGACATTCCCACCCTCGTCTCTACATGCTTCCGCTCGGGCTTTGTAACCCTTGGACGAATGCTTTACCCTTTGGTAGAACTTTCGAACATTGCTTCTGCCGTAGCACCCCTCAATAGATTCAACCATTCGTTTTTCCAGTTCATCAGTAGGGTCATCCATATCCGGAGGCAGTTGGTTGTTTCGGAACTATGAATTTTTTTACGTGGTAGGGAAGTTACCCCGACGCACAACCCCCAACCTGGGGGACCAGGCCCTATGCTGCTCTCCTTGGACAAAAGGAGCTGGAGAAAATCCAGAGTCAGTAACCCACTACGGGGATGTGAGAGCTACCGTTGGTCCTATATGGGCTCATCCGCCACCTTCTCTATTTCACTACCCTGACTAATAGTAGTGAAAGGACCCAAAGACCTTAGCTCCGAATATGTCGAAGTAGCTCAATGGGGTGCCTACCATATTGTCTGTAAGCGTCGCCGTTGGTTCACTTAATTGGAAGCTCATCCGCCGCTCGCTTGCTTTCTGAGGGGTTCGTACAGAATAAACTGCTACCCAACAAGAGAAACAGAGGAGTTTTATGGCAGGGCAATTATAGTGTTGCTATTTTTCTGTGATCAACACTCGCGCTTATAAGTTCAGCAAGTCAAGTCCGGGTGGACAAGACCAGTACCCGATGGCTACCACTTGGATTTGACTTCGAATACCAAGCGTAAAAAAAAAAGAAAAAAGCTTTACTTATCATATTTCAACAGGCCTTATACCGCTCTCATTATAAAATAATATCTTCTATCTTTTCTATATATCTTTTCTTCAAGTGCTTTTAAGAAGCTTTTGCTGAAGTTTATCTCGAAAAATTGTTAACATTAATAATAAAACTAGAAATTATGGCAATTGATGTTAAGTTTGGACTCTCAATTTTACGGCTTGCAAGACTTTATTGTTATGAAGATTTTACTAAACAAACAATTATGTTTAAAAATAAATAAGCTTTATAAGGACACTATAAAAGTTACGCCTTACTTGTTTAGATTGTGTTTGGTTTTTTTTGTTGAGAAGAATACGACACCGACCTATCATTTCTCCCTAACAACTTCACAAAAAAAGCAATAAGGATAATGAATATCCCAATCTTTAATTACCTTCTAAGACAGGTATGTTTTCGACAGATTATTGAGATACAACTTCACATTGTCAGGATAGTTAACGTTGACCGGCTTAAAAAGTCTTAATGAGAAAACTTTAGTAAGCATCGCGTGACCAAGCTAACCAACAAGAAAAAAAATATATGTTTCCCATTTACCACTTCTTTAAGCTACCATCAAACTTAAGTAATTTCTCACGTATAAATCAAAAAGGATTTATGCGTGTTAATGCATTTAACTTTCAAAAACTTTATTAATACCCACACAATGTTGTGTATTATATAACGCACATCGTACTACCGTAAAAATATACCAACAAAAACAACAGTATGACCAAAAGCTAACCATCATCACAAACCCCAAGCAAAAAAAAAAAAAAAAAAAAAAAAATCACAGCAGCAGCTAGTAATTAAAGGACCTCCCGCAAAGGAAATAATTCAACTTTTGCTGGTTACGTAGATGTAAATTAATGGTTTCAGCGGAACTAAACAGCAAAAAAAAAAAAAGAAAAACTTTAATCGACAAAATTAAACAATGGTGGAAGTAATTCACGGTTCTCTTTATGTTGTGGCAAAGTGGTGCTTCCTAAATGCGATTAATTTGCACCTTGTTGTGTTTAATCCTTATCGGGACCGAACATAAAATTAAACTTAACAAAAAAATAACACCAAAAGTGTTTTTGTTTCATGTTGGATGTTGCTATTGTCCTTTGAGTTCATTTTGGCTCCAAAAACTATATTACTTAAACTGAACCCAGTTACTAGTAGCAGTGCTCAGACATCATAGATTTTTTAGTGCTTGCGGAGAATTTTCGAAAGGATATGGGCAATGTGATTGAGATTTTGAGAATCAACGAAATTACTTTTGCAGTTGGGGGAAGTACTTTTCTTTGTATGAACGATAAACAAGGAAAGCAAGGTCGCAATAAGATAAAAATAAAAAACATGATTATAAGATTTTCTAAACGGAAGCTAATTACTTGATAAGGATTTGGCAGGATGTTGATATTTGTCTTCATTCTATTGTACCCCAATTGAGAGCATTAGGAGGGTAGCAACAAGATCTTTCCACCTATTCCGGTTCGTGGCAACTATGGCCTTAGCTGTGGCCATGATTGTGTTCCTTGAAATTATTGAGCTTCTTTAACCACTGTTGACTTCCAAGTTATTTTTAGTCTTCTGAGGCTTCCATTCGAAAGATTATTTCGCTATATTGTCGTCGGAATTCCTCATAATGTGTCGTATCCAACACCACTTCCGTTGCATGATGTTTGCATCCAATTTATGTTCCCGGTCCTGTTCCATGCAGTTTCACTTTCTATAAGGTTTTTCAGATCTTTAAAATGAACTGCAGACGACTGTTAATGAAGGACTGCCCTGCAGGTTGCTAGAGATATTTGTAGAGCATGTTTTCATGTTGTAGAAGCGTATAAGGGCACAGATTTAACGTTGGATTTGAAGAGTTTCAACTTGGTGTGCAGCGATATTTTGCTGGATTTCCACACAGGAGAAATAAGGATTCCAAATGCACCACAAGTTTCGTTTAGATATTCATCGCCATCAAAAATGTTCTATACAATTACCCAGATAATTACAGTACGTAGCCTCCTCTATGGTTAACTGCCTTAAAATAACTTGTTGTGTGCCTTGCCCCGAGTTCATTATTTTGGTCTTATTGACGTTGATCCTTAAGATATTGACTTCTCCACTCAATTGCAGCGACTGACATATTTAATTCAACCCAGCCGTGTTGCTTGTCATGAGACATACATACGTAAATATATATCATCGCAGCATAATCTATGCGTTTTAGTTTGTCAAATGGTCATCACATCGTCTATTGCCAGCAAAACAGAGCTGGTTACAAGGCATCTCCTTTTCCCACTCCTTGACACACATCGAACGAAATCGAAAGACCTGGCGTTGCTATAAAACTCTTTAATAACATCGACATTAATTTAACTCTCGAAATAAACGATCTTAAGTTGCATTCAATATTTACCTGATCGAACACGCCTTCTCAAAATCTACAACCATGAGGTACAGTGGTTTTGTGGTCGACGCACGATAAATTAGTGCGAAAAACCCCGCTTCATGCTTGATAACCTTGGATTCGATCCTGAATTTGATCCAATCTAGAATAATAGTTTTGATTAATTTTGGAAAAATCGACACAGAATGCTAATAAATACCACGCCAGCTATTGGGGTTTCCTTTCTTTTGCAACCTTCAACTTCAACCTTCCAGTTTCTTGGGTAAGTTTCCGTCTCCATGCGCTTGATCATAGATTGATCAAAAGTTTTAGCTGCACTTTGGAAGCGATTATATGTAGGTATATATATCTAGAATTTTTCTATGAGGACTCAAAATAAAGTGCACGACTGGGTCGTACGAACTTGCTCTTATATGCTAAGCAATTTCTTTGTGGCTGCTGTAGGTAAATAAAAAAAAAATTAAAAATAATTTTTAAAATTCGTTTATTTCTTTAATTAGTTTAAGAGTTTTCAAAACTATATGTCTATCTAAGAAAAAGAATAGTTGTTTTTTATTAAAAAGGTTATTTTTAAAAACTTTTCCAAGAAATATTTTGAAATTTATTTGAGATGTAAATACATATATGGCAATCCTTTGCTTACATCTGAAAAAATAATGTTGAAAAAATCAATATACCCGTTTCCAACAAATTTCGAAAACCAATTTTTTTTTTTTTAATTATCTAATATATAAAAATAAGTTGCCTTATGTTCGGGGTCGATAAACTCGAGAATGGCTGGGCCGAATTTTTCCATATTTTTTTATAACGGTAGCTATCTTATTGAGGAAGGTCTTTTTGTGAAATTTGATCAAATTTCGGTAAAGGGCAAATCGCAAAATGCATTTTTAGTGCATTTCGTCATATTAATAACAACATTTTTTGTAGGGTCTTCTGAGTATGTCGACGAAGGTTTCCGGCCAAACTTCGGTAAAATAATTTGCCACAACTGCAGTTTTATTGCATTCTGTCAAAATACTAAAAAAAAATTTTGGTAGCATCTTCTGAGGATGCCTGCAAAGGTTTCTGTGAAGTTTGGTCAAAATTCTGTAAAGCGGTAGCGTGGTTCTTTTTGATCTAGCATTTTTGTCGACACATAAAGTATTTTTCCCGTAATTATAGAAAATTATTTTTATTTTCAATGTGTCAATTTAATTTTAATAAAATTGGAATAAGTTTGTAATCTGCGATTTTGGACAAATCATCGGGATGAAATGACTGAAGAAATATTATATCGAATGCGAAATATTTATTCAAACCAGAACTTGGATCTTAGCTACGATTCGATCTGAAAATAAAATATCATTAGCGCTTGCGTCGGTCGTCTGGGATTGCGCAAACTTTGTTAGACGGTGGTCGAACAGCTCACTCTGCATTAAAATTGCCATTGAACATGCAAGTAAATGAATTTCAAACATGTAATATTTCAAAAACATCTGTAATGACAAAGGTTTTACAGCAATGTAAAATAATCATTTGGGATGAGTGCACGATGGTTCATAAGAAATAATTGGAAGCCCTTAATCGAACGTTAAAAGATTAACGAGGAAACCAACGTTTATTTGGTGGTGTATTGATATTGTTAGCAGGGGAATTTAGGCAAACATTTTTCCAATTTTTTATCACGGATAACTTTATGTTGGACGTTGGCGAGTGGGTAAACCGTCCTTATTGTTTATTTATGCATTAAATGCGAAAATAAAAAAAATTGTTTATCAAAAAGCTCTTGAGTAATGCAAATGGTTCATTTAAAAAATTGAAGGTTTCGTAGCATTAATATGACAGATCCAACTTTAAAACTCAAATGATGAGGCGGCATGCCAGGCAAATCCAAAGAACACTTGCATATTCACACTCAATGGAAAGGTTTGCACATACCGAAAAAAAACGATGCCTTGAGACATGAGATTTATTCATACGCCGCTGTTGGTTTCAGAATCACGGGAAGTGATTTCGGAAATCCGCTTGCTATATCACCACTTTTGCTATGACTGATTGCTTTGAAATGCTGCAAGCAGGATTTTCTTTGATTCGCAGGTTTAACAAAAGCTTCAGTGCTCAGTGTGCTGTTCTTCCACCTTCCAACAGTGTTGCAGCAATTCCTGTAGATGCGAGAGCTAACGCAATTCCACTTTGAGCACGTATTGCTGCTAATATTAATTAAATCAAGAACATTTTTCCAGTTCCGCCGGGCGGATCAACAAATAAAATGCACGACTGGGACTAATGCTAATGTGTGACAGTTGTCTAGGGGCTTGAGATTTTGATAAAAATAAAATTTTCAAAATTCTTAAATAAATACTTAAACTAATTTGAGCTGAAAAAAAGTACGCCATTTTATTTCTTGGATAAATTTGAATTTATGAAAGTAAATTTATAAAAATCTGTGGAGCGGTTTTAAAAAAAAAGTTTTTTTTGAAAAAAAAATTTCAAAAAAAAGTTCAAACACGCCATTTCATAGGTATTCAGCAAATACATTTATTTATAATTTTTAGAAAAAAATTTAATAAGCAGTTTTCAAAAATAAAATTTTTTTTTTTAGATGCTTTTAAAAATACAAAAAAAATATTTTTCAAAAATATTGGTACGCAGTACAAATTGAGCTACCTACAACTATATATGTGTGAATTTTCGAAAGAATCGGTTGAGTCGTTTTCGAGATAGTCGAAAACAAAACAAAAACGGTCCTATGGAAAGTACCTACCGTTCTTAGACATTTTTTAAAACTTTTTTTTCAGCCATATAATTGGTCGTACCTAAAAAGCAACACTGATTTTTTTAAATCGAAATCGTTAGAGCCGTTTTTGAGAAGAATAAGCTTTAACGTAACGGTTATATGGCAGGTACCGTTATTTTTTGAGCTAAAAAAATTTCAATTTCCCCTCTGTACAATACCTACAAAAATCTATATACCAAGTTTGAAGCAATTCGGCCCACCCGTTTGGGCTGTAGGTGTATATACATACAGACAGACAGACAGACAGACATACAGAAGGACAGAATTTTTAACTTTTTTTTCAAGACGAATGCATAACTTGCTTTATAGTACCTAAAATCGCAAGTAAAAAACTTTATGATTATAAATATCGATATCATTGTATTTAAAATTAAATATTTCTAAACAACACTTATGTATGTTTTAAGTTAAAAATGTGTTTCCTGTCAGTTTTTAAATACTGCAATTATATTTTTACTTGCTCTATAGGGCAAGTATTGGTTTCGTGCAGAAAAAAAAATCGGTTTTAATCAAACATGACGTTACGATGATAGAGAAGCCCAAAAAAGTGGTTTTCGCCATACCGTCCGTCGGTCTGTCTGTGCGTCTGTGCGGATGTGCGCTTTTTCACGTCATTCTACAGCCTAAACGGCTTGACGGATTTTCTTCAAACTTCATACATAGCAGTTTAAAGAAAAACGGTTGCCAAGGTTTTTTTTATTTCGTCTTAGCCCGGCTCAAACTGGTACCTTTCATGTAACGGTTTTTTTCATTTCGGATTTTCTCGAGAACGGCTCTAACGATTTTGATAAAACTCAAAATTTGGCTAACTTTAAGCATTTCTAACAAAACTGCGTTTTTTGTTTTTGCCTCAAATGGTCGTAACGAAAATCAGGTTTTAACGGCTTTTTTTCAAATAGCCATAAGTTCACAACGGCTTGATTGAATCAACTAAAACTTTGTTTGGCACAGTTTTTCATAGTGTTCTATAGGATGGTTTAGTAAATTTTCACCGAAGCCTTTCTAAACGGTGGCTTCCATACAACGAGCCGTTGAGTTTTAGCCAACTTTTTTTGGTTTTTTCTAATTTTCTCGAAAATGGCTCTAACGATTTTGATTAAACTTTGTGTTATATTCTTTTAGTGTTTTTAAGAGAACTGCGTTTTTAGTTTTTGGCTAAAAATGCAAACAACGGAGATCTGCTCTTAACGGCTTTTTTTCAAATGGCCATAAGTTGTCAACGGTTGTATCGAATTCAAACAAACTTTGTTTGGTATAGTTCCTTACAACTTTCTATCAGATGGCATCGCATTTTTTTCCAGTTTATCTTATTTAAATGGTGGCTCCCATACAAAGAGCCACTAGGTTTTGGCCAATTTTTTTAGTATTTTCTAATTTACTCAAAAAAGGCTCTACCGATTTTTATTAAACTTTGTATTGAATATACATAGAATGTTTTGAAGAAAACTGCACTTAAGTTTTTGGCTACAAATGATAATAACGGAAATTTGTTTTAACAATTTTATTAATTTGGCCATAATCGGACATTTATATCATTTATAGCACCCAAAAGATGACATCTAAATTTTAAAAATTCAAAGGTTTCTTAACGTAAGCTCCCGCTCGGGTTTTCCAGTTTTAACCAAAATTTTGTAGTTTTCCCCAAATTTTTCAAACAGGAGTTCTTCATATTGCTCGAAAACTTTGTTTTCATCGTACTTTTGCACCCACAGAGCAAGTACGTGCGACCCAGTCGTGCATTTTATTTAAATTGTAATTCATTTAAACCGAGCGAAGCCGGGTGGGTCAGCTAGTTAAATATAAAAATAAAGTTTTTGAAAATTTTGAAATGCGATATTATTAAAATTATGAATGACTTTCTGTGCCCAAAATTTCATTGAAATCGGATGTATAATTAACTAGACAATTTGATTTGAAAATACTTTTTCTATGAGAGGTACCGTTATAAGACAAATTTTGAAAAATATTTTTTAACCAAAAAATAGACTGTCTTAAAAAATAGCATTCTGAAAGCCTTTTTAAAATCGATAGAGCCGTTTTTGAGAAAATCAATTTTTTTCTTCACGATTGTATGGCAGGTGCCGTTATTTTTGGGTAGAGCAAAAATCTAAAATATGTTCCCACGGACGGACAAATAAATCCTAAATACCAAATTTGAAGCGAATCGGCCCATGCGTTCAGGCTCTAGAGGACGCGAAAAGACATACATATAGACAGACAGACGGAAGGAAATTTCCAGGCACACTTTTTTCGACTGCTCCATCATCGAAATGTCATGTGTGATTGTTATCTCACGAATCCCTAACTTTTTCTGCACGAATCCCTAACTTGCATAAAAATACATCAGCATCAGAGTTAATGACATCAGAAAAATATACCAAGTCCAAGGTCTTACCAAATTGGTTTTTGATGCCGTTTAATTGATTAAGTCCAAGGGAGGCCATTCCATCGATCACAAGGAATTCGTTATCACTTGTCGCGTTGACGGGTAGAAACACATCACATTCAGTTGATTTAGTCCATCTCAGGTTGGGTAGATTGAAATCTCCGATTACTATAAACTCATCTGTATCATCAATTTGTTCATGAATAGTTTCCAGGCAGTCAATAATCTTAGTATAAGTATCGTAGTTTGAAGAAGGTGGAATGTAACAGGCAACAACATAAATATGACAGACTGAATTTTTATTTTCACGCACAGAATTTCCAAGTTGGAATCCAAAAAATCTTTGACTAGACTACATAAAAGATGGTTACGAACAGCTATCAACAAGCCTCCGCCAACGGTTGTTGTAGTAGAATCTGAGTGGCGATCACGGCGGAAAATTTGAAAGCTGATGGGATCAAATATCTCTGCGTCCAGAAAAGATGAATTTAACCAAGTTTCTGTGAGAATAATAACATCGTGGGGAGTATTGTTAATATTCATATAGACCTTATTGGTCTTTGTCCGAAGTCCATTTACATTTTGGTAATACATTAGTAATTGTTGTAGCTGCTCTGATTGAGGAATGGCATTGTCAGGTGTTGTGGAAAATGGTGAGAAGTTTTCCTCGACGATCTGTTTTTGTTGCCAAACCTGGCAATGTCTCGTCTAGTTTTTAAGTCAACCCAACTAGAAAGAGACAAATGTATATATGTTAATTTTTTTTTATTAGCTGCAACAAGCCAGCTGTCAATTGCATTGCCATTATTGTAATTATAGTTGAGATAGCAAGAAGATAAATTTTTCAATCCGAGTTTTGTTTTTAAAATCTATGAAATCATATATTAAGTTTTTCTTTGAGAAGAAATAAATGTTTAAAATAAAACTAAAATACTTTTTCTTTAAACAACATTGAAAAATTTTGCGACTAAAGTAGAATTATATCGTGTTTTTTTCTAGTTTCTTAGGTACTTGGCAATTTGTGGCAAATAATTTACTATTTGTTAACCAGTGACGCCACGCTACAGCCATCAGAAGTACCTAAAACTGGTATAACATATAATTTCAAGTTCTCAACAATTTCAACGGGGTTTGGACAACAATTTGGGAAGCACCAATTTGTCCAAGAAAACGCATTCAAGGACTCAAGAGGTTATGCGCAACGTGCATTTTCATTTGAGGTTAAGTTGAACCTGCATCTGTAAACGTATTCATCATAGTTTCTCCATCAAATTTGGATTTTCTACGTAGAAACTACAGCAAATACTGTCCTAAATAAGACCACATTAATATAAGTGGTTACTGTCAGGTAAGTGATAGCATTAAGGTATTTAAGTAGGTTATGGAAAGCATGGTGAACTCGCCTTCGTCACAACAAAATTGCAAATCATGTGAAGCGCCAGACAACAGTCGCATGGTACAATGTGACGCATGTGATGATTGGCACCATTTTTCTTGTGTCAATGTGGATTCGAACGTCGAGAATGAGGACTGGGTCTGTCCCAAATGCAGTAAATCCAATATTGCGGCTACCAAATCTTCAAGCAGCAAACATCATCAACGAAGTAGGCAGAATTCAGTTCATTCTTCGTCTGTACTACAACCTGCTACTGAGACTCAAGAAAAAACGAGCAACCAGCCGCAACCACCTTCGCAACCACAAGCAAATAGCACATATGCTTCAACAGCCGGTCTAAATGAACATAATTCATCAGTTCCTCCTGCACATGCTAAGAAACTTGCACAAAAGTATAATTTAAAAGAAAATCATATCCTCGTTTTGCCACCAGCAAGGTCCAACAAATCCAAATCATCAGTTTCAACCAAATCTTTGAAATTAAATCTAATGCGCTTAGAAGAGGAAAGGGATCTCATGAAACAAAGGGACAAGGAGTATCTCGAGGCAAAGTACAAACTTCTAGAAGAACAATCAGAAGTTGGAAGTAGCTCAGAGTCAGCAAGTTCCAGAGTAGCTGAGTGGATCACCCAGCAAAGCGTAAATAAGGAGAAAGTTTGCCCTGCTTTGATAAATCAAAGTAGAAGCAAGCCTATCGAACGCGAACAACAGACGACAGCAGTAAATCTCAAGGAGACATGGACTGGAGCTAACGTTTCCACCATGCAAAACATAAATAAGCCCAATACGTACATCAACCAAGATGCCAATATTCTTCAAGGACAGCGAAGAATCCAAACCGTCCACAACAATGATCGCACGTTCAGCCACAACACTGACAACATCTTACTTGGCAACCAAACGGTGACAACGCCAAACCTGAGCAGTCAGCAGTTGGCAACAAGACATATAGTGTCTAAAGAACTGCCCAATTTCTCTGGACGGCCAGAAGAATGGCCACTTTTTTTTAGCTGTTTTGAAAATACAACGCGCTCATGTGGATTTTCGGACGACGAAAATCTGATACGATTAAATAGATGCCTAAAAGGAAGTGCGCTTGAAGCCGTGAGGGCTAAGTTGATGTACCCAAACCAAGTGCCAAGCATAATAGCGACATTACAAATGCTCTTTGGTCGTCCAGAGATAATAATTAAAACCTTGATCTCAAGGCTCAGGCAAGAGCGACCACCAAAGGATGATAGACTGGATTCATTGGTATCATACGCCTTGTCTGTACAGAACATTGTTGCAACTATGGAAGCTGCCGGACTGACATCATATTTAAACAACCCGTGTTTAATGCAAGAACTGATTGACAAGTTGCCGTTCCAAACAAGGCTCAACTGGGGCGTTTTCAAAATGGCTTCACAATCTGTAAACCTTTCCACATTCAGTTCTTGGCTATTTCAAGTTGCCCAAGCGGCCTGTGAAGTGACCGATGTCAGTATACTGTCAAAAGACAATAAGGTGGATAGGAAGCGGACAACTGGAACGCCGTACCTGAATGGGCACCACGAACAAGTGGATGATGATCATGTTAAGAGCCATGAAAAAGGACTACCCTGTGTCATCTGTAACGGAGTTTGCAAATCAGTCGAGGATTGTTCTAAGTTTATTTCCCTCAACTTACACAACAGATGGAAGGAAGTGAAGAAGCATTTTTTGTGTCGCACCTGTCTTGTTCACCATCAAAGAAGATGTTTATCTGATATGAAGTGTGGAATTAAGGGTTGTGTTTTTCGACATCATAAACTTCTGCACAAACACTCAGAGTCAACACCAACAATGGCGCCCATTGAGCATCAAGGTCCATCAAGCTATCATTGCACACACGAACATAAAGGAAGTTTGCTATTCAAAATTCTGCCAGTCTCCCTTTACAACAAGGATATGAAAGTAGATACGTTTGCCTTTCTGGACGATGGTTCCTCAGTCACCCTGATGGACAGTGAATTAGCAGAAATTCTTCATTTGAAAGGTAAGCCGGAAGAACTACGTTTAAAATGGACGTCAGGTACGTGCCGCACAGAAGAAAATTCCAAAAGGGTAAAATTGACGATATCAGCCAAGCAGAGTTCGAACAAATTCCAACTAACAAACATTCGCACAGTAGAATCTCTCAGCCTTCCTGCACAGACCATCAACTTTCTATCGCTTAAGTCCCGTTTCAGGTATTTGAAGGAAAAATAAATCAACCAGCAGCCATTAAGACACGCCTAGGATGGACAGTCTTCGGACCATGCGATGAGGACAATAGGAGCGGTGTTAAAGCACCTGAACATCCGTTCTATCACATGTGTGAGTGCAAAGAAAAAGCCGACGAGAAACTCCATGAACTCGTTCGACAATTTTTTCAAATCGAGAGCATTGGTTCAAAAGACATAAAACGATTGAAAAGAGGAAATGAAGCAAGAACTGAAATGCTTTTAGAAACTTCAACCAAACGAGTTAAGGAAAGATTCAGCGTACCACTCTTATGGAAAAATGATTGCTTCGAGCTTCCTGATAGTAGACCCTCAGCTGTACGCAGATTATTATGCCTTGAGAAGCGGCTAAGCAAAGAACCACAGCTGGCAGCAGAATTACATTCTCAAATATCTGAATATGTAAGCAAAGGATATGCTCGTAAGCTTACAAATGACGAACTTTCCAACATCCAAAGTAGAAGAATTTGGTATCTACCCATCTTTCCCGTCTTAAATCCTAACAAACCGGGAAAGGTGCGTATTGTTTGGGACGCTGCTGCACGGGTTGAAGGAATTTCATTGAATTCAATGTTGCTTTCGGGTCCTGACTACCTCACGTCACTGCCGGATATATTGTTTCGATTCCGACAAGAAGACATAGCGGTTTGTGGTGATATAAAGGAGATGTTTCACCAGGTACTTGTGGAAGAGAACGATCAGCACGCACAAAGATTCTTGTGGAGAAATAAAGCAACAGGAGTAATAGAGGATTACGTCATGCAAGTTCTGACTTTCGGTTCAACATGCTCACCCTTCTGTGCGGATTTTATAAAAAACAGGAACGCTATGGAACACCTCAAAGAGTTTCCCCGAGCAGTCGAAGCAATCACACAAAATCATTACGTCGATGATTTCCTGGACAGTTTCGCCACGGAAGAGGAAGCAATGCGGGTGACAAACCAAGTCATAGATATTCATCGGCAAGCTGGGTTTGAGATCCGGAACTTTAGAAGCAACTCAGAGAACCTATTAACCACCCTTGGGGAAAAAGCAGCAATGTCAAACAAATCGTTTAAGAATCGCTCAAGCACATACGAAGGTGAAAAGGTTTTAGGACTGTGGTGGTCCCCGCGAACAGATCACTTTTCCTTTCTGTTTAACACAAAACTGTTTGATAAGGACCTATTCGAAGGAAAGCTTCCTCCATCTAAAAGAACTGTTTTGCGAGTACTCATGAGCGTTTTCGACCCTCTTGGCTTGATCGCACATTTCTTGATGCTGTTGAAAATAGTGCTGCAATCTGTTTGGCGCGAACGTGTTGATTGGGATGAACCTATACACAAAGATCAGTTCAGACTCTGGCAAGAATGGGTGAAATTACTGCCTACGATTAAGGAAATCAAAATTAGACGGCCTTACCTAAAATCCTTGGCTTTCAAGGCTGAATGCTCAGTTGAGCTGCACGTTTTTGTAGACGCTAGCCTCTCAGGATACGCAGCAGTTTGCTACTTTAGAGTGCAGAAAGGCTCACGCGTCGAATGTACTTTAGTTTGTTCCAAAACGAAAGTCGGTTCGCTCAAACAAATTTCTGTCCCACGAATGGAGCTGGAAGCTGCAGTGTTAGGCGTCAGATTGGCAAAAATGGTATCCAAGGGCCACTCAATTACAATTGAAAGGCGTTATTTCTGGTCGGATTCTCAGTCAGTACTTTGTTGGATAAAGAATGACCATCATAAAATTAAACAATATGTGGCTTTTCGAATTGGCGAAATATTAGAAAATTCTAACGAAGATGAATGGCGTTGGATACCCAGTGAAGAGAATGTTGCAGACGACGCTACGAAGTGGAACCTAAAAGTTGACTTTTCTTCAGATAGCCGTTGGTTCCAAGGACCCAAATTTCTCTATGAACCTAAAGATACATGGCCAGTGTTCCCAGCTTCAAAAGAAAATAAAAATGCAATTGAGTTATTTACTCATGTAGAAGTTCCAGTAACACCTTTAATAGACTACACGAAATTTTCTTCGTGGAAGAAAATAGTTGCCACAATGACCTATGTTAGTCAGTTTTGTTGCACGCTTTTAAGAAAAGCTCGTAAAAATGAAGACCCTTCACCCGCAAGTTGCAAAGGACACAAAAACTACCTGCTTTGGCAATGCCAAGACGAAGAAGGCAGAATAGATCATGTCAAAGGAGCCGAATCTTATCTCTACCGACTATGCCAACTCGAAGGCTACCCTGAAGAATCAAAGTCTTTACAAAACAAAGAAACAATTCAAAAAACCAGTTCATTGTTTCAGTCGAGTCCTTATCTGGATTCATATGAAGTTATGCGAGTCAAGGGACGCATAGATGCTTCTAAGCATGTGTCAACTGATTGTAAAAGGCCGATAATTTTACCAAAAACACATCACATAACAAAACTGATAGTACAAAGCTTTCACGAAAAATATAAGCACATTTTTTTCGAAACAACAATAAACGAGATCCGTCAGAATTTCCACATCCCAACGTTACGAGTTGTGCTGAAAAGGGTTCAAAATGATTGCCAAACCTGTAAAAATAATAGAGCCAAGCCGGTACCCCCACTTATGGCTGATCTTCCTGAAGCTCGTCTTAAATCCTTCACGCGACCATTTTCATATGTTGGAGTAGACTATTTTGGTCCCATACTAGTATCTGTTGGTCGACGGACTGAGAAACGTTGGGGTGTTTTATTCACCTGCCTCACAGTGAGAGCGATTCAAATTGAGATCGCACATAGTCTGACCAGCGATTCGTGCATCTTAGCAATCAAACGATTTTGTGCAAAACGAGGAAAGCCGAAGGAAATATGGAGTGACAACGGAACGAATTTCAGAGGAGCCAGTCAGGAATTGAAAGCAGCTATGGATCATCTTCGCATAGAAGATATCTCGAAGCAGTTCGAAACTGAAAAAATCAAATGGAATTTCATTCCACCCGCTTCACCTCACATGGGAGGATGTTGGGAGCGGCTAATACGCTCAGTGAAACAAACATTAACACAGATGCATATAGGGCGTAATCCGAAAGACGAAATTTTGCTTACGATGATGGCGGAGGTTGAGTTCATTATAAATTCTAGGCCACTTACTTATATACCTATAGATACTGACAGTGACGAAGCGCTTACCCCAAACCATTTTTTGATGGGCTCATCGAACGGCATTAAACTAACTGGAGAAATGTGTGATGACGGACGTGTCCTCCGAAAACATTGGCTTACATGCGAACAGTACGGAAACATGTTTTGGAAGCGCTGGGTGAAGGAATACCTTCCATGTCTAACTCGAAGAACTAAATGGTTTGTGCCTGCAAAACCGTTATCCAAGGGAGATGTTGTCCTTATAGTCGACGAAAACAACGAGAGAAACTCATGGCCCAAAGGTTTAATCTTACAAGCCATTCAAAGCAAAGACGGATAGACGAGGTCCGCTATAGTAAAGACGTCCACTGGAATATACACACGACCGGTAACAAAACTGGCGGTACTTGATGTTAGGCGGTTTGGCGAAGATGGTAACCCGGAAGAAGGCACCAGCTTACCAGGGGGGAATGTTGCCAAACCTGGCAATGTCTCGTCTAGTTTTTAAGTCAACCCAACTAGAAAGAGACAAATGTATATATGTTAATTTTTTTTTATTAGCTGCAACAAGCCAGCTGTCAATTGCATTGCCATTATTGTAATTATAGTTGAGATAGCAAGAAGATAAATTTTTCAATCCGAGTTTTTTTAAAAATCTATGAAATCATATATTAAGTTTTTCTTTGAGAAGAAATAAATGTTTAAAATAAAACTAAAATACTTTTTCTTTAAACAACAGTTTTGAAACTCATGTAGAATGATTCCATCTGGCCAAAACGACGGTGAGTTCAGTAAATAGAAAACTGAGTCAGGTACTTTTATCTTAAACGAAGAGTATTTTGAATAGTTACGATGAAGCATTTTCTCGACTAGTGTTGAACGTAATGTACCAATTTTAGATTTAATAAAATTTTTTATGTCTAGAGCATTCGTTGCTGGTTCAAGTTTCGAGATAAAGATTGTTTTTTGACCTTCCACAATTTTTAATCCAGATTCCAAAGGCGAAGTAAAATCATTTTGTAATATCGTCGATAAGTTAGAAGGTGTTTGGACGGGGAGAGAAAGTGGACGATTAGAATGATGGTCAGTTATAGGTGATGTTAAGTTTGTTGATGTTGACGCTGTAGGCTCCTCCGAGGGGAAAGGTGATGCAGTAATAAGTTGAACGGATTCAACTAAAGGTTGATTCATTGCAGCTGATTGTTGAGTTGAAGCGGGTTGGGTCGGTGAAGCAGGAAGAGGAGTTGGTGTCTCAGAAGATGAAGCAAGCAGAGGTGGGGTATCAAGACCAGAATTATTATTTTTTTTTTTGAAGGGATTGGTAATGTTAGATCGAGTTCACCGCCTTTGCGTTTTTGAAATTGGATATCACCAGGGGCATTTTGAAATTTAAGTGCACTTCTTGTTTGCTTACGTTTTAAAATTGGGTTATTAGAGATAACTTCAATTGTATCACTAAGTAAAAGAAATTGATTTTGAAGTTTATCTATCATTTTTGTATTGTAGAGAACGTAACGAATAATGTTAGATTGCGCAAAAGGATCACACTCATCACAAAAGAAGTAAAACGGTTTGGATTTGTTGAATAGTTTAATTGAACTGAAAGGGGCACCAATACAATTAACATGAAATGTTTTATGGCAATTACCATGGCACATGATTGAATCAATCATAAAGTCGCAGATTTTTAAGCATTTCCCACATTCAGACATTAGGTTAACTTTTGAATACTAAAATTTATGTTTTAAGTGTTTGAAAAAAAAGGACTATACTGTAAACAAGATTGAAAAACTTGAAGTATGCAGTACCTCCTAAAAGTATGCAACAAATATTTAACAGAACCGACATGGTAGTCTATTGTTACCTAGACTTGAATGACAGGTAAGAGAATGATTTTACTAAGTGTATTTATGTTTTAGTAAAACCTTAAAAAAATCACTTATCACTGCATAAAAAGCCGATATTAATGTTTTAAAATACGAACAAACGGTTTGCCAGTCGAACGAAATAATTAACACAAATTAACAATAACTATAAACTTGTGATAAAAGAAAAATATACGGAGACGAAATGCACAGTGCTACAGTAAAACAGTGTTCCCACTTCACTTTTTCTGTAGTATCCCCACTACCTTTGAGGAGATGCTATCATCAACAAATAATAACAAAAGCATAATAGGATCCTTTCCCTTAACCTCTTAACCTCAAATATTAAACCAAGGACTGCAATACAAATCAGTCCTCCTTTCACATTTTGTGATTCAAAATTCTGCGGGGATTCTAGCTATTCATCTTAATTTCTTTCCCGAACATGTATCTAGTCATATCTCATATGTTATAAGACTAGCTTTTGCCCGCTACTTCGTACGCGTGGATATTAGAATAATATGATATCTCAGTTTATTTTTGTTTTTGCACAACCGGTTCAAAATTGAGGGTATGCGTGGTAGGAAAGCTACATACTTTACCAGCTCTACAGCCGTAAGATTTTTGGCTTCTGTATAATATTATTTCGAAGCATTATAACGGTTTAAATTGCAAAGTTGGAGGGTTAAGTTCTGAAGCAATATACCTAATTGGAATGCCCACTTTCAAAACGATTATACGCGCCGATACTGCTATTTATGGCAGCTCCGCTTCATCAGTTTTGGGCGTAAGTATTGCTCGTTCACCGTTCTTTACGGTTACATTATTTTTCGATTTCTGCTTTCGCTGAATGAGACATTGTCTATATGTTGGTAAATAGCGCCATCTATGATGTTTTTCATGTAACTTCTATTCAGAATGACTAACTTATTTCTATTCATGTATATGTACTATTGCAGAAATATTAAAAAAACAAGCAGAATTTGATATTTTCCTGCGATAAAATATAGCCTATATTTTAAGTGGTGCAGGGAACTAACTTCACGGGCACTACCTTCACATGGGAATTAACTTCACCACTGGTGGGAACTAATTTCACTTTTTTCTGATGAAGTTAATTCCCACCGAAAGTGGGAATTAATTTCACTATTTTGTGGGAATTGATTTCACTTTTGTATGAAGTTATTTCCCACGGTGGATGGGAGATAACTTTCACTTCTTATTACAGTAAATGATATAATTATCGTTATTGTGTTATTTAGTTTAGCATGATAAACTAAAAAAAAAGAGGGCAGAAGCATTTGCAGCGAAAATAATTAAAACCAAATGTTTGCAAAAATTAACTTTAGTTTTAGTTAAAAATTCGCGCGAATTTTTAATTAAAACTAAAGTTAATTTTTGCAAACTTTTGGTTTTTTTTTTTTTGCAACTTGTTTTATTTATAAGTAATTGTTTTAATGCAAACTTCATATCCAAAAAAATGGTATTTTGTTTTAGTATAAAATTCGCGCGAATTTTTTACTAAAACGAAATACAATTTTTAAATAAAACAAGTTGAAAAAAAAAAACAAAATGTTTGCAAAGATCAACTTGGGTTATACTTTAAAATTCGCGCGAATTTTAAAGTATAACAAAAGTCAAACATTAGTTGCGAAAATAACTAAAACAAAATGTTTGCAAAGATCAACTTTAGTTTTAGTTAAACATTCGCGCGAATTTTTAACTAAAACTAAAGTTAATCTTTGCAAACATTTAGTTTTAATTATTTTCGCTGCTAATGCAGTTTCAGTGCATTCTATAATACAATAATTTTTTTGAAAATATGAATAATGCATAAGTATTTCTTTAATAGGTACCTATATACCTTTTTGAAAAAACTTTTGCTCATAAATTATAATAAATTGCTTAAATCCATATGATCTCTTTAATTGTTCGAAAGTTTTTCTCTTGAGATTTTCAAATTTTGGATGGGAATTTATTTCACACGATTTTTTGGTGAAATTAATTCCCACTTTCGGTGGGAATTAACTTCATCAATAAAAAGTGAGATTAGTTCCCACCAGTGGTGAAGTTAATTCCCATGTGAAGGTAGTGCCCGTGAAATTAGTTCCCTGCACCTTTTAAGTTAGCGTACTACCAATAAACCTGCGAAAACCGCATTTAATTTTAGTTTTTGCGTGATGCGCGTACAAACATACAGACAGACAGACAGACAGACAGACAGACAGACAGACAAAAATTATAAAAACGGTTGTTTTGGCTTCTGTGGGTCTAATAGAGACTCCCCATATTAGTTTTGCATCTATATCTTCAATGTACAGACATCGACCCGTTACAATTTTATTATATGTATATAGATATTAGGTACTGGACTGGAAGACCTCTTTTTTCTCTTTAATTAACACAGTACGAATGTCAAGTCGAAAAATATTAATCGTAGGAAAAATGTTGTAAACACAAAAATGTAGAAAATTAAATTCTGAACAACTTTTGTTGTGTTCGTTTTTAGTAAAAAATTGAGAATAAGCGAGTTATTTAAGAAAAAACAAATTTTCCTTAAAGTCAAGATGGCGGCCAACGTAGATCTATTACGGAGATTGAAAACCGCTACAGCTAACTGCTCTAACGATTAAAAGAACCCTGTATCGAGTTTTTTCCATTTCAGCACTTCATTTTGTACATTCCCAATAATGTAATAGATTGGTTCTAATCATCGGTGGACCTATTGTTACAAAATCCGACGGATACAAGTGCGTCCTTTTACAGGCTGGACAAATCCACTTTTTCCGTTTTCCATTAAAGGAAGGGACATATTTGAAAGCGGATCACTATTGTTGACCAGACAATAACGAGAGTTATAGAAAATTAAAAAGACATTTTTTTTTGTACCATATTATGGGGAGTTTCTTTGAAAAAATTAGCACACCAGGTATCTGGCTGAAATGTTTTCAGGATTCGTATTTTTTTTAAACCATAATTATGGGAAAATTTTACCCACTTAATGCGTGCACCCTTTTGTATTGTAATTCGCTTAAAATTTTAATCCCATAACATCATTATTATTTGTAGTTCCTCAAGTCCTCAAGTGTATTATGAACTTAAAAAGGATTATAATCAAGCTCTGGTGGGTAATGCAAATTTAATGGAGAACTTCATCACAACATACATTCATACACATATTCATAAACATACATAATACAGGAACATAAGGCCGTATTGTGAGGTATATGGCTACACTTATACAGTTCAAAGAAGGTCCTTGCCAATTTATGTTGAATTTTGACATGGAAATCATGTTTGAACGGCTCTAACGCGTTGTTTCATTAATGAGGAGATTATGCTGTGTAAGAACAATTATTACAATATTTTACATAATTAAATGTCCTTGCATGTTGTGTTGTGTGTAGCTATGAACTGTACATAAGCCTTCAAAAGGGTTAACTGTTGTAGAATAATGTAGGGGGATGCTGCCGAAATTCTCATCATTAACAATAAAGCAAAGGGCATTTTGGGAAATTCAATGCTAGATACTATCTAGATGTCTTATAAACAAGCATGCATTTAAACCAGGAAAATAGAAAGGATAAAACGGGTAAATTAAAATGAATTAATGCTACACTTCTTCTACATTGATTGCTGCAGATATAATTAAGGCAGTCAATACTTTAGTAGATTTACGAAAACATGTCTTAAACTATTTATGATACCAGAAATGATTCGAATTTTGATGGAACTCGTTGGCTTGGTTGCACGCATGCTGCAATGGATGGAACATAAAAACACTTCTTAAGACATTTTTTCGATTCGTGATCTTGAATGTGGTAGGGAAAGCATCCGTTCCAGATGATATACAAAGCTCTGGTTTTTCAAGGTTTATGTATATTCAGAGCCGGTATTGGCAAGTGAGTAATTTTACTCGGTGAGTTAATGCTTTAACGAAGTCTCACATCAAAAGTAACTAATGCAGCTGAAATTAACTAATTAACCCTAAATACAACAACACACTTAGTTCGAATTGATAACCTTCCACACAGTCCCTGTAAATTCTTACTAGCCCTGGGAATCACAATGGAACTGCTACAAAGTTCCAAGTGAAGTAGATGCGGTTTTAAATACTAAAATTGCAAATTTTTTGTTAGACTCCAAACTTTCGCTTAAAAACAAGCGCCAGCAACCATTGCAAGTACACCAATTTAAGGTAAAACTATACATACCACACATTTATAATACAACACACAAAATTCAGTTTAACTGAAAAGATGCAAAGATGGATGAGTGAAAACCCGACAGTGTTGGTACACAAAAACGAACTTATTACTTGCGTGCATTTTTCGAACAAATGCGCAAGTATGTGCTTACAATCGCAAACTATATTTTTTACTTGCTCTATAGGGCAAGTATTGGTTTCGTGCAGAAAAAAAAATCGATTTAATCAAACATGACATTACGATGATAGAGAAGCCCAAAAAAGTGGTTTTCGCCTTACCGTCCGTCGGTCTGTCTGTGCGTCTGTGCGGATGTGCGGATGTGCGGATGTGCGGATGTGCGGATGTGCGCTTTTTCACGTCATGCTACAGCCTAAACGGCTTGACGGATTTTCTTCAAACTTGGTATATAGCAGTTTGAAGAAAAACCATTGTCGAGGTTTTTTTTATTTTGTTTTAGCCCGGCTCAAACTGGTACCTTTCAAGTTACGGTTTTTTTCAATTTGGATTTTCTCAAAAACGGCTCTAACGATTTTGATTAAATTTATAATTTAGCTTACTTTAAGCATTTCTAACAAAACTGCGTTTTTTGTTTTTGCCTCAAATGGTCGTAACGAAAATCAGGTTTTAACGGCTTTTTTTCAAATAGCCATAAGTTCACAACGGCTTGATTGAATCAACTAAAACTTTGTTTGACACAGTTTTTAATAGTGTTCTATAGGATGGTTTAGTAAAAATTTCACTGAAGCCTTTCTAAACGGTGGCTTCCATACAACGAGCCGTTGAGTTTTAGCCAACTTTTTTTGGTTTTTTCTAATTTGCTCGAAAATGGCTCTAACGATTTTGATTAAACTTTGTGTGTTATATTCTTTTAGTGTTTTTAAGAGAACTGCGTTTTCAGTTTTTGGCTAAAAATGCAAATAACGGAGATCTGCTCTTAACGGCTTTTTTTCAAATGGCCATAAGTTGTCAACGGTTGCATCAAATTCACTTAAACTTTGTTTGGTATAGTTTCTTTCAGCTTCCTATCAGATGGCATTGATTTTTTTTTCATTTTCTTTGTTTTAAATGTCGGCTCCTATACAAAGAGCCATTAGATTTTGACCAATTTTTTCGTTTTTTCTAATTTACTCAAAAAAGGCTCCCCCCATTTTTATGAAACTTTTTATATAACATATATAGAATTCTTCAAAGCAAACTGCATTTTTAGTTTTTGGCTACACATGATAATAGCGGAAATTGGTAATATCAGTTTTATTAATTTGGCCATAAGCGGAAATTTATATCATTTATATCACCCAAAAGATAACGTCTTAATTTTAAATATTAAAGGTTTCTTAACGTTAGCTCCTGAATATCGGTTTTTCTAGTTTCAGTCAAATTTCGAAAAGTTTGTTTTCATCCTACTATTGCACCCACAGAGCAAGTACGTGCGACCCAGTCGTGCATTTTATTTTTTCTAGTTTTAGTTTTTGAGGATAAAAGCACTTACATATGTTCAAGTTTCTGAGCCAACTAAATACTGGTGTCGTTGCATAAGGCTTGCCTCTCTTCATCCCCCCCCCCCCCCTAATAGTCATATTGCCTTTGACAAGGTTGTCAGGGTTCCTTGAAGTTTTACTCTGTTCGTCTAACATGATAAAGCTTTGTTATTCCATCTGTCATCGCTATGACATTCTGACGTTACACGAAAATATGTCATTGCAACGTCAGTGCACAGTCATTTTTCACAGTGTCAATGCTAGGTACAGTGGTGATCACACAAATGGCAATGGGTCTGTCCATGGTGTCTCAAAATGTGACAACGGACACAGACAGAGCTTGTCATTGTTATATATGACATTCGATGTCATCGCGATGACAAGCAAAACAATGACGATAACATGAGTAGACCCTCTTTCAACACTTTAAAAGTTGATGGTGACCTGTAACCGCGATGACAGATGAAGTCATTTTTCGCAATGACGATCACACGACCCTCATAAATTGAGTCATGGTGACTGAAAATATTGACGCGAGTTTGTGAGGTTCATTGATCAAAATTATATTACAAATAATAAATAATATAATTCCAATTACAGCAATTATAGACCAGTCGACAGGTCGGAAAAAGTGGGTTTAGGTGGAAAAAGGTCAAAAGTTATTGAAACTTGGGGATTTCGTTAAGGGATATTTAACAAACATTTTTCTAAGTTTTTAACCTCGATGGCCCTGTGCTAAAAGAGGGAGGAAGGGGGTTATTGCAAATTGTTCGACGTTGCTCCGGTTTTCCCTCAATAACTTTTTTTCCATACGTCCTATGGCAAAAACATCTACTTTCTTAAAGAGCATAAAATTTCGTAGGACTTAAGAAAAAAAAAGTTATTGAGGAAAAACCAGAGCAATGTCAAAAATTTTGCAGTCTCACATTCCTCTTCTATTTATATCTTTTGGCAAAAAAATTGACATACAACAATTTTTTTACCATTCAAATTGTAGGAAATTTAATTTTAAAATTAGAATGTGTTTTTCCAGTAGGAAGTAAAGAAAAAAAAGTTATTAAGGAAAAACTGGAGCAAGGTCGACAATTTTGCATTTCCACCTCCCTCCTCTTTTTCCACAAGGCCGTCGTGGTCCAAAACTTTCTCAAATGTTAATTAGCTATTCCTTAGCAACATTTCAAAGTTTCATAAACTTCCGACCTCTTTCTACCCGCCCACTGTACTAAGAACAAAATAATAAATTAAAATTACGTCGGGATGACAGTAATAAAGTGTATGGCCTGACACCTTGTAGTGTGTACCCACATATGCACCGCCACTGCTCTCAAACCAAACACAAAACGAGTGACAAAACATGTTAAGTTCAATCGAGTGTGTCATCACACAACATTAATAATTTTGAATAGCAATACACTCGATTGCACTGAATGTCACTCAATAGAAATAAGATCCTATTTTATGTTACAACCAATAGGAGCTAAGAATAACATTGTTAGTAATTATGAAAATGTAGAAGTAAGATAGAAGATAAGTATAACAGTTATGAATTATGTATTTAAGGAACATTAAACTGAAAATAAAAACAGACTTAAATTAATACTCGAAATAGCAGCACTGCTTAGATTATTTATTTTTGTTTCAAGGAACATTACGGCGAGACATCGCCTTACCATTAAAGCGTAGTACGCTCCCAATATACTAGCGTGGTACGCTCTTATACCAAACAACTAGGACCATATAGATACGCCACATGGCGATCCTGCAAAATACCAAATGTCACAGCTAGAACTCGATAGCATTGTAGAGAAGTGGGAAAAGTATCTGGCAGAGCTGAAGAACAAGAAAATCGAAGAATACATTCCCGAAGGTTCAACCCCGCCAACAAAAAATACATCCCGACTCCAATCAACGCCGGACCAAAGCCCATCTCTATAGAAGCGTAAAAAAAAAAAAAAAAAAAAAAAAAAAACCCAAACCACAAATCGAAGAAACAGCACTATGGGAAAAAGCCAAAGCAGACCGGAAACAATAGTCAATAACAACAACGTCCAGGAGGAAATAAACATGCCAATAATTCCTGAATCAGTGGCAACAGCCGCAGTTATCATGACCTTCCTTTACGCTGCATATAAAACAAACAAATATTTTAAGAATTATGTGCATAAACACAAAAATCAAATAACTAATGTATAAAAAAAAAAAAATTATTTAATACCAACAACAATCAAAAAATATTTTTAATACTTTTCACTTATCTACCCAAATGCAAGAATTAAAAAACATCTTAGAAACTATTCTCTCAAATATTAAGAACAGTTCAGGTAGACCTTATAAATTTGAAACAGTTTAAACAAAAATTAGCGAAATAGGAAATCTTAAAGAAAAATTAATAATTTAGAAAATAGTGAAGAAAATGAAAATAACAAAGCACTTAAATTAGAATTTGAAGCTATATATAATACTACTAAGAAGATACTAGAGGATCAACTGCAAGAACACAATTTAGTTTTTAAAAGAGAAAAAGAAATAAACAAAAAAAAAAAAATGGCAGATTTTGATTTAGGAATAGCTATGAAAGCAATCCCAATGTTTTCAAGAAATTTCAAGGAGTTAGATAGCTTTCTTAAAATAGTTGAGATAATCAACAAGGGATTAAAAACCACTTGCACACAGCAATTAATAGAATTCGTTTTTCACGTAAAACTAGCAATTAATGTAAAAATAACCATTCCTCAAATTCAAAATACCTTATCGAATTTTAGTCAAAGAAATCTTTCAGTAACGTCATTTAGGGATAAATTACTCAATACTATAGCTAATTTAAATAATCTACAGATAAAAGTATTAGGTAACAATGTTACAAATGAAGAAAAGAAGGTGATAAGAAAAATGAACGACATTTACAGTTTAAATATCTTCAAAAATGGTCTTAACGACAACATAAAACAAACTGTTTTTGCATCTCAACCTGGCAATAAAATTAGAAAAAAACAAATTCTAACGCACTATAGACACAGCACACAAAACACAAACAAACCAAACATACAAAACTTTAATCAACAAGGCAATGACCGTAACAGATTTGAAAGAAACATGAATCAAAATCGATACAACAACAACATCCAAAATCGAAATTATACCCGCAACAATCACTTCAACCGACATAATAACTGGAACAATAACCAAACACAAAATGCTCCAAGAAACAATAAACAAAGCCATCATCAAGGCCAATTCAGAAATACGAGAAAGCAAATACGATTATTACATAATGAACGACAAGAGGGAAACGAACATGGCTTGGAATACCCGAACATTCCAGATAGCCAAAATTAAAAGTATATAGAATATCGGATAGCAACACAAATTTTATTGTTGCAAAACACAAAAATAAAAATATGACATTTTTAATAGAAACGAGTGCAGACAAATCGATCTGCAAAATAACAAGTAAGCTAGTGAATGAAGAATATTACCCAAAAGAAAAATGCAAACTCACAGATAAAACCAATGAGGAAATACATTCCTTAGGGACCATCAAACGCAGATGCTCTATCTAGAATAAAAATCGACTCAGACTTATTAAAACAAATGATACCGACCGAAATCGAGGAAAACCGTCAAAAGAACATTAGTCTTTAGTTATCACAAGGGGGATGTCCAACAAAATGAATGTGGACAACAACAAGGAGAAATGCAATTCTCAAGAGAAGCCTGTACAACTTCAAATCTGGGAATGCATATCCATTAATGACGTCAAAAATATAAAGAAATTAAAATTTAATATTGATAAAAATGCTAGGAATTCAAAAATAAATATTGATGAACATTTTGTGCACGTGCGATGCAGTGATAAATCGGCGAATCCAGATTCGACCCCGAGGAAGCTTGCATCAGAAATAAACAAAGATAATAATATGTATACGTATACGGGACCTAATGATAATTCAGCGACACTAGAGTCGACTCTGAAGAAATTAGTATCCAGAATGAATAAAGAAAATATAAACGAGCTAGCCCTTATGAGCAATGATGAAATATTTAAGCATTTTGAAAAAGATAAATTCAAAGAAACATATGCAAAGATAAAAATAAATGGCCAGAATCCTAAGCTAAAAATAATAATTTATAATGCCCCAAAACAAATATTTGATGATTTAACTAAATACAAACTAATTGACGAATTCCATAACTCTGCACACGGAGGACATCTAGGTATACGGAAAACACTAATAAAATTAAAACAAAGATACGTATGGCGAAAAATGAGTCAAATGGTAAAGCAATTCATAACAAATTGTGATTCATGTGCAAGAAATAAACAAACAAAACACACAATAGAACCACAAACGATTACAGACACTCCAGGCAACAGTTTTGAAGTGGTGTCAATTGACACAGTCGGACCTTTACGAATATCAAATAATAAAAGATATATTTTAACCATGCAATGCGAACTTACCAAATTTGTCGTCGCATATCCGATGACATCAAAAGACGCAACAACAACAGCAAAGACTTTAGTAGAAGAATTTATTCTTAGATATGGACACTTTAAGATTCTAAAATCAGATAAAGGTACAGAATTCAATAACGAACTTATGAACAACGTATGTTCACTTTTAAAGATAAAACAAACATTCTCTTCTCCATACCACCATCAAACTATAGGTGCCCTTGAAAGAAACCATCGGACACTCAATGAATTCTTATTATCAAATGTCAATGATAATGAATGGGACGAATGGGTTCCATATTTTACGTTTGCATACAATACAACACCACATATAGACACTGGGTATTCACCTTACGAACTCATTTATGGCAAAGTACCCTGCTTACCAACAGATACGCTAAATAATAAAACAAAAATTTATGACTACGATAATTATGCCAATGAGTTGAAAACCAGGTTACATCATGCACTAAGTAAGGCCAGAGAAATGACAATAACAATAAAAGAAAAAAGAACAGCAACAGAAAATAAGAAATACAATAATAGGTTAGATCTAGGAGTAGGTGATTTAGTATTGCTAAAAGTAGAAAATAGAAAGAAAAGTCAAGCACCTTATATTGGTCCATTCAAAATAATAGAAAGAAAAGGAGTAAATTCAGTAATTGATAAAAATGGAATAAATAAAGAAATACATAACAATCTTCTTAAGCCCTATAAACTAAGAAATCAATAGAAAACAATACAAAACGTTAAAACAAAAAAAATTTTCTTCATTATAATTTATTAATAAATATCAAAATTTTAGCTCATAAACTCATATTATATAAACTTTGTAAAAAAAAAAAAAAAAAAATATATATATATGATATTATACTACCTATGTTAACCAACTTTATTCCCTAAAATTTTTCTTAAGGGTGAGGGTGTAGTGTGTACCCACATATGCACCGCCACTGCTCTCAAACCAAACACAAAACGAGTGACAAAACATGTTAAGTTCAATCGAGTGTGTCATCACACAACATTAATAATTTTGAATAGCAATACACTCGATTGCACTGAATGTCACTCAATAGAAATAAGATCCTATTTTATGTTACAACCAATAGGAGCTAAGAATAACATTGTTAGTAATTATGAAAATGTAGAAGTAAGATAGAAGATAAGTATAACAGTTATGAATTATGTATTTAAGGAACATTAAAACTGAAAATAAAAACAGACTTAAATTAATACTCGAAATAGCAGCACTGCTTAGATTATTTATTTTTGTTTCAAGGAACATTACGGCGAGACATCGCCTTACCATTAAAGCGTAGTACGCTCCCAATATACTAGCGTGGTACGCTCTTATACCAAACAACTAGGACCATATAGATACACCACAACCTGCTTGGCGAGCCGGGATGGTTTGGGGGATGTAGAAAGTTGATGATTTCAACGAGGAACCATTATTACAAAAAAAAATTATGAATATTTTAGTATTTCCGAAAAAATAAGGCCAAATTCTTAATTTTTTTGGCATTTTTTGGCGAATTTTGAAAAATTACATGTTTTTTGAAGCGCCATATCTCGGTAACAAATTGACATACAAAGATGTTTGTATTAATAAAATTGTAGGATATGTTCTACAAAAAAGTGAAATATGTTTTTGTCATAGGACGTAAGGAAAAAAAGTATCTGTCGACTGGACTATTATTGTAAGTCGACATAGAGTACAACGAATGTAGTCGCACTCAATAGGTAATTAAACCCTTTTAATTAAGTGAATCAACAGCGTGTGAGCGTTTAGGAGAGAAGTAATTATTATAGAAATAATAATTTTAGTTGGTACAGTGGACTGACAATTTCCTGTTTAAACTGGGGAAATATAGGAAAATTGCTTCCAGGGATTTGACACGAAACCATAACTCTAGGTTAGCAAAGAAGATTTATATCCACTACTATTGCCACCCGCAAACTCTCACAAAATAGTAGTATTATCTTTTTAATAACCTCAGCTCGCTTTGTTATATGGAATTAATATTTTAAACTGTCACCGTTTTCTTTTATCAAAATACAATAATTTAGGATTTGAAAAAAATGACAGGGTGGTTGGTTACACGGTCATTGAAAATTTTCATTTCGATGACCCACAAAATTTGTGTCATTGTGCTTGTCTTCTAGCTATTGAACGACATGATGACTTTAGGACAGATAACTAAGTCATTATGATGTCAGAATGTCATTGCGATGACAAATTTTAATGCTTGTTCTGTTAGTATACTGGTTTTATACTTAAGATTGCATCTGTTGTTGACTTACCCGCGACAAACTCGCACTTGTCATCAGACCAGACTTATAATAATTCCAAAAACTATCCAAAACTTGCTCAACGATCTTCAAGTTGTGTCCCATCAGCTTAAATTAACGGTATATTTAGAGGTTACCTCCTTTCCCTTCCTCAATAATTTCCTATTAATCGTGCTGTGACTAATCATTAAAAGGGCTTTAACAAACCCCTTGAGCGCATGTGCAGTGCAAAAGAAAAAAAAAAGTGAACTTTCGATACATAGGAATTCATTCGCCCCTCTTAAAAAATTGTAGTTGAGAATTCAGAACCATCTGACCCCGATATCAGCCATCTTTTTCTTTTATTCAGAAGGTACCTCGTCTGATCTAACCTTTTTGAATTTTTTGGAGTAACTTACTTCTTTCAATAAATCCTTAGGTGCAGCTTTTAAGTATAGCCGGGGAAACTGTTATTTTAAAAGTCCATACCGTTGCAACAAGTGAAGAACCTTGATGTCTTTAACAAGAAGTTGGCCTTGAGCCTTGTGAATAAACTTTGACGAACATTTCTCCTTCTTTGAGCGCCTATTTTGAGCGACTATTTTGAACAATTTGGGTCAAGTCCTTTTTTTATCGTAGTTATTTTATAGATTGGTTAGCATCAGCAGCTTCCAACTTCCTATACAGGCCCTCAGTACTCCTTGCTTGAAGTTGGGTGCACTTCTTCTTCGCTTCTTTTTTAATCCCCCTTTTAGCATTATTGATAAAAAAAAAAACATGGTATTTCCGTAAGCGGGAGCTCAAAAAAATTTTTATTAAATATCCAATTTATTTCATAATTCAAATTTGGCGCTCATCGCATATGCATATTCACTAGAATTGATTGAGTTCCTTTGGGTGTGCACGTATTGTGCGCGCGCCGTACAGAACGAACATTGCACAGCACACACGTCTTTTATAATTTTCCAAATTGCAAATTAAAATCAATTAAAATTCAATTAAGCAGCTCACTTGATGGTAATTCCAGTCGGAAATAGAGTGGAAATAGATTCAGTGTACACTCGTATATATGTACCAAGCAAAGTGCTAATCCTCATCAAACTACAATTGCCCAAGAACACAAATTAGTTGCACTCGTCAAATTACTTCTAATTTGGGAAAATTCACTGACATGATTTATTCAATATAAGGCAGGGGGTTGCGATTACCCTTAACACGATTAAACACTTTTTGAACGTTAAGCATTCAGTGGATTGAATTGAACGAATGGAACTCCAAAGAATGCATCCAACGTACGAATTGAGTTTGATAATTTCCCAATAAAGGAGGAAACTAAAAAAGCTCCAAACTAAGACCAGAGCTTTGGTGGATGTTTTGAGTTTCTAGTGGTTACCATCTGTTATCACCAAGTGTCCATTTTCTAAGGCAGATAAGTGCTGGGCATTCCGTAAGAATGTACACAGATGTATTATATAGTATGTATATTTTCCCTGGAGTGAAAAATGGAGTCGGGTTAAGCATTACACATTATTATAGCGTGGCTAAAAAATTAGTTTCCAAATTTAACAGTACGTCCAAAAATAGGCTCTTAGTTAAATTAATGAGAACTCCAAGAGATGCGATTGTTTCGTTGAAACTCTTTAAGGGGAGGAACGCAAGTGGCTATTTCACTGGAGGATTGTTCATATGAGTATGCAGTGATAAATGAAAGTGAGTGTCCTATCCAGGACAGGAGATGCAAATGCGTTACAGGAGCAGCTGAGTATTATACTCAACTTTTTTTGTGTTTTGAAGCCGAATCAGATGGGGAAAAATATTTCTTAAATCAAATAAGGAAACCTAAGTATTTCGCGGCATTTTTGGTGACGTATGATTCTAGAAACATTAAAAGAAACACTGAAAACATGTACATCAACCATTGTATATATAAACTATAGTATTCCCACTTGAGGTGCGCCATCTATCGACGAAAAACTAAGCTCGAGAATACCATTGGAAGCAACAACAACAATTTCCACCATTTTAATTGTTGTTGTTGCTTCCCATGGTATTCTCGAGCTTAGTTTTTCGTTGATAGATGGCGCACCTCAGGTGATAGTACTATAGTTTATATATAGGGTGATTTTTTAGCTGGTTTGGTTTTGGCAACACTGGTTTTGACAGCTGACGTGTGTTTAGTACCTTGTGTCACTGTCAAACAGCTTCAGTTTGGTTTGCAATTTAACCATGGATCGTCTTACAAATGAACAACGCTTGCAAATTATTGAATTTTACTATCAAAATTCGTGCTCGGTTCGAAATGTTCATTTCCGCTTTTTTATCGAAAAATTGTGTTCAGCGATGAGGCTCATTTTTGGTTGAATGGGTACGTAAATAAGCAAAATTGCCGCATTTGGAGTGAAGATCAGCCAGAAGCATTGCAACAGCTACCAATGCATCCCGAAAAAGCCACTGTTTGGTGCGGTTTATGGGCCGGCGGCATTATTGGGCCATATTTCTTCAAAGATGATGCGAATCGCAGCGTTACTGTCAATGGTGAACGCTACCGAGCGATGATAACAAACTTTTTTTTGCCCGAAATGGAAGTTCTTCACTTGCATGACATGTGGTTTCAACAAGACGGTGCCACATGCCACACAGCACGCGAAACAATGGCGCAATTGCGAGGCGAGTTTGGTGAACAGTTAATTTCACGTTTCGGGCCGGTCAATTGGCCGCCTAGATCGTGCGATTTGACACCATTAGACTATTTTTTGTGGGGGTATGTCAAGGCTAATGCCTATAGGGACAAGCCCGCTTCGATTGACGCACTGGAAGCCAACATCCATGCATTCATTCGTGAGATACCGGCCGATATGTGTGAAAGAGTATGCCAAAATTGGACTCAGCGGATGGGCTACCTGAGACGCAGCCGCGGTCAACATTTGCATGAAATTATCTTTAAACATTAAATTGCAAGGTTCAAACTATCGAATCAAATAAATATTTCATTCATTTTATCGAATTTTTTGTGTTTTTTTTTTTTTTAAAGTTCTAAACCTCTTAAAAAATCACCCGTTACAATGCATAAACCAAGAGAAATAGATTCCCTTCACCAACGAAGAGCTACTCCAACATACTTCTTGAAGACTTGAGGTTAAATATAGTTGAAACGAAAATTCTTTCATTCTAAAATTAGTGAAATACTTTTTCAAATTCTATTAGACTCTTTTTTGAGTAAAGAAATCTCTGTGCGTTTTGAACAGGATAATTTTATACAAATTTCATTTAACTCAATTCTCTCGGCAACACGAGTAAAGCTTATGCAAAGCCTGCCTCCAGTCTTCTCAATATTTTCCCAAAACTGGATGATGAACTGCTTTTGAGGTTTAAAATGACAAGCCCTCATTTGAATATAATTATTCATTACAGTCACACAACTCACAAATTGCCGCCACGACTTCACTTTTATATTTAAAATCACAGAAATCCTTGTTCATTTGCCTGTAAGTATATTCGGTGGAGGGAGTAATTTTGTAATCAACTAAAAGTTGTAGTCTCACGACCGACGCGACGACGTCAACGATGGCATTGTCATTAGAAGAGTGTGTGTAGGTACTCTCTGATGGTTCAGTAAAAATGTACCAAATTCAAATATTTGGTCTTTATTTTGCTTCGTGACCAGACTCAAAATAGAGAATGTAACAATATCTAACCAGCACTTTTGAAGTTTTGGGCTTAAATGGCAGTAGAAAGTCCTTGCAATGAGTCATTTCGACTTCCCTCCATTTCATGACTTGGATTTAAATTGTTGTGCTGTGTCGATTTACTGTAAAGGCTATTTAGTACTCGTCTAAAATTTAGCTGATTTACTTGTTACTTCTGGCAATATAACAAGCGATTTATTTTTTCAACTTTAACAAGTGCGTTCTGGTAGCCTTTTTAATCACTTAAAAAAAATATGAAAAGCGAAACATTTAATAAAATTGTATAGCTATGAGATGCAAATTAAAAAAAAAAAGAGAGCTGCAGTGCGTTTTTAACGAACTGTGAGATACCCTATTTTTTTATGTATATTTTTGTGTGTGTAGGTATGCGTTCGCCTCCCGCAGCCAGTTGCTGTTTCAGCTCAGAAGTAGAATTCTCCTTTAGCAGACAGGAATAAAGTGCGAAATTTTGTTAATCCCTTAAAAACCAATAGTTAAAACATTTTTTGGAGAAAATGAAGTAAGTCATCAGATTTTTTTTACTTTTTTGAATTTAAAGAATTTTTTTTTTCAAAATCGTTGGCCCAGTTTTTTCAAAAAAAAAAAAAACGGTTTATTTAAAAAAAACTTTTCAAAAATTAATTCCAAATATTTTTTGAGTATGTCAACATCATACAGTTTAAAGTTCTTATCAGAAAACAAGAATTTTAAAAATTTTAAACAACCGTTTTTTTTTAAAACCAAAAATAAAAAAAATGCAAGTTTTTTTTTTAAAACTCAAAAAAAAAAATAAATATGTATATTTTTGTTTAGAGAAGAGCCTTCACATTAAAATTTTCATTAAAATCTGTGAAGTGCCTTACGAGAAAATCTGTTACGAAATAACTGGTCCTATGGGAGATACCGTTACATAACTTTTCCTGAAATTTAATTCCCACCAAAACATAAAATTTACTCAAAAAACTTCAGAAATTTTTATCAAAATCGTAGTAGCTGTTTTTGAGAAAAATGAGTTTTTCCTTAAAAATCACATGGAGTTAGAATGCAAATTCCAAAACCCTCTCTGTACTACATCATAATAATTCTGTGTACCAAGCTTGAAGCGAATTGGTATACCCGTTTAGGCTGTAGGTGCAGATACAGACAGACGGACAGACAGAATTGTCGGAGCCATTTTATAGGCTTCTCTATTATCGTAATAATATGTTCGATTGTCCACGAATGTATAAGTTGCCTTATAGTACCTATAATCGCAAGTATGAAATCCACCAAGGGGTGTTCAATAACTGCTGGCGCAATAAAAAAAGGCGTGAGCCACGCCCAATGTTGAAATTTTGTTTTGCCAGGGCAATTACTATGAACTCAGTGACATTCAATGTGATCGATCCAGATCGATGTGATCAAAAAAAGACAAAACTTAAATTTTTAAAAATTAGATTTTGAATGGCAGTAGCGAATATGGGTGTTTTAACAATTCTTCAACCACACTCTGCTACGTTACCAAGCAATACAAACTGCAGTGTTCCTCTTCTTACTTCAAAACTGCGACCGATAGTTAAAAAAAACATTAAAAAAATAACGCATATTACGACTTGTGACGGAAACGCCCTTTAAAAGTGGGAGGGTTCTTAAAAAAATATGTTAAAAAAAATATGATATGAAAAAATGATTTGATCATTTGTCAATTTTTAAGCATGTGTGTAAAACTACAGCTAAATCAAGTAGTATTTTGACGACCTTACCAGAACAAAGCTGTTTTTTTTTTTAAACACGCCCTTACAAGTGGGCGTATTGATAGAACTTACGCAAACAAATAAAGAGATATATTTTTCAATTAACGAACGGAAAAAAGTTTAAAATAAAATATTGGTACCTACCAGAAATTTTAAAATTAAGTTTTTCTTTCTTTCATAAATGGTAGGCAGAAGCCACGCCTAAAATTCAAATTTTCATTTCATACACAAGCTTCTTGAATTCGACTATGAGACGCACATATTTGGGCTGTGCATTTATTATAAATACGGTTTATTTTCAAAAACAATTTTTGTATAGTTTTTAATGAAAAGTGGGCGTCAGTTACTCCCAAAATCAGCTTTTTTGATTTCATTCAAGATGTTTTTGTACAAATAATGCTCACAAAATTTAGTATTTTTCGATCTATTCTAAGCATAGTTATTTTTTAAAAACAATATTGATGGTTCTGTATGAAAAGTGGGCGTCAGCAACGCCCAAACTGAAATATTTTTACTTAGTGTGTAGAAAATTCACTAAAATTGTCGTCTGCAAAATTGTAGCGTTCTGGTTTAGCTGTATACAAACAACATAATATAATTTTGCCAAATTTAGATCGTTCAACATAAATGGCGATTGTGCGCGTGTTTGTGGGCAGATTTTACCGGTTCAAAAAGTTTGCCTTACTCTTGAACAAAAAATTATGTATACAAAATTTTAGCTTTCTAGCTCAAAAACTGCGACCTCTAGAGAGGATACTCGTGCATACGGACGGACATCGATAAATCGACAAGGCTTTTGATACTGAGTCTGAATATACATATATACTTTCCTATACCTAACGGTATTTTTTCTCTATTTTACAAACTCCACACCAAATATAATATACATATTATGTACATATTCTATAGAATAGGGTAAAACTACATGTATTGCATTGTAAGGGCATTAAAATGGCCAACAAACTTTCAATCTTACTAATTTTAATATTATAAATGTGGTTGTTTGTTTACTGTTTGGCTTTCATATGCTTCAGCGGCTCGATAAATACGTTTCCAAAGGCGTCGCCATTTTTTTTTTTTTTTTTTTTTATTGGGGAATTAGATGCCTGAACGTATAAGCTATAATACCAAACCGGTGAATAAAAACAGATACATATACCTAGCAAAATTAAATTCAATGATTTGTTCATCCAGTAACGATCGAGGAGGTAAAAAAATATTAAAAATTTTAAGCATCTGAGAAAAATAACAGCTGAATCGAGTTGATTTTTAATCAATTTCGACTAAGAAATGTATTTTTTGAAAATCACGCCCTTCAAAGTAGGAGTGTGGGAAAATTATGAACAAACACCTTTTTTGGAAAAATGTAGTTGTCATATAACTAACAACAACAAATTTAATTTAATAATGGGTATATTTAAGTTTTAAAAATACGATTTAATAGTTTCCCAAACGAAATCGGGGTCAGCCACGCCCAAAATCAAAAATTATTCTTTCATTTTTAGTACTGTCGATTTATTGAAAAAATATTGATGGTTTTTTTTTTATAAGAAAAAAGGTCGTCAGGTCGTATCTATGCCTAATTTAAAATGCTATTATTTATTTTACAGATAATTTCCTAAATACCTAGCTTGTGTGTGCAAAATTAAAGGATTGTGGTTTGATCCTACACCTGCACTAAAAAGTATAATTTTATTTAAGCGAATAGAATTTGTTGAACAAAAATTTGCTGAACTGAACTTCTCAAAGTGAAGATTAAAAATACCAAATTTGAAGTTCAAATTGTGACTTCTAGAGAGTAAAAACATACCTACATACTTTTCTATATCTAATTTTTGGTTTTGTTTCTCTGTGTTACAAAGTCCACACCAAATTCAATTTATCCCTTCATTGGAACAGGGTATAATTATTCTTTTCTATCCTATATTGTTACACCACCTAACACATTCAAATGAAATTATATCCTCTTTTTTTGTAAATTGTAAAGCATGAATACCCTCAATCATGATTCATGATTCCTTCAATACTACTTGGATGTTTGAGGTACTTAGATACAGATGTCGAAAAATCTTCCTTTGGAAAAGTAATTTTGCTTTAGAAATTAAAAGTTAACACGACTTTCAGCTAAAATTTCAAAACACCCATTCCTGAGGCCATTTATGTTCCTTCAGATAACACAAAATTACTCACTGATTACATTTAAAAAGAAAAACTTTATCCCTTAGATTTATGGGAACTGGGATGTGAGCTGGTGAGCATATTCCTATGCTTATTTTTGATGATCCCAAGCTTAGAAGCACGATAATTTGTATTAAATATTCAAGGAAAATTATAGCCGAAAAGTTTTCAGACATCAAGGACTTTTGTGTCAATCTAGACACATCTGTTTGAAAAATTAATGAGAGTCTCACAACTTGGATCCTTTGCAAAAGTTTTTGCCAGAGACGTATTATCTGTTTGTCATGGGGGCAACAGGAAGGAACTATGCCTTAACCGTACCGTACGTACTCGTATACCTTTATTCATACATACACAAAACACATGCATTTAGTAACAACTGATGTAGTCTTAACAGAAAAGCTGGTTCTTTTACTGTGATGTATTGAAGAGAAAACAAAAGCGTACTAAATGTATCTTTCATCTATATGTGTTCATACATATTTTGAAAAAGACACAAGCATGGATGTAACCTTATCATAAAACCCAAAGATATAAATTTGATACTTTGAATTAAGATAATTGCAAGTCATGCAACATAAAGTTTTATACAAGAGGTGTTAGAATGGTATTACTCCCTCAACACAATGTCTGGTATGGTTTCAATATTTGTATACCTAAAGTTATAGTAAGGACAAAGTTACAAGGTAATTCGAGTACCTTCTAAAATATTTACAGTTGCACTTTTGGGGATATGAAACTTTAATGAGGCTCTGAAGTTTCACATAATTTAGTTTAATTTGTTTGACATACTTCAAGAAAGCGTAAGTAACGTTACGTTACTTTTAGGTGTATCCATTTTTGTGAGACAACACAAACTGCAGGTATACTATGCATCTTATTCATTGCACTATTCTCTTGATAACTTTTTAACTAACTTTAATGCTGTAGATTCATTCAAAGAGGAATAAAAAAAAATAAAGTTTTGAAATAAAAAAGTATAATAATAAATATTGAAAATATAAAATCACAATGAAGATCAATACACCATGGCATGCGTTTAAACCAATTTTCTAGCACTTTTTACACTTCCATTAAAATACTTCCGAAGCATGCATTTTGAAAGCACCAAGTCCTTCTTCAGGCATCGAAAAACGCTGACGTCACATTTTAAGTTTGATCTGCGGTAATAAGGAGAAACTAATTTAGTGTTTTCAATGCTCAAAAATGTATACTGAATTGAGGCGATCTTTAGATTTTGAAAAAAAAAATTTGACTTCGAGAATTCATAATTAATAAAAACTATTAAAGAAAATATGGAGTAAAAAAAGTGAAATTTCCCGAAACCCACATCCCTACTCACCAACCCCAAACCCAAACCAACCACTAACCATTTAAGACACTTTTTTCCTCAACCCATCTGCCCACCAAATCCCCCCACCCCCAACAAACCACCCAGCATTTTTGATAATTTTTCCCCCACAAACACTTTCAACCACCCACCCCACCTACAGCCATCAACACTCCATCCACCATTCTTAAACATTCTCCTCTCCCCCACACCAGTAAACACCCACCCCAGCTAAAACCAACCACCCTCCATTTTTGACAATTTAAATCCAGGTTAAACTCATCCTTATAGCTAACATTTAACAATGCAGCAATAAATTTTATCCACTTGGACGATCAGGACCTTACGAAAGAAAAAAAAAAACACACAAATAGCCAATTATTTACATCCCGTTATAGTTTTTGTCACTAAGACAAAAACACATGTATAATTCTGTGCATTCCTCATTATATAACGAAGTTACACGCTTTCCACCCACCGACCCAATATTTCCACATACAAACCGTCACCGCCCAAGCAAGCAACGACCGATGTTTAAAATAAAAAAATATCCGCCACCACACCATGTAACCTAACATCAATCGCCACCGACGGAACCATTCAACTTCCCACCGCACACAACGAAGTCAACTACTGCTAACAACCGTCGCACTACAAAAATAAACTATCTATTCATGGGTAAGATTGAATTTTGTCTTTATAATTCACGTGTGTCTTTGCACGAATAATGTATAAGGAGAAGTAACAATTTCACTGTAAATCATACTCGATCTCCCTATCATTAGATTTCGTACTGTTTAGTACAAAGGGTTTCGCTTTCGTTTCTCATCCGAAGGTACGTTGTATGGGAATTGGAATACCAGTCAGAAGCTTTACAAATTTTGGTAGTTATTACCGTAAAGAGCCCTGCTCAACCGTTTATGTCAGCTTTTCACTTCGCTGTTCGTCGAAGAGGATTGCTTGACAAGGCAATAGGAAACCCGTTTATGTCGTGGACCGTTGTTACGAACACACTGACCAGCTTGAAGTTAAATAAAAATTAGATTATGATTGAGTACTATCATATATTATTATATGAAATAACTTGTTAAAACTTGTTAATTCATTTAAAGATTAATACAATTGTTAACGATTGAAGTGAAATAATGAATAATTTGTTAAATTTCATTTAGTTTTAGAGTTCACAACTTCTTAAATTCTGAGTTTTCGCTTTCTTTTGGAACAACCCTGGAACCTGGACATCGACGACACGAGCTAACTTTAGCCTCGATAGAAAAAAAAACATCACAATTACTCCGTACATAATTGTTTTCAAATAAATTATTCATGTGAATTCATTCAATCCAAACATCAAGTTATTCGAACCCTTGTCGAAATAAAAAATCCGAAACTAATTGGTAAGACTATATGTGGTGGCAATGAAGAGTGAGGAGAAAAAAATAGAATCATTTTCTTATGCTTCCCAAGAAAACCAATGAAATGTTGTAACAATCTCTGCCTTCCATTGACCATTTCTAATAACCATTAGTCTTCTCTTCCAATACCGAATATAATAAGCCTCTCCAACCCACTCCGATGTAAACATCTAATCTGCATTTATAGGCCAAAGTACATCTCATATTGTACACGAGTACCTACTCCCAACATTACAGTTATTTTCGTTATAATCCTAATTGGTTTTTGTATGAACTTAGTTTACTTTGTTTACTTGGCTATTTCAATGTAGGAAGTGTTCGAGGAAGTAATTGAGGAAGGCGTAAGGGCTCTTATTTTGGATTATATTGTTGCCTAAGGTTGCAACAATGGCCGTTAGCACAGAGTATAATTTGGTTCCTGAAAAGGACTCTATGGATAATGCAGGTAGGAAGGAACGTTGTTTAAGAAAATCAATAAAATGTGTTTCTTATCATGAGCAGTAAATTTCTACAAATTTATTGAATGAAGGATAGAGTAGATGAGATTCTTAATGAAAACAGTTTCAAATATTTTAAATACGTTAAAAGACATGCATCCAAGGGAAGAAAAAAACTAGCTATCAAGTGAGTTTGATTCCAATGGCGGTGGCTATTCGTATCTAATTCATACCAACATACCCAAAATTATAAGCATCCATAACAAATTAACATATTAGTAGTAACATCCTACTCGGCTTCTACCTGTCGACCATGGGAGACCCTTCTGCGAAAACAAGTTTCGGGTTCGCATAGCTCTAAGCTTCATAGTAGTATCCATCGTAAGCCCCTCTGCCACGTCTAGGCTAACCCCCATGGAGGAATAAACAGGGACGAGCGATATATAGAGACATGTCACTACTTGGCATCCCTACTTAACTCGTTCGATTGTGCAAAATAACTCAAGGTTTCTAAGATACCATCGACTCATGTCGAAAAAGGCTTAAGACAAGGTGACGCGCTATCATGTAACCTCTTCAACATTCGCAAGTATTGAAGTGAAGGCGGCGAAAATGAGTGGCTGTAAATGAATATAAAACAAAGTAAATGCTGTTCCCGGGTGCAGAACATCATCACCGTAGGCTCGGGAAAAATGTCACGACATAACTTTGTTCTTGTCAAAGACTTTGCCTATTTGGGTTCCACTTTAACCGCTCAGAACAACATCAGTGAAGAGATCAGTCGAAGAATAACTCTTGCCAATCGCTGTTTCTTCGGGCTTTGAAGGCATCTTAGTAGCAAAGCCCTCTCTCAAAGGACCAAGAAGACACTATACAAGACTTTTATCATCCCACTCCTGCTGTATGGGGCAGAAGCTTGGACACTGACATAATCAGATGAATACAGGCTGGGGTGTTTTGAGAGAAAGATTCTTCGGGTGATATTTGGTCCTGTATGTGTCAATGTATAAGTAGGCCAGCACATCACTCTGGGAGAAAAGTGGTGATGAACAAATCCAGAAACTGATAGTTCAAAAACAAATGATGAGGGGGGGGGGGGTAATGTGTTCTCTAAACAACTAAATTCTAGTATCTCCTTCCATCTTCCAAGCCATTGTAGTGTAGAGTGTTGCAAGCGGAATTAATGGTGACAAAGGCGGTTTTATCATTTGCTTAGTAGCCTGGCTGCGCTGAAGTCCATCGATTCAATCTCCACTAAACTTAAACAGCTCAATACTGTCGATCATCCGAGAAATGGCGGAACAGTTCAACATAAGACTCTGTTCGGAGCCTGGCTCCTGTGCTACAGATATTCCCGAGAACTGTTAAGCCGACGAGTTTGCCATATACCGAACAACATTACCCATTTTTACTGAGAACAGCTTGCTACTAGAAGGGCAAATCTTTGGTGAACAGGCGGTAATACAAATGACAAGCGACAAAAAGAATTTGGCCAAAGCTGGATCCGAACCGCTCCAAGCTTTTGTTCTCTCGACGCAGATGGCTAATTGGATTCATTTAAGTGTCATTAAAATATGTAAGTAATGCTGCGAGACTTGGCGTACTCGCAAACGATTTTAGCAGAAGCTGTTCGGACGAAGAAGAGGAGGAGACAATTATTGTCCATCTCCTTTGTACATACCCTGCACTTCCTTATAGACGCCTTTTTGGGATAAGAGGATCAATTCTTTATTGCGCTTCTTTAGAAGCTCTGATTGGTTTTAAGTGTTTCTCAAGGGGATAATACCTTAAACTTTCAGCTATCATAACGGTCCCCTTTTTGGAGAAAGTGTGTTATGCCTTTCTAGCAGACAGCCACCATAGCCTATGACCTAACCATAGCGAGCCAAATTCAGACGGTGACCTTTGTAAACCCTTTAAAATGCTGGTTGCTGTAATTTTTAAAAACACTGATATTTTCTGTTTAAAGAATGTTGCCGTTTCATTACATTTTGCTCCTCAAAAGCAACGAGCAAATTGTGAAATGACAAAGAATCTGTCATCGTTCCAATTTATTCACTTTTCTGGTCCCATCTATGGTAAACATTATCCTCATTGGAAATCAACAAGGATTCAAGTCCAATATCCCTGACATTACCAAAACAGCATAATGTCTGCTTTATATCGTGTCCATTTTCCCAGAAGGATAATTCGCAAAACGTGTTCTTCATGTGTGTGTATGTGTATGCGTGTAGTACATATACACGTACTTGTAAACGAGCAAACAAAATAATGCCCCATAAAGGAGACGGACCTTGTAACCTTTTGACATTTTTTTTGTATCCTAAGTTTTGCAAAAGTGAAGACGTATCCCCGTGAGGATAGAGAATCGCAAATTCAATTTACTCCACTGGGATCTCTCTCTCTCTCGTCTGTTGTCGTTGTCCATTGTGAACTGAATGGATTCTTTGGAAATAGTTAGCTATGCCAATGTTTTGGTTTCCTTTTCAATTTCTTTTCCGTTTTCTTTTCGGATGCTTACAATCGAACTGATTGAAATGCCTCATTCGACTTGCTTTTTTTTCCTCATTAAGAAAAACATGAGATTCTTTATTTGGGTTCATAAATTACTTTAGGGATGGCTTATTCCACAGATGTCCTTTATATAAAAACGTATTTCTATGATAATGACTTTATCTGTTTTTTTTTTTTTGCATTTGGGGTACTTTTTGTCAGATTTTGGTGTAATAAAAGACTTTTATTCGCCGGCCCAACTTGCTTTTCCATTTAAAATATTGAACTACACAGGGGCCCATAGGCAGATTCTCCGCCGAACTAACCCAGGACCTCGTCTTTGGAGCGTTTGGGCAAGGGTCCCGATTTTGGCCGAAAAAATCATTTTAAGCAAATGGCTGTGCGTTAACAAGCAAAATTGCGGTGTATATAACGACACCCAACCCAAACCAGGCTCATCAGGTGATAGTACGTCATCAAAACTTACCTGGTGTGAATTTTTAAGAGTCGGCGTCAATAGTCCGTACTGTTTCGAAAACGACGTTGATGTGGTGGCCACTGTCATGGCAAGCGCTCAGAAACCATGAAAACCAATTTCTTTTGGCCCAAATTGAACCAGATGGAAGACGACATGTTATGCCAGCAGGACTGTCCTTCTTGTCACACAGCAGACGCTATGAATTCACACTATCGTAGGATGCTTTAAAAACGACGAACAGTTGGTGGGTATCGCTCTTATATTTTTGGGTCATCAGCAAACGGCTTGAGACGTTTATATAAAATGCTGGACAGGATTTTATACGCGATGTTTAAAAGACTTATGTCTCTATAGTTGGCGCATAATAGGCGGTCTCCTTTTTTGTGGATCGGGCAGATGGTATTGAGATTCCACTCATCGGACATACATATGTACTTTCCTCCGATCATATTTTGCAGATGAAATGGTGTATGCTCCTGACCAGATCCTTTCTGGCGTTTTTAAAAACCTCGGCTTCTAGGCCATCGCATACAACTCCTTTGTTTTTTTTTTATAAGGCACACGCGCTCAAGGGTTTATAATAGCCCTTTTAAATGATTAGTCACAGCGCGAGCGATAGGAAATAAGGGGGGAATTGAAAGGAAGTGTCGAACATTGGTCTCGAATGCTTGAAGACCAAAATGGCAACGGAAAATTGTACCAGACAATTCATTTCACATTTGTGGTGTACGGCTAAATTAAGAATCCCTTTATTTCAACGTACGTCCGAAATTGGGCTCAAGCGTAAACTGATGAGCGTTCATAGCAAGACGAGTGTTACGGGATAAATGTTTAAGAGTTGGAACGCAATCGGCTACCTCGAGTGAGCATTTTTTGTAGAAGAACCGGTAAAATAATTAAGGACATGAAACATTTCGACAATGTTCAAGGGATGGAAATGTTTCCATAATGCTTCTCTCTCCTATCACTTTTAGCATTTTTTCCTAAACTCTGTCGAGCAGGCGTAAAAAAGTTTGAGAAGCACCTGTCCAGAGATGGGAGTTATACTCAAGTTAAGGGTGTATAAACGCTTTGTAAATTGTAGCCAGATCAGAAGGGGTGAAACACTTCTTGCATCTATTAGGGAAGCCTAAGCATCTTGCAGCATTCTTGGCAATCTCTAGTATATGATCATTCCAACGAAGATTGTCACTGATACACATACCGAGTACTGATAGCTTTTCGGCCGCCTCGATGCAAGTACCATTCATGGATAATGGCATAGGGGGTATGTTTAGCTTCAACGACAAAAGACAGCATTGAGTTTTCGACGCATTAAACTCCACACGATTTCTAGTACCCCAATTCACAATGCTGTTTAAATCGGAGTTTAACGAGCTTATCATACGATTTCGTTGTAATAACACGTCCGAAGGCGAAGGCCGTGAATTATCAAACGTATATGAAAAGCTGAGGGTTGAGTCGTCAGCAAAACAATTTAATGGATTAGAAGTCACAGACAAGAGATCATTTATAAAAATGAGAAAGAGAGTCGGAGACAGAACGGAGCCCTGGGGCACACCAGCATTTATTTTGTGGAGATCAGACTTGAAACCGTCTAATACAACTTGTATTGAACGGTCCAGAAGATAGCTTCTAATCCAACGAATAAGAGTATCATCGATACCAAATGCACGCATTTTCGATAAAAGAGCTTCATGCCAAACTCTATCAAATGCCTTTGAAATATCAAGCGCATTAATCTTGCTTTCGCCAAAGCGATGCAAAGATTTGTTCCACTCTTCGTCGAGATATTCCATCAGATCACCAGTGGAACAATTGCTGCAAAAGCTGTACTGGTAGTCATTTAAAAGCTTCCGATCTTCGAGATATTTCTTGAGCTGACGATTTATCACTGTTTCCATGAACTTCGAAAGAAGGGATATACATAAGTGAAATTGGTCGGTAGGTGGAGAGGGAGAAATAGTCACCTTTCTTAGGGACGGGCTGGACAAATGCTGTTTTCCATCTACTAGGAAAGATTCCTGAACGATAGGAGCGATGGAAAAGCTTACGCAGTGGTTTTGCCAGTTATGAAGAACACCTCTTCAGAAGTGTAAGGGTGTACCATCCGGGGCATTATTTGCAGGAAGCTAAGCCCATTTAGCTTGCTATATTTGTGGCACTTGTCAAATTTTCTTTTGTTCATTGTTCCCATCTTTCTTAAGTTGGTATGAAATATGTCAAATACTCAATAAGTTCGAATGCATGAAGCCTGTAAATCGTAGAATTTTTATTGTTTTTAAACTTCGTATATTGTGTATCAGCTATTATTGAACATTTAAATTAGAATGTAGTTTTTGCAATAAACCATTCGCCTTTTTTAATTAATTTACGCCAGAAAAAGCTTTTAGAACTTTTTTTAATTGAAAGAAGACCAAAAAACGACATAAATTGAACCAATTCAAAATCAATTAATTTTCCAACAACTTCCATAAAAAGTTCTTTCATTGATCCACTTCCACACAGACTAATTTTAGCCGTCAAATAGCATCAGCATATTGATTTTTCCAGCTTCGGAGAACTTTAAGAATATCTAAGGATATTTATGAATTTGCTGCATATATAGACCACACCATGGGGCTATGAACTGTATTCTTGGTACTCGTCTCAACTGATTAAAATATTTAATTTAAAGCCTTAATTTTATGTCCACTGGGGAATATTTTGGGTAATAAAGTGAAAATAAAATAGCATGGAGAGAATTTTTAACGGGAAATAAAGTATTTAACACAACAACTTGCTGGACCCACTTGTTCAATTGGGAAGTAATTGGATATCCTGCGAGTTAAAGGTTTAGAAACAATATTAAATACCTATAGCGATTAAAATTCCTCTTCCGTGAATCTTATTTGGAATTCAAATTTTGCTAATTTACACTTTCGATATGACGTAGTAGGAGTTGGGAAAGGGCCTGCTCCAAATCAACTCCAAAGAGGCAAACTAAGACTATCGTGTCCTTTTCATGTTTGCGAGCAACACAGAAATTGAATTTTAATGCCTGCGCTTTTGACTTGCTTTTTCCGGCGAATGACGTAGTGATGGGGTAAGGATTGAGGATTTTTTTTTTGTATTGTAGTTAAGGAACTTAATTTGGTACGTTAGGATTATAAAATTTATTTTTAAATGAACGGAAGAAATAGATGTTGCTTCCAAGTGTTGTAATATAGAGAAGTACATTTGGTATTGGTAGGACAAGTTCTGAAGAAATCTTTAAATTAATATGTAAAAGGATTATTAATATCAATGCTTTGTAATAAGCAAACAGAGGTAGAACCTCGCCGACACGTGAACACCCGACACATAGTTGCACATGCATAAATCACAGAAAAACTCTCAGTGAATTACTGGTCTTGTGATTTGTTAATAGTTATCCTAATGGCTATCAGAGGCACGAAGAATTGGAGCCTTTTAAACTCGGCTGGCAAGTCTAATGGAGTCATAGGGATGTGGGGAATCAAAACAACAAAATGCAACATAGCTTCTTTGAAATTGCCAATAGTTTAAGATTGTCGGATAGTTGACTCTCATTCTTAATGTTTGAAATGATTACTTGGAGGAATCCAACTTTCCTGACATTTTTTTTGTTTAAACAATCATTCGTTTGCTTAGATATCGAAGGTCTTTGAAGTTTTGGAAAACTAGTCGAATGAGCTTTTTCTTCGAATCGGTCAACTGACATAAATGATAAGGCAATGTAATTTATCCGGTCGAACTATTTTCTAGTTTCCAATGTCCAAAGGTTTCTTTGAGAAAAATTCTACAGTGCGATATTGCTGCAAAAGCACACAAAAATTAGTGGACACCAATAATTTCGTTAGCCGCAATTGAACGCAGCAACAAGATATTTCGATCTGCTCCGAATTGCCGCTACTTGTCTTAGCATTGACCAAGATCGTATTCCTTGAGATTGAGCTTCTTTGACTACTCTTGGCCACCAAGTTGTTTTTGTCTTTTGACGCGTCTATTACCTTGAGGACTCCATTCTTAAGAATGTTTCGCTTTATTGTCGCCAGGTTTTCTCAGTATATGGTCTATTCAAACGCCAGTTCCTTTGCATGATGTCAGCATCCATTTTGTTCTGTCCGGTCCTATTCCACGGTTCAACGTTCGGAATGGTTTGCGGCCCCGGGATCTTCATTATGTACCACAGATAACGGTTCAACTGTGAAACTTTTGTACGCAACATTTGTTTCCTTTTGAAAACGTCCACCTTTTCTGGTAATTTTTCTGGTAGATTTTGATTATTTCTGAAAAAAATTGCATGTCTTGAAAGAATTTTTGAAAAAACCGAGAAAACTACATAGATGCCAAAATAATATACCTTTTTTAACCGATGACGTAGGTATGGAAGAATGAAAGAAAGGTGTAAAATAATATGAAATAATTATTGAAGTCTTGATTTTTCCTTTTATACCTTTTCAATTTAAATCAAAGTTTATTTTCTATTAATAACACCATCTCAAAGTTTCATTCCTAAGGCTCAGAATGTCAATTCCAGTTACACTTAGCTTGATTTTCCTTTATAAGCACTAAGAAGTTTAATCCAATTCAGGACCTATGTTAATGTTCTGTCAATCAATCAGAACTTCCTCACTAATTTGTAAATGCTTCCTTAATCTCACCTTTCTCTGTTGCCCCTGATTCACATGAATTGAACAAGTTGAACATTCATCTCATCGAAATATACCTTTGCTCTACAGAACTGAAGGTTTCGATCCATTTAACCTTATTGCCTTAAACTTTGACCTACAAATCGATTGTAAACGAATAAAACTTCCCTCCCTAGCATATAGGATTGAGGTATTCGATTGGATTTCGGGGAAACCATAACCAACCCACTTCAATTTTGTTGGGGCAATTATTGTGCTGGTGTTGAATTCCATTTTTATTGCCATTCGAAAATTAATTTTGTTTAAGGATTCAGTTGTTCCAGATTCTATTTCAAGATCTAAACAGAAAACCACTGAATAAGTGATATAAGGTGCATAAGGTTTAAGGGCAATAGCTGCTTTAAAATATCCTTCAAACAATGTTCCTTTCTCATAACTCCTCAAAATATTTTCATCCATAACTTGAATAAATCTCTGGACATGTGTATCATTTGCCAGGTTTAGAACTGAGTTAGCTGCAATTTCTTTAAAGAATGTGATAAAAGCTCTCTTGCTAATAATTGAGTGTTTTTAAGACGTGATTTTGGTCATATTATTGTATGAATGGTTTTGTCTTTGGTCACAATCCGCCTAAAATTATACTACAGTAATTATGCAGCAATAATTCTGTTCGACCAATACTGTACTTGAGCATTATGAAATTTGAAAGCTCTGAAAGCTTTAAAAGCATCTTGAAAGTTCTGAATGGTTCGAGTATTGGATCGTTCGAGAACCTTTATACCAGTATAAATAGGGCATCTCAAACGGAAACGGGACAGTTTGATTTTAACTATAGTGACGATTAAATGGTAATAAATTAGTGCTAAGATGAATGAAGAAGTAAATAAAGTGAGTTTAATTTATTAAGAACAGTAAGTTTGATTTATAGAGACAGAAGTTGTGATATAAAAGTAAAGGAAACATAAGTTTTATTATTTGAACCTAAGACTAAAACATTACAATATTTTGCAGTACGCAGAGAACAGAGTATGGCGCAAAATCGTTTTAACAGGTAGAGCTTAGGAAGATTCAACTTAGAATTTTTAAGTAGTCTATACTAAATGGAAAAGTCGATCAAACTCAGTTCATAATATTTTTTTAGTTTTGCCGAAAAAGGATTTCCGGTGCGTTTTTACACCTGTAAACAAACTTTAAAAACTGAAATAATTGTCGTCGTCAAGAAAACGCTGTATTCAGGAGTCTTGTATCTTCGTTTAAGGTATAACAGGAAGTTACTCGTCTGTTTATCCGCTAACTCCTCTTAAGTCAACGGATTTTAAAACAGTGTACACCATCATGTAGATGATTTCACATAGAAAAATAAAAATAAAATGCATACAACTGGGTCGCGCGTACATTTTCCAATGTGTGACAGTGGTCTTGGCTCTTGGGGCTGGACATTTTGGAAAAAAGCAGGGAAAAAGTCATATGAAATTTTTTATTTATCACTCAACAATCACTAGCTAAAGCGTTTTTAGGAAACAATGAAGTAACCCATCTGTTTTCTCTTACTATTTTAAATTTTAATTAAACAAAATTTCAAAATTGTCGGACCAGTTTTTTTCAAAAAGGAAAAACTTTTCGAAAAAAACATTCTAAATTTTTTGAGTATGCCAACTTTTAGCACTTTGTAGTTTTTATCAGGAAAATAAAATTTAAAAAAAAAATTGGTCAAACAGTTTTTGACAAAAAAAAATTTAACATTGTTTTAAACCTCATAAGAAATATTTTTGAAAAATTTAAGAAATCATGTTATTTCGTTTATAAAGAGGCTCCTACATCAATCGAAATCCGTTAAGTGGTTTACGAGAAAACCTGATTTAAAAAACAGGTCCTATGGAAGGTACCGCTATAAGACTTTTCCTGAAAAATCTGTTCCAACCAGAACATAAAGTCTACACAAAAAACACCATTCAGGAAGTTTCATCAAAGTTTTTTTTTTGTTGAGAAAAATGAGTTTTTCATTAAAAATCCGACAGAATTGTCGGACCCACTTTTCCGGCTTCTCTATCATCGTAATGTTATGTTATGTTTGATTGATCAGATGGGTAAGTAACTCTAATAAAAGAGTAACTTTGGAAGAGTAACTCATTCATTTCATTTATGGATATGAATATGTAGGTATCTCAAGTTGCTAGTCAGAGCAATTTTTAGCTTTGTGAACGAGCTGCCTAAGACACAGTGTTTTATAAAAGTAGAAGGATACTAGGTGGTATGGCAGTCTATTAACATAGTTCTAGACCAATCCGATCCGGCATATACAAAAAAAAGCTACTTTCTACACCTGGATCCCATGCACATAACATCGTTCTAAAAGTGGGTGTTTCGATCATTTTTCTTCGGATCTTAACACGTCCTTAAAGTGACGTAACTCCGAAATAATAATAAATGCATGAGATTTGTATACGGACTGTGAAGCTATTGAAGTATTTTTCATACCAAGCATAGCTTCCCGTCATTCACAACAATTTCCCGTTTCAATTTAAACGCGTGTAGTTTCCCGTGAGCGTATGTTTCGAGTGCAAATTCATCATTTTTCTTGAGGCTTCTATATCTCCGAAATTTTAAGAAAATCCGTCAAACTGTTTGGATTGTAGGTCGTAGACGTCAGTCTGTATGGCAAAAACCACTTGTGTCGGCTTCTCTGTCATGTTTAATTAAATTCACGACTCTTTTTTGCGCAAAAAAAAAAAAATAGCATTATACCAAATAAAAAACCTACTTAGTCACTGAAATGCTTTAAGTGAGTATCTAAGATATTACGACGGTAAGTCATTAACAGAGTATTCTAACGTCCTCAAATTGGATTGTTATCCATTAAAAGAAATTTCCGAACCAGCAAAGTTCACAATTGACCAACTTAGTTTTTATGTTCTTTTCGATTTTTACGAACGTAATTTTCTTCTTCTTTACAATTGCCCCATAAAAACCTCAACGATAACGTGTCCTTTTTATGCTTTTAGCTTAACGATATTTCTTTCTTTAATGTACTCTCTTCTATTCAGTAATTTAGCCAATGCTTCATTTCAACACTGCAATGCAGATCATATTAATGCAAGTCACGAAGTCAACTATACAAAAGATTTTCGAACACTCTGAAACACAAGTTGAACGATATTCCTTGTTCAATCTTTACCCCTTAGGAAGAAGTTTATTGGCATCTCGCATCTGTATAGAAGAATGTGCCTTTATATCGCTTTCGGGATGTAAAGGGAAATATTGATATCCGCAACCAATATATAACTCTCAGCAGTCGGGAGAAACAATCATCCGAAATATAATCTGTGAATCCACCAGCAAACTGGGAAGACCAAAGTTGTATTTCATAAACCCTATAACCAAACTCAATCCCTGTAGCATCGTTTTCTTGTGAAGTAAGATTTTTTTAAAGTTTTTCTCACGTCGCATCGTAGTCGTCGGCGTCGGCGTCAGCGTCAGCGTCCTTTGTTTTTAACGCGAAAAGTTTTCTTTGATTTGATAAGAGTCACTTCCTGCTGTTGTCTGCACTTTTGACAGGATGTAATGCGGGATGGAAAGGAAAAGTTTTATTTCTTGTTGCTGGTGTATATCCTGTTTACACAAACACACATGGATGATGTAAGAGTGAGTCTCTTTTGTTCGCACTTTACAAATGCCTTCCTTGGAACGATGTGTCATCATTGAATTAGGTCACGACTCATTTCCGTCAACGATAAGGTGAAGTTTTTTTTTTTTTTTTTTTTGTGGAGGGATGGTCGTGTAATATCCTTGACTGAGCTCGTTAACAAGTTTATTATGTTTTTTTTTTTAAGTCTTTATGAATAAATTTTGTGTAATCAATCATTTTGAAAACATTTGTAAATACCCACTTTAATTTCGTGTAATGTTAAAACTTTGACGATACGCGGGAATGGGGATGAAGAACATTATTTAAGTTTAAATTATGCATTTGGATTTTGAAGTTATTCCTTAGGGGGGAATAAATAATGATATTCATGTTTTTTTTTTTCTGTTTTAAGATATACAAAGTTTGTTTTCTTAGAAAAATAAGTTGTAAGCGTTTTACGGTGCTTAAGTGCCAACAAAGTATTTTTAAAATATGTTTTGGTGATCATATTAAATTGATGTGAACTTTTTTTGGAATCTTACATATTTTTGATTCGCTCATGAACATCATTACTGAAAATTATTTATTAAAGTTAGGCACAACGGAAACCAGACTGTAATATTAGGTGACTGAAAAATTAACGACTTAGGGATCGAAACTGGGAAGGAAGAAGGAAATAAAGGAATAAAACTTCTTTTCACATACTAACTAGTTCTCTGATACTAAAAACTATGAATCGTAAAATTTTGCAGGAAAGTTGATCCCGGACGCAAGGAACGCAATAGATACTCTACTTCCATAATAATGTTGATACCAACAATCAATGTTCTGGGAAATATTATGGTTATAGAATTTTATCAGTAACTTGATTTTTGAAAGTGAGACACTGTCATAATTGGCTGTTGTATGCGTTCGTTGATTTCGGTGCAGGGAATTTATTCCACGGGAATCTGCTCCACATGGGAATTTATTCCACTTTTAGTGGGAGTAAGTTCCACTTTTTGAAGTGAAGTAAATGCCCACCCAGAGTGGGAATTTGTTTAACCTAAAATTTTGTGGATTTTTTTCCCACACAAGAACGTATTCAATTTATCAAAAATACCATATTTTCTTTACTTTATTAAATAATTAGTTTTTGAATAAATCAATAATAATAACAAAATTCAAATATTAAAAAAAGGAGTATACATATTATGAAATTTTAAAACTAAATTGTTTTGAAACAAAGTTTTCTAACACTATAAGTAATTAAGCGTTTTGTTCTTAGATCAATTTTTACCAAAATACTGTCAGTGCACTCTGAAAAATTGTTTTACAATATGGGCATAACATTGAAGAGCGCGAACTATTAAAGTTAAAAGGTTTCGAGAGCAATATTTAAATTGATTTGAGAACAATATTAAAATTTTTTGAGCATAACTAAGGTAAGAATATTTTCAAAAATCGCGCGATTTTTTTTGGTTATATTTTCGTTAAGGTTATGACTTATAGGTTTTGATATTAGGTACCTATTTCAAAATTGATTTGAGAGCAATATTAAACTTTTTTGAGAATAAGGTAAGAATATTTTCAACTTCACTTTAAAAAAAAGTAGCACTTTCTTACCGAAAAGTTAAATAAATTCCCACTCTGGGTGGGCATTTACTTCACTTCAAAAAGTGGAGCACATTCCCACTAAAAGTGGAATAAATTCCCATGTGGAGCAGATTCCCGTGGAATAAATTCCCTGCACCGTTGATTTCGCATCATACAATTTCATTTTTACTTGCGATTTTAGCTTAAGGCAAGTTATGCATACATCGAAAAAAAAAGTTTTGAGATAACAATCAAACATGAAATTACGATGATAGAGAAGTCAAAAAAAGTGGGTCCGACAATTCTGTCTGTCTGTCCGTCTGTCTGTATGGGCACCTACAGCCTAAACGGCTAGACCGATTTTCTTTAAACTTGGTAGATAGTATTATTATGATGTCCTACAATGGGGTTTTTGGAATTAGCATTCTATGTAGCTTTCAAACTAACGGTACCTGCCATACGATTTTTATCGAAAAACTAATTTTTCTCAAAAACGGCTACTACGATTTTGATAAAACTTTCTGAATAGTGTTTTCTGTGCACACTTAATGTTTTGGTTGGAATAGATTTTTCAGGAAAAGTCTTATACTACCTCCCATTGGACCAGTTTTTTCATAACAGATTTTCTCCCAAACCACTCAACGGATTTATATGATATTGTTAATGTGAGGTAAGAGTCCTTTTATAAACAAAATAATATTAATTCTTTAATTTTTCAAAAAACTATTTTTTTGAGTTTTTTAAGAAAAAATAAAAAAAATTTTAAAATTTTCGGTTTTTTCAAAAATTTTAAAATGTTTGTTTTATGATAAGAATTTTAAACTGCTAGATGTTGGCACTTTGTAAATTGTAGACAGATCGGAAGGGGTGAAAAACGTCTTGCATCTATTAAGGAAGCCTAAGCACCTTGCAGCATTCTTGGTAATATCAAGTATGGGGTCATTCCAACGAAGGTTGTCACTGATACACATACCGAGTACAGATAGCTTTTCGGCCTCCTCGATGCAAGTTTCATTCATGGATAATTGATTCAAAATAACTTTGTATGGCCTTTAGTCCAACAAAAAATTGGCGTTTCGTCCAAGAATCTCACTTTGTAATCATCAGTTGACATACAGTGAAAGAAACCTTGTCAATACGCAATTTTTAAATTTTTCTAGTACAACTTACATAGAATTTTTGACAAAACCCTAATGTGAACTATATCCAACAAGATTAAGATTTTAATCATTAAGAAGGAAGTTTAAGCCCGCTGCCTGGCTCAGAAGTAGTTTTTAAATTATTCTTATAATACAAACTCTATATACTGCATTGATAAGTCAACTGATGATTCCAAAGTGAGATTCGACTCATTCATCTGTGTTGATATTTCGGTCGTCGAAAATTCGGAAATCGAAAAGTTTTGCGAATGAAGGAGTTTACTCTTTCTGTCACTGTCATCATAATTGAAATCGAATATTCGAACATTCAGACTAAGATTCGAAAGTAAACAATGCTTACATTTACACGCCTTACAAAATTCGAAAGTTCAGAGTAAGTTTGGATGCTTGGGATACCTCATTGCGATTGCATATAAATAATCTATAGTAGGTACTTTTAATTAGCTGAACGTTAGGTGTGTGAAGGGAGCACACTAGCGACTACTTAATCAATTGTTTCATGTCAAACCGTACTTCGATAATTGACTCCTACTTTCCAGCATATGCATTGCCTTAAGCATCAAATACCTTGCAATCAAAATACAATGCACAGCATTGTTCTGCCTTCTACTTTAGGGTAAGAAAAAGATGCACACAGGTACCTATCCTATATGCGACTCGTAGTCAACGAATAACAAAAAGGAACCATCAGTATCATATTACCCTGATGGCACGAACGGCATAAGTAAACAAAGTGCATTCTTAAAAATAGTAATGGGTTGATCAGTGGTCATCGGTTGAGGCTACCATAATAATGTCAACTCAGCATTATGCCGAGCGAACTATGCTACTTAAGAAAGCTGGTCGTTTACCCTTAGCACGCGTCATAAGAATCATGCTGGCTTGTGATTATCGATTGTAAGTGGGGCCAAGATTCGAAGTATGGAATTAATTTCGATAGCCTTATAATTTTTGTATAAAAAGGAATAGTATCTATACATATAATAAAATTGTAACGGGTCGATGTCTGTACATTGAAGATATAGATGCAAAACTAATATGGGGAGTCTCTATTAGACCCACAAAAGCCAAAACAACCGTTTTTAGAATGTTTGTCTGTCTGTCTGTCTGTCTGTCTGTCTGTCTGTCTGTCTGTCTGTCTGTATGTTTGTACGCGCATCACGAAAAAACTACTGCATGGAATTGAATGCGGTTTTCGCAGATATATTGGTAGTACGCTAACTTAAAATATAGGCTATATTTTATCGCAGGAAAATATATAATTCTGGTTTTTTTTTTAAATATTGCTGCAATCGAACGTTATTCAATGAACTTAACGCAAAATTGAAAGATTTTAAGGACGTTAGCGTCTCACTAACATAATCAAATAGCGCCACACTTACCTACGTATACATGAATAGAAATAAGTTAGTCGTTCTGAATAGAAGTTACATCAAAAACATCATAGATGGCGCTATTTACCACCATATAGACAATGCCTCATTCAGCGAAAGCAGAAATCGAAAAATAATGTAACCATAAAGAACGGTGAACGAGCAATACTTACGCCCAAAACTGATGAAACGGAGCTGCCATAAATAGCAGTATCGGCGCGCAGCATCGTTTTGAAAGTGGGCATTCCAATTAGGTATATTCGTATATTGCTTCAGAACTTAACCCTCCAACTTTGCAATTTAAACCGTTATGATACTTCGAAATAATATTATACAGGAGCAAAAAATCTTACGGCTGTAGAGCTGACTTTATAGCTTTCATACCACACATACCCCCCATTTAGCTGACTTTATAGCTTTCATACCACACATACTCCCCATTTTGAACCGGTTGTGCATAATCAAAATATATACTGAGATACCTACTTTATTCTAAAATCCACGCGTACGCAGTAGCGGGCAAAAGCTAGTTTTAAAATAAAATTTTCTTCTTCACTGAACTCCAACCCAGAAAGGTCTTTGGTTTTTCTTTTAAGAAGTTTGCGGTCTAAAAAGATTATTTAAAGAAACTACACTTGGTGAACTTCTGCGATTAAAACCTCGAGTGCATTAGCTAAAGGTCTGAGCTGACGCATTTCTAGAATGCCAAGCGATTTGTTTCAAAGATTTTTCACAATACAAGTACCTAGTATATAACAGTTGGTGCCAGCTTAGCAACAAACATTAGAGATGCGTCATCTATGGACGACGAACAAAAGCACCAGATTGGAGAGCTTTTTGTCTAGATTGCCTAGGAAGCAAAAACAACAATAGAAGACATTAATGTAAATTAGATAAGACAACTAGCGCCACCATTGACGAGATACAAACTAAAAGAAACACGTTCCATGAAATTAAAAAAAAAACGGTGGTTCAAACCATTAGTGACTCTAACCTTCAAAATGTACATTAATCTTTCATATGTGAACCCTTTTTTGTAAACTTACATACATATTTATTCCCACATCATAAGTTAAAAAGAGAAAATGCTGCACTACATCAGAAGAGTATATACCTAGCTATTTATTCTGCAGACCCCACGAACTCGCAACTTTAAAGGAGCACTCGAGTTAATAAACTTACTGCACACAAATTAATATGTTTCTCTTGGGAACGCCAAAGTGCTTATCCAGAATTCTTTTTTTTTTAGCATAAGAATTTATAAAATTTGAACAACTTACGGAAGGAAATCCCCTTTAACAGGAACCAAAACCCACATTTATATTTTTTTCCAAAGCGGGAAGTAAAATATGGTTATGATAAAAAAAAAACTGCTTTAACTGGGGTGTTAGCATTTAATAGGAGAGCTCTTATGTGTAGCTAGATAGGTAGGAAGATACTATGTATATGTACTATACACTCTACGTCTACAGCTACAGCTTGCTAGCTCAACTCAAAGGACAAACTGTCGTGTAGAAACCATAGAAATATTTTTAAAAAAAATCAAATGCAGGCATGCAAATGGCTCTTTAAAATCTGCTATTAATGGCCAAATATCTATATACACTGTCATATAATATAATATGTCCAGGATTGGAGATACAATCTTCCAAAATATAAAGTCCGCTTCATCAGGCAGGTGAATTGGATAGGAAATAGAATTTTTTCACAGGAAATTCCGGTGAAAGAAAAAAAATTTAATTTATTTAATTTTTTTATGCACACATTCATTTTCAGCAATATGGTTCGGGTGGATTTTTTTTTGTATCATCCATTCGAAGATGGTAAATGTGATTTTGATGACATAACTTCGTTGAATTCCCAAAGTTGGGAACAGAACACACTCACAAAAGTAGGGAAAAGGCAAAGGGCCGATTTTCTGGGAACATCCCTACGGACATAGTTCTTGAAAATGGATTCCAATTCTTTTTTATTCTCCCACGATCTGGTTCAGTCGACCAGTATGTTGATGAAAACTGTTTTTGACATCTTTTCCGGTTCGAAGTTGCAAAACGATTAAAAAACATCGGAATCTGGTAAAAATTTATAAATAGCTATAAATATCACCGACGTATAAAATAAATTTTGATTCGAAAGAGGCATTAAGACCGGAAGTAGGATGGGATTTGAACTTAATGATGGACTTTAGCTTAACTCTTTTTTTTTTTAAGTAATATTTTGTCGTTTAATAAACAAAACCAATAATCGTATTCAGAATTTGTTCTGTGAATTGTACTCGTTGTAAAACATCCATAAGCAAACAAAAATTGTATCCTCGTAATAACGTTTACTTTTACTTCCGTGTTCCATGTACCGTTACAATGGAAATAAAAACCAATGAATAGTCTTAGACTGTAACCGTGAACATAAATTAATAAGTACGTAATAATAATCGCATCAATCTTATTACCCAAATAATAAAATCCTAAAAAATACGTTGCATGATTTTTCAAATCAAATATTATTTTTCAAATCGGTTTCAGTTTCAGCTTTATTCATTTGTTCAGATTTATAGACAAGTTATGAATTCATACAAAACATTCTAACAATGAAACATGACTTTACGATGATAACAAATGCTCTAATGAAAAAAAAAGCAGAGAAAAAATTATATGAAATTTTATTGATCACTTAAAAGTCACTAGCTCAAACGTTTTTTAGAAAAAATTAAGTAAGCCATCTAATTTCGATTACTGTTAAGAATTTTAAGAAATTTTTTTTCAAAATCGTTCGACCAGTTTAAAAAAAAAAAAAATTTGTTTGGAAAAACTTTTCGGAAAAAAATTTTAAATATCTTTTGAACATGCCAACTTCTAGAAATTCGTAGTTTTTATCAGAAAAATAAAGTTTTAAAAAATAGATCAAACCGTTTTTGGAAAAAAACACAAAATAAAAAAAAAATGTATATTATTTCGTCTATAAAAAGGCTACTATATTAAAAATTTCATCGAAATCCGTCAAGTGGCTTACGAGAAAATCGGTTTTCAAAAAACCAGTCCTATGGGAGGTACCGTTATAAGACTTTTCCTGAAAAATCTATTCTAACCAAAACATAAAGTTTGCACAGAAAACACTATTCAGATAGTTTTATAAAAATCGTAGGAGTCGTTTTTGAGAAAAATTAATTTTTCACTAAAAATCGTATGGCAGGTACCGTTAGTTTCAAGAGCTAGAATGCCTATTCCAAAAACTCCTCTGTAGGACGTCATAATAATACTGTGTACCAAGTTTGAAGCAAATCGGTCCAGCCGTTTAGGCTGTAGATAACTATACGACAGACAGACATAGATACGGACAGACAGACAGACTGAATTGTCGGACCCACTTTTTTCGACTTCTCTACCATCGTAATGTTATGTTTGATTGTCAAAAAAATAAAAAAAAATTACGAATGCAACTTGCCTTATAATACCTACCTATAATCGCAAGTAAAAAATTAAGAAAAAAAAATCAATTAAAAAAATTTATTGAATTTTTTTTTTAATTTTTTTTCTTTCAATTTTTTTGTTTTTTTTTTTTTTGTAGAGCATTTAATTTAAGGGCCATTTTCGTATTTTTATACCCTATTCCATAGAATGGGTATATTGTATTTGGTGTGGAGTTTGTAACATATAGAGAAATAATACTGTTAGGTATGGAAAAGTATATATATTCTGACTCAGAATCAAAAGCCTAGTCGATTTAGCCATGTCCGTCCGTCCGTCCGTCCAACCGTCAGTCCGTATGTATACTCTCTAGAGGTCGCAATTTTTGAGCTAGAAAGCTGAAATTTGGTATATATAATCTTTGGTTCAAGAGTAAGACTAAGTTCTTGAACCGGTAAAATACGCCCACAAACACGCCCCCAATCGCCATTTTTGTTGAACAACCTCAATTTAATAAAATTAAATTATGTTTTTTTGTACAGTTACGATAAAAGCATAACGCTAAAATTTTGCACACGTAAGCTTTAGGTAAATTTTCTTCCAATCAAATAAAAATATTTCAGTTTGGGCGTGGCTTACGCCTATTTTTCATACAAAACCATCAATATTGTTTTTATAAAATAACAATTGTTATATTAAAGCGAATAACATTAAATTTTGTGGGTCTTACTGGCACATAAACATCTTGTGTATGAAATCAAAAAAATTGATTTTGGGCGTGGCTGACGCCCACTTTTCATTAGAAACTATAAAAAAATTGTTTTTGTAAACAAACGGTATTTATAATTAATCCGCAAGCCAAAATTTTGCGTCTCTTAATAGAAACGAAAAGGTTTGTGTATGAAAAGAAATTTTTGAATTTTGGGCGTGGCTTACGCCTACTTTTCATGAAAGAACGAAAAACGTAGCCTTAAGAATTTAAGGCATTTCCAATGTTTAATTTAAACCTTTTTCCTTCCGTTTGTTATTTGAGAAATATATCTCTAAATTTTCTTTTGTAAATTTTTTCAATACGCCCACTTTTAAAGGCGTGATTTTGGTAAAATACCTTTGTTCAGGTAAGATTGTTTAAAAACTACTCGATTCAGCTGTAGTCTTACACATATGCCTAAATACTGAAAAAAGTGCAGTTAGTGCTTCAAATTTTTAAGACACGCCCACTTTTAAGGGGCGTTTCCGTCAAAAGTCGTATAATGCATTAATTGTTTTAACGTTTTTTAACTATCGGTCACAGTTTTGAAGTAAACAGATGAACACTTGGATTTATATTCCTTGGTTACGTAGCAGAGTGTCGTCCAATAATTGTTAAAAACACCCATAATCGCTATTTCCATTCCAAATCTAATTTTTAAAAATTTAAGTTTTGTCTTGTTTTGTTCCAATCGATCTGCAAGAATAAAATTGAATGTCACTTAGCTCATAACAATTGCCTTGGCAATAAAACGTTTTAACTTGGGGCGTGGCGCACTCCTTTTTTTATTGCGCCAGCACTAATTGAACATCACACCGCATAAAATTAATGTTATTGAATTTTTTTCTGTCTGCTAAAGAAGAATTTTGTTTCTGAAACATCGGCTGTTTGCGGGAGGCAGACGCATGCACATACAAAAATATGGGGAATAGGGTATCCAACAGTTTGTTGCAAACGTACTGTAGCTCTCGCTTATGTTTAAATTTTAATTCAGTGTAGGTACTTTAGAGATAATTTTCTTTAGAATTAATTTTTGCGAAAACCGTTAGAGCATTAAATGTTTGTCTTTGGCATTTAATTAGCATTTAATAAGCGTCTAATTATTATGCAATCACAAAATTTTGATTCTGCTGACTTTGTTCTGCTAACTTCAGGGACATGCCACCGAGATGATACCACCAGTGAAGTGAACAAACAAAATGTCCCTCGCCACAGAGATACCTACCACTTGAGAATTAATGAAACAATTCCAAAGTCCTGCGACTTCCGGTAAATAGTCCAAATAAATATTAAATTATTTCCTGCAACTTTTTCTTTTACCTATTTGTTTTGTTGACTTAGTCAGCCAACTGAAATTATCCTTTTTCTGCTTCTTTCTTTTTTTAAACATTTAAATCACGTACCTAACGTGTTTTTCATTCGATTCATAGCTCAGATACAGTAAATATTTTATTAGAAAACATCAGTTTGTGTTTTCATTCAAATATGTTGCTGTTTGCTGAAGAACGTTGTTTTGTCTAAACATTTAAATAACTGTATAATAACATTATTTCCGGTTGTTTGCCTTGGAAATAAAAATATGTGTTGTAAAAGCTCTCCTTTTTCAAGAGGGTGTGTGTTTATGTGTGTTTATACAATTCCCACATCGCCTCAGGAAAGATTACAATTTATTGTGTTCGTTTTGGGATAAAAGGGGTTGTTTCACACAGACAAAAAAAAAAGAAAAATGTTTTATTTATAAGAGTGGGTCCTTTAAACCACGCACAATACATTTGAAAATCATTATTGATGAATATTTGAGTTTGATTTTATATGATTTGATTGCAAAATGGAGTGATGTGGAAGGAAATAGGGAAACCGTTGTTGTTGGAGGGAGTTTTATTACTTTTATTGTTTGTTTTGTGAGATTTTTTTTTTAATGAATTATTACCATGAAATATTGAATTTGCTGTTAAAAATAAGTTACTTCCCAACGCAATGGGAAGTAACTTGTATCTCCCGGACCTTAAGGCATTTCAGGTTGTTCAACTCCAATAAAATGGTCTGTCCGAAGAAGGGAATAAGTAAGGAATGAGGCCAAAACACCATCCTGGAAGTTGCTCTTAAACTGCCAACCACTCCTCCATATCCTAGAAGACCAACGCAATCATATTTCAGACTTTATGACACTTATAAGGACGATTGCTGTTTGATGTGGTCACATTTGATGCTCGAAATATATCGTTCGGTTCACGGGTCGGTACAAATACTTTATCCAAAAATCATAAACCAGCAACTTTGCAAATTGTATGATGCTCGGAAGGACAAAATGGGGTTTTATGGAATGAGAAAATTTTTACGGAGAAAAACAGGATGAGCTAGCATACTCTCCTGGAAAACGACTTAATCTGGCAAGTCTATCCAAGGACAATTTCATGTAACCGCTTTCCAGACTTTATGCCAACGGTTGCTTGGTGAATGTATACTACGGGTCTGTCAAAGATTTGGCTCAGTAAGCGGGTTCAGCCTAGGAGTTCCCCAAGAATCATAGCCAGTTAACTAGGTGAGTTGTATCTTTTTCAGACGGGTCCTGTGCCAATTCTTTGATTTTTTGATCAGGATTAATTCATACCCATTTTGGCGAAGAGTTCAGACCTTTGATTCTTTTATTCGATAGGTCCCCCAGCTCTTCATAAAAAGCTTCACCTAGGGTAGGGATCGCACACTTATGCGAGATAAGGATATGCTATATTGAGTGCCGGAAGAAATGTCTTCTCCAGCTGCTGAAACAAACTAATCTATTCAAGAAAGAAAAATGTTCAGGAGATTCGGCCAACAAAGTTCATTATCAAGACTGAAGGCCATCTTCTTGTGAAAGACGATGCAGTTCTTCACAGGTGGCAACAGTATTGTTATGGACTTTTAATGAACAGTTTTTCTGGCTCAATTTAACTTTGAGTTATTTAGGCGGTCAGGAACTCCAAAGAAGGCAAAGCGAAAGGTTTTAGTCCATAGTTTTTATAAAAGATCAGTGATTTCAAGGTCAGATGTTTCAGGATTCTTATTTTCAAATTCCTGAGAGTAGGTTGAATGCCTAAGCAATATGGAGGGAAAGTTTATTCTCCCCTACAACTCAAAGCAGTGATAATTACAGTTTTATTAAGCTGATGTCACACATCATGAAGATCGTTAAGTGAGTTTTTGATATAGTTTTTCGATTATATAATTCATGCTGATTGATGACCAGTGCGGGTTTTCCTCGGGCATGACGGGGTTAGTTGGTATTTTCACGTTCAAATGAGAGACCCTACAAATAGTATCAAAAAGGCAATATCATACAACATTTCAATAATGCAATCGCAAAGTAAGGACGAAGAGAGGCAGACCTAAGATCAACTACTAAAGGATGTTTTTTTAGCTGCATGAGATGTTTCAATGGTTGTTGGCTACTGTTTGACAGTTGAGAATTTCAAACACCAAATCGCAAGCGGCTGCTGTGTGCCCTCAATAGCTTCACGAATTCCATCTTTGATGCCTTGAATCGACGCTGGGCATTTGACGTAGACTTTTTCTTTTGCTAGGCCCCAAAGAAAGAAGTCGCAGGGTGTTAAATCACAAGATCTCGGTGGCCGATTGTGATCACTTCTTCGAGAGATAACATGGTCCGGAAACTTTTCCGGTAAAAGATCGATGCTTTTGTTGCTTGTGTGGCACGTAGCGCCATTTTGTGGAAAGCAAACGTTGTCCATGTGGTGACCACCACAAGAAAATGAAATACCGAAATTCTGAAATCAGGTGACGCGACTACGGTACCTATGTAATGAGATGAGAAACAGTTGGAGCTACTCACCAGTTTATACAAAGTAAAAACACCGTTCACTTATATAAATCATGATGACAGCAGACAGCAGGTTTTAACCTGGAAACGAGTTGCAGAGTCAGTCTAACATAGGTTCTCTAACTAGTTGGTCATAGTCATTGATTCGTCTACCAGTCACTCACTGTATTGCCTAAATTTGATTTGAATAAAATATATTATAATTGAAGTAGTGGTTTCAATTTATATAATCTGGATCGCTACATTGGTGACCCCGACGTGATCTGAACACGCAAATCGAAATTCTAATAATTTTTTTTCTTGCAATTTGATACCCATTTGTCAAACCACATTAAATTTTTTTTCTCATTCTCTTCTTTCTTTTCTTTCCGTCCACCACCACAATGACAACAACGCCGACAACAGCACCTACCTCTACCCAAAGCGACGCACCCCCCCGCACCACAGTGGTCGTGCCAACTGACGTCAGAGCTCCACCATTTTGCACTGAAAGACCAGCTTTATGGTTTGCACAACTAGAAGCTCAATTTAATAATCGCGGTGTGAGAGCCGAAATTGATAAATTTTATCGCTCAATCCCCTTAATAGACACTCGTTCTGCATCCGAAGTTGAGGATTTAATTATAAATCCACCTAGTGATAAACCTTATCAAACTTTAAAAAACACCCTCATTGCACGATTTTCAAAGTCCAACGAGGCAAGAATTCTCCAATTGCTAGATAATGAAAGCCTAGGGGACCGCACGCCATCGCAACATCTACGACATCTTCGAAGCGTGGTGCCAGATATAGACGAAAAAGTACTAAAAGCCCGCTGGTTGTCCCATCTTCCAAAACAAACACAGGCTTGCCTCGTGGCCCAGAAATCAGATACAGCCGTGACAGCCCTTGGTGATCTTGCAGACAAATTACATGAAATTTATCCCGTACATAGCGTTGCATCAGTAGTTACTGTGGACATACACCAACAGCTGTCTGATATTGCCAAACAAGTAGCTGACCTGACATCAACAGTTGCTGCCCTCCAAATGTCAAGTCGAGATTCAAGACCGAGAAGTCGAAACCAACAGAGTAGATTCAAAAGCACTTCCAGAAGTAGCTCTCGAACCAGGCAAGAAACACCAAACGCCAATCTATGTCGATATCATTTCAGATATGGTCAGAATGCAAGAAATTGCACGCCTGGTTGCAAATTTCCGGGAAACTCCGCCGAGGGCCGTTAGTGGCGGTACACGACTCTCACATCTTTTCTTCTCGCCTTATTATCGCCGACAGATCGTGTGATGACAAATTCCTAATCGACACAGGTTCGGAAGTCTCAATCTATCCACGACAACGCACCCAAGCATCCTTGACACCTCTAACTTACCAACTATACGCCGCCAATGGTTCAAAAATTAGCACATACGGAACAGTCAACCTAAACCTCAACCTGGAGTTACGCAGAGAAATGCAGTGGCGTTTTATTGTGGCGGATGTTACACGTCCTATTATTGGGGCCGACTTTTTGATTCATTTTGGCTTGCTCGTCGACCTAAAACAACAATGCGTCACAGATCAGACTACCGGCTTAAAAGCAGTCGGTGGGCTATCAAACACGCAAATAACATCAGTACGAGCTATCCAAGTTAAAGCTGAAGAACCTTACTCATCGCTTCTAATGCAATATCGCACCATTACCCAGCCAGGCCTAGCTTCTAGGCAGAGAAAATATTCCACTCAACACCACATTAAAACTACATATGGCCCCCCAGTTTCGAGTAAGGCCAGACGACTCGCACCTGGGCGATTAAAGATTGCACAGAAGGAGTTTGAAAAAATGATAAAGCTTGGTGTTACACGCCGTTCAAATAGCCCGTGGTCCGCTCCGTTGCATCTAGCACCCAAAAAATCAGGAGATTGGCGTCCCTGTGGCGACTACAGGCGCCTAAACGACCGCACCATACCCGACTCGTACCCCGTGCGTTACCTCGAAGACTTTGCTTCTAACTTACATGGAAAACAAATATTTTCAACCATTGACCTGGTACGAGCATTTAACCAGATACCGATAGCACCAGACGATATACAAAAAACTGCTATCATCACCCCCTTTGGACTGTTCGAGTTTCCACTGATGACGTTTGGTTTACGCAATGCCGCGCAAACCTTTCAAAGGTTTATGGATGAGGTAACTAAAGATCTGCCATTCGTTTTTACTTACATAGATGATATTTTAGTAGCGTCAGATAGCGAATCCCAACACCTCGAACATCTCAAAATATTGTTTCAACGCCTCCAAGACGCCGGACTAGTAATTAATGCGAATTACTCCTCTCGCTGAGAGAGTTTCTGCAATTTTGAATTTTCCCCAACCTCAGACAATAAAAAAGCTTCGCGGTTTTCTCGGTACAATTAACTTTTACCGAAAATTTATCAAAGGAGCTGCACAACTACTGGCACCGATGAACAAAGAGCTAGAAGGTTCCAAGATAAAAAGCTCACAACCAGTAACATGGACGCCGGTTTTAAAAAAATCATTCGAAAATTGCAAGCATGCTCTGGCTTCTGCCGCTCTTTTAGCCCATCCAAATATAAATGCTGAATGGTCTATCTTTACAGATGCATCGGAAGAAGCAATCGGAGCAGTGCTGCAACAGCATTCACGTTATAGCTGGCAACCCATTTGCTTTCTTTAGTCGGAAACTTTCACCATCAGCCATGAAACTATCTACATATGACCGGGAATTACACGCAATTTACGAAGCAGTACAACATTTTCGACATATCTTTGAGGGACGACACGTGGCAATTTACACCGACCATAAACCATTAATCCATGCTTTTAAACAACGTCCGGAACGCGCTTCACCCTGGCAGTTCAGAAGATTAGACTTTATAAGTCAATTCACAACTGACATCAGACATGTCAACGGCGCAGACAACATTGTTGCGGACACTCTGTCGCGAATAGATGAGATAGCATTAGCGGTTTCCACTGAAGTGTTGTCAGAAGCACAAGCTAATGATGATGAACTTCGTAAATACCGCAATAACCCAGACTCGTCATTGGATATTCGTCGCCTCACACTTCTAGATCCCCAGGTTGACCTATATTGCGATATATCATCTGGGTCGCTTCGTCCGTTCGTGCCCCAACAAATAAGAAAACAAGTTTTCGATTCACTGCATTCATTGGCACACCCCGGCCAACGCGCTTCTCGGAAACTTATAGCTCAACGTTATGTATGGCCATCGATGAACAAAGACTGTGTAAAATGGACCAAATGCTGTTTACCATGCCAGGCAAACACCGTCTCTCCGATACAGAACTTCGAACAACCATCACAACGATTCGAGCATATCCATATAGATCTAATTACTCTATCAGTTTCAAAAGGATTTAATCAGTGCCTAAGTATCATCGACAGATTCACGCGATATCCAGAGGCCGTCGCGTTAGAAAATGGAACAGCAGAAACTGTTGCTCGAGCTCTGATATCATCATGGATTTCTCGTTTTGGTGTCCCACTTCGAATAACTTCAGATATGGGCCGCCAATTCGAATCAGATATTTTCAGAAACCTCATGAAGATCCTCGGCTGCAAACATATTAAAACAACTCCATACCATCCGCAAGCAAATGGGCTCGTCGAACGTTTACATAGACAGCTAAAATCAGTTTTATTGTGTCATGGAGAATCATGGTACTATGCACTCCCAGTAGTCCTTCTTGGATTACGTGCTGCTTGGAAAGAAGACCTAGGTTCAACTCCTGCAGAGCTGGTTTACGGAGAACCAATTCGACTACCAGGTGAATTCCTGCACCCGTCAACCTCAAACACCCCAGCCCCAGAACTAGTTCACATTCTTCGCAGCCACTTCAGAAATTTAACTCCTAAACAGATGTCTCGTCATGGCCAGAGAGGAACTTTCGTCTTCAAAAACCTCCCAGATGCATCTCATGTTTTTGTTCGACATGATCACATCCGACAATCATTCGCTTCACCCTACGACGGCCCATACCCAGTCATACAAAGGCATGACAAGTATTTTGTTGTCAGGGTCAAAGGAAAAGACGTCTCCATTTCTATCGATCGGCTAAAGCCTGCATACATCCTACAAGATGACTTAGAGACTAACCATGACGTGCAGACAAGCCAACAACCTACAACAAGCTCAGCTGTACCGAATAGACGTCACAAGAGCGTACGCTTTGCCAAATAATAATTTATTTTCTTTATTTTTTTTTCTCCGCAGAAGGGGAGATATGTTGTGACCACCACAAGAAAATGAAATACCGAAATTCTGATATCAGGTGACGCGATTACGGTACCTATGTAATGAGATGAGAAACAGTTGGAGCTACTCACCAGTTTATACAAAGTAAAAACACCGTTCACTTATATAAATCATGATGACAGCAGACAGCAGGTTTTAACCTGGAAACGAGTTGCAGAGTCAGTCTAACATAGGTTCTCTAACTAGTTGGTCATAGTCATTGATTCGTCTACCAGTCACTCACTGTATTGCCTAAATTTGATTTGAATAAAATATATTATAATTGAAGTAGTGGTTTCAATTTATATAATCAGGATCGCTACATCCACATCAATACCATACAATTCCGGCCATAAAAAACTATTAATCATCTCTCGATAGCCCAATCCATTTACCGTAGCTGTTGCTCCAGCCTCATTTTCAAAAAAAACTAAGGTCCAATGACCCCGCTGGACCATAAACGCACCAAACAGTTACTCGTTGATGACGGAGAGGCTTTTCAACAATAAATCTTGGGTTTTCCGAGCCCCAGATACGACAATTTTACTTGTTGACGTAGCCAGCGAGGTGGAAATAGGCCTCATCAGGCAAGATGATTTTTCAATGAAATTCCGAATCATTTTCATGCATTTGAAGGACCCAATCAGCAAAGACACGACGTTGTTGATGATTGGCCGGCTTGAGTTCTTGTGTTAACTGAACTTTATAAGTATTGAGGCCGAAGTTTTTATGCAAAATACGGTGTTATGACGATTGTGGAATGCCCTTTTCCAAAGAAGGACGAGGAATGGATAAGCCTGGGTTTTCCTTAACAATTTAAGCTACATCAGCTATTTTGTTTCAACAGCTCAAATTTTCCCACAAATGTCTTAATTGCCGTCCGGCAAGGTGCTTTACGACGACCAAAAAATGTTTCAGTTTCACGAACCGTCTCTGCCAAATGTTCACCATTTTATAGTGAATTTTGATAATTTCAATGAGTTGTTTAATGGTGTATCGTTCCATTTTTATTAATGGTGTAGTTTCTACTTGTCAAATGTTAAAAAAAAAAAACTACAGCTTCAGAAGTGACAACTACCGAAAAAGCTGGCTATTCAAAATAACACCTCTTATTGGAAAACCCTTTATTTTAATTTAAGAAGCTCTTAAAAAGTACCCTAAACAAGCAAACGCAGCAAAGCCAACGAAATGGCTTCAAAAATGGAACAATCCGAAACCAGATGATTACCGACGCTTTCTGAGGTCAGCATGGCGAACCCCATAGGTAGATCACTAGCGTGAATAAAACAAGTGGGAGAGTTGTGGATTGTGGATTGGTGGTCCACCTAAGCTCATAATGGCACCGAAACTTTCAGATTTTTCTCACTAGATAGCCTAGCTTCTTCTATTTTGTCAAAAGACCGCATATATCTAAATCGATAGTTAATGTCAAAGGATTTAACAACGGATCGAATCAACTTAAATATAAACTACGGACAAACAGAAAGTAAAATAAAGATTTTAAAATATTAAATTTATGTAAGATCCCACAAAACCTTAACCAAACTGTTTCAAAAGGTTTTACAGTCTACTAAACAAGGACCCTAAGAAAACATTAATCAAAAATCTAGTAAAATTCAAATAATTTTTGCTTTCTTCACTCTTTTCTTTAAGGACTTTCTTCTTTAAAGCATTTTTACAATACAATTTAGCTCCCACTGTTCCACATTTATATGGCTGTGAAGGGACAACAACAAATTCATTTCACAAAAAGGATACGTTTACTTTTTGTTACATATGTATATGCATATGTATGTAGCTATTATGTAGTACGAGTATGTAACGTACTCAGTAGGTGCCTGTGAGCTGTGACCCAAAGCCAAAGCAATAAAGTAATATACACAAATCTACAAGTTAACAAAGTGAATTGTTGCACGTATGAACAACCTTAGTTAGAGAGCCGAGCGGTTAGGAAGTAAATTGGTATGGTCTTTGGAAGGACTCATTGAACCGCAAAATGTCAATGGAGCAACACACAGACACTAGCTATATTGTGTAAGTTAAGTGAAGTGTGTAGATACAGGACACACATCATCGTCGTTTGGTGGAAACATGATTCGTTTGTTGTAGGAGGACTAGCTAGTGTGGACTGTGGAGTAACTATGAAGAATGTAATGGTGAGTTGTTGAAAGCGGGGGTGAATCGTGGATAGAAAGATTATGTGTTTGGCGTTGCGTGTGGTTTTTTTTTTTTTTTTTTATTGGTTTTAAATTTCTTTTTGAAAAGACAACAAAATATTACAAAGGCATATGTATTATACATAGGTCTTTCCCAAAGCATTCCAGGACAATTGTAGAGATAAGATCCACTTAATCCTGATCATACTTTTAAGAAAACAACAAAACAGCTGGACATGGTATTTCTGAGAGAACATCCTAAATAGGAAGCACGTTAATGTTTTTTTGGAAAACCTTTCCCAGGGAATGAAAGGACAGAGCTATCGTCCAACTAACCAAGAAAAATTATTTCAAAAACTGTTATAACTGGCGTTGTATCAATAATTCGTATGTTTATCCGAAATGGCAATTTTGTACTGTCATATCGAGAGTTATAGAACAGGAAAAATTCTTTTCTATTAATTGGTGCCAAACTTTTTCTATCAAAATTACCCCCCTTTAGTTCGTGTTTCTAACATACCCTAAGACTTTAATAGTTTTTCCACGAAAAATTAAAGCCAAAGACGGTAAAATAAAAAACAATTTCAATCCAGTTTAAGTTTTAACATAAGCGAGAGCTACAGTGCGTTTGCAACGAACTATTGGATACCCTATTCCCTATATTTTTGTATGTGCATGCGTTCGCCTCCCGCAGCCAGCCGATGTTCCAGTTTCAGAAAAAAAAATCTTCTTTAGCAGACAGGAAAAAATTCAATAAAATAAATTTTGTTTGGCCGATGTACAATAACTGCTGGCACAATAAAAAAAGGCGTGTGCCACGCCTATAGCTGAGACTTGCCAGGGTAATCACTATATGAGCTCATCATTCAATTTTAAGCTTGCAGATCGATTTGAACAAAACAAGACAAAACTAAAATATTCAGAAATTAGATTTTGATTGGCAATAGCGATTATGGGTGTTTTTAACAATTCTTCAACTACACTCTGCTACGTAACCAAGAAATACAAATCTAAGTGTTCATTTTAATACTTCAAAACTGCGACTGATAGTTAAAAAACATCAAAAAATTAATGCATATTAAGACATTTTACGGTAACGCCTCTTAAAAGTGGGCGTGTCCCAAAAAATGGAAGCACTAACTGTGTTTTTCGGCACTTGAAAAAATTTGCCCAAGAAAATGTAGATACATTTTTCATATAACGAACGGTTAAAATTGAATATTAGTAGTACCTACCTTAAATTTTTAAAACTACATTTTTCGTTATTTCATGAAAAGTGGGCGTAAGCCAAGCCCAAATTTCAAAAATTTCTTTTCATACACAAAGTTTTTAATTTCCCTATTACCCTATTCCATAGAATGGGTAGGTTATATTGTATTTGGTATGGGGTTTGTAACATAGAGAAATAATACTGTTAGGTATAGAAAAGTATATATATTCTGACTCAGAATCAAAAGCCTAGTCGATTTAGCCATGTCCGTCCGTCCGTTCATCCGTCCGTATGTATACTCTCTAGAGGTCGCAATTTTTGAGCCAGAAAGCTGAAAATTGGTACATATAATCTTTGGTTCAAGAGTAAGGCTAAGTTCTTGAACCAGTAAAATCCGCCCACAAACACGCCCACAATCGCCATTTTTGTTGAACAACCTCAATTTGGTAAAATGAAATTATGTTTTTTGTACAGTTACGATAAAAGCATAGGTAACCCTAAAATTTTGCACACGCAAGCTTTAGGTAAACCTTCTTCCAATTAAATAAAAATATTTCATATTTTCATACAAAACCATCAATACGGTTTTTATAAAATAACAATTGTTATATTAAAGAGAAAAACATTAAATTTTGTGGGCATTACTTGCACATAAACATCTTGTGTATGAAATCAATAAATTTGATTTTGGGCGTGGCTGACGCCATAGAAACTATTAAAAAATTGTTTTTGTAAATAAACGGTATTAATAATGAATCCGCAAGCCAAAATTTTGCGTCTCTTAGTAGAAACTAAATCGTTAGTGTATGAAAAGAAATTTTTGAATTTTGGGAGTGGCTTTCGCCCACTTTTCATGAAAGAACGAAAAACGTAGTTTTAAAAATTTAAGGTACTACCAATATTCAATTTAAACATTTTTCCCTTCCGTTAGTTTTATGAAAAAAATATCTCTACATTTTCTTGTGTAAATTTTTTCAATACGCCCACTTTTGAAGGCGTGATTTTGATAAAATACCTTTGTTCAGGTAAGATTGTTTAAAAACTACTCGATTCAGCTATAGTTTTACACATATGCCTAAATACTGATCAAAGCTCAGTTAGTGCATCAAATTTTTAAGACACGCCCACTTTTAAGGGGCGTTTCCGTCAAAAGTCGTATAATGCATTAATTTTTTAACGTTTTTTAACTATCGGTCGCAGTTTTGAAGTTAGAAGATGAACACTTAGATTTATATTTCTTGGTTACGTAGCAGAGTGTGGTTCAAGAATTGTTAAAAGCACTCATAATCACTATTTCCATTCAAAATCTACTTTTTAAAATTTAAGTTTTGTCTTGTTTTGTATAAATCGATCTGCAAGCTTAAAATTGAATGTCACTGAGCTCATACTAATTGCCTTGGCAACAAAAAGTCTCAACTTTGGGCGTGGCACACGCCTTTTTTTTTTATTGCGCCAGTATTAATTCAACATCACACCATACAAAATTAATGTTATTGAATTTTTTCCTGTCTGATAAAGAAGAACTTTGTTTCTGAAACTGGAACATCGGCTGGCTGCGGGAGGCGAACGCATGCACATACAAAAATATAGGGAATAGGGTATCCAACAGTTCGTTGCAAACGTACTGTAGCTCTCGCTTATGTTTATTTTACTGGAAACTTACATAAAGCTTGTGTGTGCCAAGAAAAAATATAATTTTTATTTTTGCGAATAGAATGGCATGGTGGGCATGTTTGTGAGTGGAGTTTAAGGTTTAGAAACTCCATAAAGATTATAATAAGGGATGTGCCAAAAACACATTGAAAAATGCAGTTAAATTAACAAAATTAAAATTTGTAAATATATTATGTCCCTATTGAACGAAAATCCCCACTTATTATAGAACACAGCGTCGTTCAAGTGGCTTCTCAACCAGGTTCGCAGCAGTGACGGAATCAATCATATTTTACAAGACCTTGTTGATGTTTTCGGGCTGTAGCTCACGTATTGCTGGGTTGGCATGACATTGGTCCTTCACGGTTCCCCACAAAAGAAAGTTCAAAAGGGTCAAATCACAGCTTCGAGTCGGCCAACTGATAACACGATGTGCGAATTGGGTGCGCAAAAGATCGATTGTGCCAAGGATTTTGTGGCATGGCGCGCCAACCTGCATGAACCGGAAGGTCGTTCAAGTCCATATCTTCAATTTCAGTAAAAATAAAGTCGGTTAACATGGCTCGGTAACGCCTCATTTTCGAAGGAAAATGGTCCAATGATGCCATCACTTCACAAACCGCACCAAAATGTCACTCTCTATCTCTAGACATGTATTGGCTTCTCGACAATAATTTGCGGGTTTTCCAAGCCTTTCTGTATTATTTCTCCATGTTAAAAATGCCACACCAAATACAATATTCCCATATCTGTGAATAATTTTGTAATTTTTTGTTTTCAAAATACGTAGCTTCCAGCATGAGAGCAAGTTCGTGGGACCCAGTCATGCATTTTATTTCTCTTAGGACTAGGAACAGAGACCGTTCTTTTTAAAGAAATGAAATTACGTTATCTAACATCCGTGCTGGGTTTAAATTTCAACTTTTCAGATAGTTGCATGGAGCAACATCATGTCCGGAGCCTGGCAAAGAGAAATGGAAAATTTTGTACAAAAATTTAAAACGGCCCAACAGAGCATTATGCCTTTGAAATGTCGTCCTGAGTAAACTTACAGTTGTGCGATGTTTTTTTTTTAAAGTTCTTGTTCCCTGTTTATGATTGCTTGAATAGTCGCCCTTTTCCCAGTTGTAATCTCTTGGTTCTCCTGTTGTTGTTTATTTCACTTTTTTTGTAAGAGTACTCCAAGCGCCAGTACACAGTCTGCTAAGTCTCATTCTGTAGTGCAGTAAAGTTCACCCAACGGACATGGAAGAGTGAGCACAGAGCAAACTTGTTTGTGTTTAGGGACGTGGAAGCCGACCAACCGAAGCGACGACGGGACGGCTGGATAGCCAGCGCCGTCTTACACTTTTTCTTTAAATGTTTCATGTCACAAAATAAGGCCGCACGTAAGGGTGCACAAAAGCGCTGATATAATTATATTATGTTTATAAATATAATGTAATATAAAAACTGCCAATTTAAAGCAGGATTTAATTCACGTCCCACATGGTTTTTGGTCCATTTTTGCAAGACTTTTTCGAGGTGTCTACTGAGGAAGGCATAGAAGCTGTGCATTCCATGTGATGCCGGTTGCTATTATACCTATATGTATTCATAAGACTACGCCATATAAAGAGTCTCTACCCACCTCTTAGAAAATATTTAATTAAAATCACGGCAGCTATCAGTGACCGTGTTCCAATTTGGAGTATAGTGCCAATCTCCACATATTTTAATAAGACTTAGAACCCAGAGCTGACGTGGGCTTACAGGTTTTGAAATGTGCGGGTGTCCGCTGCTTTTGAATTGAGAATGAAGAAATAATTCAGAGTATTAAGTTTTAAGTCTCCAAATTTTGGTCTTAAACGGGTATTTATTACGTCATAAGATAATCTGGTCAACTATTAAGAATCACTCTAAGAAATGTTAGTAAAATTACTACAATAAGTGTGTAAAGATTTTCAACATCAGTTTAATTTTACTACAATGATTGTAGTAACGAAAAAAAAGGTGTAGTAATTCTGAACATTTGCTGGATATTTAACATAAATATGCTGAATTATAAACATATGTTGGAATTTCAACACTTTTTAAGCATATTTGTTGACTATTATAATGAGCGTGTTGAATAAAAATCGCCAGTGTTGGAAAACTCCACAATATTTGCTGAATAACTATTTTCCATGCTCGATTTGGACGTCATTTTGAATTCAACAATCCTGAGTTTTTTCTAGTTATTTAACGTTAAGCAAAAAACGAGAATATTATATGTTTTTACTAAATTCTTAAATCCGGAAAGTTCCAAGTGTTAGAAATTGCTTGTTTATTTCATGTAAATATAATTTTTAGTGTATTTATTAATATATTTTTATGTATTCAACACATTTTGTTGAATTTTAAACAATGTTTCCTGTATTTACTGAATTTTGTTTCAAAAGAAATGTTGAAAAAGAATATTTTGTTGAAAATTAATCATTATCTGTTGCATAAAACTTCTTGAAAAAACAATTTTAACAAACATAAAATTATTCAACAACTAACAATAAAAATTTGTATCTGCTTGATGAATAAACAACATAATGTGTGTGATTTCCAGCAATTTGTTGAATATTTGACATTTTGTTTAAATATTAACATTAACTTGTGGACAAAAATGTGTTTAGAGTCAACATCACTTTCATTTTGTTGAAAATTCAACAATTTGTTTAAAATGTTTTGTGTTTAATGATGAGCATTTCCATAATCTTAATTCACTTTGTTGAAAGTTCATTAAATTGTTCATTTAAAAACTTTCGTTCTTATAATATTAAACAAGAACTATGAAAAGTCAACAATTTGTTGAAAAACATAATTTATTTGTTGAATATAAAGATTTTTTTAAATGTGTTCATCATTTTTTTGCAATAAATGTTTACTATTCAACAAAACGTTTAATATTTGTCTTTGTTTGTTGAATTTCATTATCAGGTCAAAATAAATCAACATATTTTTAAATTTTAAGCAGTCATCTTAAAATCGAACTTTTTGTTTAATACTAAGCAATGAATGTTTGTTATTTGACACTTTGCTGAAAATTAGACGTAGTGTTTAAAATGCAACATTTTATATTTACACATTTGCAATAATTTTTTTTTAACTTTTGAGTTAATAATTCACAGTCTCTCCTTTCAGTGAAATTCCATAAGAGTGAAATTTGCATGACATATCGGAGTCGAACTCCCAGCCATTCAACAATTAACGAATAAAATGTAGCAAATAATATTAATTTTCAACACTAATGCTGATATTTACAGGTTTTTGTGTTTAATTTTAAACACGCTCATTAGGTTTTAAACATTTGTGTTGAATTTTACTGTTTGTGAGCTGAAATCGTACAATGTTTGTTTAATTCTCTGAAAATTTTTCAACTTTTTTGTTGAGTTTTGTTATGTAAGTGTTGAAATTTAATTTTTTTTGTTAATTTGTATTATTGTTTAAACATTTCTGTTGAGTTTTATTGTCTTTGTGTTGAAATTTAGTGTTTTTGCTTAATTTTTCAGTTTAATTTTCCACTTTTTTGTTGATTTTTGTTGGTTGTGTATTGAAATATAAGATTTTCCGTTTAATTGCCTGATTTTTTTGTTGAGTTTTACTGTGTGATTGTTGAATTTTAAAGCTTTTGTTCAATTTTTTGCTAACTTTTACTATGTTTTTGCTTAAATTTTAAAGTTTTGAGTTGAATTTTAAACGTATTTCTCTCCAAAAACAGTCCGAAGGCTTTGTTGAATAACCAACAAATATAGCAGTCAACATCTAAAATTCAACTATGCTGAATATTAAGCAGTCCATATTCAACACGGTTGTTGAGTTTTCAACTCTGAAATTTTCTGTTTAATTTTACTACAATAATTGTAGGGGACTTGTTGCCTACAATTATTGTAGTAATTTCAACAAATAATTCTTAGAGTGTAGGTGAGAGTGAGATAAGGCTTTCAATCACACACACGGAACTACAAGGGTACGACGATTTTCTTGAACTCCCCTATCATCGCAATTGTATGTATTTTTTTGAAAATTTTTCAACTGTAACCCGTCCTATAGAGCAAGTCAAGGCAGACAGAAAGTCTGACCCATTTTGTTCGGGTTTTTAACCACGTTAATGTCGTGTTTGATGGTCTTATCATATAAAATTTTCTTAATAAATACGTCATCTTTATACTCGTACTTTAAAAGTATTTTAACTTATTAATGCCAAACCCATTTCAACGCGAATTACGTTAAAGAAACCATTATTCAAGAGGTTCGTCACACTAAGTTCATAATCCGACGTTGGTTGTCTAACCTTTGTCACATTGTCACCTTTCAAACTCAATATAATGAACAAGTTGAAAGCTTTTTAACTCGCAACGACTATATTCAACAGATACTCGTACAAACAGAAAACCCATCCATTACGGTTGACAACTTAAAAACGAAGCACTTTTAAACTCTCTTCCAGAATGGTGTAGAGATATAATACGATTTTAATAATCTGCACTTAGAGAAGTGCACATGAATCACGGAAACCAATTCTCAGGATAATCGATTTGAAATTTATTTCCATTCCAATCCGATGGATTTTAATTGAGTTCACGTTTCGAAACCTATCGCATTTCATTTTTAAGTTCCTTTTACGCGAACTCTCAACTATGGATAATATCATTTCCAGTGAAAAACGTATTGAATCGATGAACCTAGGCTTATCCTTTGAATGCATTGCTTTTTCGAGTATGTGTTTTAAAAGGACTCTCAATAAAATTCTCCACAAGAGAGTTCGATGGAAAATTCCTTGGTTTGGAGTTACGTTTTGTTTTTGTAGTTGATGTTGATGTTGATGTTCAAGATTGTAATTGTAACTCAACACGTAGGTATATTTAATCCTTTCAAGGTGATTATATTAGACTCAATATGGATTGACACAATTTCATCCTTTTGGGAATGTAAGCTATGTATTTCTGGAATATAACGATACTGCAAGAATGTTATCATTTTTTTCGGAATTTTTCCTTGGGAACAGGTCTATGTAGTTATGCACGTTGCAAGTCTACTTATTTTGAAAAAGTATAGGAAAAGCTTTATTTTTAAATTTTTTTTTCAGCCAACAGCCACTTTCGGTATTACACCCCGATGAATACTTTCATTTTTTCTCGATATGCAACAAGATAATCTAAGACGTGTTTCGAAACTGTTTACTTCACATCGATTTCTGAATTGTTTTTTTTTTTTTTAAGAAGAAGATTGAATTTTTTCTCAGATTGTCCCGTGAAAATCCAGGTCATATCGAACTTAAAATTCCAAAACAGAAAATCTTCCTTTTTACAAATCAATACTATTTATTTAATCAAGTGTCCGAGTCTTTATCCTTATGCTTATGCTTGCCAAAATATTTTACTGGAAACCATTTAACCAAAGCAGAGAGTTTATTAACAAATTAGACAAATAAATCCCAACCATATAGTAAAGGAAATTTCCCGAGAAGGCAAAACCATCCGGGATTTTAAAGAGTTTCAGACAATATCATATATCAAGTTGTTGATATTGTAACGAAGTTAAACCTTTGCCTTCCACCGCCACCGGACACAACGACGCAATATATATGTATATACGCAAAATATATATACCTACTCAACGCTGTAGATAAAAGAGCAAGTCCTATATCCCTCCACCTCGCACCGCTGATTTGGACTATCATCTATATTTTCAAACACCTTTCCAAAACAAAAAACAGTCAAAAATATTCATTATACAAGAAGAATTTACACATTTACTAGTATTTTTAACAGTGGGTGTTATAATTCACATTTTCTTTTTGGAGAAATATTCCATAAGTAGGAGTGCAGTTTGCATTGGAAATCTGACTCGATCTTCTTACCATTGAAAGAAGATTTTATAACCTAAATAGAGTACCGGAAATAGAGATTTCAACGGAGATATGTTGGGCGGAATTCGGGAATACCAGCAGAAGCCCCACCAAGTTTTTGAAGCAAAGTTTTTTTTTCAGCCTTCGACTTCGCTGATGGACATAGTGGATAGCTGACCGGCATCACACTGGGGCAGAATGACTCAATTGGTGGCAATAAATCAGCCAATAGAGCTAGGAACCTGAAAATTTCTGGGAATGTTGACATATCCAATCTATTGATATTACTGTGCCCAAAATATGCCACGCCCACCGAAACGTCCACTTTTTTTGTATTTCGGAAAAAAGTGGAAAAAAATATTTCTACCGTTTTCAGTGTATTGAAATTTAGGGCTGTCAAATTTGGTCATAAATACGCCTACAAACAAGTTTATGTTTTGTTCTTATGTCTTCTGTAAAAAATAAGTAGTTACACATCATTATTTTCAGTAAAAACTTTTTTTTAATGCAAAAAATAAAACACAATATTTGATTTTTCATAAATTTAAAACAAAATCTCGATCACTTTCTTCACCACTGCTATCTTCCTCAGCCTCATCAGAATTACTATTACCCACAGCAGGACCTTTAAGCAAAGCCAATGCTTCAATTGGCAGTTGTTGCTCCTTTTTTTTCGGGTAGTTTCCCCATACTTGTTAATATGGGATCAAAACTTAACAAAAATCAGTTAAAAATATCTCGGTTAGTATTTTCTCTACTGGATTTCCGAGAATGATGTTCTCTATAATTTTTGAAGTCCTTGTTTCTTGATTCTTGAGCTTCAGTCAGTTGACCAATCGGTAACAGAGCATGGGCTATTATTTCCGGTCCATGAATGAAATATTTATGAAGAGTTGGTGACATGTAATACCAGGGATACTTTTCCACATAATATCTGGCAGTATCAATTGCAAAAATTTTGAACTTCTCTACATCAATTTCATAGCCACTAGCTACAACAGTCATAATAGTATGCATCTTTTTTATGAGTTGAACATCAATTTTTGTTATTTCTGCGGAAATTTCAGGATTTTGAAAAAAACGACTGGCCGTATATTCCCAACATAAAAGTTCCCGAATCCGGGCTTTGGTTTGTCTATTATCGAATCACAACGATCTGCAAACCCTTTTTTGAATTCTCTCTTTGTTTTTTGAAACAACTTTTTTGTCATCATCCCCTCGAGCTTGCCATTTCTGAAGAGGCAATTTGTAGGATAAGTGGAGTAGGCTTTCGAAAAACCTTATCCATCCGTGAAGAATGGACAGGCCAAACTCTAAGTTTTCTGTTTTTACTTCCCTTGTCAACATACTATCAATATCATTAAAATTTCTAGATGACGCACCACATATGAAACATTTTTGTGTTGATGACGTCTCTGTTATAGCATTACAAATTTTGCCAACAATCATTGTAAAAAGGAGAGTATGATTGACTTGTACTTGTCTTTCTTCAATCAACATTGTTGTCTTTTGCAAATTCTGCACCTCATTTTCTACTCTATTTTTTTCTGCAATAGACTTTTGTGTAGACTCCTTTACAAACTCTATTTTTAATGGCCTGCAGTATCTTGTAGAGCCTGGGCGTGGATTTTGCCATACAACCTTCTAACTGGAAGAAAGTCTAAGTGGATTAACGCAAGTAATAAAGACTGAAGAATCAGTTGCTTCAAGACCATGGAAAGCTTGTTTGTAGGAGCTGTGCCCCGAACTTCCATCAAATCTCCACTTGCAAAATAAGCTCAGATTTTCCATTTTAACTGCTGTTGTTAATAGATCAATAACTTCTCTCTGCGATTCCAACAAACGCTTTGTGGTTAAATCAACCTCTATTAAAGTTTCGCTGATTGTGATGCATTCGGGGGGTGGATAACATTTTTTTTTCAGCTTGTAGGACCTTATATGCAGGAAATTTTCCTGGTGCACTCATTCTTATAATATTATATTGATGCCGAGATAGTTGTGCTTCAACTGCAACCGCTAGTGCTTCTTGGCCCGACATTTCGCAACTGTTTATTTCTAGTGACGCCCTATATGAGTTCCTATATTTTTTTGCTCGGTCAGGAGTGGTTGTTGTTATCTCCTTTAATACTTCAGAAGCATTAACCTGTCCCGCTGCTCTCAAGCTCATTTGAGTAGCAAAACTCAACATAGAAACCGATGCAAACTCTGTTTTCATTCTTTTTGTACGTTCAGTACTTTCATCAAATGAAACATTTGGTCGACCACGCTTAAGCCTTTCTTCAGGGCAACAAAGAAAAGAAACAGATGCCTCAAGCCATGAATGGTTTGTGTTTGAAAACGTCTCAATTTTTCTAAAAGCCCTTTCCCAACGAGATTTGTACTCAGATTTAAAGCGAGAAACTGTTTTAGTTAAACCTACATTATCGAAGTTTAGTGTTCTTTTTTTTAACTCTTCTCTCAGGTAATTAAATTGCGCTTGAAAATGTATGTTTTGAGCTGACCGCATTATATTAACAAGCTCCCACCGGGTTATAAAAATTGTATTTGAACTCGTACCTTGGCTACGTAACAGAGCGTGATTTAAGAATTGTTAAATGCGCCGCCCATAATCGCTTTTTTCATTCAAAATCTAATTTTTAAATATTCAAGTTATGTCTTGTTTTGTTCAAATCGAGCTATAAGCTAATAATTGAATGTCATTATAACCTCATAGTGATTGCCTTGACAGTAAAATGTCTCAAATTTGGGCGCGACACACGCCTTTTTTTATTGCGCTACCAGTTATTGAACATCAGACTCACACAATTTATGTTATTGTATTTGTTGTTCCTGTCTGCTAATGAAGAATTTTGATTCTGGCTGAGGGGCGCCAACGCATACACATAAAAAAAAGGGAATAGGGTATCCAACAGTTCGTTGCAAACGTACTGTAGCTCTCGCTTATGTTTATAATTTAATCGGTTATTCTAAAAAAGAAACAAATCATTTAAACATAAATATTTACTTTTAACGAAAATAAAAATAAAATGCACGACTGGGTCGCACGAACTTGCTCTAATGAGTGACAGTGGTTTATGGGCTTGAGATTTTGATAAAAATAAAATTTTCAAAATTCTTAAATAAATACTTAAACTAATTTGAGCTGAAAAAAAAGTACGCCATTGTATTTCTTGGATAAATTTGAATTTATGAGAATAAATTTAGAAAAATCTGTGGAGCGGTTTTTGAGAAAAAAAGTTTTTTTTGAAAAAATTTTTGAAAAAATTTTTCAAAAAAAATTCAAAAACGCCAGTTCATAGGTATTCAGCAAATACATTTATTTAAAATTTTAAAAAAAAAAATTAATAAGCAGTTTTCAAAATATTAATTTTTAAATTTTTTTTTTTTAAAATGCTTTTAAAAATACAAAAAAATATTTTTCAAAAATATTGGTATGCAATACAAATTGAGCTACCTACAGCTATATGTGAAATTTCGAAAGAATCGGTTGAGTCGTTTTCGAGATAGTCGAAAGCAAAAAAAACGGTCCTATGGAAAGTACCGTTCTTAGCCATTTTTTAAAACTTTTTTTCAGCCATATGATTGGTCGTACCTAAAAAGCAACACTGATTTTTTTAATTAAAAATCGTTAGAGCCGTTTTTGAGAAAAATAAGCTTTAAAATAACGGTTGTATGGCAGGTACCGTTATTTTTTGAGCTAAAAAAAAAATTTCAATTTCCTCTCTGTACAATACCTAAAAAAGTCTATATACCAAGTTTGAAGCAATTCGGCCCACCCGTTTGGGCTGTAGGTCTACATACAGACAGACAGACAGACAGACAGACAGACATACAGACGGACAGAATTTTTAGACCATCTTTTTTCGTCTTCGCTATCATCGTAATGTCATGTTTGATTGTTATCTCAAAACTTTTTTTTTCGACGAATGCATAACTTGCCTTATAGTACCTATAATCGCAAGTAAAAATAAAAGTGGAACGTTAAAAATGTAGCCAGCAATTGAACGCTTAAAGTTGGATACATTCACTTGGATTCTCCAGATAGGTACTTTTTGCCCACTCTACACATGACTTGTTTTCAGTAACATAGAGTACTCGCTCCAAAAACTATAACTACTCTAAGTTATTTGCAATTCAAAGATTATACAAGGACGTCTTTATACATGTCTCTATAGTAACTTCAGTATTTAAATGAATACCTTTACATTGACACTTAACCCCAAATCACAGGGAAAAAAAACGAGAATGTGTGAAACAAGCACATGCCATTGACTTTTTATAAAAATTTCCTTTTGAAAGAGGTACGAATAAATTATGAAAGTATGTCAACTGCTCATCAAAATTAATACTGAGAGAAAGCATAAAATGCCAGCAAGCCAGGATGACTTTTTCACTTGCTTATAGTTATAATGACACGTTGACGTGACATTAATATACTTGAGCTTGAGTGGATTCCTCCGTTGCGATAACGTCATGTCAAAAAGAAGCTCATGTCATACCTCGGAGTGCTGGATCTGAGATTCATGTACATTTTCACTTTTGACAGTTCAGAAAACGTCGATATCGTCCTTTAGTTTTAAAGCACCTGTGTAATGGGGTATAGCATCAAAATTGAAAAAATATTATTCGTTAACTCACCACTGAATTTTTTCAAAATGTAGTTACGTACGTGAGGGGAGTTAAGGTAAATTAAAAGAAGTGAATTCAACATACTGACCATTGTGGATCACGGCCTCAAATAATATGGTGCAGGGAAATAAGTCCCCGGGTACTAAGTCCACCGAGGGACTTTGTTCCCACTTAGTGGGAACTTAGTCCACTTAAAAGAAGTGGACTTATTTCCCATGAATAGTGAGAATTTAATCCCAAAAAAATCGTGTGAATTTAATTCCTCTTTGATGTGAAATACGTTCCCACTTCCTCTTCCAAAACAAGAGAATTAAGAAATGTGCAAAAAAGGCGTACGAAGCTTACATCGGAAAAAAGTGAAATGGGTAAGGGGGGGGGGCATGCTGCCTGCAAGGAGTAGGTGCGAGGTTGGGTGTATGCAAAACTGCTTATAGATAACAAAAATCTTTGCACATAGTTCAGTTTGTAAGATTCTACACTATTATTGTTGGAAGTTAGTTCACCTCTTCATGATTCGAAGTGTGTACTAAGTTCCCACAAGAAAGTGGAGCACGTTCCCAACTTGCATGGGAAAGAAGTCCACTTCTCTTAAGTGGACTAAGTTCCCACTAAGTGGGAATAAAGTCCCTCGGTGGACTTAGTACCCGGGGACTTATTTCCCTGTACCAAATAATATACCCCTCCAGCCTTTTCCTTCTGCATATGGTCTGGGTGTGGTTTTTCGCTGAGGGCAGCAATATTTTATTCTCCCATGATGTCAGTTTCAGCGTCCAGACTTGGCAGAGTCTTGATTTTGGCACTCCTGATGCCAAAGAGAAGCTTGTGTTCGGCTTTGAGTTTCGTCTTTGTAACGTATTTAATTCGCACCGCTAAGTTTGATGTTCATCTGAGTCAATGAAATGCGAGCTTTGTGCTGTCTAGGAATACTCCTACCTGGTATTAATTTGAGCTTCAAACGTTCCCAGTCATTGCTAATCCAAGCAATGTACGAACTAAGGAACACATTAGAGAACTCATCACCACACTTGATCACTCTGAAACCTGGAAGCATCTCGCTGGAGTCGAAAAATGTGCATGGGCCTACGGTGGAGGTAGAAAAAAGGAACACCATCTCCGAAAGTTTTGCTTCGATAGATTTTCACACGACTGGCAGCAAGGATTTACCACCCGAGCAGTGTTCATCTAACACAGAGATCTGGATATCGTCTCTAACTATCTCGCCGGTGATACGCTGTGGGCGCATCTCTTTCGAGGATGATGCCCCTTTGTCAGTTCTGCTCTTCTTAGCAGCCTGATGTACTTTCTTTTGTCTTCGGTGTCCCTCTCTTGAACAGTTGCAGCTCCTTCATTCTTGGCAATCTTGACCGAGAATAAAAATCCTGGCTTCGCAATTGGGCACTTTCGTGTTTGCCTTGGATAGCGCCGTTATGTCTGGGTTTGCTTTTGAGTTGTTTTTAATTTTAGTGTCACCGGCGTACTATGGCTGTTTCTGCCTTTGTCGGATGATTTGGGCAGCTCTACGGACTTCCAGTACTGAAAGCGCTGCCCATCTGTGTTTGTTTTGTCACATGAGGACATTTTGAACGTACATCCCCGTTCGAGTTGAATTTTGTATTTGTTCTGTAATGTCCATGTTTGTTAATTTTGTTGTTTGTTTTGGGCTGTGTTACACTTCACCGATACCAAGGTCCAGCCCATTCATAGGATGAAACAAATCGAGTTCAAGGATTTTCATGAAGGCTACATCAGAAATCGCAAATTTTTAGCACATTTTACCAAAAAGAAAAATATTTAATTTTTCATTTGAGAATAAAATTTAACACAATGGTCTATTTCAAGCCATAACTTAAGAGCGCCAATAAAAGAAAAGTCGTTGAAATGATTTCAAAAAAAGACATCAAAGTGTGCTCGGCAATTAATGGCAAAATCGTATTTTAAAGCATCACACTCAATGGAAAACTTTTTCTTAAACTTAAACTTTTTTTAAGATATTGCTCACTAAGTACAAAAATAAAACCCAAATACTCACCATCCTGATGTTAACGGATGGGTGAATTCTGTTTTCATCGTCCAATAAATCCTGCAAAAATTATATACCTTTTTTTCTTGATCCTGAATAAAAAAAAAAGTATAAAAACTTTTTCCACACCGAGGTCAACCTATCACAATGAGCCCCAAGGACGAGTATATTTAAATTTTGGAAACTTTTTGAATAATCCTTTTAAAATACACTTTAATACAGATTTTGAATAAATGGCTTAATGGTGTCGTTAAGGAAAATAAGGATATTTCAATCACTGCATCTTGTGTGGGTGTGGAAGCATTGCGAAGAGTTCGAAAAAGTTTTAATTTAAAATTTTATATTTTAAGTTATTATTTTTGCTGGTGGTAGGTTTTTAATATTAAAAAAATATATTTTTTTTCGTAACCTTTGCGGTCATTGGTACAGTACACATAACAGAAACCTAGAAGTATAATATTCACCAATTCAAAGATATTGTTTTACGTATGGCTGATTTTAGTCAAGTGAAAATGTTGGTTTTGTGTTTCATGTTATACGGTCGGAACAGGAGCAGTAGGAGTCCTGCATTCTGCTAATTAAGATGAATTTAATGGAAAAAAAAGAAAAAAAAGTGTTTCTGCCTTCGTTGCTCGTAGAGAATATTGCATTGCAAGGCAAACAAAATAGGGAAACCACATTCCACAATGCGTCGCTGTCGTAAGGAAAACTTACTAACTTTACTTATGATGGCGCCACTAGAGCGTGGTGCTCCTGAGCATTGCTGAGAATGCCCCTCCAGCTGGCTCGATCTCTAGCCTGCTGTCTCCAATTTCGCACTCCAAGTTGTCGGAGGTCTCCCTCTACCTGGTCGCTCCATCGAAGATGAGGTCTACCTTGGCTTCTGACTCTCTCGGGCCTGGCGTTGAAGAATTTACGAGCTGGAACGTCGATGTCCATTCGCTCTACATGGCCCAGCCATCTTAGTCGTTGGATTCGAGTTTTTCTGGCTAGGCTTATGTCGCTGTACAGTTCGTATAGTTTGTTGTTGTATCTTCTTCTCCAAATGTTGTTTTTCCTATTTACGCAGACAGGACCATTAATCGTACGCAGAACTTTTTCTCTCGAAGATTCCAAGTAACTTTTCATCCGATTGGGAGAGGGTCCATGCTTCCAGTGTCACCTTGGTTCTTCTCGATAGGGCTTTACTCCTCAATTGCTTACTCAGCCCAAAGAAACAGCGATTAGCAAGAGTTAGTCTGCGTTTGATTTCAGCGCTGATGTTGTTGCCTGTGTTTACAGCAGTGCCCAGGTAGACACATTCACTGACAACCACGAAGTTATACCTATCAATGGTTACGTTCTGACCAGGTCGGTGGTGGGATTGGACTTTTGTTGATGAAAGGATATACTTGTCCTCGTTTATTTTTAGCCCCATTCTGCTTGCTGCTGACTCCATAGTTGTGAATGCACCGGTTACTGCTCGCTTTGTTCTTCCTATCACGTCAATATCGTCTGCAAGCCCAAGTAATTGTGTCGATTTGTGATGGGTATCGATGTTATATTCTTGGGTTTTCTTCACTATCTGGCGTAATGTGAATATTTGGTCGGTTGTAGATTTTCCAGGTCTGAAACCGAATTAGTAAGGACCTATAACGTCGTCAGCAAACGGCTTGAGACGTTCACATAAAACGGTGGACAGGATCTTATAGGCGATGTTTAAAAGGCTTATGCCTCTATAGTTGGCGCAGAGTAGGCGGTCTCCTTTTTTGTGAATCGGGCAGATGGTACTGAGATTCCACTCATCGGGCATACTTTCCTCCGACCATATTTTGCAGATGAGTTGGTGTATGCTCCTGACCAGGTCATCTCCAGCGTGTTTAAAAAGTTCCACTTGTAGGCCACCACATCCAGTTGCTTTATTCATCTTAAGTCTGGTGATGGCTTCTTTGATTTCATTTTGGTTGGGCGGGTGTAATTCGTGGTCGTCATCGAGATTAACTGGAACAAGTTGATCTTGGGCGATATCTTGGCTGTCATCGCTATTTAGCTACCGATTAAAGTAGTCTCTCCATTGCCTGAATTCCCACTATGGTGTTTCCATCCTGATCTTTGCAGGGCCCAGGGCGGCTTGTGAAACTGGATGTAGACTGTTACACTCTTTTGTAGAAGTTTCGAACCTCTTTTCTGCAAAAACATCTCTGCATCAACTCGACTTCGCGATGCTGCGGTGTTCCTTTTTCTTCCTCCTGAGTAGGCGTTTCTCATTTTTCCTTCGCTCCACATAGAGATTTCTGGATGCTCTAGTATCTCTCTGGAGCCACGACTTGTATGCCTCCGTTTTAGCTTTGTTTGCCTGAGCACATTCGGAGTCGAACCAGGGGTTTCTGGGGGGATGTGGGCGAAGCCCAATACCTCTGACGCAGCACTTCTTTTGGCTTGTTGACATAGCTGCCATTGGTCTTCCGGGTTCATGTAAGGAAAACAGATTTTTATTTTTTAATTCCATATAAGATTTAGATGAACACAAATTAATGTTATGACAGTTTCACTCCCAAAAAACCATTTTTGTTGTTTTTGTAATTAGATTTCGTATGCTTGAATAATTTTTAAAACTAAAAATAATATCTATAAGTAGTCTATAGAATGGATGCTATCGTGTGTTTTCTTAATCAAATTTTTCTGAAGCTTATCAGTGGATTGCTTACTTGAAATTAAAAAAAAACCTAAGGAATTTTTAACAAAACTGCATTTTGGTTTTAGCATAGTTCTTAAAAGTTTTCTATAAGTTAATCATTTTAAAACGGTGGCTCCTTTTCAACGAGTCACTAAGTTTTATCCCATTAAAATTGGGTGTGTTTTAAAAATTTGCAAAACAAAATTTAAAGCACTAACTCAGCTCTGATCTTTAGTCAATTTTTAAAGTATATTTGTAAAACAACAGCTAAATTAAGAAGTTTTTTGTCGATCTTACCCAAATAAAGGTGTTTTATCAAAATCACGCCCTTTAAAGTGGGCGGTATTCAACAATTGTTCACAAAAAAATATCAAGAGCTATATTCTTCATATAAATGGTTAAAACTGAATAAAAATTGGCGTTAACCAAGCACAAAATTCAAAAAATTCTTTTCATACACAAGCTTCTTAGTTTCGACTAAGAGACGCACAAATTTGGGCTTGTGGTTTTACTTTAAGTAACGTTTATTTCCTAAAATAATTTTTTTATTGTTTCTAATGAAAAGTGGGCGTGTATTTCATACACAATATGTTTATGTACAAGTAACACCAAAAAAATTTAATGTGTTTCGCTCGAATATAAGCATCGTTATCTTGTAAAAATAATATTGATGGTTTTGTATGAAAAGTGGGCGCTAGAAACGCCCAAACTGAAGTATTTTTATTTAATTGGAATAAAATTTAACTAAAATTAAAGCGTTGTGCTATGATCTTAACTGTTTAAAAAACACAATTGAATTTTGCCAAATAGAGGCTGCCAAACAGAAATGGCGATTGTGGGGGTTTTTGTGGGCGAATTTCACTGGTTCAAAAACTTAGCCTTATTCTTGAAACAAAGATTATATATGCCAAATTTCAGGTTTCTAGCTGATGGGCTTCGCTAAATCGACTTGGCTTTTGATTCTGAGTCAGAATATATATATACTTTTCTATACCTAACGGTATTATTTCTCTATGTTACAAACTCCACCCCAAATGCAATGTACCCATTCTATAGAATAGGGAATAAAAAAACCTGGAAATTTATAATATAACTCGAATTATTTTCTTACATCTGTTTCAAATCATGGTATGAAACACATCAAGAGAGAATCATGATACTCCTACACACTTCAAAATAAAAGAAATTAAAACACTCACAATCGTAAACAGTTTCAATATAGAAATAAAAAAGGCTCCATGCATTTAAATAGAGCAGGAACCATACCAAACTGTTTCGATCTCATTTTTAATTTTTTGGAAAACGATGCCTGCGTGGCATGCACACTTAAATGTATCATGGCGTTGGCAAATAAATTTTCCAGCTTCCAAAAAACAGTTCTCTCTATTCTATACGCCACCACCAACAACAAATAAAGTGTGTTTCAATTCGAAGTTGTGGGTTTGATGGTAACGAAATTTCTCAACCCACTCACCGAAAGTTACGTATACGCCACAGTGAACCATTTTGCAGGATAAGGTTTTGCATACATGATACATGTACTCTGTTTCACTATTCCGGGAAATGAAATTGTTGCAGTTTGCAGCGAATCCTGGCTGAAGTGCAGGATATTTAAAATTAAATGAAAACCAAACTAAACATAGCGTTTGAATATCTATTACCGTGGCTTGAGGTGTATCACATAAAAACCGAAACCAATTACGATGCATACCCTATGGATGTGTTTATCTTTGGGCCTTGTTTTTGTATTTCCCTAATTTTGTTGGTTTTAACGGAAGAATAAATTGAAATGGATGTTTCAGTTTCGAGGATCTGAAAAGGCATTGTCTGACATTTTTGTTTGAAAATCGCACCACAGCATATATAGTCGTGGTAAGGGTGATAAACTAAAATCATGACGGACTGAAATTCCTCGAGGGGAAGCATTTTAGAATGTGAAATTAGGAATTATCAAGAATTTTCGAGTCTTCCACTTTTCCTTAAAGGCAAAAGTGAAATTATTTCCCACCATCAATGAGAAATATATTCACATTATGAAGGCGGAATTGTGTCTCACTGCAGTTAAATTTAATTCAACTGAAGTTTTTTTTTTTATTATTTTCACTGTGACTTAAAACTGTGATTTTTAATTTGTATTTTTTAAAAGAATCACTAAGAAATAACATCCAACTCCTCGCCCCTTTCGCTTTCGCAACCGTCTCCAAGGCGCTGCTTTTTCGGTGTAGGGAAATAAGTCCTCTGGTATTAAGCCCACCAAGGGAATTACTTGCCACTTAGTGAAATGAACTTAGTTCCCATGCGAAATGGGAACGTATTTCACTTTCTTATGAGAACTTTGGACACATTTCAAAGTATGAAGAGGGAGCTGTAACTTCCAAATACAAGATTAGTAAGCGAATCTTGTTAACTGAATTTCGAAATGTACTGCAGTTTTTGTAGATAGCTTTTTGTTCAAAATCTCTTTGGTGGAAGTGGAATATTTATTTCACGTTTACTTGCTTACTATTGGCACAACTAAAGCCCTCTCTATCCAGTTCAATCTCTCTAGCCTACGGTACTTCCAGTAGTCGCAGATTCCCCTCTACCTGGTGGCTCTATCGAAGATTACGTTTACCAAACTCCCACTGGTTAACTGATGAGTATTGCTTACTCAGGAGAAAGAAAAAAGATCATCAAACCGTGAAACCGATGGGGTCTAGATATTGCTTCAACAGAAAAGAGGTGTGGACAAGCTTTACGTTGACACCTAGCAATTAAGGCTTAAATTCCACGGCGAGCCAACTTGCATACAGCGTCAAATTGGGCTGAGAGCGGAGCCCTTAGATCTCCTCTTAGGTAGATATCTTAGTACTAATTTTATGGAACATGTTGAGGCATGTTCACACTCCTTGGTGAGGGGCGAGGTCTATCTAACACCTCTTGCACACAAGAATAAAATCTTTGGGTACCATATGTTACCGCATTTTGTTAACCACAACCACCACGATACTCCCACAAGGGGACCTACCTCATAGATAGTTCCCAGGTGACGAAGCCGAGACTTCATCACCCAGTAGGGCTTATCTCCCGTGGTACCAGAATATAACTTCCGATGAAGCTTCGCAACCGTGAGGTAACTTCCAGATGAGCACCATCAATACTCAAGGCATGGCAGCTTTAAGATATGCGCACTCAACCACTTATTGCCAAAGTACAAGCAAATGGCCAAATGCGTTTTACCCTGAATGCGTTACCGGTAAGGAATCAATGCTGCAAGGAAAGGAAATACAGCTGCAAATGCTCACTCCTGTTTCATTTACAACAATATGAACACGTCTATGATCTCTTAAAATCCAACTTCTATCTCAGGGCCACCTCCACTTCAAAGAAGTAATGGTTGAATAGAAGCCAGCTACAAAATATAGTCAAAACTAAGCCTGACAGGTTCCCTAAAGGCGAAGAGGTGCCGCTGTCTCAACGCTCCAAGGATCCTGCAACGAAGCAGAAGGATTGTTGCGATATATGTATATTTGCTGCCTTGGCTAAGCGTTCAGAAACTTAAAGAGAGTCATAGTTCAACCCCCAGAAAAAATAAACAATCACCATCAGGATTCACAAGCCGCCCAGTGTCAAGCAAATATGGGGTTGGAAACACCATAGTAAATACTAAGGCTATGCTAATCATCTGGAGAGACTACTTAAACCAGTTGTTGAATGGTGATGACTGATGGCAGACAAAATCCCGTCCATGATTTGCCTGTACCAGTTATTGTCTGCACACAATGGTATAGCTGCAGCTGTAGCACGTAGCAATGTCAAAGTTAAATGTACGTAAATCGTATTGCACGGCTACAATGTTGAAGTAGTAGCAGTATACTGTATGCTGCAACTGAAGTACAAGTTGACTCGACTCCAACTTCACGAAAGTGCTGCACTGCAAAACAACAACAAACGAAAATGGCAGACATGATTTTTGTTTAAGTTCAGTGCCGCAAGTTGAATTCGTGTATGCTGCTTAGTGCGCTACTTTTTTTGACATTGACTTTGACATTGATACGTGCTACTGCTGCAGCTACACCATTGTGCGCAGCCAGTTAATCTAAATGATAACTCTGAGAAATAAAGCAGCCATCACCAGACTATGAACGAACAATATTCATGTAGGTCCGATAAAGCTTAACTTTTAAAAAGCACGCTGGAGATGAACTGGTCTGGAGCATACAATATGGCCAAAGGAAAGTATGCCCGATGAGTGGAATCTCTTTACCATCTATACGGTGCCTTCACTACTATGGAGTCAGCAACAAGCAGAATGGGACTGAAAATTAACGGGGATAATACAAGCATTATCTGCTTTCATCAAGAAAAATGTCCAATCCAAACACCGATTTGATCAGAACGTGACCATTGATAGGTATAACTTCAAGGTAGTCAGTGAATTTGTCAACCCGAATACAGGCAACAACCCGAATACAGGCAACAACATCAGCGCTGAAGTCAAACGCAGGCTAACTCTTTGGGCTAAATAAGCAATTGAGGAATAACGCCCTATCGAGAAGAACCAAGGAAACACTGTATAGAACACTCATAATCCCTGGTCCTGCTATATGGCTTAGTAGCATGGACTCTCTTCTAATCAGATGAAAATTCACTTGGAGTCTTTGAGAGAAACGGGAGAGCTTTATGGTACTGTGTCCGTTAACAGATATATTAACGTTTGGCGAAGAAGATACAACGACTGACTATAGCGAGGGATCTAAATCCACACCATTTGTCAGGATTAAATTTTCACAGAATGATTTCGATTATCTTTTTTTAAGTTTTTAAGTAAGGATGATTTTTTTTGTGATTCGGCACGGAGCAAACTCATCAATAAACATTTTTGTGTGCGTTTTACCACAAACATAAATTCCCTTAAATCATAAATGTATCAAGTTTTGGGTGATTTATCATTTGTCGATTTTCGTTTTATTGTTTATTTTACAAAGCAAAACAAAAAAAAAATAACGGAGGTGGTACGTAACTGTTTCTTGAAAAACTTTCGTTTGAAACTTTTTATTACAATAAACTCCAAGTTTTTGATTCCCATCGAAAAAGTTAAAAAGACTTTCAAAAGAATAAAGAATAAATTAATTATTCCTAATGTCATTATTTCCGTTACTCCTCCAACAAGGAGTGCGTGTTTAAGTTCTGCTTTTTTTTTTTCTAGTTCTTATTGAACAACCTTACGGAGGAAGAACGGATATCAAAAACACACATTTCACACATGGTTTTGTAACTTTACCAAATCAAACGTGGAAAACTTGCAGAAAATTGGTCTGCCCTTCATTTTGTTAATTGACGCTCCTCAGCTCTTGCACACGCACATCTTTCTAAAACACAGATGGTTTTTTTTTTTTTGTGTGTGTTCCACTGCGTGTCTGTGCTTTTGGTAAGAGTGAGCAGGGGGCGGACATTTTGTTTAATCCAATGAAAGACGTGTCTGCAATTTATTATTTTGTTTTCGTGCTTTTCAAAAAAACGAAACGAGTCAGACAAAACAAAAACCAAAAATTGTTCAACGAAGGGTGCACAAGCACACATACGAGTGCATACATACATGCTTCAAAACTTGAACAACCATCTTATCCTTTAACTTATTTAACAGTACCTACTTACGAAGCATTTCATATCAAATAATGTTTTCCAATAAAAAAAATTACTACTGCTCTCCATGATTTTCCAGTCGTGTCTCGTGTGTAGTCGATTTTAAAAATGACATTTCAGGGATTTTGCATGACATGCAAAAGAGTGGCAAGTTAGCTGTCAATGGGAAAAGTATTCAACGCCTAGGTCTAAGCTCGCCATGTTGAATGTCTGACCTTGACATTATTTGTCGATGGGCATTTAAATTACAATTTCACTGCAGTTGTTTGAATTGGTAGATCTGTTGGTGTTAACGGAATGCGCCAAGTTTATTGAGGTCGTCCTCCACTTGATCGCGGCACCTTAAATGGGATCTTACAGTACTAGCTTCAGTTTTGGATTTGCAGATTCAGCGGGCTACATACTCCATTGATACATACATACAAAAACGAATAATCTTTCTCTCAAAACACCCCAGCCTGTATTCATCTGATTGTATCAGTGGCCACGTTTCTGCCCTATACAGCAGGACTGAGATGATAAGGGTCTTGTATAGTGTCTCCTTGGTCCTTTTAGAGAGGGCTTTGCTACTAAGATGCCTTCTAAGCCCGAAGAAACAGCGATTGGCAAGAGTGATTCTTCGACTGATCTCTTCACTGATGTTGTTCTGAGAAGTTATAGTGGAACCCAAATATAGACAAAGTCATTGACAAATTGTGACGTTTTGTCGGAGCCTACGGTGTTCTGCACCCGAGGACAGCATATACTTTGCTTTTTCTTCATTTACAGCCAGACCCATTTTTGCCGCCTCCACTTCAATATTTGCGCGCTTCCTTCTTCCAATAATATCAATATCATCAGCATAGCCAAGTTATTGAACGGATTTAAAAAAAATCAGACCACTGATGTTCACATGTAAGTTGAGTTTGGTTGCTTCAAGAATGATGTTGAGGAGGTTATATGACAGCGCGTCACCTTGTCTTAAGCCTTTCTCGACATTAAATGAGTCGGTGGTGTTCTTACCAACCTTGACGGAGCAGCGCGAGTTCTCCATAGTCATCCTGCAGAATCAAACGAGTTTAGCAGCGATTTTTTTTTTTTTTTTTTTTTTTAACGGCACACGCGCTCAAGGGGTTTGTTATAGCCCTTTTAATGATAAGTCACAGCGCGAGCGATAGGAAGTTAGGAAGGAAGGGAAAGGAGGTGTCGATGAACATTGATCTTGAATGTTTGAAGATCAAAATGGCAAGGAAAAATGTGCCAGGCAATCCATTCCACATTCGTGTTGTACGGCTAAAGAAAGAATCTCTATATTTCACGGTACGTCCGAAATTGGGCTCAAGTATAAACTGATGAGCGTTCCTAGCAAGACGAGTATTACGGGGGAAATGTTTAAGGGGTGGAACGTACCTGGCTACCTCGAGTGAGCATTTTTTGTAAAAGAACCAGTAAAATAAGGAAAGACATGAGACATTTCGACGATGTTCGAGTGACGGAAATGTTTCCATAATGTTTCTCTCTCCTATCAATTTTAACGCTTTTTTCTGAACTCTGTCGAGCAGGTGGAGAAAAGTTTGAGAAGCACCTGCCCAGAGATGGGAGTTATACTCGAGTTTAGGACGTATAAACGCTTTGTAAATTGTAGCCAGATCAGAAGGGGTGAAAAACTTCTTGCATCTATTAAGAAAGCCTAAGCATCTTGCAGCATTCTTGGCAATCTCAAGTATATGATCATTCCAACGAAAATTGTCACTGATACACATACCGAGTACTGATAGCTTTTCGGCCTCCTCGATGCAAGTACCATTCATGGATAATGGCATAGGGGGTATGTTTAGCTTCATCGACAAAAGACAGCATTGAGTTTTCGACGCATTAAACTCCACACGATTTCTAGTACCCCAATTCACAATGCTGTTTAAATCGGAGTTTAACGAGCTTATCATACGATTTCGTTGTAATAACACGTCCGAAGGCGAAGGCCGTGAATTATCAAACGTATATGAAAAGCTGAGGATTGAGTCGTCAGCAAAACAATTTAATGGACGCGAATTTTTGCTATTATTTCTTTTTAATTAAAAAATCTTTAAGATTGAATGAAGTCAAAGTATATCAAGCTGGGTTTAAATAAAAATAAACAGCTATTGCTAATTTCATTTTGTTAAATTGTTTCTCTTCTTTTTTATAAGAGAGAAGGAATTAAATGAAGGTACTATAGCATATATATCTAAATATAAATATTATTAAAAAAAATACTCTGCACCCATTCGAACTTTTAATTATTTTATATTTCTTTTATTCTTTGATAAAACAACATATACTAGTACCACCTGTAGAAAGTTGGAAATATTATGAGTTAAAATGCAGTAAAAAAATATATGTTATGTATTTAGAAAAATAAACTTACATGACTGTCGTGTGAGAAATGTACAATAAGCAGTTGTTTCTAACCACATGATGGCACAATGCTGAAAGTGCCGTCCAAAAGATAATTAGGTAAGGAGAAAACATTTCAAAGTGACAAAAAAATAAAATATTACATTTGCCCTTATGTCTATAAAAAATTTGTCCTTATGTCGCTTTGCAAAGTGACATAAGGCCAACTCTTAAAAGTTGGCCTTATGTCGCTTTCATAAAGTGACATAAGGCCAAACAAGCAAAGTTGGCCTTATGTCACTTGCCCTTAAGTCACGGCACCGCATTTTCGATAAAAGAGCTTCATGCCAAACTCTATCAAATGCCTTTAAAATATCAAGCGCAATAATCTTGCTTTCGCCAAAGCTATGCACAGATTTGTTCCACTGTTTGGTGAGATATGCCATCAGATCACCAGTGGAATGATTGCTGCGAAAGCCGTATTGCCGGTCATTTAAAAGCTCCCGATCTTCGAGATATTACTTGAGCTGACGATTTATTAGCGTTTCCATGACCTTGGAAAGAAGGGACATAAGTACAATTGGTCGGTAGGAGGAGGGGGAGGAGGAGGAGGAGGAGTCACCTTTTTTTGGGACGGGCTGGGCAAATGCTGTTTTCCATCTACTAGGAAAGATTCCTGAACGATAGGAGCGATTAAAAAGCTTACGCAGTGGTTTTGCCAGCGATGAAAAACACTTATTCAGAAGAATAGGGGGTATACCATCTGGGCCAGCGGATTTGTGTATATCAAGATCTTGAAGTACTCTTGCTACTGTACGAGTGCGGAAAAATATCTATCCCATAGAAGAATTAACGTTCTCAAGTACAGGAGGGGCATTGTTGCTTGCAGGCAACGTAGAACTTGCAGCAAAATAAGCTGCGAGCATATTCGCCTTCTCTGAAGAGCTGACAATTGGTTTATTATCGACGATGAGCGTTGGAACTGATGATGACGTTGAGTTCTTGACGTTTTTTACAAATGACCAGAAGTTTTTACTGCCTTTGGGACATTGCAGAATTTTTTGCCGTAACTTCTGGTCATGTAAAAATTTCGTTTTGTGTATAACGGAGTTGCACGAGGGCCTAACTTGTTTGTGTTTCTTTTGATTTTCCTCAGTTGGGTTGGCTTTGTAGGATCGAAAGCTTACTTCTTTCAACCTGATAGCGATGCCAAGAAGTGACATGGCTCTGTATAGCTCGTTCCTGTTGACGCTGTCATAGGCTACTTTAAAATCAATTAAGAGGTGGTGAGTATCGATTTGGAATTCTTGGATCGTTTCTTAAATCTGCCAAACTTTGTTAACTGGCCTGAAACCTACTGATAGGGGCAAATCAGTTCATGTGCGAAAGGGTTCAGACGTTCACACAGAATGGCCGAAAATATTTTACAGGCGACATTTAGGAGACTTATACCTCTGTAGTTGGTGCAGTTTCGACTATCTCCTTTCTTGTGGAAAGGGCACACAAAACACAATGCTGAGGTTCCATTCGTCAGGCATACTTTCATCCGACCAGATTGTACAGATGAGTTGATGTATGCTCCTCACCAAGTCATCTCCCGCTGCTTTAAAGAGAAGCTTGGCAATGAGAACATCCACTCCAGCATCATTGCAGGACTGAAGTTTAGATATCATAATATCAAGTCAAAAGTCTTGCTGGTCGGTTAGAAGTAAATTTCGTTCATCATCGCCCAAATTAACTGCATGCCCATGCCACTAGTGGGTTTTTGGTGTTGAAAATAAAAACGCCTAAATCTAAATCCACTGTACCAATAAATATTCTTTTCTATCTTCCTATTCGTTCTTACTAATGCCGTGAAATTCCCATTTGAAAGGTCTTACTAAATAAATATAGTTCTGCACTTTATTTAAAAAATAAACTATTTAAGAAATTAATTTGGCCTTTGTCATGACTTACACGAACATGGCTTCAATGGAAGACTCTCTGGCTCGTAGGTCGAGACTTAGAAGCGCTTTTTGTCCAATTGAAGTTTCCCTATTCTTTGTCGTTTATACTCACAGGTGTCCGATTTAACTTAATAGTGTTGCATACATTTAGGAGTATTAATTAAATTTCGCATTTTATATAATGCGTCGCATTGGCTTTCAGTATTTTTTCGGTGTAAAAGGTAATAAAACAATATAAAACCATCCAAAAAAAAAATATTTACCTAATGATGAAAACCGTTTTAAAATTCATTGAGTGGCTTAGAAGAAGTTATCGGACAAACCAGAGGGCAGCTTCCTTCTGTGCCTTAAATATAACAAAATTGCATGGCTGGTTAACTCGGATCGACATTACATTACAGATATTTCAATTGGTTGATCAATATCTTTTGATCCATGATATTTGGAGCTTAATTTGTAATTTTTGAAAAAAATTCTTACTTAATTTCTCGCCATCATAGTTCTTTGTAGGCAAAAATTATATAATCTTCATGTTTCCTCTTTTCAAAACATTAAGTATAACTAAATTAAAATTAAGCTTTGAAATAATAAAATAAACAAGCTCCTAGGCCCGACTATTGTCTGCCTTTTTAACTGAGTTACCACAGATCACAATTTCCAGCCACAAAATATTCCATAAATCTGGCCTTTAAAGTGATTGTGGTTGTGGCTCAATATTTATTCCTGAATGCCTTGTATTTTGTATAACAAATTTAAATGTCCTCCTTAATTTTTGTTTTCGTTGCTATTAACTACTCCATACAATGTGATCCCATAACGTTCCTTACGTTCTAGAGTATAGGAATCACTAAGTATAAAGCAGTGAAAGTGTTTTTGGTGGGGTAAAAGTGAATATAAATTTCCTTGAATAATTCCCATTATGTATGATGGGTATAGAGAAGTATAATAACTTCTTCCCCAGGTTCAGGATCTCATTTCGATGAAGATAAAAATTGATGAAACATAAACGAGGGATATTAATATTTTGCCATTGACGTGGTAAGAAACAAATATTTATTGGAAAAAACAAGAGTGGAGTCTGGGGGATGATTTGCTAATGGAGCAATCAAAAGCTGAATAATTTATGCTCGAGGGGATTTCCTCCTTTGGCTAATAATTCAATAATAATGGTGTCTTCTTGGAAGAATATTGATTTATGTAACGATGAATTCAATCTTATTAAAGTAATGATGTCATGTCTCTCAAAGAATAATTATTTGTGAATATTGGTTCTTGACCTAGTGGAAGACCTACTGAAATATAAAGAGTGTTTTTCTTAGAGTTGCAGAAGTATACAAAAATTGCTCAGTTTTTTCAATGGCTTGAAGATTATCTACACTTTAAATTTTCAAGACGAACCGCAGTGTCGTTCTGAGCCTAATCCCCAAATTTGATTGCTCAGTCGTCAGTCGATTCAGGATTGAATGGGAAGCCGAACTAATCATAAATCACATGGCAGTGTAACTAGTTACACATTTTACTTCCGACTTCCCAATCACCAGAAAATTTTCTATTAAAACCATCACGTAACGCAATACCCACCGCTGCAGCAAATCCGATTACCCCGGCACCCCGCACCGCTGATTCAGACTGCCATAAACTTCGAAATACATATACCAAAGGAATGGGAAAAAACATCTATCATGCAAGAAGAAATACACATTTACAAGTATTTTTAACTTTTGGTGTTATAATTCACATTTTCTTCTCTCAGAAATATTCCATAGGTAGAAGTACAATTTGTATGGGAATCTATTACAAAAAGAGCACCTGGAATAGAGATCTCACGAAGGTACGCTGAGTGAAATAAGAAATAACAGCAGAAGCCTTACCAAGTTCAAGTTTTTTAAATAAAATTTGCTAAGGACCGTTTATGGTCGTGGAGAAACTCCACAGACCTAGTATTTAAGATATTATATGAATTGGATTATTATTTTGAGTTTAATCTGTTAGAAATATTTAAAAAAAAAATATTTGTTGTTTCGGAGTTCAACACTCTTCAACCCTGAGATTTAGCTTTCTTTTGTTAACAAACATGGACATCGACGGGCTAACCTCAGCCTAAGTACAAAAAATCATCACAGCAGGTGTGCAAATTGCTGTCAATGAAAACAGTGCTGCCAATATAAACTTCTATATCTAAAAAAAACACCCTATATAAGGCTTACTTACAAAACTCTGGCATTTGGTCACGACTCACGACTTATACAGAACAACTCTTGCATTACAAGCTTGAAGAAAATCCGTGTAACCGTTCAGGCTGTAGCACACTGACGGACGCATATGGCAAAAACCAATTTTTGGAAATTTTAATCATCCTAATGTCATGTTTAATTGTTATCTTCACTTTGTTTCTGTAAGAAAGCAGATGTAAAAATTGACAATGTGTCATGCACTAAGCTTCCTATTATTACCTTAACTTTTCATTAATAAACCAAAACTTGCCGTCTTTTTCATTGCCACATGATTTGGTGGCTTGAAAGGATAAACTTTAAGCTGCAACTGCAAGTTGGACTTTTTTCTTATACAAACTTTATCATAGGATTCCTACCTGCCCACAGGTTACACGGCCTTGTGCAGCGGCAAAATATTCATGACTTCTGTAGCCCCAATCTGCCTCATTTATTTTATTTAATGCAAACATAAATCATCCACCGAACAGGGTCACAGAACTGGATCATTGATTGCAGCTGGTATGATGGATGAGGTTTGGGTGAGAAACAGCCACATTTTTGAGTCGAGTGCAGTGAAAGTGAATCTTAGGAAACAATTTTTTTTTTTTAAACTATAATTCAATTCATTAAAGTTTGAAATAATTGTGAGAAGAATAAACAAAAAATATTATTTATTGCTGCTCCCCTCTTAAATGTAGAAAAGAAGGAGTAAGTTTTGAAAGCTTAAGGTGGCCTTAATTTATAGTTTCAAAAAGTTTTAAGATTTTTAATTTTATTATTTTATAATTTGAGGGCAATAAGTGGATTCATGCAAATATGATTTCGAATAGACATTTTGCGGTCCCCAGGTGACTCAAAACTAATTAAAAACAACATTCTAAAAAAAATCCTACAAATTCATGTGACACTCTTTAAATGGTGCACAATAACTTCAAAAACTCTAGGTCGATAGTCGGAGTATAAACTAACAATTTATATTGTCATTTGTGTAAAAATATAACAAAATGTATATTTCTTAAATCTGTTCTTATCTTCCCAATGAAAAAATTTCAATACAACAACAAAGACATTAGTTTGATAAACTTTAAAGAAATCTGTCAGTCAAATAAAACTTCATTACGGTTTAAAAATAAACAAACACTACTTTAAAGTTCTTTCTTTTCAAAAAGCTTCATCAAACTCCAAACCAATTATTATTCTTAAGCTATCCTTAATGATTAAAATTTTAATTAATTTTTTAAGTTTCCCATTTTTCACTTACTTACGATCTAATTTCAGGATCAAGAAATAAAAAATCAAGGGATTAAGAACATATCCGTTATGTTCACCCCAACATCCTTGGCAATCCGTGTACAGGATTCAGTAATATAATACCATATCCGCATTGCAGCACAGCAAAGGATTGCCTGAAGCGTGGGGATAAAAAATGTTAAAAACAAAACAAACAAAAATCAACCGAAACCAACTCGTGAAGGATGTTCGGTTGAGGACTACAGCTATGACGGTTGCATGCAGCATGCACGAACACTCAAGTGGGTGAAAGGTTCTGAAAAATGTTCACAGTAAATTATTTATAAAAATATGTATGCACAAGAAATTTCGAAACTTTTTTTTTAATCTTTTCCATAACCATAAATGTACTTTTGGCGCTTGATTTGTTTTCAAAGTGCAAAATTTAATAACAAATACAATCCTTTTTTGGTTCAAACCGCGTTATAGCGATATATTGCGCATTCCAGTGAAGAATACTTTAAGGGGTGTTTTTTTTAAGACCTTGACAACTTAAATAATAATACAAGACAGATATGTTGTTGGATGAACCTAATAATTGTGTTTCGTTAATAGCTTGAGGTTTGTCTTAGCTCCATTGTATATACATTTTTATAGTAATTTAATAGACCAAGTTTTTTTAGTTCTGAACTTCGCCAATGGCGCCGTTAGTTGTCAAAACTACTTTATGTCTTCTATTGTTGTTTTTGCTTCCCATGGCAATCTGGACGAAAACCACTCGTATCGGAAGTTTTACGCTATAAGATAGGATAAGGATGATCAAGGTCTTATATAATATGTACCTTTTCCTTGCTTCGCTTGGAGATAGTTTCATTACAACCAAACTTCACAGCCCGAAGAAAAAACGATAACTCGATTCATCTTTGCAATCATTTGAGAAAATTTCATCTTTCATAATATTTGACAGTCTTCCTTTTTAAACAAAATTAATGTTGGAGATGTTGTGATATGAATTGAAACATAATAAATCACAATAAATCGTTCCGAATTTCTTGAAGGTCGTTTAAAATTGGTTGTTATACCTGATGTTTATGTACTGATGTTTTAGGATCGTCATGTCATATTCCGTGATGTTGACACATGCTTGGAAATCAGACCCACTTGCAAAAATTTAATACGTGAAAACTTGGCCGTGAAAAAATCTTTTCACTTTGGATACCACATACTTTGACTTGACAATTGCTCAAAAAAGGCTCATGTCGATTGGTGCCAAGAAATGTTTCAAATTTCATGTTCAATCGTATTGCTTCGAAAGACGTCTAGAATATCATGATATAATTGACGAAGAATGGGTCAATTTGTATGAACCCAATTTGGGTCTTTCAAGAAATTGCACGCACAAAAGTTGATAGTGCGTCCAGTAACCACTATTAAGCCAAACTATTTTCTCATTTACAAACTAATAGAATTTATGTATTTGTGTATTTAACATTCACACATTTGTGTTTCTAGTGCAAGTTTTCAATCCCCCATTTAATTCAAAAGCACCAACTTTACAAACGCACAACGTAACTAACTCCACAACGCATAACAATCAGCTAAAACAACAGCGTGGCCGGACGCGAACCCACATCAAATTGCAATTCCGAAAAAGATTACACAGCAGCAAAAAGCAATTAAATGATCTCCCGCAATGAAAATAAAATTTAATTTCAACTTTTCTGTATAAAGTTAATTAATGGCAGAACCAGAACTTAACGGGGCAAGAGCAAAACTCCAATGGCGGAAGTAATTCATGTGTTTTTTCTTTTATATGTTGTGGCTTGTGGCAAAGAGTTGCGCTTCCTTGATGAGATAATTTTGCACCTTGTTGTGTTAAGTCCTTATCAGAACCAAAAACAAACCAACAGCAGCACAACAAAAATATTTTAACAACTAGGATCGGCTTTTGTTTGCAGTGTTGTTGCCACAGGACCTTCTATGCATATACTACAACGAGTGCATAGTCTGCAATTTAGCTGCCAAAACTGTTTTTTTCCAAACCAACGCCAATATTGGGAAGGATAAAGAAAGAGTTCTTTTTTTAAGGGAGTACCTATTGGGAATTGAAGACACAATTTGAATGGTGTTCTGCATTTCCATAGGCGAAACTAAAACTGGCAAGTACCTACTCTATAAAAAAAAAAAAAAAAAAAACCTATAACCACAAAAAACTGGGTCACAACAAGGTTAAAGCTGATTACCTGTTAGCGAATTGGCAGGATGTCGATTATTTTATTTGAATCTTCGGCTATGCTATTTCAATGATTTTAGTTGTGGGTTGGGGAGCTGTTGGTAATAATAAAATTTTAGCTACAAAATCCACTTAAAACGAATATTTTATTAAAAACTAAATGCACGTCATGGTTGCAAATACTTGTATTGTATTTATTATCTTTTTTTTTCAAAATAAATAAAATTACTTTTTAGAAGGCCAGGTGCATATAGATATTGAAACTGAATTAAACTAGCTGCGTGTGAGGTATTTACAAAATTCTTCTTTTTTTGTTAAGGCCCATATACGCAATTTTGTGTTAATTATAATATTCAATGACTCTTCTATTTAGATCCGTCTGAATTCAGTGATGGCCTGAGTTATGTTTATTTTAAAGGGCATTAGTAAACCCTACAATAAAAAGTCTAGCGGAGTCAAATCATGATCTTTATGGCCAAATTTACGTGACCCCGAGATAGATAACCTTATACCATTGTATATATAAACTATAGTACTACCACCTGAGGTGCGCCATCTATCGACGAAAAACTAAGCTCGAGAATACCATGGGAAGCAACAACAACAATTAAAATGGTGGAAATTGTTGTTGTTGCATCCCATGGTATTCTAGAGCTTAGTTTTTCGTCGATAGATGGCGCAACTCAAGTGGGAATACTATAGTTTATATATACAATGCTTATACTCTCAAACCGTTTATGCATAATGTCAATCGTGGCTTGGTAAGCAATAAGAAATTGAATATCATTGTCGGTGGCCGACTTAGGGGCCATGGTTATAGCTATAATTGAAATGCATCATTGAAACACAATCAGTAAAACGTTTTATATTTTCACTGACAAGTCGGTTATGTCATTGAAAATTTACTGTCAGTGGAAAGCCCTGTCATATCAATGAAATGACAAGCTATTTAGCCTCATTTAGGATGTACAAAATTCGAAGAAAAAAATTAATGGAACTGCCTCTCTCTTTGAAATTATAAGGCCTACGGAGATAAATGTTATATAGGATTCAATTTGCGTTGTACTGCTTCTAATACAAACATTTAAACGCAACTTGTTAGTGCATGAGAAACGAAATAAAAATTGTATATAACATTCATCTATATAGGCCTCGTGGTTTGGAAGAGAGGGGCAGATCGATTTCGCACTTTGATGACTTTTTCATCAAATGGTGAACTTTGAAAGAAAAAAAAATAATGAATCTGACCCTCTCTTCCAAATCACGAGGCCTATAGGGATCACACATATCATTTTGTCATCCAAGAGATTATGTTCTTGCTAGCAACAATTACAATTATTCATTTTAATATGGAGGTCTTCCAAGGACGAGCCAATAGGAACCTTATATCGGGGACTTCGGACACCTCAAATGAATAAATTGATTGCATCTACTAAGAACATATCCCTAATATTAGAAAAGGCATATGGACCAAATCCTGCTTTAACAGAGGCTAGGCAAACAAAAATTAGCAATAACTCCAAACAACCTTTCACTTACACCCCATTTTATTTAATTTAAATAGACCGGACAAAAAAAAAAAATATACCACGATTAAAAATTAATTATGTTGATTTTTATTTCTATTGAACAATTTTAATAAAATACTCATGTACAAGGAATGGACAATACAAAATAAGCTTAAGATGCCCGTCAAGAGCTCACAAAACATAAACACAATGACGACCAAAACAATTTTGAGATTAAAGTTGAAAGAAAAAGTGACAGATGACAATAGAAAGAGAATCGAACACATTCAGTGGAACGATTGTGTTCCAAATACTAGAAACAAAGATCAGCTGTTCATTAAAATCGATTTCTGTCATTTAAATTATTAAATTGGTTTTCAAGAGAAGTATTAATAAATATGTATAAAGTATAGGTACATAATGACTGCTTCACAACGACGCTTTGAGCTTCGCTTTGACAGAACGCAAAAGTTCAAACATAGGAATTCATGTATTAATGCTCTAAATGAGGCGTTGAGCTTTAACGTTACGTTTTGATATACAAAAGTAAGTACACAAACCACGTAGCATGAAGCGAAGCTGAAGCAAAAGTTGAAATATTTGAACATTTGCATTTGACGTTTCAAATAATTATTATTACTGTTTCTGTGTGTTTCAATTTGAGTTTTTTCAATAAATTTCAAAAACGGTTTGATATCCCTCGGCCAATGGATCATTGCCGTGTTGTATTTTTATTCCTAAATGTGTGCATTTATGTATAGCAAAGTTTTAATATTTTTAAGGATTTGGAACAAATAAAAAAAAAAGTTTGAAAAGGGTTTGGATTTTTTAGAATTAGCTATGTATGCTTGTGTGCGCCTCTTTTGAGTGCAATCAGTGAAAGATTAAAATCCAAACAAAGATCTTTATGAGTGAAAACATCTTGTTTTTGCGGAAGTGGAATGCACGCAATATTATAAGGATTGTCAATAATATTGTAAGAGTATCCTTTTTTTATCTATAGCTGAGGTAGCTTCAGTGGTTCCAGGGTCAGCCGAAGAAAAGACGTAAAACTCCGGTTAAGGAAAATAATACTTTATTTATTACCTTTAAATTCAATAGTTTTAGGTTACAAATACAAAATCAATTACAAGCAAATTGTTTAAGGCAATATATATGTATTACAATTATAAGGCAATATTTATGTATTACAATTATTACAAGCTTATGTTCATTCGTTTATAACATCGGTTTTTATATTCAAATCTACGTTATATAATCCAAAAACATAATATAAATGACACAATGTTTTCTTAAGCTTAGAAGTTACTTAAACTAATGTCAACGGAACCAAATTCCGGCAATGTCAACGCACAGTTAAGTACGGCAATGTCAACGCACAATTAAGTACGGCAATGTCAACGCACAGTTAAGTACGGCAATGTCAACGCACAATGAAGTACGGCAATGTCAACGCACAGTTAAGTACGGCAATGTCAACGCACAATGAAGTACGGCAATGTCAACGCACAATTAAGTACGGCAATGTCAACGCACAATTAAGTACGGCAATGTCAACGCACAGTTAAGTACGGCAATGTCAACGCACAATTAAGTACGGCAATGTCAACGCACAATGAAGTACGGCAATGTCAACGCACAGTTAAGTACGGCAATGTCAACGCACAATGAAGTACGGCAATGTCAACGCACAATTAAGTACGGCAATGTCAACGCACAATGAAGTACGGCAATGTCAACGCACAATTAAGTACGGCAATGTCAACGCACAATTAAGTACGGCAATGTCAACGCACAATGAAGTACGGCAATGTCAACGCACAATGAAGTACGGCAATGTCAACGCACAATTAAGTACGGCAATGTCAACGCACAATTAAGTACGGCAATGTCAACGCACAATTAAGTACGGCAATGTCAACGCACAATTAAGTACGGCAATGTCAACGCACAATGAAGTACGGCAATGTCAACGCACAATTAAGTACGGCAATGTCAACGCACAATTAAGTACGGCAATGTCAACGCACAATTAAGTACGGCAATGTCAACGCACAATTAAGTACGGCTTAAATAGAAATAACACGGTATTAATCGGTAGGAAGTTAGGAATGTAGGAACGGTAAGGAAAACGGACAGGTTGAATATTCTGCTACACTCGTGAAAGCACAGCTTCAAAATATTAGGAATCTCTCGGTACACTGCGTACCCCTGGTGTTCCGGTAGTGGAGAAAAGTCTTTGGCTCTGAATAGTATTCCTATAAATCACCATCGAGATTTTCCTCGAATTTCAATGTGCTAAATCACATTCCTTTATGGAATATATCAACAATAACTCAGTGTTAATTATAACCACCAAATACAAATTCACATGTAAAAACGCTACTGGTTTGCAAATACATGATCATGTGACTTCAGAGACAAATTCACATATAAAGTGCTACTGGTTTGCAAATACAACGTAGTCATGTGACTTCAGAGACTGTATTAAGTTGTATTGTGGTAGCCACGACAGGGGTTCGGGTTGGGAATGGATAATATGAATGATGTAATTGCAATAAATGATGGCGGTGGAAGAGAAGAAAATGTGACTTCGTCACACTCCCCCCCCATTTCGGTGGACGAGAATTTTCTCGGACAAAAGAGAAAGGTAGTTTTCGGAAGAAAAAAAAAATTTTTCCATTTGAATTTTTTTTTTTTTTGTTTTTTTTTTTTATTTTTTTATTATATATATTTTTTTTTAACATATCAAAAAAAGTTTGATGTAACAATATAAAAAAAATAACGAACTCCAATTTTATTTTTAATAATAATTCATTTACTTAAGAAGTATTCAACATATCAAAAAAAATTGATGTAATAATAAAAAAAAAATAACGAACTTCAACTGATAATGCATTCAAATAAATAAATAATTCATGGTAAAAAAAATAATATAATTAAGAAGACAAACTCCGCATCACTTCTTAACCTCCGTCTTGCTCGGCTGGAGCGAGTAGTGGATCACCTTAGTGTGATTTCCAACCGTCAGTGTAGCTGTGCCTGGCTTTTTGATGCACACTTGAATCAGTCCGACTGCCCGCTGTATAGTAAATTTTTGTCGACGACGATATGGATGAAAACAAGGGTGCGCTTTTATATCAATCCCTGCAAATGGGTCCACTGGAACTGATGAACTCGTTGAAACGGTAGTGTTTGCTGAAGTAATCGTTGCCAGGTACTTCTTTGGTGGCGGCTGCGTATCATTCTGTATCGGTTTGAAGGAAACGGTTCGGTCTGTCATTGATTGAGCGGCGGCGGCGGCACTGGGGCGAGGAATTGGTATGAAATCCATGTCTGGCGCCATTGTCTTGGTCTGCTTCTCCTTCCACTTTGCCTCTGCTTCTTCTCGTCTGGCACGGACCTCTTTCTGTAGCTGAAGCGGAGCTGTTCGTTCTAGAATTTTGTCCACCTTGTGAACGTCTATTTGAGCCTTCAATTCGGTCACCAGCGTTGGATGGTCAGGCAGCCGTTCGTTGCTGTGGATGATCACGTCTGACTTCCTTTTTTTTCCAATGATCGCTCCTGCAGCTTCTGCTTTGTGTAGAACGTCGTCCGTCTTTCTGGTAGCGCCTGGTGGAAGCGTTGATAGTAGGGCGATTGGCCTGGTAAGTTGTCGAACCCATGGTTCACACACTGGTTCGTCCTTCGCCTTCTTGGTTAGCACTTTGCGTGTCGGCCGGGACTGGGAGCTGGAAGTGTCTTTGCCCATGGTTGAAAGTGAAATGATTTTATTTTCGAAATCACTCTCTTTATATACTTTCAAATCCTTCAAATGGGCCCTTATCAATGGTTCATGTGTGTGTGTGTTCCTTTTTTGCGATCTAAGACACACAATTACTGGAGACACAAATTTCACCACCTCATAGGGTCCCTCATATCGTGGTGCTAGTTTCTCCGTGAAATGTTTCGCTCCTGAAGAGAGCACACGATTTCGTTTGTATACTTCATCCCCTATGTTTGGTCGCCAGGCTCGGCGGCGCAAATTGTAGTATTTGCCTTGTGTGTCTGCTGCTCTTTTTAAGTTGTCGGCGACTAGCTTGTACATCTCTTTCAATCTTTCGGTACGCATGGCGACTGGTTCGACGGGAGAGGCGGGGGTATTGTCTATTGTTTCATCGGTGTGTGGTCGTCTAAGTTCACGACCAAAATTAAGGAGAGCTGGAGTGAAACCGGTTGATGCGTGTGTGCTAGTGTTAATTGCAAAACACAATTCAGGAAGGAATTGATCCCAGTGGCGGTGGTTGTCATTAACATATTGTGCTATCATTGTTTTGATTACTTTATTGACTCGCTCAGTCGGATTTTCCTGCGGGGTGTACGGGGCGGTAAATTTTTGTTGCATGTTCATTTCCTGCAAAAATTCTCGCAGCTGTTTACTACAAAATTGGCTGCCGTTGTCGAAGAGGAAAACATGTGGTACACCAAAAGTATGAATGATTTTCTCTCTTAGCCCTTTGATGATCCCTGCGGCGGTTGCGGCGCGAAGGGGGATCGCTTCAACCCATTTGGTAAATTTGTCTACAAAAACCAACAACATAGTGTTGCCTTTTATAGACGAGGGGAGAGGGCCGACAAAATCTGCGCATACTACTTCCCAAGGAGTCGAGACGGGCAGGGTGTACATATTTCCACTTGGTTTTTGTTGTGAATGTTTGTATTGATTGCAGGAATGGCAGAGGCGGACGTATTTGGCTATATCTTTTATCATTCCGGGCCAATAAAAAGATTGCATCATTCTTGCTGTAGTTTTGGCAATACCCAAATGGCCAGCGGAGACGGCGTTGTGGTTATCAAATAAAATGTTCGGTCGGTCTTTGATGGGTACGCACCATTTCCATTCTTTTGTAGGATCGGAGAGTGGGTGGCCAGGAAATTTGCGGTACAGCTTGTCGGTTATAATTTTGTACTCCGGGAATCGTTCGGGATGGCGAGACACTAATAATTTTTGACGGTCGGTCCAACACATTTTGGCATCAGCGCAGGCGGCTAGTAAATCCATTTTGGTAATTGGTAGAGGATCGCGAGACAGCGCATCCGCCACCACATTCATGGCTCCCTTCCGATAAGTCACAGAAAAATCAAATTGTTGGAGTTCTATTGCCCATCGGGCTAATCGACCAGACGGATTCTGCAGGGTGTGCAGCCACTTGAGAGAGTGGTGATCGGTCACGACGGTAAAGTGATACCCCTCCAAGTATGGTCGCATTTTTCGAATACCCCACAGAATACCCAAACACTCCTTTTCTGTAGTAGAATATTTGCGTTCCAAATCGGTCAGGGTTCTACTGGCATAGGCGATGACCTTTTCTTGCTCCTCCACATTTTGGGTAAGCACAACCCCTAAGCCATCTTGGCTTGCGTCAGTTTGTAGAACAAAGGGTACATTGAAATCGGGGCAGGTAAGGATAGGTGCACTGGTGAGTTTGTCTTTCAGGACTTGGAACGCTTTTTGCTGGTCTTCTCCCCATTTCCACTGGACATTCTTCTTCAACAGGTTGGTGAGTGGCGTGGCAACAATCGAAAAGTTCGGGATAAAACGGCGGTACCATGAGGTAATCCCTAATACTCGTCGCAATTCCTTGACGGATTCGGGGGCTTTCAATTCTTGAACTGCATTCACCTTGTCGGGGTCAGTATGAATACCCTTATTGCTTACAACATGTCCCAAGTATTTTAATTCAGATTTGCAGAATTCACACTTGTCGATGTTAATCCTTAACTGGGCTGTCGTTAAACGGTCAAACACTGTTTTAAGGTGTTGTAGGTGCTCGTCGAATGATTTACTTATTACGATTATATCGTCCAAATAAGCAAAAGCAATATTAGCCAGATCTTCTCGCAGAATGGTGTCCAATACACGTTGAAAAGTAGCGGGTGCAGAGTGCAAACCACAAGGCATAACTGTCCATTGAAATAGGCCTCTTCCTGGGACAGTAAACGCGGTATACTGACGGGACTCTCGGGCCAGCGGTATTTGCCAATACCCCTGCTTCAGGTCAATAGTTGAGATGTGTTTGGCTTCTCGTAACTTGTCCAAAATGCCTTGGATGTGCGGGAGCGGGTAGGCATCTTTCTCGGATCTCTCATTCAACTGTCTATAATCCACACATACCCTCCACGTACCATTCTTCTTTCTTACCAAGACTATCGGTGAGCTGTATGGACTCCTAGACGGCTCGATTCGGCCCGAACTCAGAAGGTCGTCAATCTCCTCATCAATTATTTGCTGCATTGCAGGGTTGCGGGGGTAGTAGCGTTGCTTAAATGGTTGGTTGTTTTTGAGACGGATAGTATGTACGGCAGCGTTGCAGATCGGTGACAGTCGTTCGAATTTAGGTAGTTCGTTATCCAGGAATTCTTTTAACCGAGATTGGTCAGCTGGGGCTAATTGGTTGCTACCAATGAGTCCTAGTTTCTCAGGGCTGGAAGTGTCCATTCTGTTGGTGTTGAAGCCGAGAGTCGTACCGCCAAGGGTCATGTTTAAACCTGCCTTCCTCAGGAAATCCATTCCGATCACCACTTCTTCCATAAGGTCCTTTAGTAACGAGACCTCTCCCGTCACCAACTGGTTGCCGAATTGCATAGTTATGAGATAATGCTCCCTAGCGACAATCGGGTCCCCATTTGCTAAATGTATCTCAGACCTCTGGTAACGGACAGGGGTTTTTAGTCGCCGCAGAGTGTTTCGCAACGAAGGGTTGATGAACGTCCTCGATGCTCCCGTGTCGATTAGAGCATTCCACGTTTGCTCTCCGATACGGACGGTTATGAAACAACGAGGATCCGTCCAGCCTTCTGCAACTTCCTCCTCGGGTGGTTGCTCCACGAGCGTTGACTGGCAACCTCTTTCACTGGTATCGGGTGCTTCGGTTTCTGGCAACAGGTCGGGAGTGGTTGGTGTGGGTCGACTGCTACTTGGATCTTGTACCTCGTACATGGAGCTGGGTTCATACTTTTCGGAATCGGGTAGTACTGGATTCGGTGGGGGCTGATCGGAACTGGTTGGACTGGTTGACAGCATTGCAGACACGGCGGGGTGGCAAGAGCAATCCTTTGAAAGACGCCCGTCCTCACCGCAGAAAGAACAAAACAGCCGGAACGGGCGATTGCAGTTTGCCTTATTGTGTCCTCGCTGCTTACACCTCCAACAATGAGTATTCCTGTCGTATGCAGTGCTGGCGGCGGTTGGGTTGCGGTGCGGTGGTGGGAAAAAACTTGGTTGTGGAGGCCTTCTTTCTGGTGGGGTCCATCGGGTAGGAACGGGTGTCGGTACGGCGGGACTGGGTCGGACGGTTCGGTCTTCACTCCGAATGTATTCGTACTCCTCGGCCAGTTCCATCAGGTCGTCGATTGTCTGGAAATCTCGGCGCTTTATGTATAACCGGTATTCCGGTCGCAGACTATCATAGATCCGCTCTAGGTTATCCTCATTGCGCATACGGGGATGTTGTTTCATCAGATACTGCGCTGCCCGAATGAATTCCTTCGCCTTCTCTCGCGGGCCTTGTTTCTTGCGCATGATCTCATCCTCTAGTTTATGAACGTACCGAGCGGGCAGGAAGAACCGTACAAACGAATTGTGGAATTGAGCCCATGTCTGAAATGTTGCCCGATTCACGCGGAGCCACTCTAGAGCATTACCACGAAAAATTTCTGGAAATGTCCAAACAATATGGTCGAGCGGGATGTCATAGCAGTTGGCCAGCTCCTCCAATCGTTCGATAAATTCGAGCGGGTTTTCTGACCCCTCGAACTTCAAACCCCATTTGCGTACCGTGTTCATGACTTCGGCTTTGTAACTCGTAGCCAATCGCTCCGTGCGGTCATGCGGTACAAAGGTTCGTTCGGCGGCGGGGGTGTATGTGGAGACGGTTGCCCCTCCTGGCGAATTAATGCTTATGGACGGTCCTGCCTCAGAGACGTTTTGTGGTAATGTGGTGCGTGTCGGCACTGTACTATTTCTCCCGTCGTAGCCACCCAACGGTGGGATGGTTTGCTCCGTCCTCCCTGGCGGTTTTGTCTGGATATCTTTCTGCTCAACGGTCTTTGGTTCAGGTGAAGAGTCTGAATCACCATATTCTCGGTCTTGTGTGAGCTTCTCTAGCTCAGCACACAGGTTCTGGGTTGAAGCTCGGGTTCTGGCTTCCTTGATACTCTGACTGAACAATTGTCGGAGCTCTTTTAGTTTTCCATCGGTGGGCAACCCTCTTGCCTGTAACTTCTCGACAAGTTCGTTTTTGCGCAACAAGTAAATCCAATGTAAATTTGCAGACGGGTCAGGTTCCGGGACATCCAAGTGCTGGCTTTGTTCCTTGTTTTCTTCTGAGTCCATGATTTTCTGGAATCAGACGGTGCTACCAGGTATACGGTGATCAGTATTCTTAAGTAAAGAAAAACGGTGCGGTATCGGTAACGGGTCTTAAGAATACGATGATCCGGGGAGCGGGTAACTGGTAATCGGTCCTGGTAACTGGTAATCGGAACGGTGATGTTTCTGGTCTGGTCGGATTTCTGGTATAACCTCTATTGAGGTCCCTGCTCGGGCGCCATTGTAAGAGTATCCTTTTTTTATCTATAGCTGAGGTAGCTTCAGTGGTTCCAGGGTCAGCCGAAGAAAAGACGTAAAACTCCGGTTAAGGAAAATAATACTTTATTTATTACCTTTAAATTCAATAGTTTTAGGTTACAAATACAAAATCAATTACAAGCAAATTGTTTAAGGCAATATATATGTATTACAATTATAAGGCAATATTTATGTATTACAATTATTACAAGCTTATGTTCATTCGTTTATAACATCGGTTTTTATATTCAAATCTACGTTATATAATCCAAAAACATAATATAAATGACACAATGTTTTCTTAAGCTTAGAAGTTACTTAAACTAATGTCAACGGAACCAAATTCCGGCAATGTCAACGCACAGTTAAGTACGGCAATGTCAACGCACAATTAAGTACGGCAATGTCAACGCACAGTTAAGTACGGCAATGTCAACGCACAATGAAGTACGGCAATGTCAACGCACAGTTAAGTACGGCAATGTCAACGCACAATGAAGTACGGCAATGTCAACGCACAATTAAGTACGGCAATGTCAACGCACAATTAAGTACGGCAATGTCAACGCACAGTTAAGTACGGCAATGTCAACGCAAAATTAAGTACGGCAATGTCAACGCACAATGAAGTACGGCAATGTCAACGCACAGTTAAGTACGGCAATGTCAACGCACAATGAAGTACGGCAATGTCAACGCACAATTAAGTACGGCAATGTCAACGCACAATGAAGTACGGCAATGTCAACGCACAATTAAGTACGGCAATGTCAACGCACAATTAAGTACGGCAATGTCAACGCACAATGAAGTACGGCAATGTCAACGCACAATGAAGTACGGCAATGTCAACGCACAATTAAGTACGGCAATGTCAACGCACAATTAAGTACGGCAATGTCAACGCACAATTAAGTACGGCAATGTCAACGCACAATTAAGTACGGCAATGTCAACGCACAATGAAGTACGGCAATGTCAACGCACAATTAAGTACGGCAATGTCAACGCACAATTAAGTACGGCAATGTCAACGCACAATTAAGTACGGCAATGTCAACGCACAATTAAGTACGGCTTAAATAGAAATAACACGGTATTAATCGGTAGGAAGTTAGGAATGTAGGAACGGTAAGGAAAACGGACAGGTTGAATATTCTGCTACACTCGTGAAAGCACAGCTTCAAAATATTAGGAATCTCTCGGTACACTGCGTACCCCTGGTGTTCCGGTAGTGGAGAAAAGTCTTTGGCTCTGAATAGTATTCCTATAAATCACCATCGAGATTTTCCTCGAATTTCAATGTGCTAAATCACATTCCTTTATGGAATATATCAACAATAACTCAGTGTTAATTATAACCACCAAATACAAATTCACATGTAAAAACGCTACTGGTTTGCAAATACATGATCATGTGACTTCAGAGACAAATTCACATATAAAGTGCTACTGGTTTGCAAATACAACGTAGTCATGTGACTTCAGAGACTGTATTAAGTTGTATTGTGGTAGCCACGACAGGGGTTCGGGTTGGGAATGGATAATATGAATGATGTAATTGCAATAAATGATGGCGGTGGAAGAGAAGAAAATGTGACTTCGTCACAATATGTATCCTTGATTCGAAAAGATTTTACTCTCATACGTTTCGTACATACATTGTGAAAAATCGGAACCATGTGCATGTGCCAGACCTATGTACGTTTTTGAACTACATATATTAGATCACAGAACTTAGCGGAGTTTTCCGCGAGTAAGGGACTTAGGAGTCAGGACGCTTCTTTGGTGTACAATAATTAATTTCTACAAAAACCTTCTCAACAAGATACTCTACAAAAATATTTGTTTCCTTAGAACTATTATTTTCGATTAGTTCATTTACTCTAATGTCATCTTTCATCTCGACGCGTGCGTAAAGCTCGTTCGACGTAACGTACGCGAGGCTTAGGTGAACGCGTCGTTGTGATTCAGCCATAAAGTATTTTCATAAAAAAAAATACAAAATTCATTTATCTTTATTTTGAAACCAATAAAACACAGTTCTGTTTGTTAAATCTACTTAAAATCAAAAATAATTAAATGCACGACTGGGTCGCACGAACTTGCTCTTATGCTAAGCAATTGCTTTGTGGCTGCATAATGCATGAGAATTAAAAGAAGAATTAAAAATAATTTCGAAAATTCTTTTAGTTTTTTAATTAGTTGAAGAGTTTTCTCAACAAAAAAAATAATATGCACTAAAATTTCAAAACTAAAGGCCTACCTAGGAAAAAAAATATTGAAAATCGTTTGAGCAGTTTTTTTTTAAAGGTTATTTTTGAAAAACTTTCCCACAAAATATTTTGAAATTTGTTTGAGTATATATATATGGCAATCCGTAGTTCACATCAGAAAAAAATTGTTAAAAAAAAATCAATATATGTACCTACCCGTTTCCAACATATTTGGAAAACCAATTTTTTTTTTGAAAAAATTATTAAAAATCAAAAAAAAAAGTTTTGAGAATTTTGAAATGCCATATTTTTGAAATTATTAATGGCTTCCTGTATTCAAAATCTTATTAAAATCAGATGCATAGTTTACGAAAAAATTTGATTTGAAAATACTGGTTATATGAGAGGTACTGTTACATGACAAATTTTGAAAAATCTTTTCTTACGAAAAGATAGACTGTCTTAACAAAAAAGCATTCTGAAAGTTTTATCAAAATTGTAAGAGTCGTTTTTGAGGAAATCAATTTTATTATTTACGATTGTATGGCAGGTACCTACCGTTATAATAACAAATAAAAAATTCACGGATGAATATCAATGATAGCTATATCTGTCTCCTTAACAATGTCGTTATCGATAAAGCACGGACCAATCCACACGAACTGTATTTTGAGGATGCATTGGCAACTGGTGAAATTAGTGTGTGTTGGTGTCGTCCCTTATACTGCAATTTTTCTTGTTAACTCAGTCATCTTTCTAAAAATGCTTATTTTTACTTCACTTCCACACATACCAGAAAGAATACACTTTTACTTTTACCAGTCTAGCTTAACATTTCAGGACAAAGGACATTAATTTAGCGAGAGGAAGTTTTCAATTTATAAATGAATGAATAAATTATTTTTGTTAGATCATCCTCTACTAAGGTTAAATACATATGTTCCTAACTTCAATATTTTTTGTATTTAAAATTTTTTAAACAATATGAAAATTTAAAAGGTTTTGTGACCTTTAGTCCAAATGCGTTTAGACTAAAGGTCACAAAATCTTTTAAATTGAATTTACTTCAATAAAGTCCAGAAAAACAAATTTCTTCACAATATGAAAATTATTCACGGTCCTATTATATGAATTTCTACGAAAAAAACTTTAAAATTATTCTTCGTTAAAAGCTATTTCCATTTGCAAATTATTCGTCCATGAAACGATGCGTGAAATTAACACTGCATAAATGTATTGAATTAATAACTGAATATGGTAATTAATTTGACAATGTAATTATTGTTGAAATTCAAAAAAAAATTGCTATGGCTTCCATTAGGTGTTTTTTTACCGCTAAAATCTGCAATCGATTAATAATTTATTTATTTTTTTTTTAACCATTAAAGGTATACAATGAAATCAAACATTGTATAGCTATGAATGGTTTTTTATAATCCGACAAAACTGAAAGCTATCAAAATAAATGGGAATATTGTTTCCAGATTATGAATTTTATTTTATCATCATGTTCATGATATTATCAATATTTAAAAATTGCCTTGAATGAGTGAAAAAAATTAAGCTTCAATTTGGAAGTAATTGGCTATTATTTTATTATTTTTATGTTATTTTGTTACATTCAAAGTAACATGCACGACTGGGTCACACGTACTTGCTCTGTGGGTGCAATAGCACGTTGATAGAAAATTGACAGTGTTATGAAAGATGCGTACATTTTTTTCAGCTATTTCGTTATGCTAAGATCTCCAGTTGAATTAAGTGTTAAGTCCTTTATGTCTGACACTTGTATTTTTAGCCAAATCTCCAGGACGCAGTTATCATCGAAATACTCCCAAAAAATAGCCACAAAGTTAATCAAGATTGTTAAAGTCATTTTTGAAAAATTTGATAAGAACTAAAAAATTGTTGGCTAAAAGTGGAAAACCACCAATATACGGGAGCTACCGTTAAAAAAAACTTCGATACTATAAAACGTAGATACTATCTTTAGATGCTATGAAAAATATATACAAAAAGATAGGCAAGTCTGAACCATTTCGTTAATGTCGTTGTCGACTTATGGCCAATTAAATAAAATCGTTAAAACAGATATCCGTTACTCTGATTTGAAGCCAAAAACTTAAAATGCAGTTTTCTTTGAGGCTTTTTGAAAGGTGTTTTTTTTAGGTATAAAACTTTGAAATGGGATAAAACAAAGATGGTGATTTTTTTAAATTGTCATGAAATTTAATTTATTCGAAAGATAGTCTTCTGGAATTATAATTTAAATATGATTTCTGGCATACGACCATAATGGCTGGCTCGGACGTAGTCTAAACTTGAGGTCGTTTTTCGTTTGTCCAACATTTATGGCCGTATATCGGCAATAAAGCAGCGAAAGTTGCCCAACAAGTGGTCAATCGTTTTGGGCTTATAGGCGTAGACAAGCGACTTCACATGACCCCACAGAAAATGGTCAAGCGGCGTTAAATCGCACGATCTTAGAGGCCAATTCACAGGACAAAAACGCAAAATTATGCGCTCACAGAACGTTTCCTTCAACAAAACAATTGTGGCACGAGCTGGGTAACATGTTGCTCCATTTGGCTGAATACACTGCTATTGCACATCATGGTTGTTCAATTGATGAACAAAAAAGTCAGTAATCATTGCTCTATTATAGCGGTCACCAATGACTGTAATGTTCTGGCAAGTATCGTTTTTAAAGAAGTATTGACCAATTATTCTACCCATCCAAAAGCACACCAAACAGCCCGCGTTTTTGTGGATGTAACGGTGTTTGAACATACACTTGACTATTATCATCACTCCAAAGGAGGATGGGCAATTTTGTATGGGATTTGGTCCAACCCACCAACAGAAACAAGACATACGTCGTTGGAAAGGTCTTTGCAAATGGAAGGTTTTTTAATATGGGCACCAAGCTCTAAACAATGGGAGAGCTGAGATAACGGACTTTGAAAATTACCCTTTTTCTACTGCACCGTTGCATTTTCTTATTCTACCATCAACAACCAAAACAAAAATAGCATTGGAAAGATCTGTTCAAGTCCAATATTTTTTGATATAGGCATCAAGTTGTAATCCATATCAGACCAGAGATAAAAAATATTGTTAATTAGTCTTTTTTGGGTGCATCCTGGTACTGACCTTCCTCCATACCAACAGAAATGAGATGCATATCGTTAGAAAGGTCTTCTTGAGTACATCAAACTTTGGTATGGGCACCAAGCTCTAAACAATGGGAGAGCTGAGATAATGGACATTGAAAATTACCCTTTTTCTACTGCACCGTTGCATTTTCTTATTCTACCATCAACAACCAAAAGAAAAATAGCATTGGAAAAATCTGTTCAAGTCCAATATTTTTCGATGTGGGCATCAAGTTGTAATCCATACCAGACCAGAGATACAAAATATTGTTAATCAGTCTTTTTTGGGTGCATCCTGGTACTGACCTTCCTCCATACCAACAGAAATGAGATGCATATCGTTAGAAAGGTCTTCTCGAGTACATCAAACTTTGGTATGGGCACCAAGCTCTAAACAATGGGAGAGCTGAGATAATGGACATTGAAATTAGCCTTTTTCTACTGCAACTGCATTTTCTTATTCTACCACCAACAACCAAAACAAAAATATCATTGGAAAGATCTGTTCAAGTCCAATATTTTTCAATGTGGGCATCAAGTTGTAATCCATATCAGACCAGAGATAAAAAATATTGTTAATTAGTCTTTTTTGGGTGCATCCTGGTACTGACCTTCCTCCATACCAACAGAAATGAGATGCATATCGTTGGAAAGGTATTCGAGAGTAAATATTTTTTTAATATGGGCACTAAGCTCTTAACCATGGGAGAGCTGAGATACTGTACATAGTTAAATACAATACTCAGTTTCAGTTTAAGTTTGAATACATCCTTCACTTTAAATATTTTTGGCGCATAACCGTCGAGGAATATGTCAAACGCTTACACAAATATACGCGTAGTTCCAGAGCTCAAGTTGGAATAAAGTCTCGTCTGCTTAGTAAGTGTATGTTTAAAAATAGGTTTTATATATACACTTACCTTTTCAACAACATAAAGCTAATTTCAATGTCCATTATCTCAGCTCTCCCATTGTTTAGAGCTTGGTGCCCATACTAAAGTTTGATGTACTCGAGAAGACCTTTCTAACGATATGCATCTCATTTCTGTTGGTATGGAGGAAAGTCAGTACCAGGATGCACCCAAAAAAGACTAATTAACAATATTTTGTATCTCTGGTCTGATATGGATTACAACTTGATGCCCACATTGAAAAATATTGGACTTGAACAGATCTTTCCAATGATATTTTTGTTTTGGTTGTTGGTGGTAGAATAAGAAAATGCAGTTGCAGTAGAAAAAGGCTAATTTCAATGTCCATTATCTCAGCTCTCCCATTGTTTAGAGCTTGGTGCCCATACCAAAGTTTGATGTACTCGATAAGACCTTTCTAACGATATGCATCTCATTTCTGTTGGTATGGAGGAAGGTCAGTACCAGGATGCACCCAAAAAAGACTAATTAACAATATTTTGTATCTCTGGTCTGATATAGATTACAACTTGATGCCCACATTGAAAAATATTGGACTTGAACAGATCTTTCCAATGATATTTTTGTTTTGGTTGTTGGTGGTAGAATAAGAAAATGCAGTTGCAGTAGAAAAAGGCTAATTTCAATGTCCATTATCTCAGCTCTCCCATTGTTTAGAGCTTGGTGCCCATACCAAAGTTTGATGTACTCGATAAGACCTTTCTAACGATATGCATCTCATTTCTGTTGGTATGGAGGAAGGTCAGTACCAGGATGCACCCAAAAAAGACTAATTAACAATATTTTTTATCTCTGGTCTGATATGGATTACAACTTGATGCCTATATCAAAAAATATTGGACTTGAACAGATCTTTCCAATGCTATTTTTGTTTTGGTTGTTGATGGTAGAATAAGAAAATGCAACGGTGCAGTAGAAAAAGGGCAATTTTCAATGTCGATTATCTCAGCTCTCCCATTGTTTAGAGCTTGGTGCCCATACTAAAGTTTGATGTACCCAAAAACACCTTTCCAACGACGTATATTTTATATCTGTTGGTTAACATTACCAAAACAATGTTAAGTTACTCAGAAGATAGAAATGAATTAAGTGCATTATGTCAGATGCCTTTTGACATAGAGCTGAGTGCCCATAGCAAAAAATCGTCGCCTTGTGCACACCTTTTCAACGACATACATATTGTTGCTTTAAGTTATTGATACCAAACCATAGCTAACTTTGAAAAATGCATCATAGTTTGACCATTATCTCAGCTCTCCCATTGTTTAGAGCTGGATGCCCATACTAAAGATTGATGTACTCGACAAGACCTTTCCAACGACGTATATCTTGTTTCTGTTGGTGGGTTGGACCAATTTGCCCATCCTCCTTTGTTTTGTTTTTCGACGTATCCATTCAACCAAAAGTGAGATTCATCGCTAAACAAAATTCGCTTCGAACAGAACCTTAATTTTTAAAATAAACTTGTACAATTGAGAAGCGTTGTTCAGACGTCAGTCTATTCATATCACGTTGAAATGCCAAACCAAACTAAAAATAAATCACTTGGCAGCTGTCAAAATAGCCGCTACTTAAAATAGTGTTGCCAACTTAAAGTTAGTAAAAAAAAAAAACACCCGTTATAGATATTACACACAAAGTTTAATAAAAACTATTAGAGCCCTTTTTGAGCATATTAGAAAAATCAAAAAAAATAAAATGCACGACTGGGTCGCACAAACTTGCTCTAATGTGTGACATTGGTTTAGGGGCTTGAGATTTTGATAAAAATAAAATTTTCAAAATTCTTAAATAAATACTTAAACTAATTTGAGTTGAAAAAAAAGTACGCCATTTTATTTCTTGGATAAATTTGAATTTATGGGAATAAATTTATAAAATTCTGTGGAGCGGTTTTTGAGAAAAAAAGTTTTTTTTGAAAAACTTTTTGAAAAAAATTTTCAAAAAAAATTCAAAAACGCCAGTTCATAGGTATTCAGCAAATACATTTATTTAAAATTTTTAGAAAAAAATTTAATACGCAGTTTTCAAAATATAATTTTTTTAAATTTTTTTTTTAAATGCTTTTAAAAATACAAAAAAATATTTTTCAAAAATATTGGTATGCAATACAAATTGAGTTACCTACAGCTATATGTGTGTGAAATTTCGAAAGAATCGGTTGATTCGTTTTCGAGACAGTCGAAAGCAAAAAAAACGGTCCTATGGAAAGTACCGTTCTTAGCCATTTTTTAAAACTTTTTTTTCAGCCATATGATTGGTCGTACCTAAAAAGAAACACTGATTTTTTTAAATCGAAATCGTTAGAGCCGTTTTTGAGAAAAATAAGCTTTAACGTAACGGTTGTATAGCAGGTACCGTTATTTTTTGAGCTAAAAAAAAAATTTCAATTTCAGCTCTGTACAATACCTAAAAAAGTCTATATACCAAGTTTGAAGCAATTCGGTCCACCCGTTTGGGCTGTAGGTGTCTATACATACAGACAGACAGACAGACAGACAGACAGACATACAGACGGACAGAATTTTAAGACCATCTTTTTTCGTCTTCGCTATCATCGTAATGTCATGTTTGATTGTTATCTCAAAACTTTTTTTTTCGACGAATGCATAACTTGCCTTATAGTACCTATAATCGCAAGTAAAAACAATGGCTAAAACTGAACGGATCGTTGTATGGGAGCCATCCTTTAAAAAGAGTTCACTCAAAAAATTGCAATGGCATCCTGTAGAAAGCTGTAATTAACTATGCCAAAAAAAGTTTGAATTTTTTGAACAACAACAACAACTTAAAGGCGCTATCACCAATTGTTCTTTTGGCTGGAGATATAGCTATTTCGTGCTTTGCCACTTTTTGCACTCATCAGTCTCCTTTATGTTGTGGTGCTGAGCTTTAACCCAAAAAAGTTTCATTCAAATCAATGAAGCCATTGCGAACTTGTTTCCATTTTAAAAAAATCCGTTTAAACCTGATTTTCGTTGTGACTATTTATGCTAAAAACAAAAAAAAAATGAAGTATTATCAGAAATGCTCCAATTTTGCTAAATTTTGAGTTTGATCAAAGTCGTTAGAGCCGTTTTCGAGCAAATCCAAAATGAAAAAAAATGTTACTTGAAAGGTACCAGTTTGAGCCGGGCTAAAATGAAATAAAAAAAATTTCGACAACCATTTTTTTTAAACTGCTTTTTATGGAGTTTGAAGAAAATCCGTCAACAAGGCGTCTAGACTGTAGCTGGACGTGAAAAGCGAACAGATGAACATCCGCACAGAAAGACCGACGGACGTTATGGCCAAAACCACCTGCTCTTTCATCGTAATGTCATGTTATTATTCAAATACAAAAATTCAAAGTGATAATCCTGGATGAAACGCCAAAACTTTTTTTGAACTAAAGGCCAGTAAAAGCTATTTCGAACAAATCAATTGAGTCTCCTGACTTCTGCCAACAATAAAATAATTTAATTCACATGTTCCCAAGAAATAACAAGCAACAACTCTATATAATTCCCATCGCCCCGCCCCTTGAAGACATTAATCACGGTCAATCTTCCACTGGATAAGTGGACACTGGACACTTTACTCAACAACACTAATGCTTAATGAATTATTAATTGCTCAGACGTCGACTCTTCACTGAAATGGTGACGAATGCTATGTCGTTAGTAGCAACACATGAAATTATTTCATAAAAAAAAGAAAAAATAGACAAAACAGCAAAATGTCAAACGTTTCCGGGCCTACAACAACAACAACAACAATCCAATGAATACTTATCAAAATATCAAGCACATTAAGGTTATGGAAGAGAAGGAAAGCTGCTTCAAAAATATACTTTATTCAATTGGCACAAAATGTCAACTTAATTCATTACCAATTGATGGCAAATTGTTGTCCTCGACTTGATCGCGCCACCTTAGATGGGGTCTTCCAGTACTGAGTACTGAGTTGGACTATTTGTTGGACTTGAAGACTCGGCGCGGCGGGCTCGTGCATATCCATAAATACGCATCACATGCATTTTCAGCATTTTAACCAGATCAATATCGGTTTTCATGGTTAAATCTTTTCTTCTCCATTTATACATGCAGGACCGAATATCACCCGAAGTATCTTTCTCTCCAGGCTTTGGAGCCGTCTTACATGTTACATCCGATTGTTTCAGGATCCACGATTATGCCCCATACAGCAGGACTGGGATGATTGATCTCTTTCTCTGCACTGATACTATTTTGAAAGCTTATAGTGGAACTAAGCCTGCGATTTTTAAATCCAAAAAAAATCATTGTTTACTTTGATTGCTGCTTTCGATGTCTGCTTCAATGTATTTCAGGTTTTTGATCTTGAATACCCAGCAGCATCAGTCTTTATTTGGAAGTTTATTCATAAAAAATTTTTTATGGCCTAACCACCGAATATGATGTCGAAAATCCGGCAAACAATAATTGTTTAATTCAATCCTTAAAGTTAAGTAAAAACTTAAAAAAAAAAAACTTATTCTCAAAACTTTAAAAAATGTGTTTTTCAAGAAATAAATAATTTAAAGAAATTACTTTGTTGTCGTTATTATGGTGTCGTTATTACTTTCATGGTCAAATCTTTGATTTTTTTTTCAGCAGTCATCCAGAGGTGCTATCACGTAATTTGTTTGAATCCAAATCAACGAATTTAGTAAAGCATCTACCATTGCCGATTCGCAATTGAATTTGGCTCCATTCGAAAAAGGTACGTGCGTCCAGATACCGAAATTCGTTAAATAAAGAGAAAGGAATAGTTGATCTGAAGAATGCATTGTGGAAGAATTAAAAACGTTTTGTGAAAATAAATATTTCTTTTTTTGTTGAAAATACAAAACTTTTTATTCAAATAAAAAAAAAAGCATAATTGACTAAACTAATAAGTTAAATTAAAGAAATGTTTTCATTTCATTTCATTTCATTTATTAGCATAGCATTACTCAGTAAGATACAATATCTTATAAACTAGAGCAAACATTAGTATCGTAATACTTTTAGAACATTAATTGTGCTTTGTATTTTCAAAAGTGGCATAAATATTACATTAAGAAGAAAACAAAGTTATAAATTTAATTCATTAAAATAATCATAAATTTTGATTCAAAGAAAAGTTCATTCAAGGTATAATCTTAAAATAAAAAATTATATATATATAAAAGAATAATAATAATAATATTAATATTTATATGTATGTATATACAAATCATTATCAGATTCATCATCATCATCACCGTCATCATCATCGTCATCATCATCATCACCATCAAAAAAAAAAAAAAAAAGTAGATCAAGAGAAGAATTCTCTTAGCATTTTACCAAACAAGGTCGAGCTGTTTATCATTTTAATAGATCGAGGGAGAGAGTTCCATAGTCGAATGGCATGCACAAAAAACTGACGTTCAGATACTAAGAATGTACATCGTACTGGAATAAGGTCGCATGATCTGACAGATCGCGTAAATTTTATTTTCTTATACAAGTATTCTGGCTGATGTGATTGCATGATATTGTGAAGCAAGGTTAATGTCCTTAGTTTAAAAAGATTATCCAGAGAAATGCCATAGATGGACTTAGAAAAACTTGAGACGTGGTCATATCTCCTAAGACCATAAACATAACGCGCTACACTGTTAAAGGCAACATTAAGTTTTCGTTTGTGTTCAAAGTCACAGTTACTAAAAACCTCACAACAGAAAAGCATAAGGGGTACTATTAACGTCTTGGCCAACATTAAACGCGTTTTTAATGGTGTTATATGATGAGAAGCCCAAAGCATTCGAAGACCTCCATATATCTTGCCAAGCGTAAGCCTAATATGGTTGTTCCAACTTAGTGTTTTATTAAACATAAGCCCAAGATTTTTAGCAGATTCGGCGTACTCGATAACAGTGTCATTCAAATATATCTCTGGAAAATAGGAAGTGTTAGTTATTGTCCTAGATATAACTAAACATTTTGATTTCTTCGGATTTAGACTAAGATCATTTTTGCGGGACCAAATAAGAATTTCATTTAAATCCTCATTAACTTCATGTACACCATTCTCTAGCATACCAAGTAGGAAACTGTTACATAATTGAACATCATCTGCGTACATGTGCACAGAAGAATTAAGTGGACATGAGGGAAGATCATTGATATACATCGAGAACAGTAAAGGACCTAAAATAGAGCCTTGAGGGACGCCTCTGTACAGGGGAAGAAAAGATGACATAGAATTATTAGCAAAAACTGCTTGAGACCTACCAGTTAGGTAGGAAAGAATAAGTTTGACTGAAGGCAATGAGAAATAAAATTGGTTTTTGAGTTTTTCACAAAGTGTAAAGTGATTGACAGTGTCAAAAGCCTTAGAAAAGTCCAGGAGCGTTAGTATAGTTACTTTATCACTGTCCAAATCATTTCTTATGTTTTCAACAACTTCAATTAAAGCGGTAGTACAGCTATGCTTAGGTCGGAAGCCTGATTGATTGATGCATACCAATTTGTTGTTGCTTAAAAATGTCCTAATTTGGTAGTTTATTAGTCTCTCCAATACCTTAGAAAGAAATGGTAGAATGGCTATAGGTCGAAAATCATCTGCATCACGATTTTTAGAAACTGGTATTACCTTAGCTCGTTTCCAAACCGATGGAAAAGTACATGTCATAAAAATATTATTAAATGTATACGTTATATACTTGAGTACGTGAGGCAGTATAGCTTTCAAAAAAACTGGGTGGATGCCATCAGTTCCAACAGAATTGGATTTAATAGCTAAAAAACTTTCTAAAACATCAAGCTCATTAACAGGTGAAAAGCCAAAACTAGTCTGAGATGGTCGGTTATTTAAGATGTCTGTAAAATCAAAAGTTCGAGTTTCAAAATCTGAACAATTTATGTTAACAAATCTTTTGTTTAGTTCGTTACAGTCAATGGAAATAATGTTGTTGTTTATTTGTTTGCCTACACCTATGTCTCTCAGATTCTTCCAGAGTTTGTCTTTGGCTAAGGAAGGGTCTAATTTTGGAGCATGGAACCGTTGTTTTGCTTCACGTATTTTACAGGTTACTCTATTTCTTAATATTTTGTATTCATTATGCAGTTCTTCAAGCCGGAAAATCTTCCAGCGCTTATATACTGAGTTACGTTCTCTGATTAGAGACTTAATATCGTTGTTGAACCATGGTTGATCTTTACTGCAAAATTGCCTTGTAACCAGAGGAACATGTAAGTTATAGAGATAATTTATATTATTTTGAAGAAATAAAACCTGCTCATCAACAGACGGCATACTATAAATTCGGTACCACTCAATCGAAATCAGATCAGTTTCTAACTGATGTCTGTTCACATTTTTAAAATCTCTGTAGCTGTACATAGACGGAGAGAGCACGGGTGAACATTGAAAAATAAGAAAAATTAGATCATGATGAGAGAAGCATGAAGCGGAAAGTTGGTCATAGAAAAGAATTTTTTGCAAATGACTTACAAAGAACATATCAAGCAAGGTACTACTGTGGCTTGTAAAGTGGGTGGGAGTTGTCGTATTAACAGGAACTAAATTGAGTGATCCCATACTATTAACAAGTTCAGAGCATCTTAACACATCATTATTGAAATCGCCCGCAACAATGATGAAGGGTGACACAAATGATAACTCATCCAAAATAGAATATAATGGCGTCAAATCAATGTTACGATGTGGGCGATACACCGTTCCAAGCAGTACCTTATTGTTGTTACACTTAATTTCAAGAAATAAATATTCAATTTCACTACCTGGTGATGACTTCCGTAATATCCTGCAGCTTAATTCACTTCGAGTGAAAATCGCAACACCGCCACCTGTACGACCAATTCTATCACAACGAAATACATTAAACCCATCCATCCAACAAATGCTATCATTAGAGAACCAAGTTTCACAAACACAGACAATATCAATATTAGAATCTTGAAACAAATAACGAAATTCATCCAGTTTCGGAGTCAAACTTTGGGCATTTATATGGCAAACCTTTAAGCCAGTACGCTGCTGACCTAAAACTCGAATCATTGAGCGCATAGAATCATGTCCACCCCGTATAGAAGTCTCTCTATGACGACCATTAAACGTTGAATTAGTCATTCATAAAAACAATTAGACAACAAGGACCCAAAATAGTCCATTGCAAAAGAAACTGCTCGACCCTGTAAGGATAGTAATTCAACAATGGAGAGACGCAGACGACCATGACAATGACAGTGAAAATGAGAAACACTAACTTAAATTTATCTAAACTTAAAATTATATTCATTATTAACAAAAGGTTGAATTAAAAAGAATAAAGATAAAGATAAAGAGAAAAGAAAATATTATCGAAAGATTATGATTAAGAAAAAGAGCAAAACAAATTATTAATTAAAAACAAAGGGATTAAAGATTAAAAAGAAGTACTCGTAACAAGAAGTTATTGGTAAATAAAATGCTGTCGTTTACTTCCTCTTCTTTTCCAGTTGAGTTTCGCTAATCAGCTGTTTCAATTGTCATCAAAGATTTGGTGGCAATATCAATCAATTTATTGTTGTTGTCCACTAACAGAGCTTCATCATTTCGGTTCTTTTTGACATAAACAAACCCTCTCATTGTGAATGCCGAAAACAGATTCCCATCATTTTTCATCTTGATAGCACTTTGCAGAAGTAATCGATTTCTAACTGTGAGGCATTCATGCACAAACACTGGTCTATCAGAAGAATGTCCAAAATCACGAAGACTGAGCGCTTTTTTTGATTTAGTGCGGTAATTAGAGATCGATCGCAGTGTAGTGCTTTTGTCGCGCGGAGAAAGAAATTTAATCACAACAGGTGGATTCGGTGTAGATTTATTAGTTTTTAGTCGAAAAATGTCCCTAATTATTAATGGCTCCATTCCAACCGTGCGGCACAAGTGATTAAATGTAGATTTAAGATCTTCGTTTTGCAGTAAAGGTAAACCATGAATTAAAGCATCGCTCTGTGTTTGTTTGTAAAGTTGAAGTTCTTCGTTACTATCAATGCGTGCAATAATTTGTTGAAGTGTGTCATCATGTTTTTTTAATTCTTCTTTCAACATTTTGTTTTCATTTTTAATGACATCTACTTCGCTTAACTTGTTTTCCATTGTTTTTATGCGGTTGTTGACGTCATCAATAGAGCTTTTTAGTATTGATACGTCAGTTTCAATTTTTGCGGTTATTCTCTCTTCAAACTCATGCATTTTTGACGAAAGAAGTGATATAATGTAATCACTTTGTACGCGAAGAGCTTCGTCGGTAAGGGACATTTTGGTGTGGTTTTCGAAGGAATTATATAAAGAATGATTATGTGTTGAGTGAGTCTTCTTTGCGTGTTTAGAATCTGGAGAGGTAGACTGCAACGGTTGACCAGGAGATGTTGATAGGGCTTCTCGATTTCGTTTGCCGGGTGCGGGCATGTGCACAAAATATGTTAAGCAGGTAAGTGCGTGTGTGACGTAAAGTTCAGATGTGGCGTGGCTTTTGGATTCGGGTGGCAAAGGCAAAAACAAAAAGAGGTGTGTATATGTGTACGTAGTTCGTGAGATGCGGATCAGTATCAGTATGTTGGAATTATAAGAGTATTTTAGAAAAAGAGCAGTCCAGTTACACTTGAAATATAAGAGAAATAACCACTTTTCGCACTGTGTGACTTAAAAGTCTTATTGCAATAATGTAAATTTTATCAAATATTAGTTTAAACAACAGGAAACAACAAAATTTAATCAAGTTTAAAAAGAAACGTATTTGAAAGTTCTTTTAGAGGACAGAGACCTTGGTACGTCCAAATAAACGTATGAAATTATTAATATTGCAGCCACAAAATCGCGAACACGTCTACTCAGCAGCACATTTGACTTTTTTATCGCTCAAATTCACCAGTACTATTAGTCAAATTAATTAAAATATAACATTAATTTGACTAATTTGTTTTTAAAAATCAAACAAATTTCTTAATTAGCAGAATTGAAGAAATATTTTACTAATTTTTTTTATTCAATTTGAAAATTATTCTTTAAATCAACAAACGATTCGTGGATTTACCGAATTTTCTTCAAATTCGCAGCTGATTACAGCTGACTACCAAATATTCAAATTGATTAAACGAATTATTCACGACAGCAAACGGATTAGTAGAATCAATGTTGACCACCTTCTTTCAATTTAACCTGCGATTTAATTGTTTTCACCGCCGTTTTTGGTTCAGTGTACATTCAACATAGGGGACCATTCCCTATGTGCTATGTTGTTCTCCTTGGACAAAAGGTGCTGAAGAGTTCTGATTCAGTTACCCACTACGAGGATGCTACAGCTACCGATGGCTCTTTTATGGCTTATCTGCTAAATTTTCTAGTTCACTTTTCTAAATTTTAATGAATCTCGAAGTAGCTCGTTGGGGTGCCTTCCATAAGGACTGTTTTCGTCACCGTTGGTTAAAATTATTGGAACTAATCCGCATCCCGCTCACTCACTTTCATCCAGATTATCTGCGACCCAAAAAATACTGTATATAGATACAAATTATAAATTCAATTTATTTTAAAATGATTCGAAAATATGCTAAGATTTTTAAGAGAACCCCATGACTGTGTACATATTTAAGCATGCATACAAATGACACACACACACGAAACAATGTATGACAAGACAAAACTGTTTTGGTTTAACTTAAAAAATTACAAAACCTAAAAAAGCAACCTCATTCTGACTTTGCAAAAAAAAAAGACCTGCCCCTATTTTGTCATAATAAATCCCTAAACATGATTTGCAAAAACAAAAGAAAATATTTTAATATGTATATCGAAAACCGTAAGCAATTACTAAACTTGCCCCATCATCTTCCTCACCATGTCCTTTTTACTTACGGTTGAATAAATATCAATTTTTCAAAAAATTTAAAAGAACAACAAGAAATCCTCAACAAGTTAGTGATAAAAGTATTTCCTCCCGCTCTTCGCCCAAAAAAAAAAAAAGGACATAAACAATAACAATAAAAATGCAAATCAAAATACATTGGCATGGATAATGCTGGTGGGAGCGATGTCAAAAATGATGAGAAAGGATAAATCATGCGAAAGGCTAACCTCAATTTCTGCCATTTTCACAAACGAGCAGCCATGATCTTTTCCTAACTTAAACAAACTTTTCTTGGTGAAAGTGTTTGCATATAAATGTATCTTTTACTTGTTTTTTTTTAAGGTTACGAAATAAATATTCCAAAGACAAGCAAGAAAGAAACTTTGGATATAAATAAAACTCAACTTTTTCCTTACCGAAATGTCCTTGAATTGTATCTACACTTCGTATTTGAAGGGAGGGGGTTATGGAGCTTGTTTGCACATTGTTTTATAAAGCACTTTACAGGTTGATTTAAGGTTGGTTATGGCGGGTGTTTGATGTGATGTGAATGTGATAAAACATAAAACAAAGAGCACACATAAAAAGAAAAATAAATTGATGTTGACCCTTATCACCGAGAAATCAATATAACTTTATGTCGAAGGATAACTGTGACAGGAAAATATGACGTGCACGAGAAGTGAGAAGCTGCCAGCTAAATTATTAAGCATAAAATAAATAATTGAAATTTTGTGTAGCTACAAATGTTAGAGAGTTATATGGGATTTTTTTTTTCATTTTAATTTATGTTTTGTTTTATATGTTTTTTGTCTACTAAGTAAGTGTCGCAAATATGGCCCAGGTTGGTAATATGGCCCACTGCAATACTTCATGAATAAAACAAACTATGCACTAAACTAACCGTTACAGTCAAACACATTCAAACCAGCATTGCATCATTGTGTTTTAGAGACAGTAGTTGATTAGTGGTGGGAGTGAGTGCATTTAATTTTATTCGTGTTCGTTATTTTTTTTTTGGGTGAGTTTACTTAAGGATTCTTGTATCAAAATTTTTGGAATTTATAAAAGTTTTTGCGTTATGTACAAAGATTTATATTTTATGCTGTAAAATGTGAAATTAAAAAATTGATTGCAAGCAATTGAGTTTGTTACAAATTAAAAAAAGTAAAATTGTCATAGGGTCGATAATATGGCCCATTTTAGGTTTTGATATAAACCAGTGGGCCATATTTGAAAAATTGTTTATACATACTTATTTTTTTTTTTTTTTTTTTAAGTAACATATCATGGCTGGCAATAAAAATCACAGTATTTTATATGTGAATTCTGCATGCCTTACCATCACAAAATTAAAAAAAAACATTGTTTCAAATATGTAGCACCATAGCTCGTATATGAAACTAAGTGGGCCATATTACCAGGAGTTTTTTTTTTTAAGTTGTGAAATGAAGTTCCTTTAATTTTTTGTTATTATTAAATAACTTGTAAGATAGTTTACGAAAAAATAAATGAATTAGACTTAAAAGTACAGTTTTATTTAAGGAAATGTTTAGGGTGGGCCATATTTGGCGCACTGTCAATTATTACCTACTTTTTGACGTGATAACGTCTAATAAATCGGAATATATGGGCAGCACGCACGAAAACGTGTCACAGTCACAGTCACGTTATATAGCCTAGAAAGTCGATAAAGTGGGAAGGGAGGGTGTTGGATGGTTGATGATTGTAAGTGGTGGTTGGTCAGGCAAAAAATGACAAAAATAATGGGTGGTTCGTTGGTGGCTGTAAGTGGGATGGGTGTTTGGTGTTGCGAGGAATTTGGTATGGTTTGGGGGACAATTGTCAAATATGGTGGGTGGTTGGTTGGTCGTTAAAGGTGGGTTTTGGGTGGTTGGCGGTTTAGGTGTTGGGGATGGTTGATTTGATTGGGGGCGATGAAATAACTGTCAAAAATGGTAGATGGTTCATTGGTTGCTGTTGGTGGGATGGGTAGTTGGCGGTGATGTTGGGCGTGGGGGTGGTTTGGTGTTGGGGGAGGCGAAAAGTGTAAAAAATGGTGGGTGAGTGGGTGGTGGTTGTATTGGGAGTGGGTGGTTGGATTTGAGGGTTTGGTGTGGTGGTGAATTGTCATAAATAGTTGGGGTGGGCGGTTGGCGGTGGTGGTTGGTGGAGGTAGTTTTGGGGGGTGAGGAAAAAATTGCCAAAAATAGTAGGTAAGCCACCCCCGAAATTCAAAATTTTTATTTAATACACAAGCCATTTTAATTTAGACTAAAAGACGTTAAAATACTGGCTTGTTTAGAAGTACATAAATGAATTTTCTTTGAAAAATGATTTTTTTATAGTTTTGTATGAAAAGTGGGCGTCTGCCACGCCCAAATTGATTTTTTTTTCAATTTTATATACATATATTTAACTTTCGTGTGCAAAATGTAAGCGTTTTGCTTTGATCGTAACTGTACAAAAAACACAACTTTATTTTGCAAAATAGAGGTTGTGAACCAAAAGGGGGATTGTGGGCGTATTTGTTATTGAATTTCACCGGTAAAGGTACTTGGTTTTATTCTCAAGCAAAATTTGAGCTTTCTAGCTGAAAAATTGCGGCCTCTAGAGATGAATGGACCGGACGCGCTGGTTGGACGGACGAACGGAAAACGCTAAGTCGACTTGGCTTTTGATTCTTAGTCAAAATATAAATACTTTTCTATACCCAACGGTATTATTTCTCTATGTTACAAACTCCACACAAAATACAATATACCATTCTATAGAATAGGGTTTAATCAGACAACGGACATGAGTTACTGTCCAATTAAATTTCCAAGAACAATGCCTGCTCTTTTCTAAAGTTAACCTACGCTCCGTCATAGACAGCACTTTAAAACAAACATTAAACTCCAACAATTATTTAAATGGGGTTATTATCCCCATTCCCTTCGAAACTGCTTTTGTCTAGAACTAACCGTTAATCACATTCCCATAAGTAAGACTTCCGTACACACTTTGAGTCCTTCCACAACCTTAATTATTCCTTCGCATTACACAAAGTTCCTCAACACATTGTAATGATCCAAAGTTAGCGTTGTTGGTTGGCGCTCTAGTGCAGGCGAGATAAATTTCGTCTCTGTTTATTTCAAAAGGATATTATAATCCTGGCGAACCTTCTGACTTTGCCAGCCCCAACCAAACCGCATAAGGATAGGACTGAACCACTAAGGAAAGTAAATTGTTCCAGATGAATTAATTTCTCCACGCCCAACGCCTTGCAGTCACCACTTACGCTTACCGCCGAAGCATGCTTCGCAGTAAACCACGCTGAACACGCGAGTTAAACAAATTTAATTGCTTTGTTGCTCGCAAATGCGTAATGACACGGTGGCCGTGGTCCTTGCTCAATGCTCACCTCTTCTATGGACATGAGATTGGCTAGCACTAAACGCGACCAATTGTGACGCCCCACACCATATAGAAGGTGTAAATTTGCAGAATTTGAATTGCAAATCAGGGATTCACCCCAAGGAATTTTAATTGCAATATTAAATATTGTTTGAAGACATTTAATTCGCAGGATTTCAACATACTGACGCGAAGGACGTCCTGAAGAATATAGACGTGCGAATGGTAAATATCTTGTCTTCCATCTTTTGTCCGTTCCGGTGCAAAGTTTTTCTTGTTGCTAATTTATTTAGATTTTTAAACAATCGGAGGACATTGACTTTTTGTTTAAAATTTAATATTAAATTCAGACAAAGTCATTGATCCTAATTTTTGTTCCGCGGATCTGTTACAGTTTGTTGCAATGTATTGTGATAGTCCTGTTATTTATACTCTATATACAACATCAACAAGCGGAACTATTGTAATTCTGTGAAACTGTTATACTTTGAACAGCAGAAATCAATGTTTCAAGTGTTGAAGTTAGTCCTTTTGGGTCAATGGAACACATTTTTCTGATGGTTGGAACTGGATTTAATGTTGTTTTTGCTCAGCTGTGTGGGTCCTAGTCTGAAGTAGAATTTTTTCATTGGAAGAAAATATAATTCATAGACTTTAAGGACTGAATTAATACTTTTAAAAGAATTAATGATAGATAGGTGATTCAGCGAGAGTAGAACTTAAGGTGCAAGGAATCACAAGATGTAGTTTTGGCAGCCGAAAAAGTAACTTTAAAGAAGTCAGTAGCAATAGCAGCCCAGTGGAAATAAAATTGAAATGAAAAAAATTCGATAAGTTTTTTTTTTCTTTGATCGTTAGAAGGGTCCATAAGGAGCCTGCGTAGCAATTTTCGACCTCCTAGCACTATTGCGTTGGTCGCCATCTTGAATTTAATGCAAATTGGTTTTTTGTAAATAACTCGCTTATAATCAATTTTTGACTAAAAATACATATAACAAAAGTTGTTTAGAATTTAATTTCCTATAACTTTGTTCCTGACAATTTTTTGTCTACGACTAATATTTCTCGACTTATTCAAAGAAATATAAAAACAAAGTTACGAGAGCATGTCACCACCGCAGGGGTAGAGTTTGATTCACCGTTTTTTTTTTTTTTTTTTAACGAGGTATCCCCTGTAGGCTTAATCCCGGCATTAAAATTGAAAATTTCCCTAGTGAAAATTTTGAAGATTATGTCGATCATCATCAAAAAGAAATAAAATGCACGACTGGGTCGCACGGACTTGCTCTAATGAGTGACAGTGGTTTAGGGGCTTGAGATTTTGGTAAAAATAAAATTTTCAAAACTCTTAAATAAATACTTAAACTAATTTGAGCTGAAAAAAAGTACGCCATTTTATTTCTTGGATAAATTTGAATTTATGAGAATAAATTTATAAAAATCTGTTTAGCGGTTTTTGAGAAAAAAAGTTTTTTTTGAAAAAAATTTTCAAAAAAAATTCAAAAACGCCAGTTCATAGGTATTCAGCAAATACATTTATTTAAAATTTTTAGAAAAAAATTCAATTAGCAGTTTTCAAAATAATAATTTGATAATTTTTTTTTTAAAAAATGCTTTTAAAAATACAAAAAATTATTTTTCAAAAATATTGGTATGCAATACAAATAGAGCTACCTACAGCTATATGTGTGTGAAATTTCGAAGGAATCGGTTGAGTCGTTTTCGAGATAGTCGAAAGCAAAAAAAACGGTCCTATGGAAAGTACCGTTCTTAGCCATTTTTTTAAACTTTTTTTTCAGCCATATGATTGGTCTTACCTAAAAAGCTACACTGATTTTTTTAAATCGAAATCGTTAGAGCCGTTTTTGAGAAAAATAAGCTTTAACGTAACGGTTGTATGGCACGTACCGTTAGTTTTTGAGCTAAAAAAAATTTCAATTTCCCCTCTGTACAATACCATAAAAAGTCTATATACCAAGTTTGAAGTAATTCGGCCCACCCGTTTGGGCTGTAGGTGTCTATACATACAGACAGACAGACAGACATACAGACGGACAGAATTTTAAGACCATCTTTTTTCGTCTTCGCTATCATCGGAATGTCATGTTTGATTGTTATCTCAAAACTTTTTTTTTCGACGAATGCATAACTTGCCTTATAGTACCTATAATCGCAAGTAAAAAGTTAAAAAAAGTTAATAAAGTAAAAAATAAAAAAAAGTGCGTGCGTACAAAGTACAAATTTCAGAAGTGGAACTTCTTTGGCAAACTAATTTTTATTTTGTTGTACCGCATCAACCGTCCAGTGCAGCTTCTTAAGGCCGCTTACCCGCCTAACACATTTAATATTATACACATCACATTTTTCAAATCAACTTTCCAGCGATTCATTTAACCACATACCAAGTCACATCCCTGCTACCCGCCAATCTATTTAAAACCACCAACTACCTGACTTCTGGCCAGCGCCGGATCTAGGATTTGTTCAAGAGGGGGCAAAAGTTGAATATGGCGCCCCCCCCCCCCCAGCAATTTTTTTTTTCTTTTTTAAGTTTACGTACAAAACTTGAACTCGTATCGTTAACCTGTTTTTATCTTTATGCTCTAATGCTTGATGCTGTTGACAATAGCTTATGTACGATACATTTCATAAAACTCTGTGTGACCCAACCTAAGAAAATAAGGTATTGCTAAGGGTTCTCATGTTACTGATTACTCAAAATGCAATCTTGGCGTATGTGCAAAATAAAACCTTTGGGGTATGTCCCATAATCCAGATTGATTTGATAATTTTTCTATTTATATTCTATTTTCTATTATTTTCTATTATATTCTATTTCATAAAAAGTTAAAAGGCTGTATGCTTATTTGTGATTCTGTCCGATATTTTGATTGCACATTTAACTTTTACTCACCGATATACAAAACCATAACTAATCCATAGAACAGCTTTAGTGAAATAGCTCAGTAGTACACAACAAAAATTCTTTTTCATTTTTACTTCCTCTATAGGGCAAGTATTGGTTTCGTGCAGAAAAAAAATCAAGGTTTTAATCAAACATGACATTACGATGACAATGATAGAGAAGCAAATAAAAGTGGTTTTCGCCATACCGTCCGTCGGTCTGTCTGTGCGGTTGTGTTAATGTGTGCTTTTTCACGTCATGCTACAGCCTAAACGGCTTGACAGATTTTCTTCAAACTTGGTATATAGCAGTTGCCGAGGTATTTTTTTGTTTTGTCTTAGCCTGGCTCAAACTGGTACCTTTCATGTAACGGTTTTTTTTCATTTTGAATTTGCTCGAAAACGGCTCTAACGATTTTGATTAAACTCAGAATTTACCTTACCTAAGATATTTCTAACAAACTAGCGTTTTTCGTTTTTGGCTTAAATGGTCGTAACGAAAATCAGGTTTAAACGGCTTTTTTAAATGGCCATAAGTTCATCATACTATTGCACCCACAGAGCAAGTACGTGCGACCCAGTCGTGGATCTTATTTATTTTAAACATTTAACTATTATCGTTTGATAAAAAAAATAGGACCACTTTTGAAAAACTCGTACATTAGAAATTTTATAGTTCACTAGCTATTCCGACAGACGTTGTGCTGCCCTAACGAGCATCAGATAGCCCGATGATACAAAACATGATAGATACAAAAATGTTGAACATTGAGGGATAAGTTTGACTTCTTAATTATATTTATACCGTCCATTTAATTTGTCTAAGATATTAGAACATGGATGATTTTTTTAAAATTAAATAAACTGAGAAAAGTACGTATACGCCCGAGTGTTGTTTTTAAGTTGAGAAATGGGCAATTGCAACAAATTTTTCTTTTAAGTTCAATCGGTTCGCTAGTTAACGTTTTTCATACTAAATCAACAGCAGTTTTAAATCAAATCATAACACAAGATAATTTGCATTTGAAAATATTTCAGTTTGGTTTTTCTGATCGCTATTACTTGGCCCCTAAGTCTTATATCACTTTTTTGCTTTTAGCCCATTTCACCCTATTAACAGCTAAGTCTTGCCTAAGATTTTTATCACCTATTCCACGTGCAAATTACAACCTTTCAATCTTTGTGGTTTCTGAGTTAAGTCTTAGTAAGCAAACAAATAATATATATGAATTTAGTATTTAGTTTTAACTGACTCCCGAAAGCACTAGAATCGCACTTTTCCCAAACGAAACATAAAAACTTGAAATTTCTGAATCCGTTGAAATCGTAGCCATCCTTTCGATGGAACTTGACTTTTTTTTACCTTGACAAAGGGTCTATGGTTTTAGATTTCAAGAATTCCACATAAACATCCCAAGAATGTGTCGCTTCTATGATTACTGAACTTGTATCGAAGTTGACCCTTTTGATATTAAATTCTTATTTTTTTTAATAACGCTCTTATTTCAGAACATCAAGGCATTGAGCAAAAAAAAAAAAAAAAAACTTTTATAGATCCAGGTGCTGAAACGAGTCAAAAATATCAATCATCAACTCACACTGAAATGATTTAACCATTATTCAATGCTTTAGTAGCATTTAGTAAGTAATGCAGAAATAAATTATGATTTTAAGAAAGCTTCCTCATATTTGAAACTTGTTTCAGCAAATAAGATATGGGAAATGGAATCTTACTTGTAAAGTACATACTTGGAGACCTTTTTTTTACTCTCATTTCTTTCTTCATCTTCCAATTTTGCGCCCCATGAGGGGCGCCGAATTTGTTTAAAGGGCGACGAAAGTGGTTCATTATATATTTTATATTTGGAACAAGAAATAAATAAACATAGCATCATTTTCAAATTTTTTTTACTCTCTTTTCCTTGTTCATCTTTTAATTTTGCGCCCTGCTGAAGGGCAACGAATTTGTTTATCATTTTCAAAAGTTGAAAACCTTTATTTTTTTTTACTCTCGTTTCTCTCTTCATCTTCCAATTTTGCGCCCCCATGAGGGGCGACGAATTTGTTTAAAGGGCGACGAAAGTGGTTCATTACATATTTCTTTCATATTTGGAACAAGAAATAAATAAACATTGCATTACGTTGCCGCTCTGTTCAAATGTTGAATACCTTTTTTTTTTTTGCTCTCCAATATTTCTTCATCTTCCATTTGGCGCCCCCCAAGGCCAGGCGCCCGGGGCAAGTGCCCCCTTTGCCCCCCCCCCCCCTAGATCCGGCGCTGCTTCTGGCTGCCTACAGTGGATATACGAAACACTTTTGTCTGCTAAGACACAATTAATGCATACCGTCCCTGCTACCCACCGTTCTATTCTAAACCATTAGCCGGCGACCTACCCACACTTGATATGCAGAACCAGTTTGTGCTATTATAAAACAAACCTAACCCAGCATACAGCTCCTTCTCCTCATGGCACTGTGCGTTATGCGAAGTTCGCTCTATCTCACTCTCTCTCTCTCTCTTCCGATCTTACTCACTCGCTTGCTCCCTATTATCGCTCCATGGCTATGTGCTTCATGCTACGTTCGCATCTTCTCACTCTCTGTCAATCGGTCTCAATCGCTCTTCCTTTTTTGGGGACGGAAGTCACGCTTATTTCCGCTGCATCAGTACACATTTTACCCCCAAGCGGCTAGAGAAGTTTCACTTCAAAAAATTAAAGAAAATTAAAACGGGTTATCTCGTTAAATAAAACACGTCTCAAACTCTATTTTTTCCATTTCAGCAATTTGTTTGTATAAATCGTCTGGGCTGGTTGAATACTTTATCCGACTCAATTTTTCGCAATCATAATGACTTGCAGACGTTCAGATATAATGTGCTTCGGTATCTTCTTTTATCTCCTACTCAACTTTCCTAAACGACTGCACTGTGTGGGTAAGTTTAAACAAAATATATTGTGGCACATTGCAGCTGGTCAACACATAAATTGGCAACACTGGTTTCATTGACAGCCATTTTGTGACCTTCCATATTATTTATTCTTAGTTTGGTTTGACACTCCATCATAAATCGACTGCTGCCTGAACAACGCCTGCAAAATTGTCCAAATTTATTTCGAAAAATATTGTTTTGTTCGTGAAACGCAGCGCGAACTGCGTCCATTTTATAGTCGACACAATCAGTTCATTTTTGCTTCAATGGCTTAGTCAATAAGCAAAACTTCAGCATTTGGAGTGTAGATAAAGCTCAAGCCATTGTTGTGTATGAAATCAAAAAAAATTATTTTGGGCGTGGTTGACGCCCACTTCTCATAAGAAACTAAAAAAAATTATTTTTGCAAATATGTAAACTTATAATAAATTTCCAAGCCCAAAGTGCGACTTTTAGTCGAAACTAAAAAGCTTGCATATGAAAAGAAATGTTTGAATTTTGGGCGGGGCTTACGCCCACTTTTCTTGAAAGAACGAAAATTGTAGTTTTAAAAATGTAAGGTACCAATATTCAATTTTAATCTTTGTGATGCTTTTTTGTATCGAAGCTGAGGTAAGCTCGTCGGTGTCCAGGGTGTTTCCAAAAGAAAGCGAAAACTTTTGATTTTAGAAGTTGCGAACTCCAAATTGTTTTTTTTTTTTTTTTTTTTTTTTTTTAATGAAACTTAACAATGTTATTCATATAATATTTCAAATTAAAATTTTCTTTAACAAACAAAATTCAATGAATAGCAAAATTAAATAACAAATTATTTCATATAATATATTTTGATTTAATTTCCAACTTAAGACTAGGTATGTGGGGTTCCTAGGAAACCGTCCACGTGTGGCCTATTGCCGGTCTGTGGTGTTTACTCCTTAAAGCAAACACTCCACGACATAAACTGGTGGCCTATTGCCGGTCTAGCGATCCTCTTCGAAGCAACGGAGAGAAAATCCGACCTTAACTTTTGAGCAGAGCTCGGCCTGTAGTACCTCCTTACTTAAACGGAGGGACTAAGGCATAAAAAAGTATGAGTATAAACTCGGTCTACAGTATTGCTAAAAGAAGCAATAGCTGCGACATAAACAGGTCTGTGGCGTGTACTCTGGAAAGCAAACGATCCACCACATAAACTGGTGGCCTATTGCCGGTCTAACGATCCTCTACGACAAACAACGGAGAAAAAAGCTGACATAAACGGTGAGCAGTGCTCTTTACGGTATAAATACCAAAAAAAATAATTAAAAGCTTCTGACTGAATTCCCATACAGTATGCCTTAAGATGAGAGACGAATTCCTTGGTGCGTTTAATTAGCACCCGAACCACTGGCGGAAATTTCGAATCTGATTTTGCAATGCATTTTCCACTCCTCCTTGTGCATATTTCTGAAAAGACACAGTGTGAATTGTAAAGATAAAATAAAAATTTACCGAGAAATATTTTGTTCTTGTGCTTTTTGTTGCTTGCGCTTGTTATTGCCATTGCAAGTGGTTGTTGGTCTATTTCGGTGGCTAAGGGGGCCAGGTGTGGTGGACGTTGTCGGTGGTTGTATTGTTGTGTGCGGTGGATGGCGGGATGGCTTCGTCCATGGGAGTGGATGATGTAGCTGTGTACGGTGGGGTGTGGAATGGTTTCGTTGGTGGTGGTTGGTGGTGTTGTTGTGTGTGGTCAGAGAGTGGAAATGTGTATTTCCGTTACACCTTTTTTTCCGTTCGTTATATGAAAGATATATCTTTTATTTTTTTTTTTTTTAATTTTTTCAATGCGCCCAATTTCAAAGACGCGATTTTTATAAAAAAAAAATTCGGGTAAGATCTACTCGGTTCTGCAGCAGTTTTACACATCATATGCCTTAAATTTGACTAATCAAATCTCAGTTAGTGCTTTACATTTTTTTACAAATTTGTATTACACGCCCACTTTAAAGGGGCGTTTTCGTCAAAAGTCGTAATATGCATTAATTTTTTAATGTTTTTTAACTATCAGTCGCAGTTTTGAAGTAAGCAGATGAACGCTTCGGATTGTATACCTTGGTTATGTAGCAGAGTGTGGTTCAAGAATTGTTACAGCCATATTAATAGCCAGTTTAAGTTTTGTCTTGTTTTGTTCAAACCGATCTACAAGCTTAATATTGAAAGCCACTGAGCTCATAGTAATTGCTCTTGCAAAAAAGTCTCAACTTTGGGCGTGGCAGGCGCCTTTCTTATTGCGCCAGCGGCTATTGAAAATCAGCCACACAAAAGGAATGTCATTGTAAGTTTTCCTGTCTGTTAAAGAAGAATTTTGTTTCTGAAACTGGAACAGCGGCTGGCTGCGGAAGGCGAACGCATACACACACAACAATATAGGGAATAGGGTGTCCAACAGTTTGTTGAAAACGTACTGTAGCTCTCGCTTATGTTTTACTCTGCGATGAATGGTATTCAATATTTCGTAGAACTAGAACACGATATTATATTCAATTCCAAAGTTCTATCTTTAAGTGACAAAAGGATATGCCACTTTTGAGATGTATCGTATGTGTGTTTTTTTTTTTACAAATAAGCCCTTAAAAAGGCAGAATTATTCTACAAACTTCGTACAAAGGATACGAATCAAACGGGAAAACTGATAAAAAACATACCATAATTGTTATACAAAAGTTTTCCCTCTATCTTGAACTGGGAGGCATAACTTCTGTGTTTCGTGCACCTGAATTATTTTTGCTTGTATCTACCTCGTTTGAGAAAAACACTATTAAGAAATTCCAGACACGTCCGTTTTGCTTTGGCTTACCCCACCATTTCCGTGTTTCTGCACCAAAAACAGACACGCAATAAGACCTACAAAATAAAATTTGTATACATGCGTGTGTAAGAAAACCTCGAGAGTTTCAATTAATAGAATTAAGGACGGAATATTTTTCCGCAAGCTTCCCTTCTTTGATTACCGAGGGAAATTGCAAATGAATATGTGAGAATCTTTTCCGGAACCAATATTGTTTATCCTTTTGGTAAGATTTGTTTGTGATGTGTGAACAACGGGATTAAGAATTGGAGCACATAACTTTCCTTCCTTGCACTATGTGCTTTGATGTTATAAGTTTAGACTTTGACTTTATAAGACTTTTCTTAAAATGGAGGATCGAAAATTCAGCCAACAGAAAAAGGATCTTTAAACGGGCTACATTTTTAATATGAAATTGAGATAGTTTGGCATGGGGAAATGGTGAACCAACATCTTCAAATTGCTGCTGCATCCTAAAATTCAAGATTTAAATGCGAAACAACATCTTAAATCGCTATGCAACGATGCAAATGTCAACCCTTGAAATGGATATTTACATTTAAGTTCACTGATGCTGGTGAGCCAAAGTAAATTAGGGAAAACACTCAAACTCTGCTAACATACCTATACAGTATACAAAAAGGGTACGTGTTTACTAACCCCTTAATTGGATTCGGTTTTAATCCGATACGACTCAAGCGACGGTAATTGATATGCAAACTATGTTCTTAGTTTTTATTTTTGTTTTCTTAGTTCAAATATCCTGCGATGCAACCAGGATCCTCTTCATATTCCTTGGTTTCCTCGTCATTGGCGCACACCGCAGCAGTTCGCTGAAAACTTTCTACCATGAAATTGTTCACTATGGCGTATACGTAATTTTCAGTAAAAAAAAAAGGAAGAAGAGATTCGTCCCCATCAAATCCGGTAGACTTATATGTATGGAAACAGGTTTAAGGGGATTTTTTTTTGAAAGCTTTAAAATGTTTTTATTTAATAACATCTTGCGTTTCCTCAGTTTAAGTTACAAAACAGTAGTTACAAAAATGGTTTACAACTTTTAAATGCCATATTAATGGGTTTGGGTTCTAGATGGCAGATATTCGCATTCTCGCTCTTAAATTACCGGTACCTGCCATCGAACTTTGGAAAACTCATTTTTCTCCAAACTGGCGCCTATGTTTATTTATGATTATTTTTTTTCTCAAAAGTGTTTTTGATGCAAATTAAAACTTTGAATTATTTTGTACAGCCTGGTACCTACTTATAACGGGTGTTTCTCGGCGAGCTTTCGAATTTGTAATAGTAACGGTTGCTTGAATATTAAATAAAACTTGTCACCAAATCGATTTCGCAATAAATTGATTGTTGAACGAGCAGTATGGTAAGTTGCACCGTCTTGTTGGGACCAAATGTCGTGGATGATTAGCTGATTACATTTTGGACGCAGAAAATCAGTTAGCGTGACTCAATATAGCACTCGCTATTCACCGTAACGACAGCTCCTTCCTCATTTCGAAAAACATAAAGACCGATGATGCCACGCTGGTGTAAGCCAAAGTTTTTGGTGTAAACGTGATGGTTTTGCATCAAAAAGAGTAAAACTAGTGCGAAAATGATTAATAACTGCACGAATTGCCGATTATGTTGACCATAAGATGGACAAAGTGCTCTATGAACATGTTTATATTTTTCCTAGTGAATTTCCACAATTTGGGAGGGTTGTTCCGTCGTTAAACGATTCATGATGAATAACCAAGAGTTACTGATAGGCAACACAGTTTGACATTCTCAGCTGTCAAACCATAGACAACAACCATCGAAACTTCGCAGCTAAAATCTGAAGAATTGACACTCCAACTAATAAACCTTTACTAGTATGAAGGCTTTACATGTTATTTTAATTTCCGTACAACCTATAAATAGAGGTAACAGATGTTCCCATTAAGTGTGATATCTTTACAAAGGCTATTGCGGTGAAAATCAGTAGACTTTACAGAAGTTTCAAGCTTCTGGTATAGTTATAAAAATTTGTTAATTAATTTTAAAAGAAAGTGTTTTTTTGAGAAACTATAATTTTTTCGAAAGGCAAAGGTTTCAAAAATTATCATCTAATTTATTGCATCTTTGTTCTTGTTTGTATAAGTGCAAATTATTCTGTTTGCGTCTTAACTAGAAAAGGTGTCTCTTACCATCATACATAAAATACCAAAAAATTTATAGTTTTATAGTTTTCCAAAATGTACTGGAAACATTAGAGACTGAAACTCTATAAATGTTAGTCTTACTTTTACGAAATGGAACAAAGAAAGCTTTTTTAGAGGCTAGGACTTCTATAAAGAGCTTTGTTCATGTTGAAGATGTCTCATAAATAACATTAAATCAAATGGGATGGTGTGTCTGAGCTAAGATTTAATTTTTAACTTTTACTTTTTATTCCAAAATGTAAGTACACAACATTGAATATTTTATATTTTCGGAGTTTAACAAGACATTATCCACCACTTCACCTTCACTGACGGCAATCCTAATCAACTCGAGCTGCAGGTAGTTCTTTTTCTTGTCCCAATATTGAGTCCTTAATAAAATAAAAATTGGTAAGCATTATTCAAATTATTTTTTACCAATAAAAACTCACTGAAACTAAAACCGACTGAATAAATACGGACTAAATTCGACTTTTAATACAACGTACTAATTCTGATTTTGATAGCTCCCTCCAACTTGGAAATGTACTTCAACTTGTCATTGGGCTTTTGAAACTAGGTTTGGACTATAGGCAGAAGACGAACATTATCAGTGAGAACTGCTTTGCCACTTTCAATCAGCACCTATTTCCGTTTATCACCTTCCAAGTTCTTGACATTTACGTCAATAAAATGGAGCTTCTCAGTTTGATCGACTTGCTGTTCATAGTGATTTTCTCTGCTCTGACTATAAAGGTGCTTTAGAATGGTAATCAAAATCAGCAACTGTAATACAAAAAAGGCACGTTTTGTTTCCACGAATCCTGTAAAGAAAGAAAATCGATTATGATTACAGAATTGCAATATCGATATGTTTAATAATATTAAATAGATTTTGTCAACAACGATTTATTAAATTCACAAAAAATAAATAAGTAACATTACGATGATGCAGAAAAAAGTGGGTCTGCGAACTCTGTCCATCTGTCTGTCTGTTTCACTGGCTGTCTGTCTGTCTGCACCAATACAGCCTAAGCGGTCGAGCGGAACCCCTTATAATGGGCTATGTGACTAGAAGCCGTGGCGGACATATATGCCGGAAATCAGATTTCAAAAATAAATGCCATAAAATTATCTAACAAATTATAATAAAGAAAAATTAATTCCAACAATGTTCCAATCTTGTATTATTATTTAAAGTTTTCAAGCTCTTAAAAAAACAACCGTTATTATTCTATAAATCTCCCCCCATAATGCTGATTTAGTGAGACTTTACTGCAGCGGACCGTTTGAATCGTTTCTCGCAAAGAGAAATATACAAAAGGACATTCCTTGGCCAAATACTTTTTTTTACAACTATAATCTTACTGAAAAAGGATGTTACGTATAAGCAATTTAAATAGCCAGGTGGCTGACTTGTATGCTCATGTGACACATTTATGTCCTGTTGTTTTGCAAAAACATTTGCATTATCCTGGTCTTCATTTGTCATTTTTTATTCTTCTGAGACCTATTGTTTTGGGCTAAAGTATGTTTGCTTTATACTGTCCTATGCAATCCTTGGTTCTTCTCCCTTAAAACGTTATCCTTTTGACTCACACCTTTTCAAACAAATTTTGTTAACATAAATTTGCGTAAAATAGCGCATTTTCAACTTATCTGTTTTCATTAAAGATAAAATATTTTTTTTTTTTTTGGAAATTATAAAATATTATTCTATAATATTTTTTAAGCTAGTTTTTCTGTTTTCACGTTTGGCTTGAATAGATAAATTAAACCGTTGCGCTTTAAATACAATTTGGCTTTGAACCAAAGTTGGGGTGTGGAATTTTAGGGATATAATTGATTTTGTTGGTGCTTGCTTTACTTAATGACGACTTACAGTTTTTTTAAAAATCTTTTTTTTTTATTCGTATAATATTGTCATTACCCCGGCACCCCGCACGACTGATTTGAACTGCCATTTGCCATTGCCAACTACTTCCCAGTAACTAATGCCAGAAGAACAGTCAAATACATTCATCATGCCATGCAAAAAGTATTACACATTCACATCTAAACTGTTAATGTTATAATTCACATTTTCTTTTTGCAGCAATATTCCATAAGTGGGAGTACAATTTGCACTAGAAATCATTATCGACTTCCTTACCATTGCATTGGCAGCAGATTCTATTACAAATAGAGTATCAGGAATAGTGATCTTAACGAAATTACGCTGCGAGGAAAACCAGTAGAAGTGTAGAAGCCTCAACAAGTTTTGAAGCAAAGTTTTTTGGTCAGCCTTCCACTTCGCTGTTGGAAGCAGTGAATTGCTGACCGGCATTAGGCCGAACCGTTTATTATCGTGGAGCGCTTGCTTTTCAGAGGAATCTCTACAGCCCAACTTTTATTGTCGTGGGGTTGCTGCTCCTGTACACAGTACACTTATTGAAGGTAATATATTGCGCAGGTTGTCAAAACCAAAAACCAAAGCAAACAAGTTAAAGTGTCTCCAGAGCCAGCCATTTTTCTTTATTTTGACAGATGCGCAGAAGTATGCAAAAATGAAAACGCTAAAGATATTACCTTTAATATGTGTACTGTGGCTCCTGTAAGCTTCACTACACACCGGGCTTGGAACTACTTGTTTATTGTACTCTTATTCTTAATGGTGCTACAGACCGAGCCTTGCTCAACCGGAACAACATTGCCAGAGTTGCGGCATTAGGCCCCCAGTTTATTGTGTTGGGGAAAACTCTATAGTTATAGCTACACACCTAGTTTCAAGGAAAAGTGTATGGTCGTGGACTGTTTCTCGGCATTTGAAAGTTGTTTTCAAAAATCAGCAGGGGATGGTATAGTAGTCGGAGTGACTTGAAAAATTGATGTAAATGGATTCAATATGATGGTATGTCCAACTGTATTGTTGGTCAATAATTGAGAGACGGCTCTGACACGAAAAAAAGTACTCGTGGCCATGAAGTAAGCAATTTAATAAACAAAAACAGACCACACCAAATATATGAATCCGTGTGAATAGGACGGAACGTAATTCTTATTGACCTGGAAATTACATAGCCTTTTGTCTGTGCATGTGTATGACAATGGTATCCCTCAAAAGTAAAATAAACTTCGAAATCGAAAATCTGTTCTCTTTATTCCTTTCCTTGAAAATATCCCACCAGGAATCATGAGTGTTTTTTTATTTTTTTGCAGTTTTTTAGAGGAAAATATTTGTTGTTCTGTAAAAAATTCGACATAGCATTGTTCAAAAAAATACTGTGTTTAAACAAAAAAATTATTTGAATTGAGAATTGAAAATGAAAACTAAAATTATGATAACAATGAACATGATGGGAAGACAAAAACTTATTAATTTCATAAAAATTTGTCAAACGGAAAAGTCAGAACTAAAACAATGGGAGACATTTCTCCAAAGTCTCTCAATAAAAGTGGAAAATGTAAAGCGAGAAAAATAATAAAAAGACTTAAAATATGACTGCGGTGTCAGAAGTAAAATAAAACTTTAGTATGTAATTCGCCAAAAGAAATATAAGTGAGAAGTTATTGCGTGACTTTGCGTACACTTCTGAATGCCCTCAACTTGATTGAACTTAGAGCAGTGTTGAAGAAACGGGTCTTTCTACTGCTGGCCCCAAAAATTACCTCATTATAAGACTGCAAGAAAATATGACTCAACAAAACGAAAATCCAGACACATCCCTCCTATATGATGAAATACAAGAGCTAGTACTTACTAGCTCTGACTTTTTCAATATGATAGCTGTTCTTTTCCAAGAGCAAAGAAATAATTGTCAAGAGCAACCAAGTGAACAAATTAATGAACAAGTTTAATTTCCAGAACGTCTGGAAAAAAAGAAAATTCTACTCGAAGATAAGTTCTCCGAATTTGAAGGCAAGTTTATTACTGCTGAAGAGCGTCTCAACAGCATCCAAAAGCTTATTTCAACGGTATAAGGAAGGTTCAAGAAAGTTGAAGACAAATTCGACATTGCAAGGGGTTGGACAAGGTAAGAAAAATTTAAATAAGAAAGTTCTTGGTACCTATTGCATGATGTGAAAGAAATGATATTGCTTGCAGGAGCCTAAATTTTCTATGGCTGAAATTCACTGTCCGCAAGCATATCATTCATTACTGTTTCCTTTACAAGAGCACGAGTCTTAACAGTTTGGCTACTTGTTATGAGTTAGATGAACTGTCCGATTCAATTTTCCGCATTGTTTCCCACTGTCTTCACACTGAAGTCTTGATTATGCGTGACTTCAATTCAAGTTGACTCCGCTTTTCTGGTCAGATACTCGTACGAAGGTATACCAAGATCTTTGCTGAGTTTAACCATCTTACTCAGCTTGTCAATGAACCTACTTCTATACCGGATGTTGTTGGCATTCCGCTAATACTCTTGACTTGTTCTTTACTTCTCATCCTCATAAATATACTATTAAAGTAACTTCTACATTTGGCAACTTGAACCATTGTGTCATGTCAGCTAACTTCTCGAACTCAAGAGCTCAACGTCATCACCAGTTCCAACGCTCATCGTCGACAATAAACCAATTGTCAGCTCTTTAGAGAAGGCGAATATGCTCGCAGCTCATTTTGCTGCAAGTTCTACGTTGCCTGCAAGCTGCGATGTTCCTCCTGTACTTTAGAACTTCAATTCTTTCATGGAACAGGTATATTTCCGCATTCATACAGTAGCAAGAGTTCTTCAAGATCTTGATATACAAAAATCCGCTGGCCCGGATGGTATACTTCTAAAGAGGTGTTCTTCATTGCTGGCAAAACCATTGAGTAAGCTTTTCCATCGCTCCTATCGATCAGGAATCTTTCCTAGAAGATGGAGAACAGCATTTATCCAGCCCGTTCCTAAACAATGTGGTCACTTGAAAAGGTGACTCCTCTTCCCCCTCCTCCTATAGACCAGCTGCGACAGCAAATAGCAGGGGCGACGAAAAAAGTTCGTCACACTAACTTTTTTGCTCTCAGTAGAGGACCTGCAGCTGATGAACTACTGCAAAAACTACCAACAGACTTACATGGCAGCTTTAGTGCTCTTGCTCAGGCTTAACTGAAAAACGCTTAAGAGATGGCAAGAAGTCTGGAAGGTCTAACTCAATACCAGGGTCCAAAAAAAAGGTGCGTCTTATCAGACATCGAATTTTAGGGTCACCTAAAGTGAGGAAATCATCAACAAATTTGCTGCTTGGTTTTGCCAACATCAAACTACAGCGAGCAGTACGAAGAGCTGTAAAACGGAAGCTTTTGCTAGCCCTCACCATGGAAGCAGCAGAACAGTCTTCTTCAAGCATTCATTAGGTATAAAAGAAGTACTGCAGAGGAACACACTTGCAAGAGAATGATATTCCAGAACAACCACTAAGATGAACCATTCCGATGCTAGAATTGCAACAAGACCGGACATTTCAGCGCGAGTGTTAAAATAAATTAATACTTGGCACATCAACTCCATGTGTGTGGAGTCAGGGATCGAACCCAGAATCTTCGGCAGTCCGATACACAAACTACTATGCCACGGGGTACTTCAGCGCCAGTGTGCTGTAGGCCAATTTGTCAACATTGCGGTAGTAGGAAGATCAACCAAGAAGAAACTCACAATACTCCTGTTGGACCTGTTTTCCCAGTCGGGAAACAAGTAAGAACCAAGTTCACGGCTCAGAAGCTGATTCCAGAAATCGATGGACCCAGAACAACTATCTAAATATCTCAGAAAAAACGAGGCAACAGAAGTCTGACAGTAGAAGCAGTAATAAACAACAAGAAATATATGTTTATTCATTCAACCCTAATTGTGTCCTTATGCTAATTTTTTTGATCCTTCAACTTATACCATCAAAGTCTTTCAAGAAAAGTGGAAGAGATTAAATCCCATCTGGAGCAGAAACCTGTGAAATTATTTCCCAGCAAAACAGTTGGCACAGACTTTCAAGAAAAGGAATTTTCAAATCAATCAACAACATCGTTTACAAAAATTTTCAATATTCTGTTCTCAGTGAATAAAAAGTGGCAGTAACTTTATAGGTTGCCTGTCACTTTATTTTCACAGAAATGTGTAGTCTCAATACAATCTGTTCAGTTTAACGAATTTCACGCTAATTGAATATGCGATCCAATCAAGGTGCCAAATCCAAAATGAAGACCGTTAAGGCAGGAAGCCTTTGACCAAGAGAGAACTAAAATTGACTCACATCATCACGCTGGACTTGGAGCATAACCATAAAAGCCAATTCAAATTTCAAACCTTAGGAACGCTGTCACTGCATGCCGGCCGTGCCGTGCAGTGTCCTTGTTTATTCCTTCATTTGATATTCCCTTTTATTTTCCATACACAATCCATGAAAACGAATTGTTAATTGAATTTCAATTTTACAGATGCACTTGACACAAACCAAGCCCAGAATGATACTCCAGGTCCCTATGACGCAGATGGTGTCAGTAGAAAGAGCGGTCCTCGACCTTTAGAAAACAGAGCCCCAACTACCTAGTAAATAAATTAACAGATGCTTTTCCGGGCCATCGAAGTCCTCCCTGTTCGGCTGTTGAAATTAAATTCCAAAAGCGTTTGGATATTTTATAAGGTATCCTGTGGTAAGTGAAACCCTCTTCTTTGTGTCAGTCTGTTTTTAGTAGATTTACAGTTTACAGGCGAATATAATGCGTATCAATATGTACGTATAGGGCTACGGTTCCCAGGTAATGGGTTTCGGGAATAAGGATGGCTTGTGTAAAATTTTATGATCTAATTTAAAATTCTTGTGTAACATGTACCTAGGATGTGTGTGGTTGGTTCTCATGGATGGTTTCGCTTTTCGATTCAAATTCTTTCTCATGTCGTAAGGGTCAAAAGATATTTATTTTAGCTTTAATCATTAGTGAATATTTGAAATGTGCTCAAAAATTGAATTAAAAGTTTCGATTCACAAGGGGTTTGTTGTCTTTTTGATGAATATAAGGACAATGCATTAAAAATGCCCATTTTGTCAGATGATATAGCAAAGGAGCCAACAAACGTTCTAAATCTAAATGATCCTAATGTGCGACGTTACTTCGCTACCCCGTGGCGTAGTGGTTTGTGTGTCGGATTGCCCCGCCGACTGTTCACGGTTCGATCCCTGACTCCATCACCTATAATTTCTTTTCTGGGGTAGTGCCCCTTGCGAGGAAGCTACAAGCCTCCAAGAGTAAATCATGTCATGGAAAGTGCTTTTCTGTTAGCCGTTCGGATTGGCGGTAAATTGTAGGTGCCTTCCATTCCTGCAAAATTTCAACGAACACACATAAATTCTTGAGAGTAAAGGTCACAGACTCCGTCCTAGCTTAGAGCTGTTGTGCCAAGCATTTCTCTTCTTCAGAGCGTCAAATTTACAACACGCTAGCTTACTGGGAGATGATAATGTGGTGTCAAACTAAGAGCGCTTTCATGGAAGATGGATAGAGCGAGAGTCTCCTGGATATACGTGCACACTTATGGATAAATGGAAAGAATAAAATCATAAATTTATGCTTAGCTGGATTGATTTTACGGACAGCAATGCTACTCGGTAAGCGGAAAGGCGGAAAGTCTTAAATCCGATTTAATATGCCGAATAAAAATGCTAGAATACGCTCTAAAGTTCATCGACTTAAATATGGAACTGATCCGCCTCAGTTGTTGATGAAAGAACTAAAACCACCAACCGATGAAACGGGCATATGCAACGAACTGGCACCTGATTCAGACCTCCACCATACAATTCGGTCAAGTACAACATGGCGGCAGGGCCGAAAAATACTCCGACAATATTTAGAAGAGATTGGCTGCACAGACAACATTATTGATGTTCGCTCGAATCGCATTCGTTCACTATTAAGGCTAATTCTAAAGGGAGAGGAAAATTGAAGTCCCAATTTAAATGCAATCCAAACGAGCATACGAGTGTAATAAATAAAAACATATTAAAAGATTAACGTTTCAGGTCGACGCATACCCTCCAAAAAGGCACAACAAATGACCGATGCCATGATGCCGGAGACAAAGGCACAACTCACAACAACGAAGACACCGTTTTAATTACCGCCTCCTAAGATAACACTCTTATGTTGTGGAACACAGAAAACTCTACAAACAAAAAAATCTGCTAGTAAGTCTCGACGTGAAGCCGCTATGAATTGGAAATTCCCAAGTTCTATTATCAATCCATATGACTGCTACGATTTACAAATGCATGCGGTCACTCTCGGTGGCCATTACTTATCCGAACCTGATGGTTTTGTTGACTTTGTCCACAACAAAGAAGATCACATTGTTGTAGACTATCAGAGTGCTCATTGCAATATCTATAAACACTCAGACAGGAAATTCAAGACTGCAACCGAAATGTCTGGCAATTCGGGTAAATTGATAAACAAAGTTGTAAGCCATCACACGCTCCCAATCACAATAACCGCACTTGAAGATCGTCACATTCGTTTCTGGGAAATCAACAGATGGAAAGTAGTGCATTCGATGGTTGCTCATCTTGAGCTGCTCACAAATTTGGCCAGTGATTCTCATGAATTGTAATATACCACATGAATGATCGATATGCCTGTGGAATTTGGATAACAAGACTTGCGTGCAAGAGATTTCTGCGCACAGGAAGAAGATCGACGAAAGTAAATTTGACGCTGCCTGCTTAGTGACGTCCATCACGCAGACTTAAATCCTTAACTGAAAAACATGTGCAAGGTCGTCTAGGGGTATTGAGACCTGTCCCCACCCCCCAACAAGTACAGAGATTAGAAACGCGGTTCATCAGCTGCTCAACTTGAAAGTCACCTACTTGAAAGTCACCTAAGAGTAGACCATGAAACAGCTTTCAAGACATCTCCTTGGTCACTCCTTGACTCTCATCAAAATTTCCCTATTGTGCAGAACGTAAAACCTTGCGTTGTTGAAGCACTGCTTAGTAACAGAAAACATTTTCTCAGGGATACCTCTCGCAATAAGCGATCTCCAGATGCATTCACGATTTACCCGATAAGGTGGCGCAGACTGTCCATTGTGGACCACGGCCTCAACCAACAATTCTTTCCAGCTAGGCCGGTCCCTAGCCAGTGGCCTCCAGTTGCGCACATAAAGTTGGTTGAGATCGTTCTGCTCTTGATCGCGCCACCTTAGGTGATATCTTTCAGAACTCCGTCGGTCGTCCGGGTTGGAATTGAAGACTCGTCGGGCTGGTGCTTTTTCGTCCATATGCTACACATGACCCAGCCATCTAAGTCGCTGCTTTTCAGCTTCTTAACCAGGTCAATGTCACTGTATAGCCTGTACAGTTCGTCATTGAATCTTCTCCTCCATACTCCATTGATATACAGGACCAAACATCACCCGAAAAATCTTTCTCTCAAAGCGGTTTAGCCTGTGTTCATCCGATTGTGTCAGTGTCCATACGCTTGTGCCAATTAGGAGGACTGGGATGATTAGGGCCTTGTGTAGTGTCTATATATTCTTTGATTTATCTTCATTTACAGCCAGACCCATTTTCGCCGCCTCTACTTCAATACTTGCGAATGCTTCACTGACAGCATACGATTGCCTCTAAAATGATTTTGAAGAAGTCACATGATAGCGCATCAACTTGTCTTAAGCCTTTTTCAACCTCAAAAGAGTCGATGGCGTTCTATTCAAGTTTGACAGGGCAGCACAAATTCTCCATAGTCATCCTGCACAATCGAACGAGTTTAGAAGGGATGCTGTTTAGGCACGACTTATTTTTGTAATAAAAATAGGAGTCGCCACCTTTTAATTCCCTAAAATCAGTAATATTAAAATAAGAAGACCGGCCATTTTTCTTTGGGAAAAACCGACTTGCGGAAAAAACCCAATTTATTTAACACTGTACGAACGCTGGATGATGACTGAAAGTATAATTACATTTTACACCGCTCATAGGCTGGCATGCTAAAAATAGTATATAAGTTAGTATATAAAATGTTGATTGCTGTCGGTATGGGTTGATTCTGATTGGCTTTTCCAGGGCTGTCGTCTCTAGATGATGGTAGTTTTCACTACGAATGGTCCCCATTCGGAACACTCCCCGCGAAAACGAACGTTTTCCCAATAGGGTCTTCACTTCTCGGCTGGTTGGTCTGTCCCACTTGATGCTGATTGGTTCAAGATTGCAATGATCTTATTGGCTGGCCTGCGAAAGATAAAGAAGAAAAAAGCAGATGTTGATTATCCTGCCTATCCCTTTATCCCCTTCGATTTGCTGATCCTTGCTGTATGCTAACCACTATCACTATACCTTGCTATTGGTTTGTAAGACCATATAGCATTAACTATCGTCGCTGTGATTACTATTGGTTTGTAAGACCATATAGTACTACCTATCGTCGCTGTGATTCGCTATTGACTCGCTGGCTATATCACTAACTATCATCACTATGCTCGCTTGCTATCGATTGGCTGGCTATATCATTAACTATCATCACTATGCTCGCTTGCTATCGATTGGCTGGCTATATTATTAACTATCATCACTATGCTCGCTTGCTATCGATTGGCTGGCTATATCATTAACTATCATCACTATGCTTGCTTGCTATTGGTTTGTAAGACCATATAGCTCTAACTATCTGTCTCCACTGGCAATATGCATAATTTCTGCACTGGTCTAGCTAATCGCCCTGTCTCTGTCTGCACTATCACTGATCGCACTATTCCATCTTTGCTATATATCAGCTGGCTGACTCTACCCAATGACCATAACGCTGGTGGAAGATTTTCATTCCTCACTATCACTAGCTGTCCAATTCTTATACTCTCCTTCTCCCTTCTCCACTTCTTCCTTTCTTGCAACGTCACTAAATACTCTTCCCTCCATCTCTTCCAAAAATGCTCTAGCATTGACTGTCGCTCTTTCCATAACTTTACTCCTCTCGCTGGCGTATCACTGGCTAATGTAAATGGAGGAGGTAATACTATCGGCTCTCCAATCAGGAAATGTCCTGGTGTAAGCGCTTGCAAATCCGCTGGATCATCATGCAATGGATGTATTGGCCTAGAATTAAGTATGCCTTCTATCTCTATCAACAACGTTCTGAGTTGTTCGCTCTCTAATATATGCTGGCCTACTATTCGCTTGAGATGGTATTTCATTGACTTAACCGCTGCCTCATATATACCCCCTTGATGAGGAGCAGCGGGGACCATGAAAATCCAGTCAGTTCCCTCATTGCTTAATTTGTGAAATACCCCTTCGCTTTCCCATATTCCCCACGCTTGCTTTATCGCTTTAGCCGCACCCACAAAGGACGTGCCATTGTCGCTGTACATTCTTGCACATCGCCCTCTCCTGCCTACAAATCGCCTATAGCAGGCGAGAAAGGCCGCTGACGTTAAGTCATCCACCGTGTCTATGTGGATCGCTCTTGTCTTAAGACAAACAAATATTGCTATCCATGTTTTTCTAATGCTGACTTGCTTTCCCTTTCTGTCCGTCACTCGCACCATAAATGGCCCTGCATAATCTACCCCCGTATGCAAGAACGGCTTGCCTGGCTGTACCCTATCGGCTGGCAACTCTGACATTAGCTGTTGTTCTAATTTGTAGTTGTGTCGGACACACACCACACACTTATGTATATAATTTCTTAACTCGCTGCGGATTCTGGGAATCCAGAAATGCTGTCGGATCACTTGTGCCATCACTTGCGCAGAACCATGTTTGGTCCTTATATGAGCATCATCTACTATCAACCACAATAGACGGGTGCTATTTGGTATAATCGCTGGGTGACGTACATCATACACGGCTTCAGCCCTGTGTATGCGCCCGCCCACTCTCAATATGTTGTCGCTGTCAAAGATTGGTTTAAGTGACTCAATCCTGCTGCGCTCAGGTAGCTGGCCATGCTTTCGCAATGCGGCAATATCCTTGCCATAGCTCTCCGACTGCGCTTCTCTTATCAGGATTCTGATGGCAGCTGCTCTCTCCTCTGCTCTTAACGCTGTCGTAGTCCGATACCCTCTCTTCGCTGTATTCACTGGAACGCTTAATCTCTTATTGCTGGCTCTTATCCTCAATTGGTTAACGTAACGCCATACATAACCAATTATGCTGACTGCTCTGCTAAGGCTGCTGGCATACTCTACCACTGGAACTCTTGTACGCTTGTCTGGCATCCAAATACTCCATTTTGTACTAGCTACTCCAAGTGAAAACACTTGGACTTCCTCTTTTGCTTCATCAGGTGCAAATTCCAATATCTTATTTGCTGGCCAGAAGTTCTCTGGTAAACATAACCAATCGGGGCCATGCAACCATAGTTTACTCTCCACTAGCTCTGCTGGCATCTGTCCTCGACTCAACAAGTCCGCTGGATTCGCTTTCGTATCCACATGGCGCCACCGGCTGACATCGGTTCGGCTTTGTATCGCTGACACCCTATTGGCCACATAGGTTTTCATATCTCGTGGAAGTTTGCGTAGCCAATGCAGGACTACCATGGAGTCTGACCATAAAATATACTCCACCCTTTCCCATTCCATCGCTTTTATTAAGTCAATTAGCATTTGACTTAACAGTTCCGCTGCCGCTAATTCCAATCGTGGAATACTCACTGTCTTTAAGGGAGCCACTCTCGTTTTCGCTGTTACCAATTGACACATATGCTGTCCAGCTGTCGACACTGTACGTACATATATTACTGCACCATATGCTGTCGCTGAAGCATCTGAAAACCCATGTATTTGTACCCCCGTTTGTTGGCCCGTGTGTAACCATCGGTCAATCCTAAACTTCTCCAGATGCTTTAGCTCTTTGAGCAATCTTCCCCATCTAGATTGCAGCTCCGCTGATAACACTTCGTCCCAATCATAACTGACTCTCCATATATCCTGTATAAGAATTTTCCCCAGGATAACCACTGGCGCTATGTACCCGTTGGGGTCATATAATTTCGCTATAGAACTCAATACTTTCCTTTTAGTTGCTATCGTCTCTAATTTGTGTGTTTGTACCGTGAAGGTAAATTGATCACTGGCTATTAACCACTGTAGCCCTAGCACTGTCGCTTGCCCTTCACATTCAAATGTTAATACCTCCTCTTTATCGGAGTTTAGCTGGCGGAGAATGCTATCGCTGTTTGATTTCCACTTACGTAGCTCAAACCCCCCTGTCCTCAACACTATATCTAATTGCTGTATAAGAAGCGCTGCTTCTTCCTCCTCATCGCACCCGGACACGCAATCGTCCATATAAAAATCGTTTAACACCACTTGCTCCACTCTGGGGAAGGTGCCATTGAGGTCGCGTGCACATTGAATCAATGCGCGCACTGAATTATAGGCGGATGACGTCATCCCGTATGTGACTACCGTCAAAACATACTCTTCTAGCTGTTCGGTGGGTGATTCTCTCCAGAATATCCTCTGGAGATCCCACTGCTGTCGCGCTATCTTAATCTGTCGGAACATCATTTTGATGTCTGCGCTGAATGCTATCCGATGCCTCCGAAATCTCATCACAATCTCATGGAGATCCCGCTGTAGCTTTTCCCCTAGCATTTGTACGTCATTCAATGATATACCCCTATCCGTCTGACAGCTACAGTCAAACACCACTCTAAACTTGCGCGTCACACAATGGTGTGGTATGTAATAAGCTGGCCTATCTGCTGGCGGCTGTCCCTTCACTTTCCTCATGTGCCCTAGCTGTTCGTACTCGCGCATAAACTGTACATACTTCTCTCTTAACTCTGGTTCGCGAGTAAGCTTTCGCTCGAGATACATAAATCTCTTCAACACTATCGCTCTCGAATTCCCTAGCTGATTCACTTCGGACTTCACTGGAATCGTAACGACGAAACGACCATCTGCGTCTCGATATGTTGTCTGTGTAAAGTTGTCCTCTACCGCTTGCTCCTCTGCTGTCCTGCTGATGTGGCCTCCGACCTTGTCCATTTCCCATAGCTGTCGCACTAATCGATCTACATCTTCCATCTCGGAACAACGTGCTGCTGGCATCATGCTGAAAACGTCGCTTGCTTTGGTTGGCTCTTCGCCCCCAAAGAGAACTATCCCAAAAGTTGTGTGAATTGCAACCATGTCTCTAATTCGATATGGTATGGCATTCACCATTATTCTGGCAAAGACGCTCACTCCCAGTAGTATTGACACCTGGCCGCTCTTCCAATATACTGGGTCTGCGTAATGTTCCCCTGGCTGAAATTGCACTGGCTCAATGTCTTTCGCTGGTGCCCTTACCTCCCACTTAGACTCTCTCGGCAACACCCATAATGTCTCTTCGACCCACTCTCCCATATCATACCAAGGCAATAGCCGTACACTCACTTGCCTCTTTATCGGGATTGGTTCGCCATCAATCCCCACTACTTGCTTTCGGGCTACCGTAGTAGCAATACTATATTCGCTTACCATCTGACTGGTTATCAGACTAGGGTGTGCCCCTGAGTCCAATAGTGCCCTTATCGGCCCGTGTATCCTACCCTCTACCTGAATTCGAACCAACATCGTTGGCAGAAGAGTGCCCTGTCCCGCTGAAACAACTTGCTTGAAATGATTTACACAAAAGGGGTATTTTTGAGCATCTTTATTATCTTCTTGCTTAATTAATTTTTTAACACTATCCTTATTCATTTTTGCTGGCTTTGCTGGCTTTGCTGGCTTCTTACTGGCTGCTGTCCGCTTTCGTTTGGCCTGTGGGGCCTCGGTTAGTCATTCTGCTTCCCGCTTCCTCAACTTGAATGCTGAGGCATTCATTACTGGTGCTGGCTTGCTGCTCACTAACATCGGGCACAACACACTGTTATGCATTTGCTTGCATGGACATCTGGGGCACGGATCCTGAAAGCATTCGTATATCCCATGCCCCCTCTTCAGGCAGTTCTCACAGAGCTCCTGCTTCCTCACGTAGGTCCTCCTTGCTGACAAATTCAGCTCTTTAAACTGGCTGCAATTATATAGCTGATGCTGCTCCCCGCATAGCTCACATGTGTGCCTACGTCCACTCTCCTTACGTGTATTGCTTGCTGGCGCTCTTCCTGCTGGCTGCTGTCTAGTTACTGGCTTCTCATATCGGCTGGCTGATGGGGCTGCTGCTGTCCTTGTGGCCCTTACTTCACGCTCGCTTTCAAACTTGTCGTAACGCTGGCGGCTAGTCGTGGGCCTACTGCTGGCTGCTGCCTGACGATCCAGGAAGTCTAACATCTGGCGACAGGTTGGTGCCTCGGAGTTCCTATGCAACTCCCACTGTCTCGCTGTTTCTTGGTCCAGTCGCTCGTGTATCATTGGGACCACTACTAGGTCCCACGACTCTACCGGAGCCCCTTGCGCTCTCAATTGCCTTAACATCTCGTGCGTTACGTTGGAGATATTTTGTAGGGCTGCACTGTCCGGGTTTGCTGGCAGCTTGGGTAGATCAGTAAAGGTTCTTAGTAGCATTCGGCAGGTCGAATACTTCCGGTTGTACAATTGGTTGAGGCGTTCCCAAGCCTCCTGGTAGTTGTCATCCGTTAATTGCCATTTGCCCATCGTCTTGGCAGCTTCGCCCCTCAACGAATTTGTTAGATAGCTGAACTTGTATGCTGGCGCTATCCCATCATTCCCATGGATGGCCGCCACAAACCGGTCGTGGAACCCTTGCCAGCTTGTGAGGTCTCCATCGAAGAAACCCCAAGTATTTGCTATCCCATGATGCTGCGCTGGCATCTGCACTTGCACAGATATTGCTCGCTGTTGATGGCTGTCCGTAACTGATGCTGGCGACGCTGGCTGTTGCTCATTCGCTGGCAGAAGGCTGGCAATTTTTCTTAAGATCATACCTTTCGCTGAATAGTACTTTCCTTCTGCTTCGATCAATGCCGCTTCGGCCGCATTGACGTCAGCCCCTTTCGCTTGCACTAGCTTGTCATGGACGGTGCTTAAGTGTGCCCAGCACTCGTCCAAACGCTGTTCTCTTAGGCGAAGCTCCAATATATCAGCCTCCTCAAAGGCCACGCTCTTGGTGTATAGCAATACCCGCTCTATGGCGGCTATCACCATACGGTGTGCGTGCTGCTTTGCCATTCTTTACTGTAATAAAGGAAATAAAAAGAAAATGTTGTAATTATTTGCTTATGATAGATAATCCTATGGGATATCTAAATGCAACGCACCCCCTAGGGCCTACCTACATATGTCCAACTAAGTTGACAACATGACTTGTCTCTGTCCCGCTGTCTTTCACTTGTCCGTATTTGTTTCACTGTCAACTGGCTGAGCTATCCACCCTACCTACCCCAGATCTCACTTAATCCTCACTTTCCTTCAGTAGTACTACTTGCTTTCCTCTTTCATTATCACTTTCCTATCGCTCTCCATTCACTGTCTGATCACTGTCCAATTAGCGTACATTTGTTTAAAGATGATGGTTTTTATTTTTAGCTGGTCGCAAATTTGCTGCTGGCTTGCACTATCGGCTGGCTCTTGTCTCTACCTACTTTCCCCAATAAATCGTGTCGGCCAACACTAAACACTGTTCTCTTTGCGCTGGACAATTTTCACTGGCATTGAATTTTCTTATTCGATTTTGCTTTCCGTGTCATGTCGCTGGCCCTAATCACTACACTATTCGGCTGGCTGTATTCTCGCTATCCGTACGCTAATTGCTGGCTTGGACATATGCCTAACAATATGATCATAATACACAAACAAAATAAATATTCACGCACCCCCAAATGTCTCAACTTGATCTGAACGCTCATGCCAAGGAAACATTTCTTAATAATATGCACTTTATTTGCCGCAGCCGGTACTTGTTGCTGCAGACAACAGTATTTTCACAGACGCACCCCCAATTATCTGTGCATGAACGACATGCTTCTATGAGGCACCCAAAATTTCAATTCGCTACACAGAATAATCTCAACACTTTTCATGGTGAGCACTGCGCTAATTAATTAAATCAAATTTGCTCCCTTCACTAATCTGACACTTGCTATTTATTTACAACAAAAATAAAAAGGCTATCCTGCCGCTTGCTAGGGAACAAATATTAAAAACTCTCAGCTATCTGGTTTGCAGAATATTATCCGCTTAACACTCGCAATATTATATACAAATTTTAAAGGCTTTCCAACACTTGCACTTTCAAAATATAAACTTGAATAAAATATTCTACGCTGTTTGACACTCATCACACTGTATAGAGGCTATCCTACCGCTTGCAAAATAAACAAATAAAAACTATCCATATTTTGAAGGAAGAGAATAACAAAAAAAAGAACACTTTCCCGGTCATTGAGTTATCCCCACACTACACTTTATGATTGCTTGATTTTTTATAAGCGCTCACCTTTTAAATTTCAATGTTTTGATTTGCTTTTAAATCGTTTTGATTTGCTCTCTTTTTAAATATGCACTTGAACTATCCTTAATTTTCGCTTAAATTTGTTGTCACTCACAGAAAACTGAAAACCCGAATGAACTGAATGCATATGCGTACCTACTCCGTGCCAGACCAACCAAGCGCAAAACAAAGGGGAAAAAGAAAAAAAACTATTACATAGTCTGGGCACATAGGTTGATCACGCAGGCATTCCGTGTTCATTCATTCTTGTTTTCAGGGTGGGTTTTTTGCATGTGCGCCGCTTGCCGCTCGCCGCTCTCTGCACTTGACGATGTTTTGTGCTAATATATTCGTCGGTCGCGCCAGACCGTCACTATACCTTTTTGTGTGCTAGTCGAGAAAAATAAAGAAGGGTTATTTTACGCTGTATGTATTTGTTGTTGCATTGCTGATTCCTTTGCGCAAGGCATGCTGGTGTTGGATTGTATTTTTCTCGCATGGTATCTATCCTATAGATGTTTTGCTGTGTGATATTATTTTCGCTGGTATGTGTTCATATAGAACTGGCTGTCGTATGCAAAATACATCATCGGCTGTATGTAACTAATCAGAATATGTGTTCACATGGAACTGGTTGCTGTGCGTTATATATGATTCGCTGTGGCTGGCTTCGTCATCTTTTTCGCTGGACATAACGGTATTTGCTGGCGTCTTATTTTTGCATTCACTAGCTATTTGGGATGGAAAAAAATATGCAAAAATATACTAAATGCTTACTCATCCCCTTGATATAATCATCAAGGACTTTCCTTTGCCTGATTGTGGCAGATTTTTTATTCACTTTGTACACTTTGCTGATATGCATTTCGCATTCATTTTTGAACTAGTAAATTCGCGTTTTTTATTCAAAGAAAAATGGCTATGTTTCGCTTGACTATAAAACTGGCTGAAAACACTAACTCTATCGCGCTGTACACGGCTGGCTCAGTGGACTGTAATAAAACGCTGGTCACTGGCTACTATCCGGCTCGATGCGACCAAAATGTTTAGGCATGACTTATTTTTGTAATAAAAATAGGAGTCGCCACCTTTTAATTCCCTAAAATCAGTAATATTAAAATAAGAAGACCGGCCATTTTTCTTTGGGAAAAACCGACTTGCGGAAAAAACCCAATTTATTTAACACTGTACGAACGCTGGATGATGACTGAAAGTATAATTACATTTTACACCGCTCATAGGCTGGCATGCTAAAAATAGTATATAAGTTAGTATATAAAATGTTGATTGCTGTCGGTATGGGTTGATTCTGATTGGCTTTTCCAGGGCTGTCGTCTCTAGATGATGGTAGTTTTCACTACGAATGGTCCCCATTCGGAACAGATGCCAAGAAGTGATATGGTTCTGTATAGCTCGTTCCTATTCATGCTGTCATAGGCGATTTTAAAATCGATAAAGAGGTGGTCTGGTGAGTGTCGATCTGGAATTCTTGGATCTTGTATAAAATCTGTCGAAGTGTGAAAATTCGGCCGACGATTGATTTACCGGACCAGAAACCACAACGATAGGAGCCAATCAACCCGATCAAACGCGTTATCAAAATTATGTACAGCGGCGAGTGACACTCAGATGATTGTTCATTGATGATTTGCAAGTTGTTTATGTGGTCAACGCGACGCACGCCCAATCGACCACTTCAAAACCCAGCCCAGAAGCGCAGTTCTTTATCAAAATACTCAGACACATACCACACAAGGAATGCACATGCACATCGATTTGACATTTTCTTTTGCCTATATACTAATTGCCTTAACCTCCAAAAGAATAGGATCTGATTGTTTCATGGTGAATTCATTGAGTAAGAAAATAAAATTCCACGACCTCTGTCCTGAATAAATTAACACCCATTTTGGGGAACCCAGTTTAGAACCAAAAAAGGAATATATTATTCCATCTTTGGTCTGAAGGTAAATGGTGGGAGTGGGTTATTCATCCGTTACATTACATCATAATCATAACCCCAGTCAGAGCTGCCATTGCGATAGAAAAGTTGGAAAACTAAAATTAAATTATTGAAGAGGGAAGATGGAGGAATGGAAACTATTCCTGCATTGAGGGGAAGGGATGAATAATTCCTAATTGAGTACTCTTAGCTCTAACTATGTGAAACTAAATAATAATTATCCTTGCAAAGATGGCTTCCAATTTGAGTTTACTTGAGTTCCCGGAATCCTTTTAGCTTTTCTATTTGAAATTAAGTTGTCTGTCATAGTTGACGTTGTCGGTATTGCAGTCCATCCAACCGATGAAGAATGAAATTTTCTTTGTAAGATGGAAATGTGAAGCACCAGTTACAATTGAAAACTCTCTTTCAGCTAAATTACTTCGTAGATAAATTATGCATCTTACGCCCCGGTTTAGGTATGAGGAAGTGTTATTCAATATGCAGGAATACAATTGAAGTGTTTTAATAGCCCCCCGGACTTAATAGAAAATAAGGGGATGATGTTTATCTCCGAAAATCGATTACTCAGGAATGTTTTTAATAACTTTGCGCAACAATTGACAGCAAAAGAACGTCGAAGACTCCAGAATTCATGTCTGTTCCGGAGTATTATATTGCCTGTGTGCTTTTTAAACCTTGATACTTCATCATTTGTCTCGGGCGATAATGGAATGGTAGCTACGTGTATCTGATAGTATTGCAGAGGAGGTTGTCAATGTTTGATTTCTAATATAAATTATCTGCTTTTGAAGGCACACTCAAAAAAATAACGGTATGTGGTAGATAGAGGATAAAACAAAACGTGATGATTGGCATAATTTATGTCTCTGCAATGTATTAGATATTATAGCTCGAAAAGTTTCTTTAGGTAAATTACTCAAATTTTTAAGAAATAAATTTGCATATTTTCATTTACAACATCTTGTGTTATTAAATAAAATTTTTAAAAATGCTTTAAAGGATTTCAAAATATCTTCTTCAAGTTATAGTCCAGTCGACAGTTAGTTTTAGGTGGAAAAAGGTATTAAGTTTATGAAACTTGAAAATTTTGTTCAGGGGTAGTTAACTCACATTATGCTAAGTTGTCGAACACGGGCCCCTGTGCTAAAAGATAAATTTGGAAAAACTGCAATTTTCGACCTCGCTCAGGATTTTCCTCAAAAAGTTTTTTTTCTTACGTCCTTCGACAAAAACAAATGATTCTTTTTGATGTGAAACATCTATTGGTGCACCTAGGCAGTAAAATCGATCGTAATTGTAACGAAAAATGGCACGACGCTTGTTAAAATTGTTCAAAGTGGAAAGTGTTGGGTGGTCGTTGGTGATGCTGGGGTGGTAGTGGTGGAGGGGGTAGGGTGGTAGTGGAGTAGGGGTTATGCGGGGGTGAAAATTGTGGATGGTTGGTTGGTGGTTGTAGCAGGTGGGCTGGATGGTTGGTTGGAGGAAAGGGTTGTGGAAAAAATTGTCAAAAATGGTAGGTAGTTGGTTGGAGGGAAAAATTGACTAAAATGGTGGTTGGTGGAATGGTGGTAGGTCTGGCGGGTGGTACTGGTGGGTGGTTGATGTGGGGTGTGGTGTGGGGAAATTGGTTATGAAAAATTACGGAAATTACGAAAATGGTGGGTGGGTGGCTATAGGTGAGTTGGGTGGGAACTGAGGGTTGTTGGGGAGGGGGTTTGGAGGAATTACGTTTTACATCCCTTTCACCAATCAGAAAAAAATTTAAAAAAATGGCGGGTGGTTGGTTGGTGGTTGAAGCTTGTGTTGGTGATGAAGTGGATTTTGAGGAGGATGTTGGAGGGTGGGTGAGACAAAATTTACAAACATGCTGGGTAGATGGCATTTGGTGTTGGGGGTTGGCAGGGGGGAAATATTGACAAAAATGGTAAGTGGTTCGTTGTAGGTGGGGTGGGTGGTTTCTGCTTGGGGGGATTTGGTATTTGGGGTGAGGACAAAATTGTCAAAAATGGCGGATGCTTGGTTTGTGGTTGTAAATGGGCTGAGTAAATGGTGGTGGTAGGGGGACTTGATCTGGGGAGGGAATCGACAAAAATGGAAGGTGGTGGTTGCAGGTGGATTGGGTGGTTACTGGTGGTAGGTGTGATGAAAAATTTATTAAAAATTGGTGGATAGTCGGTTGCTAGTTGTAGGTGGGCTGTGAGCATTGTGGTGGTGGTGGTATCTGATGGATGGGTTGAGGAAAATTTTGTTCCTATGTGTTTATAAATGAATATAATCTGTAATAATTGATACTATATTAAAATTATAAGACAAATATATTGATTTAATTAATGAAACACTAAATTATTAAAAATTATTTCACTCCATATTTGTTTGATGGTTTTTAAAAATTATGAATTTTAATATAAACTTGAATGTTTCACATCTGCCACGCGTCCCGTGACGGCTTATTTTTTTTTTGTAGAAAGATAAATTTAATACAATTTTGTAAGTATCAAATTTTTTGTATATTAACTTGTTACCGCGATATGGAGTTTCAAAAAACAAGTAATTTTTCTTATCAATTTGAATTTTTTTTTTTTTTGTTTTTCGAAGCGCCAAATCTTAGTAACGAATAGACAAACAACAATTTTGTAGGCAACATTAAAATGGTAGGAAATTTAAAGCTCTACAAAAAAAATTAGTTTTTTTTTTTATTTTATTTTTTTGGTAAAAACTACAAACTGCTAGAAGTTTTGATACTAAAAAAAAATATTGGAACATATTTATAAAAAGTTTTTCAAAAAACAAACTGTTTTTTGAAAAAAACTTTTAAGTAGGTATGTAGTGACTTTTAAGTGATCATCATTTTTTCCCTGCTTTTTTCCCAAATCTAAGGCCCAAAGACCACAGTCGCATATAAGAGCAAGTTCGTTCGACCCAGTCATGCACTTTATTTAATTTACTTTTAATTATAAAAACTAAAAGTTTGACATTTTTTTTTTGTATCTAAGTGGCTGATTTTACATTAAGAAGACAGCTATACATGACGCAAAATCGGAGATACATGGTTTTGAAGTACATATTTACGTGTCCTCTAGTTGTAACATAATTTTGATTGTTTTTATTTCTTACATAAATATGCTTAAAACAATTAATCTTGCTCATGCAAGATTTTTTAGCGTACAAACATAAAATAATGTATGTACACAGCCCTAACTCCATCCTCTAACTTTGTCGTATCGACAGTAAAATTCACGTACATACATAATATGTGTGGATTTACTTTGTTTTGACACAACCTAAGGACAGGATCACGTTTACAACGAGCAGAGCAAGAAAATGTCTAACTTGTATCTATTCTACACTCCACCTAACCCACAATATATATGTGTTTTGTTTTGCTATACATCGACATTTTGCGGTTCAATGAGTCCTTTCAAAGACCATACTAATTTACTTCCCAACCACACTACAACTCACTCGCACATACCCACGTGCAACAACTCAGCTTGTTAACTTGTATGTTACTATTGCTTTGGCTTTGGGTCACTGGCACCTACTGAGCACGTAACTATGTATAATATTACAAAGGACGAGATGAAGAACCCTTTTGCGAATTGTTGTTGCTTGGTATGAATTTGTGTTTAACAGTAAATGTTGTATAAATAATAATCCAACGAAGGAAGAAGCCGTTTAATAGCGAAACTCAATGATTTCACTCTTTCTGAATTATTGATCTGGGTTATCAATATTCAAGCCATGCCCATGAGAAGGTAGGTTTCAGCTTTCAGGATATATAGGTAACTATGAGGGTGTAGCGTGCTTTGTGCCGCATCACATTTGAAAGCATTTATTTGTGGTGTATAATTTTAAGGATTATTACTGCACAATGTGCTGTGAGCCAACACTTAGAGACTATAATACTGTAAGCTTTTCTGATTGTGCTCAGTATTTATGTGACAAATCTTAGTTTCTTCAAAGTTATGTTACAAGTACACGACATTAAAGAAACTCGAAGGAAAATGGATAGCGTATACTTTTTGATATAGGAGTCTACCTTTATTTTCCATGATCTAATTCTTATGTCCTTTGTATCGGTGTAAGGTATGTTCTCCTGCTGACAGGGTGATGGGCGGATGTTTTAGACTATGGTGATTGGGAAAACTATAATTTAATTTAAGTACACGAATGGGTCACACAAACTTGCTCTTATGTGTGACAGTGGTCTTGGGGTTTGAGATTTTGGAAAAAAGCAGGGAAAAAATCATATGAAATTTTATTAATCACTTAACAATCTTAAGTGTTTTTAGGAAAAAATCTGTTTTCTTGAACTGTTTTGAATTTTAAGGAAAAAATTTTCAAAATCGTTAGACCAGTTTTTATAAGGAAATTTTTTTGAAAAATTTAAGAATTCCTATTATTTCATTTATAATAGGGCTTCTACATTAAAAATTTCATCGAAATTCGTCGAGCGGCTTACGAGAAAATCGGATTTCAAGAAACCGGTCCTATGGGAGGTACCGTTATAAGACTTTTCCTGAAAAATCTATTCCAACTAAAATATAAAATTTGCACAGAAAACACTATTCAGAAAGTTGTATCAAAATCATAGGAGCCAATTTTGAGAAAAATTAATTTTCACTAAAAATCGTATGGCATGTACCGTTAGTTTTAGAGCTAGAACGCTAATTCCAAAAATTTCTCTGTAGGACGTCATAATAATACTGTGTACCAAGTTTGAAGCGAATTGGTCCAGCCATTTAGGCTGTAGGTACTGATACAGACAGACGGACAGATAGACAGAAGAACAAGAAGCTAGATTACGATAGACTATAAATGCATAGAAAGAATTATTATTTTCAATACATTGATGAACTTTGGCGTAACGAAGTTCGCGGGTCAGCTAGTAATACTTATAATCTCAGGTAAATGGAAAATTAGAGATTTTCCATTTGCGGGCGTAGTATACGCCCACTTTCTCAGGGTGGTTATTACTAATCTGGTGCCCTTGGAAAGCATTACTTTTGGGGGCGTGGTATCCACCCATTTCCTCAGAATAATAATTAATATTTGGCAAAGTTAGAATGGTCATAGGATTTTGAAATTTGGCACACTGGTGGGCTTTCTGGTCCTATAGCAAATGAAACAATGGGAAAATTTAGATTTTCTGTGCAGTGGCAAGGTTTTGAAATAATTTTAATCGTATCGAACATCATTCATTCTTTTGTTGATGATTACACAAAACGTGTACAGTTCAGAACCTGCCTCTTACCACCAAAAACCCAAACTATAAAATCTTTTATTTTCTAAAGTGACGTGAGAAAGCATATACACTCAAATGAAGCCCACATGTACATATAATGTTCAGCAATACAGAAACGCATAAATAAAATAAAAACCTAACATTTTGCAATCAAAAATATTGGCTGCACAGATCAAACTTTTAAAATAATATTATAAAAAAATGTTTCCTTTATTTTAAAGATATTTTCAGTTGATTGGATTAGTGGACAACACACACACACACAAATGGTTACATGCATTCATTTATAATTTATGTTTATTTGCAGAGTTTGCCGGAAGCCGCAGAGAGATTAGATTTAAGTTTTCAATAATCCTTAAATTCCCTGCGGCGGCAAATGGGAGCTTCGGTCAGTTGATTGGTAGTTTTAGTGGTAGTGATGATAAATCCCTGCAAAATGATTTTTTTTATATGGAGTACATCAAATATTTAAATCGTGATTTTAAAATCTTTTTTAAAGAGCCGATAGTATGAAACAAAATTCAAAAATACTTAGTAAGTACTCTTGAAACTCGGGAGAATGGGTTGGTAGTTTAAATTGATTCCCAACTCTTTTATTTAATTTACTGACAAACATTAAATTAAGGAACGGCGGCAGTCTGGTGAATTAAATAAGAAAGGTACTGTCAAGTTATTTATGAATTTAAAAAAAAGCACGTCACGTACTAGATTAACTTACAGTTAGTTGCTCGTGGAAAATTATTTGGGAAAAATAACATTTCAGAATAAACAACCATCAAGAAGGCTTACATTTTTACTTGCGTACAGGCACTATAAGGCAAGTTATGCATTTGTCGAAAAAAAAAAGTTTTGAGATAACAATTAAAAATGACATTACGATGATAGCGAAGATGAAAAAAGATGTCTAAAAATTCTGTCCGTCTGTATGTCTGTCTGTCTGTATGTATAAACACCTACACCTACAGCCTACCTACAGAAGGGGCGAATTGCTTCAAACTTGGTATATAGAGTTTTTTTAGGTATTGTACAGAGAGGAAATTGAAATTTTTTTTAGTTCAAAAATAACGGTACCTGCCATATAACCGTTATGTTAAGGCTTATTTTTCTCAAAAACGACTCTAACGATTTTGATTTAAAAAAATCAATGTTGCTTTTTAGGTACGACCAATCACATGGCTGGAAAAAAAGTTTAAAATAACGTCTAGGACGGTTTTTTTCGACTATCTAGAAAACGACTCAACCGATTCTTTCGAAATTTCACACATATATATAGTTGTAGTTAGCTCAATTTGTACTACATACCAATATTTTCAATAAATATTTTTTGTTTGTATATTTTTAAAAGCATTTTAAAAAAAAAATTTTAAAAATTTATATTTTTAAAACTGTTCATTAAATTTTTTTCTAAAAGTTTTAAATAAATGTATTTGCTGAATAGCTATGAACTGGCGTTTTTGAATATTTTTTGAAATTTTTTTTCAAAAAGTTTAAAAAAAAAACTTTTTTTCTCAAAAACCGCTCCCCAGATTTTTATAAATTTATTCTCATAAATCCAAATTTATCTAAAAAATAAAATGGCGTACTTTTTTTTAGTTCCAATTAGTTTAAGTATATTTATTTAAGAATTTTGAAAAATTTATTTTTATCAAAATCTAAAGCCCCTAGACCATACTGTCACACATTAGAGCAAGTTCGTGCGACCCAATCGTGCATTTTATTTTTTACTGTTAAAACATCGGTATGGAATGCTTTTTGGGCTATATAGTGCTTTTTTAAGGTTGTTACAAGCAATCGGAAGATGTTTCGAAATAATGTTTTGCCGCCATTACTCAGGAGGGACAAATTGTCAAAAATAGTGGGTCGTTCATTGTTGTTTGTATGTTTTGTGTGTTTTTTACTCTGTGGCACGAACATACAAACAATGTTTGATATGGCTTTGCTTTTGATACAGATTCTAGTCGTTCAAGTAAATTTCAGGAAAACGTCGAGGTGTGTTAAGTTTAAGGTTTATGAAAATATATAAATCTGAACTTCCAGAAATATGGAAGCAGGTATGACATCTTTGCAAGTGATGGCTGCTTTGAAATTAGAATTTTTTAAACTGTTGAGTTAATAAAAAAAGAATTTTATTTATAATCAAATTTAGTCTTTGAAAGGCTTGGTTTTTATTAGTTCACTATATATCGAGCGTCTACTGTTTTTATTTATATGATCCGATTTCATTTTTCGTACCAGCTGATTGAAATTTCGATCAAAATGAAATAAATAGTTTCATCTGTTCCGTTCCAGTTTTATTTTCTGTTCCCCTGAAAGAAAAAAATTTTCGTATCGTATGCAATTCTGTCAGGAATTTATTTTTCGTGTGCAATTCAATCAGAAAACGTAGTACGACAATAGTTTATGTGAATTGCTTTGTTTCTCACACTTTTTTTTTTAATCACGAAAAAACTCCAATTTTCACGCTGGAGAAGCTTTAGAAAAATATTTAAATGAGTTTAGTTCAAGAAGAATACAAAAAGTGAAAAAAGTCATGAGGACAAAATTTATAGAAAATTGGCATTTAAAAAAATTATTTAAGTTCTGTAAAAGAGTCCTGAATTTTTGAAAGGAGTGCGTTTTCGATGATTTTTTTTTCAATTGTGGATTTCTCGAGTTCAGGCTTTAAAAAGAAGTCAAAAGGACGCAAAGGATTTCCAAAGACCCTTCTTTACAGATCAAAAGCGGGAGAGCAAGCGTGTCGGCACATTTGTATGCTTTAATGTGTGTTAAAACGTTTGTATAGATCCGTGTTCCAAGCATTTAGATCATAAAATTAAGTTTGAAAGTAAACCGAAAACGGGTGTTGGGGGGAGTTTTTCATCTCGTTCTCTCGTAGTTTACTTCTCTGAAATTTCACTTCGACCGAGTGAATTATACACACACATTTTTCCCATGACCAGAAACGGATGGCTTAATGCCTTTACTTCAAAAATAGTAATGTTTCTGCTGGTAATCCCCTCAACGTACCTTTGAGATCTCTTATTCCCGGTATTCTATTTAAACAGAATCGTATTCCAATGGCTGGGATGGGAGTTCGAGTCTGATTTTCCATACAAATCCTGCTTATACTTATGGAATATTTCAGTAATAAGGAAGTGTGAATTATAACATTAAAGACTAAAAATACTTGTACTAAAATAGTTCCTTCTGTTTGTTGGATGTTTCTGCTGGTTACTAATTACTATCATTATATGTGTTCGGAGTTGGTTGGTAGTCCAAATCAGCGGTACGGTGAGGAGGGGTGGTCGGTTTTGCTCCCGTAGAGGACAATGGTTGTATTGCGTCACTGGCTGGTCTCTGATATACACTTAACGTTGTGAAAAATCGTCGTGGTGATTGTGACGGCGCGCGGTCGGTGATGATGGTTATTGGCTGGTAATTTGAATTTCTCTTAGTGATTGGAAGCTGTGGTCGTCTGTTGATGGTTTTTATTACAAAAGCATCGTGGCGATCGGGGGCGGCGGTCGGTGGCAGTGAAGGAAATGTGTAACTTTGTTACAACGCATATGGCAAATTAATAAAATAGTTAAAAGCGATTTCCGTTATTATCCAAAAACTAAAAATACAGTTTTCTTCGAAGCATATATGTGGGTATATTACATACAAAGTTTAATAAAAATTGTTTTTTGAGCAAATAAGAAAAACCGAAAAAATTTGGCCAAAACCTAGTGGCTCATTGTATGGGAGTCACCGTTTAAAAAAGATGCAATGCCATCTAATAGCAAAAGCTGTAAGAAACTTTGCAAATTAAAGTTTGAGTGAATTCGACAAAGCCATAGCCAACTTATGGCCATTAAAAAAAAAAAAGCCGTTAAGACCAGATCTCCGTTATTTGTATTTTCAGCTTAAACTAAAAACGCAGTTCTCTTAAGAACATTTAAAGAATATCACACACAAACTTTAATCAATATCTTCAAAGCCATTTTCGAGCAAATTAGAAATAACCAACAAAAGTTGGCTAAAACTGAACGGATCGTTGTATAGGGGCCATCGTTTATAAAGGTTTTACTGAAAAAAAAGCAATGCCATGAATTCGATTAAGCTCTTGCCAACTTCTCTATCATCTTAAGGTCATGTTTGATTTAAACGTCGATATTTTTCTACACGAAACCAATACCTGCCCTATAGAACAATTAAAAACCTGAACTTAAGGGTTGTTTCATGTAAGCCAGTAAAAACAGTAGAAACAGTAAAATATCAACCTCAAGTTTGAATGACCTTTATCAAGTAGTTGTTGCCAATTACATAGTAGCTACTTAGACCAATATTCCGGTGCATCCATTGGAACCAAAACAAGAAAAGCTAAATTTTTTCAGAAACGTTCTTATTTGGTTAAGTTACAAAGTTCAATCAAAATTTTCAGAGCGATTCCATGGCAAAAAAAAAGAATGGAAACCCGTACTTAAAAGGTTCTACTCCCAGGCGGGCTGAAATAAAATTTAAAAAATGCATTGAAACCACTTTTGCCTTATGCTTCTAAACATTGAGCTGTAGATTTACTTTAAAGAACGCACAGACAAGAAACCTCCACCTCCATCATTATCTGATGTTTGATAAAAACGATGTTTTTTTGCGCGCCAAACCAATACTACCCTATAGACATAGAGCATGTACTGTCCACACCAAGGAAAAAAAAAAACTTTTAAACGACATTGATCACTTCAGGAATTCATTTGTTAAAACACGTTAAAACCTATGCCCCATATTCATCCAAACTTGTTTTAAGACATAGGTACAGATAGAACAGCTATGCCGTGCTTGAAAACATCCACACTTCACCAATACATGTCTCATCGATCATCAAAAATAAAACCCAAAACCCAAAATCGTCCTTCACATTGCTTTTATTTAAATTTAAAATAACAGAGCACCGTCACAAAAAAGGACTCGGCTTGCACTTTCTCTCTCTTCAAAATTTTGGTGCCACCAAATAACATCCTCATATCCAATTTTGGTTTGTATGAGTTTTTTTTTTTTTTTTTTCGTATTTTCATCCATCATAATTTAAATGGACAGGCACACAACACCGCACCGCACTTAGATGTCTAATGTAAAGGACATTATGACAATATTAATTCCATGAAATGACCATCCTTGTCTTTAAAATTATTGATTGCTTGGTAATTAATAATACTTACGTGTCAAAATGATAGATTATCCAAAATTGGGTTTGTTTTGTCCTTGGGATACATATAACGTCGTTGATGTAATTGATCCTTGAGGAATTATTTTTAATTACAAGGACACTACTTAAAAATTCAATCACTTAATTCACTTTCATCATAGGTACGGAGACGTATAGCTAACAACGTCGTAAGGAAGAGAATAGTAAGAGAAAGGAATGGAAAGAAAAACACAATTTATTCGTCCTTGATTTGTCGATATTCTATATTTGATTAAAAAAAACGACTTAGGCCGGCAAGTATCGTATTGATTTTTTTTGTCTTATATTCTCAGCAGCGATCCCAAAATAACTTTATTGGTCTGCTTTAAAAATTTTGTATAAGGTGATGATAGCACGCAACGTTTTCAATCCGGATTTTTGACGAAAAAAGTGGTTGCAAAACACGACGTTTTGAGTAGATTTTAGTTAAAAAATTATGTAATGAAACACCTTTTACATGCACGCATACACAATTATGAAAGTAAACACTTGATAGTGACTCAAGGAAATTAAACAGGTATTATTGGTGATTTAAATTTATTATTATGAAAATGATTTTTAAGGAACAGAGGCCATTATTCGGTGCAGAGTGTAGATGTCCTTTATCCAAGTAAGGACCCACCCCTTCGAATTTTATTTCCGGTAAATGTTTGACCTTTTTTTTAGATATTTGTTCGTCCCTTCATTAATATTTATTACCTTTTTAATAAAAGGATATTTTTTATTTCTGTTTATTTTTTACCGAGTTACGTGTTCTATTTTGATATGTCCTTCGCAGGATAAGATGCGCAAAAACAGTAATCTACCGGAAGCTACCGTCTGAGGTAAACTAAAATTTGTTTTGAAATATTTTCAAGTTAAGCTTTCCAAATAAAAAGGAAAATTCGATGCAGCATGTCCTTCATATGATGTAGCTTTTGTTTTGGGAAATTCTATGTTGTTGAGTCATGTGCATTAGGATATGGCAAAGTTGAGAACTTAAGAGAGCAAAATTTAAGGACATTATTTTTTTTTTTCTTTCATTGTTGTAGAAAACTCAATCGAAGCTTTTTGAAACACTTTTTTTAAAATATCCCACGAAAAAAGGACTCATTCAATCTGGATGGTTTTAGTATTGCAGTGACTTTCGTTTTTGAAACACACTTCTCAAAAAGATTGCGGATTGTTAGACTAGAAAAGAGTTCTGTAGTAGACGTGAGGTAGTTGGAGTTTTTTGTGTTCCCCTCGATTCTAGGAATTAACTTTTGTAGTACAAAAATGTCCTTGTCCTTCTTTTAAAGAACAACATTTCTAGCTTTCATGTTGTCGATAAATTCAAATATGCTTCTTCTATTTCCATTTTAAGGACACTCAATATAAAAATAAAAAGATTGATGGGATTTTTATTACCTACGATTTGATTTCAATAGTTACAGGGTGTTTTTTTTTTGTGTGCATAAATATTTATTTATTGATTTGTTTACATCAACGTGGAAGTAAAAATAAACACAGTACAAGCTAACGAGGATATAATACCATTTTTGTTTGCTTAGGATATTTGTACAAGGCTTAAAAATGAATTAAAAGTATCCTTCGATGTATTTGTAACGAACAAAACTTTGTTGTAAATCATTTGCATATTAAGGTTATGAGAGGATTTGTTTAGTAATATTATACAATATTTGCATAATTTAATCAAAAACATCTAATTTAACGGAAGTCATATAAACAGAAACGCAGCTGATTTTGTGTTGATTCAGGCGGGTTATCAAAGTTTGATAGCGTTTTTGGAATGATTTAAGAGAATGTTTTGAAAAAAAAAATGTTGTATACGATGAGGCATATCTCCAATTAAGGAAAGGCTTACTTTGGCATAATATGGCTTATGTTAACGCAAATATCTCTCTAAAATTGTGTAATAAATTTTTTTAGCGTAGAATCGATGGTGTTCTTTTCATCCTTAACGGAACAGCGCGAAGTCTCCGTAGAATCCAACTCAATCGAACGATCTTATCAGTGGTGCCAAGAACCAAGATGTAACATGTGTTGTCCAACTGCAGTGCAGCGCTTCGTGGAGCATAGCGCAGCAACAAGATCCTTCCATTCACTGCAACTGGCGTTAGCTTTGTCCACGATTGAATAACTTGAGACCACAGATGACTTCCAAGCTATGTATTACCCTAAGGATTCCATTTGAAGGATTGTTTCGCTATATTGTAGGTTTCTTTAAGAGTATAGCATATCCAATGCCACTTCCATTACCCGATGTCGACATCAAATTCTTTTTGTCCGGTCCTATTCCATATAGTTTTATGTTCGATATGGTTTGCGGATGCACCGAAGACAGAGCATTTAAAGCTTAGATCAAACGTTGGATTCGAAGAGTTTCAACTTAGTGCGTAGCGGTATTTTGCTGGAGTTCCACACAGTGGAAAGGATTTCAAATGCACTACGGGTATTGTTTATTATATTGTTAACAACGAGGTCCGTTCTGCCATCGAGTGCTATGAAACTGCCCACGTCCAGATAATTAAACTGTGGAACCTCACCAGAACTATGGGGGAGATACTAAACTGGCCGGTGGATTCGTGTCGAGATCTTTGCAATATTTCTGCCAATATCTTGGGCTTGTAAGTTTCCAAATCTTTTGCTTATATTTGTTTTAAAAGTATAAGTGCACCGTTACAAGCAACAGTTTTAAACTGTTGACTCCAAATTGCTCATGTTGATTAGTTCTTGTAGCAATAACAAATCGAGAAACAAGTGTGTTGGCATGGTACCTTAAGAAAAATGGTGTTTTTCCTTCATTCTTCTTGTTCCGTTAAACCGGCTTAAAAACATTGATCAAAGTGGTCATCTATGGAAATCAGGAAAAAGCATCCGTAACAATGTTGAAACAAGAAGCTATCAGCGAATCAAGTCGAAATCGGAACTCAAATAATTCCAACGAATTGTTTGGTTTTGATTGAAGTGTCATTAAACTGTCATATTTTCAACAACAAACAATACGTTGAATAACTGCAAATTGTTCACAGAAAATCAAGTTTAGAAAACAAACTTCTAGAATATATCAACCATGTGGAAATGTTCCCTGATTTGGCATCCTGATCGCTTTATTTGGAACCACCACTTCGTTTCTACTCGAGCCGCCATATTGGAAAAATGACGCCAAAAAACTTTTTTTGACAATTTCCTACGACATTAAATAATTCATTTATTCTAAAGTGCACGATTTAAGCTACAAAGTCGACTCAACACGCGTTTTGATAAAAAAAAATCATTTCTACACCGAAGAAAGAAGCGAGCTAATTAAATTTGGACTTTTAATGAGTGATTTAAGACTGTTTTTATCGTGGTTATATGACATTGTAGCACATGAAATTTTTACGGACTTACCGCGATTGAGTTTTTAATCAAAAAAGTTTTGACTATATTTCACGACGATTCGACAGGGTTGCACTTGTGGTGGTCACGGGCTAACGTGATTTAGAGTACAGGTTGAACAGTAACTTGTTGAGACTGTTCACTGCTTTTCAAAGGGTGATCATCATTTGTTGCCAGCTATTGAAATCACTTCATGTTCGGATGCATCATCAAAAAATCTTTTGATGCTCTACAAAAGGTCCTCTTTGTAAAATGAAAAAGTGATGTTGAAACCACTCATGGCGTGCAGGAAGATGAAAACTATTTTGATGTTGTTCGCCAGTTTTCAGTTGTTGTGGGCAAATATTTTTTGTAGTGTTGTTCCTCTTCCTGGTTTAAGGAAATAAATGTCGTCTGGAGCATTTGGCTAGAGCTAGAGCTAGAGCCAGAGCAGTGAGGATGACCAACCAATATGTACCCTCTCCCTCACCGACTTGAGCAACTCTATTATGACTCTGTGCTCTTTCGATGGCTATGGAAACACTTAGATGGTCAGGTTAGCACCCTCCCTATAGCTTCCTTGACTGAGAGAAGTTGCTCATTGTTTTTGTCATTGCAAAGACATTGCTCCTGATTCATCGTCACTATGTATCGAAGTTACACATTTCCTGCCACCCCCTCTGCCTTCCGACCGACAGTGAGGCTAGAGCCAAATAATAACCACCACCGACCGCCCGCCGCCACTGACCCCACAATACATTCCACCACCGCCACCGAACGAGACGAGAATTCCATACAATTATTTATATAATGAATAAAAGAATCACCATCACGTGACGTAACGCCTACGCTGCATTCAATTGAGGTAATTCCGACTACTCCTCCACCCGCACCGCTGATTTGGACCGCCGACTTCTTCCAAGTACCTAAACCAGAAGAGCAGTCAAATAAATTCATCACTCAAAAAGATTTTCACATTTGCAAGTATTTTTAACTTTTGACTTTATAATTCACAGTCTCTCCTTTCAGTGAAATTGCATAAGTATAAGTGAAATTTGCGTGGCAAATCAGACTCGATCTCCAAGCCATTGGAAGGAGTTCTATTGCAAGTGGAAAACCGGGATTAGAGTTCTTACTTGAAGGTACGCTGCGGGTAATACCAGCAGAAGCCTCACCAAGTTTCGAAGCAAAAGTTTTTTGTCAGCTTTCCATTTCGCTGTTGGTCGCAGTGGATCTCTGACCGGCATTAGGCCACTCGTTTATTGTCGCTGAGCTCTTCCTTTTTAGAGGAATCTTTGCAGACCTCCGTTTATTGTCGTGGAGTTCCTGCTCTTATAAGCCTCTCCATAGACCTAGTTTGGAACTACCCGTTTTTTGTCGTGGCTACTCCTTTTCTTAAGGGTACCATAGACCGACCGCTTTTTGTCAGCTCTCCACTTCGCTGTTGGTCGCAGTGGATCGCTGACCGGCATTAGGCCACTCGTTTATTGTAGCTGAGCTCTTCCTTTTTAGAGGAATCTTTGCAGACCTCCGTTTATTGTCGTGGAGTTCCTGCTCTTATAAGCCTCTCCATAGACCTAGTTTGGAACTACCCGTTTTTTGTCGTGGCTACTCCTTTTCTTAAGGGTACCATAGACCGACCGCTTTTTGTCAGCTCTCCACTTCGCTGTTGGTCGCAGTGGATCGCTGACCGGCATAACGCCACTTGTTTATTGTCGTGAAGCTCTTCCTTTTTATAGGAATTTCTGCAGACCTAGTATTAAAGAATCGCTTGTTGTCGTGGACAGTTTCTCGGAACTCCACAGACCTAGTATCTAAGGTATCATAAGAATTGAATTGTAATCTTTTATTTTAAGATTATCATTAGGAATATGAAATAATCTGTTAAGCTAATTAAGATTAATAAAAATATTGTTGTTTCGGAGTTCGACACTCTTCAACCCTGAGTATTTGCTTTCTTTTGGGAACAACCCTTGACATCCATGAGCTAACCTCAGCCTGAGTAGAAAAAATATGATGCCTTGGTGCCGTTCAATAAGGTCGTGCGCAATAATGTCAAAGCGGCTTTATTTCCATTTGTAATTGCTAATAATGTAGAATTCTCATAATTTGTGAGCTGGACTTCAAAAAAAAATAATGCCGCTTAGGAAGCTTCGTAGATAGTATGCTATTGAATCCCCCCAAGGAGCTGGTAGTGATATGCGAAGTACGATATTTTCTCGGGTCCTTAATATATTTGCACAGAGGAATGGTTCTTAGAAATATATGTATATTTGTATGCGCCGAAAGAATAGCTAAATAAGAAGGAAAAGAGTGTGAAGGGGGTCAGCCGTCACCAGCCCGCGCCGCCCGGCTCCCCTTGCGACATTATTTTTCCCTTCCCATCGACCTTAATGCCACTTCGTTATGGTAATAATGTCGATCATAGAAAAAGGTGTAATTCGACATTATTACCAAACCAATTGCAAATGGAAATAAAGCCCCATCGCCCTTATTGCGCACGGCACCCATTGACTTGGTGAAGATGACCTCAGAAGCAATGTGGTTCTTTGCTCGACGGAGCCCCTCTGCAGATGTAATGCTTTTGATAAGCAGGTCATCCGGATAGCTATCAAAAATCACAGTGGTCGCTTATATGTTGAAGTTGAAGTGGCCCGAGCGGAAACGATTCGATGTGGCAAAGAAGAAATTCGAAAAGAGCATGTCAAAATCTTTAAAACCACTTATTTTCATAACTCCTGCAAAACGTAAGTACCTATAGTAAAACTACCAAATGAGTAGGAACTCTAATTTCTATATTTTAAATAGCCAAACATGTTTTGACAAACATGATTGACAAAACTTTTAAATAAGTCATTCTCAGAGAATCAGGACGTTCTCAAATTTGATCACAACCCACTTCAGAAAATATCAGAACTTACAGAGTCTTACAACTTGCAAGGACCAAGTTAGTTTTGTATGTTCTTTTCAATTTGTATCAACCCAATTTTCTTCTGCTTTATAATTGCCCCATAAAACCCTAAGGATAACGTGTCTTCTTTATACTTTAAGCTCAACGATATTTCTTCCTTAATGTACTCCTCTGCTGCTCTATTCAGTCATTTTGCCGATACTCCATTTTAACACTGCAATGCAGATCATTAATGCAAGTCACGAAGTCAACTATGGCAGATTTGCAAAGAAACATAAATTCCCTAAAGGACTTGAGATATATATATATTTTTTTTTTCGTTTTCAATCTTTTCTCCGAAACAGAAAATTTATGTATGTCCCTTCCATATATTACTTTGGAGATGAGAAGGGAAGTTTTCATATCCGTTACCAATGAAACTCTCAAGCGGGATATATGTTATGTTTTTGAACACATAGAAGATACAAAATGTATCTCATGAATTCAATTCTCTCCCTAAAAAATCGCAAGGTATCATCTTCATCAAGGAAGTTTTTTAAAGTTTTTCTCACGTGTTTTTTTTTTTTTTTTTTTTTCTTGATAACGTGAAAACCTTTTATTGATTTGATTAGAGTCACTTCCTGCTGTTGTTTGCACTTTTGCCAGGACTTTGTGCGGGATGAAAAAGTTTTGTTTTGTGTTTTGGTGGGGTATCCTGTTTTATACACATGAATGATGTATCTTTTGTTCGCACATTACCTACTTCGTTCGCCATGAAACGATGTGTCATCATTGAATTAGGTCATACTTTATTTTTTGGTAGTAATAAGGTGAACTCAATTTTTGTTCTTTATTGGCTTAGTCACTTTTTGTTTGGGGAGGATGAGTAATGGTGGTCATGTATAGTATCCTGAAGTCAGTTCTGAGTAAGTATGAATTTGTTTTTGGCTTGTTTTGAATAAAATTTGTGTTGTCAGCCATTTCTGAAACATTTTTGTAAACATGTATCCACTTTGATGCGACTTGCGTAAAAGTTTTAATTTTTGGCGAGGTTTGGGTTGAAAGGAACATTATTTAAGTTGAAGGTACGCATTTGGGGGTTTCATACCGTTGGCGAAAAATACATAATGATGTTGTTTATATTTGTTGAAAATAAGGTACAAAAGAGTTCAATACAAAAATAGCAGGATTTAATAAATTTATTTATCAGTGGTTGAGCTTGAGCAACATTTTTTTGTTAATCTTTCAAATTCTTGGGTTACATAAGAGTGATTTTTTTATTAGTAGCTTAGCCACTTTACAAACACATTACAATTATTAAAGCTTTCTCAATTGACGCGGGAAAGCTGTGTTGGCCATGACGGCCATGTTTATTTGGTGACATATGTCAGATTTGTTGCCAGTTACTGATGCCAAATCATCACGGCTAATAGAACATTTAAACAGCACGTCTAAATGATAAAACTTATCATTATTACTATAAAATTAGTGTTACCTAGTCAGCCCATTTTACGGTAAATATGGTGGCCCTTTACAGTCGATGATTTGTTCGGAAATCAATCAGTTAACATTGGTACGTGCAGGAACTTGATGCAATCTATTCCTTTGCCATGCACAAGATTTCGTCTTTTAGTATAGAATATTGACGTTGGCAAAATTTTGGTAAAGACAACTTGCACTTCATAATTTTTTTGGTCAGCACTTTCACATTAGTTGCTTCGTAAATAAGAATCTACGTCTGTTTGGAGTGGTTTATGGGCTAGCTACGACATCGGGCCGCGTACTTTTTCGAAAAAGATTTCAGCCAAGCAGTTTCCGTGAATGGCGAGATAATAACGGACTTTTTGTGGCCAGAAATTGAGAATATGGAGCGAGAAATGTGCAATGGCCGTGTTATCTCACATCGTGGCCAGTAGCGGATTTAGGCATAGGCCGTGAGACCCAGGCCTAGGGCAGCCAATTTTGAGGGGCGCCAAAAATTTTACAAAACATTGCAGAAACTATTTCAAGGTAAGAATATTCTTGTAAAGTAATTAATTAGAAAAGTGTCAGTTGACGCATAATTTTTTACTTGCTTTATAGGGCAAGTATTGGTTTCGTGCAGAAAAAAAAATCGAGGTTTTAATTAAACATGACATTACCATGATAGTGAAGCCCAAAAGAGTGGTTTTCGCCATACCGTCCGTCGGTCTGTCTGTGCGTCTGTGCGGATGTGCGGATGTATGCGCTTTTTCACGTCATGCTACATCCTAAACGGCTTGACGGATTTTTTTAAAACTTGGTATATAGCAGGGGTGGAATCGGCTAAGGTGATTTGTGATAAGTGATAGTCACAGTCAACAAATTTCATCTGGCTAAGGTGATTGTCACATGTCACAATCACATTTTGACTTTTTCTTGTGACAACCCATACAAAAAGCCACTAGGTTTTGGCCAAATTATGTATTTTTTTTTAATTTACTCAAAAAAGATTCTACCGATTTTTATTATACTTTGTATGTAATATATATAAAATGTTTTGAAGAAAACTGCATTTGAGTTTTTGGCTACAAATGATTACAACGGAAATTTGTTTTAACAATTTTATTAATTTGGCCATAAGCGGACATTTATATCATTTATAGCACCCAAAAGATGACATCTAAATTTGATATACTAAAGGTTTCTTAACGTATACTTTTGTATATCGGGTTTTCCAGTTTAAGCAAAACTGTTTTGGTTTTTCCCAATTTTTCCAAACATGAAATCTGAAAACTTTGTTTTCATCCTACTATTGCATCCTCAGAGAAAGTACGTGCGACCCAGTCGTGCATTTTATTTTATTCTATTTTCAATTTTTTTGTAAAATTTTTATAGTTTTACGTAATGTAAAGCCCCATGCCTCAACGATCAGCATGATTTATCAGTTTAAAAGGAAGCATAATGTATTTGAAAAGTTTTAAAAAATCGTATGGCAGGTACCGTTAGTTTTAGAGCTAGAATGCTAATTCCAAAAACCCCTCTGTAGGACGTCATAATAATACTATGTACCAAGTTTGAAGAACATCGGTCCAGCCGTTTGGGCTGTATGTGCCGAAACATCAGTGGCGGCTCCAGAGGGGTTGTCATGTTGTTCATGACCCCCCCCCCCCCCCCCCCCCCCCCCCCGAACCAACAAAAATAGTTTAAAAACATCAACAAATTAGGAAAAAAAAATAAAATTTTAAAAATTTTGAAATTTTTAGACTGCAAATAAAATCTTAAAATGTTTTAAACAAGCTTGAATCATCCTTCGTTTTATTTTAATCTTATACCGTATACTTCAAAGATGTTCCTTATATTAGCCTCATTCTCAAGTTGCGCCATTTTGTGTAGCGGCTATCTTGAAAACGGCTCAACCGATACTTTCGAAATTTCACTCATATACTCGTATGCATAGGTGTGTAGCTCAATTTAAACTGCATACCTATATTTAAAAAAAATATTTTTTTGTATTTTTAAAAACATTAAAAAAAAAAATTTAAAATCTTTTGAAAACTGCTTATTAACTTTTTTTCAAAAATTATAAATAAATGTATTTTCTGAATGCCTGAATGAATTGGCGTTTTTGAATAAAAAAAAAAAAAACTGGATGAAAAATGAAGAAATGTGGATAGGTACTTGCTTTGAAAAACTTTTTACAGAAGCAAAGGAGATTGCTGAGGACTTAGATGTTGTTCTAAGACAACCCAGAATTGTTTCAAAGCAAATTCATCGAACAAACAATCAGCCAACTCAGTCTGCAGAGGAGTATTTTCGACGGGCTGTTTATATACCTCTTCAGTATTTTGTGTTGACAGACTTAAAAGATCGTCTCTTCACCGATGTGCTAGAATAATTTCAGCTAAGATTTTTTTTGCCGAAAACAATTTACTCCGAAGCTGATTTGGAATCCGTGCGTGGTAACAGCTAATATGTACAGTCAGCTTTTTAAATCATCCACGATCCACCGATCTCAATGGTCGTCCAAAATATTGCTGTGGATATGGAAATGGCAGCGAGAAACTGAAAAGGGACGGCCATTTCCCGAGTGTCTGCCAGAAATGTTAGATATTTTTGACATTACGTTGTATCCACACATTCATGTAATATTCAAAATATAAGCTTCACTTCCTGTTAGTGTCGCAACAGCAGAGCGGTCGTCCTCTACCCTTAAACGACTTAAAACGTGGCTGCGATCAAATATGGGAGAAGAACGTCTCACCGGTCTTGCTCTAATGAACTTGCACAAAGATGTGAAAATTGATATCGATGAAATCATTACGAAATTTGCTAACCGAAAACAAAGAAAACTTGATATTATTCTAATTTTGTACCAATAAATTAAAAAAAAAATTATTTTTTAATACTTTTCAAATACTCGTACCGTACCTACATTTTTGTCACTTTCTTTGGACTAAAGCTTGCATTCTTAGTTTTTCATATCTATTTTAGGTACTTTATATGACACTACACTTCCCAATCTAAAATTGGTAACTATTGAGCAGCATGGCCGCCCCAAACAGAATTAATGGATCCGCCACTGCGATACATACTGACGTACAGACGGATGGACAGACAGACAGTCAGACAGACAGGCAGAATTGTCGGACCCACTTTTTTAGGCTTCTCTATCATCGTAAATGTATGTTTGATTGTCAAAAAAACTTTCTTTTTTTACGAATGCATATAACATCGCAAGTAAAAATGGTTTTTTGTATTTTAAAAATTTTGTATCCAAGAAATAAAATGAAGTTTTTTTTTCAGCTCAAATCAGTTTAAGTATTTATTCAAGAATTTCGAAAAATTTATTTTTATCAAAATCTCAAGCCCCAAGACCACTGTCACACATTAGAGCAAGTTTGTGACCCAGTCGTGCATTTTATTTTTGATGCGAATAAATTACTTGAGAATGCTTTTTATCGTTGACTTTCAAAGAACTATTATTAACGACAACTAATTAAATGTATTCACTCTTACGCTTTCTAGTTTGGAATTCATAGTAGACTCCGAGATGACTCACATCCAACTAAGCATAAGTGGCCAGCTTGATTTTACCTCCCAGTTTATGTATCCCTTCATAAAATGAAACATTAAACTACGAAGCCCCAAAATAAATATCATTTTCTCATACACCAAAATTTTCCGAAACTATATGAGAATATAAGTATCCTTAAATATTTATTCTCACCGCATTAGTTAATTAGAGAATGCAGCGGTAATGTGTTCTACTTTCCAGACCCTCATAATTCGTAACTCTTATAAGAGTACCTAGCTACTTCCTTTAATAAATTAAACACACAAATTAATTTTTTCTCTTAAAACGCCACAGAGTAATAATGCTTATCCCAGATTATTCCTCTTTTTTTCTGCACCAAAATTACCACACTTCCAGCAAAATTACGAGCCCACCTAATGAAATACGTTTTTTTTACAGGAACCCTAAAGCTCACCCATATTCGGTTCTTTATCGGTGCTTGCAAAACGGGAGAGAGCTGGAATACAGCAAAGTAAAAAAAAAATGAAAACTACTTCAACTGGAGAGTTGGCATTTTAAACGAATTACTCTTGTGTGAAACTTAAAGGTGGATAAGTAGCATCCTCTCAGCTCAGGTCCTTCTTCATCCCGCCAGGCTGTAAGCCCACCGCAAAGTATATACAATTCCATAGAAAATAAAGCATGCAAATGGCTCCTTCAAATTTGCTGTTAATGACCAAAAACTTTACAATGTCGAGGAGGAGTATGTGGTTCAGAAATGCAGATGTTATATTCCAAAGTTAAAGGTCTGCATCGCAGAGACGTAGGAAGGACGCCATGCACAGGGGACCCAGTTTTGCATAGGAAATAAACCGAAGAAAAAATAAATCAAGTTGGTCCTTTTTCTCATGCTAAGAAATATTCATGTACATAAACTTTTGACCACAATAAAGTTAAATGGATTGAGGATGTATTGTTTATTTTTTTTTTCCCTCTTAAAGTGTCATCTATTCGAAGGTGTGAAATGAGATTTGACAATAATGTTCGTAACACACTAAGCCAGCAATAAAACAAACGCACACACTCACACGCACTCAACAATAACATAGAAGAATAAAAGGGCTGATTTTCTGGTCATTCCCCAAAGGACGATTGTTGAAAAATGGTTTTCAATCCCATTTTCGGACGATCGGTTTTCATCTGTGCTGATGCTGATAGATAATAACTGGCTTTGGCATGTTTTTTAGTTTAGCTTTGGGAGAAAGGCAAACATAATCGAACACACACATACACATATCCGAATTCGAGAAAAATAAGATATGGCAAATATCCAGAGTCCTCTTGAAGAAGGACATAGAAAATTTAATTTAATTCCAAAAGGACATTCGAGAAGGATTGGCTATCCTTTGAGAAACTCTATTTCTGGTTTTCAGTTAAGACCAGGCTGTTGATGGCTGTGGGATGAGTGGGAGTAGGGAGTATGAATAAAATGTCTATCAATGAAAATCGATTTTGGCTTGAAATTGAAATTGTTTTGATAGATATCCTTGGGAATCTATATTTTATTCGGGAATATGCTTGTGTGTATATACTTAAGGCCGAATCAATATGTGAATGGGTTAGGGTTAGTGTTTGTTTGTTAAACGCATGGAAGTAATTGACTTTAAACGTAATTTAAAGGCTGAAACAAGGAAACTGTGGTCTGAGTTGAAGTCGAGTATGTACTTGATTTGGCCAAAAAAGACTTGTATTTAAATATTGGACTCAGACAAAGGGGGCATATGTTAATTAAGGACAGTGAAAGGCAAAGAAGATGTTAAAATAGCATTCAGGACTATTTATTATAAAATTTGAAATGAAAGAAATGTATGTGGGAACTTGCTAAGTTTAACCTTTTCGTAACTCTGAATATTTTGGGCTAAAATTAATATTAAAAACAAAATGCATGTATTTGTATCGATAAGCTCTTCTACACTGTGGGTTACCTTAAGCAATTTTATAAAACGGGGAACATACGTACAAATGACGAAATCCCCAATAAATCTCAAAATTTGTTTTTTAACTTGGCCAAAACGATGATGTGCAAGTACTGAGTCAAGCAATAATATCGCGGGGAATATCGTTTTGGGATTTTCTCTTTGTTTTTTTTTTTTTTTTTTTTTTTTTTTGATTATGCCATTTGATAAGGAATCACTAACCCAAATAAAGCTACACGGTTAAAGTGGAAAAATTATAAATGCCTCGGCTTCTGACTAGCTCTGATTTGGCGTTGAAGGTGCACACTGGTATAGTAGCAGCAGTACTACGTAGCAATGTGAAAGTAAATGTCAAAAAACATGGTTGTCTGTAAAGTCGTTTAAGGGGCGATAATTTTACGTGATAACCAGTTCACAAAACACTTCATGTGTATAGGTATCTCTCCAACCACCAACCACCCAACCTACCTACAACCACCCACCATTTTTTAATTTTTTCACCCCTTGAACACCAACCTCCCACCCCCACATACAACCACCAACCAACAGCCCACCATTTTTGAAAATTTGTTCCTCCTCTCCCACACAATAGAGGCAGCCCTTCCTAACCACCACCAATCACCCACCCACTATTTTTGAAAATTCCCCCATACACCAAAATCACCCCCACCCCCTCCCCAGTACAACTATTTTTGACAATTCCCTTCACTTCTACCTCAACCCAAATCCAACCACCCATAACACCTACACCAACTTGCCACTCACCCAACACCGCCAACCACCCATCACACCTACAGCCACCAACCAACCACCAAACATTTTTGACAATTATTTCCCCCCCCCCCTGCACCAAATCCCCAAATCCAACCACCTACCCCACCTGCCACCACCTTCCACTCACCCACCTTTTCTGACAACTTTTTCATCGTACCCCATCAAAACAACCATCAACACCACCAAAACTGCCAACCAATCAACCCACCTACAACCGCCAACTAACTACCCACCATATTTGACAATTCATCCCCCTCCCCCAACCATACAACCCCCCAACACCAAACACCCAATATTTATCTCACCACCCAAACCAGCTACAACCGCCCACCATTTTTGACAATTTTTCCTCTTCCCGACACTACCCCCCCCCCCCCCGCCTGGCCCACACACACTCCCACCACCCAACACCCTCCCCATCCACTTTATCGGCTTTCCAGGCTATGAAAGCAGCTAGGTAACGTGACTGTGACTGTGACATTTTGCCGTGCGTGCTGCCCATATATTCCAAACCGATTTATTAGACGTAATCACGTCAAAAAAGTAGCGTATACGAATACAATGTGTAGCACTGAACTCAAACAAAAATCATTTGAAAACCATTTTGGTTTGTTGTTGTAAAAGTTTAAGTCGAGTCGACTTGTACTTCAGCTGCTCTCTATGCTGCAGCTGCTACCTCACATTGTAGCCGTGCAATACGATGTACATGCATTTGAAACTTTGACATTGCTACGTGCTACTGCTGCTACTACACCATTGTGCGCAGCCTGTTAACTATGTAGTCCGCAAAGTATTTTTAGTAGAAATTCCAGCCCGATGATGGACAAAATCCGAAACGAACGTCGCTCTTATACTAAATAATGTTGTGATATTTTTAAGTTTTTTAAATCCTTACAAGTAACAAAATAAAGATAAATTTTAATACATTTTTCTAAGTTTTATTATATCGTATATTTCCAACGTGTTTAAAAATTAACCTTGTAGACTATCGGATCCAGCTGTTTTGTTCATTTTTAGTCTGGCGATGGCTTCTTTGATTTCATTTCGTTCGGGCGGATGTAGCTCATGGTTGTCATCTAGATAACCTGGTACAAGTTGATCTTGGACACTGTATTGGCTGTTATTGTCATTCAACAACTGGTTAAAGAAGTTTTTCAGATGCCTTACATCGCTTGCGTATCTTCTTTAATTTCCATCACAAAGGACGGCTTGTGAATCCTGATGTCGATTATTTAACTCTTCTATAGAAGTTTCGCTCCTATATTCTGCTAAAACATTTCTGCACCTCCTCGACTACACGATGTGTATGATATTATTTCTTCCTTCCTAGAGATTTCTGGTCGCTCTAGTTCTACTATACCTCTCTGGAGTTACGACTTTTATGCGCCTCAGTTTTGACTATGTTTGCCTGAGCACATTCGCAGTCGACCCAGGAGTTTGTCGGAGGTATCTAAAAGAAGCCCAATACTTCCGACGCAGCGCTTAGTATAGTTTCTTTTCAACGCTGCCATTGGTCTTCCACAGATTCATATTAACAATCGTTGGATGTATCGCAAGCTCAAAGGATGCATCGAACTCTTCCGATTGAAGTCGTTGAACAGTGAATTTCAACGACACGCCTAAGAGCTTCCATGGATATCCGTACTCTAATTTTTTCAGCAATTCGGTGCAAGCTAATCAGAATTTACGGACATTCAGAATGCTATAAGAGTGTCTTCCGTCAATCACACAATGATAGATTAAATTTTAGATTCGACTATCTGGGGACTGCCATGTGCCCTTGAGGATGTCGGGACTCTCCTAAGCACTCCCCTTAACACATTTTAAATTAAACTCTCAAGGGTTCCTATCTTCAGCAGCGGCTTAGTTCTGTTTCGCTTTTCTCCGAACCAAAACAGCTCAAATTGTATGTGAAAGGGTCTTCTGATGAAACTGGATTTTACATTTGTAATTTTAATACCCATTTGGTGTGCTTATTAGGAACATAAGTTGAAAAACTCAAATCTGAGAAACTTTAAGTAATTTAAATGATTTAGAATCACAGCTTAGCTTTCTGCCTTCTTACACACAACACAAGTGCCCAATTAATTTATCATGCTTACACATGCCGTCTAAAGCAGCTTAAAGTAGTTGAGAAGCTGGAGGAAATAACGCTAAATGATTCTATTTCCAAGAAATTTATAATGCAAATAATTACCAAAGGGTATTCCACTGTCCTCTGACTTAACAGGGCATAACATGGAAAAGGCTACAAATAAACATTAGTCGTTGCAATCTGCTGCTGCCTTCTTCCCCAACTCACCCTCAAAATATATATGTGTTCAACTTATACATTCATTGCTAGAAACATGAAGCCATAGTCAGTATGGATGCTACCGGGAAAAAAGGATAAAAGGAAAACAGCAAATAATCATATACGTGCTTTACAGCAGGATGACCTGGATCTTTGCTCTACAACTCAATGCATACAAACTAACACCAACCTATACAAGCAAACAGACAGACGACGGCAACGCGACGGCGACCGACGTTCGCTGCTTTTTGATACTTCTCGTTCCGCTTCGCTAGTGTTTGGAAAGTCCTACTAGTAAATTGCCAACAAGCAATGATGCTATAAGCTCCGTGCCTCTAGGAAAAAAGTTCAACGTATCCTTACAAAAAAAAAACACACAAAAAAAAGGATCACATTCGTAAAACAAACACCAAAGAATTTTTTATTTTAGTATTTGGTCAAACGTGAGGACATTTGGTTACTCACAACTGGGATGTGGAGTGGAGAATTTCTGGAAGTCACACGTGTCAAACTTTGATGGGGGGCAAATTGACTGTGCGGATGCGGATGTTGATGTAGATATAGGTGTTTGGCTGGTGTGTTGGTGTTGAAATAGAGAAGTAAAAACAACCCTTCCTTCTATACGCTGAGTTAGTTTGCAGGTGAATAACATCTTTATTTGAAATAAAGAAAACTGAGGGAAGCATTTGAAATCCACTTAAATGTCGTTTAATATTTAAGTACCTACCTTTAACTTCTGTTTGCTGGTATCTACGAGTACCTTTAAGGAATTTTTTCAAGAAATTTGAAAACTAAGCAGAAGAGACGAACAAATCGACTTGGATGACGACTGGATTTTAAGCTTTGTAGGTTATAAATGGTTTTTTAATTGGCGTTGGCAGCCTATGGCGGCCATATTAATTTGGCGACATCTGTCAACGAAAATTCTGCCGACAACATGGCCGCGGCCTGTGAAAGTGTACTACATTAGAACCCGAGACAGTCGATTTCTTTCCGAGCACAAGAACTCGGCCTTTGGTAGATTTCAACTTGGATAATTTTTCGCCCGGACTTAGACCTAAACTTATACAACTGACCCAGGTGTCAAAGCTTATAGAAAACGCCGTTTTTGACCGTAGAATCATCTCATGCGACGATTAGCATTTTTGGATACACAACTCACACACGAGGCTCATAAATCATAATCCTCAATAAGTTACCTCTTGGTTTGGGTTTTGGGCAGTCGCGACGGCGGGTGGAGTCATTGGTCCATTCGGTTCCAGAGCTATCTTTCGGAAGGGTAAAGTAAATTGGGTCCATGCGATTTTGCCCCGTCAGAATTTTTCTTGTGGGGTTTTCTGAATAAACTATACAGACTACCGATGCCGCTTACGTGAAATCAACACGCGCCATCTCTCAGCTTCAGCCGGATCTATGTTATAAAGTCATTTTAAAAATGGTACACTCCTATTCCTGTCACCATAAAAAGCCATGGTAGGAATGTAACATTAAAAGCGCATAAGCATAGGCGCTTAGTAGCGCAGATAGACCGACTGATGTTATACCGAAACCACTATTTTGCTTATCTTCGTGTTGTTATATTTGCCCCAAGGAGTAAGTACAAAACTGAAGCTTAATAGTCCAGTCGATAGATCGGATAAAGTAGGCTTAGGTGGAAAAATGCAGAAGTTAACGAAACTTGGGGATTTTGTTCATAACATTTTGCTATGTATTGACTTTGATTTTGATAATACTTTAAGAATGCTATTTTTTTAGGACAATTATTTAACTTTTGGTTAGAGGAGATTTTTGGAAATTGGCCTTATAACGGTAACTCTCATAGAACCGAAATTTTCAAATCAAGTTTTCTCGTAAGCTATTCATTTGATTTTGGTAAAATTTTTGACACAGGAAGTCCTTTATAACCATATTGATATCGATTTTCAAAATTTTTAAAAACTTTTTTTTGACTTTCAATAATTTTTTTTTTTAATTCGAAATATTTTGGAAACGGGTGGATTGAATTTTGGTTTAACTATTTTCCCAGACAAAAACAACAGATTTTCTCAAAATGAGGAACTTAGAAATTTTTTTTAAATATTTTTTCAAAAAGGCTTTCCCTCAAAACAATCATAAATAAAAAAAAATTATTAAAAAAATCCTGTGCAATTAATAACAGTGTTTTAGAAAAAAAAAACTAATTGTATCATTTTTGATACAATATGCATTTAGACCTGATGTACATATTTGTTAAGAAGAAAAATAGAGAAGTTTTTGAAGAATTATTTATTCAAAAGAATTACATATGGAATTTGTTGAAATAATCAGAAGTTTTTTTTCGAACATAAGTAAACTTTAAATTTTTCGCACATTATGCTACTGAGGAGCTTACAGCCTGGCATCATACACCGCATACAATGGTCCTGTCTTGTTTGGTTGTGATTTGTACCATCATGAATTATGTCGCTTGAAGGCATAGTCTGCAGAACCTTCCTTCGCTTGGGAGATGGTTCCTCTGCAAAACTGCTGTTGTGACTGCTGCTTGGGCGACCTCTTGCAGGTTGAACGTGGATTCTATATTTGCATAGAGTGTCAGCAATCTCACTTCTGAAATCAGCTAAATTCATTATATTTTTTGCTGCTTTCTCCTTTTTAGTACAAACCTGCTTGTACAAAACCCATGAATTTATTACCGTCCAAAAGGTGATGGAAAGCCTCATATACCACTTCCTAATTTTCATAAGGATCCTGTACCTGCCCAAATACGAGTCCATAAGATCCACACTGCCCATATGGGCAGTGTATTCCTTCACAACTTTGGGACACGGTATAAGCTTCTTCCTCTTTTCAGCCTTGTCATACCTTTCAATTGAAGAAAAAGATTCTGAACCCACATAAGTTGACAGCAAAGTCACCTGCTTGTTGTCTTTCCAACTTACGGATGACATTTCAATGCCATCATAACTGGTCACGTATTCCTCGAAGGATCCTCTCTCCACAGACCTGGCCATTACTTCTTGCTTTCGGCAATTTGCAATTTTTACCTAGACGGTTTCTTTGCACTGTGCCCAAGCATAAAATTCCTTCTTTTGCCAAGTTGTCAAAGTAGACTATATGGTTTACTCTTCTTTGGATTCCCCGAGACAGTTTAACAACAACATTACCAACTGCTCCGACGTCCGTCTCATTTTCTAACATAGGATCAGTGTCCTTTCCTGTGTATATAATACATTTGAATCCCCACTTATGCGGTTTCAAGGGCAAATACTGCTTCATGAAGTGTCCTATTTTCGTAGCGCACATTTGCTCATCTATATAGACAGATGCTGTTCCATGGGTACGCTTGAAAATCTTTCGTTCAGGTGTTCTATTACCGGACGAAGCTTATAAAGCTGGTCGTGCATAGGGTCGCTTACCGTCCTATGCAAATTGTTGTCATTGAAATGGAGGATACGCCTTATCCTTTCAAATCTGTTTACAGACATGGTTTCTTTTATGGCTTGGTAGTTGTATACTGACATAAATATCAATATCCCCATATATTTACGCAACTCACATTCAGTTACACAATCAGTACGATCAGTTTACTTTTGGACAGAATAGTTTGTTTCTTCAACTATTTTGTTTATAAAATCTGGAGTAAAATAATAGGAGAAAAATTGAAACGGAGTTTCAAGTCCCATTATTTCAGAAGAAAAACCGTTGCAACCTTGAAAACTTATGTTTTCTTCTTGAAATGCAAGTGATTTCTCTTTTCACCTAAGTCTTTGTGTATCAAAAGGCTAAGGAGTGGTTTGAAAGGAGCTACTTGTACCTGGATAATTGTTTATCTCCAGGAAAGGTTGTTCAACCAACGGAGGTTCCAGCACATCACAATCTGGTTCAAGGTCCTCATTTATCTGTGCAGGGTCTTCGATCAATGTGGGATCTTGCACATCTAGTTCAGGTTCCAGCTCCTCATTTGCATCATACTCGAGCAGTGCTCGCAGCTGCTCATGAGTCAAAAATTATCCCATGTCATCTTCATCCAACTCAGCACCATCCTCTGATAAATTACCATTTTCTAAAATCCTTAGGTACTCTACGATATCCCTATCAGCAATGTTCTTACGAGCCATTAATCTGTATAATCAAAAAATGCAAAAAAATCAAACCTACAACCAAGCAAAATTGAGTCCAAAACTATAGCACTAATGCATGTTGTATCATTTTTGATACAACCAAAAAGTGTGTCTTTTTTTATGCATAAATGCAAATTCTTATAAAAATAGTAATAAAATAAATAAATTTTTGGCACAACAGTTCCAAGCGGGACCGGGGCCTGTGACTTACACTCTCAACCATTCCTGTGTGTGCGTTGATATTCTGCAGGAATGGGAGGGACCTACAATTTACCGCCGAATCCGAACGGCTAACAGAGAAGCACTTTCCATGACATTAATTACTCTTGGAGGATTTGTCACTTCCTCGCAAGAGGCAGTACCCCGGAAAAAAACTTTAGGTGGCAACCTCAGGGATCGAACCCTGAACCTTCGGCGTAGCAGTCCGACACACTAACCACTACGCCACGGGGTACTACTTATAAAAATAGTAATGGAACTATATAAACAAAGTACCAACCTTTGCTTATTTTATTTTTTGGTCTCAATCCGCCTCCAAAATTCCTCGATAATAAAATATGAAAACTTTCAATTTCACTAAATAACAAAACTGCCGACTGTCAGTGAACAATATCATACAATTTACAAATAACGGTTCCATCATGAAGATTTTTTTTATTTTGGTCAATCAAGATAATACTGTTCTTTCAATTTGCATGTTTCGATTGTTCGTAAACACAATAAAAACTGTTTTAGAAAGAGTAAACGTATTTGTTTCATTTTTGATAAAACATGCATTTACCATATATTTCTTAGACAGACATTATAAGTTTTGAAATTTTATTGCAGACTTATTTTTCCCGAGAAAACTCTTGAAAAAATAAAAGAATTTTTTTTTAATATATCATGCAGCCACTAAGCAATTATCGAACATAACAGCAAGTTTGTGCGAGTGCATTTTATTTTGCACGAATCCATTACTTACCTCATATAGCACCTATAACCGCAAGTAAAAAAAAACTCATTCATCTAAAAAAAAAAAAAACAAAAATTAAAGAAAATTTACAAAAGTTCCTGTCAAGCCAATCCATAACCTCAACTTCTTCCAAATATTAAACCACTCACCTGGCGACATGTATCCTAGCATTGTTCTGCACTAGTAAGAAGTTTTCACCAATAAATATAGTGCGAAATAGAACGCCTCATTCTTCAAGTATGTTGTTGACATTGTAGCTAGAATTTTCCGATACTTTTACAATGCACAGCTCGGTTTGTCCACTCAAGGAAATTCAATTGCAACAAGTCGAAAAGTTGACTCACCAAAACTTTTACAGAAGCACGAAGCGGAAGCCTTAAAGTTGCATATTTCACAACAAGTTCGAAAAATCGACTCTTTCTACTTGGCACTCGTAAACGCAGTTCAGAAAAAATTAAGTGCACGACTGGGTCGTACGAACTTGCTCTAATGTGTTAAAATGGTCTTGGGGCTTAAGATTTTGGGAAAAAAAAGTTGAAAAAATCATATACGAAATTTTATAAATCACTTAAAAATCAATACCTAAAACGTATTTTGGAGAAAATGAAGTAAGCCATCAGGTTTCTTTTACTTTTCTGGCTTTTAACGAACAATTTTTTCAAAATCTTTCGACAAGTTTTTTCAAAAAACATTTTTTTTTTAAACTTTTTGAAAATATATTCCAATTTTTTTTTTTTTGAGTATGCCAACTTCTGGAACCTTGTAGTTTTTATCAGAAAAATAAAGTTAAAAAAAATTAAAAAAAAATTTTGAAACTTTTTAAAAAAACTCAAAAACACTTTTTTTGAAAAATTAAAAAATTTATATTATTTCTTTTATAACAGGGCTTCTACGAGAAAATCGGATTTCAAAAAACCAGTCCTGTGGGAGGTACCGTTATAAGACTTTCCTGAAGAATCTATTCTAAACAAAACATAAAGTTTGTGCAGAAAACACTATTCAGAAAGTTTTATCAAAATCGTAGGAGCCGTTTTTGAGAAATATTAATTTTTCGCTAAAAATCGTATGGCATGTACCGTTAGTTTTGAACCTAGAATGCTAGTTCCAAAAACCCCTTTGTATAGGATGTCATAATAATACTATCTACCAATTTTGAAGCAAAGCGGTCCAGCCGTTTAGCCTGTAGGTGCCGATACAGACGGACGGACAGACAGACAGACAGACAGACAGACAGACAGAGAGACAGACAGACAGAATTGTCGGACCCACTTTTTTCGACTTCTCTATCATCGTAATGTCATGTTTGATAGTTAGAATTTTTTTTTACGAATACAAAACTTGCTTATAATGGCAACATGTTGCCATAATGGTAAAAAGTAGTTAAAATAAAATGCACGACTGGGTTGTACGAACTTGCTCTAATGTGTGACAGTGACCTAGGGGCTAGAGATTTTGATAAAAATAAATTTTTCAAAATTCTTAGACAAATGCTTTAACTAATTTGAGCTGAATTTCCTCTATGTGCAACACCTAAAAAACTCTATATACCAAGTTTGATGCAATTCGGCCCACACGTTTGGGTTGTATAGACAGACAGACATACAGACGGACATAATTTTTAGACCATCTTTTTTCGTCTTCGCTATCATAGTCATATCATGTTTGATTGTTATCTCAAAACTTTTTTTTCGACGAATGCGTAACTTGCCTTATAGTACCTATAATCGCAAGTAATATGAGTCGCACTTTTTTTCTAACTCAGTGTATTTACTTTCTATGTTTAAGATGCTAAAAACAAACAATTGCCGATTTAATAATTCATGAATTTTTTCATGAAATTGGGTTTCAGTTCCTCATCTTATCTCTGAAAGACTTTTCTCAATCTTCAGTGTTAGTTCATTGACTTGTGTTTCAATATTTATTTTAGAAAAAATGGCGGTTTGTTTTTCGCCACAAGTATCACCAAAATTGACTTCATGCTTCGTAAACTAAAACCCTGAAAAAATGAAAAAAAAAAATCCATTTAACTTTCTAAAAAATGCCGCCAAAGAAGACGATGACAAAGAAAAAACTATGCCCCAAAGATTGAAGTTCACTTTGGTCGGCATCCAGAGTCCTTTTCGTCCTTTGAACTCTATAAGAACTTCTATTTCTATCCGTGGAAAAATCTTTAAAATATTCATGAGGTATTTAAGCTGAAGAAGCATCAGGAAATGCATTTTAGATCAACCACAAACCAAACAAACACATACAAACACACTAGCACTAAAAAAATACAAACAGATGGATGGAAACCGTAAACTGCACCGGCTGCTGCTGTGTGAATTGTGCGCTTCAATTTATTCAGTTTTAAGGGCAACACACTTAAATGTTTCTATTGGTAAACTCCCAAAAGGATCAAGGATATAGCTACAGCTTTTAACTTTTCCTCGGAATAAATTCAACACTTTGCGGTAGTATAGAGACACACAGATGCACAATACTCTGACACTGCATCCTATATAGTTACTTTTAATGTAATTCGCTATTGGGTAAGCAATTTAGCTTGTTGTTTATGTATTCATCGTGGTTGCAAGAAACTGCAAATGTCGAGAGTTAATCCAGGAAATGGACACTTGAAGTTGAAAACATTTTCTATTTGGTATCTCCAGAGAAAATGCCCATTGTTTGTTTCAACTATACTATATAATTTGGTTGTGTACAAAACGACGAATAGCCCTGAGCAAGAGAGAGGATTGGTTTGGATGGTTTGGAAAGAAGCAAGTTAAACTTTTGGTTGAAGGCAGGGAATTTGTATTGGTTATGTAACACTGTACTCGGTTTTCCACTGTGAGATAGGGATTTCAATCAAACTTGCAAGAAAAAAAGTCTTTTGAAAAGATTGGAATGGCTCTTTGGGTACTCCTGTGGCGTATACGTACTTTTTTTTAACAATTTTTTTTTTTTTTTTTGGCAAAGTGCTCTTTGAGATCGATTTTAATGTGAGCAGTGAGTGATTGCGGCTATTAAAAGGATATTTCGTTGATGCAAACAGTTTTGGAAGTCATTTGAAAGTATTTTTAAAACACTATTTTAAATCATTTTGGCAATACAGTTTTGGTTTTATCGCAATCAAGGTGATCCATTTGGTGGGAGATTATTTGTTGGTGTTTCAAAATTATTTACTTGAAGAGATAGTAAAATGTTGTACGAAGCGTCACATCTCTTATCAATTTTCAATAAAATACATATGTATATTTATTTTTACTTCAATACAAGTTGTCTCCAAGGCCAACACCACAACCGAGCAATTACTACGCATCTTAAATGTAAACCAGCTGACTCAGTCACATATGATCCACACATTCCAATGCAAACATCACCAGCAGAAATCGCAACGACAACAAAGCGTGTATATGAGAAGTGCCTACCATTAAAAGGCGATATTCATGGGCATGGAAAATTGACTTCGCCCATTATAATTCACACGATGTTTCTGCCACCAAACACAATAAGAAGGTCAAGAAAATGCATCAAAAAGCATGGAGAAATTCATATTTTACTTAGAATAATTCTTAGTATTTCGCCTCTTTGATTTTAGACCTGGGTCAATCGTTCATTTCAAAAGATCGAATCAATCAAATATGGGTCATTTGAAAGATTCGGTCTTTTCAATCAATCATTCATTCAATCAAAAATGAAATGTTTCGGTTAAGAACTGTGTTGTTCATTTTCAAAGATACAATCGTTCAACATTCATTCATTTCATTATATCATTCTTTTTCAATCATTTCACTTCCAGCCCATACCTGTTACGGAAATTATGTGAATAAAACATTTTGTGTCTTTGCATTTGTATCTTTGCAAGCCAGAGAACATTCAATACATGTACACAGTACATATCTCTCTCTCTCCCTAGTCGCTAGTGCCTTTTAATTGCATGTACCTATACATTTACAATAATTACTATGGTTTCGCTGTGTTTCATTTCAGTCCAATTTCATTTCACTCTAGGTTCGTTTCGTTCGCTCATTTCGATTGTACATACATAATACATTACTAACACCACTCATTGGATCGAATGAATCAATGAATGAGAGTGAGAGTGAGTGAGTTGTGTCGTTCATTTAAAAGTATTGAATCTGATTGATCGGATCATTTCCATTTGTGTGATTGCAATCACCAATATTTTTAAATGAACGGGTCGCAAAGACCGAATCAATCACGATTGACACAGCTCTATTTGATTTCCCCCCACCTATTATTTGCGTTTTTTTTTTTATTGAATTTAAGTATTAGTTGCTACCACCAGGTGCCTTTATCACTGCTGATCCACCAGAGCGATAGAATGCTGTTTGCAAGTTGCAACCTCGATGGATTGCGTTTATCCTCAGAGAGAGAAAACCAGAGCCAGAACAGAACCCGTAGGCCGTAGTCCCGTTGAAGCAACAGCGGGAGACCGACTAAACAAACTGTAGATCCCAACAGTCCAACCAATCCAAGTAATTTTGTGAAATGAAACTCAAACAAAATTTATAAATAAGGATATTGTTGCGGCGCAATTTGTTTTCGAATCGAAAATATCTGAAAAATAAATAGCAACCGTTGTTAAAATAAAAATACCGTCGACTTTGTTTGAGAAAACGTCGAGAGGAAAAAGACCAATTTATTTGAATGCTGGCTTGTCGCTTGCTCAAAGCAGAGAAGTAATAATCAGAAAATATTATGTAGTACACCGCTCACAGGCTGGCAAGAAATAGAAAAGTTAATATAAGTTAATACAAGGTGGGCAAAAAGAAATCACCCTATTGGAAGATGCTCTCATTTTTGCAAATGGCTTCCAATGTCAAATCTGTTTTGACATTTTTGGACTAGACAGATGCAGAATACAAGTGTGATACATGAACAGACATGAACCAAAATTCTGGAGGTGGCGTTCCCGGGTCACCTCATCTCTCGTTTAAGCAATTTGCCCTGGCCCTCAAGATCGCCCGATTTAACCGTTTCAGACTTTTTTATAGGGGTTTTTGAAGTCCCGTGTTTATGTGAACAGGCCCGAGACTCTGAAAGCAATCAAGGATAACATTCAACACGAGTGCGAGAATATGTCACCCGAAGTTCTCGCTGAAGTGATGAAAAATGCCATAAAACGAGCAATCAATTTTGACGGCCCCCATTTGGCCGATATCATCTTCTCGACTTGACCAATACAATTCTAAAGGTTCAAATAAGCAGAATCGAAGTTTTTCATTTAGAAAAAAAAGAGCCAAAAAACATCGGATGAATGACTTCTTTTGGCCCACCCTGTACATAATAGGTGTTGATTGTTGTGTTGGTGTATAATGTTACTTGCTAATCAGTGCTGTCTTCTTCAGATCTTAGGTATTTTCCTTTGTATGGCTCTCATACGTATAAGATATTAATAAAATAACAATTGCAATATTTTTAAAAAAGAATCTTAATCAAAGTTTTTTGTTTTTCTTTGATAACGGACCTTGGCAATCCGTCGAGCAACACCCCGGCTGAAAAATAAGAAGCACCCATCACAATTTGTGTTTCCAAATAAAAAGTTTAAATTAATTTTTTTAACAAATCGAACTTTAAAATGCCTTTTAAGTACCAATTTAAAGGTCGCATTTGGAAGATAAATTACATATTCTAAGGTTAAAGATGATAAACGCTGGCCAAGATTAAAAGTATACATTCGGTCCCATTTTTGTAAATGGGGTGAACAGTAGGTACATAGATTTAAATCAGGGGGCATTCTCAATTTTGACCACATTATGCAGATGGGTTGGCTCCTAAACAGTTTCGCTTGTAGCCATTGGCTCTAGGTGGTAATCGCTTACATTCCCATATTAAAAGTTACAGTTCTATGATTTGAAAAGACCATGCATGCCAATATGGCATCTAGCTTTTTTCGATGGCCCAGATCCGAGTGAGTGGTTCAATTTTGAATGACTCTTCGACATAGATCTGGCTTAATTTGAGCGATAACCTGAACGTAAGTTCGCCTAAAGGGGCATCAGTTGATTCTGGTTTACTCGCAAAGACCTGTAACTTCAAGAAACCCTACAAGCTTTTCTTGACTAGAAGGGTCAAATCACATGACCTTGGTGGTTACAATTCTCGTCACCAGTGCAAAGGGTATACTCTCAAATCGTTTATGCAGAAGGTCAGTCATGGTATCGGCTGCGTTCAAAGTATCGCACCGTTTCCTGCTGGAACCACTTGGACGAATGGCACAGCGGCCCCAGAACTTACACCAAACGGTAAAATTTTGGGTATGCATTGTCACCAGGTGAACTTCATTTGGGTCGATGTATCCATAATGCGAGTCGTCACTAAAGATGATTCATCGTACCAAATTGGGGTCCTCTTACAAATGCTCCAAACTCAAGTCAGCGAACAAAAAGCATTATCTCTCATCATGAACTTTGAAGTCTGCGAAGGGCCGGATTCAGCCAGAGGCCGCCAAAATCTACTCGGGCCAATCGAAAAACCCTTCAATAAAACTAAATAATGGAAAAGTATTAACGGTTCATATAAAAACAGTTGTTTGTCTAAATCAGGGACTACTTAAGAACAGTAAAGAATTTAAATGTTCCAACTCAAAACATTGAAAATAAAATAAAAGAACTACACCTTTCTTATAAGAGTAAGCGTAGACAAATTTCATACCATCGTGCTCAAATCGTGCTATTAGAACAATTAAACAAAAGTCCTTAAGATTCGAAATATATATTTTAGTTCTTCTTCTATCCTATTTCTTTCCCTAAATGTTTTTGTAAGGGAATTTTAGATTTAACCAATTTCAAAGTCAGATTTATTTTCCAATCTATCATTTAAAAAGAAATAAAATAGTAATTTGTCATAACTAGGTGGCATATCGGCTTCAGGTGCTAGCCATCATATCAATTTATCGTGGATGTCTTGACGTTGACAAATCATCGTTTCCCTTCGTCCATTTGGAAGCATGCCAACAGTATCTCCTTCGTGCACTCATTTTAGAATAATGTTACCCTGAAATTCCGAAGCATTTGCAAAGTTTGTGAGTGTGTGTGTGTGTGTGTGTAGAAACTGACTTTATTTCCACCTGTTAACTATTTTTGCATTTATTCTATTTTTTCAGAGCAGACAAAAAATTAAAAGAAAATCCTTCAAAGGAGTAAGTCTTAATAATCTATTCCATATTATAGCAGATGTTTCACTTAAATCGCTAACAATCAATATTTGTTTTGAAAATATAAATTCCGTTTCCATTTCCTGGTAATATGTCCATTTTGCAATGATATATATATTATGGTGAATGGATAAATATAGACAGCTGTCAGTATTTTACTTTGGTACAGAAGGCAAGGTGGGCCATCTGTCAAAACCATATCCTCATTGTAATTATTTGATTTGTTTTAGTGCTTCATCTTAGATCTGAGAGAAAATAAATTGGCAACATTCCTTTTGCTACAAAAATTGAACTAAAAAAACTTGCATGATATTCACTATTAGGTCGTGACATTTCTCTAAGGAAATGAAGTTTGCAAACCTTGTCAAGGAAAATAAAAAAGAATGCAAGAAGATGACCTACTGAGTACATTGTTCTGCATTTGACAACACACTGGATGTTTTTTTCGTGCTTTTTTTTAACTTTTCTTGAAAATTTAATTAAATCTAAGATGACACACTTTTGCAGCATTCTCGACGTCAACTTCTATCTTTAAAAAATACATAAAAATAATGATCATTTCAGCTGTCAGTGCCCAAGGAAATGAACATGCAATTGCAAAGATTTTATTTCATTGGGCATGTGAAGATATTTTCTAGCTTTGAGGTGGACTCTTTGGTTGGTAAATACCGAGAAGTGATTCAAGGAAATAGGCCAAAAAAAAATCAGTTATGGATACAAAACATAAAAACAACTTATCATTTTTAGAATAAACTGAATAAATTGACATAATATTAATACGAAATAGCTGATTGGAATCCACGCCCGCAATGAGGAGAGATATAACGCAAACAAAGAAGAGTTCTACGGTCCTCTCGAGAAGACATAATCATGAATGGCCGAAGTGCCACACAAACGTTATTCTTGGCGACTTTAACGTGTAAATCGGAATTGGTAGCTTTGGTTCGTCAGTCAGATATCATAGCCTGCACGACAACACTCCATACTTCAGGTAAGGGACTCATACTTATTGTTTTTTCTGCAAAACAAAGTGTCATAAGCTTATAGCAAATACTACTTTAGAACACCTCGACAAATAAAATGCACGACTCAGTCGCACGTACTTGCTCTGTGGGTGCAATAGTACGATGAAAAGAAACTTTTCGATCAATGAGAACAACTCATTTTAGAAAAATTTGGTAAAACCTAAAAAAATTTGACTGAAACTGGAAAAACCGATATACGGGAGCTCACGTTAAGAAACCTTTAATATTTAAAATTAAGACGTTATCTTTTGTGTGTTATAAATGATACAAATGTCCACTTATGGCCAAATTAATAATAGGTACTGTTAAAAGCAATTTCCGCTATTGTCATGTATAGCCAAAAACTAAAAATGCAGTTCTCTTAAAAACACTAAAAGAATATAGCACACAAAGTTTAATCAAAATCGTTAGAGCTGTTTTCGAGAAAACTAGAAAAAACCAAAAAAAGTTGGCTAAAACTCAACGGCTCGTTGTATGGAAGCCACCGTTTAGAAAGGCTTCAGTCACAAATTTACTAAACCATCCTATAGAACACTATGAAAAACCATGTCAAACAAAATTTGAGTTGATTCAATCATGCCGTTGTGAACTTATGGCTATTTGAAAAAAAGCCGTTAAAACCTGATTTTCGTTACGACCATTTGAGCCAAAAACAAAAAACGCAGTTTTGTTAGAAATGCTTAAAGTTAGCTAAATTTTAAGTTTAATCAAAATCGTTAGAGCCGTTTTCGAGCAAATCCAAAATGAAAAAAACCGTTACTCGAAAGGTACCAGTTTGAGCCGGGCTAAAACGAAATAAAAAAAACCTCGACAATGGTTTTTCTTCAAACTTCTATATACCAAGTTTGAAGAAAATCCGTCAAGCCGTTTAGGCTGTAACATGACGTGAAAAAGCGCACATCCGCACATCCGCACAGACGCACAGACAGACCGACGGACGGTATGGCGAAAACCACTTTTTTGGGCTTCTCTATTATCGTAATGTCATGTTTGATTAAAACCTCGATTTTTTTTTTCTGCACGAAACCAATACTTGCCCTAAAGAGCAAGTAAAAAAGGGGACCTGGTGGTCTGCTGATCAGCATACCATTCAACCAGATTGACAATATTGCGATCAATAACGGGAATGCTATCAATGTCTTAGTTGCCCACACTTTCCGAGGGACATACTCTGACAGACTTAAGAAAAGAATTTTTAATTTCAGATCAATTCAACATCTTTTTATCGATTTTAAAGCCGCTTATGACAACTTTGACAGTTGATATTGGCCATTTTGTTGAAGCTACATCAGTCAAATTGGCTGCCATTGATTCAGTCTATTTTGCCAAATCACCATCTACAGATATAGCATTTAACAACACTTTCAAATGATAAAATTGTTTTTATCAAAATGGGCGTTCTGTTCGGACAACGTTCCGCGAGCTTCGCCTATTGTACCTATACGGTGGCCATGGTCATATCAACTGGAGGTTATGTGAACTGGCCACCAAGATCATGTGGTTTGGCCCCATTAGATATTTTCTTGTGGGGTTTTCTTAAGTCGCAGGACTAATACGAATAGGCCACAAACCACAGTAGCCCTCAAAGCCAACATAAACAATGCCTTCGATCAAATTCATCCTCATTTATAAGCTAGATTCATGGGAAGGTGGACCTTCAATGGAATACCCACATACTTGATATTGTTAAGTATGCTGCAAGATGCTTAGGCTTCCTTAAAAGATGCAAGAAGTGTTTCACCCCTTCTGATCTGGCAACAATTTACAAAGCGTTAATACGAGCAAAACTTGAGTATGAATCTTATCTTTGGGCATGTGCTTCTCAAACTTTGTTACACCTGCTCGACAGAGTTCAGAAAAAAGAGTTAAAATTTATAGGAGAGAGAAGCATTATGTAAAAAATTTCCATCCCTTGAACACCGTCGAAATGTTTCATGTCTTTCCTTATTTTACCGGTTCTTCTACAAAAAATACTCACTCAAGGTAGCCAGCTGTGGAACACTTAAACATTTATCCCGTAACACTCGTCTTGCTATGAACACTCATCAGCTTACACTTGAGCCAAATTTCGGACGTGAAATATTAGGATTCCTTCTTCAGCCATACGACACGAATGTGGAATAAATTGATTGGTTCAATTTTCCCTTTGATCTTCAAACATTCAAAGCCAATGTTCATCGACACCTCCTTTCCCTTCCTCCCCAATTTCCTATCGCTCGCGCTGTGATTAATCATGAAAAGGCCTATCCAAACCCATTGAGCGCGTTTGCGTTATAAAAAAAAATTCGGATGCACACCACCAAAGGTTCGATCCCCAGCCTGGGCCTGGGCAGCAATTTTTCAATATTCCCCCAGCATTAACAGGATGCCCCCGATGGATTTTCGTGACATAAATATGTATCACTTATTTCTTTATACATTGTACCAACAAAAAATCTCTTTTTACTTGCGATTATAGGTACTATAAGGCAAGTTATGCATTCGTAAAAAAAAAATCTAACAATCAAACATTACGATGATAGAGAAGTCGAAAAAAGTGGGTCCGACAATTCTGTCCGTATGTTTGTCTGTATGTAGAAGTTACCTACAACCTAAACGGCTGGACCGATTTGCTTCAAACTTGGTACATAGAATTATTATGACGTCCTTCAGAGGAGTTTTTGAAATGTGCATTCTAGCTCCAAAACTAACGTTACCGGCCATACGATTTTTAGTGAAAAATTAATTTTTCTCAAAAACGGCTAATACGATTTTGATAAAACTTTGTGAATAGTGTTTTCTATGCAAGCTTTATGTTTTGATTGGAAAAGATTTTTCAGGAAAAGTCTTATAACGGTACCTCCCATAGGACCGGTTTTTTTTAAATTAGATTTTCTCGTAAGCCACTTGACGGATTTCGATGAAATTTTTATTGTCGAAGCCCTTTTATAAAAGAAATTATAAAAATTCTTAAATTTTTGAAAACAATTTTTTTTGAGTTTTTTGAAGAAGTTTTAAAAATTTTTTTTAATTTTTGTTTTTTTTTTTTGGTTTTCTGATAAAAACTACATAGTGCTAGAAGTTGACATACTCAAAACAAAATTGGAATATATTTTCGAAAAGTTTTTCAAAAAAAAACTGTTTTTTGAAAAAAACTGGTCGACGAATTTTGAAAAAAAATTAGTAAAAATTCAAAAAAGTAAAAGAAACCTGATGGCTTACTTCATTTTCTCCAAAAAACGTTTTAGGTATTGATGTTTATGTGATTTATAAAATTTCATATTATTTTTTCAACGCTTTTTTCCCAAAATCCCAAACCCCCAAGACCATTTTAACACATTAGAGCAAGTTCGTACCACATAGTCGTGCACTTTATTTTTCTTTTCCTTCTAACTAATGTCGTGCAGTTTGCATTCAAAAGACCTTGGGCAGGCATACAAGCAAAGCCCTTTCTCAAAGGACCAAGGAAACAAAACCCTTCTCATCCCAGTCTTGCTGTGTGGGGTGGATGCCTGCACCCTGATACAATCGGAAGCTGAGTGCTCTAAGAGGAAGATTTTTGGAAGGTATTTAGTCCTAATGGAGTGTGGAAGAAAGGAACTGTACGACATTGAACTTTTCAAAAGGCTACGAACTCAGTGAATAAGATGGCTGCACCAGCCCACCGAGTCTTCAACTTTAACCCTGAGTGACAACGCAATAGTGTAAGACCTCATCTTAGATAACACGATCAACCAACTTGCGTAGCTGGAGGCATCAAGGAAGAGGGACCGGAACTCAATGAAACGAAAATGCGTCACGACAAAGAGTCAATCACATAAATTAAATCAATTAAGCAGTCGAGAGAATAAGATATAGAATACGGGTGCCCAACAATTCCAGGTTTTCATTTCGCAAACTATTATCTCGCGAATGATTAAATATTTTGCATCTCTTTCTCAAGAGTCAGTTTGCAAATTGCCATTTGGTCTTGTGGTCATCTTGCTGAAACATTAGATCTCATCGGCTAATCCACATAAGCCAAATAAAAGTAAGTGAAATAATGAATACGAGTCCATCTTACAGCAAGATGCACTCAAGGGAAAACTAAATTTCGCCGCAAATAAGAACTACTACGAAGTAAAAAAAAATGCAAAATGTTGATATGCAAAATAATAAATTGCATATTGACACACATTTAATTTTTAGTTTCAATAAAGAATGTCAAACAGGACCTTACTTGTTTCTTGAACAAAACTTACTTGAACTTTAAACAAAAAACATGCCCAAATATCTTTAAATTTATAAAATCTCACAAAAAAAAAATTTATTTTAAACTTTAACTTGAAAATAAAAATTACATTGGAAACATGTAGCATTTTTGTCGCATATTATTTTCCCTAGCAAAAAATGAAAGCTTTGATGGTAATGCACCATTTTCCAGCATTTATGTACGCAAAATTGGGGTTGATTCTACCCTGACCCACATTACACCAGAGTCACGTAAATTTTTCGCTGATTATCTTGTCGACCTTGATATTTGCATAGCGTCAGGGGCAATTTTGTAAAATACACACCATATACTTGGATATGGCTTATACTCCACGCACACACACAGTTATAGTAGAGAACATCCTTTTACTGAATTGTAATTTCATTCCCAGAATAGAAGAGTTGAACTTTAAAATTGTGTGTGTGTGTGTGGTTGTGGATTTAAGGAGGGTATAACTGGGTGCATCCGTGGGATTATTGTTTGCACTCAATTAATATTCATAGAAAGTTGATGCTTTATTTAGGGAGGTGAAGGGGGAAGGTTTATTTTCGTTAAAAGAAGAAAATTACATTGAAAAATTACAAGTACATAGTTCTCAAATATAAAGTAGGTACCTAAGGTGTTTGATTACAGTACTTAATTTTGTTTGTGATTATAGCTAATTATGCTACACGATGGTAGAGAAACTAAAAATAAAGTGAAAATTTTGTCTCCCTGTCTGTCAGACCGCTTGTCGGTATCGGCAACTATAGCCTTAACGGATGGACCGATTTGCTTCAAACTTGTTACACAGTATTTTTACAACGTCCTACAGAGGGTTCTTGGGATTGGCATTGTATTTATTATCTATAGTACTCCCAATAAGAGGAACGTTTGGTGCGTCATCTATGGACGAAGTTCACAAACACTTGATTGGTGAGTTATTAGTAGTTTTTGTCTAGATTGCCAAGGGAAGCAAAAACAACAATAGAAGACATTTGATGTAGAGTAGATAAGACAACCAGCGCCGCTATCGACGAAATTCAGAACTAAAAAAAATATGTTCCATGAAATTACTATAAAAATGTATATGCAATGAAATTGGTATTCTAAACTAACGGTAACATTTTTTTATAAAAAACTCATTTTTCTCAAAAACGGCTACTACAACTTTGATAAAATGAATGGAGTTTTCGTGCAAAGTTCATCTTTCGGTTAGAATCGATTTTTCAGGAAAGGCGTTCAAGCGTTACTTCCCATCACATTTTTCACATCAGATTTTCTCGTAAGCCACTTGAAGGATTTCAGTAGAAATGTGGAAGCTTTTTTATAAATAGAAATAATGTTGTTACCTTTTGGTAAAAAATAAAAAAAAAAAAGGTGTGGTCTTATGAAACCATTGATCATTGGCATTTCGCACGATTCCTTGTTGTTTACCCTGTCTACCGGATTATTTGAGTCACATCCTGTATGGGTGTCTATCACGATCAAGTAAACAACAACATTTACATCAATACACTGATCGAAACACTCACATACCGTCAAGCAATTGCTACACGGTCAACTGATGCGACCCATTGTCGCCGCCATATTACGACATGCGACAGATGAATGAAAAAAAAATGAAGGGATGGAAAAAAAGTTTCACTTTAAAAAATCTTCTATTGTTTTCGATGTGAAGCTTGTAACATAGAGAAACCGGTACATGAACCGGTGTTATCCGCCAACAAACTCTCCCACAGCCACCATTTTTGTTCAACAACCTCAATTCGGCAAAATTAAATAATGTTTTTTGTACATTTACGATCAAAGCACAACGTTTAAATTGTGCACACTCAAGCTTTAGGTAAATCTTCTCCAAACTTAATAAATAAATTTCAGTTTGGGCGTGGCTAACGCCCACTTTTCATATAAAACCATCAATATTTTTTGAAACACATACAATTTATTTGTGTATTGCTCGTACATAAACACCTTTTGTATGATATCAAACAAAAAAATTGGACTTTATGCGTGGAAGACGCCCAGTTTTCATAGAAACTATACAAAATTATTTTTGCAAATAAACGGTGTTTATAATGAATCCACAAGCCCAAATTTGTGCGTCTCTTAGTCGAATTTAAAAAGCTTGTGAATGAAAAGAAATGTTTGCATTTCAGGCGTAGCTTAAGCCCACTTTTCATGAAAGAAAAACGTAAAAATTTAAGGTACTACAAATATTCAATTTTAACCTTTTTTCCGTTCGTTATATGAAAAATATAAATCTACCTTTTTTTGTGTAAGTTTGTTCAGTACGCCCACTTTAAAGGCGTGGTTTTTTTAAATATCTTTATCCAGGTAAGATCGTTTAAAAACTACTTGATTTAGCTGTAGTTTTACACATACCTATGCCTAAAAACTGACTAAGGATCAAATCTCAGTTAGTGTTTTTAATTTTGTAAGCCAGTTTTTAGGACACGCCCACTTTTAAGGGGCGTTTCCGTCAAAAGTCGTAATATACATAAATTTTTTAATGTTTTCTAACCATTATTGGTCGCAGTTTTGAAGTAAGAAGATGAGCACCTCGGAACTTCGGTTTGTATGCCTTGGTTTATGTAGTAGAGTGTGGTTCGAGAATGGTTAAATACACCCAAAATCGCTATTTCCAATCAAGATCTAATTTTTAAAAATTTAAGTTTTGTCGTGTTTTTCAATTCGATCTGCAAGCTTAAATTGAATGTCACTGAGTCATAGTAATTGCTCTGGCAATAAAAAGTCTCAACTTTGGGCGTGGCAGACGCCTTTTTATTGGAAATTGGAAATCGGCCACACAAAAAGAATGTTATTGAATTTTGTCCCGTCTGCTCAAGAAGAATTTTTTTTCTGAAACTGTAACAGCGGCTGGCTGGGGGAGGCGAACGCATATACACACACAAAAATATAGGGAATAGGGTATCCAACAGTTCGTTGCAAGTGTACTATAGTTCTCACTTATGCTTTTTGTGTCAATTCCCTCCATCTACTATTCTGGCTCTCTATTGAATTTAATTTTGGACACAAAAAATAATTCCAATTTATTAACAGGATACAAAATTAAACTATTTGATTTGTAGTTGACCATTTTATTAAAATTATTGCAATTAGTTCGATAATGATCATTGTTTCATTTTGAATTGAAAAATCCTGGTAACCACATGTCACATTTCAAAGCCAGTTTAATCCTCATATTAAAAATAATGCTCACACATTATCATAAAAAATAATAATCATAATTTCTGTTCATGAACTGTGTGGTTATGGTAAGCATAAATTTTGTCCTGGTCAACCAATGATGACGGAAGCCACTGAGATACACAATTGTATCCAACAATAACTTCAAATTTTGCATGAAATCTGGGGATAGCCATGAAAGTGGAGAAACAACTCACCAGTCACCACCATCAGCAGCAGGAGGCAAACAAAAACTTTAATAAAAGAATAAAAGTTGAATACTTTATTTTTTAGGTCATTCTCACTACCCATTTATACATACTTTTGAAAACTGTTAAATACTTGTGCAGTGTGCACTTACCACAAGGACAACGATGCCGATCGATGTGATGGTTAGAGCATTCACACTCTTGCAAAATAAGCTAAAATTTTAATGAATTTAATATTCAAAAGCTTTTCGTGCTGGGATTTGGAATTTCCTATCGTCCGTCGTCATCGTCTATGTATTTGTACTTTTGGCTAGGGTATGTCTTCCTCCAACTTCGTCCTTTATACCTGCTGCAATCAAGGAATCTAGTTTTGTGACATTACTTGGAGGATGATTTGTGTCTGTGCAAAACTTACAAAAAATCGTAGCAGCTTTGAGAGGAAAGGAATTGGTTTTATTTTTTTTTTTCCAGAATTATTCTCCATGGTCATGGTAGAAGGAACATATGAAAAACTACTTAAAAGAGTAGCAGTTCCAATTTAAAGTTTTTCCTTATACCATGTGACCAAACCCGGTGGCATTAAGGAAGATGGCAGTTCTATTCATTCAATGTAATGGATGACTACTATGTAAGGACATTCGTTTTTATAAAAAATGTGTTTTCCTATTCTAAAAGGGTTCATGACCAAGTGCAATGATAATAATTTTTGAATGGAACTTATTCTTTGGATAAAGTTTTTTTCGCACAATATTTTAGATGATAAAATAAATTAATAGTTCCATGATTAGGTATCTACTTTCATTTTAAATGTGAACTAGATGATGGAAATAAAGGAAGGATTTTGGAATGCAGTAAGGACACGGAACTTTATCAGACCAACGCATTTCATTTTAGGAGACTTATACCTACATAATAGTTGGTGCAGCTCGGTGACAAATTTGCACTCTTTCACCCACCGACCGAAGAAATGCAACGACGATTTCTTGATTTATTTAAAAAGAAATCGCAAGGCCACCGCCGGTCCCGGTACCTCTCATCACTTGTTTGGACTGCCAACCGTTCTCGCAAGCCTATGCCAGTAGAACAACAAAATAATAAACATTTATAAATAATTTTTACTTTTGTCATTAAAATTCACACTCTGTCTTTGTAGAAATATTGCATAAGGAAAAGTTTGATTTGCACCTCCTAAAACCAAACGATGCGATGAAGAATCCGAAGAAAAAGCTTCAACAAACTCATAATCAGTGTTGCCGTTTTAGCGACTTTGTCACCATATCTAGCGGAATTTTCAAAAGTTTAGCGACACAAAATATTTCTAGCTACTTTTCTAGCGACTTTTTGCAAAAACATATTTTTTGTAGATATTACGTCCCTGCCATTCGATTTTGGCACTTATGAAATGATCATGATACGAATACTAGGTATGCTGACTCGACACATACAAATCTCCATCTTGGTATTTTTAGACGTCACTATCATCTTTTATAATTATTTTATTTCTCAAGTGAAGACTATGTTTTTGAATTGAGTATTTAAACAAATTGTCGTATGATTATAAGAATTATAAAAATATAAAAACATTATAAACCGGTTGCTCAATACTTTTTTTGATCTTCACTCCGAAAGAAATCTGATGATGTCACACGTACAATCAGCATACCTGATATTTCTGTTTACCATGTGAAATGATAGATACATTATGTAATTTTAAATGGTTTTTTCCTATAAAATGTGAATCTTATTACTTGTATTTTGCATATTTTCTACTAATACCTGCAAAAGTATAGATATTTGTACTAAATTTTTTTCTAGCGACATTTTTTAAAATTTTTACATATCTAGCGGCTCTTTTTTTTTTGGCTTGCGGCAACACTGCTCATAATCGCACCTTCTACACTGCAAACGAGGAATGCCGAAGTACACTTTCTCTGCTGCAATGCACTCAGGGGTTGTTAAACAGAGCGAGAACGGGAAGCACCACACAGACACAGTGTTCAGGAAACGATTGGAAGCCATTTAACCTGGTCCGGATGCATTTTGCTTTAAAAAAAATCCACTCAATACAATAACAATAACTTCTTTCGATGAGAAATATCCGACCAGAAACCCAAATCAGAACTAAACATCTACCACCCGCCCAGTACTCACATATGCTTACCCATTTTGGTTCCCCATTTCACAAACAGATATGTAAAAAGTGAAAGTCTGTACAGAATTACACCAGAACCCCAACAAAGATGCTTTATGAAAAATCAGGAATTATCGCTATTGACGACAACATGAACCAGTTATCCAGCCGGATTCTATTAAAACTAGAAGGCGGAGGTACAGCAACTGCTACAAGGACTCATTAAACCTCAAGACAGATACCTTAGAGTGAGGGCCTAGGGAGTTATCACAGACGACATTGACAGTCTACATTATAGGGGCTAATGCCTATGATGATTCTTAAGAAAAGAAAATACTTATAAGTTATCCAGTTACATTTTTATAGATTATGAAAAATACTTTGAACTTGTAATAGATTAAGGCCACAAGAATTGAATTGAAACGCCCCCAACCGCCGCATTACATAATTGCAAAATAAGCAATTCCGTCCGGCCACCACGCATTGATTGAGGATTTTATTCCTCCCGGAACGTATTTATTGGTATTTAGCAATTCTCACCGTTGCACAATTCCATCGCACACATACAAGCAATCATCAGCACAGAGAATTTCGCTCCTCACTGACCGTAGCATTATGCCCATACCAGTAAATCCAGTTTTACACCATAGTCAAGTAACACAAACAACAACTAATTTCAGCAAGAATTACTTGCGATTGCATGGAATGGAATTTTCCATACATTTGTGTTTTGCTTTATAATTACCAGTTACTTGCATTCAAAATATGAATAAGACAGCGAGTTTGATTCAGTGCAAAGCGAGTCGATTACCACCCGTGACCGTGTACTATTCTGGTGTACAATGCCGAACTCCAATATTTTGATAAGCTTAGAACTCAGACTTGACGTGGACTTCCAGCAGGTTTTGAAATTTTGAAAAGAGTCAGGAGATTTGTAGATCTCAACCAAATGTACGCTCCTTGTACTCGTAATACCAGACAGAAATCTCACTTAGTTTTGGCGATAAAGTTTTTTTTTTAAGCTTTCACTTCGCTCTTGGTCGGAGGAGTAGATTGCTTCCAGCTAATTATTGTCGTGGAGCATTTTTTTTTTTTCTTAAACATCACCATTGTTTATCGTTGGTCGCTATTTGTTTAAACATCACTAAAGACAGACCGAGTTCAAAGTTATCGTGGACACTCTTCAACTTAGATTGCTACAGACCGAGCCCTGCTCTCAGTTTTGTCTTCTGGTCTTGCATACTTGCATTAACAGAGTTGCTAGTATTAAGACGTTATATTTAATAACTTTGTCGCTTATTTTAAATTGAATATTGTTTATGATTGAGGCCCGTCAATGAAATAACGTATTAAGTAACCTCTTCAAATAGTTATTGAAATCGGTGCGTTCTCCGTTAGCTAAAAAAATTTTTATAAAAATTATTAGAAATAACCTTTCGTTCAGTTCCTTTAGCGTTACGTTGTATGTAATTTCTCAAAGCAGGCAATTCTATATTTTATTTTTCCCAAACACCAGATTGAAATTATGAAAATATTATGTTGTCATTTTATCAATTTATCACATCCAAGTCGTTTCTTAAGAAATTAGGTGAACCTCATGTTTCCTTTCTGCAAATAAATTTACATAACTCAATTTAAATAAAGTTCAAAAAACAAATATAATGTGAAATCTGGTTTTTGTCCTGTTTTTCCTTTTTTTTATTCTTCTTCTTATTTGCACAGAGTAAGTTACCACAAACACAAGATTTCTTGCCGCCCCATCAGGATCCTCCAGCTGTCTCACTCCAACAATATGGACCTGGCGCTGTATTTATTCCCTGCTTCCTTGTAAGTTGTAAAGCAAATTTAAATGTTCTCCATTATTCCTGCTTGAGAGTGCTCGATAAAATGTGATCCCATAATTTTGCCCTAGGCTCTGGAGTGTACGAATTACTTAGCATAAAGAGGAGTGAGTTTATTTGTGAGTTGAAGTCTACATAATTTCTTTGATTACTAGGCATTCTTTATGGTTGGGTCGAGAAAGATGATACTTCCACAGGTCCTGGGGAGCCTGACCGTAGACGTTTTTCTTTTAATTCAATGAAATAATTTCTTGTAAAAAAAAAAACTGAAAGACTTTTATATTTGGTCAGGAACGAAAATTTATTGGAAATTGATACTTTGTCTGATGGATGCTTTGAGGAAGGATCAATTCAGGCTTAATAGAATGCGCCAGTGGGGTTTCCCCATAGTATTAATAAATTAATGTTATTATAGAGCTCGAAGGAAGAGATTGATTTCTTCATAGCCAACTCAATTTATTAAATTTGTTGGTATTTATATTTAGTCCTTGTTAAAATAGAGTACACAATTCGGTCAAAAGAACTTGTTTCTACAACAGCAAGTAAACTAAGAGGAACTATGAATATAAAAAAAAAACTAACCAAATAAAATTTTTGAAGTTCGAATGGGTGGACACGTGGACAGTAATTGGTAGCAACCTTTTCGGGCGATCCATATTATTGTTACCTAGTTGGTAAGCACCAGGTGCTATAATGATCATCCTTTTGGTGCCCTCTCGGAACGATTGTTCTGTTTTGGGTTGAAATCGAAAGACTATGTAACGAGAAAATCCTGATTTAAAAAAAAAACAGGTTCTATGAGAGATAATGAAATTCCAAAAAATCCATTCTAACAAAAAAAGATTGTTCTAACAAAACAGAACCTGAAAATTGTATCAAAATCGTTAAAGCCGTTTTCAAGAAAACGACCCAGTCGTGCACTTTATTATTTATGTATACAGATAAAGCTCTATACTTCTACAAAAAAAACACCCTTTATTTAGTGTGGGGTAAGTCACATAGAGGAATAATACCGTGAGTTTAAAAAAAAATTCAAACCCAAAGGTCGAGTTGTTTGCAAAAAAAAATAATTAGTTTTTTATACAGTTTAGCTCAAGCTTAAAATAAATTTTTTTTAAATGTTAAATGTAAAACTACTTTCAATCAAAGATCAGTTAATTTTAGATGAAATTTTAAACAATAGTCTTAAGACACTCCCACTTCAAGGGGCGTTTCGTAATAAGACTAAATCTGTATTTGTTTTCCAATGTTTATTCAATAATTCCTATCGGTTGTAATTTGCAAAAAAAAACGGCATTCAAGTTGTGTGCAGGTGCAGGTAGTCCTTGGTTACGCAGAATCGTTAAAATACACCCACAAACTAGATTACAAACACGCCCACAGCTTTTATTTCATTTCAAATTTTCAAATTTTAAAAATTCAATTTCAAAATTCGAAATTCTTGCTGTTTCGTAGTTACAATCCTGATACAAAAAACCTGCTTATAATTTAAAATGCATCGAAATCAAAATAATTAACTTCTTTTTCTCATGAAAACATAAACGAGAGCTATGTACGTGTTCAACGAACTGTTGAATATCCTATTCCCTAAATTTTTGTACGTATATGCCTTCGCCTCCCACAGCCAGTCGCTGTTCCAGTTTCAGAACCGAAATTCTTCTTTAGCAGACGGGAAACAATTCAATAACATTATTTTTTGTGGCAGATGTTCAATTACTGCTGGCGCAATAAAAAAAGGCGTGTGTACGCCCAAAATAACTTTTTATTATCAGGGCAATCAGTATGAGCTCAGTGACATTTAATTTAAAGCTTGAGCAAAACTTTTTGAATGGAAATAACGATTATTGGTGTATTTAACAATTCTTGAACCACACTCTGCTACGTAACCAAGGAACACAAACCGAAATGTTCATCTTCTTACTTCAAAACTGTGACCGATAGTTAAGAAACATTACAAAATTAATGCAAATTAGGACTTTTCACGGAAACGCCCCTTAAAAGTGGGCGTTTCCTAAAAAAATTTAAAAAAAAGTTAGATTGAGCTTTTATTATTAGTCAATTTTTAGGTACATGTGTAAAACTACAGCTTAATCACGTAGTTTCTTAACGATCTTACCCGAATAAAAGTATTTTATAAAACTCACGCCCTTAAAAATGGGCGTATTGAAAAAATTTACGCAAAAAAATATGAACAGATTTTTCAAATAACGATCCGAAAAAAGGTTAAAATTGAATATTGGCACCTTAAATTTTTAAAACTACGTTTTTCGTGCTTTCATGAAAAGTGGGCGTAGGGAACGCCCAAAATTCAACCATTTCTTTTCATACAGAAGCTTCTTAGTTTCCACTAAGAGACTCACAAATTTGGGCTTGTGGATTATTTTAAATACCGCTTCTTTGTAAAAACAATTTTTTGTAGTTTCTTATGAAAATTGGGCGTCAGCCACGCCCAAAATCAGTCTTACATTTTATACACGAGATGTTTATGTACAAGTAACACCCACAAAATTTTATATTTTTCGCTCTATTGTAAAAATTGTTATTTTATAAAAACGATATTGATGATTTTGTATGAAAAAAGGGCGTCAGCTACACTCAAACTGAAATATTTTTATTTAATTGGAAGAAAATTTATCTAAAGCTTACGTGTGCAAAATTTAATCGTTATGCTTTAATTGTAACTGTACAAAAAACATAACTTAATTTTACCAAATTGAGGTTATTCAATAAAAATGGCGATTGTGGGCGTGTTTGTGGGCGGATTTTACCGGTTCAAGAATAGAATAGAATATATAATAGAATAAGGTAGAAAAACTATTTAAGGTCCAATCTAACGCGTGAATTTGTGTAAAAAAAATTTGCTATGAAATAGTTTGCCATACAAACGGACTCATGTTAGAATTATAATAGGGTATTTCACAGCTAGTTGCAAACAAACTGTAGCACTCGATTGTGTTTTTTGTACAATATGTCAAATTAATGTTTTTTTTTTTTAGATACCTACGGTTTTATGTTTTATTTAGAATTAAAATTCTTAGCACTTCTAGGTATCAGAAATTTAGGCTATTGATCACACACGCATTAGCTTTCTGGTCCCGATAAAATTACTAACAAAAAACTTTTCAAACTGAAGCGTAGGTAAGTCTGAGCTCTCACTTAAATTGCAATAAATAACAGTGCTGCTTTCTCATTTCGAAACCAAGAAATTGAAATCCAAGCTAACTCTTTCTAAAGCTCATATAGCTCAGTTAACGTTCAAAGTCAATTATACTTTAAAAAATTAAATTTTGATTCACTTTCAGAATTCACTTCCTCAATTTTCGAAAATGGCATTTCAATTTCCTCTGCGAGTAACCTACATACACAAATGTTTTCACTCCAAATGACAGCTATTTCCTGCTTCTATTTGCGCCATCTAACATACAATTACCAAAACCCATTGAGTTCATCACATCACTAATGTGGCTGGAACTAAAAGTCACTTTACCAAAACTTCCAAAGATAGAAGCAAACAAAAAAAAAAAAACCACAAAAAGGACATTGAACCAATGATTCTTCATTCTACTCCATCAGCGCTGCGCGGCTCGGCGTGGGGCCTCCATCCGCTCTGTCTCTGCTGGCAATCTAATAGTTCGTGACTTGCATAAATGAGCTGCACAGAATGATGAAATCAACTCCATTCAAAAACTTCATCCCCCTCCCTCTGTCTGAACTGAATATAAGGTCCAAATTCAAACCAAAAAGCTCTAACGAAACTGACTGAATGACGACGGACGACGACTCCATCACACAAACAAGGACGACAAGGATGTTCCGCTTCCATCGCATCGTGGAACTTAATTTGGACGACTTACTGTGTTGAGATATATAATTGAATCTCGCAAATTGCAGACGACAATTTAATTGAAATTCGTTCTTACTTTGAATTAAAGTTCGCAGTTTATTTTGGCGAATGGAATGTTGTGCTTTGCGGATGTTCGTTCAGATCCACATCGGAGTTGTTTTCCTTGAAGGCGCATATTTTATGGTGGAAATGGATTTTTTTTTCGTTTAACTAGGAACAGGAGGAAAAACTTGATATTTTTAATGAAAATACATAACTTTAATTGAGATTTTCCATTTAAATTCACTTTAAAATATAATATCGTTCAACCTAGATCCCAGGAGCCAGGACCAGGACCATCCTCTTCCTGATGTGCTCCCATAAGATAATGCATGCATGTTTGTACTTTGTTTCGAAAAGATTCAAATATTTTGTATTATTCGAAGGGAAACTAAATTATTCATGACTCGGAAGCTTTTAAGTCTCATAATATGGAAGGGCCAGCGGCCCAGGAGGCATTAAGTGAGTAGTTGCATCTCTTGCATATCAAAATTTGCATAATACTGTAAAGTAAATCGGTATTAAGTGGATCCAGGACCAGAGGCGATTGTCCTTTTGGTTCGTTTATGCATTGTGTATATTTATATAGTCCTGGGATTGAGACATGTAATTTTATATTATTTGTTTCCTTCAATTGGCTCTGAAGCCTCTGCAAGAACGGAGTTATATATGCATGTCGGTTAGCTTGACCAGTAAAAAAATTAAATACATTTTATGAAGATTTAAGTGGACTCTTTTTTAGTTTGGAATTAAGTGTTGGAAAAGTTTTCTAAAAGTGATGTGGTTATTGTGGAATTCTGATTTAAATTTGAAGATTATCATGGCGAAATTATTTTAGATGTTTGTTTGGAAATTCAGGCCTCAACGGCTGAACGGATTTGAATGAAATTTATTAAGGAGATGTATGAGGGACTGAATAAAAATATAAACTACTTGTATCTTGGAAAAGTGCATAATTTTATATTTTCTTCAATGTGTGCTTCTTTTGTAACTTTTGCTTCTTTAAGAATTATTACTTTGCAGTAGTTGCTCTTCCCTCGGGAATCGCTGCAACGATGCTTGGCAGTAGACAAATTGTTTTTAAATTGCTACGAAACCTTGCGGAGAATAAACTTATTTCATACGACTCAGAAAAAAAAACATAAGTTACGAAAAGTAGCTATGCTATGCTATCGTTAAGAAATGATTTCTTCAAAAACTTTGTCAAAATGGTATTGGCCGTTGTATTAAATATGCATCATGAACAAAGCGGTCAGCATTGATGATTGTTAAACCCGTCCTCTATCCGTGCTTTCCTTTGAACTGGATCTGGATTGCACCGAGACTGTTTAATGGCACGAAAATGCCTGAAGTCAGAGGACGTTTCCTGCTTTCAACAAATCTAGCACAAACGCATTACTTTGCAAAAACCGGTCAGATATAGCCAGGGCAAGGCTTGGTATTCCTTTGTCAATGGGCGGGGGTGGTGCGATCCCTTGGCGGAGCTTTTCATAAAGACCTGGGAAGCTATGCAATAAATGGATCGAAGATCTGATCAACCTCTTCTATGCGACATAATGGCTATAAATAAATCGCTTATTATAACTAATTACCTCCACAAGTACCTCCAATCTAAACAATCAAAGGTTTGGCAGAAGAACCGTCTGAGAACCATACACCTCGCCTAGGTGGCGGGCTATATTCCTACTCTGAGCCCGCTTACTGGGCCAACTCTTTGACAGACCCAGTGTACCCTTATCAACCCGCAATTTACCTAGGTGTTATAAAGTCTGAAGTACGATTACGTCAAATTGTCCTAGGGATGGCTCGGCAGATTTTGTTACCTTCCAGGAGAGTGCTTAGCTCATCCCGTCCTTTTCCGTAAGAACTTTTTTCTCATCCCAAATGAAACTTTCGCATAGATCCGGCTGAGTTCGAGCAATTTTCTGTGTAACGTTCATCTCAAGGGCATTGGCCAATTGTGGTTTATTCGCATTGACCTAATTCAGACATCCGTTGTGTAGGACCACATGCGACATGCCGCCTAGGTCCATATCGATCAATTTGGGACACATAAATTTGGTAACATTCTTCTACAAACCTCGAGATTCACGGCGACCTTATCAATGTCGTTTTCGAAAAATTCAAGATCATTGACGGCACCGGCCGGGCCGGGAGAAAATCCATACCAAAGGGTTATTTTTTGAAGATGCATTGTCACTTGCTGTCTGCTGATGTCATCCCATGTACGACAATTTTGATTTTTAACACAGCCATTCAATCCAAAAATGTGTTCCGTCGCTTTAGATAATTCTGCCAACATTTTAATCCTTTTCCGACGCACCGCCCAGTCAGTCAATAAACGGCTTTATCTATTGTCGTGAATATTGAGTTTTTAAGGCAGCTGAATCTTGTAACGACGCGAAATTCGCCAAGTTGAAGTCTGTGAAAGTCCAAACTCTTGTGCACGGCAAACACTCGACTGCCTTGCGTTCTGCTGCCATCTTTTACGGCCCGTGGAGGCAGATCATGCGTTGCTTTGACATTTGAAAGTTGGCTGATTGTGTGATGCTTTTTTGTATCGAGGTTGAGGTTATAACTCATCGATGTCCAGGCTCTGGGTCATTCCAAAAGAAACCGAAAACTCAGGATTAAAGAAGTTTCGAACTCCAAATAATTAATTATTTAGTATTACAAATGAAACGTAACAAATTAATTATTTCATATACAAATCCTGTCCAATAATACATTTTTATATTACTTAAAGTTAGATCTGTGGTGTTCTTTAGAAACGATCCACTACATGAACGGGTTGCCTATTGTTGGTCTAGCGATCGTCTTCGACGAACAGCGAAGATAAAAGCCGACATAAACAGTTGAGCAGGGCTCTTTACGTTCATTTCTACACACACACAAAAACTATGAAACTTCTGACTGGTATTCCAATGCAGCGTGCCTTGGTGCCTTCCGATGAAAAACGAATCCCTTTGTACCAATACCAACCAGTACTAAGTCAACTGATAGGGAAATTGAGTATGGTTTTCAGTATATTTTTTTTGTATTTGCTCTTAGTAAATTTACATGTCAGAGTTTATTTACAAATCATTTTTTTTTTCCTTAAGGCTAACAATGTTTAGATATCTGCGAGCAGCGAGCACTGAAGGGGCTCTGCTTCGTTATTTAAAGATATTAAATTTATACATTCTTAATAAAAAAAAAGTGTCCTAAGTCTAACAATAGTAGTGTTCTTAAATTACTGATGATTTCACGTCAGCGTGAGCGGTGCTGACGGTCGTTGTCTGATTTTCAGTGTAATTTCCACTCCTCCTTATCCGTTATTCTTTCAAAGGCACACTGTGAATTATAAAGTCAAAATCTAAAATTACCCATGACTATTTTATTTTTGAGATTCTTGTTGCTTTGCTGGGATATGCTTATTAAAGGGAATTAAGGATTTGCTTCGTCGATGGTGGATGATGTTAAATTACATCATGTGGCGGTGGTTATTGCTTTTGTTAACATAGGTCGTTGCTTCCTTGGGTGTTGAATTAGCCATTGCAGTGACAATTTTATTTTAAATATTGGGTCGGTCGGTGGGTGGAAACGTGTAACTTCGGTACAATTGATTACCGAAAATTGTGAATCGACTTTGAAGGGCCACCACGTCTACCGTATGCTGGGCAGAACGTTTTCATTTCGCCATTTTTGAAAAAAACTATTGTCTAAGCTATATGTTAAATAAAACACTTTAGGCTACCATCATATAAGTACTTAGGATACTAAAAGATAAAATTATGCAAAAAAGACAAGGACCACTAGAATATGTTTAAGACTTCAGAAAAAATGTGAGTGCTTTTATCAACATGAGTGAACTGAATTTGTAATGAGAAGACAATGTATATCGGATATATAACAGATTGAGACTTTAAAACCGTCAAAAGAATATCAATACTGTATAGGAGCTGGTGGAGTAACCCGAAGAACTAGAATATGTCACATTGAACTAATGTTTCGTCCCGCAACGTCACAAAATCCAGAACCTCCACCTACTAACAACTGCATTGCTGGACCTGCAAACAAAGAAAACAAAACTTCCGACTATTTTGCTCCTTAGAAGGAGAAAATTACCGTATTAGCAAAGATGCTGCCCAATGAAACCGCCAAACTAGAACCCCCACAATACAGAAACAGTATGTATTACAACAGCCGTTTGTGGTCAATGACGCCCGAACCCGGCAACTGTAATTAAAGTACATGTAGACATTTTGAACCGAGAAACACTTAAAATTCTCTGTATTCATCATAAGTTGGTCAAAAGTATTTCCGACTTAGTGAAACAGAAAAGTTTCTTACAGTCGTTACCACCCTCATGTATGAAGAAGACTTCCAAGGCTTGTGTGGTTTCGTCAGCAAATTTAAAGCTGATTAGTCTACTTTAGTTTCAAATTACTAAGTTGAGAAATCCTCTTGATTCTATCACTTCAATCGCACATACACCACCTTTCACAGACTGTAAAAAATCACTCATGTCACCTTCCTTGGGTATTAAGTTCGTAAAATTGTTTCTCTAAAGTGTCAATTCATGTAATGCAAACCTGGTTTCTTTGGTTAAACCACATACCAACAACAGAACAAACGAAACCTTCATCAATGTCAAAGAGCAGAGCATCCCCATCATGTATCCCCAGGGAGCGAATACATTGGTAGGTGGATATGCTATTGTTTCCTGTTGTTTTGCTTGGAACACCCCAAACAAAATATGCGTTGGTTGCTATCTCCTATATTCCTTTTCCTATGCACGTTTCATCGTACTCCCCGTTGCGTCCCCATGGAAATTAGACAACCACTTGGCTACGAAGCAAACAACAAAACCATTGATTTTGCAAGCTTGATAGAAAAACGTTGAACGACGACGTTGGCGGCGTTGCGTTGGTGTTCCTGGTCCTGCTCCTGGCTGCTAAGCAAAAATCCTTCAGTTGGGCATTTTATTGCTAAAACGTGATAAGCATCATAGGGACTAAGAAAAAAGAAATTTTGCATTGTAAAAAAAAACGCTAAGAATTCTGTTTCGTCCTGTTGATTTAGTTTTCTTCTTTTTTTTATCGAAACTGCCTGCAGACACTTTTCTTCTGAACTTTTCTGAGAAACAACGATGAAGAAAAGTTAATTTAATCCCATCACGCACACTACAAGTCATATTTTGGTCACTGTTATATAATTTTTGTTTTGTTAAGTAAATTCTTTAAAAGTATATTTATTTAAGTAAGATTATAAAAGAAAGTCCTTCGTGGAATTCCAAATCTGTTTTGGAATTATCTGGTTTGAAAGCATAAGTTTAGGCATATCTTGAATACTTAATTTTGCAAATCTTCAAAAATTGTTGCTTCAAGTATATACATATACTGCTGGCTCTGAAACTCAGCCCACAGCTCTGGCCGTTCGCGTCAAGGACCTTTTTACTACGAAAACAACGTTAGTTTTTCTTAGAATTCTGCGTGTCTTAAAATATATTGATGGTACAAAGATTTCTTATTCTTGTCGTGTGATGAAGAAATCACAACCATGAACTCAGGTTAACTTCATGTCAAGTTGGGATCTGGGACCACTTTATAAAAAATAGTAATTAAAACATAAACGAGAAATACAGTACGTTTGCAACGAACTGTTGGATACCCTATTCCCTATATTTTTGTATGTGTGTGCGTCCGCCTCCCGCAGCAAGCCGATGTTTCAGTTTCAGAAACAAAATTCCCCTTTAGCAGACAGAACAAATTCAATAACATTAATTTTGTGTGGTGTGATGTTCAATTAGTGCTGGCACAATAAAAAAGGCGTGCGCCACGCCCAAAGTTAAAACTTTTTATCGCCAAGGTAGTTGGTATGAGCTCAGTGACATTAAATTTTTTTCTTGCCGATCGATTTGAACAAAACAAGACACAACTAATTTTTTTAAAAATTAAATTTTGAATTGAAATAGCGTTTATGGGCGTTTTTAACAATTCTTGAACCACACTCTGCTACGTAACTAGGGAATACAAATCTAAGTGTTCATATTTTTACTTCAAAACTGCGACCGATAGTTAAAAAACGTTAAAAAATTAATGCATTATACGACTTTTGACGGAAACGCCCCTTAGAAGTGGGCGTGTCTTAAAAATTTGAAGCACTAACTGAGCTTTGGTCAGTATTTAGGCTTATGTGTAAAACTACAGCTGAATCGAGTAGTTTTTAAACGAACTGAACAAAGGTATTTTATCAAAATCACGACTTTAAAAGTGGGCGTATTGAAAAAATTTACACAAGAAAATGAAAAGATATATTTCTCAAATAACGAACGGAAGGAAAAAGGTTTAAATTGAATATTGGAAGTACCTTAAATATTTGAGACTATGTTTTTCGTTCTTTCATGAAAAGTGGGCGTAAGCCACACCCAAAATTCAAAAATTTCTTTTCATACACAAACTTTTTAGTTTCTACTAAGAGACACAAAATGTTGGCCTGCGGATTCATTATAAATACCGTTTATTTGCAAAAACTATTTTTGTATAGTTTCTAGTGAAAAGTGGGCGTCATCCACGCCCAAAATCAAGTAATACCCACAAAATTTAATGTTTTTCACTTTAATATAACAATTTTTATTTTATTAAAACAATGTTGATGGTTTGGTATGAAAAAACTGAAATATTTTTATTTAATTGGAAGAAGGTTTACCTAAGGTTTACGTGTGCAAAATTTTAGCGTTATGCTTTTATCGTAACTGTACAAACAACATAATTTAATTTAATTGAGGTTGTTCAACAAAAATGGCGATTGTGTGCGTGTTTGTGAGCGGATTTTACTGGTTCAAGAACTTAGCCTTACTCTTGAACCAAAGATTATATATACCAAATTTCAGCTTTCTAGCTCAAAAATTGCGATCTCTAGAGAGTATACATACGGACGGACGGACGGACGGACATGGCTAAATCGACTTGGCTTTTGATTCTGAGTCAGAATATATAATATACTTTTCCATACCTAACGGTATTATTTCTCTATGTTACAAACTCCATACCAAATACAATATACCCATTCTATGGAATAGGGTATAAAAAATCCTGATTATATCGTATAGGAAGCCGACAGCAAAAAAATTTGTTGGTACGATCACAAAATTCGTAAAGCAAAAACTAGTAAGTGGAAAGGTACTAGTTCGAAACGGGCTTAAACATACTATGAAAACTTCGATACACACTCTCAGGACCGACAGACGGAATAGCGAAACCCACTTTTCGAGCTTTTATATTCTTGTAATTATTATGTTTGATTAAAACCTCGACAAGTAGATAGTGGATAAAAAAGGCACACTTCGTTTTTAAAATCCTCAGATAACCAAATATGGAAGAAGAGCAGCTTGATAGACGAGTTCAGATTCGCACCTCTTACCGCCAGTTCTAACTCGATAAAGTCCGCAAACCATTCCCACAATTAACATTAAGGATCAAAACCTATCAAAAATGTAGCCAGCACTTTTTTGTGGTTGGTTGCTGTATGAATAAAGTATTCACTCATTGGAAACTACTGGACGGTGTCCATTCGCCAGTGTTGTCTTGTAACTACCTCATACACATCGCTTGTGCTTACTTATTACTAGTTGTACTTTGTACAATAACAGTTCAACACTGAACCTAGTTTTTAAATTCTTGATCCGTGGGCCAACTTAATCCACCGAAATCGGTGGGTTAACTATTAAACCTCTCTTGAACAACCGTATTAACATTAATTATGCAAACACGAACCAAGGTAAATCGTTTTTAAATTTTGATCCGAGGATGAACCACGATTGTACAACTGGCCCTTAGAAAAGGCCAAAAAGTGGTTTTCGCCATGCATTGCGCCGCGCCGCCCGTTACGGTGTCAGTTTGTGCGCTTTTTTATGATTTGCGCGAACCCATTATTAATAATCTTGACAGAATATTAGCACAGTGCGAGCGGTAAGAAAAGTATAGGATAGCTGTAAATTAAATGGGATGGAAAAATTGAGCCGGGTAAAGCATTCCACATTCTTGTAGTGTGGCTAAAAAAAGAGTCTCTTCTCTATACTTAACAGTACACCCGAAGTAAGGCTCGATTGAAATTTGATGGGCATTCCTAGTGATGTGAGTAATACGGGGAAATTGTTTATGGGCAGAAATGCATCTGGCTTTTTAGCCGGAGCACTGTTTATGGAAGTAGCGATAAAACAAGGTTAGACAAGAAATATTACGGCGATGTTCAAGTGAAACAAATTTTTCAGTAATGGTTCTATCACCTAACACTTTTGAGGCTCTTTTTTGGATCCTAATCCTATCCAGGAGGCGTAAGTGAGTGACAGGAGCACCTGCCAAGGTATGAGAATTATACTCAAGCTTCGGACGAAGTATGCCTTGTTTATTGTAGCCAGATCAGAAGGGGAAAAATACTTCTTCGTCAAGTATGTGATCGGTTCACAAAAGGTTTGTAATTGTAATGGACATACCAAGAACTCAAAGCTGTTCGGTTTCCTCAATGCCACTCATGGATAGTAGCATAGGGGTAGGTTATGCTTTTACGACAGAAGACCGCATTGAAGCATTAAATTCCACGCGGTTGGTAATATCCCATTGTATAATGCTGTCAAGATCGGAATTCAATTCGCTTAGGCAGTGGTTTTGCCAGCGTGCAAGCACATCTTCTCAAAACTATGAAAGCGATACTATCCGGGCCAGCGGATATTCGTAACAAAATTTCGCATCCCGCAGAGAATAATGCTTGTAATCATTTCAGCGCTGGAGCCTACGACGCTATCGAGGAAACATAATGACCAATGAAACACTGACCATATTGAGGAAAAAGCTGATAAGCAACATCATTTATGACGTATACCTACGGCTAAGCCGAGGTTAGCGGAGAATAATAATGGCACCCGTGTAGGTTGAATTCTAACATCAGAATTTTTTCCTATTTGCTTTTCACTTAATGCCAAAACAGCTGGCCTGTATTTCGCAATATGGACGTAGGTTGCACAGAAATTTGTTCTTAGCCCCGAATGTTGCTATAGTCAACACAAAACGCTATCTTAACAACATTTAATCATCTTGGGGCTTTTCTAGTTTCATTAAAATGATAATCCACCAAGAAACGCAAAGGAGCCACATTTTTTTATAATCACTTGACCACTAGGTTACGCTCATTTGACATTCTTTCGCCATTAAATCCATGTCAACCAAAATGCCTCTCGCTAATTACCATTCTAATCCCTCAGTCAGTTTCAACAATCAAGATTCGTGATTTGCCGAGTGCTTCGAAAACAGCCGTGAGCAATGGAAAACAAATGGCCAGCAAATTTAAATACACATCACTTTGTGAACGTGAAAACCCACAACTCCCAGAGATTAGCTAAAAACCAATGAGTTCGTGACTCGCGTTTTGATGAAAGAATATTTCAAATTAAAAAATTCTTCCATATTTTTTTTTTAATCTGATTTTCCATAAATAAATACCAAAACAACAAAAATGATAATAATTTGTCTGCCTCCTGGAAAATAAATTCTCAAATTGGAAGCTCATTTTAAAATAACTCACGGGCAAATTGAGTTCATTGTGCTGGCTGATTCTGCTTTGCATTTTTTTCAGCCGCAGGACTTATTCCATCTGTCTATGTCTCTACGGTGTGAGGGCGGGATGGAAACGAGGTGGGTTTTCCTATGATTTCAAATTTCAATCTGAATTCCTTGGTAAACATTTTGAGGAATGAAAAATGTATGAATAAATAATATGTTTTCCGGTAGCGGCTGTTTTTGTAGGTTCAAAAATTAGGATTTTGTTTGCGTTCAAAAGAAGAGGATTCTGTTGATGACGTTGGTGGTTTTAGGGTGAAATATATGACTTGCATCTCGTTCTTTATTTTATAAGTTATTTCGGATGATTTACTCCGTTTAAATAATTTAAATACATTTTTTTGTTAAAACGCTTAGCTTCCGATAGTTTCAAATGTATATTTTGTCACACTATGATTTCTCGATTTCCCAGAAAATTTTGTTAGTAGTTAATTGTTTCTCCAAAGTTCTGGCAGAATACAGAAACCTTCTCAATAAGTATTTTGGAAAGGCAACCCAAGCCAGAAAAGATATCGCCTTACAGTCCGTCTATAAAAATTTCATTATGTACGACAAACTTATCACTATATGAGGAAGCTAACAAATCCTAACTTACCAAAGTAAGGTGCATAGCTCTTATAGTCAATTTTGGACCTCGGTCCTAACCAACAAGCCCCATCAGCAATTCTAATCCCTAAGCAGTTGCCTCCAGCTACGCACACCAAGTTAATTGAGGTCGTTCTCCAATTGATCGCAAAACCTTAGATGAGGTTTTCCAGAACTGTGTCGGCCCTTGGGATTTTAATTGAAGACTCGTCATCGGGCTGGTGCGTTTTCGACCATACATTCCGCATGGCTCAGCCATCTAAGCAGCTTCTGTACATTGTCATTTGTCAATGTCGCTGTATAGTCCGTACAGTTCGTTATTGAATCTTCTCCTTCACACTCTATTGATACATATAGGACCGAATATCAACCGAAGAATCTTTCTCTCAAAGCACCCCAGCCCGTTTTCATCCGATTGTGCCAGTATCCACGCTTCTGCCCCAAACATCAGGACTGGGATGTATATTGTTTCCTTGGTCCTTTGAGAGAGGGCTTTGCTACTAAAATGCCTTCTAAACCCGGAGAAACAGCGATGGGCAAAAGTGACTGATCTCTTCACTGATGTTGTTCTGAGAGGTTATAGTGGAACCCAATTAGACAAAGTCCTTGACAACCTCAAAGCAATATCTGTCCATTGTGACGTTTTGTTCGAGCCTAGGGTGATGATGTTCTGCACCCGAGGACAGCATATACTTTGTTTTATCTTCATTTACAGCCAGACCCATTCGAGCCGCTTCCACTTCAATACTTGCGAATGCTCCACTGACAGCGCGCTTCGTTCTTCCAATAATGTCAATATCATCAGCATAGCCAAGTAATTGAACGGATCTAAAAAAAATCGTACCGCTAGTGTTGACATGCGAGTTGCGTACGATTGCCTCAAGAATGATGTTGAAGAGGTTACATGACAGCGCGTCACCCTGTCGTAAGCCTTTCTCGACATTAAATGAGTCGGTGGTGTTCTTACCAACCTTGACGGAGCAGCGAAAGTTCTCCATAGTCATCCTGCACAATCGAACGAGTTTGGCAGGGATGCCAAGAAGTGACATGGCTCTGTATAGCTCGTCCCTATTCACGCTGTCATAGGCGACTTTATAATCGATGAAGACGTGGTAAGTATCGATCTGGAATTCTTGGGTTTTTTCTAAAATCTGTCGAAGTGTCAAAATTTGGTTGGCGGTTGGACTTACCGGGCCTGAAATCACACTGATAATTCACGTGCGAAAGGGTTCAGGCGTTCACACAGACTGTCCGACAAGATTTCATAGGCGACATTTAGGAGACTTAATACCTCTGTAGTTGGCGCAGTTCAGAATATCTCCTTTCTTGTGGATAGGGCACACAATGCTGAGGTTCCATTCGTCAGGCATACTTTTATCCGACCAGATTGTACAGGTGTACGCTACTCACCAAGTCATCTCCCGCTGCTTTGAAGAGTTCATTTAAAAGAAGACACGGTTGGTAAATCTCCTGGCGGTCTCCTGTGATTCCATGCCAGCTGCGCAACATCAAATTTTCTCAAAGTGGATGCCCGATCCTGCGGTCTGGTGGTAATCCGCAATCGCACTTTAACTACTACAAGGTTTTGGTCCGAGTCTATGTTGCCCCTTGGAAAGTGCGGACATCCAAGACATAGGTGGTATGTCTGCTATCGATCGTAATATTGGTCAATTTAGTTGACCGTATGTTGAAGTGAGGGTGGGTGAGGGTTCACCAAGAATAGTCTTTCAGTGTCATACTCCGTTCATTCACCATATACGTTTCCTCGAGAAGATCTTCTTTCGCTGTGTCATCTTTCTCTTCAGCGAGATGTTATTGAATTTGGACTAAATGCGGATTGTGCCATGAAACCCTATGACTTCTTGCCTAAATCCTCCGTTTATTAGAAAACCGCATCCAAATAACCGCTGTCATTTTGTCCTGAACCATTTGCCGTGATAGACATCACAGTTTGTCATTATCCTTGTTACTTCACCATCGTTAATACGTGTCGGCTTTAATAATATTAAGGGCTTCAGCTGCATGTCGGCCGGCTTAAGGTCCAAACACTCCACGTGCAGAACCGAAATTCGTTGTCCTTGTTTCGCTTGCTAGGATCGTCGTCAATAAGGTCATCCATATCCAAGGCAGTTAGTTGTTTCGGAAACATTTTGTTTACATGGTAGGTTATTTAAACCACGGGGCACAGGCCCAACTTGAAAACGTGTGGGACAAGAGCATAATATGTTGTTCTCCTTGGGAGAAATAAACTGGATAGTCCAGAGTCAGGAACCCATCACTGGCATGGTGCCATGTCGTTGGCCCTCTTCAGGGCTCATCCTTCACCATTTCTATTTCACTACTCTGACTGGTATTGAAAGGTCCCATAATGACCTATGCTTCAAATAAGCCGAATCAGCTCGTTATGTGAATACCATGATGCCTTAGACTTAAAAACTCTTGTGTGTAGCTTCTTCTCTTACCTCATTCTCATTTCAAAACTTCGCGCGTTAGATCGTACATACGATATGTGGTTCTGGAGATTTGTTTTTTGAGAATTGTTTTCTTTTAAAGAGAAACTTTTTTTTCCATCGCCTCAAATTTTTTCGTCCATATATCTCATGTCACAAAAGAGCGGTGCTGATGACTCACATCAACTTGTAACGAATTTACACATTTCCTGCCGCCCCCTCTGCCTTCCGACCGCCAGTGAGGCTAGAGCCAGATAATAACCACCACCGACCGCCCACCGCCACCGACCGCCACCATAATTCCACCAACGCCACCGAACGGCAAGAAGATTCCATACTATTATTCATGTAATGAATAATAGTATCACCATCACGTGACGTAACGCCAACACTGCTTGCTGCCTCGCCTACCCCTCCAACCCGTACCGCTGATTTGGACTGCCGACCACTTTCGAGTACCTAAACCAGAAGAGCAGTCAGATAAATTCATCACTCAAAAAGATTTTCACATTTGAAAGTATTTTTAACTTTTGACTTTATAATTCACAGTCTCTCCTTTCAGTGAAATTCCATAAGTAGAAGTGAAATTTGCATGGAAATTGGAAAATGAGACTCGATCTCCCAGCCATTGGAAGAAGTTCTATTGCAAATAGAAAACCTTAATTATAGTTCTCACTCGAAGGTACCAGCAGAAGCCTCACCAAGTTTTTTGTCAGCTTTCCACTTCGCTGTTGGTCGCAGTGGATCGCTGACCGGCATTAGGCCACTCGTTTATTGTCGTGGAGCCCTTCCTTTTTAGAGGAATCTACACAGACCTAGTATCTAAGGTATCATAAGAAATGAATTGTAATCTTTTATTTTAAGATTATCATTACTTGCGATTATAGGTACTATAAGGCAAGTTATGGATTCGTGCAGAAAAAATAAAATGCACGACTGGGTCGCACGAACTTGCTCTAATGAGTGACACTGGTTTAGGGGCTTGAGATTTTGATAAAAATAAAAATTTCAAAATTCTTAAATAAATACTTAAACTAATTTGAGCTGAAAAAAAAGTACGCCATTTTATTTCTTGGAAAAATATGAATTTATGAGAAAAAAATTATAAAAATCTGTGGAGCGGTTTTTGAGAAAAAAAGTTTTTTTTTGAAAAACTTTTTGAAAAAAAATTTCAAAAAAATTTTAAAAACGCCAGTTCATAGGTATTCAGCAAATACATTTATTTAAAATTTTTAGAAAAAAATTTAATAATCCGTTTTCAAAATATTAATTTTTTAAATTTTTTTTAAAAAAATGCTTTTAAAAATACAAAAAAAAAAATTTCAAAAATATTGGTATGCAATACAAATTGCGCTACCTACAGCTATATGTGTGTGAAATTTCGAAAGAATCGGTTGAGTCGTTTTCGAGATAGTCGAAAGCAAAAAAAACGGTCCTATGGAAAGTACCGTTCTTAGTCATTTTTTAAAACTTTTTTTTCAGTCATATTATTGGTCGTACCTAAAAAGCAACACTGATTTTTTTAAATCGAAATCGTTAGAGCCGTTTTTGAGAAAAATAAGCTTTAACGTTACGGTTGTATGGCAGGTACCGTTATTTTTTGAGCTAAAAAAAAAATTTCAATTTCCCCTCTGTACATTACCTAAAAAAGTCTGTATACCAAGTTTGAAGCAATTCGGCCCACCCGTTTGGGCTGTAGGTCTCTATACATACAGACAGACAGACAGACAGACAGACAGACATACAGACGGACAGAATTTTTAGACCATCTTTTTTCGTCTTCTCTATCATCGTAATGTCATGTTTGATTGTTATCTCAAAACTTTTTTTTTCGACGAATGCATAACTTGCCTTATAGTACCTATAATCGCAAGTAAAAATTTGAGATAACAATCACACATGACATTACGATGATGGAGAAGTCGAAAAAAGTGGGTCTGGGAATTCCGTCCGTCTGTCTGTCTGTCTGTCTGTCTGTCTGTTCGCGCCTCTGGAGGCTGAACGGGTGGGCCGATTTGCTTCAAATTTGGTATTTAGGATTTATTTGGCCGTCGCTCGGAATATATTTTTTATTTTTGCTCTAGGTCCAAAAATAACAGCACCTGCCATACAATCTTGAAGACAAAAATTGATTTTCTCAAAAACGGCTCTAACGATTTTGATAAAACTTTCAGAATGCTATTTTTGCAAGAAAATCTATCTTTTGGTTTGAAATTTTTTTTCAAAATTTGTCTAATAACGGTACCTCTCATAGAACCAATATTTCCAAATCAAATTTTCTCGTAAACTATACATTCGATTTATATAAAATTTTGACCACAGGAAGTCATTCATAATTTTATTAATATGGCATTTCAAAACTTTCCAAAACTTTTTTTTTTGATTTTTTATAATTTTTTCAAAAAAATTTTTGGTTTTCGAAATATGTTGGAAACGGGTACATTGATTTTTTTAAAAATTATTTCTCAAATGTAAACTACAGCTTGCCATATATTTGCATACTCAAATAAATTTCAAAATATTTTTTGAAAAAGTTTTTCAAAAATAACCTTTTAAAAAAAAAACTGGTCCAACGATTTTCAATATTTTTTTTTCCTAGATTGACGTATAGCTTTGAAATTCTATTGCATACTTATTTTTTCCGAGAAAACTCTTAAACTAATTTAAAAAATAAAAGAATTTTCGAAATTATTTAATTTTTTTTAATATCCATATATGCAGCCACTACGCAATTGCTTATCATAAGAGCAAGTTCGTGCGACCCAGTCGTGCATTTTATTTTTTCAAGCGTTAAGGATCAAAAGTATCGTATCAAGGACACACATATAAGAGCCACACTTGATCTTGTTTCAGATAAAAAGTAAATTAAAAAAAAAAACTCATAAATCATGATACATTGAATTTCCTGCTCCGCTTTCACCAGCCCCAACATATTCTGGAATAAATCCTTCAAATGTAAAAAAAGAAAAATCTAAACCCATCATCCAAATACCATTGTCGAGGCACCCAAACGAATAACAGAAGAACAGCTGAACGCTTGAAAGTAGAAAGAGTTTTTTTCTCTATTTCCAGGTAATTACAGTTCAAATCAACCTAAGCAACGCGATCTAGAAGGCTTTGTGGCAAGTGTATCCTTTTTCTGCCATGAATGAAGTCCTTTGATGAAATGCATACTTATGCAAACTATTTTCAATTCACTTTATTTGTTCGTGGCGCTGCGCTGCGCTGGCTGGTGCTGCTTGAATGTGTTTCCTTTTTTGTATAGTTGTTTGGTTTTCTGTTGCAATTACTGAGGAGCATTATGCAAATCCCAACTATGGCACTCCACTCGATATGCAAACGGATTTCAAATATAATGCCTTGAGAACAATTTACACAACAGGCCTTAAGGTGAAGGGGCGAACCGTCATAGCTTTGTCGTTGGATAAAGTCCTCTCATAGTTTTTTTTTTATGATTGACTCACTTGAAGGTTTTGTCGTGGAGTCAATCACTTGGAGTCCTTTGGTGGAAGGGATATTGTAAAAAGCTGCAGCCCGGAACATTTATACCTTTGGCCATATTTGCTTTTGTTTGAAATGACATGGAAACGCTCGTGTTTCAGACATTGGACATGCAATTAAAATGACACTCAACACGAAAAGGTGCGGCATGGAGAAGGTGGTGCGGCGGTAAGAAGGAACATATCAGGAAGTGCAATAATTGCATGGGTGTGAATTCTGCCGTTATACTTCGAAATGCTTTATTTGCGGAACGAAATGTAGGCTAATTCGGTTTTGCAATAATATTTGTCAGGCCTAAGCAAACAACTATCAACCGGTAAGAAACTTTATTTTGGCAGTTACTCACTGGCCACTTGATTGAAGTGCATGCCTTTGGAGTGTGAGTGTGATGAAAGTTGAATTGATTTGAGCAGTCTTTGCCATCCATCTGCAGAAAAAAAAATGGTAGATTTAGAAATACAGTATGAGGGTAAGCTTTACGTGGGCACATAACAATTGAGCCTTAAATTCAACGGCAAGCCTACTCGCATACAGAGTCATTTTGGGCTAAGACCAGAGCCCTTAGATCTACCCTAAGGTAGATAAATATATTAGTACCAATTTTATGGAACATATTGAGGCATGTCCACACTCTTTGGTGAGGAGCGATCTAACATCTCTTGCATCCAGGAAAAAATCCTTGGAATCCATACATGTTTCCGCATTCGGAGTATCCACAGCCACTATGATACTCCCAGAAGGGGGCCTACCTCATAGGTAGTTCCCAGGTGACAAAGCCGAGACTTCATCACCCAGGAGGGCCTATCTCCCGTAATACCAGAATATAGCTTCCGGTGGAGCTTCGCATTCATAAGGTCACTTCCAGATGAGCACTATCAATACTCAAGGCCTGGCAGCTTTAAGATATCCTAGGGAGAGTCCAACTGCGCGTTTTACCTGACTGGTTGAAAAACAGGATGTGTCTCTCCCACCCTAATTACAACATATTTAAGCTTATTTCAACTCATTTCAACAAATTTCAACTCAACACACTTCCTTCAACTAAAAAACCGGCACCAGTGTGCCTCCTATAGGTTGATTTAGCTGTCTGACCTCTCAGCTGCCTTCTACTGAGAAATGGGACTTTAGCCCCCCACCTCGACAAGGTACAGCCCGTGGTGGGAGGGGGAGATTTAGAAAAACAGACAGACCTAAAGACAAGTCTGCTGATTGAAAGTGGGTCGAAAGTGGGTTGAAATTGGGTTGAAATTGGGTTGAAACTGGGTTAAAACTAGGTTGAAACTGGGTTAAAATTGGATTGATATTGGATTGAAATCGGATTGAAGTTGGATTGAAATTGGATCGAAATCGGGTTGAAATTGGATTGAAAATGGGTTGAAATTAGATTGAAATTGGATTGAAATTGGATTGAAATTGGATTGAAATTGGATTGAAATTGGATTTAAATTGGATTGAAATTGGATTGAAATTGGATTGAAATTGCATTGAAAATGGATTGAAAATGGATTGAAATTGGTTAGAAATATGGTTGAAATTGGATTGAAATTGGGTTGAAATTGGATTGAAATTGGACTGAAATTGGATTGAAATTGGGTTGAAATTATGTTGAAATTGGGTTGAAACTGGGTTGAAATCGGCTTGAAACTGGGTTGAAATTGGATTGAAATTGGATTGAAGTCGGGTTGAAATTGGATTGAAATTGGATTGAAATTTTATTGAAATTGGATTCAAATTGGATTGAAATTGGGTTGAAATTGGATTGAAATTGGATTGAAATTGGATTGAAATCGGGTTGAAATTGGATTGAAATTGGATTGAAATTGGATTGAACTTGGATTGTAATTGGATTGAAATCGGGTTGAAATTGGATTGAAATTGGATTGAAATTGGATTGAAGTTGGATTGAAATTGGATTGAAATTGGATTGAAATTTTATTGAAATTGGATTGAAATTGGATTGAAATTGGATTGAAATTGGATTGAAATTGGATTCAAATTGGATTGAAATGGGGTTGAAATTGGATTCAAATTGGATTGAAATTGGGTTGAAATTGGATTGAAATTGGATTGAAATTGGATTGAAATTGGATTGAAGTTGGATTGAAATTGGATTGAAATCGAGTTGAAATTGGATTGAAATTGGATTGAAATTGGATTGAAATCGGGTTGAAATTGGACTGAAATTGGATTGAAATTGGGTTGAAATTATGTTGAAATTAGGTTTAAACTGGGCTGAAATCGGCTTGAAACTGGGTAGAAATCGGGTTGAAATTAGATTGAAATTGGATTGAAATTGGATTGAAATTGGTTAGAAATATGGTTGAAATTGGATTGAAATTGGGTTGAAATTGGATTGAAATTGGACTGAAATTGGATTGAAATTGGGTTGAAATTATGTTGAAATTAGGTTGAAACTGGGCTGAAATCGGCTTGAAACTGGGTAGAAATCGGGTTGAAATTGGATTGAAGTTGGATTGAAATTGGATTGAAGTTGGATTAAAATTGGATTGAAATTGGATTGAAATCGGGTTGAAATTGAATTGAAATTGGATTGAAATTTTGTTGAAATTTTCTTGAAATTGGATTGAAATTATGTTGAAATTGGGTTGAAACTGGGTTGAAATCGGCTTGAAACTGGGTTGAAATCGGATTGAAATTGGATTGAAGTCGGGTTGAAATTGGATTGAAATTGGATTGAAATTTTATTGAAATTGGATTGAAATTGGATTCAAATTGGATTGAAATTTTGTTGAAATTGGATTGAAATTGGATTGAAATTGGATTGAAATTGCATTGAAAATGGATTGAAATTGGTAAGAAATATGGTTGAAATTGGATTGAAATTGGATTGAAATTGGATTGAAATCGGATTGAAATTGCATTGAAAATGGATTGAAATTAGTTAGTAATATGGTTGGAATTGGATTGAAATTGGGTTGAAATTGGATTGAAATTGGACGGAAATTGGATTGAAATCGGGTTGAAATTGGATTGAAATTGGATTGAACTTGGATTGAAATTGGATTGAAATTGGATTGAAATTGGATTGAAATCGGGTTGAAATTGGATTGAAATTGAATTGAAATTGGATTGAACTTGGATTGAAATTGGATTGAAATCGGGTTGAAATTGGATTGAAATTGGATTGAAATTGGATTGAAGTTGGATGGAAATTGGATTGAAATTGGATTGAAATCGAGTTGAAATTGAATTGAAATTGGATTGAAATTGGGTTGAAATTTTCTTGAAATTGGATTGAAATTGCATTGAAATTGGATTGAAATTGGATTGAAATCTGGTTGAAATTGGATTGAAATTGGATTGAATTTGGATTGAAATTGGATTGAAATTGGATTGAAATTGGATTGAAATTGGATTGAAATTGCATTGAAAATGGATTGAAATTGGTTAGGAATATGGTTGAAATTGGATTGAAATTGGGTTGAAATTGGATTGAAATTGGACTGAAATTGGATTGAAATTGGGTTGAAATTATGTTGAAATTAGGTTGAAACTGGGCTAAAATCGGCTTGAAACTGGGTAGAAATCGGGTTGCAATTAGATTGAAATTGGATTGAAATTGGATTGAAATTGGATTGAAATTGGATTGAAATTAGATTGAAATTGGATTGAAATCATGTTGAAACTGGGTTGAAATTTAATTGAAAGCGGGTCGAAAGTGGGTTGAAACTGGGTTGAAATTGGGTTGAAACTGGGTTGAAACTGGGTTGAAATTGGATTGATATTGGATTGAAATTGGATTGAAATTGGATTGAAATTGGATTGAACTTGGATTGAAATTGGATTGAAATTGGATTGAAGTTGGATTGAAATTGGATTGAAATTGGATTGAAATTGGATTGAAATTGGATTCAAATTGGATTGAAATTGGGTTGAAATTGGATTCAAATTGGATTGAAATTGGGTTGAAATTGGATTGAAATTGGATTGAAATTGGATTGAAATTGGATTGAAATTGGATTCAAATTGGATTGAAATTGGGTTGAAATTGGATTGAAATTGGATTGAAATTGGATTGAAATCGGGTTGAAATTGGATTGAAATTGGATTGAACTTGGATTGAAACTGGATTGAAATCGGGTTGAAATTGGATTGAAATTGGATTGAAATTGGATTGAAGTTGGATTGAAATTGGATTGAAATCGAGTTGAAATTGGATTGAAATTGGATTGAAATTGGATTGAAATTGGATTGAAATCGGGTTGAAATTGGATTGAAATTGGACTGAAATTGGATTGAAATTGGGTTGAAATTATGTTGAAATTAGGTTTAAACTGGGCTGAAATCGGCTTGAAACTGGGTAGAAATCGGGTTGAAATTAGATTGAAATTGGATTGAAATTGGATTGAAATTGGTTAGAAATATGGTTGAAATTGGATTGAAATTGGGTTGAAATTGGATTGAAATTGGACTGAAATTGGATTGAAATTGGGTTAAAATTATGTTGAAATTAGGTTGAAACTGGGCTGAAATCGGCTTGAAACTGGGTAGAAATCGGGTTGAAATTGGATTGAAATTGGATTGAAGTTGGATTGAAATTGGATTGAAGTTGGATTAAAATTGGATTGAAATTGGATTGAAATCGGGTTGAAATTGAATTGAAATTGGATTGAAATTTTGTTGAAATTGGATTGAAATTGGATTGAAATTGGATTGAAATTGCATTGAAAATGGATTGAAATTGGTAAGAAATATGGTTGAAATTGGATTGAAATTGGATTGAAATTGGATTGAAATCGGATTGAAATTGCATTGAAAATGGATTGAAATTAGTTAGTAATATGGTTGAAATTGGATTGAAATTGGGTTGAAATTGGATTGAAATTGGACGGAAATTGGATTTAAATCGGGTTGAAATTGGATTGAAATTGGATTGAACTTGGATTGAAATTGGATTGAAATTGGATTGAAATCGGATTGAAATTGGATTGAAATCGGGTTGAAATTGGATTGAAATTGGATTGAAATTGGATTGAACTTGGATTGAAATTGGATTGAAATCGGGTTGAAACTGGGTTGAAATCGGATTGAAATTGGATTGAAGTCGGGTTGAAATTGGATTGAAATTGGATTGAAATTTTATTGAAATTGGATTGAAATTGGATTGAAATTGGATTCAAATTGGATTGAAATTGGGTTGAAATTGGATTGAAATTGGATTGAAATTGGATTGAAATTGCATTGAAAATGGATTGAAATTGGTAAGAAATATGGTTGAAATTGGATTGAAATTGGATTGAAATTGGATTGAAATCGGATTGAAATTGCATTGAAAATGGATTGAAATTAGTTAGTAATATGGTTGAAATTGGATTGAAATTGGGTTGAAATTGGATTGAAATTGGACGGAAATTGGATTTAAATCGGGTTGAAATTGGATTGAAATTGGATTGAACTTGGATTGAAATTGGATTGAAATTGGATTGAAATCGGATTGAAATTGGATTGAAATCGGGTTGAAATTGGATTGAAATTGGATTGAAATTGGATTGAACTTGGATTGAAATTGGATTGAAATCGGGTTGAAATTGGATTGAAATTGGATTGAAATTGGATTGAAGTTGGATGGAAATTGGATTGAAATTGGATTGAAATCGAGTTGAAATTGAATTGAAATTGGATTGAAATTGGGTTGAAATTTTCTTGAAATTGGATTGAAATTGCATTGAAATTGGATTGAAATTGGATTGAAATCTGGTTGAAATTGGATTGAAATTGGATTGAATTTGGATTGAAATTGGATTGAAATTGGATTGAAATTGGATTGAAATTGGATTGAAATTGGATTGAAATTGGATTGAAATTGGTTAGGAATATGGTTGAAATTGGATTGAAATTGGGTTGAAATTGGATTGAAATTGGACTGAAATTGGATTGAAATTGGGTTGAAATTATGTTGAAATTAGGTTGAAACTGGGCTAAAATCGGCTTGAAACTGGGTAGAAATCGGGTTGCAATTAGATTGAAATTGGATTGAAATTGGATTGAAATTGGATTGAAATTGGATTGAAATTAGATTGAAATTGGATTGAAATCATGTTGAAACTGGGTTGAAATTTAATTGAAAGCGGGTCGAAAGTGGGTTGAAATTGGGTTGAAATTGGGTTGAAACTGGGTTGAAACTGGGTTGAAATTGGATTGATATTGGATTGATATCGGATTAAAATTGGATTGAAATTGGATCGAAATCGGGTTGAAATTGGATTGAAATTGGATTTAAATTGGATTGAAATTGGATTGAAATCGGATTGAAATTGCATTGAAATTGGATTGAAATTGGTTAGAAATATGGTTTAAAATTGGATTGAAATTGGGTTTAAATTGGATTGAAATTAGACTGAAATTGGATTGAAATTCGATTGAAATTGGGTGGAAATTGGGTTGAAATTGGATTGAAATTGGGTTGAAATTGGATTGAAGTTGGATTGAAATTGGATTGAAATTGGGTTGAAATTGGATTAAAATTGGATTGCAATCGGATTGAAATTGGATTGAAATTGGATTGAAAATGTCTTGAAATTGGATTGAAATTGGATTGAAATTGGATTGCAATCGGATTGAAATTGGATTAAAATTGGACTGAAATTGGATTGAAATTGGATTGAAATTTGGTTGAAATAGGGTTGAAAGTGGGTTGAAATTGGACTGAAATAGTGGAAAGTTTAATTAGGCTTCCACATGTACAAGGTATTTATTAGCAGATTTTTGACTTTCCACATTTTGGTTTGGCAGGAATGGAGTTGAATTTCAATCTGTTCGTGCGTAAGAAGTAGTAATCAGTAATCAATGGGACGGAAAAATACTCGACTGGATAGGCATCCGAATTTGGATACACTTCGGATGCGCCACCAAAAGAAGCCGCGGAAGATATTTAAACGATTTCAATAGGCCTTCCAAACGAATAAGAAATTTTGAAGATACTTTGAATTTAAATAAAACAAAGTGTGTGTGAGATACACCTTTTGTTTTATTTAAATTCAAAGTTAGGAAGCGCTTAACGAAAGACCCTATAGTTGTTAGTTTTCAATATCTTATGTGGACAGTCTGATGACAAATTCAATTACAGTTCTCGAGATTGTACACCATCAAGCCTATCTGCACTGGTTTTTTTTTTTTTTTTTGGGAGAAGGATCGCGGTCCTTATTGCAGCACCTGTCTTTATCTCTAGATTGCCTCGGTATCGTTTCAGATCAAGCTGTAACAAAAACTTTCTAAGCCTTATCCCACATCGACTCAATGCGAATCTTCAAACCCACACTTGTCGTATTTGCTTTTGGTGAGGCCACGAAGTATACATTTGGATCGTTAAAAGCCGGAAGTCTCCTTTTATTTGTAGCTGCATCGTTTCTAAAAACAGGCGATGGTCGCTTCCTCATTTTTAATTATGTACACCGCACAGTGGTTTCCATCGTCGTTGTTGGATCGATTTGATTTTGTGTTCGATTATTAGGGGAGACTGAAGTGACTGTATGTAAGGATTCGTGCTGAAACAGAGTAGGGTTTCACCCAACAATATCTGACGAGCGTTCTGATCCAACTTTGACGTTAACGAGTCTCCTTGGACATGTTTCCTTTCGGAGCGTCTGATAAGGCTAAGTATAGCTGATTGGAGAACGTGGTTTTGTCTTCTTCCGTTCCATTGTTTGTCGAAGCTAAGATATTCGGTCCAATTATTGTGCCTTAGTTACCCGATCAATATTTGCTTGGTCACTATCCAATCCAGGTATATTTACAGCTGTTCATTGCAATTTATTTATTTTCAATAATCGCCATTTAATTGAGTGTCGAAACTGGGGCATGAGGACATAATACCCACTCCGGCAAACAAACTTTTATTTTAACCACTTCAGAAAAAAAAAACACCATTCCAAATTGCTCCAAAGAGGTCGCGTGAGATGGATGATGATAGCGTGCATGACCAAACAAAAATAAAACATTAAAACTTCCAAATGCACCTGGAACTTCTTTTTTTTTTTTTTTTTTTGTACAAAAGAGTTTTAGAATTTACTTTTACCTTTTTTGTTCCTAAGCTGTGTGCTTTTGGTTGAAAGAATTTTACAGGACAGGGGTGTCAACAAAAAAATTGTTAAAGTATATTTTTTGGTGTCCATTGGAATGTAACTTTTTTTTGCAAAATTAAAGTCCTCGAAGCATTGAAAAGTTTTCCGCTTGAAACTCAAAGAGGTCCATTTCGGAGTAAAATGTTCGATAGAGCAAAAAAAAAAAGTTCACGCTGAAAATGTTCAAAACCTTTCATCGAATTCAAGAGTTTTTCTATACCTAATCAAAATGATTTTTGGAATTAGTTGCATTAAAAGTATGAGAAAAAGTACATATAAAAGTACGTTATGTACTTCAATTGGATAGAACTCATCATCTTCCAAAAGCTTGATTTGAAAATTTGCAATTAGGTGAACAAACCTCAAGATTGCTAAATATTGTAGCGTTTTTGCGATATGTAGTTCTAACTTTTCTTGCTTCCTTTTTGCAAGATATGGCAATGCAGCAAGAAAAGTAAGATGTAATCTATCTCCCCTGTATTTTCTCTCGTTTGTTGGGTCTTTTTTGGAAAGTATTCCGTAATGTAATATGTAATACCACATCCGCATTGCAGAATCAAAATTATTATGAAGGATCATGGTTGAATCGCATTAATCTTGCAAAAAGATGTTTTGTAGTGGTTCATAGAAAAGCTTGCATGCAGTATGCATTTAAACTGAACAGCAGATGTTTCTAGGAATTCTGTTGAAGGTATCCAATAAATTTAATAAAATATATATTCCGTTCATTTTTTCAGTTCTTTAAGGTATTTATCCGTGTGAGCACGGGAAAACATAAATATTTTTGCTTTTTTTTCATTTCACAGTGAAGTTTTGGTACTTTAAAAAAAAAAACATTATAAATATGACAATGACATATTGTAACGAATTTTAAAGGAAACCAATTTAACGAGATCCTACGTTCCAAAAAGTCCCAATCTTAAATACGTTTCAATAAATCAGGCATTGTGCATTGGATAAGGTATATAATTAAAGCTGAGAAAGGTGCCGTGACATTGTGTCAAGCGTCAAGCCAAATTCAAACATTTGTCACAGTGACGCGTTCGAAATCGATATTGGGCCAAATATTCGTCTTTGTATCTCTTCGCCAAATGTTGTTTTCTCTGTTTACAAAAGAGGACCATAAATCGTACTCAGAATTTTTCTCTCGAAGACTCCAAGTGACTTTTCATTCGATTGGTAGAGAGTCCATGCTTCTGAAGAACCGGGATATTGAGTGGTCTATACAGTCAGTGTCTCCTTGGTTTTTCTCGATACCTCGAAGTTATACCTATCAATGGTCACGTTCTGACCAAGTCGGTGGAAGGATTGGACGTTTGTTCCGTGTTACATTTTCAAGAACAACGTTGAAACAGCTCCAAGGCAGTTGGAAATGTGTAATGGGTGGAAAGCAACTGGCTATATCGAGTGAGCATTTTTTGTAGAAGAACCCCGATGTTCAAGTGATGGAATTGTTTCCATGATGCTTATCTCTCCTTTGAATTTTAACACTTTTTTCTGAACTCTGTCGTAAAAAAGTTTGAGAAGCACCTGTCCAGAGTTGAGAGTTATACTCAATTTTAAGGCATATAAACGTTTTGTAAATTGTAGCCATATCAGAAGGTGGAAGATGCATCTTGCAGCATTCTTGGCAATCTCAAGTATGTGGTCATTCCAACGAAGGTTGTCACTGATACAAATACCGAGTATTGATAGCTTTTCGGCCTCCTCGATGCCGATGGCGGTTTGTATAGCTTTAACGTGTTTCACATCCAATGGTTTAAATTGTGATTGCCATGACAAAACTATTGCTATGAACATAGTGACATTAAATAATAAGCTCACAGCTCTATTCGTTGGACCAGTTTTTTTTTTACACTTTTCGAAAATATATTCCAATTTTTTTTTTTTTATATACCCTATTCCTGGGTATATTGTATTTGGTGTGGAGTTTGTAACATAGAGAAATAATACCGTTAGGTATAGAAAAGTATATATATTCTGACTCATAATCAAAAGCCTAGTATATTATTGAGCTAGAAAGCTGAAATTTGGTATATATAATCTTTAGTTCAAGAGTAAGGCTTAGTTCTTGAACCTGCAAAATCCGCCTACAAACACGCCCACAATCGCCATTTTGTTGAACCTCAATTTGGTACAATTAAATTATGTTTTTTGTACAGTTACGATAAAAGCATAACGCTAAAATTTTGCACACGTAAGCTTCAGGTAAACTTCCTTCCAATTAAATAAAAATATTTCATTTTGGGCGTGGCTGACGCCAATTTTTCATACAAAACAATCAATATTGTTTTTATAAAATAACAATTGTTATATTAATGCGAAAAACATTAAATTTTTTGAGTATTACTTGCACATACACAACTTATGTATGAAATCAAAAAAATTGATTTTGGGTGTGGCTGACGCCCACTTTTCACTAGAAACTATTAGAAAAAATGTTTTTTGTAAATAAACGGTATTTATAATGATTCCGCAAGCCAAAATTTTGTGTCTCTTAATAGAAACTAAAAAGTTTGTGTATGAAAAGAAATTTTTGAATTTTGGGTGTGGCTTACGCCCACTTTTCATGAAAGAACAAAAAACGTAGTCTCAAATATTTAAGGTACTTCCAATATTCAATTTAAACCTTTTTCCTTCCGTTCGTTATTTGAGAAATATATCTCTACATTTTCTTGTGTAAATTTTTTCAATACGCCCACTTTTGAAGGCGTGATTTTGATAAAATACCTTTGTTCAGGTAAGATTGTTTAAAAGCTATTCGATTCAGTTATAGTTTTACACATATGCCTAAATACTGATCAAAGCTCAGTAAGTGCTTCAAATTTTTAAGACACGCCCACTTTTAAGCGGCGTTTCCGTCAAAAGTCGTATAATGCATTAATTTTTTAACGTTTTTTAACTATCGGTCGCAGTTTTGAAGTAAAAAGATGAACACTTAGATTTATATTCCTTGGTTACGTAGCAGAGTGTCGTCCAAGAATTGTTAAAAACACCCATAATCGCTATTTCCATTCAAAATCTAATTTTTAAAAATTTAAGTTTTGTCTTGTTTTGTTCAAATCGATCTGCAAGAATAAAATTGAATGTCACTGAGCTCATACCAATTGCCTTGGCAATAAAAAGTTTTAACTTTGGGCGTGGCGCACGCCTTTTTTTATTTTGCCATCACTAATTTAACATCACACCACACAAAATTAATTTTATTGAATTTTTTTCTGCTAAAGAAGAATTTTGTTTCTGAAACTGAAATATCGGATGGCTGCGGGAGGCAGACGCATACACATACAAAAATATAGGGAATTTAATATCCAACAGTTCGTTGCAAACGTACTGTAACTCTCGCTTATGTTTTTTTTTTTTTTTTTTTGAGTATGCCAACTTCTAGCACTGTAGTTTTTATCAGAAAAATAAAATTGAAAAAAAGTAGATTAAACCCTTTTTGGAAGAAACAAAAAATGAAAAATAAATTAAAATTTTTGATGTGAAACATGTATTGGCGCACCTAGGCAGTAAAATCGATCGTTATCGTCACGAAAAATGGCATGACGCTCGATAAATTTTTTCAAAGTGTGACTGAAGCTTGTTGGGTAGTAGTAGGTTGGGTGGTCGTTGGTAGGGGTGGGTGGTAGTGATGGAGGGGTGGGGTGTTGGTGGAGGCGGGGGTATGAGGGGTTATTGGAGATTATGGGGAGGGGTGAAAAATGTTCAAAAATTGTGGATCGTTGGTTGGTGGTTGTAGGTGGGATGGATGGTTGGTGAGGAAGGTGGGGGGGGGGGGAATTGGCAAAAATGGTGGGTAGTTAGTTGTATGTGGGGTTGGTGTGGTTGCTGGTGGGGAATTGATGTGGGGGTGGTGTGTGGGGAAGTAGGTGAAGAAAAAATGAAGAAAATGGTGGGTGGTTTGCTGTAGATGGGGACTGGTAGGTGGATTTTGTTTAAGCTCGTGGGGGTGGGATAAACAAAAATTGGTGTTAGTTTGTTAGTTAGCAAATAAAAGGCTCTGTCTAAATTCATGAACCTTAAGCTCTTGGGTGAACTAGATCTTCAACAGGTGTTGGGCCCAAGTCCCAAGGCAAAATTTGCCAAATTAAGATCATGTGCGCTGCAAGTTCTGATCTTACACTTTCAAGTAGGTACCCCGGTAATGTTCTCGGCCGATCTTGCTTTCCTTTGAAGAAAGAAAGTCGTTTGATTGATTACCGAACCGGTCGTCTCAAATTTGCCACTGAACGATGAAAAATCGACTGTCACGTCTACCGAAAATGGGCGCAACTTTTGCACTTACGAAGACTCATTTGAAAATACAGTTTTATGAAAATGTAACCGAGTAAAGACAAATTTGACCAGATGTCACCAAAATAACAACATGGCCGCCAGAATCAAACCGCGCCTATTGAAAACCAATATACAAACTTATAAGTCATGCTGGTGTTGCAATACTGCGGCTGCTTTTCTGCTGCTCTTTTCTAGAAATTTTTTATTTTATGAGTTGCCACCCCCATTGATTGTCTTACAATTTTTCAACGTTAAGAGAAAGTCACATACAATTTTTTTCCTCCAAATAAATATGTATGTATATCTATTATACATCTATATAAGCCTTAAAGCAGCAGGTCTTAATTATTCTGTTTTAAGCATTCTGCGTATTTATAACTTTTCCATAAATAGAATAAATTAAAACCGTTTTACAGACGTAGCCCACTAAATATTTTAAATTCCTACAAAAAATTGACGAAAGCAATTATAATTACTTTTACTGCTTCAATTTTTCAGGTAAAAAATAATTTAACACGCAAGTATTGAACAATCCGCGAAACAAAAATCACTTTAATTCATCAAAGTTGTAACAAACACACGTTGCGTGTCAATTGAATGACTTTTATCTTCTCATCTAAAAATAAAATTTGAAAAATAAACGAGACAAGACATTAGTTAGACTTTTTGAGTGGTTATATTAAAATAAGCTGGGAAAGGACGATGAATATCAGAACCTTTAATTTTACTAAGTATTTATTTGACACCTTGTGGAGCACTTTATTATGCTAGGTCAGCCATTCTTTTGTCCGCGTTCAATATCTTAATTAGAAAACTTTATTATCACATTGCGTGCGACCAAGTCAGCCACGCGCAACTATGTGTAGTTGGCCCATTTACCTACGATTTTATCAATCTAACCGTCAAACATAACTATTTTCTCACTAACAAAACACAAAAAGGATATGCGTGTTTGTGTATTTAAAGTTTGAACATTTGTTTCTATACGGCAGAATTCCCAGGATTGACTTTATGCTTCATACCTTCATTGTTTTGATATTAACATTATCAACGCAAATGTCAACAAAAACAACAACAACAATGTTCTTAAAAGGACCCCTCGCACAGGAAGCAATTAATCAACATATATTTGTTATGGACAGTATCAAAATAACATTCTGCACTTAAACTTAGAGGGGAAACAGGACACTTGAAAGGAATATTCGCCAATTCAGGAAGTGTTTACAAGTAAATATTTTAGTGTGTGCAACCACTACACTTATAGGAGTTTTCTAATAGAAAACACAAAATCGAAAATGGCGTAATTATTTTCCAAAATCATCTCTAATTTTTCGTCAAATTTTCGGAGCACTTCTTCACTCTCATGGAGGTAACTCTAGAGTCTAGAACATGTGTTTTGCAATGTATCAAACACTTCTTCAGTCGTCGAAAGACGTACGTGGTGCGTCCCATTTTAGTTTGATCTACGGGAGTAAGAAGAAATCATAGAGTGCCAAATCAGGACTAAAAGGCGGCGCGGCGGCGGGCGGGTGACCCATATGATTTCGATAATTTGAAAGTTCGAAAATTCAATTGTGTGAGTCGATATGTGAGAGCTTACATAAATCATCGTGGTTTAGAATGATTCGTCTTCTGCGATTGATTTCACTGATTTTTCTGAACAATAATTCTGGCGAGCAAATGATGGTGAACCATTCGGAATTGACCATTGTACTTGTACGTTGTTCCAATAATACTATGATAACAATGTCGAATTATTACTAAGAAAGTAGTCCATCGGTTATCAAAGTGCTTCCTGCGCTTTAATTTTTTTTTTTTGGATTTGGCTCGTCTTATGAAACACCGACATGATAAGATCAATAGGGGACAGTTCCCAATCGAAATAAAACTTTCGTGGGTTAATGTTTCCACGACAGAAGGGGGCCCAAAAAAACCGTATCTCCCCCGAAATTGAATAGGCGGAGGCGCTGTTTTATTTCTCTCTTGTTTCTTGGCACAGGTGAGCTGGAAGATGTATGGCTGTAGCAGATCACTCGCACACAGCCTACATCTTCACAAGTGACATCTTCTTGGCAAGGCCGTTCACCCAATTTGGCACCCTGGAGTGATGTAAATGTGGGAATACTTAAAGCCTCTTGTTTACAACGACGCACGTCCCAGGAGAAGCCCTCAGTGACAACAATCGAACCCCAAATTCTTACGGCAATGCTTAAAAGAGGGCACAAAAACTTTAAGAGAAGTCTATGACAAAGTTTGGAGTGTGTTTAAGCAAAACAGGAGAAAACATAAAAAAATTATAATTTTTGATCATATTTTATTTTCTCGATATTTTTTAAAATAAATTCGATATTTTGGCCTGTGGTCTGAAATTTACGGCATATTTGTACAATAAAGTGGGATTTGATGTTCGTATCACTTAGGGGTTAAAGTTCCGTGTGACTTCGCGACTGTTGCTACATGCTTACAACAAATCTTCTTCGACGTGCTTATACATTAAATAAAACCTTGTGAAATAAGCCACAAACTGAGCTAAGAATTATTAAATATTTGCATTCCTTCTGAATGTAATACTTGCTTTTCCTATAAGAACTAAACCTTCGATCTCCAGCATTCCAGCATTCCCGAGTTGACAACAGATACAGAAAAACATATCCATCTACAAAAACCTTGTACCATCTGAGCATTAACCTTATCATATACCAAATCAAACCTATGTGTTTAAGAAATCGTTTTTTTGTACACATTAACTTATTTAAAGTTTCACCGATACAGTATATTATGGACCACGGTGTTAACCAACGTTTTCCGCCAGCCAGTCCGGTCAATAGGAAGGTGGCCCCATCTACACACGGGAATAAACAAGATTAGGTTTTCCACAACTTCGTTCACCCTCATGGTTGCAATTGAAACCTCTAGCCCCTTTAACCACTGTAATTTCATCATTTTAAACATGTTAATGCACGGTACTATTCGTAGTTGAATTTTGTCCACCGCTATTGATTGATACATACACATTACCCAGGACCGAATATCAACCGAAAAATCTGTCTCCCAAAGCACCCTCCGCTTTTCATCCGATTGTGTTAGTGTCTAGCATTTGCCCATTCTGCATGAATAAATTGTATAGGGTCTTGTATAGTGTCTCCTTGATCCTTGAGAGAGGGATTTATTGCTAAAAGGAATTGTAAGCCTGGAGGAATATCTGATGCACTGCTCATCGATTGTACTTATCTTACATCCTAGTATGGTCTTATGTTAACTGAGACATGACTTTGCAAATTTAAAGCACGAGTGTTGAACATATTCTTTATCACCTTTTGAAACGATTACTCCGTTTCGAGTCTCAGAAGACTTTGATATGCCCGTTAGAAAGTGAGTGATCGGTGTATGTCCAACCAACAACAATAACGCCAACAGTCATCATGGTTGCACCCTTAACGATCAACTTCGACATATTTGGGGCATATGCCGTTGGGACCTTTCACAACTAGTCACGGGTAGTAAAGTATATAAGGTGGTGGTCGAGCCCTAAAAAAATCTCATGCCTTCCAGTAGTCGGTTGCTAAATCTTGGCTATCCAGAACATCATATTGGGGTGGGTCCCAAAGGTTGTGCATCAGAGTAACTTCTAAAATCCGAAACAACCAATTGTTTTGGACTTGGATTTCAATAACTTTTATCACAAATAAAATATAAAATGAAAGATCCAACTTTTAGAGAATATATTATGATGCATGTTCACTTGTTGGAAAGCCGTTAAACGTATTTCTCTTTGCATTGTTATTTGGTTGATACAGTAGAATGTATAGAATCTTGAAAAGATGAACAGATTTAAAGCAGGCACCTTTCAACTTTTCGAATTGTTCATCTTTCGAAGCATCAAGCATTAGTATAAGAAAAACATTGCAGATCAAATTAATCACAGACATGATAAAATATGGTGAAAGAAATAGAAATAAAGTGTTCATCTTTTCGAGAACCCAGATCCCAGATTTCAACCTTTTATCGTTGGGAACACTGCAATGGTGGAAAAAAGCGGTCATCTTCTCGAATTCTTCGACATTCTACTATAACTTAACTATCTTAAATCTATTTATTAATTATTAACTATGAAGTGTATTTTTCTTCTGATGGAATTCATTACAAAACTCCTGAAAACTTGCAAACTGCCATATTTCGAGACGAATTATTTTTAATAATGAAATTGTTTTCGTTTGTATTTGTTTTATTTTTAACATAAAAGTTTGAGTTTCAAGGAATGCATTTTTTGCGCGGATAATTCAATGTTTGCGTGTTGTAGGAATGCTTTCCAGATTAAGTCGTCAAGTGTATGATTTCTGCATTGCGTGTAGGTACACAATTTAATATTTTTCTTTTTATTGTTTTTAAAAGAGAACGTTTTCAAAATCATGTGAAATTAGGTTTTTTAATTCTTAAAGAAGTTAAGTTAATTTGTAATTGTCACGATAGTTAAAAATGTCGTTTGTTTATCACTGCGGTATTTTATATTAAATAGTTCACAATTAAAAAAAAAAACTGCCAGAAGGAATTGTTTCTGCTCCTGAAATAATGATTAGGAATCCAGATGCAGTATTAGATAAAACCTTCAAAGCCCTCAAAGTTATTGTCAAAACAGGGCATATGCATAATATATACGTATGAATGTTAAATTACTTTTATTTATGAGCAAAACATCACGGAAAGAATTTTTAGATCAGATCAAGAAAAATGAGCTGCAAATCACGAAAATCTTATGCAGTTTCTCACCCTAGCTCGGGGTTTTGTAAATTACGACTCCTTGTTCGCAATTTTCAAAATTGAACGAAATGAAGATATTGCCACTCAAAAATAGCAAATTATCACTTTTTTGGGTCAATAATTCGATCCTGAGAAATAAAACATTGCCATCGCGAATCGAAAATTGATCCAAATTTGTATCAATTTTATATTTACTCGATTGTAAATTGCAAAAAGCGAGTCGTAGATTTCCATCTTTTTGTTTTGAATCAAAAATATGTTTTTGAAAAAATGAGTGGTAAAGTCGTAAATTGCAACCTCATTTTACTCAATTTGTTACAAATTATATCGCTTTGAGAGAGAAGCAACGTTTTCTATTTATTGGAAAATGTAACTTTTACTTACTTGGCTGATTCTAGGAATCGAACTTGAGACCCTCTGCATACCAACCTAGCACACATCTACTAGGCCATGGTGATGCATCCAAGTCGGATATCAAAATTAATAATATGAAGCAACCTGAATATGAGTTACATTTTAGAGGTGTTTTGAATTAAAATTATGTTTCATTGGCGAGAAAAATATAGTCGTCTTATTTTGGACGTCTAACCTCTAATGTACAATTTTTTGTGATGATCATTTAAATAAAGGTAAGAAATTGTATATAATGTGTAGTTGAAATTCAACCTTGTACTCCCTATGTACATAATAGAACTACAAAAAAGGATTATTGGAGACACAAGCGGGGCCAGGGCCTAATAACTTATATTCTGAACGATTCCTGTATGTGCGTTGATATTCTGGTGGAATATCATTTCCCGCTGAATCCGAATGGCCTACAAAGATCCACTTTTAATATTAACCAGATTTATTTTTCGAGGATTTTACATTTCCTCAAAAGAGACAGTACCAAAAAAAAAAAAGATAATTATTAGTTGGAGGCAGGGATCGAACTCCGTACCTTCGACGTAGCCGTCAGAAACACTTGAGTTGATTTTAATACTCAGTGATTGTAAATCACGAAAAATTTTTAGCAAATCCAGATTGGTAAAAAGTATAAATGGAATTATTCGCTTGAAGTAGTAAATTGCGACAAAAAGGTTGTAATTTACTTTGAAGGGCACAAGCTTGAATTATAACTTTTAATTGTAAATCTCAACTTAGGAATTGTTGTAATTTGAGATGAATTGAAAGTTAAATTGCCAATTGTTCTATCAGTTTCGAATCAAAGCGCCGTGATTTACAAAAAAAACATGTTTTGTAAATTGCAACTGAATATTTCGCAATTGGTGATTTTTCAATTCTCTCCGTGATGTTGCTTTGTTTATAAGTAGAAAATAAGCGTTAGATTTAGGCGCTTGGGCGAGCTTATCAAGCTAAAGCGCTACCGAATCTGAATGATTCCTATTGTGTCATCCCATGTGAGTTTTTAGAGCATATTTATATGTCACTCCAGGCTAGGAGATAATCGATTGAAATATGGATGAGTGAAGTTGAATGATGACTGAGAAAAACGCGCGATTTATGTTACTAAAAATTCCAAAACCAGTATCTGATTCCATTTTTAAGCCACCTGTATACCCGACCAGATCTAAGCTAGAGCGATTTAGTTCGGAATTTTCTCAGCTGTCCCTAGAAAGATAACCTTTGAGAAGTTTCGTTTAAAGTATGTTTTGGGATGGTTAAACGTCCGAGCACGTACTTAATGTTACAAGTTTTTCCAAGCTACTGAGGAGCGCTAAGTTGCCAGATGAGTTTGTATCTGTGGACTCGTAAGTAGTGTTGTCGTAGGCTCCCTCGAGCTTGATTTTGGGCGTGGCTGACACGCGATGAAAATGAAAAAAATGTTTGAGATAACAATCACAGATTACATTACGATGATGGAGAACTCAAAAAAAGTGGGTCTGGGAATTCCGTCCGTTTGTCTGTTCGTCTGTCTGTTCACACCTATAGAGCCTGAACGAATTTGCCGATTTTCTTCAAATTTGGTATTTAGTATTTATTTGGCCGTCTCTCGGAAAATATTTTTGATTTTTACTTTAGGGCCAAAAAAACGGTACCTGTCATACAATCTCAAAAACGTTGCCAACGATTTTGATAAAATTTTTAGAATGCTGTTTTTTAGGACAGGCTATCTTTTGGTTGAAATATTTGTATAGAATTTGTCATATAACGGTATACCCCTCATATAGAACCGGAATTTTTAAATCAAGTTTTCTCGTTAACTATACATCCGATGTCAATAAAATTTTGGACACAGGAGCTCATTTATAACTCTATTGATATGGCATTTCAAAATTCTTAAAAACTTTTTTATAACCTATTGCATAGAATGCGGGTATATTGTATTTGGTGTGGAGTTTGTAACATAGAGAAAAGTATATATATTCTGAATCTGAATCAAAAGCCTAGTCGATTTAGCCATGTCCGTCAGTCGGTCCGTCCGTCCAACCGTATTTATACGCTCTAGCGGTCGCAATTTTTGAGCAAGAAAGCAGAAATTTGGTACATATAATCTCTGGTTCAAGAGCAAGGCTTAGTTCTTGAACTGGTAAGATCCGCTCACAATCGCCATTTTTATTGAATGACCTGAATTTGGTAAAATTAAATTATATTTTTTGTACAGTTACGATAAAAGCATAACGCTTAAATTTTGCACACGTAAGATTTAGGTAAACCTTCTTGCAATTAAATAAAAATATTTCAGTTTGGGCCGGGCTGATGCCCATTTTTCATAAAAAACCATCAACATTGTTATAAAAAATAAATAAAATAACAATTGTTATATTAAAGTGAAAAACATTAAACTTTGTGGGTATTACTTGATTTTGGGCGTGGAAGACGCCCAATTTTCACTAGAAACTATACAAAAATAGTTTTTGCAAATAAGCGGTATTTATAATGAATCCGCAGGCCAAAATTTTGTGTCTCTTAGTAGAAACTAAAAAGTTTGTGTATGAAAAGAAATTTTTGAATTTTGGGCGTGGCTTACGCACACTTTTCATGAAAGAACGAAGAACGTACATAGTTTTAAAAATTTAAGGTACTACCAATATGCAATTTAAATTTGTTTCCCTTCCGTTCGATTTATGAAAAATATATCTCTACATTTTCGTGTGTACATTTTTTCAATACGCCCACTTTTAAAGGCGTGATAAAATACCTTTGTTCAGGTAAGATCGTTTAAGCACTTCTCGATTCAGGTGTAGTTTTACACATATGCCTTAATACTGACTTATGATCAAAACTCAGTTATTGCTTCAAATTTTTAAGACACACCCACTTTTAATGGGCGTTTCCGTCAAAAGTCGTAATATTCATTATTTTGTTTATGCTTTTTAAAACTATCGGTCGTAGTTTTGAAGTAAGAAGATGAACACTTGGGTTTGTATACCTTGGTTATGTAGGAGAGTGTGGTTAAAGAATTGTTAAAAACACCCATAATCGCTTTTTCCATTCAAAATCTAATTTTAAAAAATTCAAGTTTTTTCTGGTTTTGTTCAAATAGATCTGCGAGCTTAAAAATTGAATGTTTCTGAGTTCATAGTAATTGCCCTGGCAATAAAAAGTCTCAACTTTGGGCGTGGCTCACGCCTTTTTTTTATTGCGCCAGCACTTATTGAACATCAGTCACACAAAATTAATGTTATTGAATTTGTTCCTGTCTGCTAAAGAAGAATTTTATTTCTGACACTGGAACAGCGGCTGGCTGCGGGAGGCATACATATACAAAAATATAGGGAATCGAGTATCCAACAGTTCGTTGCAAACGTACTGTAGCTCTCGCTTATGTTGTTTTATTTTTAATAATTTTTTTTTTAAACGGTTTTCAAAATATGTTGGAAACGGGTATATTGAATATTTTGAACATTATTTTTACAGGTGCAAACTAAAAATTGCCAAATACGTATTTACATACACGAACAAATTTCAAAATAATTGTTCGAAAAGTTTTTCAAAAATAACCTTTGTTAAAATAAACTGGTCAAACGATTTCAAATTTTTTTTTTTTAGATAGATATTAAACAATGAAATATTATCGCATACTTAATTTTTAAAAAAAAACTCTTAGCCTCTTAAAAAAATTAAGGATTTTTCATAGCTTTTTTTTTCAAAATACATTCTGATTATCCAGCATAACAGCAAGTTCATGCGACCCAGTCGTGCATTTTATTTCATATCCAACTTATGTTTGCAAATTCACAGTTATTATATATAATTAAGCTGCAAGACCAACATTTTGTGTCCCAGTCGTAACTTATCTTGTGCATAAAACAAAAGGTCCAGGACGACAATAATTGGGTTGAAGAGTTCTTTCTGTCTGTGTGTGATGCCTGAATGTGGACACACAATTGTCGGCCAAAACACGCAGAATTTTCATGATTAAAGCTCCAGCTCTGAAAATAATATTGCGTTAGCGGCCTTAAGCACTTTTTCCATTTTGAGGTGTAAGATGGTTGCCCATTGTTTGCATCAAGTAATACCTAGTAACATGTAATTAATTTTCAATTAACATAAATGATATCTTGATTCTTGAAACAAATCGGATGAATTTGTTTATTTCCTAACCTTGTTTTCAGAAAAAAAAAACACTTAAATAAATCACAAGCCTTGAAGTAATATCAAGTTAACAAGCTCAGCAAACGATAACCACCACCACCACCATCGCACCGCCGCCGCGCCACTCCCTAACGCCATTAATAACAGCCATTCTTCGTCTGACACCCTTCACAACAACACTAAAGCCTAATGAATTATTAATTGCTGACACGTCCTTTTGACTCCAACGCAACGTCAAGGAGTGACGAGTGAGAAATAGCAAATAGCAAAGCAACACATGAAATGAATTATCATTAATAAAAGAAAGAAGAAAACAAAAAAAAAAACGCAAAATGTCCTTTAGTCCTGGCTAGAAAAAAACAACAACAACAACAACATCAACGAAAACCCACGCATTATTATTATTATTATGTATTTCAGGCACAATAGAATTTCAGCGAACGTGCTGTATCCAGGCGAAGAAAGCTTCACTAACAAAATGAGAGTCCTTGTTGAATCCTTGTTTTCCTTTTTTTTTCCATGAATGGTAATTTTCGATCTGACCGTTCTTTGTTCAGCGATAAATATTGTATCTCGTGCATATATTATTCAAAATAATTCTTTATCAGGTTACATGAAAAACAAAAACGCTATAGATACCATGTCCTTCCAAAATTTGGTGAGCGACATACCCATATTGTTTTGAATTATAATTCGGTTTAAATGTTTATGGAAGGATAACATCATCGTAATACCTCAAGTGTATTATGAACTTAGAGCGGATCATATAAGCTCCGGTGGCGGTGCGGTGGTTAATATAAATTTAACGCTAAACTCCAACACTATACACGGCTGGGTATTACAAGGATAATCATACCGCGAGACGTACAACATACATACTCGTACAAAACAATACATAAATCAAAATGAAAGCCTTTGCCAATTAATATGTTGAATTTTGATGCGCGAATCCTTGTTGAAGGGTTTTTATGCGTTGTTTTATTAATGAGCAGATTATGTTGTGCGTTGGGGTTTTGGTACTAACAATTACATTACTTTACGTAAATCCCCATGTACCTATACGAGGATGGTGCGTGCAGTTATGCCTTCAGGGGCCTTATCCTATTTATGTTCTTGTATGTGGTTAAAAACCCTTTTGCTCAGCCACCTTTGTGGGTTGTATTATAGAGTTATTTAAATTTCCAATTAGAAACTGGAGTAATAATGCTTTGTAGTGATTATAATGATTTTATTAACTTTTTAATCGTTTCAGATGAACTCTGTATTTAACCTTCTACGTGGGTTCAAAAGTTATGATTTACATACAAGTTGGAAATGCTACTTTTTGAAAGCTTATTTGATAATTACGGTTAGAATGGAGAGCAAAGGGATGTGTCAGTTTATGGGTGTCTTAATAAATGCAGAGAAGGAGGCCGCCAGTACCAGACACTGAATTTGGGCCATCGGTAGCAAACATGACAGAATTGTCAATTACGATAACGCGTGATTAAAATTCGTACGAAAATAAACTTAATTCAGTTTACAAAAATGAAGGTGTTCCAAGTTAAGCTCGCCATTTAAGACTGGCTTAACATTCGTATGCATTCTGTATTGTAGCATGACCTATATGCATGATAATGCGATGTCATCGAGTTTGCGTTTTCTTGGATTTCTAAACGAGTCCAATCGATTGGCAAATTAACCTGAGTATTGGATTTCGTCATGTTTGTAGACATCCGTTGTGGTTTGGTTCCCTGACCTTGATTTAACCCGTGCGTCACGATTATTCTATTGGCAGAGTTTTTCAAGCCATCCAATCCACCACTACCGCAACGTCTCGCTGGTGGCTGGTGGTTGGCACATTTTAGATCCGCTAGTGGTGCCCACGTGACATCACCAATTACAAATTTTCATCAGCCATTTTTTCCAGAGCCATTTTGAAAAATTGTGCCAAAAAATATTAATATCGCTGAGAAATCTTTGTATTTTTTTACATCAACACTCAACAACTAATTTCAAAATGGCAATCTGGCTTTAGAAGCAAACACAGTTGTGAGTCGGCAGTTATAAAAGTAACTTCGGATCTTCGATTTGCTATAGATGCTGATAACATTGGTCTTTTGGTATTGCTAGATTTTTCAAAGGCATTCGATTGTATTGATCACTGCATTCTTCTTTCGAAACTCAGAAATGTTTTTAAGTTATCCACTGCATCTCTTCGTCTTTTGAGGAACTATTTGGGAGATTGATTTCAAACTGTTGAAGTTGAAAGTGGATCCTCTACACCCTTTTTGGTGAACTCAGGAGTGCCACAGGGTTCTGTTTTGGGACCCCTTTTATTTTCGCTTTTTATAAATCATCTGCCCAATGTTGTCGAAAACTGCTTAGTTCATATGTATGCCGATGATGCTTTGATTTGTATTATTGGCCCAATCGGATTGAGAGAAGATTCCGTTGCTAGAATTAATGAGGATCTGAATCGTATTCAGCTATGGGCAAATGCAAACAATCTAAGACTTAATCCATCAAAGACTGTTGCATTGATTTGCTCCCGTAATGAGATCAATTTTAGTGAATTTCCCTCAATTGTTCTTAACAAGGACGTGATTCCGTATATGGACAAAGTTATTTATCTAGGTTTTAGTATTAATAGTTCCCTTAAGTGTTGTGATGCCATCTCTAAATCGATTAGAAAAATTTATGCTGGCCTTCGTAGTCTTAGATGCTCATCTCATAATATGCTTTTACCAGATATGAAATTACGTTTGGTTAAATCTCTTATAATACCATTTTTATGTTCAATTGCTCTGTGTGCCCGTGTTTGGACTTTTAATGCAAGCGAAAACTGAACGTTGCCTTCAATGATTGTTTAAGATTCGTTTATAACAAAACAAACCCAGGTATGTCAGCGTCTCTGACCAAAACAAAGACATTCTAGGGATACCATTTCACACTTATTATGATTTTAGAAACATTCTTAAGATACATGATATTATATATGGCAGATGTCCGGAATATTTAAAAGATCCGTTGCAATTCGCTCAAACACAAAGAGGCCTTAAGCTCATTCTACCGCGCTTTGCGCACACAGTTGCAGAGCGATCTTTTTATGTGTCAGCAATCCGACTATGGAATAATCTTCCAATTGAGTTACAAGTAACCTCAAACACCTTAAACTTTAAGACGAAGCTACTCTCACACCTCTCAAATTAATTTAAGTTATTTATTTATTTATGTTGTGATTATTACATTAATAAGAATTCTTTTAAATCTTATCTATTTAAGTTATTTTAAATTTAAATTTTGTTAAATTCAATATATATACTTATTTTCTTCTTTTCTCTTTAATGTGTTTGCTTATATTTATATATTTTTGTTCATTTGTTCAAAACTTGTTAATGCTAATGCTAGGATACTGCTTTTAAAGATGTCTTCTTTTTGTGTCCATTGTAAATTTTGATTTGAAATTTTTTAAAAGTTAAGCAGGGATTCTAAAGTTGGATGTGGCAAGATATAGTTCAACTCTTTTCACACTTTTGGAGGCATCTTATAAAATGCATTGGTAAGGACCAATCAGCCAACGGCTTGAAACGTTCACATAAAACGCTCGATATGATCTTTTAAGCGATGTTCAAAAGGTTTATGCTTCTACAGTAGGTGGTCTCCTTTTTTGGGATCGGCCATACTCTCCTATAACCTCATTTCGCAGATGAGTTGGTGTTTGCTCCTTCTCCGATCATCTCCAGCTTATTTATATGTCCTGCTTGTAGACCATTGGTGCGTCCTATTTCTAACCATAGTCAAAAAATTGTGTTATGTCAAAAAAAATTGTTGAAGTGTCATTCTTAGGATTTGTTGGTTTTTTTTACAAACCATTTAGGAACTATGCGTTGTTAGAATTTGTTAAACTGTCAAACGACCACTTTTAACATTTTTTGTTAAATGAGGAACTAATAAAATAATTCTCCTTAATCGCTCAAAATTATCGAAAAAATCTATTTTATTCTTTGTTGTTGATCACTCAAAGAAAATAAAGGCGTCCTTGCTGCTCAAATCGAGAATTTGTAATTTTTTGGTTTCAATTCTAATAAAGACTTTGAATTGTTCAATACAAAACTTCCAATTTGAAAGGTCAACAATTTCAATTCATATCATGGAGTTGAGTTAAAAGTAGTAACAAATCATAACTATTTGACACTTCAACGTGAGTTTAGGAACGCTGTTATGATGTCATATAGTTTTAAATCCTAACTAATTCAAATTAAAGGAACGCCTTTTTGTTGACTATTATTAACAATTGCTGACTATGGTGAGAAAAAAAACGCACCACATCGCTGCTTTGTTCTGTGGTAGCCTGGTAATGGATACATTGTTTTCATTTTGGTCGGTTGTCATCGCAATTATACAACTGGTCAAAGTAAACTCTTCAAATAGCTAACTTCGCTGCATATCTACTATAGTGTTTTCATCCGCATCTTTGCAGGGCCTAGGTCGGCTTGTGAATCCCGATGTTGATTGTTTCACTCTTCTAAAGAAGTTTCGCATCTCTGCATCTCCTCGACTTTACGATGTTGATCATCTTTTTTCTTTCTCCTGAAAAAACGTTTCTCATCCTTCTTTCGCTCGATGTAGAGATTTCTGGGCCCTCTAGTTTCTACCTGAGCCACCGTTTGTAGGTCTCCGTTTTGACTTTGTTTGCGTGAGCACATTTGGAGTTGAACCAAGGATTTCTCGAGTGAGAAACCATTTTTCTTATGGCTTCTTGGCAAAGCTACCATTGGTCTTCCAGGTTCATATCAACAGTACAATTTTCCAGCTTGTGACCAGCTTGTGAGGCCTGTGCACGACAAGTGTAGACCGTGTTTGGATTGAATATTCAGATTGTATTTTTTTCTGCACTAGTCTACTACTGCCGATGATGTGATAATGTGAATACACCAACGCTCAAACAGTTTCGAATCAGTTTTTGAAAATCTGTGAAGGCCAAATGCAAGTCCAAGAAATTTCAGGAATGATAAAACTTCCGAAAGACTTATAACAGTTTGCTCCCAAACGTAAGACGACATTACAAAAACCATGTTTGGTCTCTAAATACAAAGATGGCCTCTTAAGATCGTTGAAGCAATGTTTAAAGAATTACCATGTCAGATATGCACATTCAAATCAGTGGACAGAATGTTTGAGTTTCTTTGATTTCGTACGAATCGGAGCTCGAAGTTGGAGAGCTAATCATTGTGATTCGAAACACCAACCAGCCCAAACTTTGTAGAGATACTATAAGACTCACAGTCAAAAAAGTAATGTGAAAAATGTCGTCAAAGCAAGAATTTTGACCGGCAAGTTGAACGGTTAAGATGTTTGGTTGCACGAACTCCACTGATCTTAAAGGTATTTGAATTTAACGTCCTCAATGTCCTCTTCGTTTTGCACAACCAAATTAATTTAATGGGCCTAAAGGTTTGTCGTTAATCTTGAAAATCTGCCACTAGCGTAAAGCATTAACTCTGGCAACAGCCCTTAAATTAGCTGAAACTAAGACGAGCACCAAGTACTTCATTAAAACAACAAGATACACGAAGACACAACAATTCAGTAATCATGGCAAGGAAAGTACACAAAATTCCTCATCACATCGCATCAAGGACTTGTAACCACTAAACTAAGTGATTGTTGTCACACTTTTTTTGGTATTCAGGTCACGAAATAAAAACAAAAGGAAAATATTTTGATTTTGTAATTTGGAACATTTTTACTGTCGTCAGAGAATACACATCTTAATGAGTCGTCGTGGTCTTAAGATTCCAGCTTTGTTTATCTGCTTAGTGCAAATTAACTCCAGACTCAACAATATTTAAATAAAGGACGATGTCGCTTATTCCAAATCAGTATAAGTACGTTTTTGGTGGTGTGGTGGTGGTGGATGTTTTGCTTGTTGTGTGGGGTAATAAATAATTATATATACAAATCAGTGATTCCTGCCATCTGGAATATTAAAAGGAAAGACTGTTTAGAATTGTGAGGCAAGATAGTCAACAAGATATGTCCTTAAAGTTTTTTTTTTTTACTGATATTTGTGGTGATGTTGTTTTTACAGGAGTGACAGTTGAACGCCAATCGCCAATTTTAGCCCGCTAATCTTTATGGCAGCATCTTTTTGTCCTGATAGTCTAAAGGGTGTTTTTTAAGACGTGTGGTTTTCAATCTGGCAGTACTTTTTTCCGAGTTCTTCTTTTTGACAGCTGTCACTTGATTTATGCTCAGTTTGGTTTGCCATTTTAAAAGGAATAGACTGGACAAAGTTTGCAAACTATGCAAGTTTATTTTGAAAAACAAACGATTTTCGATTTTCACAAGAAAATTTTGTTCAGCCATGAAGCTGGCTTTTGGTTGAATGGATACGTCAATAAACAAAACTGCTGCATAAGGAGTGATGATAATCCTCAAGTGTATGTTGAGACACCGTAACATCCACAAAAACTGACTGTTTGGTGTGCTTTATGGGTTGGTGGAATCATTGGTCAATATTTTTTCAAAAATGAAGCCGGCCATTAGGTTGATTCATGACTTTTTCGTGCCTGAATTGGAGGACTATTTTTGTGGGCGTATGTGAAGTCGCTTGTCTACGCAGATAAGCCCGTGACAATTGACGCCTTGGAAAAGAATATTCGGCGCGTTATTGCTGACATACGGCCCCAACTGCTGCAAAAAGTGGTCAAACATTGGATGAAACTTTTTTTTCCATCGCCTCAAATTTTTTCGTTCATCTGTTGCATGTCGCAATATGGCGTCGCCGACGGGTCACATCAGCTGACCGTGCAGCATTTATTATAGTCTCTATCGTTCGTGCACGGTGCACGTGCTCTGCGGTATGTGTGTGTTTTTATCAGTGTATTGATGTAAATGTTGTTGTTTACTTGATCGCGATGGACACCGATCAAATAAACCGGTAAACAAGGGAAAACCAAGAATCGTTCGAAATGCCAAAGATCCGAAAAAAAGAAAAAAAAAATTTCACTTGCATCGTGGTTCATAAGACCGCATATTTTTTTTTATATCAGAAAGAGGTTGGACAGGGATTTCTGTCAAAAATGAATGGCATATGAGTGACAAATTTACTATACATAATATTCCGAGTGTCATAAAAAAGATACCACGAAAATAGAACATGGTTTCAGCCTTATTAAAGCTTTGCACAAATAAATCCCTTTTCAAAACAAAAAATCATTATGAATTCACAAAAAAGGGATAAGATCAAGGGTAATCATTTGCCTGCTCCCACGTCCACATATGACTTGCAAAAAAAAAGGAATTTTAATTTATCAAAAACCAAAAATAATTAAGAAAAAAAAATTACATAGTCCTTTTTATGCGATTGAATAAACACCAATCTCTCAAATTTAAATATAAATATAAAATTTAACAAATAAGTGAACAAATTTCCAAGATATAAAAAAAGAAGGAGAAATGCAAATCATAACATTACTTTGGTTGGCAATGTCAAGAATGATGAGTAGGGCTAACCTCAATTCCTTCCAGAGGTTTCCCAGAGACGAGGAGTCATGATGATTCTTAACTCAACCAAACTTTTCTGGGTAAAAGTGTTTGCATATAAATTTATCCATTCCTTATTTTTTTCTTTTTTTTTTGTGTGAAAAGGTAAAGAAAGAACATTTCTTCGATCCGTAAAATAAAAATGCCAAAGTCAAGCAAACAAAAAACTTTTAATATAAATAAAACTCAAATTTTTCTTTTCATGAATGTCCTTGAAGTCTAAGATATAAATATATACGAAACGAACACACTTTGCATTTGATGGCACGATGAAGCATTGTTTTAGAAAACACTTTACAGTTTGTTTTTAAGGGGGGTTTGACTTGCACACAAACCAAAAAACACACAAAAACACCAACAAAAACAGCCATATCCTTGTTGACCCTTATCACTGGGAAATCAATAAAATATAAATCTTTATTGAAGGATAACACTGACAGGAAAAAATGTGGGGATGGCTGAATTTGGAATCAATTTATTAGTTATTTCAAGCTGGCTATAATTTTGTGTAATTTTATATAAATCAATATTGAATCAGGCAATTATAATTGCGTTTTAATAAGAACTAACAAAATATTTATCTAACCAGTTAAACAGTGAAAAGCTACTCTCGATATTGCTATTACGTACTTCAATTATTCACTTTGTACAAATATTTAATAATTACTTGAAATTAATATCCCATTTCTAGTAATGTCCTTCTCTTTTAGTGTTACGAGTAGGTATTAGAGGTAAAATGTTGTTCAATTACATGTTACAATGGTGTTGGTGTGGTGGTGTGGCAGCCATTCAATTAGGCTTATTTGTTTGCACTTCTCTAATGAGGTTTTTTTTTTAACAAAAAAAAAAAAAGTCCTGAGGAAAATATTATTTTATTATTATTTTTAATTGAGTGTTATTACGTTAGGATCTGAAGGATAATTGATATTGTACTTATGTCGCTCAGAACCTCTCTTATTTAGATGCTGTTTGAATAAGCAATTATGTTTTGAAGGAGGTGTGGTGGGTAGGTTCATACGTATTTAGTAATATGATAAGGTAATTTTGTAATTGCTAATGTATTTTACACTAACTTTTGCCCACGACTTCGTAGGCGTGGATTTTAGAAATAAGTTTCTATATTTTATCCTTACAGTAGGGATAGTTGAGGATTAAATACCAATAAAATTGACTTGGGTCGGTTTAATAAACAGTTTTGATTTTTGTGCGCAATGGAACAACAAAAACTTAAGAATTTTTATGTTTTTTTCTCATAAAAAAACTAACGAAAAATTTAAATTTGCCGCCATTTATGGCAGAAAAGTGTTGACAACCCTAAAAAAAATAAACAAATCGACAGCTGACAGTGTAGGGCTAGTAAAAATGGAGCCTTACACGATAGACCAACGTGTCTTCACTATTGAACAATATTTCAAAAATAAAGAAACCTTGGCGGCCTCAGTTCGAATACAAAATAATTGGAAAATTACGGGAAACAGGATGCGTCGGAGACGCCAAACACATTGGTAGCCCAAAAACAAGTCGTTCAGATGTCAATATCGAAGAAGTGCGTGAGAGTGTCGGTGACAATACAGGAACTGCAGAATGGTGATGGAAAATTTCGACGAACGAGTACGTACATATGTGTATGCAAAGCCCTGGAGGCCATTTGTCCGATTGTTTTTCTTTAATAACCCTATCTAACAATCAAGAGAATAAAAACTGTGTTTTCTATTTAATTCAAATCTGGCGTTAGTTTTGGGACACCCTTTAGAAGTCATTATAAAGAAATTATCTAAGCTAATGACCCGAGAGGAAGGAACCTAAAGCTGCCGCGACTTATTTTTAATATAGGAACAATTTTGCTGGGGATGCATTTATCATCAAGAGATCTCCAAATAACATAACGATTGATGAGTTCGATTCAAATGATTGCTTAAGGATTATTTGGAAGGTATTGATCATTGATGGATCCTACTCTTGAGCTTATACTCGATCTTTGACGTTACCGTCTTGAGTCACTTGAGAAACAGAAACGGAACGTGACATTGTGATATTGTGACACTTAAACTTTTACTTTTTTTGCTGGCGAAAATCATGACTTGGACAACATGTGGTTCTAACAAAATGTGTCAACAAACCACAAAACCCGACCAATTATGGCTTTATTGCGTGAGAAATTTTCGGGTCGCTTAATTTCACGTTTTGGCGACTTCAATAGGCCACCAAGATCATGTGATTTGACACCGTAAGCTTACGCGAACAATCCCAGAACTTTAAACGCATTAAAAACATTACTCAAATTATGGCCGAGATACTATCGAAAATGTGCGAAATATTGGTTAAAACAAATGGCAGACTCCAAACTTTTTTAATGAAATAAAATTTAGTTTTTACTTTCATTTATATGAATTAAATTTAATTTTTAAAAAAATCAATAATGCGTGTCGATTTAAAAAATGCTTTAAAATTTTTTTTTTAATATTGGTAAGCAGTATAAATAAAGCTACCAACACTTTTATACATACATAGCTATGTGTGAAATTTCGAAGGAATCCGTTTAGCCGTTTTCGAGGTAGTCGAAAGCAAAAAAAAAACTGTGTTAGAGAAAATACCGTTATTTAGACATTTAAAAAAAATTCAGCAAGGGTGTTGGTAGTACCTATAAAGCAACATTGATTTGTCTTAAATCAAAATCGTTAGAGCCGTTTTCGAGCTTTAACATATCGGTTATATGGCAGTGGCAGGCACAGTTTTTTTTTAGCTAAAAAAATGTTTGAAGCAATTCGGCCCACCCGTTTGGGCTGTTGGTGTCCATCAGACCGTTTTCAAAATGTGTTTCGAAAAGCAAAATGTGAAATGAAATGTGGTATCAAAAATGTTATAAATTATTTCTTTCGTTACAAATTTTATTGAAATCGAAATAATAATTTACGAGAAAACCATGTTGTAAGAAATTCCGAAAAATCTACACTTACCTTTAAAGTATTATCAAAATAGTAAGACCCGTTTTGGAGAAAATCAAAATTGTTGCTAATGATTGTATGGACTAAGTGACACAACACAATTTTAAGCTCGATTGGAGCAAAACAACATAAAGGATTTGAATTCTAGAAAATTAAATTTTTAATACAAATTGCAAAATTTTGAACCACAACCTGCTACGTAACCAAGAAATACAAACACAAAATGTTCATTTTCTTACTTCAAAACTGCCACCGATAGTTATATAAAGCTTTGGACATTAATGCAGATTTAGAATTTTAATGGAAAAAAAATGGGCGTGGACAAAAAAATTAAAAACACACACAGAGCTTTGAAGGTAAGTCTTTTTTTCAAGCATATGCGTTAGATTACAGCTGAATCGAATAGTGTTTTTTATCAATTTTATCTTAATAAAAGTATTTTATAGAAATTACGCCCCTAAAAGTAAGTGTATTGAAAAACCATAGTGAACAAAATTTCAAGACATATTTTGCATAAAACGAAAGGAAAGATCTGATTTTGGTTATGTATGGTCAACGGCCTTGGCTCTGATAAAGCATCGCTTCCCGATAGATCAGCGAAATCAAGCATCATTGCGCGTGGTTAGTAGTTAGATGGAGGACCGTCAAAACTAATAACTGCGAGCTGTTAGCATGTGTCTGTGTGTTCTTCTCTCTTCTGTTCTGTCTGTCTCTCTCTGTCGTGTTTGTGTCATCTTGAGCCGAAGACCTAAGTTGCCAGCGCTTGTAAGTGTGTCTATTCCGATTGATTAATCGACGGAGTAGATTAATAATGTAATGTAATGTAATGGTTATGCATGAAAAGTGGGCGTCAGTCACCCCCAATTAAAAATATGGCGATTATGGCCGTGTTTGTGAACGGATTTTAACGGTTTAAATTTTTTGCTTTATTTAAGCTTTCAAACTTAAAAATTGCGACCCCTAGAGAGTACTTATGTGGACGGACATCGCCAGATCGACTCGCCTTTTGATTCTAAGTAAAAGCATGTATACTTTTCTAAACCTAACGGTATTATTTCTCCATGTTACCACTCTACACCTTATATGCCCATTCTATGGAAAAACTTATTTTACAATGGTATTCAAAATTATGTCACAAAAACTTCAATCCAAAAAAAAAACCCTTTAATGATATCCACACAATTGTACCTTGTCCTTTCCTGGAATATTTTGTTTACATCACAAACTCGTTCCAAATAAAAAGGGTCTTCTTAATTTGCTAATATACAGCGGAAACACCTCTTTTTATCAATGTATCTTTTCATATATATATCCACACTCTTTTCAAAAAGTTTCCCAAGAAAAGTAATTATTCCTTTGAATTTATAAGTTGACAGGGCATGGAATCTCCCGCTCAAAGATTGAAACACCCATTCCTAAGGCTTTTAATGTTGCCAAAGATAACATAACATTAGTCCCTGATTATCCCCTTCAAGAAAACAAAAAAAAAAAAAAGAAAATTAGACAAAAACCTTATCTCTAAGATATGGTGATAGGGAATTTACCCATGTGAAAATTATCCTGCTTTGTTTAAGAAGCTTCCAAGTCAAGAACCAAAATATTAAATATTTAGGGAGAAGAATTATTGTCAAAAAGTTTTCAGACATCAAGCAACATTGTGGAACAGCCTAGTATAGACAAGATACATCTGTTTCAAAAAATTAATGAAAGTCACAACTTTTGTATCTTTTACAAGAGTTATCTAACTACGTATTCAGAAGGAAGGATCTGATGTTCTTTCTTTGGGTGAATGTTTACAATAATTGTAACGTCAATAAGATAAAAAAAAAACACTGGCCGTGGTCTCGAGTAAAAACAAAGAGAAAATAAAAGCACTCCCAGAGTATATGGGCAAATGTTTCTTTTTTAAATGTTCAAGGAAATTCTGCAAGTGTTTTTGTCCTTATAAATATAACACAAAGATGTAAACTTGATGATTTTAGTTGAGATGACTAAAAAACACCGCACAAAGTTTTATGCATGAGATGTTGAAGTTTTGTTATTTCTTCAACACGTATACCTGTGGAAGGACCAGCTCGTACCAGGACTAAGGCAAAGTTACAATATTCTCCTTCTCCGAGTATCCTCAATGTTTTATAGCCTCACTTTTGAAGATGTGAAACTTTGATGAGACTCTGCAGTTTCACATAACTTAATTCGTTTGACATACTTAAGTTCAGCCGTGTCCCTGAAGTCCATGTCCAATGTTGGTGTGCATCCATCTTCGACAATACAGCAATTTCTTAGATTGCAAAAACTGTATTTTAACCTATCTGTATACAACTTCCTTAATTACTTGACTTAACTTAAATTGTTTAGATGCAGATGTAATTCTACAATAGATCCGCAGAGTATGCGGGTTCAATTTAATTTAGCTGGAGAACTCCTTGGCAGGTGTTTATCTTTTTCTTTGTTGACATTTGGATCCAAAATATACTGTGCAGATGACGTTGCGTTTAATGCAAGATACTCAATAGTTTTGGAAGGAAGGAAAGTTTACAGAATTAAGTGACATACACCGTTTGTAAGACCATTTGAAAGTCTGTTGATGACAGACGAAGAAATCAAATTAAGATGAAAATTGTTTCTAAAAAATAAAAAAAAAGACAGTTAGTCGTACATGTTTAAGGACAGTTTCAAAAACAACTACAACCACAGAAGCAGTTCAGGAACTTTTGTCAAGATATTCTTAAGTTTATTTTTTACAGTCGTACAAGACATCAAGGAGTTTCGTTATGAAATGAACGATGTATTTAAAGTGCGACAAGGAGTGACTCAGGGTGATAAACTGGCACCAATTTTGTTTTCACTTGTTTTCGATGATGCTTTAACTGTTACTGCAGGTGGAAATATGAGATTTGATAGCCGTTATGGCAAGTTAAGCCATTCGGACTATATGCTGGTGGTATTTGAAATTGGCAAACGGCACTGTCCTCCCTTAAACAATAATGTGCCACTCGCTTCAATAAAAAGCATGTTATTTTTTGTCAGGAGAAAATGGAAGAGGTTACTCAGTTTCAAAATCTGGAAAGTTATATGTGACTCTGCAATGGAATAGAAATACAACTCTTAGTACATTCGGAATCATTTTTCTTGTGTGGAAGTTAAGAAACAGACTTCAAATCCAACGTGAAATCTACGCTGCTTACAGGTAATTTTAAGTTACATCATTAGGATCGGGTGACAACAACTCATATCCGAATCATACCCTATCCGCTGCCTTACAGAGACAATTGTTTGTGTCGTAACATTTTTCTTGTACCACACCCATTACAAATTTCAAATGCACAGCCAAAAAAATACTTGTTTCTACTACATACAGTTTTGAACTTCGATGTTTCAATTCACACTGAGTTTTAGCCAAAAAATACGATATCAGGAAGTGATTTTAATAAACAAAATCGTTCCAGACACGGGGATGTCAACTCAACCCAGGATAAAGTCGAAGCATTTGCCGAATATTTTGAAGAAAATTTCGTTCCAAACCCGCCCAACAAAACTGTTGAGGAAGTGGAATTAACAATTAAGGAACCTAAAAGGATGAACAATGATCACTATGACAACCATTTTCAGTAATTGTAACCCTACCAGTAATCCCGAGGGTTCTGAAACTTTCTCAAACCCTGAAGAAACGGCTGAAATAATGCGGAACGAACGTCAAAAAAATCATTCGGACCTGACAAAATATCCAGCTACATCATAAAGAAGCTTCCCCAAGTCGTGATGATATATTTAACAATAATATTTAACAACAGCTATTTCTCGGAAAAATAGAAGAAGGACTCATTTTACGAAGACAGCAACGGCAACATCATACCAAATATGCAATTCAGATTCCGGGTTTAACATTCGACTCTGCATCCTCTTCTAAGGTTCCAGAAGGAAGTGGTTAGATGCTTTCTTGATATCGAGAAAGCATTTAACAGTATCTATAGTTTTCTTCCAGATCCTTCTTCTTTCAAATTGAAAACAGCCAGTCAACAACCAAAGCCATCAGAGCAGGAGTAGCTCAAGGATCCAAGCTAGGGCCGTATCTATACAGTAAATTCACCTCTAATTAACCACAGCCCGAGAACGCGATGAATCTACTGTATGCGGAGCGGATGACTCACTCACATACGCCAAATCGATTTCAGCAAGTTTTGCAGCCCGAAGAGTTGAAGACCATGTTAGAAGGTTGTGGGACTACCACGTGAAATGGGGCATCAGAGTTAATTCTGCTTAGTCTCCGACTTAGCTTGCTTTAGAAGACCCGTGCGACACCAAAACAAAAGCTCAGCCACTATTTGCCGCAGTATTATTATAAATCTACCAGATGGAACCCAATTGGCACCCAAACCAATTGAGAAGTATGTGCCTACTTGGAAATCAACTTTGAGAAGAGATTACGCTTCAACCCGCACTTATCAGCGCTCCTCAAAAAAGCAAATTACGCTCTTTGTCGCATTTATCCACTAATGCGAAATGGCCTTAATCAAAAGACAAAGTTGCTTCTATATAAGCAACTAATAAGATCCATAGTTATATACGGTTTCCAGGTTTGGTTTACAACATCAAAGACAAGCATGAAGAAGATCGGAATATTTGAAAGGAAACTGTTAAGGATTTGCACGGATCTTCACTCCGATCAACGACGGCAGAAGTACCCAAGCAACAAACGACTCTACGAGGCAGCATCGATAACACCATTTGACAGATATATGACGGAATCGGCTAGAAGATTGGCGGCATACTAAACCGACTATCCGAACCCTCTAGTGAGAACAATCAACAGTGAAGAACGACATCCTGAACCACGATACCTCGACATATTGGGCTAATGGACGAAGGAATTATTAGATTCAACGACGACGAGGCAATCCAGTTTAAAGAGGAAGCAGAGTCAATTTAGCACCCACCGTGGCTAGTAGCTATTTCACCAACACATCAAGGACAACCGGATTTGAACAACCCGAGATGAAACCCACCACTTGACTATTAATATAAGTACCAATGTAATGATCTGAACGGATCTGGATGAAATTTGACATAGAGATAGATTATATAGTCTGAGATAACATAGAGGCTACTTTTTATCCCTGTAAACTGTATTATTCCCACGGAAATCATACAGAATGGCTAAACGAATCGTGGTATAGAATTGTCTTAATTTTTGCAATCACGCCAGAATATCTGAACGGATCTGGATGAAATTAAGCACAGAGAATGATTATAGTGTGGGCACATATGCTACTTTTTATTCCGGTGAAATTTATGGAATAATAAAGCTCGGGTTATAAAAGTAGCTAGATTACGAGATACGACTCTTCAGGCTACAAGCTATTTCTAGATCAGCTGAAACGCCAGCGAAGCCGCGGGTGGAATCTAGTGTATTATTAAAACGACAATGTATCGTTAAATCATTAAGACAAAATTGTGTGTACAGTTTTACCCAGTGACCAGGATTATGAAGTAGTTATTCTATCCGTCATCCTCAATCAACCGGTTCTTCTTGTACCAGTACCTCCATAGGAATACATAAACTGCAGAAGACTGGATATTGAGAAACTGCATATGACCGTTAAAGGAGGTCTTACGCTGCCACCCCCAAAGAGGAACCTCCAGAATGGTGAAATAATGTATGCCATTGACTTTTTGGAATAAACTGTCATCAATGCACCACTGCTGCAAAAAGTGTCCAAGACGTCAAAGATAGGTACCATCATCATCTCCCAGAGTAAGTGCAGAACCTTTACTCTCACAGACAAAGGTTAAGGAAACGATTGCAGAGGATACATCTAAGGGAGCTGATAGCTCAACACCATCAAAGCAGTGATTACCAAACAGTGAAATATGGACTACATTGCGTCAACATCATGCTTCGGAACTCTATCCACGGCCACAACAATACAATATTCAAGAAACTGTATAGCAGAACATAAAACCAGGACCAGATGACTTCAAGAAAATCAACTGCCCTATAGAGTAAACAGCCCCGATACCTGACGTCATCACCTGCAACAACATTGAGGTTACAACAACAGAAGATAAAGTGGAAGGCTTTGTTAACTATATGAAGGAACATTTCACTCCCAGGCCCTCAACGGACCCAGCATTCCTGAACGAAATGAAGACAACAATCCAACAGAAGCAGTACAGTTGGACGGCACATATACCCAGCACGTGACCCAATGAGCCCTCAACTCTGCAATCTAGATGAGATAGCGGAAATCATTGCCAGTTCAAAGCCAAAGAAGTAAACTGGGCCAAATGGATTCTCTAACTACGTTCTAAAATGGCTTCAGCAAAATAGTTACTAACCTACTACTATCATTATCAACAACAGCATCAAGAGCTGTTACTTCCACAGAAGTGAACAACGGTTAATTGTAGCTATCCCAAAAAGACGATAGTAACCTGGTTTCAAACCATACATTGATATCTCTCCTCAATAACTTCAGGAAGATTCTTACAGAAAAGTAGTACTTAGGAGACTCAAGAAGCACTGCAACGAGCATCGCATAGTTTCTGGCATGCAGTTGAGGTTGAGCTTCCAAAGAGGACACTCTATGGATAGAGGCTCTCATACACAAACTTCAAACGATTCGCGGACCTTCTTCACATCAATAGCACCACTTTAACAGTTCGGAGAGTAGAACCAAACAGACTTTTCGAGCGCTTCAAGAAATGGGGACCCGGATAAACACTACCAAGTCTGTTTTGAGAGGAGCCGTTTCAACAACTGCTGAAGTCGATTAGCAGCAAACTCACGAATCTTGTTCCTTAAGTCACCCGATGGATCAACTATTTCAGCCACAAACAATGTGAAGTACCATGTTGTTAACTTCAATGAAAAACTGAACTTCAACCCACACTCCAAAGCTGTGCTTCGAACTCATATAGCTAACAAAACACCCGGGGTAATTCGATGGGTAAGGAATAAAGGACCTTGCCCCACTGTTACATAGAACCAATTTCAAAAAGCATATTTAAAAATCTGAGCTGCTCACTAGCTTCATAATTTCATCTATTCATGCTCGTGTACGTACATCATATACAGTGTTCAATAATTACAGAACATTTCACAAAGTTAAACAAGGACGAAGAATGATAAATTTTAATACCATCAAAGCACCCAAGGTATATGTGGTGAGTGTCAGTGTGTCGGCTTACACTTTACACACTTTTTGCAATATTATGTAAATTCTGTACGTTTCCTCTCCTTTCAAAAGCAAGCTAGAAACACATGTATCAATGAATAGGGAATATTCTATTGAGTGAACTGAGCTGAATAAAAAAAGTCCTTTCTGCACCATATCCTCGTGGTTGCTGTTAACACGCACATTTCCAACTGCATACGTACGAGAAGAAAGTTAGGTTAATGGAGAAAATGTCAAACAGGGTGCTTCAATCTTTAACGGATTTGAATGAATTTTGGTTTTTGATGCATGAAGCACTAGATTAAGAATTCAGTTGGGGTTCTGGCCAGACATTTGTGCTACGCCAACTGTTGGTCTGACTTTGCAAAGACCATGCCATGTTAAGCAGTGGACAAACTGCACATTCAACTTTTGAATTACCACTTATTCCAGAGAGTAAAGAAGCTCCCTACATGCAACATCAGCAAAAGTAGAAACTGCGGTTCGCTCTTGCAACAGTGCAGGTTAATTGTGTGGGACGAGGGAAGTATGTGCCACAAAGCGTGGTAAAGGCGTTAAGCCGAAGCCTGCAAGATATCCCTGATTACTAGGCTCTGATGGGAGGTGTTGTATTTTTGCTCCTTGGTGACCTTAGGCAGACAGTCATTGATAGGGGAACACCGGCGGATGATTTGGAATGAGATGCCTATGCGTCTAAGATCTTGCAAATCGGAGAGGGTCTAATAAAAACCAAATTTAATTCAAGGGAGATGTTTCCCATGCAGTTAAGACTGATGATTTACCAACCTTTTAGCATCGGTAAAAATTATATTTTTCCATTTTAACGTTAAAGCTCTCAAATTGAAACACCCTTTTAATTCAAGAGTGTTATATTATACACTTGCACGCCCCTATACTTTCAACTTCAATTTATTATTGTAGGTGTGCAGTTTAGTCTAGGGTATCCATTCCACTGAAATATTTTTAGATATCTGAAAAGCCTTGAGGGTTTAAGTGAACCCGATATGTCAACACGTTTATTTAGAAAACATAGAGTAGGACTTCAAAAGAAGCAATACACTCTACACATTTGCACATACATGCGTCAATGAAACTATATATTTCACACATGTCCTAAGGCTGTTTTGAAAGGAAAGGGTTAAACGACTAAGGAAAATGTAGGTTAATTCACAATTGAAGGTTCCTCCTTTTGGCTTCATATTACTATGCTCGGCTCCTCTAGTATTTGATATTATGTTTAATTTGTGATAATGGGATCTTCAAGGTATGTCTTCGTGTGCATACAAATTTATGTAAAATTGTGATTATAGTGGAAACGAATAAAGTTGCTTCGGGAATTCTGTCCGTCTGTCTGGATTTATTTATGAACAAGGAACTACAGCTCAAACAGCTGAGCCGTGGATACGAGATTTTTGGAAACACTACAGAGGGGGAAAATGAACAGTAAAATAAATAAATAAAGGTATAGTACTCGTAAATGTTGTAATTGTTGGGTAAAAGCTTGCTTTTCTTTAAATCGACTCCAACAATTTTAACCAAAAAAAAAATGTGGGATGAGAAAAAGGTTTTTGCGTAGCAGACGGGTTGAGCTAGCACAAGCCAACCCTAGGAAAATTTGATGTAACCGTACTACAGCCTTTATACGACCTTCACCTTGTGTTGTGAGGGTACTGGTCAACGGTACTTATAATAAATCCAAAAGCCCAAATGTGTGCGTCTCTTAAGCGGTCCACAGAAACCACACTTGTGCGTGCGCATGTGCACCGAAACTGGTGCGTGATTTCGCCACACACTGCACACCAAATCGTACACACTTTTGTTGTGAAAGAGATTTCAAAGAAAAAAACATTTTAAATAAATCTTCCGCACTCCTTACTCAATCACAATTTGATGCAACTGAATATAAAATGTGCGCGAGCATCCCCATACACATCACACCGATCGAGACACCGACACCAAAAATCAAAAAGTTTGATTTTTACTCGCGCCGAAAATCGGTGTGCGCACCAGCCCACAGACAGCTCACATTTCCTCGCACAGACACATGCGCGCGCACAAGTGCGGTGTCTGTGGGCCGCTTTAGTCGAAACTAAGAAGCTTGTGTATTAAAAGAAATTTTTTAATTTTGGGCGTGGCTTACGCCTCATTTTCTTGAAAGAACGAAAACTTAGTTTTAAAAATTTAAGGTAGGTACCAAATATTCAATTTTAACTTTTTTTCCGTTCGTTATTTGAAAAATGTATCTTTAAATTCTTGAGGTAAATTTTTTCAATGCGCCCTTAAAAATAGGCGTGATTTTTATGAAATACCTTTATTCAGATAACATCATTAAAAAAATACTCGATTCAGCTGTAGTTTTCCACCTATGCCTAAAAATTGACTAATAATCAAAGCTCAGTTAGTGCTTTAAATTTAGTTTAAATTTTTTTAGGACTCGCCTACTTTTAAGGGGCGTTTTCGTTAAAAGTCGTAATATGCATTAATTTTTTAATGGTTTTGATGAACACCTCTGTTTGTATTGCTTGGTTACTCAGCAGCGTGATTCGTAAAAAAATTCGAGCAATCAAACATGACATGACGATGATAGAGAAGTTGAAAAAAGTGGGTCCAACAATTCTGTCTGTCTGTCTGTTTGTCTGTCCGTCTTTCTGTATGGGCACCTACAGCCCAAACGGCTGGACCGATTTGCTTCAAACTTGGTATATAGCATTATTATGACGTCTTACAGAGGAATTTTTGGAATTAGCACTCTAGCTCTAAAACTAACGGTACCTGCCATACAATTTTTAGTGAAATTAATTTTTCGCAAAAACGGCTCCTACGATTTTGATCAAACTTTCTGAATAGTGTTTTCTGTGCCAGTTTTATGTTTTAGTTGGAATAGATTTTCCAGCAAAAGTCTTACAACGGTACCTCCCATAGGACCGGTTTTTTAAAATCAGATTTTCTCGTAAACCACTTGACGGATTTCGATAAAATGTTTATTATAGAAGCCCTTTTTTAAACGCAATAATATAAATTCTTAGATTTTTCAAAACAAAAAGTTTCTTTTTAATTTTTTTTTAAATTATTTTAATTTTTTTTTTTTATATTTTGTTTTTTTTTCCAAAAACGGTTTAACCTATTTTTTTTTTTTTTTTTTGAATTTTATTTTTTTGATAAAAACTACAAAATGCTAGAAGTTGGCATACTCAAAAAAAAATTGGAATTTATATTTTCAAAATTTTTTTCAAAAAAAAACTGTTTTTTGAAAAAAAAAATGGTCGGACGATTTTGAAAACAAAAAAAAAACGTTTTAACTAGTGATTTTTAAGTGAAAATTGCATATCATTTGTTCCCTTTTTTTCCACAATCTCAAACCCGAGACCACCCGTTACACATGAGAACAAGTTCGTACGACCCAGTCGTGCACTTTAATAAATGTTGGTTAACAATGTAGGAACATTGTCATAAAAGAGTCCTACTCAAAAATTTTATGGAAGTGGCTTAAAACAAACTCTGCGTTTATAGTACATTCACGAAGTTGTTGAGTTTGGTGAATATATCAACATATGGCCACATTAATAAAAGGCATTAAGTCAGGTGCACAAATAGCTTTGTTCGCGTACCAAAATCAAACAGTTTGCATTCGGTTTTGCGGGTACTGAGAGATGAACGAAAGAAAATAACAGCTGTTCTAATATTTCGTTCATTTATTTTCAAGTTTTGACCCAGTGAAATTTCATCTGGTAAAAACTTGAACTCTGTCAAAAGCGAATGACATAAGCATTTTTTGTTGCAGATGAACCTTATCGGTGAGAGCTAACCAATCAAAAAATTCAAATTTGACGTTTTTCAAGAATTTACAAAAAAAGTGTTCGCCAACTTTTCGGTAAATGAGAGACATTTTTCTATCATTCTTCGCGACGGCAGTCACCTTGTTGTGGTGCGAAGGCTTAAGTTTCAAAGACTCATCTGGGGCCGGTCGATTGAGGGAAACCCCACTCTACTGGTTCTCTTTTGAGGAGTTACGAACCAAGAACTGCCACCCTTAACTCAGGGTGTTATGCGATCCGTGCCTATTGGATGGTTTGCAGCCAAGGGTAACCGGCTGTATTCTAACGGAGCTTCTTTGAAACCGGGTCGAATCAAAGAGTAATTAGACCTTACTGTAGCATGCGGAGCTCTGATACAGTGGACTTTTAATTCTTTAGCTAATCGTGGGAACCAAATGTACAAAACAAAAAACAAAAACTATAAAAAATTTTTCATTCCGCGGGATGTAACCGCCAATGAACTTGCGGATCGCATGGAAAAAGATCTCCATGGCACAGATCCGAAACCGGCAAGCGACAAAAGCCAAAGGAGGATGCCTCCTAGGCAGCAAAACCGGGAAGCTGGACGTGGCTCATCGTCCGCTTGTCAGGGTAGGAAACCTGCCGGACAAGAGGAAAATGAGACTCGAGGAACGTCTTCTAGTAGTCAGGGGAGAATACCTCCCGGTCACGAAGAAGATGTTGAAAAACCCCAAAAAGTCGACTGTGGTGAAAGAACACCAGCACCACAGGAGGTAGCCACAACATCTGGTGAGGCGAGGCAATCAAAAAGACCACCATACAACCGCAATCGCCGACTTACACCACTACCGAAATTGGGTGAACCAGGCGCACTGGATGATCCACTCAGGAAAGGCTTAAGCGGAGCGGGTACAAAGTGGTACCTCCGATTCCTGGACGAGGGCATGACCCCTCAGGAAGCCAGGAAAAAGGTGGACGAAAGGAAAATTATTCCTAACGATGGGCAGCAAAACTACAGGCAGGGTAAGAGGGACAGCAGCCACATCACCCCTTCCCAAAAACAAGCACCAAAGAAACCAAAAACGGCAGAAACAGTAGAAGGTCCCAACACCACAAAGACAAGACCGAGTGAAGTCAAGAAAACTTCCTATGCCAACGCTGCCAAACTGGTGAAAGTAGCTGTAGTGCCAAAAGAATATCCCCAAGTCACGCTCAGTACAGCTGACTTAACGTTACTTGAGGAGGCCCTTATTGAGGAAGTTTCCTTAGGGTGGGAGCACAAACTCAAATTTGAAGGCATACACTTCAAAACTGGCCTGCTTGTGGTGGATTGCCTGGAATCTAACACAGCTAAGTGGCTTAGAGAAAAGGCTCCCAAACTAAGCACTTGGAAAGGAGTAGAACTCACGTCGTGCCTGGGGGATGAAATCCCGAAAATGCACACGACCAGAGATCGCTTGCTCTGATAAAAGCACAAAACGAGGGACTAAACATCCAGGCATGGAAAGTCCTCAAGAACAAGGTCGAAGGCAGAGGCCAGCTAATGGTCATAGGCATTGATGATAAGTCAGCTGACGCCATTATGAAGACCAACCACGAACTTCACTACAAGTTCGGGAAAGTGGCCGTGTCTGGCCTCAGAAAGACGGATACTGGGCTTGTTCACCAGTCATCCGAACCAGAGAGGCAAGCAGACACTGATATAAGTGGTACCCCCTCCATACCCCCTCCTGACAATCCCCCCACCTCCCCAAAATCCATAAACCCTCCCTCAACTCCTGAAAACCCCCTTCCAACCAACAACTCTACCATAGAATCCCATCCATCCAATAGAGTAGTTGGAACACCTTCCCTAAACCCTAATCCACCTCACTCCCAAAATACACCTTCTTCTCCGGCAGATAGCGACATAGAGGGCATGGACCTCTCTCCTAGCCGAGAAGAAGCCGACGAAACGCTTCCCACAGAGGAAGAAGAAGACCATCTGCTTGCAGATGAGGGGGCACCTGCCCCCACCTCTTAAACCAAGATGACCGGACGCGGGATCAGCACCAGGGCAGCCCAAGTGAATATCCATCATGCTAAAGCGGCGTCAGCCGTGATAGCTAGGAAATTCAAGAAGGACAACTTAGGGCTAGCGCTGATCCAAGTACCCTGGATATACGGGGGACAAGTTAGAGGCCTTAACTGTAAGGATTCAAAGCTAATCTGGGATACGAGAGAAGACTCGCCCAGAACATGTATAATGATAAGAAATAATATAAACTTTATATGTCTTTCAGAATACATGACGAGGGACTTGGTACCAATCCAAGCGGATATAACCATCGGGGGCAACCACAGTACTCTGGTTATAGCATCGGCCTACTTTGCAGGTGACGGCGAAAATATTCCACCAGCGGAAGTACAAAAACTGGTGGACTACTGCAGCAGTAGGAACTTGCCGATACTAATCGGTTGTGACGCGAACGCCCACCACACAACATGGGGCAGCACCGACATAAACCAAAGGGGTGAGTACCTTTTAGAATTCCTTCTCGTAAAAAACCTAGATATTTTCAATGTAGGGAACACCCCTACCTTTATAACTAGAACAAGAGAAGAGGTCTTAGACTTAACCTTTGGGTCACCAAACTTAGGTCAAGCTCTAAGAGATTGGAGAGTCTCCAACGAACCCTCAATGTCTGACCACAGAATCATTGTGTTTCTATTAGAGGGCCTTCTCACAGAGAATACCTCTGTAAGGAACCCAAGAAATACGAACTGGCAACTTTATAAAAACACCCTTAAAACCAATATTGAACAGTTAGGTCCAGTTAGTACGACTAATAGTCACCCTGAACTAGAAAATATAGTTAAGCAGTTTAGTGGGGCAATCAATGAGGCGTATGAACTCAGTCGCCCTACAAAAACTGCTAGAAAACTGAAAGACGCTCCAGGGTGGAGCAATAATCTTTCCAAACTAAGATCTAGGGTAAGAAAACTCTTTAATGAGGCAAAGAGAACTGGAGAGTGGCAAAACTATTCTGAAGAGCTTACCAAATACAACAAAGAACTAAGGAAGGCCAAAAGAAACAGCTTCAAAACTTTTTGCGAAGACATATCTTCCACACCTGTAGCTGCCAGACTACACAAAGCACTGTCGATGGAGAAAACTTTAACATTAATTGGCACTTAGGAACGCAGATGGTAGCTTCACAGAAAATGAAGAGCAAAGATCTAATTTGCTACTGAGTACCCACTTTCCAGGTAGTTCACCCATAGTGAACGATAGAATTGAAAGAATACCTTTCAAACCAAACAGAGAAGACTGGAAGATAGCAAAAACTATCTGTTCAGGAAAAAGACTAGAATGGGCAATTAGTACCTTTCAACCTTTTAAATCACCCGGCATAGATGGCATCTTTCCTGCCTTACTGCAACAGGGCAAAGATGAATTAATGCCGTACCTAATTAGCATACTTCGAAGCAGTATTGCACTTGGGTATATACCAAGTCTGTGGAGAAAAGCTAAAGTTATCTTCATCCCAAAAACGGGGAAAAAAGATACAACTCATCCGAAGTCATTCAGACCGATAAGTCTAACATCTTTCCTACTGAAAACTTTGGAGAAAGTGATCGACAATTACATCAGATCAGAAGTTCTAAGGAATATGCCTCTGAATCAACGTCAGCATGCCTATAGAGCGGGCAGATCAACAGAGACCGCTCTCTTTGAATTAACGAACACTATAGAAAGGGCACTTGACGCCAAAGAAACCGCCCTAAGTGTATTCCTCGACATAGAAGGTGCTTTTGATAACACCTCTCACGAGGCAGTCAAAAAAGCACTAGTTAGGAAGAGTGTTCCCATCACAATAACCAGATGGATAGACGAGATGCTGAGTACTAGAATAGCAGAGGCACATTCCGGACAAAACGGACAGAAAATCATCACAACAAGAGGATGCCCGCAAGGAGGGGTTCTATCACCCCTGCTGTGGAGCCTCGTTGTGGATGAGCTCCTAGAATGTCTTACTTCTCAAGGTATACAATGCCTAGGCTTTGCTGACGACATTGTCATAACAGCCTATGGAAAGTTTGAAGAAACCCTCTGTGACATAATACAAAGGGGTTTGACAATAACAAGCAAATGGTGCGCATCAGTGGGACTAAATATTAATCCATCAAAAACCACAATTGTACCATTCACAAAGAAAAGACTTCTACCGCACATGAAACCCATCCGGTTAAAAGGTGAAGTAATCGACACGAAGAGGGAGGTCAAATTCCTAGGAATTACCCTAGACAGCAAACTCCTCTGGAACAAACACCTTGAAATAACAGTCGGGAAAGCCACAAAGTCCCTCATGATGTGCAGACGACTTGCAGGAAAATCATGGGGATGCAAACCGAATATAATAAGATGGATGTACACTATGATGGTGAGGCCCATTATCACCTATGGTGCGGTTGTGTGGCATAAAAGAACCGAACTAGCTACGACTAGAAAATCACTTGAAAAAGTGCAAAGGCTCGCATGCTTATGCATCACAGGAGCAATGAGAACTTGCCCTACGGCAGCAATGGAGGTCATATTGCATCTGACCCATTACACTTTGTGATACAAAGTGCAGCTGAGGGAACAATCATGAGGTTTTCAAAAGAGGGCACCGGCAAAGGTAAACAAATAAGTCTTAGACAAAAAGACTCCCTGTCCAAAACAATACCCTCCCTTGATATTCCAAGAGATAGCATGATTAAGATTTACAACTTCGAGAAAAACTTCCAAACGAAGTTAAGTAGCAAAAAAGAGTGGCTAGGAGAAACAGAAAACTACACCTTTAAAGCAAATGCCATCAAGTGGTACACTGATGGATCAAAAACTATTGAAGGAACGGGTGCAGGAATCTTTGGGCCTAGAACCAAAGTCTCTGTTCCAATGGGACAGTCCTCAAGCATCTTTCAAGCAGAAGTTAATGCGATAGGAAAATGCGCTGAACTAAACTTAAATAGGAACTATCGCAAGCAAAACATTGCAATAATGTCAGACAGTCAAGCAGCACTTAAAGCCCTTAGCTCATACAGTATCAGTTCCAAACTGGTATGGGAATGCCTAGACAAACTCAACACTTTGGGCAGGGAAAACACAGTCACTCTCCATTGGATACCAGGCCATGTTGGTGTTGAAGGCAATGAAGAGGCTGACCGTCTGGCGAAAATAGGGGCAACAACACCCTTTATTGGACCAGAACCCTACTGCGGCTTTGGGGAGAATGTGATCAAAAACAAGATCAAAACAAATGAAGAAGTCAAAAGATCCAACCTTTGGAAAGAACTCCCAAAGCTAAGACAGGCAAAAATGTTACTGGGGAACTATAACCTAGAAAGATTCACAGCCTGCATTAACTTAAACAGAAACAACCTAAGAATTATAACGGGCTTTCTCACAGGGCTGTCTAGCAGCGCAACATGCAGATTCTGCGATGAAGAAGAAGAAACACCGGACCACATACTAGGTAGATGTGGTGCACTTATGCACATAAGACAAAAACATCTGGGTAATTACCAGATAGAGAAGGGCAGGTTACCTTCTCTAAAAATATCTCAAATACTTGGCTTCCTAAAAGAAACCAAGTTGGAGGAAGTGCTGTAGGATGAGTATCCTCATCCAGCGCTTTAGAAAAGGGGGCACAATAGATCTTAAAGGTCGCAGTGCACTTTTCCCCCAATTAATTCATTCATTCATTCATCATTTGAGAAATTTTGACATTTTCATTTTTTGGCACGAAAAGAACCCGAACAAAGATAATATCTGTGCATTTGAATATCTCTTTAAAAATTAGACAGGTGGTCTGATATCAACAAACTTACGAATCTACTACGAAAGTTCGTAGAACATTTTCCCACTGGACACAAATGTTATGTTAGAAAACAACTCCAATTCTGCAAAATTTCCAAAAATATAAAATAACTCTATCTTGAAAGGAGAACAAGGCAAGGAATGTTAATATTTCTCTGGAAGCATTGATTATACACAAATATTACATTTATACGATTATATTATGTTAGTGTATGTATTGCACTCTTCTAAGCTTTAAAAAAACAATGGAGTCAAAACAAAAGTTAAATACAGCATCAAAAGCATTATTAGCTTCGAATGTTTCCCAAAAGCATTGTTGTCTTCTCATAATAGAAACATATCCACTCGAAGGATAATAATTAGAATATTTAAAGCTAAGGCCAAGAGGATTCAGAATTTTATTCTGAACTTTGAACAAACACAAACCTTGTATGTTAGTTGGGGAGTCAGTAACATGAAAGTTATTCCAAGCAAATATAAATTATGAAGAATTTCCATTCCAAGCTATTTAACATTAAAATTTCATGTTTAAGCTCCTCATGGAAGAGTCCTTGTTTTTTTTTTTTTATTACAACGCAATGTTGGAATGACGTTATACTCCTTCAGTTTGGTGCAATGCAGACGATATATTTTGATTTACAGGAATTCGACGGACGTTACTTGCACAGGAAAATGAAGGCAAATAAAATGTTCCCTTTTCAGAGGGGGAAGATTTATTTGTGGATGTGATTTTTCCTGGTCCTTTCAAGGAACCTTCTTAATGTTTATGTTTACACATGATGTGCATTGAAGATGTCAAGTTTTGATATGTCAACAGGTTACTAGTTAATTTATAAAACAGTTGCATGTTTTGACGCTTAAAAGGTTTAAATAAGATTTTCTCATTTAAAGACGATGTGAGCTGATGGAAGGATGAAGGTATGATAGAACTCCAAAGAGTAGTTAAAAAACAACTGTTGCCTTTTAGAACTTGTTAAAATTTATAACCAGGGAATCAAACACATATATTAGTTAATGCAACTTATTCGATTAGTGGCTGACTTAAGGATCAACGCGCACTAAACCATAGAGGAGGTTATGCAGTTTGAACCAACCACCACTTCCTCCCCCCCCCCACCCCCGAGCACGTGAACACATTAAACAGGCCGCCCAAAGCTGAAAAACTTGCCGAGACCCTCTCCAATTTTCAAATTATATAACAGCTCTCCAGGAGATGGGATGAGATGGGACGGGCCTGAAAGTTAAAGAAAGCTGTGACTTTTATTATGTAAAATTCTACCTCGATGGGAGATCGCACCTGTTCGAATGCGGATTCGCTGTCGGAGGAAGAGAAAGGTAAAAGTCTGAAGCTTCCGCGAAGTCAGCAAGAGAGTGTCCACGATCCGTATAAGAGCCCATTTCTACCACGTAATCCTCATAAGCGTTTTTTTTCTCTTCTGTAGGGGCTTGAGCCTACAGAAGAGAAAAAAAAACGACGATACCAAAGAAAGTTTCTACGAGCTCCTCGCCAAAACCAACGAGCAGTGCCCCAAACATCTTCTTGGGAGACTTTTACACCAAATTTGGGAAAGAGGATATCTTTGGTATGACGATCGGAAAACACAGCCCGCATGACACCAATTCCAATAACGGACTCAGGGCTCAGGTTCATCAACTTTGCAGCGGGAAAACACATGCTGCTGATCAGCACACGATTCCCACGTCCCGTCATCCACAAGGACACATGGCGATCTCTAGATGGTCAATCCTGAAACTAAATCGACCATGTTGCGATTAACAAAAGACAATTTTTTACCATTCTGAGCGGACATCGATGTCATGTCATCCGTTTCACGCCTGTAGTCTGCGAGAAACCCTTATTTTCTCAATTTATACTTCTGATCGGAACTGGTTCCATGTGTCGTACAAGGAAGTAACCCCTATAACCGGTTGATCCGGTCTCGTCTTGACCAAATCGATGAGGCTTAGTTTAAGAGGTTTGTTTTGCCTACAGTGGCTATTGGTACCCCGTCGAATAAACCGCTTCATGATTTCGTACCCGAGCCGAAAAGAGGAGATTAGTGGAACAGGACCATCAGCTTATTTTAAGATTAGGTACAAATCCTTTTTGAGATTTCCGCCAACGGGAGAAAGATAGTGAATTTCATGATCGCAACACATATGTTGCATTCCTTCCACAAATCGTAATGCCCAACTGGACAGGTTCTTGGGTCTAAAATTAAAATCCTAGTTTGATTGAACTTTAATAGTTACGATATGGGGTTTGTTTTCCCACAAATCTTTATTTCAGAAAACGTTAAAGTTCATCCTAAATCAAACATCACTACTTCCTCTTATGAAAAAGAAAAGTAACAAAACAAATTAACAAACAAATAAACAATTACGTATATCCCGTTACTATTTTCGTCACTAAACAAAATGTCAATACGTAATTGAGTAAGTTTTCCACTTCTTGGTTTGCTACTAATTGATATCAAATTTATTATTAAAGTGAGGTTGTTGGATCAAATGTCAAGCAGGGTATTTGCTTATATGTCAAATCAACTTAAACTAATTGGAATTGGCATCTGATAAGGAAGAGAACAAATAAATGTTTTTTTTTTTTTTTTGTTTATTTTTTTTTGTCCAGCAAAAATGTTCACAAGGATACGTTCATTGAACAAACTCTATAGCTTCCTCTGACCATTTCTAATTACCATTATTCCAATATCGAATAAAATGTGATTCGATTCCAATACTGGCAGACATCTAATCTACACTACTTACATAAATGCCAAAGTACATTACACATTATAAGAGTACTTACTGCCCTTAATTCTCGTATAGAACGTAATGGGTTTTGTTTTACTTACTTTGCCAATACAAGGCAGAGGGAGGCAATGTTTGAAGGCGTTAAAGCACTCTTTTCGGATTTCATTGCTGAATCGAATTGCAACAACCAACGCCCATAAACGCAAGAATTTGAGATGTACTTTTTCGGGAAAGGAAATCTTTTATAATACGATATGTAGGTACGAAGTGGTTTAGTTACAGAAAATCGATTCCATAGATTTCTACTTGTATAGTCAATTATACTTGCCACCAAATCGACCATAGAGCTGTCGACGCGACGGAAGACACTTCTTATATAAGCATTATAGCATACTTCGTATCTTGCATAGTGTCCCATACCTATCAAATTTGTAGATGAAGGAGTTTCAAAAACCCGCCACACGAAAATATTAGAATTCAATATTTTACGGGAAAATTTAACGTAACCCATTGTATATATAAACTATTGTACTATCACCTGAGGTGCACCATCTATCGACGAAAAACTAAGCTCGAGAATACCATGGGAAGCAACAACAACTATTAAAATGGTGGTAATTGTTGTTGTTGCTTCCCATGGTATTCTCGAGCTTAGTTTTTCGTCGATAGATGGCGCACCTCAAGTGGGAATAATATAGTTTATATATACAATGCGTAACCTTATGGAACCTATATAAGTCTGGAGAACGAGTAAGAGGTAACGGGGTTTGGAGACACATAGATGTCGCTGATAATTATCACATATTTAAACCTTTCCACCTACATTTTCTCTCCAAAACGAGAAATTTAAAAAAAAGATTTGGAGACTCACGGTGTCGCCACAGTCGATCCTGCTATCCATATTACTGAAAACTTGTCTCTTATATCCCTATTGTTGTTGATTTCATTATGATCTTTTTTCTTAACAGGTATTGTCTTAAATTTACTGAGAAAGGCAATAAGACCATGAGCTACTATCCTTCAGCCAACGATTACTTCCCTTAGTATTTTGGGAAGAGGACAATATTAGTACTACGATCATACTACGAAATCTTTAATGTTTCAGACAGGCGTTTATTCAATAACATCGAGTTAACTAATTGTGTTTGATTTGTTTAAAAAATATATTTTTTATTAAAAACACAAAAGATATTACACTAGGTACAATATATTACTTATTTCGAAACTTAGTGGAGACCGAGAGGCACGCGAAGGTTTGTCTCAACTGATCGGGGGCACAAGTCGTTCTGCCTGCTCGTAGATGTCCTTGTTTTAACGAATCCTCGGTTGATCCTTGGATGCTGCTCTGCACATTCGGGAAGTCACGTACGCCTTTTCGGTCAAGTGGCTTCTTCGTCTGTTGTACTGGTCTTATCTTCAATGCGAGGGTAATTTAAGGTTTTAATGGATTCCAGATGTCATGCACACATTTTGTACAATGTGCATTCATCTATTGTATCTTTGTGTGATGGCTATTTTAGGGTTTTTATGTTTTCCAGATGTCGTTGGCCACTTCTCTTTCTTATCTCGCTGTGTGGCATATTCTCTGGAAAATTCCCAAGTTGAGTGAAATTAACTCATTGCGATACTACTAAAAGCTCTGAGGACTGTTAAGCAGTAGTTCCCACCGATATCGACATAACATCATTGAGTTCGTAAGGCATCCACGCAAGACGCTAAAGAGAATATATTTTCCCCAACTACGAAGTTGGTGCATTTGATGGTTTCCGAAAATAGGCGTGTATGCCCAACATACTATATACGTTGTATAATTTACTTTAAATGATGAAACGTTATCGGCTGCTCCCCAACCCCCGAGTCTAAGCATAGGGCTACGGTCTACCAAAGTAGTTTTAGCCTACGAATTGAGACAAAAGCTACGAACTTTTCTTGCCATGTGACTTTATTTGAATTATTTTGGCAAGGAAAAAATCATTTGAATCGAAATTGCATTATATGAAGCTTTGCATTTGTTTCCTTATCACAAATAGTGAATGCAGTCATTGGAAAGGGGAGCGTATCGGAATCCCGCTTTTTAAAATCCCGCTTTTAAAAAATCCCGAAAAAAAAAGTATTAAAATCCCGTCTTCTAAAATCCCGCTTGTTCAAAATCCCGATCTATTATAATACCGCTTTTTAAAATCCCGACAAATCCCGCTAATCCCGTTTTTTTATAAAATAAGCTAATGTTATAAAGTCACGCGCCGTAAAAAAAATAATGAGAAATAGAAAAAAATATGAGTAAAACAGGTTTTTTGCGTCGCATTGCTTATAATATACAAAACTAATAAAATAAAAAATTTGTTGATGGTTTAAAGTTTTTTTTTTGTTCGCTTTTGAATAATATCGTATAGCATTACTTTATACTTTTTTCTTGTAATTTATTGAAGATTGTCATATTCATTGTTAAAATAAAATGCATTTAAAAAAATCACTCATTGCTTAATTTATTTTAATTTTCTTATTATCCCGCTTTTGCAATCAAAAGTAGTTGTTTTATTTTAAAAAATCGCGCGATTTTTTAAAATAAAACAACTACTTTTGATTGCAAAGCGGGATAGTAAGAAACGGGATAGTAAAAAACGGGATTATAAGAGACGGGATTTTAAAAAGCGGGATTTTAAAAAAGCGGGATAATAAAAAGCGGGATTATAAAAAGCGGGATTTCAAGATCGGGATTTTAAGAAACGGGATTATAAAAAGCGGGATATCGAACCCAACCCGACATGCTATACATGTATTTGTATATAGTATGTCAATGTGTTATGCGCTCTACGTCACGGACACGCAATTGAGTTTGACGTTTTTCATTGTATAATACGCAATGCCAAATCTTGTTTAATTGTACCATGGGCTGATATCGAAGAGTAGCCAAAATCGCTGGATTTCAAGCGGACGGTGGTGCATTTCAGCATTTAAGCTGCAAGTTGCTGACAAACTCCAGTGATCGAAATGCACGGTCTCTTATTGGTTTAAAACTCGATAGCACAAAAGACCAAGTAGCAGCCTTTATAATATGGTGATTGTCAAAGAACGAATTTGAAAAATTATCAAAAGTAGGATAGATCCGAAAATTGAGAAGAGGTGCTAGAGCCAGGAATTTTGAGACAGAAGAAGAAACGAAATTAAATTCACGTCAGAAGAAAGGCCTTTCTTACTTACTTAAGGTGGCGCAGACAGCCCAAGCTTCTGCCCCATACAGCAGGACTGGGATGATTAGGATCTTGTATAGTGTCTACTTGGTTCTTTGAGAGAGTGATTTGCTACTAAGATGCCTTCTAAGCCTGAAGCAACAGCGATTGGCAAAAGTGATTCTTCGACTGATCTCTTCACTAATGTTGTTCTGAGAGGTAATAGTGGAACACAAATAGACAAAGTCCTTGACAACTTTAAAGTTATATCTGTTCATCGTGACGTTTTTCCCGAGCCTAGGGTGATGATGTTCCGCACCCGAGAATTGCATATACTTGGTTTAATCTTCATTTACAGCCAAACCCATTTTAGGCGCCTCCACTTCAATGTTTTCGAATGCTCCACTGACAGCGCTCATCATTCTTCCAATAATGTCAATATCATCAGCATAGCCAAGTAATTGAACGGATTTGAGGAAAATCCATTGCATATATAAACTATAGTATTCCCACTTGAGGTGCACCATCTATCGACGAAAAACTAAGCTCTAGAATACCATGGGAAGCAACAACAACAATTTCCACCGTTTTAATAAAAAATCGTACCGCTGGTGTTGACATGCGAGTTGCGTGCAATTGCCTCAAGAATGATGTGGAAGAGGTTATATGACAGAGCGTCACCTTGTCGACATTAAATGAGTCATAGGTGTTCTTACCAACCTTGACGGAGCAGCGCGAGTTCTCCATAGTCATCCTGCACAATCAAACGAGTTAAGGCATACTTTCGTCCGACCAGATTATACAGATCAGTTGGTGTATGCTCCTCAAGAAGTTATCTTCCACTGCTTTCAAGACTTCAGCCGTATTTCCATCCGCTCCAGCAGCCTTGTTGTGTTAGTTTAGATATTGCTACCCGAACTTCTTCTTGGTCGTGTGGACGGAGGTTTTGTTCATCATCGTCCAATTCGAATGAATGATCCATGCCTGATAGGGATTAATTGGTTGTCTTCGCCGTTTAACAGCCTGCGGAAGTGTTCTTTACAAATTCTCAGCACCGACTGCGTATCCCAGTATGGTTGAGTCAAAAAATTACCGCCGACTCTACCCAGGTGGTGAAGATTCCACTACAACAAAAAAATAACATACACCAAAGAAAAATATAAATTCTATGCAAACAAATTTAAATTTTGTTTAAAGAAATTACTTTTATAAATATCCCTTAGATCAAAAAATTTTTAAATCCACATAAAATCCTCCTTCCTTAAATAGTTGAAGATCACATGTGCCAAAACATAATTTTTAATGCTTCAAGAAACTCCCCAGAGAATTGCATTCGAAGAACTGAGGTTGCCATCCTTTTACTCATTTTTTTTCAGTTCAAACTGGAAAAAATGATATACTTACCAATAAGCAACCTTTTTGGAATTCTTCCATATAATCCTTTCAAGTGCTGTGCACATTTTCGCCCATTTTCTTTTTTTCCATAATTATTTTTCTCATTGAAAGTCAACCAGGATTGGATTCCAACAAAATGTCTCTGATATTATGACTTTATTTTGTATGCCCATCTTCCCAGAAGGATAATTCGCAAAATGTGTTTTGGATATCGAAACGATGTCCTTGGTTGACCAACTAGGAAACGAGGAAAAATATTTTGCTCCACAAAGGAGATACGATAGCAAGAATCCTTTTGCAGTTTGTTGATTCCTATTTTTGGCAAAAATGGCATATCGTCAACGAAAGAAGGATTCGCAAATTTAATTTACTTCACAAGGACCTTTTTCAATCGTTGTTTCTGTCGTTGTCATTTTGTGGGGTTGGTAGTTATAGTTTATTTTTTCAATAGTTTTTTTTCCTTCGAGCTGATTGAAATATCTAATTCTGATTGCTTTTTTTTCTTTTTGAGGAAAAAAGTGCGATCATGTTTACCCTTAAAGGAAGTAAACTGTGGGGCGGTCTGTTTTTCAAATGTCCTTAAAGCAAGGAATTTATGTGATATTTTTGTTGAAGGCTTTCTTTTTGTTCGCTTAGAGTTCACCTTAAGTTCCTTTATGTTGTTTTGAAACATCTGTGCCATAGTAAAATCAGCAGACCAAACAACCTTTCCCAAGGCAAGGTTATTAATTACAGCATCATTCGACACCATCATCAGCTGGTCCTTTCTGAAATGCATGTTTTTTTTTTTCATTTCATTTCAACTTTTAATAGTTTCGCTGTCTGGCCAGAATACTCCTTGAAACATTTTAATATAAGATTTCATTTTTTCTTGAAAATTTCACATCTTATTCAAGTACTTTGCAAAAATAAAATAAACTGAATTGCAGTTCAAGGACGAATTTCAAAGCACTTAATGCAAAATTGGTCTAAATATTAAAATTCTGTTTAAAGACATTTTTTTAAGAGCTTCTTGGGAATTGTTTTAAAGAAATTTAATGAAGGAAATTTATGCTTATGGATTGGGGCTAAAAATAATTGTAAGAAGAATCATACTCCATCCGACCTCTGTTTTTTTTTTTCCATAATGAATCTAGGCAGCACAGCTCGCTCCCTCAAACGATCAAGGACACATTTAACACCCTAACCGGAAGTGCTGTATGTGGCAAAAGAGTGGAACCTGACACAATCGGATAATCCGTACTGTGTTAATGTATTAATCAATGGAGTATGGAGAAGAAGATTCAACGACGGTATGGGCTATGCAGTGACATTGCCATGGCCAACAACCAACAAAATTAGCGGCTTAAAAGGCTTGGCATGTGGAGCGTATAAAAGGATACTGATCAGCCCACCGAGTTTTCAATTACACAAAGTCACCTGTAGTCCTCCATGTTGGAAGACAGCGGTGTTTCATTATCTCACGAAAAAGGGAAAAAAGGGATTGCTCCAGTCCGGCAAATCTCCGGTCGATAAGTCTTCTTCCGAGTACCAGTAAGGTATTCGAAAAAATTCTTAATAGAGCTCTGATGACCTAGTGACCATTCATGTTGCGTCGTGCCGTTTTGGTTGATTTGAAAAACTCTTTGATACCTTTTGGTTAGATGGGTTTTATCTGAAGCTGTCCAGACTTGGCATAAGTAAATCATTGTTGTAAATTTTATTTATGACGTGCTTAATGGAAGAAAGTTTGTATCTTCTTCTACCACAGCATTTGAAATACAAAATGGCATACAGCAAGGAGAGGAGAACTCACCGATACTGTTTAGTATTTACACCAGCGATCTGATACTTTGTTTCACTCTTGCGATTGCGTATGCCGATGATTTTGTAGCATACAGGGCGGATCCAAAAGTCGAGGTTATCAGAATACTCTTACAAATCTATAGCAGCAGTCTTGATAACAAGGTAAAGATTATTTGGTACATGACTTTTATACAAAAACCTAAATAAAAACTAGCTTAAATATCTACCTTACATTACTTACTGGACCTATGTGGGCGTTTTAAATTATCCCATTATCTATTAGATCCTGTCCAGCGTTTTATGTGAACGTCTCAAGTCTAATGACCTAATAGGTCATTTCATTTTTCCAGATTCTGCAGAAAATTCAAGAGTTTAACATCGACACACACCATCTGTTCGTTGACTTTAAAGCAGCTTTGACATGCCATGTCCAACTTTAGAATCCCTGCTAAGCTCATACGCCATATCAAGATGACGTTGGAAAATGCTCGATGTTTCGTCAAAGTTGTAAGGGACTCTACTGAAACCACCAAAGGGCTAAGACAAGATAACACACTCGTAAAGTCTTCAACGCCAAACCAGAGGGAGTTAGAAGCCAAGGTAGACCTCATCTTCGATGGAGGGACCAGGTAGAGGGAGACCTGCGACAACTTATTGGAGTGCAAAATTGGAGACTGCAGGCTAGAGATCTAGCTGGCTGGAGGGGAATACTTAGCAATGCCTAGGAGCACCACGCTCCATTGAAGCCAACATAAGTAAGTAAGATAGGTTAAGAAATAAATTGGGTTAACAAAAACTTTATTGGAAAAAAAAAACCACTGTTGTAAAGGATAGATAGAAAATCTTCCGGAGTAGTGGCTCCGCCAGCCTTGAATTACACTTCTTCAGAACTAAGAAAGAATGTTGAAATGAAACATGAAGTCGAGCTTCGTAAAAATTTTGATTTCAGAGAGTTGAAATATGAATTTCAACGATTTAATCATTTGAATTGATAAATGAAAAACAATTTTCCTAAGTTTGAAAATAACTATTTAATCCTTATGAAGTGGATCCAAAACACAACCGTGAAACGAGAATTATCTTTTTAAAGGGTATTTTTTTAACGCATAAGACTTAAAGTTGACAGCACTGTTTTTATTGACATCCATTTGTTCATCTGCCATGTGATTTATCTTTTGTTTGGTTTGCCATTTCATCATGAATCGATTGACGCCTGAACAACGCTTTCCTAAATTGAATCGCCTTGATGTGAGGGGGCTATGTTGTTTCACCAAGATGGTACTCTAGAGACGATTGACGCCAATATACGATCGCAAGTGCAGCAAAGGGTGATCGAAAATTAGACTTCATAGATCCAAGCCAGCAGCGGAGAGAAAGGCAATTTTACAATTAAAACAATTTATCGGACGATTTATCGCATTTTATAGTTCTGTACGGTGCCGTGACATAAGGCCATAATGTGATGAAGCCATATTTCGTAATATGGCCTTATGACGCGTTCCAAAGTGTCATAAGACCATAATTTACGTTATGGCCTTATGTCACTTTGTGAAAGCGTCATGAAACCATATATTTTTTGCGTCATAAGACCATATTGCAATATGCCATTTAAAGAATTACTATGAAATTACTGAAAACAACAAAATAAAGTTTTTACCGGTAGAATAATGGATAAGCAATTCTAGGATGATCTCAGTTCTTTAAATTTTGATAGAAAGAAAATATGTATAATATCTCCAATTTCGCGCTTTTTTAATTGAAATGTGCTCGAATTTTGAGCTATTTTTTTTTTCTTTATTTAAATTTCGATCCAAAGAAATAAAATACTTTGATCAACTAAAAAAATATATCCCAAAAAGGATTTAATCACGCGAAAAAAATGAAGCTATTACTTTTTACAATTAAAAAAAAACTTAACTAACATGATTATCATGTGTAAAGTGAACAATTAATAATTGCTTTTATCCGCAAGTTATTTGTCACAATATTAAAAGTTCCATCTTATAAATAGTTTCTGGTGCAACCTATCCCCAAGCTCTGAATAGCAGTTGCTATTCTGGGCGATATAAATACCGTGTAAGAAAATCTTTGTTCCATAACAGTGCCCCTATAAAATGGTGTCATAAGGCCATAATGGCGTTATGACACTTTGGTAAAGCGACGTAAGGCCATCACTTCGAATATGGTCTTGTGACACTTTGGAATGCGTCATAAGGCCATATTTCGAAATATGGCCTCAGGACACTATGGTTTTATTTCATGGCACCGTTCTGTTCATCTAAAAAAACATTCTTTACAGAGAAAATAACATCCACTCACAACAACCCCTTAAAATCAATAGCAAGCCTCAAAACGACCTCAAGGAAATTCGTTTTGGATTTCAACACTTTTTAAGGCTTAATTGAAATCTTCGGGGATCTTAATCAATTTTCATGCTTTTTTTTTAGTTAACAAACCATTACCTTAACCCTAGAGAAAAACAAGCTATAAAAACTAATACCAAAAATATAAGGACACGAAAAAAATCAATTCGGAACCAATTAGCCTACAAGCGACCTTCCCATTAATGCCTTTTTTTATCCACAAGGATCAACTTTTAGTTTCCGAACAGCACTCAGTATTGATTTTTGCTGTCAAAAGTAACAGGTTCACTAAATTATAATAACTGTACTCTTGCTGTTGTTGTTGTTGTTGTCAAAAGTTTTGGGAGTGTTAAGAGTAAAGTTAAAGATGCCTTATATACCTCATAGCTCATACCGTGCCACACACACAGGATAATGAAGTTTTAATACTTCTTAGTTCGCGCCTGAACTGATTAAATATTGAATTTTAAGGAAAACTCTGAAGTCCACTAACTGATTTGAAAATGAAAACAAAAAGAACATCGGAACAAAGTTGGTCGCCGGCCGTCGTCGGTTGCGTCGCAACATAGTAAGATGGAAGAAAACAAGCAATTTAACGCCACCATTGTTCAGGACTTGTTAATCGCCATTCCCCCTGATTCAATTGGACAGACTTTTAAATCCTGCGAGGAGTAAAAGGTTTTGAAACAATATTTAATATTGCGATTAAAATTCCCTTGCGGTGAATCTAATTTGCAATTCAAATTCTGCCAATTTACACGTTCGATATAAGGTGTAGGGGGTCGCCATAGGTCGCGGCAGTGGCTGTAGGAGGTGGCGGTTCCCATTCCAGCATTCCCTTTGGAGGTAAACAAGGACCATCATGTCATTCCGCATTTGCGAGCAACAAAGCAATTAAATTTTAATATGCTTCGTTTAACTCGTGCGTTCTTGGCTGGGAGTACGAAACAAAGCTTCGACGACGTCGCGACGTGGCGGCGTGTTGCGGCGCGGAGCTCCGACTGACAGGGCGGCGTAGGGTCTAGGTCTGACGAGTTATTTCACGTGGAAACAATTTAATTTCCTTAGTGGCTGTATCCTAATGCGGTTCGGTTACGTTAAGCAAGTAAAAAGGTTCTCCTGGATTATAGTATCCATTTGAAATGAACGGAGGAAATGGATGTTGCTTGCAGCAAAGCTGTTATATCGAGGAGTTTAGACGTTCAGAGCAAAAGACTCCAACGCTCGCTCGCCGCCCGCCGTCCGCCGCCGTTGCTTTTAGGGGTAGCACAAGGTGTCAAGGAACTTTGTGTGTGTGTTGCGAAAAGGGATAATAAAGGTTGCTAAAGAGCTCAAAGTGTGGACGGAAGGCAAACTTATAGGTGATTAGTGCTAAGCTCTGGACAAAAGGAGCACTAAAGGGAATGAGGATAATAAATCGCTCGCTGGAGTTCCTTGCGATTCGTCCAAAGCAAGCCATTTAAACTGTTTAAGTTTTATATATGTATATGTTTGTGTGTATATATTTTTAAAGGGGATTCTTTAAAGGAGTATAGAAATGAAAATGAGTACTCTTGTTGGGTATTTGATTGCATAATAACTCACGTCCGTTGTTTGGTTTGCTTAGTTTAGCTGTTTATTGATGTTCCATCAAATATTTATTCAAACGTCTGTTATAAAAGAAGTTTATGGAAGGATTCACAACGAAGGTTACAAATTTTAAGATTCATTTAGATGCAGCAAACATTTCAACAAGATTTTTAATAGATCTTTCAGTTTGTAAGGATGTCTCCCTATCCACAGTGTGAACGAAGAAAATACGTCTTAGTGTATTTTATGAACTAATTTTAAAACCAAACAAGTTGTAAAATTAAAAACATGTCTAAAATTAAATTATTTATTTAATTTTGTTCAGTAAATTATGAGTGTTTCTTAAAAGTTCAACTTTAATATTTCGTCCACAATTGGCGCTTCGGTCGCTTGTGCCTCGAATAAAAACACTTCTTACAAAAACAACAAAGAATTCCTTCGGGCTTCAACCGTTCGATATTAAATTTAAACATTAAGGGTTTGTAAGCAATTTTCCTAGGCGAACCAATCAAGCAAAAGACCAGTGGCATACCAACTAGTCTAGGCATGAGTTCTGTTTTGAACTTTATTTTTTTAATTATTTCACAATTTTAATTTGAAAAAAAGCTTTATTCAAAATGGCCGCCGTTTTAGTGATGGGTTTCCAAATTTCGCATGGGAGTTTAATAGGTCATATGTTCTCCAATGTTGACCACAAACTGTGTCAGTCAACATCAGGATTCACAAACTGCCCTTGGCCCTCTGGAGAGATTGCTTTACAACCAATGACAGCCAAAGTACATGAGTTACATCCACCCCACTAACATGAAATGACAGTAGCCATCACCAGACTAGAAACGAACAAAGCAGCTGGATCCAATGATCTACAGGCGGAACTTTACATTAACGCTGGATATGATCTTGTCAGGAGCATACACCCACTCATCTGCAAAATAGGGTCGGAAAAAAGTATGCCCGATGAGTGGAATCTCAGTACCATCTGCCTGATCCTCAAAAAAAGAGACCGCCTAATCTGCGCCAACTAAAGCGGCGTTGAAATATTTTAAACATCGCGACTTCTCAACCCGTTTGCTGGTGATCTTATAGGTCCTTACCAATGCGGCTTCAGAACAGAAAAATATACGACCGACCAAATATTAACATGACCCCAGATCCTGGAGACAACTCAAGAATTTAACATCGCCAACAACTACCCCTTCGTCAATTTTAAAGCAGCCTCGAAAAGCGTTAATAGAGTTGAGCTATTTGCCACGTCCAACTTTATAATGCCTGACAAACCGATACGCTTTTTGGAGATGACGTTGGAAAATACTCGCTGTTTCATCAAAGCTATTAGGAACTCTACTGAAACCTTTGACATCGACACCACCGGAGGGTTAAGACAATATGACTGTCCTATAACTGTTTCAAAATTGGGCTTGAAAATGTATAACGGAACACCCATGCCAGCATTCGGGCGTCATATTTAATAAAACGACACAATTACTTGGGTTAACGGACGACATTTACGTGATAGGAAGAACAAAGCGAATAGTAACCGGTGCCTTCACTACTATGGAGTCTGAAGCAAGCAGAATGGAACTGAAATTAAACGAGGACAAGACGAAAAATATGCTTTCATCAACAAAATGCCAATTCCACCACCGTCTTGATCAGAACGTGACCTTTGATAGGTATAACTTCTAGGTAGTCAGTGAATTTGTCTACTGCTGTAAACACAGGCAACAATATCAGCGCTGAAATCAAATGCAGACTACCTCTTGCTAATCGCTGTTTTTTTTGGGCAGAACAAGCAATTGAGGAATAAAGCCCTATCGAGAAGAACCGGGTCCTACTATATGGTGAAAAATCATGGACTGCCTCCCAATTGGATGAAAAGGCAATTGGAGTCTTCGAGAGAAAAATTCTACGTACGATCTATGGTTCTGTCTGCGTTAACCGAGAAAACAAATTTTGACGAAGAAGGTACAACGATCTACAGCGACGATTTCAACGATTAAATAAGATGGCTGGACCATGTAGAGCTAACGAACACCAACGCTCCAGCGCGTAAAGTCCTTAGCGCTAAACGGGAGGGAGTCAGAAGCCAAGGTTGATCAGATAAAGGGAGATCTTTGACTACTTGAAGAACGAAAATGGAGACGACAGGTTTAATATCAAGCCTTTAGGGGCATATTAAGCTAGGCCTAGGTGCTAGGTCTTTTATCATATATTCTGTCGCATACTTAATCTTTGTCGTGAAGCATTATCGTTTCATCGAGTTTCACTTCAAACATTTTAGAAGTGTAGTTGAAGAAATATTTGAGAAAAATTATACTTTAGCTGGCAACAGGTAGCAAGGTCTACTAAATTCTCTACTGAGCTATCAATGGACTCTAAATTCTCGGCTGAGGTAGCAACGGACACTTAATTCTCTACTGAGGTAGCAGTGGAGACTCAATCCTCGGCTGGGGTTGAGGTAGCAGCGGACACTAATTTCAAAACGTGAAAGCCCACGTCAACTCAGGGTTCTAAGCGCTTTTCAAAATATTGGAGTTCGGTACGGTACACTAGATTGGTACACGGTCACCGGCGGCAACCGTTTCGATTTGCACTGAATCAAACTGGCTGTCTTATGCATATTTCCGATGCATGACAGTGGCAATTATAAAATGAATAACAATCATGCATGTAAAATTCCAAATTGCAAGTAATTGTTGCTGCAATTCGTTGTTGTTGGTATAATTTGACTATGGTCGAAAACTGGTTTGACTGGTATGGGCATAATATAATTTCTTGTGTCCAATCTGCAATGGAATAGTGCTAAGGTGAAATTGGCTCAGTATATGCGGTTGGGGAGGAGTGGAATACTAATTCTTAATGTGTGGTGGTCAGACGGAATTGCTTATTTTGCAATTTCATAATACGTGTTTCATTAAAAAGTTAATCCACAGATCAAGAATTTATAAAACTAGGTTCAGTGCTGAACCACTATTTACAACTGGCTCTTAATATATTGTGGGTGGCAATGGTACAGTGGATGAAGTGCTTGGTTCCTTACCTAAGAGTTGTGGGTTCGAGCCCCAGTCTGGGCAGCAATTTTTCAATATTCCCCCAGATTCAACTGGACGCCACCCGTGGGATTTTCGTGAGATAAATATCACCTATTTCTCAATCCATTGTACCAACAAAAAAATCTTTCCTATGTTCCTATTCTTTCTAACTATTGCCGTGCAGTTTGCATTCAAAAGACCTTGGGTCTTATAGGCAAATAGCTAGTTAAAATTATTAAAAAAAAATTATTATTATTCATCATTTTAAGTGAAAGAAGGAAGACTTCAATATCCGTCTTCATAAAAAATCCAAGCCATAAATCAAACCAATAAATTTCTCTTAAAAATCAATCTCTATTAAATTAATGAACAATTAGTCCTTACATCGTATTCCTCATATCTTCATAAGAACAAGTATGTGTATACAAGAAGTGTTCCTTTAGGTACCCAAAACATTAATGCACACCTCAAGCGATATATATCATCCATATCCACCCAATTACATACTCTATTGATTGCTTCCAAGAGACTAATGGCATTAAAGTCCCAATCTAATTACAATATAAATTTAGTTTACGTTCAAAGGATGAAGGGACGATTCTATTTAATCACACAGTCAGCCAAAATGAACTATCATTAAATAATAATGAACAATGAATATGGGTTATTGACTAGCATAAGAGTGATGGGGAGCTTTTCTTTGTTCTGTTCATTACATCCTGCAATAATTAGACTAAGATCATTAAAGGTTTTAAGTAAGATATCAGTAAATTTAACTTGGTTTGTATTTAAATTGTGCCAATTTATTGAAAACTTTTCTGGGTTACATTAATTGAGTCAGCAGTGAAAAAAATAAAAAAGAAGCTATTTTTAAATAATCTATCATCATTAAAGTATGTACTTTTAATTGAAAATCAATTAATAATAATTTACAGTCCTTGATTGACAGGCATATGTGGCTGCATTTGTGCTTAAATTTAATTATTGTGTGTTTGCTTCTTTTTGGGTACCTACATATATAATTAATTGATGTAAAACTTTTTTTATAAGTAGTTAACTGTATGTGTTTTCAATAAATTAATTCTTAATTTGGATGTGGTATAGGGCATTATGTTTCATGTTGAATTTTTTCAAGTGCTCATATAATTTAAATTAAATTAAATTTAAAACCGTACGGTCCTGCCCACGAGTTCTGATAGCATGGAATAGGACAAAAAGAGAATTCATGGATCGACTTGAGCTGTTAAGAGGCTATCGATGTGAGAGAAGTAAGTTTCCGATGTTATAAAGCCAACCCTTCTGAGGAAAACCGGAATAAGTTCAAACAAGCTAGGAAGACTTGCAATGCTCATAGTCAAAGAATCAAATTTTTTAATGAACAAAAATTACGGCAAAAAATACTACAATGTCCCAAAGGTAGTAAACATTTTTGGTCATTTGTAAAAATCATTGGTTCAAGGTCGATTTTCCCTTCTCCAACACGCAACACCCAATGGCATAAGTATCTCATTTTATCTCCTATCCAACTTTCCTGAAAGCTCGTACTGTGTTTTTATACTGTCTTCTATATTATTTAATTAATTTTTTTAATTTCAGTAAATTTTCAGCTTCAGTTATAATTAGTACCATAAGGAATCCAATCGTCCAATCAGTGTCCTGTCCATCAATCAGAATCAGAACTCCCTCACTAATTTGTGAGTGACTTCTTATTGACCTCATTCTGTTTGTTGGTCGAGCTGATTTCTGTCTACCTACTATCTTCTTAACTGTGAGATACATTCTGCGAACATTCTTAACTTTCTTTTGGACTGTGGGATTTTTATAAATTCCAGTGCATTTAACTGGATTGCCATGAGCTTTGACCTACAAATCCGATTTAAGCGAATGTATCTTGTTCTTGTCAGATAGAAGAATGGAAGTGGTGGTATTTATTGGATTGGATATTAGGTATCAACCCACTTGGAATGCTGCGAGTGTTGGCGTTGAATTCCTCTTCGATTGCTGTTCGACGTTTCAATTTGTTTTGGAATTTCGCATGTTATCCTTTGGAACTCTCTTTGAAGACTAACAATGAAATCTGGAAGATATGTGAGAAGTGTGGGCTTACTGGAGTATCTGATGTATCCAAGATTTATTGGTTAGAGATTTGTTGGTAGTTGAAGTGCAATTAATCTGTTGGGAATGTTCGTCTGACATGAAGTTTAAAACTTTGGTGTTTTTTTTTTTTCTTTACTTAAATCTAGACTCTTTGGGAAATCTTTGAAATGGTATCTTTAGCTTGGTTAAGGGTGAATTGAACTAAGATTCATGTCAAAAAAAAAGTTGTATGGTTGTTATTGTTTTGATGATCTCTATGCCACCCTAGAAATCAGTTACATGAAGGCAGATTAAGGGGAAATCGCTACATGTTTCTAATTAAGTTTGTACGATCCACTGGCCCCGGCATTTGATCATTGGCAAAAGACGAACAAAGGGTTTTCCCTTTTTCGCGGGCACATTTCGGCGGCCTGCAGGGACGACGTTGTTTTGTTGACATCTCAGATCACAGATCTGTTGTTTTTTATTTAAACTCTTTTCATTAGTTTCACTCTGGGAACAATTAATTCTGAAAACCAATGTTACAATGTCTATTTGCACGCGCCAGCTTCACAAGTTTTGGCCATTCAAAATTATGTGCGCCTGTACAACCCCATTAGCGGTACAAAAGTATTTCCACTCATTTCTAGTATTCATTACCGCTCACTCAACTTCATTGCTAGGCTTCGGTGCCTATATCATCAGATTTTCAACAATAAGTCACATGTGTCAACACTATCAAAACATTCGACAATGCTACTTGCGAATAGACATTCCACAATTAATATTCTGCGTCTAACGTTTGAATTATATATTTGTAGTTACGCCATTGTATATAGGTACATTTTTATAGTAATTTTATGTTTTTTTTAGTTCTGAACTTCGTCAATGGCGGCGCTAATTGTCTTATTTACTTTACATTAAATGTCTTCTATTGTTGTTTTTGCTTCCCATTGCAATTTAGACAGAAAGCACTCCTAACGCACCAATCAAGTGTTTGTGAACTTCTTACATAGATGGCGCACCAAACATTCCTCTTATTGGGAGTGCTATAGATTATAAATACAATGGTTACGCTTCTTGAGTGGATTCTGTCAAATCGAGAAGCGACATTCTCTTCTCAGAATCGTCAGAAGTGTCTTTTTTATAAAAATGGAACGGTTTCCGAAAACTTTGTGATCAAAATTAGTTTTCGTTCGTGCAAACATTCCAGCTTAGCGACTAAATGTGAGATGACCGGTTCCGCTTCGTTACATTTCAAAAAGAGAAGACCAAAAGTATAAAAAACACTAGGTAAGTAACTATAGTATGCCACTACAATTTGAGCCGTTCTAAAACCAAATAAAAAAATTCTTAATTTTTAAAAAACATAAACAAATATGGAGTGAAATAATTTTTAATAATTAGTGTTTCGTTAATTAAATCAATATATTTGTCTTATCATTTTATTATAATATGTATCAATTATTACAGATTATATTCATCATTTATAAACACATAGGAACAAAATTTTCCTCAACCCACCCATCAGATACCGTAACCACCGCCATACTCCCAGCCCACCTACAACTAGCAACCAACCATCCACCATTTTTTATAAGTTTTCCATCACTGAATACCTACCACCAATAACCACCCAACCCACCTGCAACCACCAACCCACCACCTTCCATTTTTGTCGATTCCCTCCCCAGAGCAAGTCCCTCTACCACCACCATTTACCCAGCAGATTTACAACCACCAACCAAGCATCCGCCATTTTTGACAATATTTTCCTCACTCCCCCCCCCCCCCCACACCAAATCCCCCCAAACAGCAATACCCCCCCACCTACATCCAACCACCTACCATATTTGTCAATATTTCCCCCCAACCAACCAGCAACCCCAACGCCATCTACCCACCATGTTTGTAAATGTTATCTCACCCACCCCCCAACACCCTCCTCAAAATCCACTCCACCACCAACACAACCTTCAACCACCCGCCATTTTTAACAATTTTGTTCTGCTTGGTGAAAGAATGAAAAACGTAATTCCTCCAAACCCCTCCCCAACAACCCTTAGTTCCCACCGACCTCACCTACAACCAACAGCCAACCACCCACCATTTTTGTCAATTCCCCCCGACCCCAAACCAAACCCCCACCAGTAACCACCCACTCCACCTACAACCACCCACCCACCATTTTCGCCATTTTTTTCTTCACCAACTTGAAATTTTTTATATGTGAAAATATTTTCTAAAAACAATCCTTCTTAAGCCGCAGAACACGAATGTGAAGTGTTTTGCCAGACTAAATTTCGATTTTTAATTATGACATTGAGACACTTAATACCAAAGTGATTAAAAATTTAAGAATTCCATCAAAATATTCATTAACGCTCGTACTGTGTAAAGTGAGCACGGTTTTGAAATACCAAACTAGGAATTTTCAAAAATTTGGACTACCTACTTCTAAAACAAGAAGATAAAGAATATAACATTTATTTTAAAAAGAACTATTCTGACAACCCACAAAGTGGTTAAATTTAAGATTTTTGAAGCTATTCTAGTATGTCAATTAATTTTAATGGAGGAGAATTTTTGGTTTTGGATGATTTTTAGTGATTGAATTAAGCCTTGAATGTTTTCAAACGCTCCTCATAGCTCTGTTTTATTTATTCAATTGTTTTATTCCTTTTTAATGCTAGTATGACCTCTGGCGAGAAAATAAATAAAAATAAATCATTGGAATTTATCAAGCACTCCAGGAATTTACTCCCGTGAAAAATTGAAAAGCTCATTGATCAATATAATACTCGACGTGATGCGGTTGCACTGCACAATCAAAGATACTTGTACGTGACAAGAAATTAAGTAAATAAAACAATAAAAAATCTGTCCTCGAATTTCCTCTGAGATTTAAGGCTAATTATTGCGGTTTGCTGTTGGAAACATGAAGTTTTACAATGTCTTCCTTGTCTCATTGATTTGAAGAATGAAGATGAGGATTCAAATTAAAAAAAAAAAAATAACACATTTACCTTATTTGAAAAATGAAAAATATATTTATTTAAATTTAAATGGTATTTTTGCTTTGAGGCTCCCCAATATTGAATGTGTTTTGTGAAGTTTTGGTGTCTTTTTGTTCTGTCACCAAATGGCTATAATACAAAATGTATTTTTAGATACTTTGTGAAAATTGCATTCTGTAAATAATTTGGCCAATGACTCAACATTCACTTTATGTCTTCTCTACCTCAGGTTACGACGCTGTAACCCATACCTTGTTAGAAAAACAAAACTGACCCAGGACATTCGTTTCGGTACCTATTTTTTTAAAATCACATCTTCTCTGACACAAATAACGTTTCATTTTCAGCATCATTTATCGTATAAATGGTCAAAAACAAAGAAGGATTTTTTATAGTTTTTGTAGCTGACAAAATTATTTCACGCATAAAAATAATTACTATTGGAGCATCTGTATGCTTAAAAAATACAATATTTCAACAACAACAGAAATTTGTCACTACAGACTGAATATAACCAACGACACGAAAACATAATAAAAATATATTGTGATTACATCCTACGGGGGAACCAGTAGCTGGTCTATATCAATCGGGATGAATACGTTTTTTTTTTTTTCATTTTTGAATTAATTGTTTCAATTCAGAATGAAATCGCAGAAATATAAATTTCCATTTGCGATTTTTTAATTACTCTAAAGGGCAAGTATTGGTTTTGTGGAGATAAAAGAAATGCCCAACAAAAAGGTTTTCACCATGCCGTCCGTCGGCGTTTGTCTGCCTATGCGTCTGTACACAGTAAGTCATGTTTGATTGTCAAAAAAAAAAATTTACGGATGAATAACATTTCTTATTTTGTAGTAGTAGTACCTACCTACCTTTAACCGAAAAAATAGATGAGCTTCATCGCTAAAAAAAAGTGTTCTTGTGAAAATCGGGTTCAACAGCAATCTCGTTTCGAGCTCTCATTGAATTTAGCTCATGCCCGGTGGGTGTACTTATGCTGTTCAGGTGTCGCCGTCGTCGGTTGCTGAAATAAAGTCAAGATAAATAAAATAACAAAACATGTTAGATAATAAAATGGTTGTCAACGAAAACAGTGTTGTAAACTTAAAGCTTTATACTTCTAAAAAAGCACCCTTTATTTAATAGGCCAAACGTTGAAAAGGACATCTTTGAACTTGGCAAAGAATATACATACGTAATTAAAAACTAGTTTAAATTGTCTCATTAAAACGACCATACCTAAGTAAGAAGGAAATCAAATGTGATAACGGATAAGACTTAGGTAAAGATAGACTCATAGAACGAGCAAAAGATTTTCTTAAATTTTCCTCATGTATACGAGCCCAAACGCAAAATAGTTGGCCTAGTACCTGTGTATTTTTCATCACATACATTTTCCAAAATGTTATTTTTATGAACAATTTTTGAAAATGCTATTTTTTCTTAATATAGTTGATGAAAATGTGTTCTTTACAAAGCAATTGATAAGTTCGAACAATGAACGTCTTTTGTCACAGTTTGTAAATGTAAACCCATTTTTTGTATTGTAAAATAGTTGGGCCGCTGGTTTCCTGCCGCAAAATAGTTGGCCCAAGCCAAAAAATAACTCTTTCTATTGATATGTCCCGTTAATTTTTACGTTATTTGAATGTGGTTGTCTCAAGTGAAGCATGCATTGACCTCAGTTGCAATCAAAGTTCACCATGGCACGCGGCAAGTGCGTATCGGAAGACATGCGTAACCTAATAGAGAACAAAAAAAAACCATTCGGCATATGATATCGCAAAAAATATCAAGGTCTTCAGTGCGAAATAAAAGTAATTTATTCAAGAAGACAGGTGATGTGAACCCACTGAAGGAACCAGGAAGACCTACAATTATTACCGATCGTGAAAAAAGGGCTTTAAGAAAAATTCTCAAAAAAGAACGTCGTACTACGACGGCAAATATCACCTTAGATTTTAAAAATGTGACTAAAAATAAAAAGAAAGTTTCAAATAACCCCTGAATGCTGTCTTAATTTAGTGGAAACACTCCCAAGTCGAATAACGGCTGTTATCAAAAACAAAGGCGACGTCACTTAAAGATAAAGGCCAGATATTTGTATTGGGCCAACTTTTTTGCATCGATAAAAGAGTGGGCCAACTATTTTGCATAATATGCTTTCGAATAATTTCGTTTTTTCACTTAGTACATGAACTGCTATTATTTTATGAAGTACTTGCTGCTTTTAAATGTATGTGTTTAACACTTGGACAATATCGAAATACATTTTGAAAGTGGTTTCTATTTTGTATTTTCACTCTTAAGATAGACGCATAGAACGAGCAAAAGATTTTTCTTAATTTTCCACATGTATACTGCCTTTACAATAAATTAATAACTGGAATATAATTTTTCATAAACAGATATAAAATTTAAATTATAGTCCGGTCAAAATAGACATTTCGGTTTGCAAAAATTCGCATAAAGCTGAAAATTGGTACAGACGTTGGGAACACCATTTCAAATAAACTAAGCAACATCCCCATCGATCCGACTGGTGCGTTAGAAGTTATTCAAGGTCAAAAGGTCAAATAAACGGTTTTTACAATTTTTCTTGTAAACGGTAGGTTTTATCATACAAATACATGAGACAATGTTGTAGACCATGAAATTATCTACAAAACTTGTTAATATCATTTTTTTGTTAGAATAACCATTTCGGAGATATCGTGATTTTAAAACTTGAAGGAGTCACGTTCTATATGATATGCACATATATGCCACATGCATACATTTAGTCCAGTCGACAGGTTGGAAAAAGTGTTTGAAAGGTGGAAAAAGGACGGAAGCTAATGAAACTATCAGATATTGTTGAAGGATAGTTAATATGGTTTTTGTATGACGAGATTTTCTTACTACGATTTGTGCTGTTTAATAGTTTCCAAAAAATGTCGTTTGAAAATCTCGTCATACAAAAACCTCGCACTAGTTTTCGTCTATTAGAATAAATAAGCTGAATTTTTTGGAATTTTTTTTAGCAAATTCTGAAAAATTACCTGTTTTTCAAAGAGCTAAATCTCGGTAAAGATCTAACATACAACAAGTTTGGTACCAACAAAATTGTAGGAAATTTGACGTTCTACTATAAAATGGAAATGCTTTTGCTATAGAACGTAAGGAAAATAAGTTACTGAGGAAAAACCGTTGCAAGGTCGAAAATTTTGCAGTTACCCCTTCAACCTCCCCCTTCTCTTTTTCCATAGGGCCCTCGAGGTACAAAACTTCGTAAAATATTTATTAACTATCCTTCAACAATATCTGATAGTTTCATTAGCTTCCGTCCTTTTTCCACCTTTCAAACACTTTTTCCAACCTGTCGACTGGACTAAATGTATGCATGTGGCATATATGTGCATATCATATAGAACGTGACTCCTTCAAGTTTTAAAATCACGATATCTCCAAAATGGTTATTCTAACAAAAAAATGATATTAACAAGTTTTGTAGATAATTTCATGGTCTACAACATTGTCTCATGTATTTGTATGATAAAACCTACCGTTTACAAGAAAAATTATAAAAACCGTTTATTTGACCTTTTGACCTTGAATAACTTCTAACGCACCAGTCGGATTGATGGGGATGTTGCTTAGTTTATTTGAAATGGTGTTCCCAACGTCTGTACCAATTTTCAGCTTTATGCGAATTTTTGCAAACCTAGCACTATTTTTTTTGTCTATTTTGACCGGACTATTACCTTTTAAAAATGACAATTAGTTTAAATGCTTTAAAAATTCTTTGCTTATTAAATACAACTTAGAATAGTAATTATATTGTTAAAACAAAAAACACAGTTTGTTTTTATATTTTTATAGCATTAACAAAGCAAGTACGTGCGACCACAATAGTGCATTTTATTTTTGTTGGAATAAAGTTTAATGTTTGTGCTCCAAGCTTACCCCTCAAGCTTTCGCATCGTATGTTTTTATTTATTTTATTTTGTATTAATGTTTGTGTTTGTGCATGGTGTTTTTGCACAACTTTATTTTTTAATTAAGCTGTTTTTCAATATTGAATTTTGCATCTGGATGGTGAATGGACAAATTATGTTTGTAATAAAGGATTGGAAATACAAGCTATTTTTCTTTAATCTTTTACTGTTAGCTGCAAATATTGTTTCATATTATAGTAGATATTCAAGGCAAAAAAGGATATTTTATTAAAAAGCCACGAATATTTGGATAGGCACCTTAAACGGAAATAAACTGTGGAAACATGTTACTATTTTTAAAGAGTCGCCGCTCTTAGAATTTTTTAAGCATAATTACGCACCAAAAAATAATATAGAACTAGCTTGGTGCCCCACGGTGGGTGCCAATTTATAATTCAATTAGAATTTTATAACTAAACACATCATTCAATGCTGTCAACGATTAGTCCCAACAAATTATGATCAAGGTTCGGTGATGCATTTATTTTATTTATTGCTCGTTTTGAAATATGGTTAATTTGAAATCAAGAAGTAGTTCTATAAAAGAAGTTGGCATTTCTCAAGTGTTTGTGGGCTTGACATATACTTATTAGTAGACATTTCTGTTCGGGTTCCAATCCTTTGACATCTCAGGTTTCAAACCTATCATCCTGATTAACACACTAGGGAAGTGCTCGTGCTCGTGTGCCAACTCATCAGAAGAAAGACTCGCACAAATAATCATACAATTAGAAAGACAACTGGGAAGGTCTCAAGAATTTTTTTTGGAGAAACAAGTTTTTAAATAAAAAAATAAGCTTATTTCTTTGTCCAAAAATAAGTAAAAATTGTGTGTCATTCAGTGACACCTGTATTTTGAGCTCTCAAACAAAAGCTGACACACCGCTAGCATCGATATCATAGTATAGATACCATATCCATATGTGTAGTATACGTTGACAGCACTATTCTGTCAAATCAAATTTATTTGTCAAAAAAGAAAACAAAAAAAAAATAAACCACAACAAATTATTTTAGAGAGTCGCTGTTAAAGCAGCAAATAACCTCAGTTCTAAAAAAATTACTTAAGGTAGTTCCACACTATTCCACAGTGTAGTAGGACATGTCAAAAAAAACTGTGAAGGAATGTGTGATGGTTTTACATTCAATCCTAAAAATGTATTTCAGATCTAAGCACATGTCAAATCGTATGAGATTTGCGCTGTCATATTCTGTTTTCACACTATTATAAACCTGTTTCATCACACATTTTTGACATGTCGTATTACACTGTGGGATAGTGTGGAACTACCTTTAAGATGAATGGCGCTAAAGTCGTTAAAAAGATTTGCATACTACGATGAAATCCCAAGTATGAATACGATGCTAATACCATGTTGCTAGCGTGATTTTACCATGGTTTTACTTGACACATAGGTGGTATATACTCGAATACCATGGTATCGATACCAGCAGTGTTTCACAGGTATAGCACACAGTGATACCTTCTGTTGAAGGAGCTAAAGGCTATATCACACTGACAGTGAATTCACTGACCACTGGCAGGCAGTGACGTCAAAATCGCGTCACAATGCCGTCAGTGAAGTCATCCGTAGTGTGATAGCCAGTTTTGATACGCCAGTGAAGGTTCACTGACATGTTCACTGACCAACCCAAATCGCGTCAGTGACTGACTCGAAAAATGTGTGATAAGTAGTCACTGGCGCATAGGACCACTGACACTCTTTTATAACAGGAGCGTCAGTGTACTGACCCTGTGCCATCACTGGCAATGGCAACACACGAAATTTCTCGTTGTGCCAGTGAAGAAACCCCGTCAGTGAACTGGCCTGTTTTTTGATATTTTGTTTGAAAAATTTCAAGAATCGTATTAGGTGGTGCATTTATAACAACATGCTTGCCATCTACAGCACCAATATAGTGAGGAAACTACCACTTGCTCTGAAACTGCTTTGCCACCGCCACCCACTCGACTTCATTTTTCGGAAACGGTTTCTGTTTACAAGTTAATTAATTAATGTTAATTAATTTATATGGCCAGTGACCAAGTTATCGCTAAATCATTATTGGAACAAACCTTACAAAAATCATCGACCAGAACCCTGTAAATGGCGTCAAGGACTTCGGGAATGATAGCCGAATAGTGGGTTGCGCTATTCGGAACAGCAGTCGCAGCGAATTAAAATTCTCACCGGTGGCCAGGTAACGCAGCGTGAGTGCGAGTCGTACTTCCGTTGGAATGCTTTTCCGGAACCTTGTGTCGGCTTTAGCAATATGAGGCCCTTCTTTCTGCAATTCCATCAGCAGCTTTGGCACAAAACCCTTCCTTCTCTCTACGCCTCAGCCAATTTTTTTGTCAAATACTGCGCGGTCGAAGCTTTCTCTTTTCGCGATCATCATCGCTGAGGCTGTCCACCACACACTCTAGCACATAGGCCTCCCTGGCAATTTCCACAATCTCCGAAAATTCTTGATTCGACATTATGTTTTAAAATATTTTTTAAGTAAAAAACAAAAACCACCAATTTCAATTATTGTAACGAAATTAAAACACAAATAAAAATCAAGGATCTGACAGCGACTGGCTGTCGAAATAGTCAGTATAGTATGTAGTGTGATAGCAAAACTGCTCACTGACCCGATTTCGCGTAAATTTCACTGACACCACTTGCCAGTGTCGTGTGCCAGTGAAGCATGTGTCAGTGTAATGTGATAGTCAGTTTTTCAGGCGTCAGTTTACTCACCGACTCGGAGAAAGTTTCACTGACTAACAAGAGGTGTCAGTGATTTTTGGGACACACTGGCACAGGCCTGCCAGTAAGTGTGATAACCATTTTTTCTCAACTGACCACTGATGAGCAATTGCTTCACTGGCGTAAAAATCACGTCAGTTTTCGTGACGACACTGCCTGCCAGTGGTCAGGGAATCCACTGTCAGTGTGATATAGCCTTAAGAATTATAATTATTTTTTATTCTTAAGTCATGATACAACTAATAAAGATATGGCATTGCGCATGGTGCCAAACAAAACGTCAAAATATTGTCAAACTCCCCGTGTTCTTACGGGGTTCTTATGACGTAGAGCGCATGGAGTAGAGCGTAACAAAAAGTTTAACGTGAAGGCGAAAACGAGAAGGCAGGGGTTCTTATGACGAGATGCGCAGAACAAAAAACAAATCAAAAATGAAACTAGGAACGCGTTATCTCTAGTAGTTGTATCATGTTCTTAAGTCAAGACTAGCAAATGATTTTATATAATGTCATAATTACGAGCAAACGTTGATAAATTACCAGATCAAGAAATATCTTGGGAAACGAAAACTTTTCACTGAACGGCAGTACAGTAAAATAGGGAATACGTCCGTTGGTGTCATGATTGTATATATCTCACCAAACAGTAGAACCAATCTTCACATCGTTTCGGAGAGAATAAGATTATTGCAAAAGCAGTTTATCGAAAATGCTTGCATTTGGCATGGGTAAAAACCCTTCCATGGATTTGAAGTTTCCCTTTCAAGCCGTTGCCTAGCATTATTTTCAGTCTGATATCCATAAAATAAATGCTGGTTTAACGCAAGGCTACATTCTGTTTTCGACTCTCTTTCTCATTTTCATTTGTATCAATGATCTATTGTTCAAGACTTCTAAGTACTTCAAGAAACTGATTTGAAGAAATTACACTCTAGATTCTCATATTCATATCCAGTTGCATTCCACCAGCTACAACTTCACTTTAATAGTGCTCATATTACTCTTAAGCTTGATTACAGACGTACAGTTAGGTATAGGTTCTTTCTTGAGCCGTACGATACGAATGTGTTATGCTTTGTCCAAATCATTATTGCAATTTACAGACATTCAAAAGGAAAGTGCGTCAGTATCTCCTTTTACTTTATCTCCAACTTCCCTAATAATAAGGGTATTTTCAACACCTTGAGTACGCGCTCATTATACACAAAAATAAAAATTAAATTAAAATCATCAAAGATACGTTCAAATTATTAAGTTAATTGTTCCTGATCTCCCTTGTTTCCTGCTGGCTGTCTTCAAACAAGAAGTCTATACTTTCTTTTAAAAGAATTTGTTCTGCTTCAAAAAACCATGCGATAAGAAAAAAAAAACCTAACGGATCACACATTTAACACATTCTTTTGAAAATTACCCCCTAATCAAAGGAAGGAAACTTGCGGAAAAATGTTTTGCCTTTCATTATTAATTGAAGCTCTTGAAGTTTCCTTGAACACGCACGTTTTTCTTATAAATACAGATACTATGTCTCAGGTCCCATTGCGTGTCTGCTTTTGGGAATACAAAAAAAAAAAAAAAACAAGGAAATGCTGGGGTAAGCCAGTACACGACGTGTCTGGCATTTATTATTTCTCCTTAGTGCTTTTCAAAAACGAGCCAGGTAAGAAAAAAAAAAAAAATTGCTCCTTCAGGTATGCCAAACACACAAACGAAGACTCCTTCTGAAACCGGATAAACTTTTTATCCGTTTTACCAGAAGGTTAGGCACTTTTTAAGGTGGGAATATTTAAACAGAAAATATCCTTGAGATGATTTTTGCAGAACGATTGTTGTTGGTTTATAGTGTTTGTTTAATTTTGAAAGAAAAAAAAAAAAAAACCTCAACGTACACACAGGAAAGACCGCAAAATGAACATTTCCTTTTGTCATTTAGATAATGCTGAGCAAATGATGTTTTCCCGGTTTTATTTTACTTAATATTGTATAATTTTGTAAGGATGAGGAGTATGTTTAAAAATAGTTTTTTGGTTATCTGAGTGTATCTTTAAAAAACTCACAGTTCTTTTGAGTATAAACTTAGGAGTATCATTTAAGGACTAAGAAATTCAAGTGCCTCAGAAAACGAGGAAAAGTCTCAAATTATGAAAACCGATTTTAAGGTGAAGTGTGACGAAGAACCATAGAACTTTGTTTAAACTCAACTCGATGGACAATATTCCAAAAAGCGATTTCATTAAAGAATCATTTATGTAGGTTCGAATGGAGAAACCAAAATATAAAATCCACTTAGTAAAAATTCAGGGGACAAAAAGTGGAGCTGTACTCAGCAGATAGAACACTGTTTCTTGGCTGTTATAGGGTTGTTGTCCTCGCGAACCAAGCTGATCACACCTCCCAAAGGCCGACTCACTATGAGGCCTGAAGTTATGAACATGGCGAGGAAATAAGGTGCTTGCTTTGATTCTTCTGGGAACCCACTATAGAGTTCATGGGAAAAATAACAGAGCTGAAGCGTTGCTATAATATACCGCCGGACTAATCACACTCGTGAAGAGTAACGTACCCTACTATAGATATTCAGAGGTACGGCCTTGGATTGGCCTAAAACCGGAGATCTTATTTCTGGAAATGTAAGCAGGAAGGCCGCCACAGAGAGAATTACCGTAGACCATTGCGCTTATTCTTTTCCTTCTGCAGAGGAAGGTTGTAGAACATAGGATTGCAACTTCTGCAAATACTCTGCCCATTTTTGTAATCAACGTAAAATTTGCCGTGTTGAAACGTTCCCTTGCGGACGGTTATAAATTTTTTCTAAAACTTGCGCAGTTTTCAACCAAATAGAATAACGTTTTTGCCACATCACTCACCTAATTCAAGCCAAAATCTATTTAAAAAACGTTAACTTTATTAATTTTTTGTAATACACAATCAGGAAAATTATTAGGAAATAAAGGACGAATGAGGCATATTTCCAAAATCACTGTAATGACTGCATAACATGTCTTCAATGAAGAAAAATTTACCACTGTCTCGAAACGACATGAACACGCATCATAATTTATTCCCCGCTAAATTGTTCAAATCAATCTTTGAGTTTTACAGTGGCACGGATCCAAGTGCACCAATTTGCAATGCCTTCCGCATAGATTCGGCTAAATTGGAGCCTGTGTTATACTTAAGGGACACTTTCGATTGTCGCTTATTCGCATTAAACTGCCGATTCAGGAAACTTCACAAGAAAAAGTCTAGCGGGGGTCAAAGCACACGACTTGGTGGCCAATAATTCACGTCACCTTTGCGAAATATAACCTAACCCTCAAAATAACTCATCGTTCGTCATTCTTGCCGTACGGATAAATCACGCCGTTCCACCAGCCCAAAAACCCTACCAAACGGTAATTTTTTGAGGATTTTTTTGCCACCTTGCGAGCAACGTGTGGGTAGATGTTGTCATATATATACAGCAATTCTGCAACACAGTAATTCTCGCCTTAAATGCGCCTCGTCGCTAAAAATGATTGTTCCGCCAAAATTTACTCTTCCTTATGCTCCGAAGCCATCCGGTCAGTGAAGAAAACACAAATGGTGTTGTCTATCATCGTGAACCTGAACTCGAACGCATGGGTCTGTTGGATCTTGTTCGGTTGTAGGTTCAAATCGCCCAGTTCAGGCCGGCAAATGGCTAACAAGAAAATAGGAGGAATCAACCAAATCGGATTCTCCTGTAGACGTGCCAATCTCGGCCGATCTTTGTTGGTTTGGCAGATTGATTACAAAGCCGGCCATCTTAAATTTGTCCACCAATCTTTGAAGAGTCGACTTTGAATAACTACCACTATTACCGTAAAATGGGCGCAATGTGCTGTTTAATCATGTTACTTGCCATTGTAATTAGGCATCAGTAACTAGCTTTGTTTGTTGAGCCCTGAAGTCACTCTGGGGTCGCCCTGGGGTCGCTACAACTGGTTTTTTTAAATACCTCAACTCGCCCTCAAGAGAAAGTTCTCTGTTTTTTTAAACCTGGGGTCGCCCTGAAGTCACCGTGAAGTCGATCTTTGTATTTAGCTGCAAACTTTCAGGAAAATCAATTTTTTTTAATTTAAGCTAGACCTTGGCTAAGTTCCGTTAAAATAGAACTTCAACTCCGGAATTTTTTCTTGTTTCGCTCCATTCATGCTCTCGCAGTACACAACGTGTATCCTGATGGCACTGAAACTTACAACCGCTTATATATTATAAGCCAATAAGCGGGAGACTATGGTCCTTTGTAATGGTTGCATCATATAAACCGATGGACGATCTCATTACCGATGGACCAAGTCCGCCACTCACTCATCAAAAAAGGTGTCTTATTTGAAAGCAAATGAAGTTGGCTCAGAAGTTATGACACTCTACATCCACCACATCTGCAGTTCAGGTGAAATATTTTGTACCAAAACGGGAGAGTATTTCAGTGCTAATTGGGATACTTGGCTTGATTGCCAATCTACCTATCTAAAGGTTACTTACATAATAATCATTATTACCTTTTGCATAAATCCCACTTCCATCGTTATAACAATAGACAAATGAAGCCCACCATCTGCTTCCATATAAAGGTACGTTCCATGGCATATTTCTGGCATGCAAATCTATATGAATTCATACTTTCCAAACCTAATTAATGCCAGAAACTTAAAACCCAATTCCATGAAGCCATCATGCTAATCAAAATCACTAAAACCTATCTGGAACTTCTCTCCAAGAATCACAATAAATCAAAGTTAATAAATTTCCATAATGTGTGTTACCATAAACATGCAATCAGTAAGAGCGATTCCTATGTGATTATGACTAAACAATGTATCTAAAGTTTTGCACCTTGTTATACAATTTACAACACATACAAACATACACATCCTTGAACATATTTTGAGCATCAGCAACATCATAATAAAGGAAAAGGAGCAAACCGGAAACTAAACAATACACAACACACTATATCCTCATCCTCCACACAAAGTATCAACAAAGAGAAGGATTATGAAAATACCTGATTCATGAAATATGAAAATTTCCAACGCAAATATTCGCAGTTAGGATATCCTTTGGGCCATTTATATATAAATATGTATTTGTATATAAATGTAGCTGAACCAGAACTAGGTACCACATAAAATGAATATTCAAAATATTTCACTTTAAATTCCAGAAAACAACCCATATAACCCATCGCCATCACCTCTTAGTAGTGGGTTGAATATTTTATCCTTAGACTCTACGTCATAACTGTTATACAAACACGCCGCATACGCATAATATACTGTTTCTCTGGTAAAGTGTAGGTACAATAGAAATATAACCTGATGGAAGGGCACACCTTTGGCAAAAATACTTTTGGGAATGCATTTAATGTTTGCTTTGAGGAAGAACGCTAGGACTTGAGAATGCCATCATCGCCCATGAGCAAGTGATGATTGAAAGGAAGTGATTCACTTTGTGAACGTTTTAATGGAATGTTATTTCCCAAAACAATGCAAACCTTTATGTTTGGACTTCTAGCCAAGCACAAGAAAGTTTAAGTTTAAAATTTAAGATTTATGTATCTTTAAGATTGTTGGAGAATGGAGAGTAGAAAGAGGAATTATTCAACCAACAACTACGGTTAGGTAATAAATTTGTGTGTGTTCTCTTTTTTCGATGCACAGCACCAATCGAAATATAGTTCCGAGAGAGTCACGTAGCAATGACTTAATTGGAAGCACACGGTATTTGCCAAATGAAGGACTGATTACTTTCCTTCTTCTCATGCTTCTTCCTGCCAATTTCACTATGTATTTTACTTTTGTATATTTAACTGATTATTTGGTTTCATTGCGCTTTTAGCTAGCTTTTTTGTGCTGACTCAATAAAGGACTTTTCCACTTTGGTTGCAATCAGAACAGTCAAATAGTTGAAAGGTGTTTTTGTACTTAATTATTTGAAAAAAAGGCCCCTTCAGCTTTCTTTTTACTTCCCAATAAAGGTTTAAACTGATTTTTCCCATAAACGGCTAATAGAATTTTGATTAAATTTGGAGTTGCTCTATTTTTTAAATTATTAAGTTTGGCCAAATCGCATCGTGACTTCCAGATAGCCGAAAAGTGAACTAACGACGAGCGTTTGATTCACCGGACGCGTCGTGATGATTCAACCCCAACACAATCTACACGTCATTCACCCTGCACAAACCGCCCACCGCGCCGTCATCAAAGGGAAATTCTATTGTGAAAAAAAATGCCAATAATGATGACAACATCCAACTCCACAATACAAAAACGAAAAATGGATTTACGTGTATGCAATTTGAATGTGCGTACATCAAACAGTGCCGCGCAAAACTGAACAGCTAGCCAAGAGCCTCACCAGTTTTCAAGCTCATATAACAGCTTTTCAAGAGATGCGATGCGATGGAACGGGTCTGATAATAACAGAAAGCTCTGGTTTTGGTTATAGAAAATTACACTTCGATTAGAGATGTTATGGATGTGGTTTTGCTGGGACGCCTTATAAACGCGCATGCCTCAACAGAACGGTGAGACGGCTGACGCGGCGATACAAAAGAAAGTTTATACGAGCTCCTTCCCAAAACCTGGGGTGGAATCGGTAAGGTGATTTGTGATAAGTGACAGTCACAATCAACAAATTTCGTCTGGCTAGATTATTGTCACATGTGACAATCACATTTTTGTGACTTTTTCTTGTGACACCTTAATAGCTGTCACAAGAAAAAGTAAAGTCACAAAAATGTGATTGTCACATGTGACAATCACCTTAGCCAGATAAAATTTGTTGATTGTGACTATCACCCATCACAAATCACCTAAGCCGATTCCACCCCTGTATGAGCAGTGCCCCAAACATGACATTAAAATTGGGAGGGAGGACATCTTTGGTATGACGATCGGAAAACACAGTCTGCACTACACCACTTTCGATAACGGACTCAGGCTCATCGATCTTGCAGCGGGAAATAACATGATGCTGATCAGCACAGGATTCCCACGTCCGACATCCACAAGGGCACATGCGGTGGTTCCCAGATGGTAAACATGTTGCGATCGATAGAAGACACTCCTCTAGCATTCTGAATGTCCGTACATTCCAAAGAGCCTCTTTGGAATGTACGAACATAAAGAGCAAACATCAACTCGGACCACTACTTAAGAGAACATTAACTACGACATCCACAAGGGCACATGCGGTGGTTCCCAGATGGTAAACATGTTGCGATCGATAGAAGACACTCCTCTAGCATTCTGAATGTCCGTACATTCCAAAGAGCCTCTTTGGAATGTACGAACATAAAGAGCAAACATCAACTCGGACCACTACTTAAGAGAACATTAACTACGACGAGGAAATTCAATGTTAGACGACTTCAACCGCGTATTCCTTGAGATCGCGATAAATTCTTCAACTGATGATAATATACCCGGAAGACCAATGTAAACAAGCCATAAGAAGTAGTACTGAATCAGAGGTATTGGGATCCTCACAGTCTCCCCCAAAAAAACCCTGGTTCGACTCCAAATGTGTTCAGGCAAGGCAAACAAATCTAAAACGGAGGCATACAACGAGAAACGCTTACTCAAGAGGAAAGAAATAGAACACCAGCAACGCGAAGTCGAGGAGATGCCTTGAGGCTTTTGCAGAAAAAAAGTTCCAAACTCTTACAGAAGATTGGAACAGTCCATACCAGGTTTCACAAGATTAGCAAAGCAGCTGAATACGACGGTCTACAAGCGGAGCTTGTAGGAAAAAAAAGTATGTCCGGTGAGTGGAATCTCAGTACTATCTGCCCGATTCACAAAAAGGAGACGCGACTACACTTTGCGCCAACTATAGAGGCACAAGTCTTTTAAACATCGCTTATTCGATCCAGTCCAGCGTTTTATGTAAACGTCTCAAGCCGTTTTTTGATAATCTAATAGGTTCCTAACAAATGGGGCTGAAAAATCTACGACCTACCAAATATTCGCATTAAGCCAGATCCTGAAGAAAACCCAAGAATTTAACATCGATGCCCACATTCTGTTTGCTGATTTGAGAGTTGGAAAATGGTCGCTGTTCCGTCAAAGTTATGGTAATGACTCTACTGAAATGTTCGAAACCACCAGAGGGCTAACATTGTGCTTGAAAATGTCATACGGAACACCCAAGCCAGCACATCGGGCACTATCTTTAATAAATCCACAGAATATATTGGGTTTGCGGATGACATTGACGTGATAAGAAGAATAAAGCAAGCAGTAACCTGTGCCTTCACTACTATGGAATCAGCAGCAAGCAGAATGGGAATGCAAATAAACGAGAACAAGATGAAGCACATGCTTTCATCAACAAAAGTCCAATCCCACCACCGATTTCGTCAGAACGTGACCATTGATAGGTATAACTTCGAGGTAGTCAGTGAATCTGTCTACCTGGGCACTGCTGTAAACACAAGCAACAACATCAGCACCGAAATCAAACGCAGACTAACTCTTGCTAATAGCTGTTTCTTTGGGCTGAATAAGCAATTGAGGAATAACGCCCTATCGACAATAGAATGCTCATCATCCCGGTCCTGCTATATGGTGCAGACTCTCTCCCAATCAGATGAATAGTCACTTGGAGTATTTGAGAGAAAAGTTCTGAGTACTATTTATGGTCCTGTCTGAGTAAACAGAGAAAACAACATTTGGCGAAGAAGGTACAACACGGAACTATACAGCGACATAACCCTAGCCAGAAAAATTCGAACTCAACGTCTTAAAATGGCTGGGTCATGGAGAGCGAATATACATCGATGCTCCAGCTAGGAAAGTCTTCAACTCCAAACCAGAAGGTGTCAGAGGCCAAGGTAGACCTCAGGTTTGGTTGAGCACCAAGATAGAAGGAAAGTTCCGACTATTTGGAGTGCGATATTGAAGCCATCAGGCTAGAGATCAAGCCGATTCGCTTCAAAGAACTTTCTCCCGTCTGTATCAGATAATGCATCCCAAACCACCGAACACATCTTTATGGTGTATATGTTCTTTTATTTAAGATAAACATACAAAAGCTATCCAGATTCTTTTTTAAAGAAAATACAAAAAAAAAAACTTATGTTAGTTACTTTTTTGCAAACTGATGCCTAAAAAATACAAACTAAAACAAAAACATGGTGTTGGCAAATAAATTTAACAGCTTCCAAAAAAATGTCCCCTTTTCTGCACCAGCATCATTGCTCCCATCTAAAAAATTGCAGTTTTGTTGGGAACCAGCTTTTTCAACTTATACCCACTCACTAAAAGTTACGTATACGCCATAGTGAACCATTTCGTAGGATAAACTTGTGTGCATGTGCTGCTGCTCTTTGTGACTGGGAATCGTTGCATTTTAAAGCAAAATTTCGGCTGCATCGTAGGATATTTTAAATAAAAAAAAAAAAACCTAAGTGTACCGTTTGCATATCTATTACCATGGCTTTTGGGAGTATCGCATAAAAACCGAAACAAATTACGGTGCATACTCTCTATGTATAGATATTTTAATATGACGATGATGTTTTGCCTAATTCTGTTGGCTTACCGCAAGAATGAATTATTTAAATGTACCTGTACTTTAGTTGGAAGGATTCAAATTTGCATTCTTTTGCAGTTTTGTTCTCTGGCACTTCTATCTAACTTTAATTTTAGAATCGATTTATATTCAGTAGGTGATGCGATATTTTTATTCAACATTATAGTTTTGTTCTTTCGAGTTCATTGCCAATTTTTAAGTCTTCTCCGATGAAAAAAGGAAGTTTCACAAGTTTTTTATTATCAAAGGACTTAAAGGAATATTGATCCGTTTTTAATTTAGAGTGGAAATATTGAGGAAGTATATTTGAATTTACCAAAAATGTGAATCAATTTATTTATATTAAGAAGATACACATAATGCACGAGAATTGTATGGCATGTACCAGGAGCTTAATGCTACTTTATCCCATCCACCTAGCGGTCATCACACTAAAGATACTGAAAAAGAAACGATGCCAACTTTAAGCAGAGAAAATTCGACCGCCGGCCGTTTAGTAAGAAGTAAGACGCTATATACCGTCCGGTCGGTCTGTCTGTGCGGATGTGAGTATACGTCAATACACGTCATGCTTAAATGGTCTGGTCATTAGATAAACGAAAATTATGTTTAAACTGCTTTTTTTCTAATCTAAATCTAAATCTAAGTTTCCGTGTTTCACAAAAAAAGCAACTGTGATGTGTTGCGTGTTCGCGTGTCAGCTAGCCATTACATCTGTTTTGCGTATGGGCCTTGCAACAAAACCAAAAACCTTGGTAACTACAAAAAGTCTTGCATTAAATGTTTATATCTATATGTTGTATGTAAATTCAAGTCATTGAATTCATAAGAATAACGAACGATATTTATTAAATCATCAAAATGAAATCAAATCGTACATAGTGCGGTTAATCTTGCTGTTATTTTATAACTGAAATTATTAACGAAAGGTACAATGAAATCAATTATAAAGGCGGTTTAAAGTTTAGAGGGCCATCTTGTTGAGTCAATTAATAGACACAAATTTTAGAATGTCACTTCTAAAAGTAATAAACTAATACATTTTGTTCTTTTTTAAGTTTTTTCCACTTTAACTTCCTGAAGCTAAAACATTCAATACAATTCCTCTACGCTCACCCTTAACCCTTTTACCTCAAATCTTAAGTGAAAAGACATGGAAGAAGTAAGGTAAGCACACAGCATTGACACTTTGTATAAATTTTCATCTTATGGTGACACATAAAATTATGGAACAATGTCAACCACTCATCAAATTAACAAAAGCAAAGTTAAGCAGGAAGCGAAAGGAGACTTTCCTTTTGACTCACAGCATGATATTGAAATACTTGAGTCTTTGAGTGAACTACTCCATATCAGTATGACGGCTTCTCGTCAAAAATTAGCTCATGTTAAGCATTCAAATTGAGAGAACATTTAGTTTTTTTTGTAATGGTTTATAAAAGGTAATAATTATTTTAAAAATAGAAAAAAAAAACATTGTTTTCAAAGCAAAGTTTGTATAAATATTGTGTACTAATGTAAATGTAACGTGAGTCTTCAGATAATATGACAAATTCAGTTTGAATATGTCAAATTTCATATTATGTTCGTATAGTTTGACATTTGTAATGGTTATCCTAATCAGAAGGTTTTGTCATACGAATGACATTTACGACTGGTGTTCAATATATTCTCGGTATCGATATGAAAGAAAATGCGAATTCAATTTAAATTGTTTTTATTTTTCAATATAATCTCCCCTAACATCAATGCATTTGTTACATCTTGAGATAAGCTTTTTTAAACCCTTAAAAAAATAAATTTCCTCTTTCCCTGCAAAATACCCATTTATTGCCGACTTGAGTTCTTCATCATCCGAAAATCTCTTTCCACGAAGACATTTTTTCAAATCCGGAAACAGGAAATAATCACTAGGGGCAAGGTCTGGACTATAGGGTGGATGTTGGATTTCTTCGAAACCACAATCTCGCGCAGCAGCCTTGGAAACTCGCGCCGTGTTAAAAGGAGCGTTGTCATGAAGAAGCAACACACCCACTGCGAGTTTACCCCGTCTTTTCTTTTTAATTTCCTCCCGCAAATTATGCAAAGTGGAAGCGTAGGATGTGGCGTTGATGGTTTCACCTTTTTTTTTGTACTCAATGAGCAAGATTCCCTTTGAGTCCCAAAAAACTGTGGCCATGAGCTTCCCGGCAGACGGACTTTGAACTTCTTCGGGGGGTCTGTTCCTTTTTTATGCCACTGCATGGACTCTTGTTTGCTTTCAGGGTCATAGTGGTGAACCCATGTTTCGTCCCCAGTAACAATTCGATCCATAACACCGTCCGCGTTCTCACTACACATCTCCAAAAGCTCTCTACAGCATGCGATTCTCACTTTTTTTTGAGGCGCTGTGAGCATTCGTGGCACCCACATTGCACTGATCTTTGAAAGGTTAAGATGGTCATGAAGAATGGTGTGAATGGTACCAGTTGAAAGCTTGGTGATCTCTGCCATCATTTTCACCTTTATTCGGGCATCCTCAAGAACAAGTTTTTCGACTTCTTTGATGCTTTCTCCCGTACAAGCAGTAGTCGGGGCGCCGGAGCGGGGGTCGTCTTCAATGCTCTCTCTGCCTCTCTTGAACTCACTTGACCACTTTTGCACAGTTCATGAATAGTTTTTTGACTTTTTCCTTGCTTAGTGAGAAATTTAATTACAGCGCGATGCTCAATTTTCACCATCATCGTCTCAGTTGCCATTATGATTCTGTTTAACTAGAGATGAAACGCGAAATAATAATCACATTTATATGAAATTTTACATGAATGCAATAAAATAATAGTTTTATTTGATAAATAGCTAAGTCAATTTATATACATATATAACCACAGCTTCACCCCGATACCGAGAATATATTGAACACTCCTCGTATGTTGCTTACATCAGGTTCGATGATAATTATATGATGGGCATGTACAGCTTTTTCGTCTTATCATTTCAACCCTGAAGAGCCATCCAGAAAGAAAACAGCCGTGATAATTGTTTCAACGGTGAATCTTTCTTCATGTAGTACGAAATTGCGGTAATTGAAGATTTAATTTGATGTTTGGCTTTGCATTCTTGGCAGTGACTGAAAATTCATTTTTCATTCTGTCTTTCATTTTGAAAAATTCAAAATCAAAGTACCAAAAGTCGAAACGAGTTTATTGTATTATTGTTGGTTAAATATTAAATAAACGTCAAAAACGGTAGAAAATCATTCCACAAGTGTTTATTAATCTAACCAGCGACACACGGTAGCTCGAGATGGTGCTTCAAAGTACCAAAAGTCGAAACGAGTTCATTGGTACCACACACTATTTACAAAAACAAATGTATTTGTTATACAAAAATTTTCGAATTTCCCCCGGCAAACGAAGAACTACAGAATTAAAGCCGACAGAATTCGTACGTAAGATAATAGAGAAGTAATCTGTTTGTACTTCAATGGAAGTACATTATGATGTTTTAACATCACTACTTTCCTTAGCTGCTAATATTTTACTGAGATTTGTACTTCAAAAGTACTTATTTGAAGCGCAAAGTCCACTGGTTATTTGCGTGCGTAATCGTACCTCTAATTGCAGTTTGCAGACCCTTGGTAAAACTACGAATTAGTTTGGTTAAAGCGAAAAAAATACATGTAAGTGCAAGCTCAAAATAAATATGAAATGATGCATTTTTTATTAAAATCATTTTATTACAAAACATTGTATCTCGATGAGCTAGGTATACTAATTTTTTATACAAAAGACAGCTTAATTGTCAACGGCCTTGGCATTGATAAAGCATCGCTTCCCGATCGATCAGCGAACTCAAGCATCACTGCGCGTGGTTAGTGGTTGGATGGAGGACCGTACAACAACAAAACCACGAAGCTGTTGGCATATATGTTTGTTCTCTGTTCTGTTCTGTCTGTCTCTCTTTGTCTTGTGTTTGTCTGGGCCTATGGTCTCTGTCAGCCTTGCCTGTGAGTGTGTGACTGTGAGTGTGTTTACTCCGTAGATAAATCTACGGAGTTAGACTTAAAAAAAAAAAGACAGCTTAAAAAATATCAAAATAAAAATTAACTAATTGTAAGTTATATTTAGCATGTTTTTAATTGATTTTTCACCAATAATTTTGTTTATAAAACAACATTCCCAAATCTCTGTTAAATATAATTTAATAATTTATTTACTAGTCTGCGAACACTAGTTTTGACTAAAATTATTTGAGAAAAATAATAATTTGAAAACATAAACAACCGGTTTGCAAAATGAACAATAATTTGAAATATCAACGTTGTATTACATCACAAGTCATTCAATCAAACGGAAAAGGAGACATCGACATCGAGACAAATACATAAAGAAAGTTTATATTTATCTAAATCTCTCTTACACCTTCATATGCAAGGAAGGACGTCAAAAATAAACCCACTGCCTAAAATTTAAACTGCCCTATCACCAGGCTAAATAATATCACAATTAAACCTATCAAAATGTAGCCATGAGATCAAATTTAACCAGCATTTTAACGCAATTGATACAAAGCCTCAATTTTTGTATCATCTCTTGTTTTAATAACTCTTATTTGCAACTCCTCGCCAAACATTCTTCTTTTATATTGCAGGAAGAACAAATCATGTGTTTAAGGCCTAAGGAAGGAATTCATATTTGAAAATTATATCTGGAAACACTGTCCAATGTCAACAAAAAACAACAACAAACTGTCAAAAATTTATTCCGCAGTAACTGAAATTTCACAACACAAACACAACAGAAATAAAAACATGCTTTAAAAAACAATAAAATTGTCTTAATTTAAATAAATAAAAACTATTATTTGTAAAATGACGCCTACCGAAGAATCGCAATCATCTGAAGAATTATTGGGCGGTGAAGAAAAATGCAAGGTTCCTGAGCCAAGCAAAAGCGTCCAAATTCGTGTTAGAAATGTGTCGGAATTAAACAACAATGAAGCCCAAGCCGGAACCGGAGCAGGAGTAGAAGCCGAATGTAGTTCAGGAAAAAGAGTTTACCCATTTAGAAATGAATCAAAAGGTAAAGAAGCCCAAGCAGAAAATGACGAAGACGAAGGGCGTCCAAGGAAGAGGATGTACCCTTTTCAGTCATTGGACAATATTTTAGTAGACTCTCACACAGAAGGACAGCAGAAGGAACAATTTGAGGAGAATGACAAAGTATCATCACCTTGTACGAGCTCCACATCACAGGCACAAACACGATTGCAGGAAAACGAAAAGGAAGTACACGATGAATGTGAGTCATCAAATCAAAATGATGAAATCTGCGACAATGCCGAAGTAGGGACCAGTGGGGAAGCAGAAGCTGAGTCACAAGATGAATCTGAGTCTAAAGATGAAGAAGCAGATGAACCAAATGTCGATAACGATCCCTCTGTTGCTTCAACTTCAGCCTCAACACAAAACACCGCTCAAATCCCAAGCTCGTCCTCAGTGACGGTTAAAGTAGAACCAACTGACGATGGAACTGTAGGACAGGTCACTCCCACATCTTCAGCAGACATTAAGCCAGCTCTTCAAGTAAAAAAAGAAGAAGCCACTTCAAGCACACAAAGAGTTTCCTGCAGATTTGGAATACGTTGTTACCGGTAAGAAAGTTTTTTTCTTTTCTATCTTTTCAAAACTAGAAATCAAAATGTTTCAATTTGGGTTTTAGGCAAAATCCAATGCATAGACAAGAAGAGGCCCATCCTGGGGACAGGGACTATACTCGCCCAGACTTTCCAGCTCCGCCTGATGGCACACCGGCTTGTCCATTCGGTGACTTGTGTTACCGCCGCAATCCAGTGCATTTCCAGCAGTACAGTCATCCTCCTTCAAGTTAGTGTTGTTTAAGAAAAAAAATGTCTAGGACAGCAAAATGGTGAACTCGATTTGAACAAACGAAATCAAGCCCACTAAATTTGTTGGCTAAACTTTTAGTTTTATAAGGTTTCTTGTATTCTTCCATTTATTTCGATTCCAATAAATTTATTTTATTCATTAAAGTTTGTTTGTGTCTTTAATTAATATACCCAAGCTCAATTCCTCAAATCGAATTCACCACAAGCTTCTTGTCTTAACAAAGTTCCATGAGAATTAATTCTTTTTCTGTTTGATATGTTGATTCCAGCTGACTTTAATCAAAACTGGAAAAATCACACGATGCGGTTAAGGAAACGAAAACAAAACCAGAGGCAACCGAATCCAACCGACAGCGACGACGAAGAAGATATAGATGATTCGGAAGACCCATTCGTCGATGACGGTTTTTCAGATTGTTCTTTTATTAACGATGAAGACGATGAAGAAGACGACGATGATGATGATGATTTTGTTTAAACAGAAACCAAATCAACGTAACTTTGTTTGCTTTTCTTTTTCAATTCTTAATTACTTATACGTATTGTTCTTACCCACTGTCAAATATATATTTTTATGATTCCATTCCGTTTGTTTGAAACGCACGCCGCGCCGTTGCACAATTCAAATTCAACAACTAACTGCTTGCTGAACTAGGCTTGGGAGTTTATGTATCCTTCTTAAAGTTACAATCAAGACAACTGCAACAACAAGCTCATAGCTCTATCTAATGCCACCTCATCAACGCCAAAGAAAGAAGGATGAGGTTCTTTGAGGGGAGTCGTCTCATCACTACTATGGGTCTCGGTTGTAAACGAGGCTTTAATAATACCCAAGCACAGTATGAAAAAAGCTTCGGGGACACCTGACAATTAAGCCTTAAATTCCACAGCGAGCCTTCTCACATAACAGACTCAAATTAAGCTTTGACCAAAGCCCTATGATCTACCTTGGTATATAACTTATTTACCACTTTTATGGAACATATTGAGGCATGTCCACTCTCCTTCTTGAAGAGCGGGGCTAATCAAACACCTCTTGCATCACTAGGATGCCATTCGTTACCGCATTCGGGTTATCACAGCCACCACGATACTCCCACAAGGAGGCCTACCTCATAGATAGCCCCAGCTGACAAAGCCCAGTGTCGTGAAACACCAAAACTTCACCACCCAGGACGGCCTATCTCCAGTACCAGTACCAGAATAAAGCTTCCGATGAAGCTTCGAAACAGTAAGGTCACTTCCAGATGAGAACCTCAATACTCAAGGCCTGGCAGCCTTCAGATAAGCGCATTCAACCACAAGCCAAGGTAGAAGCAAATGGCCGAATACACACACCAAGCCTTCTTCTGTTTGCCACATACTAGTAGGTTCTTGCATACATTTCCCTTACAGGTATCAAAACTGCAAAACAAAGAATTATAGCTGCAATTACTCACCCTTATTTCATTTACATCAAATTCCCTGAAATTCATATTGTTCCAGAGAGGTCTAGGAACGCGGTATAGGCACGTCTATGCTCTCTTAAGTTCCAACTACTACCTCAGAGCCGCTTTCAAGTCAAAGACTCGAAACAATTGATGGATAGTAGCCAGCTACAAAGCATCAACAAGCCTAAGCTTAGCAGGCTCCAGGCTGAGAGGTGCAATACCTCACTCAACGCCCTAACTGATGTACCCTGCTAAGAGAGTCAAAACCTTAAGAGAGTCATAGTTCCTCCCCTAATGTTCAAGAACAGTGGGATCAAGGTCATTGTTTATGCTGATGGCATTGTATTAATAGCGACTCGAAAACTCCTCAACAATATGAGCGATCTACTTCAGCCAACTCTGGGCATACTGAATTTTTGGACAAAAAGATGTCCGAACTTGTTCCCTTCATGAAAAAAAGACCATACCAGAATTCAATACACCTTCTATCGAGGGAATACACCTGAAAGTATCTAATAGCGCTTAATATGTGGGGCTGATAGCTGATAGAAAATAAAACTGGAAGTTGAAGAAAGAAGGAATAAAGACCTAGGGCTCAAGGTCAAATAAGCTGAGAAGCCCACCTATCTAAAAGTATCGACAAACAATCAGATACTTGGGTGAATCGATTCAATCAGGACATTGAGAACCATCTCAACAGCAGGGTCTTCAAACAATACTTAACTTGTTGCCCATTGATCGGTAGGTATATTTAAGAAATGGCAGCAAAAAGTGCCTTCAGAATAAGCCAATCTTATTACTGGAAAAACTTTAAACTCAGGAGCACTACAAATTTTTTTGGGAATATAAATGAAGACTGACTACTTTATACCTCATCTTGATTTTGAAAAACAATTTGAAGGTATCTTCCCAAGCAGAAAGCTGCCGAACTGCAGATGAGATTGAATTCATGGACGACACAGTGTTGCTCCCTCTATGTGATCTCAAAAACAAAGTGACAAATTGGACAACTCTGGAAACCTGGGAGACTGAAAAAGAACTGAAAAACAGTTGCAACATTATTAGAAGGGCCTTTCATCTTTGTGGCATAGTCTCGAGAAAACTGAAGTGATGGCAATTTTTTAGAATAACTAAAGTAAAACTGGTTAAAAAGGCATTTATTTTTTTATCTTATCTTACTAGAAAAACCCACGTTTCTAAAACTACACAACATAATGATTGGCCAAAACAGATTATCTTTTCTAGGAACCATACACAAAACAAGACAATTTACAATTGCAACTCTTCGCTCTCGGGCAATCTCTCGAAAAACTTCGCAACATAATCATCCGTAACTGCTTCTAGACTTGAAGGATTCCATTTTGGGTTTTTGTCCTTATCGACAAGAAGAGAGCGAACTCCTTCGAGAAAATTATAGTTCCCCAGACAACGTGATGCCATGCGAAATTCCATTTTAAGGCATTCAGCCAATGGTTGATTGGTACCCTGTTGTATTTGTCGCAGGGTAAGTTTCAAGGACAGTGGACACTTTGTCTTTAAAGTCTGTAGAGAAGGCAATCCAATGAACCAATGAAAGTAAGAAACTCAACTTACTCTGAGGGTGTTAAGCGCCCATTCACTGCCGTCTTTTTCGAGGTTCTCTATTATCTCTTCAACGGTGGACGCTGTGAAACTGTTGTTCACTTGATTCATCAACAAACTTACACCGCCGTCTACCTCGGCAACGTCCGATGAAAAATCATTTAAGATTCCAGGAACATCTTGTGGATTGGTACATTTCAACAACTTTGACTGCAGATCAGGTAGACGATTACTTTCACAGAAATGTGTAGCTAATCCAAATCTGGTAACGTCTTTTCCCATCAATCGATTGCCAGTCATTCCCAGATATAATCCAAGTTTTCCGTCAAGTCGATTGAGGAAAAAAGAGCTTCCCACATCTGGGAAGAGACCGACAGCCGTTTCCGGCATTGCCAATGCTGTACGCTCTGTAGCGATGCAATATCGTCCATGTACGGCCAGGCCAACACCTCCTCCCATAGTAAGCCCATCAATTAAAGCGATGTTGGGGATTTTGTAGTGGGAAACAAAATAAAGCATAGTGTATACTTCTCTGAAAAATTGTATCGACTCTGCAAGTCCAGCCTTGAGAAGAGAAGCAATATCGCCTCCAACAGTGAAGCTCATAATATCCTTTGATGATAACAAGTGACTTGGAGTTTTCGAATTCTCGTAGAAGCAAGTTGATCTTCCTTATCATTTCCATATTCAAAGCATTAAGAACTTTTGGTCGATTTATGATAATTGTTGCATTGTGTGTATTTTGGTTTACCAAGATGGGATCAGTGCGCGGAGAAGACATCATGGTCCGTAAGCAACCAAACACTCCTCCATTGCGGTGAGCAGTTTGAAGAGTTCGCGAGAAAGTGTGGCCAACCTGGAAAATAAGATCTCTTAAATTGTATTTCAAGTGCTTGTATAATAAAAAGGCAAGTTTTCGACTTTCTGGTGCTAACCACTGATCTCTATACCTAAACACTGAATAGCGTATTTCTCTGTTTATAGAGATCAGTGGAGCTAACTAGATTCGAAAATACTTAAATAAAAACCTAGGTATTGCAGTTGCATTGAAATAGATTATCACAAAGGTCATTAACTTTTGAAAAGGTAGTTAGCTTATTTGTATTTATTTTCAAATGCATGACACAAATGATTACCATTTTTTTCAAAAGGACTTTCAATTCATAAAATGTTTTAATCAAAATCAGTTTATTTTTATCTCCGTGATCACCACACAAAGTAGGATCTTCTTTTGTTTACGAAAGCTGGGATCTTGGGTTGCTTTCTTTCTATTAAAATTTTATCAGCTGATAGTTTTGATACGACAGTAGACATGGTCGGTGTGAACAGTATGAGCTGCAAGAAATTATTACTTATCCTTAAACGAAGGTTATAGAAATTTTCCATTATAGGAAAAGAAGAGCCTAGAACACAGATATAAAATACAGACCACCAAATCTTATCACCCTTAAAATATTTTATTCAGCATGGTTATATGCATGTGCATTCAGTTTTTTCGTGTATCGGTTCCCATTTAAAATACACGGTTGAGCTTAATTAATGGTGGGCTTAAATTGTTCTGCATTTTGATTTCTGCAGAAAAGATGGACACAACCATCGACATAAGGCTCGTCCATATTATGCCGAATGATGCCGATCGGTCTACGCCGGCCAGGGTTCGGTTCGGGATGGCTTTCGGCACTTGGAATTTGTCAAACAAAATTTATTTTGACATTTTCTACACAAAGTCGATCACAAATCACAAATTCTCCACAACTCTCCTGTGTCAAAATGTTGCTAGGGTCTTAGCTAAGGTTCGGAGAGAAAAACGTGAACTAAAATTTAGCTCTACCTTTACTTTTTAATTTGTTAATTTTTCCTTGAAGTGGAGTGATGAGAGCTAGTATCGCGATGTCTTATTTTGGCGACATTTTTTCTTGACAATTATAATTGTATGAAGCTGACATTAGACTAGCAGTCCAAGCAGAATAGGTGCATGAATACAACATCATAAAAATCACACTAGTTCGATACAGAGTTCAAATAGAAATGCAGAACATCTTGATAAATCAAGATTATAGGAAGTAGGTGAAATCAAAATGAAGACAAACATATAGATGATCTTGACAAGTACGTATTGTGCTATTTTGCCACTCTTCGTTATAATGGCTCTCTCCTCCTTTTATTTTCTTGAAATTTGCAGAACAATGTAATTCCACCATTATTTTGATATATGAATTTTAAAAACATTCTCCTCGTTTAACATGAGTAAAAAAAGTGGCTTTACATGAAGCTGCAACAAATTATAGTGCAGACGACAAAGCAACAACAACAATCATAGCTCAGACGATGAAAATGAGCATGTTCGTCTTCACTATAATTTTCAAGCTGCATCCATAATTTTCCTATAATTTGCATCCATGAAGACGTTTGCATTTTGGCCTTCCCTATCTATCACACAAGTATGATTTATTGATTTTGCATCCTCTTTTTTTGAAGATCAGGACTTGCAACTCCATGTAAAGGCACCTTTAAGGTGCCTTTACATGAAGCTGCAAGCCCTGAGTTGCAAATAAAGAGGATGCAAAATCAATAAATCATACTTGTGTGATAGAGAGGGAAGGCAAAAATGCAGACGGTCTTCATCGATGCAGATTATAGGAAAATTATAGATGCAGCTTGAAAATTATAGTGAAGATGAACATGTTCGTTTTCATCGTCTGCACTATGATTGTTGTTGTTGCGTTTTCGTCTGCATTTGCAACTCCATGTAAAGCCACCTTCATGTAAAGCCACCTTTAGGGGCGTTTGACGTCAAACTCCATGTGTTTCCGTGACGTAGAACCACTTATAGCGCAGAACAACACAAAAGTAAAAATTAGAAGGCGATGTGTCTCTGTGACGTAGGCGAAACACAAATGAAAACGGGAAGGCGCTTACACATACCAAATATGGCAGTCCAAAACAAAACAAACGAGCCTTCTCTTTCCTTTTCCTTTCCTTCATTTTTGCGTTTGCGTTTGTGATTTGTATACATTGACATATTGACAAAAATCCACATGTTGGAACTTGGAATTGTAATTTGTAACTAAAAACAGATAAAATCATTTTAACTTTACAATTGTTGATCATAATTTATTAAAAATAATGGACGCTAAACCAAATATAACTTGTGCTGTATGTGGCGAAAATGATTATCATCTGAAAGAAGGATTTTACTATTGCAATGAATGCGGCACCAAATCCGAGCAAGTGCGAGCCGTCGAAGTTGAAAATGACAATGATTTCGATACTATGAATAATTCTAAACACCGAAATGTCCTCAAAATAAAATCTGACAAGCCCGACACACGTTCGTATTTTTTTTCAAGTTCAAGTTTTCAGTCAAAGATTTTATTGAAATGATGATTCGCACATTTTAGCTGAGCTTACTTCTTGGGAGTGCTATAATTACATCCTGCGCGGCATGGTCGAAGAACTTATTGAGATGGGTGCCAAAGATGAACTCAAACCCATGGTATTCCAGATATGGGCAGCATTTTTGAGAAGTAAAGAAGTGGCTTTCTTTAGCCGCAAGCATGTCGAATTGCCAAAGTTGGGAGTACGCTTTGAACCGAGGTATAGACAAATAAGAAATAACTAACAGCAACTCGTAGTTTTTCTGAGTGATTCAATTCAATTATTTTAATTTTTATCTTATCCCAGAGATGCTACTATTCTATATAATCATGCCGAGCAACGCAAGAAAATCAGAATTGAAAAAAAAGAAAACGCATCCATAGCATCTGGATCTCGTCGAGAATGGAGAAAACAAATGGTAAGTATAAGAATTGTTTAACTTCGTTGGTTTCTTCATTAGCAATATTGTTCCCATACTTTTATCTGTACATCTCAGAAGTAAATAGGTGATTCATATGCCGTGTACCTAGGTATATTACTTTCAAACTTTTATAACGTTTTAGTATTTAAAAAACTAATTGACACAGTTTGTAGTTTTTCTTGTGTATCTGTTTGTAAACAAAGATCAAAAAGTCTAGTAGATGTGCAGATACGCAACAGGGAACTACATATTATTATTACTTACTTAAGGTGGCGGGCCACGGCCTCAACCTACATACCCCGCCAGCCAGTCCGGTCTCTAGCCAGTTGCTTCAAGTTAGAAATGGTTTTCCAGGCCTACGTTGGTCCTTAGGGTTAGATTTGTAGGCTCAGCGGGCTGGTGATTATTGGTTCATACGCTCCACATTCCCGGGCATCTAAGCCGCTGTTTTTCAGTTTTTGAACCAGGTCAACGTCGCTGTTAGCCCGTACAGTTCGTCATTAAATTTTCTCCTCTATACTCCATTGATACATTCAGAACCGAATATCAGTCCCCGAGGAATGTTTCTCCCATCCGATTGTGTCGGGTTCAACGTTTCCGCCCTCTACAAGAGAACGGGTATAAAGTGTCTCCCTGGGCCTTTCAGGAGTCCTTTTCTACAAAGACCCCTTGTATTTTGAATTGTATTTTGAGAGATTATAGGGGAACCCGATTAGACAAAATCCGTAATTACATCCAAGTTGTATCTGTCCATCGCGACGTTTTGTCTAAACCTACAGTGATTATCGAAGACAGCATATACTTTGTCTTATCTACATTAACAAAAGGTGGTGAGCATCGGTCTTGAATTCTTCAGTCTTTTCTTCATTTCACACTCACGAAACTGTTTAGACGCTCACACAGAACGGCCGGCAAGATATTATAGGCGAAATTTAGTTAGCGCAGTATCACCTTTGCACGTTGTTCAGATGAGGTGGTGTATGCGCCTTACCAAGTCATCTCCCGCTGCTTTGAAGAGTTCAGCCGTAAGGCCATCCGCTCTAGCAGCATTGTTGGACCTTAGTTTATATCTCGCTACCCGAACTTCTTCCTGGTCGGGTGGACGAAAGATATGTTGGTTGTCATCGCCGTTTAACTGTCTGTAGAAGAGTTTTTCTTTTCATTCGGCATTCCCACACTCGTCGCTGCAGGCTTCCGCTCGGAACTGTCGCACATTGCTTCTACCGTAGTTCTCTATTTTTCTTTCGGAAAACCGATGTTCCTCCTTCCTCTTTTGCTGGTAGATCGCTCGGGTAGCGCTATTGACATCTCTGAATCTAGCCTGCAGCATTTCCTTATGAGCTTCGTGTTTGGCATGTTTGCCAGGGCTTCCACTTATTGTTCGGCTGCTGATGGTCTGTGAAGGTCCGGTCATTCCTAGTGTCATGATCAATAAGGTCATCCATATTCGAGGCTGTTGATTTTTTCGGAACCAATTATTTTTTCCTGACGTAGTGGTTAGTGTATCGGACTGCCACACCAAAGGCTCTGGGTTCGATCCTTGATCCTTCTTTTTCGGGGTAATGCCTCTTGCGAGGAAGTGACAAATTCTCCAAGAGTAAATCGTGTGATATAAAGATTCTCTGTTAGCCGTTCGGATTCGGCGGCAAATTGTAAGTCTCTTCTTCCATTCCTGCAGAATTTCAACACCCACACAATAATGGTTGAGAGTGTTAGTCACAGGCCCCGAAGTAGTTCATAAGGGTGCCTACTATAATGACTGCTGGCGTATCCATTGGTTCATGTGATTGTAACTTTATCCGCCGCTTGCTTACTTTCTCAGGGGTTCATCCAGGTTATCTGAGACCAAAAAAAAAAAAAAAAAAAAGGTTGAGGCAGAGCAATATAGTATTACATTTTTTTCCGTGTTTAAAACTCGTGCTCATTAGTTCAGCAAATCAGGTCCGTCCGGATGGCTAACACTGAGAAGCACAATTGATGCGTATGAGATAGGTACAGTACTGGACATCGTCAGGTTGATGCCAATCAGAGCCTCCATAGCACATCTACCTATATATCTAAAATGACCCATCAAATATTTTTTAATCGCTCATTGAATTCCGATCTTGACAGCATTGTACAATCTGGAATTATCAACAGTGTGGAATTTAATGCTTCAAAAACTCAATTTCGTCTTCTGCATAACCTGCCCCCTATGCTACTGTTCATGAGTGGCACTTGCATTGAGAAAACCGAAAAGCTTTGCGTTCTAATGTATTACAAACCACCTTTTGTGGAACGATCACATATTTGACATCGCCAAAAATGCCGCAAAATACTTAGGTTTTCTAAATCAATGTTATAAATATATTTCCCCTTCTGATCTGGCTACAATATACAAGGCATACATTCGCCCGAAGCTTGAGTATAATTCTCATATCTGGGCAGGTGCTCCTCTCACTCACTTACGCCTCCTAGATTGGATCAAAAAAGAGCCTTAAAACTGATAGGAGAAAAAACCATTACCGACGTTTGTTTTACTCGAACAACGCGGTACTGTTTCTTGTTTCTTGCCTCACCTTGTTTTATCGCTACTTCTATAAACAGTACTCCAGCGAAATAGCCAGACGCATTCCTCCCCTAAAACAATTTGCCAGTAACACTCGCGTCGCTAGGAACGCCCACAAATTTATTCTCGAGCCTAACTTCGGACGTATTGTTAAGTATAGAGACTCTTTTTTTTTAGCCGCACTACAAAAATGTGGAATGCTTTACTCAGCTCCGGCTCGATTTTTCCCTCCCATTTTGATTTATAGGCATTCAAAACCAATGTGCATCGGTATCTCCTTTCATCTACTATCCAACTTTCCTAAAAACGCACTGTGTTAATTCATGTTAAAGGTAGTAATACCCTTTGAGTGCTCTCAAAGTAAAAAAAAAAAAAATTAAAAGACTGCCAAAGAATGTAAAAGAATTCTCAAGAAGCTCTGCTCTACCGCATAGCATAATTTGTTATTGTATAATTTTTATAAACTTTAAACATTTTTTTTTTTTTGTAGAAAAAATTCGATCAATCACAGTACGAGTCATCCTTAACCTTATCTCAATCAATATGCTCCCAATCGATTATGTCGCAATCATCCCTTGGCACAACAAGTTTCAATTCATCTGGATCGGCGCAGAGTAACCGCGCTATTCAATTGAAATTTTCATCCAAAGCAAGAAAAGTGCTTAAGAAAAAAATGCCTATTGCCCATTTGAAGAAACACGAGCAAGATTTCAACCATACGCTTACATGTCACAAGATAAATGCACAAGAAAATGAACTAAAGCACAGTGAACGATCTAAGGAACTGAATATGAAATTAGTGTATGCCATTCTGGCTGTAGCGCTCAATTTGATTGAAGATGATATCCAACTGGTTGACTTATTGCGATTTATATCAGAAGGTCATATTTCAACTATTAATCTTGAGCGTTTTTTTCCTTCAAACATCATCAGTGAAAAATGTAAAAATACTTTAAAAACATACCGTTTACATTATAAAGTCACGGAATTTTCGACAACTAATTTGCGGGCTCATTGTAAAGAAGTTTGCAAGGCAATTCACATAAAGTTCCTCAAAACACCAGATTTGTTTAAACTTGTTCAGCGCTACACCACTGAGTTGTGTCTGCCTGCCGATATAAATACTTTTATTGAGCGTTTAATAAATCTACATCCCCCCATAATGCCCTGGGAACATAGAATTTCTACGCCTAACTATGAAAGTCGTGCCATGGCTTACATAATCTTCACCCTAAAACTGCTCTTTGGAATTGATGGACGCAAGGAAAAGCAAATATCGCGTTCTGCTAAAAGAGTGAATGCAGAATTAGCGGAAATGAATTTAGAACACTATGACGAGCTTTTTGTTTGGGATGATTGGGCGGAATATATTGAATTAAGAAAAGTATTTCTCAGCAGTAAGCATTTAGGTCTTTGTAAACAATTTAAACAAAAACCAACTCGTGACATGTACTTGCAACATTTAGAAGACCGTGCTAATGAAGTCGAAAACAAATTATCAAAAAATATGTTAATAAGGCAAGCAAATATGAGTGCGGTTTTTCAACATTTTCTCAATGTTGGTGGTGGTGAAAGAGAAGACAAACCCTCAGACAATTTGAATTTCACACCATCTCTTACACCATGTCATAGTTATTTAAATCGTTTAAAACTAGACCCGAAAATAAACGAAACGATTCCAAAATGTTTAAATTTTGATCACTCGAAACGATCCCTCTATCCACTACTACAACCGACGAAACTGAAAGAAACTTTTTCTAAATGTGACAAAAAGCTGAAGATAGTTCGGATCTCCTGTACATCAAAGCGACATTTTGTTGGAATTTTTAGGAACACTTTATTAAAACACACATTTCTAAAACCTATAAAAGTGAACTTGACTGAGGATAAAAAACCATGGGAATCCATGCTGGAAGCTGAAAAACCACCCGATAGTATTTTTCAGACTTTTATGGAGTCTTATGGTAGGCGTTCGTTGGCAAACTTTCGCAAAAAAGGACTCAACAATCAGAATATTAAAGAAGGGGACCCTAGTTATATCCTTAAATATGAACCACCCTCAGAAATAAACAATCCGAATTGCAGTGGATCTTTTGGTTTGTTAGACAAAGACGACATGAATACAATTGATGTACGTCTAACAGCTCCACGAAGAAATTTGGGACGAGTAAATCTATTCGCTGATCTAAGTGAAGACGAAGCTGACTCTGCTGAAGAAATGGAACAGAGCCAAGACGAAAGTTTTGCTAACATCTCGGAGACACCTAAAACAACTACGAAATTAAAAATTTCCAACTTGGATTGCTGGCTTCTAATGGGTCAAGCTTCTGAACTGATCGAAACACAGGCTAATGAGCTTAAGCATAATTTTCAATTGACATTCTTTTGGCTATTGGAAACTTGTGCGCTAACAATAGGAGTCGATTGGAGAGAACTATATGATGAGCTGATGGTGTTGGAGACGTTTTTCGCACATACCATTGAACCTCTAGACGACTTCAAAGACAGAATAATTTTTAAAAGTGATAATGAAATCAAGCACATAAATAAAATGGTTCGTCATTTTCAATCTTATTGGTAGTTTGATGTAAATGAAATTTGTTAGTTTTTTTTTTTATAAATAAAGACTTGTTTTTTAAAGTGAAACTTCTTTGGACTAAAAATCAAGGTGGAACAAGGTTCAAAACAAAATTAAATAGGCATGCGCATGAGCAAGGTATATGACAAGATTTAAAGAAATGTTAGCCGAAATTCTCTGTTTATCCAAAATACACTTTTGAGCTCATAACTGATTTCCCAGGAAGCGTCTGTTCGCACCATTAACCCATATGTAGAAGTAAACATATAAACACTGGAAAATAAATCTGAACAGTGGCTGAGGTGAAATCCTATTTCTCCGTTGGAATAGATTTTTCAAGAAAAGCCTTACAACGGCACAGTACACTTATTGAAGGTAATATATTGCGCAGGTTGTCAAAACCTGATCTGTCACTTTGGCAGCTCAAATTAAAAAAAATGGCTGAACAGGGAGACATAATGGTGGTAAAAATCAACAAAAATTTATCTTTTTTATTAAATATGTGCTTATTTATATAAATTTAATCATCTAAGACAATCACTTTTAAAAAAACCACGAGATTTCTGTACTATTTTTACATGCAAAAAAGTTAAAGTGTCTCCAGAGCCAGCCATTTTTCTTTATTTTGGCAGATGCGCAGAAGTATGCAAAAATAAAAACGCTAAAGATATTACCTTTAATATGTGTACTGTGTTACAACGGTACCTCCCATAGGACAGGTTTTTTTTTTTTAATTAAACCTAATTTGGTAGAGCATTTTTGAAAAACAAATTTCTTAAAATTCAAACAGTTAACGAAGTCAGATGGCTTACTACATTTTTTTCAAAAAAAAAAAAAAAACGTTTTAACTAGTGATTTTTAAGTGATCAATTAAATTTCATTTTTTTTTTTCACTTTATGCACTTTTTACTTGCTCTATAGGGCAAGTATTGGTTTCGTGCAGAAAAAAAAAATCGAGGTTTTAATCAAACATGACATTACGATGATAGAGAAGCCCAAAAAAGTGGTTTTCGCCATACCGTCCGTCGGTCTGTCTGTGCGTCTGTGCGTCTGTGCGGATGTGCGGATGTGCGGATGTGCGCTTTTTCACGTCATGCTACAGCCTAAACGGCTTGACGGATTTTCTTCAAACTTGGTATATAGCAGTTTGAAGAAAAACCATTGTCGAGGTTTTTTTTATTTTATTTTAACCCGGCTTAAACTGGTACCTTTCAAGTAACGGTTTTTTTCAATTTGGATTTTCTCGAAAACGGCTCTAACGATTTTGATTAAATTTAAAATTTAGCTTACTTTAAGCATTTCTCACAAAACTGCGTTTTTTGTTTTTGCCTCAAATGGTCGTAACGAAAATCAGGTTTTAACGGCTTTTTTTCAAATAGCCATAAGTTCACAACGGCTTGATTGAATCAACTAAAACTTTGTTTGACATAGTTTTTAATAGTGTTCTATAGGATGGTTTAGTAAATTTTTCACTGAAGCCTTTCTAAACGGTGGCTTCCATACAACGAGCCGCTGAGTTTTAGCCAACTTTTTTTGGTTTTTTCTAATTTTCTCGAAAATGGCTCTAACGATTTTGATTAAACTTTGTGTGTTATATTCTTTTAGTGTTTTTAAGAGAACTGCGTTTTTAGTTTTTGGCTAAAAATGCAAATAACGGAGATCTGCTCTTAACGGCTTTTTTTCAGATGGCCATAAGTTGTCAACGGTTGCATCGAATTCACTCAAACTTTGTTTGGTATAGTTCCTTACAGCTTCCTATCAGATGGCATTGATTTTTTTTCAGTTTCTCTTTTTTAAATGGTGGCTCCTATACAAAGAGCCACTAGATTTTGGCCAATTTTTTCATTTTTTCAAATTTACTCAAAAACGGCTTCCTCGATTTTTATGAAACTTTGTATGTAACATACATAAAATACTTCAAACAAAACTGCATTTTTAGTTTTTGGCTATACATGATAATAGCGGAAATTGCTTTTAACAGTATAATTTATTAGGCCATAACCCATAAGTGGACATTTGTATCATTTATAACACCCAAAAGATAACGTCTTAATTTTAAATATTAAAGGTTTCTTAACGTTACCTTCCGTATATCGAGTTTTCCAGTTTTAGCCAAATTTTTTTGGTTTTTACCAAATTTTTCAAAAATGAATTGTTCTTATTGATCGAAAAGTTTGTTTTCATCTTACTATTGCACCAACAGAGCAAGTACGTGCGACCCAGTCGTGCATTTTATTTTTTTTTCTGATCGTCCGTCGCGTCGAATGGCTCACTTTTTTTAAATTGTGTGGCCCAGTGTTTGATCAAATTACAGTTAAAAGTAAATAAAGAATACCAAGACATACGAATAATATAAAACAGAAGAAATGTATTTTCTGATATAAAAAATATTTTGATTATTTTTTTGTATATTCATAAACAAATGCAATTTCAAATACGTCGGTTTGCAGCAACCAGCATTTTATCTTAAGTCTAAACATAATATTCTAAAAAATTTTCAAAATTAAAGTACTTTCAATGCCCACAATGCTGGTCGAGAAAATGTATTAAATAGAAATATTATTGCAGTTAAGGTCGCATTTACCTCCCAATTAAAGTGATCCTCTGGAAAAATAAAAGAAACAGAATTTTTTTTAATGATTCCACGATCAAATGGAAGCATAATAAGGAAACACACTCTAAAATGCAAGGGAAGCAGGCAGAAATATAACTAAAAAAATAAAACAAATTTGATCTAAAAGTAATTAGGGCTAGCAAACTAGGTATGTAGTAGGTAGTTAATGGATATTTCCAAAGGCACACAACACAGCATTAGTCGCCAAATTTTTCATCAAAACAAACAAAAGAAGCAACAATTTACAATTTCAGTTCTTCGGTGTCGGGCAGTCTGGCAAAGAACTTTGCCACACGCTCAGGGGTCACAGCTTCGATAGTACTTGGATTCCATTTGGCTTTTTGGTCCTTATCGATTAGTAAGGCTCGAACTCCTTCTTTGAAGTCGCTATCTTCTAAATGCCGAACCACCATGCGATATTCCATAATAAGGCACTGTGTTAGAGACAGATTAGCACCGTGCTCCAACTGCCGATGGGTTACTTTCAACGATAGAGGTGACATTTTTTTCAATATCTATAAATTCGAGAAGTGGCAGATAAAATGTTTAATTGTGTTTGAATGTTTGCTTACATCAAGAGTGTTTGAAGCCCATTCACTTCCATCTTCACGGAGATTCTTAAAAATATCCTCCACCGAAGGGGCAGAGAAACACTTGTTGATTGTCTCTAAATGCGGACCTAGGACAAATTTTTTTTGTGGCTTAGTTGTTAAACTATTCATAATGTCTGCGATATCATCTGGATCATTGCAATTTAAGAGCGCAGATTCCAAATGCTTGAGTTTATCGCTAGCACAGTAGTGAGTTGCAATTCCAGCATTGGCGACGTCCTCGCCTTTCAACCGAAAACCAGTCAAACCCAGGTATAGACCAAGTTTTCCATTTAAACGAGGAAGAAAATGTGATCCTCCCACATCAGGAAATAGTCCAATTGCTGTTTCAGGCATGGCAAACAAGGTGCGTTCAGTAGCAACTCTATACCGACCATGCACTGATAGCCCAACACCCCCACCCATTGTGATGCCATCCATAAAGGCAATATAAGGAATCTTATAGTTTCCAATCAGATGATTTAAAGTGTATTCTTCCCTAAAGAAGCTTTTCGATTCTTCAGTTGGACCAGCTTCGACTATGGCACGTACATCTCCTCCAGCGCAAAAGCTCTTATCGCCGGTTCCTTTGATTATGACCAACAATTTGGACTTTTCGCATTTTTTGAGATGTTTGTAGATCTTTCGAACCATTTCTAGATTGATGGCGTTTAATGCCTTCGGACGATTTATAATGACCACTCCTTTGGATGAACTTTCAGTGGCTAGGACAGTGTCAATTGAAGGTGACGATGACATTGCACGTAGTGCGTTTAATCTGGTTCCATTGCCCAAGGCCGCTGGGATTAGGGTGCGGGTTAAAAGAGTGTAAAACTAACAGAAAAGAAAAGATTAAGTAATAACGTTTGCACGGGATTCAAAGCCGATGTTTACACTCAAGAGGCAAAGTGTGTTGTTATCTGATATGGCATGACAATTAAAAAATAGGTTCAGATTTGATTAAGAATACATTACCATAATTATGAAGTAACGTGTTAACGATATGCGCACTTTAGTTGCAAAATAAAAAAAAATTAAATAAAACCAACAATGTTAACGCAAAAAAAAGAACGTTAATTAATGTTGTTTGAATTAAAAATTTTAAGTCTTTTGTGTTCTTTGTCGTGTTTGTTTTTCTTGAAAAGTGTGGTAGGCTGGTAGCACAGTACTTGTAGTGGGTGGTGGTGATTAGGGAGATAAAAAAAAAGTTGACGTCAGAAGAGTGACATTTGGCTGTCAAGGTATTTTCTTAAGGTTGGACCACATTTAAAAAATGTACTTATATAGCGAGTTTCACTCAAATTTGGAAGATTTGTTCTCAAAATCGAGAATTGCTCTTTTCCATGAAACTTTGTTTGGGTATCTATGGCAATTTGACTTTTTGTCATTGGAATTGCTAATTGGATAATTAAAGTACATATTAAGTTCTTCGTTCATTATTTGTTTATTTTTAATTTATTTATCACAGACTGGAAAAATTTCACAACAAACGACAAAAAATAATAAATTATTTCTCATTTGACGTTTGACAGAACAGTATTCAGATCGATTCACCCAACCCATCAGAGATGCAATTTTTTGTGTTGAGAATTGATCTAGAATTGCACTTTTTTTACAATGAAACTTGCAAAACTGAAAAAGATCAAATCTTTTGACAGAAAGAACAAATCTTTTCTTGAATGAAACTCGCTATTATCATCTTCAAAACATCTCAAGTTCTGTAACTGGATTCCACTCAATTCTAAGGGTGGTATTCATGGATCACTCTTAAGTTTATTCAATAATCAAGAGTGAGGAATAATCTTAAGTTACGAGTGGCGTCTTAAAAAAATCTTCCTGAACGTAACCTTTCAATAATTTGCGATGAGAATTTTATTTCTTTCAAAACAATTAGAAGATAGCAGCGGAACCTTTTCCCCACTGATTGCAACTGTAATTTCTTGCTATTCATAGTACCTACTTTAGTCAGTATAGCAAATCTTATCGTAAACTAGGGTAGGTATATATGGATGGACAAAAGCAAAGGTATAAATATTTACAAGAGAATACAAAAAATCAACTAACTTGCAGTTTAAGGGAAAGCCGCACTAGGAGGTACTGCACTGCAAAATTAGGGAATACTACTAAGCTTTGCTGTTTATTGTTGCTTAAAGTGCAGCTCCTGCAGTTTAGTGCAAAATAATTCGTACAATTTCATACAAATAAAACGTGCATTTCAATTGCAGTTTAGTTCCATCTAGTGCTGTCATGCATTTAAACAAAAAGTCAACCATCATTTCGCCGGTCGTGTTCCTTTGTTCTCTTGTTTTTATGAATGTAGAGTGCGTATGCACACAGCCTGTCAAAATACCATTTTTGATCCGCAAGGCAAGTGATTTCAAAAGAAAGTTTGATAGGGTATGTTCAGGAAGAAGGAATTGGCCATTTTCGAATACATATTCTAATTTAATAATGGTTGGTGTGGTAAATACTTCTATCCGAACTTAAGTTTAGAGAATCTTAAAGTTCAGAGCGGTTTAATAGTGTTCCGTGAATACCACACTGAATAAGCAAATTCTTTTTGGACCAATAATTTTACTCTCAAATGAAAATCTGTGCACAAAATTCCAAGAGAATGCAAAACGGTCCCCTTGAGCATTTCTTGCGCGAATGCAGCCAATGACTTCATCCAGCCACTGAAGCAGATTTTAAAACAGTGCACTTCAAACTGCAACAAATGTCAAAATCCTTCTTGCCACCACAAAAAAAAAAAACCATCAAATCCAACCCAAACAGTTTACCTATTTTTTAACCGGCACCGGAAAGCGAAAGTAAAGAAAATGTCGTTTAAACAAAATCACAACCGTAATCGCAACAGAAACTCCAAACCACAAAACAAAGAAGTCCACCCGGTCGACGAATCCAACCCAATTATTATATCTTTCAAGCAATATGCGCTAGAATTGGACGATAAACACGACCGCTACGAACGTATAGTCAAGCTTGGTCGGGATACTACTATTGAATCCAAACGCATAATCTTCCTCTTGCATACAATTGATCCAAAGTAGGACACTAATTTAATTCAACAAACAATAACAATGAAGAGTTCTTTACTTGCAGCAAAAATAACAAAGAAAAGATTCTCCTAGAAGCAAAAGCGCGTCTTGACAGTCTGATTTCTAATAAATTCTTTGAAGTGGCCAAAGAGCTGGAGAATCGTGACCCGTACCAGTACATGCGTGCATATTGTGGTGGCTTGCAGGAATTCATTGAAGCTTACACTTACTATGAGTATCTTAATGAATCAAAGCTATCGGACTGGAATGATTTGCAGGAAAAAATGAAATTCACATTCGCCATCGAGCCTAAGGAAGTTATCGAAGGTGAAGAACCCAGTGAAAAGGTGGAAAAGAGCGTAGTTTGCCATGTTGATCCGACTGAATATATTCTTGGATTGGGAGACTTGACCGGAGAATTGATGCGCCGTTGTATTAATTCATTGGGAAGTGGTGATACACTCACTTGTCAGGATTCCTGCAAAGTTCTACAGGACTTTTATAAAGGGTAACGGCAATAGACTAATATTTTACGATTTTTCTTACACTACTTTTAATAGGTTTTTGGGGCTTCATGCTGTTAGAAACCGTGAATTCGGAAGAAAGCTCTACACATTGCACCAGAGTGTCATCAAGGCAGAGCATGTTTGCTATAATGTTAAGGTTCGTGGGGTAGAAGCGGCTCGTCGTGGAACCATGGCCGATGACAAACCAGCAGATGACTTCGATGAGGGTTTCTTTTAAATTAAAAACAATCAAATAATTGTTTCAATAGCATTTAATTGATAAAACTGATTTTTTTTCCTTCCTAAAATTTTGTTTAAATTGAAAAATCATGAATCTCTCTATGTCCTTGAGAATACATTCAATAAATAAGCCAAACAAGACTCAAGGTTGCATTGACAATACCGGGATAAAGAAAGAAAATGGCTTTGGATTGGCCACACACGGAGGAAGCCTAATGACAACATTATGAAGCAATAAGCCGGTGAGTTTAAAGACTGAACAGGTTAGGTTGGCTGAAGCAAGGCAGCATAGACAATTTTGAGATTTTTTTTAACTCAAAATTTAACCAGGAAGATTTGAAAGTGAAGTCGCATTTTCTTTTCGCTCCGCAATAATTTAATTGATTTTCATATTTTTATTTTGACCCCGTTTAAGCTATTTTAAATAATAATAATAAAAAAAAAACAATCAATTAATCGACCAACGTGTGCTTACTTCCCTGTGTCATCAAAAACCACTCTCATTTGCCGACTCACAGAAGTTATTTATTTCTTGTGTTTCCCTCATTCAATAAAAAAGCTAACGCTTCGCTTCTTACGCCTTTGCTTTTGTTTTCTTTGTGACCTACATACATTAATCTATTAACATTAACTATGGATAGTAATCGCTGTGATTTTGCCATTGTGACCTTGATAGCAAAATCGCTGACAGGTTCTTTTGTAACGGAAATTGTGGCAAATTATTCCACCCTCTTTGCATTGAACTCAGCAAAAGATCTATTACGTACTTTAAAGAATACTCGAGTCATTTTGTTTATCTTTGCGATCAGTGTACAAAAATCTCCCTTTCTGACGTTTTTCTCGCGATAATATTAAATCTGTCGAAGCAAGCTAAGCTCCCTTGAGTTTCAATTGACCGCAATAACCAATTTAATAAATAATATTAACGACAGTTCACAGGTCAATTCACCCTCTGAAGGCCTAAGTGTTGAATTGAAACGAGCCTTCAATCCTATACTCGCTGACAATAATTCCTACCATAAAAGTACAATTAATCAGCTTCATAAAATGGACGGTTTTTGGTCAAGGCCTTCGACGGTTTTAACAACTTTATTGACAATTTAAAGCGTTGTTTTTTTAAATTATCTTTGATTGAAAAGCAACTTTCTGTTATAACAGATTTGATAACGACCGACCCTCGCATTAACAATTTTGATTGTGATTCACTAAAACTTGAAATTTCGTCAGTGCTTAAATCTTATGTTGCCATTGAATCCATTAATGAAAACCTTAGCTTTATCTGCTCCGATCTTGACGGTCATCTCCAAAGTACATCCTATATTGTGGGATGCCGGGCTTTGCCAACCCCTTGCACTGCTAGAAAACGCCGTTGGTACAATTAATTCAATTAGTACCGAACTTATCGAAACCCGTTTAAGCATTGGATTACTAGCAGACGACATCCAGACAGCTACTTGTTAAATCGATGGAATCCACCTTTAACCCAATTTCTTATGTTTACAACACATCTCGTACACCTCTACTTATTTGCCAACCAGCTCCCTTACCAGCTATTGTAGCTGCTATACCACCTCGACCTGCTTGCCCACAACCTTTGTTTCCATCCATCACCACTGCATCAATTCACCTTCAATCAGCACTTCCTCTAACACCTATACTCACCAACCAACACTTTCACCCAGCACCTGCATTACCTACCATAAGCCGCTTTGGCACAACGTGGACTCTTAACCGAATGGAACAAGAGACTAAGGAAGTTAACACCAATGCTGAGAATGTTACTTTTTTATCACTAATGGTCCTGTAGATGCTGATGTCCCCTGGATAAGTAGACTATTTATTCGTACTTTATCTATAACCCTTATCGAATGTCAGAAAATTTCGCCACCTCGCTCCAAACATCATAGCAAGGAACTACACTCATACTTAAATAAATGGTTGTGCCACATAATAATATCAAAATATTGCTACAACAGCATTGTTTAAAATACCTGACGAAACACCTCAATTTAACCATAAAATACCTTAGAAAAGTATCTCGAATTTGAATACCATCATTGCGAAGGATTACCTCAACTAACCCTTGGGTGAAGGCTTATTCAGTCGTGTGCTTGTTAGTTAGTAAGTTACTCAGCTACAAAGCCCAGCTGCACAATAGTTTGAGCGGCTTGTTGTCGTTTATCGACTACCATGATCGCTTTGCATCATCCAGACTTGTCTAACTCACCAGAAAGTGTTGAATCTTTCTGTGGGATCGACTACATTGTATTATCCTGTATTTGTCAATAAAAGGGCCTGTTCTGCATCAAACTATTCAGCTAGCAACGCTGATAAATGAAGGTGTCAGGTAAAGAAACACTCAAGTTCAAGTCTCTTTTTCTTACTAACACAAATGAACGTCCATGTCCTTCCTCAGTCATGATAAAGAACTATGAAGTTTGCTTGGTGGCAGAAATGGCGCCTTGTGTTTCTCCATAAGGTTGTACAATGTACATATGAACCCCGAAAACCACATACTTCTGCTGCCCGAAAAATGGTCCCCGACGGAAAAAAGTCACTCTTTCGAAAGCGTTATTCTTTGCAGTGACATAAGGTTATCTGAAATTAAAGTGAAATCTTAGCAAAATCCACGAAAACGCCTTCCTTTATATTCTCTATTGAAACAGACAACATCTGCTCCAACAGTCATGCAGTCGACTAAGCATGACCTTGTGACTTCCATGGAAGTAAAAATCCATAAAAACTTAACAAAAACACAACAATTAAATAAAATATAATTTATTTACTGACCCAATACCTTTTCGTTTTCATTTAGACAAATTGAATTTAATTCAAAAATAACAAAATCCATAATAGCACTTTTTTTAAGTTTTGAAAAACAAACATAAACAAACCTAAAACTAATGTTAAGGACAACTAGTTAGTAGTTCATCTTTTTTGTTTCGAATTCTTCCTTCCATCTACAACTGTGTTATTGACTGCTTCTCATCTAAATTCGTTCGACCATAAGACTCCTTCATTCGTCTACGATCCCGGCACGCTCCACTCGAGCTAGCTTCACCCATCAAGATTGACATAAAATAATTCGGATCGCGTGTCGAAGATTCCCTTGGTAAAAGATACAAAGAACCATCCACAGCTTCTTTTAGACTGAATTTAGAAGGCGAACAAGGTCTGCCCTCGTCGTCTTTCAAATATTGGAAGATATGCTTGTGTAGAGCTGCAAATTTGGTGGCAATTCTTTTCTTTTCCATAGCCACGTATGCTTTTTCATTGTGTAGCTTCTCCTTCCTGCGTCGCACTTCCTCAACTTCACTCTCAAGAGTAAGAATTGTATCCAGTTTTCTCTTGCGACAATTTTGAGCGGCAACTTTATTCTTTCCTCGTCGTCTTATATCGCGTATCAAGGACAATTGGTTTTCGTTAAGATCATACTTTGAAACGCGTTCATTAAACTCATCCATTGGTAAGTTTATGATATCGTGCACAGGAATAGGAACATTCAAGTTGAGTGCACGTTTTTCATCTCGACTCAAATGTCCACTCTCAGAACCACCTTCACCATATTCAGAATTATCTCGTTCGAATTCTGGATTATGAATAGGACTGTGCATAGTGGCATAAGTATGATTATGCCCAACGAGATGTTGATCAGTTTTTTTGTATTTGTCCCTTTCCGCCTTAACATTTTGTTTAATAACTTTGCTTGTATTTTTTATGTTTGAATGTGAAAATATTTCCTCTTCGAAATCATCATATGTGGAATTTTCTTTCCCTTCGAACTTACTGACCGGAATTGGCGAATGTAACGTATGAATTCTGGAATGAACTTTAGCATTGTCTGGTATTTCTTCTTGCAAATACCGTTTACCAAACATATGATACTTCTTTTGGGCGACTGGTACATGTGCTGCAGTGAAATTTCCATTGTTCGAGCTGTAATCATAGGGGCCATAGAAATTGGATTGACCATAGCCATGACCGGAATCGCTTCCATCTCCCCATTCTCCATCAGACGACGTTGATGGTAGTGATTCTGAACTTAACGAGCCGAGTGAACTGCCAGCACTGCCACATGACAAATCCAAAAAGCCTGCTACATTGTTTTCATCATGTGAACTCGAAGTGTTTTGAGGATTATCATGTTTTTTAGCCGCACCAGAGGTGGAAGCGTCCATTGCATTACCGTGATTTTGTGTTGAAGAAGTTTCATTGTCCCTGATACCCATCATCTTAAAGCATTCTTCATTTAAAATCGAGTCCAAGTATGCATCGTCATGAACTCCCGAGCTATGGTGATGGTTACTATGGGTTCCGAACAAATTGTTTGAGCTGTGGGCTCCTGTTGATTCCAAATTCGTTGGATAATTATAACTGTTATTATAGTCATAAGCTTGGATTTGTTGGGATTGGGACTCATAACATACGTTTGCATTATCATTTGGTGGATATGAACTACCGTGTGCATATGGAGTAGTAGCCTCTGTATTATGCATACCGAAAAACTGAGAACCTGGTTCCAAAAGATTAGCAATGTCCTGCATTGTAGCCTCAATATCAATAGAACTTGAAGGTTCTTCTGGCTTGTCGTTTTCATCTTTTAAATCATTCTCATCCATGGGTATGACATCTTTGAAAATATCTTCAAATGGTAAACGAATGTATTCTCCTGTTTCGTTGTCAATTTTAAAAGGGATTCCTGCCCATAAATCGCTGACATCATTGGAATCTTCGATATCGCTAACCTTTTCCATTGGCTTATCAGATAATTTCGAAGAAGACGACTCCTTGGGTGAGGCCGCCGAAGCCAGAATATATCCAAGATCGATATCTTGTTCGTACAAGATTTCTGCTAGCTTTCTATCTTCTTGTATGTTCAAAAGCTTCTGATGGGAAGTTATGTTGTTGGATGCAGAGGAGCTGTTGTTGCCTAATTGCCTTGGTTCATCATTCAAAAGGGCATTTGTTGATGATAAAGCCAACAAATAACCCACATCAATGTCCTGATCGTTCAATTTGGTATCATTCAAATTTTGAATGACCTTGACTTTTTCAGCTTCTTCATTTTGGGTGTTCAAAGATGACATTAAATATGAGGTATTATAGTTGGAAAATGTATATCCCAAGTCAACGTCTTGCTTGTACATAGCATTGGTCATCATCGTTAAGGTTTGCTGTTCCCTCATTGCTGCTGATGTTGATGCTTCTGCGGCTGTTTCGTTTGAATTTCTGGTGTATCTGTTGAAGAAATCAATGTCCTGTCTTCTGATTCGATTTATGTTAGGTAATACCGCGTCTTTTTTCAATGGATTTTTTGTGCTCTTACGATGCGATGATGATGGCGATGACGATGATGGTGAAGGTGATAATAATGATGATGATGATGAATTGGATGCATTAGAGATCGTATTTAAATGTAAATCATAAAAACTGTTATCCAAAAACACATCCTGTGTGGGAAAATCATTGAAACTAGAAGGTTTACGTTCATCTAATCCATATTCCGTTAAACTATCAAGATTTCGAGTATCATTTGGCAATTGAAATACACTAAAAGGTCTCCTATCTCCTAGGCTCAAGCTCAAACTAACACTGCTATTGAATTCTTCTTGGGTGTCATTATCATGAATATCAAGCGGGTACAATGTTATTTTGCGATCATCATTATCATTACGATCAAATCGAATTAAATCTTCAACCAATGATTTTCTTGCAACGTGACTTTGCCAAGATTGAAAGGTTGATTCTTCAAGTATCTTTCTTAAATTCATATCATCTTGGTTAAATATTGATTGTTCGGGGAATAAATCAACAAAAACATTTTCAGATTCTTGAAGTAAATTTGTTCTGTTACGTTCAGAGTAGTTCCAACCGCCGCCATCGTCTGGATTTTTATTGAAACAGAGCAATTGTAATGCACTTAAGGTTGCATAAAATCTTAATGTATTGTTGATTTGATCTTTTCTAAATAACATGTTTGTTTGTTTGTAGGTTTTTTTTTGTGTCAAACTTGTTTATTTGTTTTAAGGTTGGTCACTCATGAGTCACAAGACTTTCGAGGTATTTAAATAATTCATCTATACCTGGGCACGCACTGCTTGCTGAAAGTCTGCAAACGGACCATAAAACAAGCAAAGATTGAGATAAGATAGCAGGAATATTACAAAATTTGAAAAATCTAAAATATGTTTAATTTCTTTTTAATAAAGTCTGAGCAGTGCAATTTGATTTCTAAAAAATGCTAATATTGGTTTGTCAGTAAAATAAAATTGTGAGAAGCAAATGAAGCGAAATAAACCAAAGCCTTTGAAGTTGCCAAAATGAGAGTTGCAAAAAAAAAAAGAATAATTTGGAATATTTTTTTTTATATAAAAATTCAAAGAATCAGAAAACAGACAAATTCGCAAAAAAAGAAAGAGTAAAATTTATGAAACAATTCATGCAAAATACAAAAACCATTAATATGTACATTTAATCCAAATAAAGTAGAAAAAAAATAAATTTAATTATATAAGGAATTTGTGCTTTCAAAAACGTTAATCAAACGCCAAGTCACATTAGCTAAATACACCCTGTAATTTCTTTTTTTTTTGTGACTACATGCAGGATAAGTTTTAAGCAAACATTTCTTGGTCAAATTTTCAAACCTACAACCCTCTCTTGTTTTTACTTATAACTGGGTAGCGTATCAATGCTGTGGTTCATAGATTTTCAAGTACACCCGACAAAAAATAAACCTTTGGTAAAGGTCAAGGTAGCTTTGGAGGCAGAAAGACGCCAACCCAAAATGTAAGAGTGCATAAGAATTTCAAAGAAGTAAATCCATTGCTGTATTCAGCAAAAGTTCAGGTAGGTCAATGTTTTTGAAACCGATAATGCTTCTTAATGAGTATGAAAAACAAACCATTTAACATGGCGACCAAAGTTTGGTGTTGACAGTAACAGTCTCATCAATATCAAACAAGTGCCCTCTTCCCAACATCACACTCTTCAGATGCCTTGTGTCCTGTCCTTTGTTTTGTAAGTTAATGGCAATTATTATTCTCAAGGGAATCAAGTCCAGGATCGAGTATATGCTTAAAAGGCAAGGCACCAAGCGGGATTTTGCAGTGTGCAATCTTGAGTCGACCACATAAACACCTTGCGAATAATCCTTGAACAATCATCTCAGTATCAATGACCGATTTTCCACATGTTTGTAGATTTTAATAAAGCGTTTGATGTGGGGCAGGTTATGAATGCTTCTGGCATCACTGATTGGGAGAGGTATCCCTGAGGAAATTGTCGCTGTTATTAAAGAGTCGTACAGCAATGCAAGGTGGGGCCTTTATCACAATAAACAGAATTTACACCTTCTTCAAGGAGTGAGACAAGTCGGTGATTTTCACAAATTCAGTTTTCACTGTGGGTGGGTAACAAAGGAAGACATAGTATCCACTGGAAACCCTTTCACTTATAGCAAACAACTTGGCTCAAAATGATGACAAGTTATTCTAAGGAAGGGGACCATAAAGAGTTTTAAATAAATCAACGATAGAGTGGATCTGTTAACAATTACAAAAGTATCCCTTGGCGTAGTGGAACGTGAGTGTGCCGGACTCGAATTCTGAATGCACCTTAGTTTTTTCAAGGGCACTGCATCTTGCAAGGAAGTGAAAAATCCTCCAAGTGTCAATGTTGTCATGCAAAAAAGTACAAAAGCTACCCGTACGAACTCGGCGGTAAATTGTAAGCGCCTTTCATTTCTGCAGAATATCAACGCACTAATAGGAATATTTGAGCTGAGGCCTTTTGTGTCAACAATTTATTTTTCAAACCAAGCACGAAGCGCATTTAAAAATCTTTTTGATGTGATGAACTCTTGTCAAAAATAAAGCTTAGCACAAAGTTGGTTCTCTCAAACAGTTCAAACAGTAAATACTGCTGATTGAAACAAGCAAATGCCCTACAGACTTTCGATGCTAGGACTGGAGTAGAGCAATACTGGATGCAGACACCGTGCAACAAAAAAGATGGATAGGCCAACCATTAATGAACCCAGACGACAATATAGGGAACAATCATTTTAAAAAATCCTCAAGATTATTTGCGCTTTAGAAGGCCAAAAACATATTGGGAGGTCATCTGTTTAAAACAATGAAGATCGGTTTTTGAGTTTAATCAATCAATTCAATCGTGGCCACAGACAAAGCCAGATGGTGTTGTAATTTAAATTGTATAATTAGAACACCATCATAAACATTTCAACACTCACTTTTCTACAAACCTACCTTGCGTTTAAAAACATTTTAACTTACTACATGACCGTGTAGGCATAAGAGAAATCATTGGAAGAGAACAAATTTGACCTTGGTGCTCTCCACATGCCACCTCGACTATTTTTTTTTTTTTTTTTTTAATTCATGCCAAGACCTTCAGATAGTCACAAAACCGATGAATGGCGGTTCATAATTTGAAGACAGTAGAAAATATTTCAAGAAAGAATCTCTTTTAATATTCCAGCACCAACTAATGTAGATAGGCTTAAGATACGTTAAACTCAAGACACAAATATTAAAGATTTTCTTGTTATGGAACAAACGTGGAAATAGGTGCTGGTTTAAAATACAGAAAACGCCATTAAATTATTTCAAACAATAAGACACCAAAGCGCCAAAAAATATTGATATCAGGAAATGGGCAAGTTTTAAAGAATGACAAGGGACAAATCACTCAGAGTACAGAGCGTCATTTAATTAAAGTTTGAGATATTTGCTGCTTGTGCAGAAGCTTTTGTTTATTGTAGGTTTTTTTTAAGCGAACGTAGGTAGTCAGTCCCTCCAGGATAAGTTTAAGGAGCTTAAGTTTTTCTGATGTACATTTTCTATTTCCTACTCTAAAAAAAGTTCTCCCTTACAACGATATAAATGCAATAAATTACTTCAAAATCAATCCATTATATTTGCAAACACAAAGTCATATTTAAAGAAATTATCGAGTGGCAAAAGATGATAAATTGCATGGTATGGAAGTCAGTCAAGGAACTCAATGGACACCTATTATAAACTAAAGGCATTTGGACTATACTGATCATATATATTTGTTGCAATATAACATCCGTTCGGCATGTGGCAATCCATGCATGGAGGGTATACGAAAGCCAATTTGTTTTTGGATAAACTGTAAAAAGGGAAGAATAACAGCCATTGGCCGGCTCCACATTACATATATATTGCAAGAGACGGCGTTTGAAGATATCGGGATTATTTATATTCTTGGAAGCATACTATAACCTGAATATGATGCTTAGGTCTATACGTTAAAATCAGAATAAATAAACCTCGAGTTGTCTCTAGTTTACAAACCAAGAACAATTTTCTTAACCGTTAAGTCGACATTCTTCGAGTCCAATGTCAGAGTCGTGCTTTCTTTGCTCATGAAACCTGGAACTATCTGCAAACATTTCGATAAATCTACAGGCACTATAATATCCCAAATACGATGACCAAAAACTCTATAAAGCCGACAGCCGTAGGACGATTTAAGTTCCACTGGACGTGGATAAAAGCGACGGAAGAAGTTAAACTACAATATCGCCAAGCTATCGGAAGAGAAAGAACAATATGGAGCTCAACAGTTCTTGTCAAAAATCGACCAGTAGACCTTGGAGACTGGAGAACATTTTTGTTGGAATGGACATGAGCACTTACAAATTGGCGGCAAAAGCTTATAAGACAATTATTTTGTTGTAAGATTTTATTTTTTGGATAATTTATTTAACTTGGATTTGACAACACCTGGAACCAGGTTGTTTATCGAAATGACTCAACGGACCTGGCCACTTCTGGTATATTTACTGGATGAAAAGGTATGACCAAGTAGTAAAACGATTTTAATCAGAACTCTCTCATCAATGGCCGATTTCAACGTGTCCCTGGGAACTAAGCAAATGGACAGCCTGGCAACCTCAATGAAAAGTATTTCAATGAATTTATTGGATCAAGCTTTCCCTACAAGGCAAATTGTCGTGATTCCAACAGTATATCGAATCCAACACAAATACTCGATGAAGGAATCACCAGCAAAATATTTCCTTTGTTTCAAATAGCCTTAATGTTATTTGGAATGTACATATATATATAAAAAAAAAAAAAAAACTGTTCATTGTTGGTCTACATACAAAAATAAGACTAGAATTAGTGTATTCTTGGATTCAAAATACGCAATTATGAACAAAATAAATCAAACAACAAAGTCTACAGAAAATATTTTTATAAATTTGGCAAATCTAGAAATCATAAAATTGTGTTTTCCAAGAAATTAAGTTGTTAGTTCGAATAGGAAACAAAAACATAAGGTCGGAGGAACTGCAAAACAAATTTTAATTGTGAAATACAGTGTATTTTCTGGGTTTTTTTTTTATAAAAAGCGCAAACGCCTGTTAGATAAGCAAACTTAACCAAACCGATAAAATTAATTAAAATGTTTAATTAAATTACAAAGATTATCAATATGCTTACATTTTCAACAGCAAAATATTAAATATAAAAATGTTCCATCAAAACAATGAAAAAAATATACTCCGATAGTGACAGCCAAGTGTCAAAAAACGTCAGAACATGCACGTGACGTAATGCGCAGAAGAAAAACAACAACAAAAAAGGAAAAACCCTAGCATATTTTGTACGTCATTTTATCTAAATACCTTGTTGAATCACATCTTATCTGTTTTGTAAAACTGTTTCCATTTTAATATGAATTTTAGCGCGTAAATTAACATTTCTTTCTACTTATTGCATTTATATCGTTGCAGGTAAGACCTTAAAAATATAGTTTCCAGTTGTAAATGTAATAATAAGGTTTAATTAAATGTTTAAATATACCAAATATAGAGCGACCAAAATGAAAATGCTTCTTCTTTGCGATTAGATTTATTTGACAAATACAAAAGGGTCTAAGTAATTGGTCTAAATTTAAACCAATTTTGTTTTGATAAAAGAAATTCGGAGCAGCACTGCCAAGTATAAAAAAAATATTTACTTGGAATTACGTGCAAGGAATTCCGTATTGCTTTACAAAAGTCAGAAAAATAACTACAGTCCACAGACATTATTGGTGGATTTACATTGTTTTTCATCTTGGTTTCTGCAAAAAAGAAGGATTCAACATATAAAAATCATGCTTGTTCGATAGATACGGGAGATAAAAATGGAAGTAGGAGAAATCAAGACAATAAGATGTACATCTTGATGAGTACTTTATAAGTGTTTATTTTTTCCCTCTTCTGTATAGTATTCTGTTGCTTTAAGGTGGCTTTACATGGAGCTGCAAGCCATGATCGGCAAATGATAGATAGGGAAGGCCAAAATGCAGACGTCCTCATGGATGCAGATTGTAGGAAAATTATAGATGCAGCTTGAAAATTATAGTGAAGACGGACATGTTCATCTTCATCATCTGCACTATAATCTGTTGCAGCTCCATGTAAAGCCGCCTTTACTTTTTTTTGAAATTTTGCAGATAAAGATGTTGCAGAACAATGTTAGTCCATCATACAGGAAATACGAGAAATCAGGATCAAAGTAAAGGTGCCTTTACATGGTCTTCCGTGCAATTCAAATGGGAACCAGTTACAAGAACAAAATAAAATGCACAGGCAGTATATTCATACACCGTGGTGAATAAAATATTTTAAGGGGCAAGCGGGGTACACGTACAAGTTGGCGGTTTGTGTTTGTATTGTTTGTCTGTAGTTCAGGCCAGCACTTTTTTAAAAACTCGTTAAGTTGAAACCGAAAAAACGATTTGTGCTTGCAAGGTTGCCTGAGCCTGAAGTTTATAGAATACATATTAATGAGGCTAATATGATAAAATGTACGTAACAGGGGTCCTCATGCAACGTCACAAGTCGTTGGACAATTTCCTACCACAAATCGTAAGCTTTTCCGTAAGAATGTGTAAGTTTTTGAAATTATTTTTTATGACTGTCGAGTTTCTAAGAAAAGGAGGTGTCTCTAGTGAAACCAGTTGAAAATGCTTTTAAAGGTTTACGATCTATGTTATTTAACTTATTTTTATTGGTTTTATACTTTCAATACAATCAAAAGTTATAAAGAAATCGATAACAATACACGTTAATTAATGTTTAAGAAACAATCAGCCACTAAGTCTGGAAATCTTTGACTTTTATGGTCTCTTCCACTAAATTATTCAAATCCAACAGCTTATCAATTTGCGTAGGCATGAAATTCATATCTGATAGTTCCTTCGTCCATGCAGCAACATCCACCCGCAGTTGTAGTCGTATCTTGTCATCATCAGACATTGCTCCGCCTGTTGGGTTCTGTTGGTTTGTGGCCTTTTCTTTTAAATTCTTTAAACGACGCAATGATTCCTCTGTCTTCTGAACCGATGTCAACACTTCCGTAACCGATGTGTAATACCTACAAAAATAAAGGAATCATTAAAGCCTTCCAAAGGCACTAAAGCACTTGCTCACTCTTTAGTTATTCTAACAAAAACTTGCTCCAGAATTCTCTGGACAATCGACTTATCAAGTTTTTCTCCCAATCCTTCCTGAAAAACTTTCACCGGCTTAAGCATCTGCTCCACATATCCAGAACCACGAGTTGGAACCTCTCTGTTAGTCTTCCTGTACAAACGTGGCAGATCATTGACCTGCTGAATGCTTTCTATGCTCTCAACAGTCAAAATATCAATCAGAGCCTTCTCTATCCCAGCTAAATGCCCCTGAAGCGTTTGTTTGACATCATCTATGGAATCGCTAAGAACATCATTATTTTCAGAGATATTCGAAGACAGCAGGCCAAGGACATAGGGTAGTTTCTCAATAAACTTTGTGGAGTCCGCGTAGAGAAAGACCATCATGTTGATCTTGGATGTCTTTAGAAGCAAATCCTTTCTCTTTAGAGTTACTACTGCTTCATTGATCCAATGTGATAGCCTTAAAATGATTTGAATAGTAAGTTTGAAAAACTTTGGAAACACTTCGTAAAGGTACACTCCGTCTGACCAACAGCGATCGATAGCTTTGAGCGCGGATTTAAAAGGAATCAAATGGAATTCGCCGTCACTACAGACTTTGCCGTCATCTAGGACGGGATCTAGCACAGCCTCGAACTGGCCAGCGATTTCTTGAAAGCAAATCTGAAAGTAAACAGGCAAATTCCATCTAGAATGGAAGCTCTTTGTTTGGGAATGATGTCGAAACATCTGAATAGACTCCTCACTTTGGAGGATCTCTTCAATTTTCTGAATGAAATCCCTGGTGCATTTGTATTTAACATAGAATACTTCTGAATTACCAGGCGCAAAGATCGAAGACATTTGAGCTTCGAGACGTTGCTCAACATCACTCCAGAAGCTATTGACTAAAAAGTTGAATCCTTTCATTTTATCAGAATATTGTGTTATCCTGAGTAAATCTGTCATATGAAGGGATATAAAGTTGAGGACTTTATTGTAAATTCCAGCTAAGCCTTGAGGAGAGTTTTGCAGATGTTGCTCTGAGATGGTGTTGGACATATAAGGTCCGACGATGTCTTCCTTAAATACTAACTCAGCCTCTGGACAAGCATCGAGGGTTATGTAGATACGAAGACAACGTTCCAGACTCTCACTTGCTGTGCTGGTCGAAGTCTTCAGGGTTGAATTGAATAGAATCCTTAACTTCTTGAGGATTTCTTCATTTAAGGTTTCTATCTTTTCTAACTGTTCATTGTTCAAATACTCTTCACAGAACTTCTTGTTGAACTTTAATTGAATCAACTCGAGAGCAGCTCTTTCCAAGTCAACTGGTTTTATAGCCTCGGTGTTCAGCTTATTGGAAAGCAACTCTTCCAGCTTTGTCATTGTTTCGAAGACTTTCTTTAGACTTTGAAGATTTCTTTTCAAGATTCTCAAGTCATTTTTCTGCTTTAAATAGCCACTGACTTCTTGTTCGTTTTCATTGATAAGATCTTTGATGCTTAAAATCTCTTCCCGGAAAACATCTAAGGGTTTCCGAATAGCTCCAATCGATTGGTCCAAGCCGACAAGATTTGCCGACAGGCTAACAAAATCAGCATAGTCTTCGTTAATGAGATCAATCATCGACGATCGTAGGACTTTTAAATAAACACCAAGGTTGTCCCGAAGTAACTCTAGACTTGGAGCATTGCGATTACGGTGAAGGAATTCATCAACTGAGAAATTTGTCTAGTTGGAGGGGGATTATAATGGTCAGTGGAATTCTTTTGAGTTTAATGCATTTTGCTTACTTTCATGAATTCATTTTTATCGAAACAAAGCTCTTGTGATGCGGCCGTAGCGGAGGTGTCTTTTTCCGATTCCATATTGGAAGAATTCGTTCCAAATTCAACAAAAAAAGAGATTTTATTTTCGTTATAAAAGTTTTTAATCACTTCACAAATCACAACAAACAAATTTTTTGCCAGAGTGTCAACTGTCAATTTCAGTTCTGACAGCAATGTCATATTGAAGGGCGAGTTCGGAAATGCATTCGCTTAAGGGGTACCTACACTGTTTGCGTTATAAGTTCTTTTAAAAGAAACTTATTTCCATCGCTTCATATTACCTCTGTTTGCGTACCCAAATGAAACAGTTTGCATTCGATTTCATACGTTTACATTAACACAAAAAGCGTTCGCGTACTGAGAGATGAACGAAAGAAAATAACAGCTGTTTTATTCTTTCGTTCATTTATTTGCAAGTTTTTACCCACTGAAATTTCATCTGGTAAAAACTTGAACTCTGTCAAAATCGAATGACGTAAACATTTGTTGTTGCAGATGACCCTTACCGCGAAGAGCTAACCAATCAAAAAATTCGAATTTGACGTTTTTCAAGTTTTTACACAAAAAGTGTTCGTGTACGTGTACTTTTCGGTAAGTGAGAGAGATTTTTCTCTCATTTGAGAAATTTTGACAGTTTTCATTTTTTGGGACAAAAAGTACGCGAACAGACATATTTATTCGTTCATCTGTCGGAATATGGGTGCGTCGATGGCTCACATCGGCTCACCGTATAGCCTTTTTTTCTCACCAATTCGTGCACGTGCTCCACGTTATGTATGTCTTATTGTCTTTTGGTCAGTGTATTGATTTAAATATTGTTATTCACTTGATCGTGATGGACACCGATACAGCTAGTCACAATTTTTGTCACGCATAATTTGTGTTCTTTCCCGATAATCCACAAATTATTTCGCTATTCCCCCACCGTACTTTCATTGTATGAATACGTATCGGATAATTGTCTTGGCAAAATATTGAAAATGTAGCTTCAGCTAAAGTTGATTTTTCGTAAGCTTCAAGTAGTTTTTGTACAGTGACAGCTTCAATATTGTAGCCGTGCTATATGAGTTCCATTCGTTTAAAGTTGACAGCGCTGCAGCTACAAATACACCATCCCGTGGATTCACCGTTTATCTTTAAGTGTGGATTATTTTTCAACTCTGGGTAACGTTCTTGAAGTTAATGGCAGAACTGCCAACAAGACATTTCAAATAAGTTTTGAAACAAATCACTTTGAACGGTGTCCTGATGTCAAGGCGTTTCGTTTTTTTTTTTTTTTTAATTTCAATTTACCGTAACCCGGACACCGCCTATGCCAGCTACAGTTGCATTTGCAAGACAGTTGCAATACACACTCAAATTTTCCACTCACATAAGTTCTATATACAATGCAACATTGTGTATGAATGCAAGAATTTCTAGGTTGTGTGTTCATGCCATTGCGTAGAAGTAAATCAAAATCAAAGAAATAAAACAAAGTCGAAACTTTTGATGTTGTGGATTGTGCCAAATACACATTTAGCAGCTCATAATGTGTGTTTTTGAGAACCGGAAAACCAAGGTTTGTATGACAACTCTTGTGGTTGCCAAGAAAACCTGGGTCAATCCTTGGTAAAGTACAAAGAAAGCTAATTTAAAATTTAATAAAACGATTATGGTAACCTATTAATAAACGAACGATTAGCTCCATCTACATTAGGCGCTTTTAGCTCTGAACAGAGGTTGAGTATATCGAGCTTGCTCTGAACGTCCTCAGAGTGAGTATTCAAAATTACAAACAAGTCGAAAAACAACAATTCCTGAAAGAGAAATAACAATCAATTTTGATACCTACTTGAAACGGTATTTAGAATTCCCGTATAGTATTCTGGTGACGGCGTTTGACTATATTGCCCTCTGGCGCCTCAAACTTAGTTTGTAAGTATTATTATGTAATGTACTTTTAAGATAGCAACGTTTGCGACAGTTATAACTTTTTCTACATGGTAATATAGCAAAGGTTTTAATACCTGTTTAGGACCGAAATAAAATACTCAACTTTTTTTCTAGAAAAGAAACAAAAATAAGATTTATTTTTCTTGTTTTCGTAAATTGTTTATGTTTTTGAGTGTGTTTCCTCTCTCAAGTTGTTTTGTTTTTTAATTAACTTATACTTAATGAATACAAGCCCATTTAAAAACCAGTTTCCTATAATTTTAATTTTTGTTTGTATTATATTTTGTGTAAAAAAAATGTTGATGTCTTTAAATTGAATGCAAATCTATTGTTCTGTTTAAACTTAAAATACAATTTATTCTTTAAAAACATAATAATTATTGCAAAACAAAAATTATTGTTATACAAATATACATACAATATAAGAACTTGTTTGTTAAGCTATAATTATTTATTTAAAAAAAAATCTTCGATAAATCACAGCAAATGACTTTCTGTTTAATATACCGAATTAAACGTTAATCGGATCAATTCTAAGTTTAATTTTATTGAAAATTGTTTAAGAGATAGCAATAATTGGATTTGGATATAATTTAATAAATAATAAGTTTTAAAAAAGAATTTCCTGTTTTTTTTTACTATTTTTCTTAGAGAATGTGCCGCCAGCCGCCTCAGGTTGTATAATTTTATTTTGTCGAATTTTAATTCACATCTCATGGTAAATTGTAAATCTGTGTTTTTCATAAAAGCTGCATTTTAATATTGTCCTGATCTGATCCGAATGGGATTTGCATCCAAAAATACATGTATTTATCCAACTTTCGGTTAAGGTCATATACGTGTATTTTTGAATGTTGTTCCTATCCGATCCACACCAGAGGAACAATAGTAAAATGCAACTAGGATGCACAAAAAAAAAACAAGGCTCAGTTTTAAGCTTTCTACCCTTTTTTCTCTCCATTTTGTTGTTTGTTTTAAGTTTTAATTTACATTTGTATATATAATTTTTTGTTTGTTTCCTATTTATGGCGATTAATCGATATACTGCGCTAACCAACGGAATCCTTCGCCATAGCCTTGTCTTTTTAACACTGAGCACATAAATAATTCTAATGGACGACCGGGTAATTCTAATCGGGATACTTTACCCTGAAACCAAAATTAAATAAAAAGTTTGAATAAGAAGAAATAAATAGGGGAATTGATAAATTAATTACCTTTCCTGTGGTAAGACTGTACAAGCCGAATTCGTTTCTTAATTCATCTTCACTGGCAGCACCGGGCTTATCAATTTTGTTGCCAAGGATCAAAATAGGGCAGTTTGAGAGAGCCTCATCTGTGAGCAGGGACACCAATTCATTTTTACTTTCTTGGAAACGGCTGCGATCCCACGCATCTATTAAGAAAACGATGGCGTCTACCGCTGGGAAGTAATCCTTCCACACGCGACGTGCTGTAAAGAAAAAAGTAAAGATTATAAAATACAAAATAAAATAGGTAGCACCCTGATCCTTAAAACTCTTCTTCACTTAGCTGGTTTTAAAAACGAAATGAGTTATTTGGTATATCAAGGGCTCAAAAATTCGTCTAAGCTAAAGCTGGCACTAATCATCCCGTGTTGAATTTGCACGGCAACCTTCTAAGGGTATTAACAGGGATAAGTATCGCTTTCCATCTTCTAAAGACAAACAAAGCAGCTGGACTTGACGGTATACTTATGAAAGTAGACCCTGAAGCAGCTCCCGGAATTTGACTCTAACTTGTACAGGCAGTTTGGGAGATAAATACCCAAGGATATGGAACTCTACAACTGCACTAACTGGAATGGTCTTACTGTTCCGTCCGGTTTGCGATGTTCCCGGACCGAATCTACGCTCAGCAGGCATCAAGCGGTTTTTCGCAGTGGTCGATCACGCGTCGAATCAACACCTTGCGAATCATCCTTGAACAATCATCTATCACCACTATACCTCATGTTTGTAGATTTTGGGAAGTCGTTCGATCGATAGGGTAAATTGTGAATGAATCTGAAGATTGCTTATTGCGAGGGGTATCACTCAGGAAATTGTCGCTGTTATTAAAGAGTCCAATGGAGACCATTTGGCAAACTAAGTCACATAGATTATGCTGCCGATATATGTTTCAGGGCAAACAAAACTTCTGGTTTGAATCAAATTATGTCAGTAGCTGCAATTGATAGAGGAGTAGCTGGGTTAAGGACCAATGCGCTAATAGGACCTAAATAATGACCACTGTCCAAGGCACACAACAAGGCATGGACCCATAGAGAAGGTTACGCAGTTTAATTTTCTGGGTGGATATTTACAATAGAATAAACAAAACCCGTGGTGCATTTGGAATCCATTCACCTGTTTGGAACTCCAGCAAATATTACTACGCACCAAGTTGAAACTCTTCATCAAATCCAATTTTAAATTTGTCCTTTTATATGCTTCTGAAACATGAAAATGCTCTGCCAAGGTATTGAGTAAACTGCAGGTCTTCGTTGACCTTTGTCTGCGGTACATTCTGAAGATCCGAAGGCTACAAACCATAACAAATGTCAAAAAATACGATAGAAAAAATTGGATGCAGACATCATGAAACGGAAAGTGACGTTAGACAGGCCATACCCTGAGAAAACCTGATGACAATATAGCAAAACAATCTTTCGAATGGAATCTTCAGCGTAATAGACGCGTCGGAAGACCAAAAACAACTTGAAGGTCATCAGTGGTGAAAGAAGCTCAATCTCAAGGAATACAATTATGGCCACAGCTAAGACCAGTTGCGGCGAACCGAGACATGTGGAAAGATCTTGTTGCTGCCCTATGCTCCAGGAGGAGTTGAAGCGCTGCAGTACTTCCAGCCGGACAAAATATATAACTTTCGTTTAAAAACCATGTTTTTTTAAATGTTTCTAAAACGTATTGCCTTTTTTAAAGCTAAAGGAAATTTGCTATGGAAAAATTTTGTCCGGGTTTGAATCAGAACTAGAACAGCTCAGTACAATAATTACCGTTGCCCTTGTAACTGTCGATGTCGATCGAAGCTGTTTGAGATTTTCAAGGAGATTCTAAGAGTGTAGTTATGCGGAGAGTTTGAATGACGCGTTTGAATGTGTGTTTAAGTTAAGATGTGAATTTACAGAACAGTTTATGACGATCAAGGAAGCGGATGCTAATGAAGTCCCTTGTACGTCAACTTTGAAACGGCTAGTATGTGTAACATTTAAAAGCTGCAGCTTCTCATATCTTTTCGGATAGTCGCAAAAAAGAAATTATATTTAGTTTACGATATAAACATGAAAACACAATTCGTTTCATAATGAAGTATACCTGCTTGGACGCTTTGATAAAAATATCTTTCAATTTTGAGTCACTCTTGAGGCAGAGAAATTGGACTTCAACATTAAAAACAGAGTTGAATTTTATCTTTTCTTTGGGTTGCTTTAAGCCTTAAGTGAACTTTGACTAATTTTTGATAAAATCAATTAGTCACCATTGTTTAATGAATTTTAATGGAAGCAGATAAAAACATAGCACGTACTTCAGTTCTATGTAGTACATTAACAAGAATCCGCTCTTAACTATTGAATCATGAATATCATTCAACTAAAACAACTCCCAACGACAGATGAATCCATTAGATGTTTTAGAACTTAGATTAAATGGATGTTATGTTGATAAAATAGCTTGCAACGTTTCACTTGGTTCTAAATAAATTAATTGCGTTTCTGAAGTTATTTGTAAATAACGAAGAAAAGAGCTTATTCTTTCATATATTCCTTTTTATCGTTGAACGAACTGAACACAACCCTATATTTTCTTGAAAAAGTGTAATTCAGGAGTGCGGGTGCGGTACTTTCGAAGATACCGAGCTAAACTATAATACGCATCTGGATTTTGGCGAATTCTATTTAGTGGTGATTCCAATAAAGGGATTATTAACTGCTTAGTTAGAGGAGTCCACTTTTCCTTAAAAACTAGGACATCGTATTCTTTGACAGCATCCAGGTTGTGGATATCACATTCCAAATGTGTAACCTGCTTCCTCCAATTAAAGCAGTCAGTTGAATATTTACTTTTACTTCGTTTTGCCATTCCGTGAATATTCATTCCTTTATAAGGGTTGAAAATAATGTCAGGCGGGATTTAGGTTTTATGATTACTCGGCAATTGATATCTACACATTTACTTTTATTGCCCAATCGTATCTTTAAAAAGGAACCTAATGTTTGCTTTGTCAACCTGAAGCAACTTTTTATCCAGGGGACCATCAATTTATCTACAAGCTAAGCAATGGAAATTTCATCGAAAATAAAGAATATCCGGAATGGGGACGCTTGATCTATTTTCATAATTTTCCTTAATGAATTTGTGAAATGATTGGTTGGTGAAATTCTTTGCAACGGAATACGAACTAAAATACTTATGTTTGCAGATGGTGTGTGCTGTTGTGCTAGTTGATTTAGAAAAAATTAAATACATTTTTAAATAAGCCTGTCTGCTCAAAATGAGTGTTCGTTAGTGCAAAAGTTGCGCGCGTTGCGTTCATTATACGGTTGACGTGGTGGCCTTTCAAAGTTAACTCTCCAACGTTTGGTGGCCTAATTTGAGAGGATCGGTTCGGTTATCAATAAGCAAACATTTGTACGTTAAAGGAACGTAAGATCGGCCGAGAACATCGTTGCAGTCCTCGGACTTGGGCATACACAAGATTGAATTGACCCAAGAGCTCAAAGTCACTGACCATAGACAACGCCGATTCCTCGTGGACTCGAGCGTTCAAAAGAACGACGGGGAATATTTTAGGATGAATGGAGGTTCGCATCCTCAAAAAGAGTTACCGTTTGGTGTGGATTGTGGGCCAGCGCGGCGTCGTCATTGAAACTTTTTTTTTTTTAAATCAACGTTAATGAGGAGGTCACCGTCAATGCAGAGCGCTTCAGAACGATTAAAACCAATTTATAATGGCCCCAATTGAACCATATATGGACCTATACGACATGTAGTTGGTAGATAGTAAAAGATACCATCAACCATCCCAGCACTAAGGAACGGAAACCAAGGTTATGATTTTTCTACGACTGATACATTTATTTTTAAATTATCCACCTTTTCAACATGTCTTTAAATGGATTTCTTCGTATCTAGAAAAAAGTAATTATACTGTTCGTTTCAGATCTGGGCATTTCATTCTTGGCTACCTTAAGGGTCCCCCCAAGGCAGCCACTACTCTTATTTGTATTCTTATTATATACGATATTGAAATGGTTATAAAATATTTCCATATCCTACTCCACGCTGAAGATACCAAGTTCTTAAAGACTATATCTTCGACAAACGACTCTTCTCCTTCCTAACTTGATCTAGAAAGTTTCTCAGTTTGTCAATTTTTCACGTAAGCACATTAAACCTCCTGCCCGCCCCTACCTTCTATAACAAGCCCATATCCATAGTTGATTCGATTCACGACCTTAGCATGCGACCGGGAGGTTAATTTCAACTCAACTCAGCACTTGGTTTTGTAAAACGGTGGTACAAAGATTTTTCGGGTTCTAACGTCACTCATACGCCTGCCATGTTATGTATATCTAGAATCGAGAGAGTTCAAAGTCGTTTCCTTAGATAAGCTTTCGAGACCTCTATTGGAATGAACCTTTGAGATCACGCCCCTCATCAAAATTGCCTTCAACTAATTAACCTGAACACGATTAAAGAACACAGAGAAATAATTGAGTATACATATCTTCATTCATTAACATGTCTTAGGTTTCGTTGACTGTGTAGCTTTCGAAACTAACAATCGGTAACCTAAGAACTCCTTGCCTCCAATGAACCTATAACAGAAAAGCTCTTTAATTAAGAGGTTTAATTTCAACCAAAATCGTTTCGACTTTAACATCCCTTAACTCCCTTTCCAAAACTCGTTCTTCAGATTTATATACCGAATTAATTCCAATAATAGGTAATGAAGTATTATTCTTTGGTTTCGTTATTTTTTATCACGGATTTCTAAGTTCCTAATCTAATCCTAAAACTTTTTCCTAAAACGTACTTCCTGCAATTTGGGCTTAAACATAATATCTAAAATATCTGGCGCGGTAGCTGTGGGACACCCTATATTGACTTCAACCTTGGCTTACCAAAGGATGTTACAATGGAATTCTCATTCCAACTCAATTAATCTTGAATCATTGTACTTATCTACAATAGGGGCGACCAATAAAATACGGATTGACTATCTAACGTACATATAATTTTTTCCGTCTACATTGCTTACTCATACTTGAGCACAAATAAAGATAAGTTTTAGTTACTTATTGTTATAAAGGTTATTTGATAACAACAATTTCAAAGTCGCAATCAGAGAAGTAAGGAGGAACGATTAAGATACCTCCTCTGGGAATCTTTTCAAATTTCTTCTTATCTAATTCAATTCAAAGTGTATTGCGCCACAACAAAATACATTGCAACCATCTAAGCATAGTTCCCTCGTACTTATCATGTTTCTCGATTTATTGAAGCGTTTTTTTTTTAATAAATTTATCAAAATCAAAACAAAGAAACAATAATTAATTGAAATTGAAACCTATAAATGCATCTAAACAAAAATGTAGGTATACTGAAACTCCATCAGCCGTTTACGTATACAATCTCATGATGTTTTGATTTGTGACGTCGTCTAACACGTGCTATTTCAGTGTCTATTGTAAACACACACCTTTCCAAAGCCAAAGGGCGGCCGGAAAACAAAATTCTATGCAAATTACTAAAAACACGGAGAAAATCAAATATTTGCTATCACCTAGGAATAAATAAAAATTAAAAAAATGTGAAGTCATTGTCCGCCATATTCACGAATCGCACGTTTTTGATAAAGCTTTTAAAAACTGGAATCAAAAAATAAAATCGCTCATCACTCATTACTATATCTGATGGATTATGAAATTGACAGAGACTACCGATGTGTGTGTAGGCTGTAGGCCAAGGTATAGCATGACGATGACCTTCTACTTGAAACGAACGCGACCTAAAAACCCTAAAAATACACACGCACTATTGCCCTCAGTTCCAAACTTAAAAATAAAAACAATATTCAAATGAAAAACAAAAAAATTAAATTACCTTGAGTGTGACCTCCCAAGTCGAATGTTGTGAATCGCATATTGCCAATGGACAATTCTTCAGAAGCTTTAATAAAACAAAAATTTAAAAAAAAAAGGAAAACATAATAAAACATTCAAATGCTTACTAGGATGCAGTGTGGGAACATGCTGTGCTAATTTGTCATCTTTGAGCATATGCAGCAGTGTTGTCTTTCCAGCATTGTCCAGACCGAGGAATAGAAGTTTTCCTGACTTCTTCCATAGACCTAAGATGCAAACAAAAATATATTTATTTAAGTGACAATGAACTTGAAGAACATCGTTCGACAAAAACGACAATGAAGACGAAGACCAAAAAACGGCAACGACGACAACGACATCGGACAAGACGGACGATGGCGAGTTCGAGTGTATGTTTTGCGTTTTGCTTTGTTGGCAAACGATCAAGTTCATAATAATTTTGTTTCAGATTTGGCTGAAGAGAGAGGCTAGGAATGGTAGGGGAAAGTGCAACTAATAGCATACTACTTGTCCTGGGTCTTGCCGAGGTTATTAATAAATTATTTTTCTTTTTGATTATAACTTACCTAAGTACCCAAGAACACCAGTGAACCAATCCCAGATGAACATTTTTTTAAATATTATCTAAAAAAGGAAATATACAATATTAAAAAAAATAGTTTTAACGCGTGATTTTAATAGATAGGTAGGTAGGTAGGAAGTAGGAAAAAAAATAAAAACACGTTAACAGCCACTTGTCATGCTCTCTGTTACCGAGTTAGCAACTCAGTCATATTATAGCCAATTGTCCGACTGTAGACTGGGAGACACCTCATCGCATCGTCGCCAATTGGACCGAACAAAAAAAAAAACTAGGTTTTCATTGTTGGAAACAACATAGTAAACAAATGATTTTGATTTTTAACATATTTTTTGCTCGCAATAACAAAGCAATTTTAATCTTTTGTTTTTCATCTCAATTAAGATTGCACTTTGGACACACTTTTTTTTTTATTTTTTCTCGTGGATCGTGGTTAAAAAATTGAGTTTTGTGTTTTTTTTTCACTCTTCTTGAAGATTTTCTTCCTCAATGAAATGAGTTTCGTATCGTTTGAATTTCACTTTTTCTTTTTTGTTTCTCGGTAGAGGGTAGACAAGACAAGCATGTATATTTACCTATTTTCTATTGATGGCTAGTAAATAAGTTAACAAAGAGACGAAGATGGAAATTGTATTTCTCGGAACTATATAAAATAATTAATTATTCAATTGAAAATAAGTAATTATTTTATATCAAAAAATTAAAAACTGAGAAATTGGTGTGTAGTTCTTTTTTTGCACTTGATTCTCGCTGGATTGAACGAAATATGACACAAAACGTCATCTGTGAGTTATTCGTTAAGTTGTGGCAGGGCTACGTCATTCTTCCGGTCGTTCGGTTAGTTCGATGGTGGTGACATCTGTGCTTTGGTGGTGTTATGTGATATGAGTTTCCGGTTGGCAAAGCGTTATTTTTGAATTATAGAAAATATGTGAATGTTTACAAAAATGTTTATCGTATAAGTAACTCAGAAGTGAAAAGAAAGAGAAGAGAGGTTGATACTTTTGTTTGCAACATTGTTCTGAGCTTTCTATAGAAATGTGTATACAATACGAAATTTTTTGCAAAATTATAAATATCATTGTAGGCAGCCAGCCCTACCTGTCGGCTATTTGGTTGAGTATGCCAAACAGTAGTATTACTTTTAAATTTAAATTGTTGAACTGAAAGTAATATACAGTGATAATTACATTTTCGTCAATATTCTTAAACAAACCCACATTTTGATATTATTTGTTCTTTTGATTATACGTAGAACCACATACTTTATTAAACAAACTCAACACCTTTCGTGTTTATATTTTTAAATACATAAACAACCCCAACGCAACCTACTGGATGCTAATGCAAACACAACACTAGACGTTCCCATTGTATTTATATTTTATAGTAATTTCATGGAACATTTTATTTTAGTTCTGAACGTCGTCGATGGCGGCGCTAGTTATCTAATCTACTTTACATCAAATGTCTTCTATTGTTGTTTTTGCTTCCCATAGCAGTTAAAACAAAAACCACTAAAATTACTCTCTAATCAAAGCTTGTAAACGTCGTCCATAGATGGCGCACAAAACGTTCTGCTTCTTGGGAATACAATAGATTTTAAATACAATGACGTTCCTACATTGTAAATAAAGGGTGTTTTTTTAGACGTGTGGTTTTCAAGAAAAAATAATTTAATTTCATGGCCAAGAATTTAGCTTTATTATAAAGATATGGGTTTATCATTATGTTTTAAAAATGATTTCGTCCAAGTGGCCGCCGCGGCTGGCTCGAATACATTCCTGGGTGATTATGTCGACTTAATATTGGACGCAGCGCGAGATGCGACGCGCGAACCAAACTATTATTTTGATTATAAATTTGCACGATTTGCAAAGGTTGTTCAGGATAATAAGTCTATTCATTATGAAATGGCAAACCAAACTGAGCATAAATCATAAGTAGTAACAGCTGTCAAAAAGACCAACTAGGAAAAAAGTATATTCCCAGATTGAAAACCACACGTCTAAGAAAAACACAATTTATATGAAACCTTACCCTGGGCCTCCACTAGAAATAAATGATTGCAAGAAATGTGTCATGTAGTCAATATTTCTTATATGTCTGGATTTTTGATGTTCTTAGACATAGATTTCTGTATTTATTTCTAGTCTTCGAAGAAGAAATAAATTCGGAAATAAATCTGACATTTCATGATATTCTAAATTCACTGAACATTACCTCTGTTCGCGTACCCAAATGAAACAGTTTGCATTCGATTTCATACGTTTACATTAACACAAAAAGCGTTCGCGTACTGAGAGATGAACGAAAGATAAACGAAAGAAAATAACAGCTGTTTTATTCTTTCGTTCATTTATTTGCAAGTTTTTACCCACTGAAATTTCATCTGGTAAAAACTTGAACTCTGTCAAAATTGAAAGACGTAAACATTTGTTGTTGCAGATGACCCTTACCGCGAAGAGCTACCCAATCAAAAAATTCGAATTTGACGTTTTTCAAGTTTTTACACAAAAAGTGTTCGTGTACTTTTCGGTAAGTGAGAGAGATTTTTCTCTCATTTGAGAAATTTTGACAGTTTTCATTTTTTGGCACAAAAAGTACGCGAACAGAGGTATTATGTACATGTACGTATCAAACAAAACGTATTCTTTCGTTACAAGTTTTGACATTTTATTGATTTGATCCTGCATTAATTTGTTCGTTTTTTTTATTATTTGATGTTGTTATTTGATTGTTTGCATTTCATTGACATTCTAGAAAAAAAATTGCAGTCACTTAATCCTTCCGAAGGATGTCTTGCGGCAAATGAGCTTCGAGATCGTGCAATTCTCTTTTGCTTGAAAATGGATTCACCCAAAAATTGTTTTTTTCCCTTTTTTCGTATTTTGCTTCTTCTAATTTTTCTAAAGCGCTAAAATTAAACGACGAGATCCACTCGGCGAGATCGTGACGAAGAATGAAATTTTACGACATAATTTGCCCACATAGTACAAAATATATAATTTTCAGAAATATTGTTTGAAATAATAGCGATTGACTGTGTTGCCCTCTGGTGCACCAAAAAATTCGTTTCTTATAGCTGATATAGAGAAAAAATTGCAATGGCACGTAGCATGCATCAATTGCGACAGAAATTATTGCAACATGAAAATACTGTAGTCAAAATCATCCAAGCTATTACGAAGATTTGCCAGAATAAAAAAAAAATGAAAATTGTTTTTTTGTTTGGTTATGAGTACAGATATAAACTTTCATATACATTTGTAACGTCAGTTAGGTATGTAGATACATATTTATTTGTATTTTAATCCTGTGGAAATAAAATGAATTAAATAAAAATAGAAGTTATGGCGATTTTTATTGGTAATCACAGATTTTGCTCGCCCAATGGAAATCAAAACCAGATTGATCGGTTTTTGTTATTGTGTGTGTGTCAAAATAACAATGTTTACATTGACTTAAAAATATTTGTTATTTTTCAACAATTGGAAAACTTTACGATAAAAAAGTAATTTCTTTTAACTAAAGAATTGAATTCTCGCAATGCCAAAAACAAAACTTATAAATCTGCTGTAAGATAATGTCAAAAATAATTATTGTGGTGTGTGTGCAAGTATGTGTTAAATCTCGATTGAAAATGAGATTTCAGATTTTGCTGTGAGAACAAAAAAAAGATTGATCTGTTGACCAAAAGAAAACAAAACTTTGCTGTCAGGTAGAAAAAAAAGCTTTCAGATCAAAAAATGTTGCTTTTTGATCTGTTGACCAAAAGAAAACAAAACTTTGCTGTCAGGTAGAAAAAAAAGCTTTCAGATCAAAAAATGTTGCTTTTTTTTCTTAAGGCGTCAGTTATAGCGACCAGTAAAAAGCATCAGTAAAAATCGAAAACAAATGAATTTGGAGCTTTTTTATTGACGGTCGTTTATAGCGATCAGTAAAATTATGTCGGTAAAAAAATGGAAATAGCAACGCATCCTGTCTTTTTCTTCTTCTTTCTGGTCGCAAATGTACCAGTAATTTATTTCCGGATGAACGAATTTATTCCGGATGAACGAAACAGTAAGAAACTAGAATGAATTATTGTTTCATTTTGAGTGACATAACAATCAGCTGATACGTAAAATGAGTTTTTGCCAGTAAAATCTAATTATTGGTTTTCCGTAAAAAATACATTACCGAATCAATATATTTTTTTTAAATAAATTAATTTATGTTATTCGCCACCGATTGGTATACACTTTTTGTTTCAAAACGCATTCAAACATATTAAATACTACAAAAGAAAATGTTTACTGATGCGTTTTACTGGTCGCTATAACTGACGCCTAAGGTAGCAAATCAGTGCTGTCATTATTTGAATAGATATCAGTTGGGAAAAGAAGCGTCTAGATTTTCGAAGCACCTGGAAGTCTATGAAACCGTTCCATTGGTACAAAAAAGAGAATTTCGCTTCTTTATATGAAGTCAGAATCCACCCAGCATATATGTAGATACATATTTTATGTAGGTACACATAACTCGTAATGTCCGACACAAAATACTCATTATAAAGTGTCTGTTTCCACGCAGCATAACTGAAAGTTTTGATATTAACTGCAAGAACTAAGAAATAAAGTAAACGACTGGGTCGGACGAACTTGCTCTAATGTTTGACAGTGGTCTTATGGTTTGAGATTTTGGGAACAAAATTAGGGAAAAAATGATATACATTTTATTGATCACTCACAAGTTAAAACGTTTTTTGGGAAAAATGAAGTAATCCATCTGATTTCGTTTACTGTTAAGAAATTTTTCAAAATCGTTGGAACATTTTTTTTTTTTTTTTAAACAGTTTTTTTTGAAAAACTTTTCGAAAATATATTCCTAATTTATTTTGAGTATAATAATTTCTAGCACTTGTAGTTTTTATCAGAAAAATAAAATTAAAAAAAAAAATAGATTAAACCATTTTTGAAAAAAAAAAATAAAAAAAATTTTAAAACTTTTTTAAAAAAGTCAAAAAAAAACTTTTCTTGAAAAATTTAAAGCTTTTTATTATTTCGTTTATAAAAGGGTTTCTACATTTGAAATTTCATCGAAATTCGTCAAGTGGCTTACGAGAAAATCGGATTTTAAAAAACCGGAGGTACCGTTATAAGGTTAGGTTAGGTTAGGTTAAGGTGGCTGTCAGTCAACGACTGACACACTTAGACCAGATACTAGGTCCATTGTGATACCACATATGAAAGTAAGGCACTACCTCACTAATTTTAAAACCAATTGGAACTTTTAACAAAGCGATGGAGACAGTGTATGTCTGTCTGAGTTAGATCATTTATATCGTTGAGGAAGAAATCTCCCAAATGTAATTTTCTTCTTTGTGAGAGAGCAGGGCATGAACAAAGAAGATGTGTTATAGTCTCTTCTTCTTCCTCGTCCATGCAACTTCTGCAGAAGTCGTTCGAGAAGACACCGAGTCTAGTAGCATGTCTGCCTATAAGACAGTGTCCAGTTATGACACCGATTAAGGAGCTAAGGTGTGATCTACCAAGAGATAACAAACATATGGAGCGTTTTGGATCTAGTTTTGGCCAGATCTGTTTTGTCGCCTGACAGGTAGTCAAATTTGACCACCTTAGATTTGTTTCGTTCATGGCATCGTGTTTTAGCATGAGTTTACATGTAGCGATAGGTATACCAATATTCCTCCTGTCGGGTGAAAGTGGTTCAGTAGTTCCATTTCTAGCGAATTCATCGGCCTTGCAGTTTCCTGGGATATCTCTATGTCCCGGCACCCAAAAAAGGTGAATGTTAAACTGTTCTGCCATCTCCGCGAGAGATGTGCGACAGTTGCGGGCTGTTGCTGAGTTCGTGGAAACCGCCTCGAATGATTTAAGGGCTGCTTGGCTGCCTGAAAAGATACGGATATTCGACGTGGATATCACGTTTTCCTTGAGCCAGGATAGAACCTCTTTTATCGCCAGAAGTTCCGCTTGGAACACGCTACAATAGTTAGGGAGTCGGAAAGATAGACTAAGATTTAGTCCTTCTGAGTACACTCCGCCCCCAACTCCATCTTCGGTTTTTGAACCATCAGTGTAGAAATGAATCGAATCATCTCTCGAGAAATGTCCTTCGTCCCAGTCAGACCGTGATGGAATGGAGACTCGAAAGTTGTTTTCAAAAACCAGTTGGGGTATGGTGTAGTCAGAGTGACTTGGAATCGTTCTGAATGAATTCAGAATAATAGTGTGGCCAATTGAGTTATTGGTCCATTGAGACGTGGCTCTGAGACGGATTGCTGTACTCGCGGCCATTTGTTTACTAAAAATGTCGAGGGGTGTAAGATTAAGAAGAATGTCTAAGGCAGCTGAAGGTGTCGTACGCAGTGCTCCAGTGATACATAGACATGCTGATCTTTGGACTTTGCTTAGGTGGTCCCGGTAGGACACTTTATCCAAAGCAGTCCACCATACTGTTATCCCATAAGTTAGTATCGGTCTTATGACCGCTGTATATAGCCAGTGGGTAATTTGTGGGGATAAACCCCACTTATTCCCTATTGCTTTTTTGCAAGAGAAGAGAGCCACCGTGGCCTTTTTTACTCTTTCCTGAATGTTGGGTTTCCATGTGAGCTTCTTATCTAGAACAAGGCCTAGATATTTAGCTTCATTTGAGAAAGTTAGTGGAGTTCCATTAATGGACGGAACATTTAGGTGTGGAATTTTATATTTCCTTGTGAAGAGGACCAGTTCAGTTTTGTGGGGGTTTACTCCTAGCCCACATTTACCAGTCCACTTAAGAAGCTTGTTAAGAGCTGTTTGCATTAGCTCAATAAGAATTTGAGCATGTTTTCCTGATATCGCAATGGCGACGTCATCAGCGTATGCAATCACTTTGAATCCCTCTGCTTCCAGGTCAACTAGAAGTTCATTGACAACTAAGTTCCATAAAAGAGGGGATAGGACTCCACCTTGTGGAGTACCTCTGCTGACTGATCTTCTTAGGGAGACGTCTCCTAGGGTTGAGTTGATTAGCCTACTTTTTAGCATAAGATTTATAAGCTCACTCAGGGATCTGTCTACTTTAAGATTGTCTAGTGCCGTTGTGATTGCTTGGTTGCTGACGTTGTTAAAGGCACCCTCGATATCAAGGAATGCTACCAGAGTATACTCTTTGTGATGTAGGGAATATTCGATAGCGCTTACTAAGGTATGCAAGGCAGTGTCTACCGATTTTCCTTTGCAGTAAGCGTGTTGTGCTGTAGACACTAGAGTTGTGTCTATGGCATTTCGCAAATGGATATCAATCAGACGTTCTAAAGTTTTAAGAAGGAATGATGATAGACTTATAGGTCTGAGGTCTTTTGGATACACTTGGGAACATTTTCCCGCTTTGGGAATGAACACAACTTTTACTTCCCTCCATAACGATGGAATGTATTTCAACTCTAAACATCCGTTTAGTACTACTTCCAGGATAGGGATAATAATATCCATAGACTGTTGAAGTTCTGCTGGTATTATGCCGTCAGGTCCAGCAGATTTATATGGATTGAAGCTGTTGATGGCCCATTTTAGTTTTTCCCTAGTGACTAGACCAAGTTTACTAGTATTATTATTGATTGATCCAATTGGACTACAATCAAGGTTTACTATGTTAAGGGAGCTACCTGGGAAATGGGTGTCAAGTAGCAAGTTAAGCGATTCTTCGCAGGTATTGGTCCATGAGCCGTCTGCTTTTTTAAAGAAGCTAGGCATTGTAGGATTGGTAGAGAGGATTTTCCTTAATCTGGAAGCCTCTGAAGTGTCTTCTATTTTACCACAGAAGTTCCTCCAAGAGGCTCTTTTACTTTTCCTCAGCTCTTTTTTATATAATTTCAGGGATTCTTTGTAGGAATCCCAGTCTGCGATTTCTTTGGAGTATTTAGCTCGGTTGAAGGACTTTCTACAAGTCTTCCTGAGCGGTTCAAGCCCCGAGTTCCACCAAGGTGGCTTCCGTTTTCCTCTTATACGAGTAAGAGGGCAGGAGGCTGACAATGATTTGTTAAGGGCTGCTGTTAGATCGTTGACTTTTTTGTCAAGTTCGTTTATATTAGAAGGGATTTTCAAAAGATCAGGTTTAATTAAACTTTTTAGAGTATCCCTGTATTTTTGCCAATCAGTCTTTCGATAATTACGGAAGGCTGGTTGTTTATTAGTGTCATCAATAAGTTCGAATTGGATGTATCTGTGATCAGAGAATGAGTGCTCTGCAGACACCTTCCAATTCGTGATCCTATGATGAATCGAATCGGAGACAAGTGTTATGTCTAAGACTTCTTGTCTGTTTCTGGTTATGAATGTTGGTTCATTCCCAGTGTTAGTTACAATTAGGTTAGTACTGAGAATATAATCAAAAAGAGACTCACCTCTATCATTTATATCTGTACTCCCCCAGACTGTATGGTGTGCGTTGGCGTCACAACCAATTAGGAGGCACGTATTTAGCCGCTCTGATTCCTCTATAATTCTCCTCAGCATGTCGCTGGGGAGGGGGCCGAGATGGTCGTGGCCAAGGTAAGCTGAGGCAAGCCAGTATATGCCTTTTTTGGTCTGCAATCTGACCGTGGTAACGTCTCGATCGCTGTAGTCAGGGAGTATAAATACATTAATATTACTTCTCACTAATATGCAGGATCGTGGCTCACCTTTGTCCAATGCATACAGCAAGTAGTACCCAGGAGTCCTGAGTCCATGAACAATAGATTTGACAATCCATGGTTCCTGGATCAGGACAATATCTTCCCCTTTTGTTTGCAGTCGGAGAAGAAGGGAGGCCGAAGCCAGTTTGGAATGTTGGAGGTTAATCTGTAGTAGCTGAACCATCTCGGTTGCAGTTTTCCAGACCACCTCTTACAGTGCTATTGAGGTCCTCCTCTGAGTCAGACTCCGAGGATGACCGTAAAAGAAAATCTTCATTAATGTAGTCTTCAGTCTCCATGTCGGAAGGACTGTCGACAGTGTGAGCATCCAAGTCGGATGCGGTATCTGGTTTGGAGGAGGGCATACCTATAGAAGGAGTGCTGGGTGCATCTATTTCCATTTGTGGAAGGTTGATAACACCAGCAGGTTCCTCCACTGCGGGTATATCCTCCGATGTTGTGAGTGCTAGTCTGGCACTTTCTTCGTCTTTCCTATACACTTTCAGCGTAATGGTAGACCATCCAAACCTAATCACTCCTTTGGTCGACGCTAGTGGAGCCAGTGAATCCCTATTGATGACTATAATAGCCGATGATCTATAAGGACCCTCCGGATCCTCCAGCTTGGCGACTTTCCAGTCATGAGTAGGCAGGGATGGGTTACCATATTGTAGCATTTTAAGGATGATTTCTTTGTCGGAGAGTTCAGCTGGTAATCTGGTACGAGCTCTTGGTCTGCAAGGAATGTCTTCTCTTGCCACAACCTCGAGCTTAGCACCAGGCCAGAGTCCCTCCAACCTACTGATAGCGAGCTTATATAGATCGCACGACCTCCGACCATCGAAGGCGACGAGCTTGACGCGCCCCTGGTACCACCCGGCATCCTCAAAAATGGCAGGTTCACCTGGATTTTCCATCATGAGGGTCCAGTAGGAAGCCTGAAGCTTGTTCAAGACCGTCGTCCACCGATCGAAGGAGATCATACCATCTACATTACTCCTATCAATCACCGCTAAAATGGTTTTATCCTTTAGTGCGTCACTAAAGGATAGATCTTTCCTGATGTTGGAAAGAGTATTGGAATTGGCCTTTGGTCTTTTGGGTTCCGGACCGGTTCCCTCAAAGGATCGCTGGCGCTTAGACGTAGAGTCTTCGCTTTTAATTATATTTTTTGCCCACACGAGTTTGGCAGATTGCTTCGAGTCCAGATCCGACACCGGTAAGTCACCTAGCATCTTCACTAATCTCTCCGCGTTCCGTTTGTCTTTTCGTGAGTAGGTTACACTCCTCCCTCCAGCGGTGGTGCTGTAAGTCACAGCCTCACCGTCGCAGGGGGGAATCCCCATGGAGCTCGAGGAAGGTTTACCCCTGACGCCGGTGGAACCGTAAGTCACGGCACCATCAGCCCCCTGGACACCCCTTCCTGAGCCCGAAGGTTTTTGTTGGGCGGTGGTATTCCTCTCCTTGTCCGAGGTGGAGCTGAAAGTCACAGCCACACCCCCGTCAAGGAGGGGAATTTCTTGAGAGTCTGAGCTCAATAGTGCGGTGGGAGTGTCACAGTGTGTCACTGTGGCACTGCCACTGTTTTTGTTATTTACATCCGCAACTGTCGGGGGGCAGTCACGGAGGGCAGCAGAGGTACTGTAAGTCACAGTATCCCCACTACCGACCGTGATTTGTCCCGACAGCTGCGGAGGAGCGTCCAGACTGGCAGCACTTCCCCTACTCTCGGACGGCTTTACAGCCTTCCCGGGAGTTGAGGTCGTCCTACCGGTCATATCGCCTGACGTGTGAATTTGTTTTTGTTTTTCTTTTTTATATATTTTCTTTTTGTCTTTCATTAATGAACTTTTGGTCACTGGCGACTCCTCCTCTTTCGAGGCAAAGCCCGTGCCGGCAGTCGTGACTCCTGCCGACATTTGAGTGGACATCCCCACTCGAATTTTATTATTATTTATAGCTTTTGAGTTCATGATTTTAGTTAGATTGAGTTATTTTAGTTAGTGTGATTCTGCAATTGTTGAAGTGTGTGTGTGTGTGTGTGTGTGTGTGTGTGTGTGTGTGTGTGTGTGTGTGTGTGTGTGTGTGTGTGTGTGTGTGTGTGTGTGTGTGTGTGTGTGTGTGTGTGTGTGTGTGTGTGTGTGTGTGTGTGTGTGTGTGTGTGTGTGTGTGTGTGTGTGTGTGTGTGTGTGTGTGTGTGTGTGTGTGTGTGTGTGTGTGTGTGTGTGTATGTATGTGTGTGTGTTTGTGTGTGTGTGTGTGTGTGTTTGTGTGTGTGTTTGTGTGTGTGTGTGTGTGTGTGTGTGTGTGTGTGTGTGTGTGTGTGTGTGTGTGTGTGTGTGTGTGTGTGTGTGTGTGTGTGTGTGTGTGTGTGTGTGTGTGTGTGTGTGTGTGTGTGTGTGTGTGTGTGTGTGTGTGTGTGTGTGTGTGTGTGTGTGTGTGTGTGTGTGTGTGTGTGTGTGTGTGTGTGTGTGTGTGTGTGTGTGTGTGTGTGTGTGTGTGTGTGTGTGTGTGTGTGTGTGTGTGTGTGTGTGTGTGTGTGTGTGTGTGTGTGTGTGTGTGTGTGTGTGTGTGTGTGTGTGTGTGTGTGTGTGTGTGTGTGTGTGTGTGTGTGTGTGTGTGTGTGTGTGTGTGTGTGTGTGTGTGTGTGTGTGTGTGTGTGTGTGTGTGTGTGTGTGTGTGTGTGTGTGTGTGTGTGTGTGTGTGTGTGTGTGTGTGTGTGTGTGTGTGTGTGTGTGTGTGTGTGTGTGTGTGTGTGTGTGTGTGTGTGTGTGTGTGTGTGTGTGTGTGTGTGTGTGTGTGTGTGTGTGTGTGTGTGTGTGTGTGTGTGTGTGTGTGTGTGTGTGTGTGTGTGTGTGTGTGTGTGTGTGTGTGTGTGTGTGTGTGTGTGTGTGTGTGTGTGTGTGTGTGTGTGTGTGTGTGTGTGTGTGTGTGTGTGTGTGTGTGTGTGTGTGTGTGTGTGTGTGTGTGTGTGTGTGTGTGTGTGTGTGTGTGTGTGTGTGTGTGTGTGTGTGTGTGTGTGTGTGTGTGTGTGTGTGTGTGTGTGTGTGTGTGTGTGTGTGTGTGTGTGTGTGTGTGTGTGTGTGTGTGTGTGTGTGTGTGTGTGTGTGTGTGTGTGTGTGTGTGTGTGTGTGTGTGTGTGTGTGTGTGTGTGTGTGTGTGTGTGTGTGTGTGTGTGTGTGTGTGTGTGTGTGTGTGTGTGTGTGTGTGTGTGTGTGTGTGTGTGTGTGTGTGTGTGTGTGTGTGTGTGTGTGTGTGTGTGTGTGTGTGTGTGTGTGTGTGTGTGTGTGTGTGTGTGTGTGTGTGTGTGTGTGTGTGTGTGTGTGTGTGTGTGTGTGTGTGTGTGTGTGTGTGTGTGTGTGTGTGTGTGTGTGTGTGTGTGTGTGTGTGTGTGTGTGTGTGTGTGTGTGTGTGTGTGTGTGTGTGTGTGTATGTGTTGAAGAACCTAACGTAAGCCCCCTCACCGCGACAAGGTCAACTCATAGAGGGGGTACCGTTATAAGACTTTTCCTGAAAAATCTATTCCAACCAATACATAACGTTTGAACAGAAAACACTATTCAGAAAGTTTTATCAAAATCGTAGGAGCCATTTTTGAAACAAAATAATTTTTTACTAAACATCGTATGGCAGTACCGTAAGTTTTAAAGCTAGAATGCTAGTTCCAAAAACTCCTCTGTAGGACTCCTCTGTACAGCCGTTTAGGCTGTAAGCGCCGATACATACGGACGGACAGACAGAATTGCCGGATCCACTTTTTTAGGCTTCATCGTATGTTATTTTTGATAGTCCAAAATTTTTTTTTTTTTTACGAATGCATAACTTGCCTATAATCGCAAGATAAAATTCAATAGAACCCTTTAATGCTGCAAAAAGGAGAAACAACGAAATTGACTGGGACCTCTACGAAGCTGGTCAGAGAAATTATAGCTACAGCTTTTAAGAAGATGCCTATAGAAGGGGAAGAATTAGAAAATTTATTTTTCTCAAGAATTGCTTGTACGGTTTTGATTAAACCACGTTTGAATATATTAAAACTATACTGTGCGCATGTAAATCCTTTGGAAGGAATAAGACAGGGTGTTATACAAATTTGGTTTCCGACCTCTTGTCTATTTAGCATGGCTGTGGAGGAAGGTTCTTGGTTTCATAAGCAAAATTATTAGTTGGGACCTTACCGGACACAACAAACTGCCCAGTTAGTCCAAACTAGGGGAACCATTAGTTTGGTATATTAATGGAAGCCGAATCTTTTGCAGTTTTGATTAGGATACTTCCTTGATTGCCCCTCTGTTTCTCTTCAAAACACTTATAATTATTATAATAATAATTTATGTATTTTTGAAAATCTCATCTCTCTACTTTCTTATTTCATGAGTGTGTGTACGAAATTTTCAAAATGGTCGAAATTCTTTTCTTTCTTGAAAACTATTTTTACTGCGCTGCAAATTATACAGGCAGCTACTTACCTATAAATAATTGCCTTTTTCGTTGTATGAATAAAAATCGTCGAATATAAATTTAAAAGCCTTAGGCAAGGATTCATATAAAATAATTTATCAATTCTATAGTTTTCAAATGTAGGTACTTACCGTAGTATAAGTAGTTTTCAAATGCACTCACTGAAATTACAAAGAATATTTAACCAACCTCGATGAGCTGACGTTCCAGATTAAACATTAATTAGGAAGGTGTATGTTTCAATGAAGAACTATCCAAGTTGTGGCGCTTATACTCAACGAAGTACGACTTTGGTTAATTTGAATATAAGTTGCCTCCTCCCTACTCAATAATACAAAACCAAACCTAGAAACAAAAATTCTGTTACTGTTCTTCAAATAGGAAAAGTTTCATTTCGTCCTTATTTAATATTTTTTCTTTCACTATCCTTTTAAAACGCAATGTGGAATAATTTTTGGAAGTAAAAAGCCAAAAGGGTAAGTAATTAATAATAAATGGAATTCTGAGCTTGGTTAAGTTGGTATACAATAGGTACAGTTAGAATACGTAGCAGAAAGCAGTAAGGACATTTTATATATACATATAGTGCGATAGTTTATCCTTCTGCTATCTGAAAGCCTCCAGGAGAAATGCGCGAATGCAAAAACTTTTTAATTGATGCATAATCATTTTTGCCTACGAAAAGTTATTTTAGCGTTTGTGACAGTGTCTCTCTCAAGCTCTCTGTTTGGAGTAAATTGTTTCTGGAATAATTTCTTTATAGCAATGTATAAGTATAAAAGTTATTATTTGTTTCAAAGAAAAGAAAAAGGATATACATATTTTTGTATATAAACTGAAAATCAAAATGCAGCTCAGGATTAAAGTTTTAAATGGGAAAGTCACAGTTAACTGATTTTCGATGGTGACCAGGAGTTCTTGCGAATGGAGGTTTTGATCACTGTGGCTGAGTGGTCTGGAGTTTGAATATCATTTTTTGTCCGATTTCTTTAAAGGTAACGTTATTGGTTTAGAAAAAAAAAACAATTTTTTAACTTAAATACAATGTGAACACATATTTAAAATCATGTCCATATACCATTTCAATGTCTTTAGGGGAAAGATTGTACACTTGGAGTATTTTTCACTTCCGCGCAAGAAGTAAAACCAATCTTTACATCGTTTTGGAGATAAAGTAAGATATTTCCAAAGCATTTGATAGAGTTTGGCACCAAGCTCTCTTATCGAAAATGCGTGCATCTGGTATTGACGAAACCCTTCTTCGGTGAATTAGAAGTTCTTTTGGACCGCTCCAAAATAGAGAGGTTTTGGACGGTTTCCAGTCTGATATTCATAAAATAAATGCTGGTGTGCCCCATGGATCAGTTTTGTCTTCAACTCTTTTCTCCATCTTCATTAACGATCTCTTCTACTCTCAGCTTTTCATATTCGTTTCCAGATTCACAACCTTATTCTAATAAGTTCATTAAATTCCGATCTTGACAGCCTTCTTGCGCTTTCTGGATAGGATCCAAAAAAGGGCCTTAAACCTGATAGGAGAAAAAAATCCAATACAGAAACATTTGTTTCACTTCAACATCGCCGTAATGTTTCTTGTCTAATCTTGTTTTGTCGCTACTTCTATAAACAGTGCTGAAGCGAAATATTTAGATGCATTACTTCCCTTAAACGATTTCCCCGTGAGACTCGCATCGCTAGGAATGCCCATAAATTTACCCTCGAGCCTAACTTCGGACGTACTGGTTAAGGATGGAGACTCTTTTTTCACCGCACTATAAGAATGTGTAATGCTTTACCCGGCTCAAACCCCCCCTCCCCCTCATTACGATATACAGACATTTAAAACCAATGTGGATCGGTATATCCTTTTCTTCTCTATTCAAACTACGTAAAAGCTCGCACTGTGTTAACTCATGTTAAGGGTATTAATAACCCCTTGTGTGCGATATCATTAAAAACAAAAACAAAAGAGGCAGTACCCAACTTCTGTAACGTTCGTGTCGAGATAGGTAATTGAAAAACGTTGAAAATTGGAATGAAAATCATTTTATCTCATGAGACAGTTTCTTCAACTTTGACTGTGGACAATTGTATGACTTGTAGCCATCAGAATGAAGGTAATAAACTACCCCATAACATAGTATATTAATCCTTTCTTTTAAGATCAAGAATTTCATATGCTTACTAAGAAGTCCCAACAATTATTTTAAAAATAAGCACAGACTTGTACGACAACCTTATGTACTACTTTTATCATTTTAACAGCTGCTGAGCAAATTCATTCGACGTACCTAGAATACTTTATAATTCCTTCTGAAATATTTTGTCCACGGACAAAGTTTTTCTCAAGGATATTCGGTTGGTTATTATTTTTATTATTTCTTTTTGGCTGAGGCCAAGCTACTTTACTGTTATTCTTAATTAGTTTTTCATACCCAAAAGCTCTTTTCTTTGACGTTGTCGTCGTCGTCATCGCGGTTGGCCGATATTCCATGCAATAAGTATTCCAGAAAAAAAAGTCTAGCACAGTGAATATTTTGATTTGCAGATTTATTATTTCAAATTCATAATAATGCATGACGAAAAGTTATTCTTCGAAGTTGTTTGCATAAGAAGGGATTGCATTTTTTAAGAAAGTTCTTAAACTTTTTTAAAAGCTTTTCTTTTATTTGAGGATAATATAAAAGGATAGTTAGAAAATTCGGTCATGGTTTATGAAACGTCTTTGGTAGATTAAAAATCTTTTCTATCTTCATAAAGGAATATGCTCAGTTAGGATTGTGTGACGAAATTTGACCATTTGCTTTTAAGAACGGTTTGGCTCTGAATAAAATAGTAAGATGGCATGGACCTCATATTAAAATGTCTAATGAGTTCATAATCTTATAAGTATGCTGTGACGTCATTTAAACGGATCGTATGGATGCTTAATACCTATGGGTATCCCAAGAGTATTTTTTAAAGTTGGAGTAGTAAACTTCAGAAGTGTCTTCAGCCCTTTGCTGTTTATTAATGTTAGAAAGTCAATCTGCTTGAAACCTTAAAAGTACGGACCCTAAAGTGCATCATATATGCAGCGAGGTATACGATGTGTGGAAGGAAATTATCAGAATAACTTGTGTTAAAATGTAAGAGGCCAGTTATAGCAACCAGGAAAACCAATGCAAATAAAAAATTTAGTGCAAGAAAATGTTTGCTAAAAAATTTTGTTAAAAATGAATTTTCTTATTTTTCTGATGGAATTTCATTTTTCGTACCAGTTTATATTGTCATTTCGATCAAAATGGAGCAAAGTCTCACCTGTTCCAATCCAATTTGTTTTCTGTTCCCCTGAAAGGTTGTCTGTCAGAAAATTTTTTTCGTATGTAACTCTGTCAGACATTTTTTTCGTGTGCAAATTAATCACAAATTGGTGCCAGATTAGGAGCCAGTTATAGCGACCAATAAAATTCATCTCTAAAAATTGAAAACAAATTTGTTAGGAAAACGATTTTCGGATTAGCCGCATTATTTGAAATTAAGAATGCACTTTTTGTATTCACCACCCCGAACGTTTCGCATTAAATTGCATTGAGCGTGGTCACCGGGAAACTGCAGTTGAAAAGCTATGCGTTAGATTGGCTTCGCAGGATGTAGCGGAGCGTAGGCTGTTCTATATCATGGTGTTGTTGTTGTTGAAGTGCAGGTTGTTGGCAGCAAACAATACTCACTGCATCACAGGGTGTTTTAAGTTCAATCTGGGATGGTCGTAAGGTGTCGATGACGGGATCCAATGATTTCGGAATTTTTTACTGATGGACCTTTAAAGCGATCAGTAAAATTATGTCAGTGACAAAATGATAACAACAACACATACTGGCTTTTTCTTCTTCTTTCCGGTCATAAATACATCAGTTAATTTTTTTTTTTCGAATAAACGGAACAGTAAAAAACTAAAACGCAAGCATTTGGAATGAATTTTTTTCAATTTGTGTGACACCATAGAAAATTTTGCGAAAAGATCTTGGTTTGTTGTCTTACAAAATCCAACTCATGCAAGAATTTAAGTCGCACGACCATAAGGAACGACGTGGTGTATATTCGATAAATGGACTCGAGACGAGGTTGTTGTTTATCCGGATTTTCACAAGAAAATTTCATTCATAGCAATAAAGCCCATTTTCGGTTGAATTTCTAGTCAATAAGTAAAACTGATGCTATTGGAGTGGAATCATTGGTCCTAACTTATTTAAAAACGAGCTGATCATAGAGTTTCAGTCAATGGAGATCATTAAAGAGCCATGATCAATGACTTTTTCGTTTGAATCGCCTTTATGGGAGCTTTGGGTTAAAAAAACTGTATTTTTTTTTACTGCATGAGAATTTCTATGGTTGTTGTCTATGATTTGGCAGTTAAGAATAGCTTTGTTTGTTGAGCCCTGAGGTCACCCTTGGGGTCGCCCTGGGGTCGCCACAACTCTTTTTTTGAAATACCTCAACTCGCCCTCAAGAGAAAATTCTCTGTTTTTTGAAACCTTTGGTCGCCCTGAAGTCACCCTGAAGTCGAGCTTGGTATTTAGCTGAGGCCAGTTGAGGTAACGAATCGCTGTTGAAGTGACTTTTGCTGTCAAGCATTTCTTGTGTATTTTTCTTCTGCATTTGATCTTTCATATCTTTAAAAAAAAAAAACTAAAAAAAATCCAAGTGAATGCATTTATTTTGATGAAAATTGATACAAATCGAAGAAATAAAGCAAAATGGAAACTTTTGATTTTGTGCGTTATGAAAAATATACAATCAGCAGCCCTTGTGTTTTTTGGGAAAGAGAAACCCCAGGTTTTTTTGACAACTCTTGGAGTTCAACAAACGAAGCTAATGTCAGACTGTTTTGACATTTCTGTTCCGTAAGGTTACTCCAATATTCATAGTGAATCCTTTAACGCCGGAACAACGCTTCCAAATTGTGGAAATTTACTTTAAAAAAAAAAAAGAGCTTTTTAACCGAAGAATTGTGCGTTTAGTGATAGAGCTCATTTCTGGTTAATGGTTATTTTATGGCAGTTAATACAAAAAAGTGCATCTTGGTTTTATTTAATTTTGTAGTTCTATACCTTTAAAAAAACACCCTTCATTTATTTGTATTTTATGCTAGTTCCGTAAAATGTATATTTTTATTTTAAACTTTCAAGCTGTTCTCATATTTATAAATCATAAATTGGATGCACAAATATGTAGAAAATGACTTAAAATTTAATGTAAAACAAAATAAAATACATAAGCTTCTGAAAATTATTCGTCTTCCTTCTTTTTAGTAGATTCGTGTTCAGGTATTGCTTGAAGAATGATTTCCTCAATCTTAAAAAAACAAAACATTAAATTAATAACAACTGATGATTGTTTAAAAATTAAAAATTGTATTTTTCTAACCTGTACATTGGGCGGTGTATGCAAAGCATAAACAACTGCATCGGCTACATCTTTAGGTTGCAATTTTGGTATTGCAGCGCATGATGCTGGATTGTATACCTTGAGGAAGTCAGTTTCAACCATTCCGGGACTGATGCTCTGTAAGAGAGAAAACCAGCATATTTCAGGATTTTGTATTTAAATGGAAAAAGGATTTCAATATAACTTACCGTTAGCTTGATATTCAACTTTTTATAACGAATTTCTTGCCGGACAGTTTGACAAAGCGCCGTCAGTGCATGTTTGGTCGCTGGATACACATTATAAGCTGGTTTCGGTAATTCAAGAACCCGGTGCCCGAGGATGCTAGAAAAAAAAAAAAAATTTTTAGTTAGATTTGTTTTTTTTTTCTTTCAAAAATCTTCCACTTGTAAAACTTTAAAAAAAGGGAAAACGGTTGGGCCAGACGAGATACCTTCTGAGTTTTGGAAAGAGATTGGCGATAGTGGCGTCAGAGGGTTCATGATTGTCAACTTCAAAACTTTAAAGATTTCGTTGGATGCCCATTATACAATTGAGGGAAAGTTACCTTCGTCCAATGTATAAAGGTTGGAAGGTAGATGAAGCTGTGATAAATACAGTTCAATTAAGCTGATGTGTGTGACACTATGAAGATCGTTGAGCTAGTACTGGATAGCCGACTGTAAAATACAATACGGCTGGATAGAATAGGAACAGATAGAATTAGGATCATAATAGAAAATCACCGGGTTTGCTTAGAGGATTTAAATATATTATGTTTGATGATGATCCACACATCCCTATTCCAGACATTTATTTGAATCAAACACTGATTCCCAAGAAGTGTGAAAAGTTCAAATATCTGGGGTCTATGGTTAATAGGGAAGCAACTTGTAATGACTACAACAATCATTTTTATCATCCAATTACTTTTTCTAAAATAATCATAGTTAGTCTAAAATATGAGATCATTGTTGATTTTTTTAAACTAAATTTTCATTAAATTAATTAAACTCAGAAAAGTACGCATACGCCCGAGTGTACTATACTGGAAAACCCGTTATACAAGAGCTTCCGTTAAAAAAACTTTAATATTTTAACATTTTATGCCATCTTTTGCTATGCAAGATTATCACTGCATAGTTTTTTTTTCAAGCATTGAAATATGTGGGTTTTGGGTATATTATAAAAACTAACTGACTAACACTGATACAAAAAAAAAAAAAACTGAGAGCACAATCAGTTTAGCCGTTCAACATACTCGTATCAAAATTATTATTATTTATTTTGTATAACACTTACGCATTTGTATTAATACAAAAAAATACTTTAAGGTTTCCGCTTTTTGCATTTAAAGCAAAAAAACTATAAAATCAGAGTTTCTTAAAAATATTGTGCAACCAAAATTTAATGAAAATATGGTTGGAACCGTTTTTGACCAAATTCATAAAAAGCACCAAAATGTTAGCTCGTTATGATAACAACCGTTTAAGTTGCAGTCGTCTTATAAAAAGCTTCGAAAAACACGTCAAACTAAGTTTAAGTGAATTAAAAAGATCTCCCAAATAAAAGTGGGAAACTTGTAAGTTGTTTGAAAATAAGCCAAGCAGCATACATCTTTCCATACAACATTTCAAAATATACTTCTTTGCGAATACTTGGATTTTCTAAAAATGTTCCTTGTATTTTCATAAATCAATTCAAAGTGACATAGCGGAGTTATGCAGTAAAAGGAAATGAAATGGACCAGACATCTAAGCCACTGTATTTTTAACCAGTTCAATGTCGCTGTATAGCCTGTACAGTTCATCATTTAATCTTCTCCTCTATACTCCATTGATACATGCAGGACCGAAAATCACTCGAAGAATCTTTCTCTCAAAGCACCCAGCCTGTATTCATCCAATTGTGATTGCGAAAGGGTTCAAGAGTTCCCACCGAATGGGGCGACTATTAAGAGACTTATGCCTCTGTAGTTGGCGCAGTTCAGAGTGTCTAGTTTCGTGTGGATATGGATATGGCATACAATGTGAGGCCTCATTCTTCAGGCATACTTTCGTCCAACCAGATTGTACCTACAGATGAGGTGGTGTATGCTACTCACCAAGTCATTTCCCGCTGCTTTGAAGTTTGGACGGAGGTTTTGTTCTTCATCGTCCAAATCGAATGGAATACAATGAGGACACAAAACTTAAATTTGCTTGAAGTATCAGTTTAGTATACCATTGCTTCTCTTTAAATTTTGAACTCTTCATCTGCAAACGTTACTTACTTACTACCCGCACCCGCATAGTGTGTACTTTCGATGGACTTAATCAATAAATATATAATTTTTTTCGAAAATCATCAACCATACAATGAAAAGACCTTTTTAAATGAATTTTCTTCCCGAATCCAGATCACAGAATTATATTAATTTGTAACCTACATGCATGTAATTATTCTTAAAATCTACACGAACTACATCTCACTGGCGATGTCGATGGCGTCCTGGCGATTGTGGGTGATGGAGAATCATTTCGTTCACATTGCTCTTCCAAAGCGATTATTTATCCTCGCATTCCAGAATAATTGCTAGTGTTTAATTTTTAATGTTGCACTGTAAAGAATAAATGTGTATTATGTCCTGGCAATTAATAATTATAATTAAATTGCCACACACAAAACAAATGTATACGCAATAACGCATATATGAAAGTGCATCCATAGGATACGAAGCGGTGCGTACGTTACGTAGTACCAGCAGCATATCAACCCAGCAGTTGTGAGATGCTTATTTTCAACTACAACTGATGTTGGAAAAACAAATATTAATAAAACATGAAATACACAGTCTACGCATATATAAAATACTTATACGAAAAAAAAACTCTCACACTTTCACCATTGGAATTGCATATCCTTTGGCAAGCGGGCATTTGTAATGGTCTTTAAAACTCCCTCCGCATTTAACAAACTTTTAATTGCATATTTGACCGTAATGAACTTGCATCCTTAAATATTTGTTGTGAAAAACGCAAACCGAAACAAAAGGATACGAAACCCTTACCGCCAAAAATTGTGTTTGCAATACTTTTATTTACCTACTTAATTTTTTTTTTTTTTTGAAAAATCATTCTGAAGTAGGGAAGTAACTTTATTATACGCACTTTTGGTAGGTATATTTTTTGTGTATCTTTTATATAACAAAAAAAATACACAAAATTAAATAAACACGACTGAAGCCAGAGAGAATTGAAATTAAACTTAATTAATTAAAAACATGTATGTATATACAGACGCGATGTACATTTGTTAGTATGAAAATATGAAATAATCTTATTTAGCTACATATAAAATGAACCCCTATTTTTCCTGGACATGCTATAACTTGAGAACGGCTTAACCGATTTCACTCATCTTTTTTCTTAATGTGTTCTATTAATTAGTAGAAGGTAGGAACTTTGCTCAGAAACTTAGAAAATTAAAAAAAAAAACCACTTAGCAAAACTGAAAAATCATTTAAATATCTATTATATGGACTCCTAAACCGCCCAACGGAATTTTATGAAATTTTCAGGGTAAATATAGTTTAGTCCAGGGATGGTTCCTATTAAGGTTTGGTTCCAATCGGGTGGAAGACAAAAATAAAATGCAGGCTTTTAACCTTTTTTGGTTAATTTTTATTTTTGATTTTCTCATAAATTTTTTAGCGGTTTGAAAGATCAACGAAAATTCCGGAATGGCCGATCGGGTCGAAGACAAACAAATGCAGGCTTTAACCAAAAATATTGTTTATCCGCTAGCATTGAGATAAAATAAATAAATAAATTTAATTTCACATTAAATAAGTGTTTTTTTTTTACCGCTAGTTTCATATACAAATAAACAAAATTTAAATAACAGAAAATTAAATAAGTTATTCAGAATGATATTTAAAGAACAATATATTAATATATGCAAAAAGTGACACAGACTATATTTTTTCAGGTAAAAGAGAGGAATGTTTACTGAAAGAGTCTTTTTCTTGATTTGAGTTTAGCTAAATCATTGATCACATCTTCAAAATCGATGCCTCTGAGGATGTCGCTTTCGATTGACATCAGCGACAAACTTGTCAATCTTTCTTGAATCATTGTAGTTCTGAGTTCGTTTTTTATTCTTTTTAACTTAGAGAAGGAACGTTCCCCACTGTATTGGTCACCATCATGCAAATTTTTAGTGCTATTTCAACATATGGAAATTCATCTTCAATTTAATTTGTTTTTAAGAAATTTTAAAGTTCTAGAATATTGTCAGTTTTTTTTTCATTTTCGTGTCGACTAATTTTCAAGTAGTCTTTTAAATTTAGGCATTCAGCATATACTTCATCTTCGTTCACATCTTCGGTGTAAAATTTTGCAAAAGATTTGCAGTTTTCTTTTAAGTCTTCTGAATTCATATTTTTTAATCGAAAAAAAAAGTCAAAACGTTGGCCAATCTTCGTCTACGAACCTAGTCGCTATTTCAAATGAACGCTTAGAGTGTCGACAATGGGAAGAAAGGTTTCAATTTTGAATCTTTCTTTCCCAGTCGGAATTACTGAGGGTCCAGAGCTGTCAAAAAAAGTCTGGTGTGAGCTTCTGCACCTCGTCCCTTCAGAAAAAACAAAAGTTCTGTAAGTATGGTAAATTCAAGCTTGGATATTTTTTTGCAAGGACTAAGTACTTCCTCTCTGGCCTCTCCTGCCAGAGATCAAGTACGTGCGACCCAGTCGTACATTTTATTTTTTAAGTTTTTATCTGAAAATCATTGAGTATTAATGGCTCACATTCAAAGTAAATGCTTGTCGGCTTAGTATGAAAAATGTAAAATAATAAACGCATTGATGTTAAAATTTGCTGAAATTGTCCATTTTCCAACCCAAAAACAAGGTTATTACAGAGTATAAGTACACTCGGGCGTATACGTAACTTTTCTGAGTTTAATTAAAATTTAATTTAAAAAAAACCATCAATGTTCTCATATTTTAGACAAAGTCGATAAAAATATAATTAAGGAGTCAAACTTATCGCTTAATGTTCAAATGTTTATATGTATCTATCATCCTATCTGCTCGGAAGGGCAGAACAGCTAGTTCTTAATAAAAAAAAGTTCCACATGAAAAATTTCATCTTTATTCATCGAGTATTATATAATAAAATCTGAAGCGAAAAAACGGGTTCCAGGCAAAATAAAATTAAACCGAAGAATACAATTTACATAAAAAACACCATTCAGAAAGCTGTATCGAAATCGTAGGAGCCGTTATTGAGAAATATGAGTTTTTAATATAAAAAGGTTAAAGTATGTATATCTATGTATATGGAAGGAACCGCAGATTTATATTTTGTTATGTTAAGTTCAAAATTTAAATTTTTAAATTTCTCTGTTTATTTTGTATAGAACCAAGAAAAATTATACTATTTCATACTCAAAAGCTACTGTTATTTACTTAAAAAACAGCAACAAATAAGCTATCTAAATAAGAAAATAGACGCAAATTACCTACTAACCTAAATTTGTCGTAGATAAGAAACTTGAAATTCGTCAAGTATTTCTTTTATTTACATACCTATTGATGATAATAATATGTGATCGTACTCCATGGGCCTTCATTAGTTCCACTGATTGCATTATACATGTACAGGCTGCTAATACATTCAAATCGAAGACATCTTTGACCTCTCCAGCTGAACTATCTGAAAAGAAGAAAGTCAAACAAAAATCTCAAAGAAAATCTGTCTCATTCATAAAAATAGCGATAATTGGAGCACAATGCCAAATCAATTCTAGATAAGACAACATCTATCAAAGTAAGGAAGTGAAAAAAAATCTGGAGATATTTGGAATATTTTTTCTTTATTTGAAGTCATAATTAAAGTGATAAAATGGAACTTGTTATGAGGAGTATGTTTGTTAAGTCTTCATCATCTCTTGTTAATAAGAGCTTGGCACAATGGTGTAGCTGCAGCTGAAATTGAGTTTACTTGAACTTCAATAACTAATTTGTGTACTAAGTACACCGACAACTTCAATTGTAGCACGGCTATAGGAATGACGTATTTACATTTATCTCTGACAGCGCTACGTTCTACAGCTGCAACTACAACATTGTTCTAGGGCAGTTATAAATGAAAACTGGACCCGAAAAAATCACAACAGTTAAATTGAGAACTTTCAGAATAGATGGAAAATAAAATGCACGACTGAGTTGCACGAACTTGCTCTAATGTATGACTAGTGGTCTGGGGCTTGAGACTTTGATAAAAATAAATTTTTCGAAATTCTTGAATAAATACTTAAACTAATTTGAGCTAAAAAAAGTACGCTACTGTATTTCTTGGATAAATTTGAAATTATTAGAATAAATTTATAAAAATCTGTAGAGCGGTTTTTGAGAAAAAAAGTTTTTTTTGATAAACTTCTTGAAAACATTTTTGGAAAATAATTCAAAAACGCCAATTCATAAAGTATTCAGCAAACACATTTTGAAAAATACAAAAAAATATATGTTTTAAAAATATTCGTATGCCGTATAAATTGAGCTACATACACCTATACATGTGTGAAATTTTGAAAAAATCGGTTGAGCCGTTTTCGAGATAGTCGAAAGAAAAAAAAAACGGTCAGATAGAGTGACAAAATTTGTAGATCAACTTCTTTCGTCTTCGCTTTCATGTTTGTCATGTTTGATTGTTATCTCAAAAAAAAAAAAAAAGAATGCATAACTTGCCACTTATATTTCCTACCTATAATCGCAAGTAAAAATGTGTCTCAAATGTGGGAGTGTCTATTTACCATGCAGCATTGAAGAAAGTTTTGCTGGTGTCGACACATCTGACAAATCCAAAACTGATAAAATAGGCGTGGAAGTCGAGCAAGGAAACTACACGTGTGTAGTATTGAATACTAGAATACTTTAATAATTTATTTATCTCGTGAATTTGAATTGGACAAGGTAAACAAACACTTCTTGGGTTGAAGCAATTTTCTTGTTCCATCAGTTTCAGAATTACTGATTCTCAATGATGATGGAATGATGCGAACTCCGTCTGTCTATCTGTCTGCCTATTCACTCCTCTACAGGGCCGATTTCCTTCAAATTTGGTTTTAAATGTTTGTCAGGTCTTCCTTCAGAGAGTATTTTTAATTTGTACTCTAGGCTCAAAAATAACGGTACCTGCTATAGGTACAATCATGCAGAAGTTTAAATTTCTTGAAAACGGTTATAACGGTTTTGATAAAACTTTCTGAGTGCTGTTTCGTTTAAGCAAACTGTCTTTTGATTGGGGTGGGGTTTTTGGAATTCGTCTTTTAACGGTGTTATTGTTAAAGAACCGTTTTTTTTCAAATGAGATTTTATCGTAAGCTACAAACCGATTTTGATTGAAACATTTGAAAAGAAAGTCTTCTGTGACTTCTGATTCATAATGCGGGTATCAAAATGTTCAAAAACTGTGTTAACTGGTTTGAAGAATTAAATTTTTTTATTTTTGTTTTTCAAAATCAGATGAAAACTGTGAAGATTACAAAAAGAAATTTACCTTTACTCAAAAAACTAAAAAATATTGTTTCTAAAAGTTTTCGAAAAACAACGCTGTAACTACCTTCTTAAAATAAAGTGCACGACTGGGCCGCACGAATTTACTCTATCATTTTACAGTGGTTTTGGGACTTGAGATTTTGGAAAAAAGAATTAAAAAAATCGTATGAAATTTTATAAATCACTTAAAATTCACTAGGTTAACCGTTTTCTTTTGCAGGAAATGAATTAAACTATGTGATTTCTTTTACTGTTTTAAATTCTAAGGAAAACAAATTTAAAAATCGTTGGACTACTTTTCAAAAAAAGAAAGATTTTTTTTGAAAAACTTTACGAAAACTAGTTCCAGTAGTTACTACTAGTTCTATGTAGCAGTTTGTAATTTTTATTATAAAACAAAAATGTTTTTTAAAAAACTAAAAAAAACTTTTATTTGAAAAATTTAAGAACCTATATTATTTTGCTTAAAAAGAGCTTTTAGATTACGAGAAAATCTGATATGAAAACCTGAGCTAGAATGCTAATTCCAAAACCTATCTGTAATTATTATAGCTACTGTGTACCAATTTTGAAGAAAATCGTTCCAGCCGTTAAGGACAGACAGATAGACAGGCAGAAATGTCGGACATGCTTTTTAAGGCTTCTCTATTAGGTATCGTAATGTCGTGTTTTTCCAAAAAAAAAAAAAAAAACCACGAAACACCGTTATTTTTAACTTGACTATTTTTTATGGAGGGTGTCAAAATTTTGGCTGATTCACTTCATCTTTTCTTCAGGGCGTTCACCATTTCAAAAGTTAAGTGAAAGAAACCAATATTATCGACATTTTGACATTTTTTGAAATGCGATATTTTAAATAAAATGAAAACCACATTTTCTGTAGTTGATTGTAAGATCTACAACACCTTTTTGATTTCATAAATTACTTCCCAATGATGATGAATAAATATATTATATCGTTTTACTTTTACAAATCCTGCCATCTAAAATTCTTCAAATACTTTCCAAGTACATTGGTAAGCGACCCATGAGCTCCTGTGCTGAAAATTTCATTCAACTTGGTCGAAAACTGAGCAAAAAATTTAAAACAGCTAGTAACCGCTACCCAGGGGGACGACGCGACCGACGTGCTCCCAGTTTGATTATAGCTCATTTCTCATTAAAGCGTATGATGGTATGAATCTCAGTTGAAAGGTTTAATGTTCCAAGAACAGTCAAAATAAAATAATTTAAATTATGGGATCCTCTTATTAATAAAAATTAAATTAAAGAAAACTCACATTCGATGTCGCAAGGCTTGCTTGCCCAAATGAACAGGGACAACCAAACCCACCACTAAAGTGGAGCAAATACTATACCCACTGGTAGGTACTGCTTAAGACTAAAAGCGAGCACCATTAAAAACAACAATTAAAACTTTAACCAGCATCAAAAGGTTATTCTGATCCCATGTCTACGTAAAGTGAAACTTCTTCGAATTGCCGGGTAGAAGAAATCAATACATGTGTGTGTATGACCCAGTTTGCAATCGATTGGGTTCCAGTTACCACTCTTTGCTTCCTGTTCGTAGATTTTGAGAGCGCTTTTGGCAATTTTGAGCAGTGAGCGAGACAAATAACAATTGTACCTGCCACCAATCCTCGCTGTCTCTATTCTACTGTCGGTTAACAAAATACTAAATACTATAACTGATTTGGTATCTTGTCTCACATGGAGTCTGAAGCCCATATCATATCTCGAAATAGTTATAGAACATCCTTTGAAGATTGCTAAGATGACTCAACTGGTTTAGATTGGTCAGACAACATTGAAAAACAATCTATCGAAAGTAAACCTCTAGCTGAACGTCGCGTCGAATAGAAACATCAATTCTTAACTGAAAACATATTGAAGCTCCAAGACAAGCACCGATGATAGAGTCGAGGATAGCGCTCAAAATGAAAACACGCTTTCTTATGTGAGACAATCATGCTATCCCTCATAAGAAAGGCTGACAAGAAAAGTAAAAAAAAAAAGGAACCGCAGTTGACTAACGCCCTAAAACTAAAAGGAGAACAAACCAGGCAGCTCTTCTAGTTTTTTTTTTACGTGCACCAAGTTCAACGGATACCTATTTAGTTTATAGTTTTGTGCAATATTCTTTTATTAATTAAATAATTTACAGAGTTGGCATTAAAGTGTTCGAATTTTTATTTAAAGTGTTTGATTCAGAAAAAAATTACATTATAGGCCAGCTAACATAATTCTAGGATCCTCTACGGCAGCTTTAATTTTACGCAAGAACATAACAGCTTCACGACCATCAATCAAACGATGATCATAAGTTAGAGCAATATACATCATTGGACGAACAACGACTTGTCCTTTAACAGCAATTGGACGCTCGAATATTCCATGCATTCCTAGAATAGAGCTTTGGGGTGGATTAATGATGGGTGTGCCCATCAAAGAACCAAACACACCACCATTGCTAATAGTAAATGTACCCCCAGCCATATCTTCGACAGCGATTGCACCTTTCTTTGCTTTGTCTGCTAGAGCAGCCATTGCAATTTCAATATCAGCATAGTTCATGCCTTCGACATTTCGGATAATTGGAACCATCAAACCTTTGGGGGTTGCGACAGCAACTGAGATATCAACATAATCACGGTAAATAATTTCGTTTCCTTCAATGACAGCATTGACAACAGGTTGATCCTGTAGAGCATATGCGGAAGCCTTTGCAAATATGGACATAAAACCAATTTTGATTCCGTATTTCTTTTGGAACGCTTCTAGATTGGCTTTGCGGAATTCCATGGCAGAGCTCATATCGATTTCATTGAAAGTCGTTAGCATAGCGTTCGTGTTTTGGGCGTCCTTCAATCGCTCGGCGATTTTAAGACGCATACGATTCATTTTCACTCGCTGTTCAGTTCGGGTGCCTGTAATTTCTCGTTCGTAATTTGCTGGTGGTACCTTAACGGTTGGTTGTTGGATACCCTGGGCATGACGAATAGCAGCTACGGGGATGTTCATGGCAGGAGCAGCTGGCATTGGTGTGGGTGGTGGTGGTGGTGCCGATGCTGCTGGTGGTGGTGGTGGAGGTGGTGTCGCAGCAGCTGGTGCTGGAGTTGGAGCTGCGGGCTTTGCCACTGGGGTTTCAGGTTTAGGTGCGGCAGCAGGTGCTGGTGCTGCTGCTGCTGGACCACCATCGGCTTTCTTCAGCTTAAAAAGCTCTTGACCAGATTTCACCGTATCACCATCGGCAACAAGAATTGATTCAATTATCCCACCATAAGGAGCAGGAACGCCAACCGTTGTCTTGTCAGTTTCAATTTCCATAACAACCTGGTCAGCTTTGACGTAGTCGCCAACCTTGGCAGTAAATTTAACATCTCCTTCTGATACCGAATCGGCAAAGGGAGGAACTTTAACAACTTCTGTTTGCAACAATGAAGCACTTAGGTGGATGCAACGCTTTGAGCCTACGTTAGACACTAAGTTGTTCCTCTCTTCAATGCTCCATTTGTTGTCAAATGTTGCGTCCAGTACACTTGAACTAAGTCCTCTGAGACCTTGAATTGAAACATCGTTAATGACGGCCTTTCTTAAACCTCTTCTTAATACATCCCGTGCCGCATAGCGCAAGATAATTGAAGTTAATCCCGACATGGTCAAAATCAACAGCAAGTATCAATTTTCAATAATTTTTATTTCGATTCGAGTAAGAAAACTCGAAGATATTTCGATACAGTTAGTTGAGTACACTTTTCCTACGAATTGAATTATTGTACATTTATTATTTAGGATGTAATATCAACGAATAAACTGGGATATTTAATTGTTCAAATTTAAGAAAAACCACAAAACGAGTACATATTCAATTGCGTAACCGGAGCACCGAAAAAATAGCGAGATTGAATGAAGAATGACAAATGTCAAACGAGTGAAAGATGGAGGTGGGTGCGAGTGAAACGGGTGAGATGAAACAGCCATAGCATATATTTTGTGGTGCCAAATTGCGACTGCTCAGTAAGGGGTGTGTTCGTAGATATTTGAAATCATGTGCTCGTAAATGAAATCATGCTACAATAATAAGCTACTTTGTGCGTCATCGGTGAAGAAACATATTAAATGAAGAAAAAGAACACACAAAAATAAATTATTAGAAATGATTCAGTTTACAAATTTAAAATAGCCACAAAATATTCAAAATTGATATTGTATTTTTTTTAAACAATATCTGTTATTTAAAAAAATTGTTTTTAAAAGCATGTTTTGTTTTGAATACTTGTTTTAAGCATTTTTTTAAAATAGGGACAAAAGCATATTATATAATATTTAAAACTCAAATAGTAAAGTATTCGCGTATATAACGTCAGGCACTCTTGCAAGACGTTTTTGTTTCCAGCATCTTTTGAAAGTTCTTCAAAGTTTTATGCCGATTTAAATAATATACCTAGTTACCTATATCAATTCGTTTTACTTTTATATTCAGATATTACCTATTTGCTCAATTTTTGTGTACTGTTGGAATTTATTGGAACGTTTAAATTTGATTAGAAACTTTAATTTTATTTATTAGATTTTCTACGATTTTCACAGAATTTAATCAATTGAAATCAATCTCGCAGAAATTTAGTGCAACTGCAAGAAGCGCAAACAAAAAATATTTGGAAATTTGCTAAAGAAGTGTTTTTATTTAGGCTTGCGCATTTAGTTTGACAAGAAGCAATATTCCTTCTTTAATTTTTTTTGTTATGTTTTGTTTTGTTTTGTTTGTTTTGTTTGGATTTTATTTCAAAATTCATTATTTTGTTTTGTTTACTTTTGCCGTTGCCATGGATTTTGTTTCCAAATGTACATTTTAGAAAATATGAGTTCTATTGTTTTCAATTTAGTTGCCTTTGATTTGTTTTCACATAATTTGAAACCTCATTTTCGTCCAAATAAAAAATGTTTGAAATTTAATTGTGTATGGAAAATGGACTTGAATTTGGAAATTTGCTACGAAATTACAAATTACATCTTTTGTCCTAATGAAAACGTAGTATAAGGGGTTTAAAGCTATGCATTCGCCGAAAAAAAAGTTTTGAAATAACGATCAAACATGACATTACGATAATAGCGAAGACGAACGAAGTTGGTCTAAAAGTTCTGCCCGTCTGTCTGTATGTATGTATAGACACCTACAGCCCAAACGGGTAGTAGGCCGAATTGCTTCAAACTTCTTATATAAATTTTTTTAAGTATTGTACAGAGGGGAAATTGAAATTTTTTAGCTCAAAAAGTAACGGTATTTGCCAACCGTTATATGTTAAAGCTAATTTACCTCGAAAACGGATGTAACGATTTTGATTTAAAAAAAAATCAGTGTTGGTTTTTATGTAGGTGTGACCTATTATATGGCTTTTAAACAAAAAAATGGCTAAGAACGGTATCTTCTATATAGTACCGATTTTGTCGCGTTCGACTATCTCGTAAACGGTGTAACCGATTCTTTTGAAACTTCACACAAATAATATATACCTAGTTTAAGGTAGCTCAATTTATACTCTATATCAAATTTTTTAATTGATTTTCTTTGGATTAATAAAAGTATTTTTTAAAACTTGTTTTAAATATTTTATATTGTAGAAACAGCTCATTTTTTTTCAAAAATTATAAGTTTGTATGTATTTGCTGAATATTTATAATTGGTGTATTTAAAGTTTGTTTGAAAAATGTTTTCAGAGTTTTTCAAAGCAAACTTTTTTCTCAAAAACTGCTCTACAGACTTTTATAATTTTGTTCTCATAAATTAAAATTTATCTAAAAACTACAATGGCTTACATTTATAGCACTTTTAAAACTTTATTTGTTTCAAAATCTCACTATAATTTTGTTCTCATAAATTAAAATTTATCCAAAAACTACAATGGTTTACATTTATAGCACTTTTAAAACTTTATTTGTTTCAAAATCTCAAGCCCCAAGACCACTGTTGCACATTAGAGCAAGTTCGTGCGACCGAGTAGTCGTGCACTTTATTTTCGTTTGAAAATGACTGACGATTTTGATTAAACTCATTATTCACCAAACATAGGAAATTTTTGACAAAACTGAATTTATGGTTTTTGGCATAAATGGTCATAAAAAAAATAAAGATTACATGGCATTTTTCAATTGACCATAAACTGGCAAAACATCTTGATCAAATGAAAACAAACTTTGTTTAAATAGTTATTAAAAGTTTACTTTAAGATGGCATTGAATTTTTTTAAGTAACCTAAGACCTTTTTAAGTGGTAGCTTCTAGGCAACGATCCACTGAGTGAAGCCAAGATTTTTGTTTTTTTTTCTGCTTTGCTCAAAATGGGCTCTTTAGATTTTGATTAAACTTTGTTTGTTATAAAGCAAGAGATTTCTTTTTTAAGAAAAGAAATTAAAATTGCCAATAATGGAAATATGTTCTGATGGTATATAATTTAACTGGCTATAAGTTTACGGCTTAACAAAACTATTTAGACTTGGCAAGATATGTAGGTACCTGTAGCAGATTAAAAATGACATTCAAGCTTATAATATGTATGTATATATATTTAACATGCCATACATTGAAAAGGACTTGGCAGTTTATGTATAGGTACCTATCTTAAAATAAGGACATAAGGGAGTTCCCTAAAGCTTAAGCCCCGTTAAAAGTCTGGTTTGAATTTTTTATTAATTGGTAATTAAGTTGGCATGGAAATCAAATGCGAATAAACTAAGTTTGCGACTATAATAAATATCCACGAGTCAACAAAAACCATACAACAAACAAAATACATAAATATTATGTAAACAAACATCCATTTTGTTCTGTTTGAGACTTCAACATTCTCAACTCTCTGCGGCATGGAGTAGAGTTGGATAGTATTACAAACTGTTACAGTATGACACTTGAACTTTGGGTAAAAGAAAGACATTAATGTTACACATTGTTGACATTTTCGAATACAGGAAATGCGAAAGTTGTACCTACTTGACCATAATAAATAAAACAACGCACTACAGCTAAGCCGATTGATGGCGTGATTCAGAGAGGTCGGAAGTATAAGTCAAATGATGAAAGAAATGATAAGCAATCATACTAAATAACATATAACTTTGTCATTTAAAAGACACCTTTAAAACCTTTGCTGCCCCACGACAGGCTTATTGAGTTTCTTAAGTAAGACCAGTGAAATCAAAATGGCAGATAATAAGTATTACTGTCTTGGAACCATGAGAGCTATCAAATTTAAAATACCTACGTAGTTCCTGTAGCACAGCTACAAATGAAGTTTTCGCTGTCATACAAAAAGTAGTTAAAGCTCAAGTTAACTCAACTTCATATGGCACAATGGTCTAGCTGCTACAGCTAGACCATTGTGCCAAGGTCATTGTCAGTTAAAATTCATTTCGTCACCAAAATGAAAAAACTAAATGGAAGAAGAAAATTTAGTTTTCTTACCTATCAAAAAATTAGCGACAGTGCGTCCAGCACCGTTAACTAACAAATGAACAACATAAAACTTTTGTTTGATATGTTCAAATGTTTTCATGATGCTGGAGGTATCCGTTAAGTCACATTCTACACCGAAGATCTTTCCACTTCCAGTGACTCTCTCATTAAGAGCCTAAAACACAACGATAAATTAACACTTGCTATTATGTAGAAGTAGATATGATATAAAAAAATTTCCTTATCAAAATTATCTCACTTCAACTAAATGGCTGCGTCTGGCTAAACCAACAACTACCATTCCATTATCAGCCAAAGTAACACAGACTTCAGCACCGATTCCGACACTTGCCCCGGTAACTACCGCGACACGATTTTGCCAATATTCAGCCATAATTATAATTTTTCACTCAAGACGATCAAAGTGCAACTAAACCCAAAAGATTAATATAAAGCCGCCTTTATATGATCTGCAAATAGCTTCGGTTGCAAGTACTCGTAAGTCTAAGAACTTATAGATAGGTACGTTATACGAGGAGCGTAATATACTTATATGAAGCTGCCTTCCTTGACTGATCACGAACAAAACTGCCCCGTGCGTCGCTGTTGTCGTCGTCTGTACGAACAAGAAGTTATCTCATAAATCCACTATCATTCGTTTTAAGCGATTAAATTCCCTCGGTAAATATGAGATGAAAACACACCACAATACAAGACCACATACAAAACCAAACTAACAAAACGCCAATACAAAACCACATTTCATATAATACCTACGCTGCTCTATCTGAATTCTGAAACAAATAAAAAAAAAGATTCTAAAATTAACTATGGAATAAGGGAAGGAGATACTTTAGTAACTAGGGCAGTGAGATCGCTTTGAGAATTTGTCACAATCGACGTTGATCATGATCAATCACAATAATTATTATGCAAGATATTGAAGCATTGCGAGTTAATATTTTACTGTGAGGTACCTACTTCACGTAGCCGGCGCAGTATCGAGAATTGGTCGCGGAATTCATTGAATGCCCCTACAAGCAGACCATTGCACTTTACGTGCGCTCCAATTTAGTGCATCCAATTTAAATTCTGTGTATTGAGCCTGTGAGTGGTGGGAGGTCTTCTAATGGCGATAAAGAGAAAATATGGGCCAACTTGTGGGTTACAGACAGCAGATTTGTTTGGTCTTCCGGAGAGAATCCACACCAGACGCACTTCCAAACTTTTTAAATACCATGATCGCTAAGTGAAATTTTATACGCGATTGTAGGTAGGTAAGGTAGACACCTACTATAAGGCAAGTTGTGGATTCATGCAAATAAAACATTTGAGATAACAATCAAGCATATTAATAAGATGATAGAAACCGAAACAATAAATTGTATGCGTCTGTCTTTTTGCATCTGATAGTGCTTTCCATTGAAGAAAAAGAAGCATCCGGAAGTCGTCTGAAACCGTCCCATTGGTATACAAAATGACACTTGTGAAGGTTCAAGAGGCTTAGATATGTACATTATGTACATAATCAACTCATATGTTCAACACAATAAAATAATTATTTGGAAGTGTCTATTTACATACAGCATTGTTGAAAGAAGAAAGGTAGTGCCAATACATCTGACATATTGTTGAATCAAAAAGTAATGCTATAGGCAATAGAGCCGAGCAACGAAGTTGAGTGAGCGGTAGTGAATACGAGGAACAAGTAAAAATCCGTTTTTACCGCTAATCGGTCTGGGCACACTAGTTTGACATTAGCAAAGTTTTTGAAACTAATGCGTGTGAATAGACACAGTGTCAAAGTTTAGCAGACGCAATTTTGCTTGTTGCATTGCTTTTCAAAATGGAAAGTGCTCCTATAAATAAGTCGACATTTTTGCTTCAAATTTGGCACAACGTATTAATTTGGCAGTCTCCCCAAGGCCGCTTTTTTACTTGCGATTATAGGTACTATAAGGCAAGTTATGCATTCGTCGAAAAAAAAAGTTTTGAGATAACAATCAAACATGACATTACGATGATAGGGAAGACGAAAAAAGATGGTCTAAAAATTCTGTCCGTCTGTATGTCTGTCTGTCTGTCTGTCTGTCTGTATGTATAGAGACCTACAGCCCAAACGGGTGGGCCGAATTGCTTCAAACTTGGTATGTAGACTTTTTTAGGTATTGTACAGAGGGGAAATTGAAATTTTTTTTTAGCTCAAAAAATAACGGTACCTGCCATACAACTGTTAAGTTAAAATTTATTTTTCTCAAAAACGGCTCTAACGATTTCGATTTAAAAAAATCAGTGTTGCTTTTTACGTACGACCAATCATATGGCTGAAAAAAAAGTTTTAAAAAATGGCTAAGAACGGTACTTTCCATAGGACCGTTTTTTTTGCTTTCGACTATCTCGAAAACGACTCAATCGATTCTTTAGAAATTTCACACTCATGTTGCTGTAGGTAGCTCAATTTGTATTGCATACCAATATTTTTGAAATATATTTTTTTGTATTTTTAAAAGCATTTTTAAAAAAAAAACTTAAAAAATTAATATTTTGAAAACTGCTTATTAATTTTTTTCTAAAAATTTTAAATAAATGTATTTGCCGAATACCTATGAAGTGGCATTTTTGAATTTTTTTTGAAATTTTTTTTCAAAAAGTTTTTCAAAAAAAACTTTTTTCTCAAAAACCGCTCCACAGATTTTTATAAATTTATCCTCACAAATTCAAATTTATCCAAGAAATAAAATGGCGTACTTTTTTTTCAGCTCAAATTAGTTTAAGTATTTATTTAAGAATTTTGAAAATTTTATTTTTATCAAAATTTCAAGCCCCTAAACCACTGTCACTCATTAGAGCAAGTTCGTGCGACCCAGTCGTGCATTTTATTTATTTTTGCTCTAGGTCCAAAAATAACGGCACCTGCCATACAATCTTGAAGAAAAAATTGATTTCCTCGAAAACGGCTCTAACGATTTAGATAAAACTTTCAGAATGCTATTTTTGCAAGAAAATCTATCTTTTGGTTTGAAATTTTTTTTCAAAATTTGTCTAATAACGGTACCTCTCATAGAACCAATATTTTCAAATCAAATTTTCTCGTAAACCATACATTCGATTTCAATAAAATTTTGGCCACATGAAGTCATTCATAATTTTATTAATATGGCATTTCAAAATTTTCAAAAACTTTTTTTTTTATTTTTTATAATTTTTTCAAAAAAATTTTTGGTTTTCGAAATATGTTGGAAACGGGTACATTGATTTTTTTTAAAATTATTTTTCAAATGTAAACTACAGATTGCCATATATTTGCATACTCAAATAAATTTCAAAATATTTTTTGAAAAAGTTTTTCAAAAATAACCTTTTAAAAAAAAAACTGGTCCAACGATTTTCTAATTTTTTTTTCCTAGATTGACGTATAGCTTTAAAATTTTATTGCATACTTAGTTTTTCCGAAATAACTCTTAAGCTAATTTAAAAAATAAAAGAATTTTCGAAATTATTTAATTTTTTTTAATATCCATATATGCAGCCACTACGCAATTGCTTATCATAAGAGCAAGTTCGTGCGACCCAGTCGTGCATTTTATTTATATTAACAACTGTTTAAAAAAGATTTATATTCTCCAAAACGAGTCCAACAATTTTGATAAGATTTCTGAATGCTTTTATGTTAGAATAATCTATCTTCTGGTTGGAATGGCTTTTTCGGAATTCGTCTTATACAGTAAATCTAATAGAGCCGGGTTTTTTTATTAAATTAAGTTTTCTCATTACTTTACGACCGATTTTAAACAAAAATTTGAACAAAGAAATTTTTTATAACAAAATTAATAGTACAACATTTTCATTTTTTAAACAAAAACTCTCAAACAAGTTCAAAAAATTTAAAGATTTTTCCAAAAAGTTTTGTAATCTTGATTTTTAGAATATGATCAATTGAATCAAGAATGATATAATACAAGATTGCGCTGAACTGTCAAAAGAAAAATTGGTTTTTTTCCGTGACGTAGAGTGAGACGTTTGACATTTGTGTGTTTTTGTTTTGGTTTCACAAATTACTCCGCGTTGAAATGTTTTGTTTTTTCTAATAAAATATAGTAAATTAATATAAAAATCTCAACATATTTTGTTTTGTTTAGTTATTTTATTAAATCTTCTTTTTCTTTTGTTTGTGTTTTCCATTATTTCCCTGTTAAGTTTTCTTATTCTTAAGAACATACGTGTTCTAAAAAATCGTCGCAATTAATGTGAGAGGCTAGTTCCAAGAACGTTTTAAGAAAATTTATGAGCCCAGGTTTGTAGACTCCGAACTCCAGGAGGAGGAAAATTCTTCTTACGAAGAAGCTTATAGGCTTTAGCACTTGTGGAGTAAAGTGTGATGGAATATGCTGTGCGATATCCTCTTCAGACCAATTAATCTTTTTAGCTCCCATCTTCAATTTCGTTCCCTGGTTTGTTGTAAATATTGCTTTTAATCTCCTCCATATTTTCTCGCTGAAGTTCTAACTTTTTTAAAAGCTTTTCCATAGAAGAATTTTCTTCTAAAAATCCTTTTACTTGAGTTTAAGTTGGAGTTGTAACTCAAAGTTATCACGGGTCAGAGTGGCACTTAACAAATTATTGCTTTCAAGTTTGTATTTCTTTCCGGAAACAATTTAACTTACACTTCCTTTTTCAAAGATTTGATCTGATCCTTCACGCTGGCAATACTTTCACCAGCGGTTTGATCACTTTCGTCTGGAGTGTTGATGAGTGGTATTGCAATGTCTTCAGCCTCTATTGGTTCGTGTTCTGGTTCTGGGGTTTGAGCAGCGTTCACACGCAGACAAGACTATGGGACAATACTCATTTGTCTTGTCCGAGCTTCTTGAACGGGGTTGGACAAGACAATGCCAGCCAGTCGATATTGTCCTCAGAGATAGCTCGGAAGACAATATAATGACAATTGTCTTGTCCTGGAAATAGTTGTTCACATGGAACAATGATTGTCTTGTCTCATTGTCTTGGCCTCTGCATTGTCCCATGTGAACTCCGCTTTGGGCAAGTAAACTCGTCAGCATTTTCTTTTTAGCCCGAGCTTCCATTCGAATGGCGAACAAGAGGAAGTTGAGGCCACTGGATCATTCTTCAACTTATAATTGGGTACTGTGCAAAGTTCTTATATGTGTCCATCGTTATATTTGAATTAATTCAATAGTTACCAGCTAATAAGAATAACTTATCCATTTTATATTGGAGATTTCTTTAAATGGCTTCATGAGTGAAATGAAGGGAACCAATTCGCGACTTATCAGCATTGAATTTGTCTTTTCTTTTGCAAAAATGAATCCAGGTTTTTCTTATGTTTTTCGCTTTAGGAATTAGGAAAACTAAAAACTCGAATACTACTTTCTTTATTCATATTACAAGATTTACAACCGAACACAGCACGACCCATTTTGAAAACAGATAAATGCAAAAATAAAAAGTAAAACAGATGGACGGTTTTCAGTCTGCTATCCACAAAATAAATGCTGGTGTGCCCCAAGGCTCTGTTCTGTCTCCGACACTCTTTCTCATTTTTATTAATGATCTCTTGTCTAATACTTCTAATCCACTAAATTGTTTTGCTGACGACAGTACTCTGAGCTTCTCATATTCGTTTCCAGATTCACGTCCATGTTCTTCGGACGTGGAACTGCAACGGCAGCGTATGATAAGCTCATTAAATTCCGATCTGGACAGCATTGTACAATGGGGAATTATCAACCGTGTGGAATTTAATGCTTCAAAAACTCAATGCTGTCTTCTGTCGTTAAAGCATAACCTACCCCCTATGCCACTATCCATGAGTGGCACTAGCATTGAGGAAACCGAACAGCTTTGCGTTCTAGGTATGTGTATTACGAACCACCTCTTGTGGAACGATCACATATTTGACGTCGCCAAAAATGCCGCAAAATGCTTAGGTTTCCTAAATCGATGTAAGAAATATTTTTCCCCTTCTGATCTGGCTACAATATACAAGGCATACATTCGCCCAAAGCTTGAGTATAATTCGCACATCTGGGCAGGTGCTCCTGTCACTCACCTGCGTCTCCTGGATTGATCCAAAAAAGGGCCTTAAAACTAATAGGAGAAAGTACCATTACCGAAACATTTGTTTCTCTTGAACATCGCCGTAATGTTTCTTGTATAACCTTGTTTTATCGCTACTTCTACAAACAGTGCTCTAGCGAAATAGCCAGATGCATTCCTCCCCTTAAACAATTTTCCCGTAACACTCGCATCGCTAGGAATGCCCATCAATTTACCCTTGAGCCTAACTTCGGACGTACTGTAAAGTATAGAGATTCTTTTTTTAGCCGCACAACAAGAATGTGGAATGCTTTACCCGGCTCGATTTTTCCCTCCCATTGTGATATTCAGACGTTCAAAACCAATGTGCATCGAGATCTCCTTTTATCTCCTATCCTACTTTCCTAACCGCTCGCACTGTGTTAATTCATCATAAGGGTATTAATAACCCCTTGAGTGCGCGTAAATTATAAAAAAAAAAAAAATAGCCACAAAAAAAATCAATTATTAAAAAACAAACACAAAAATCAAATCCAGATTCAAAATCAACGAAGAATAGGTCACGAGGCTCCTTCTACGTCATAGCTGTCAGAAAAAAAAAAACAATAAAGATGGCGGATTTTCGATCGGCGCAATCTTGTATTTTATCATTCTTGCATTTGAATAGTATAGGAGCCATTTTCTGCGACCCAGCGGGCACTTTTTACTTGATATGGGGCTAGTATTGGTTTCATGCAAAACAAAATGAAGTTTTTAATCGAACATGGCAATGACTATTAAAAATTAAAAAAAAATGGTTTTCGTCATAGATACCCGTCCGTATGACATGGCTCAGCCTTCTAACATCTAAGACGCTGTATTTTCAGCTTCTTTACCAAGTCAATGTTGCTGTATAGCCCGTACAGTTCGCCATTGAATCTTCTCCTCTATACTCCATTGATAGGTGCATACAGGACCGAATATCACCCGAAGAATCTTTCTCTGAAAGCACCCAGTCTGTATTCATCCGATAGTGTCAGTGTCCACATTTCTGTCCCATACAGCAAGACTGGGATGATTAGGGTATTGTTTAGTGTCTCCTTGGTCCTTTGAGAGTGGTCTTTGCTACTAAGATGCGTTCTAATCCCGAAGAAATAGATATTTGTAAGAGTGATTCTTCGATTGATCTCTTGACTGATGTTCTTCTGAGAGGTTATACGTACCTTCAACTTCAAAGTTGTATCTGTCCATCGTGACGTTTTGCCCGATCCTACGGTGATGATGTTTTGCATCCGAGGATAGCATATACTTTGTTTTATCTTCATTTACAGCCAGACCCATTTTCGCCGTCTCCACTTCAATACTTATGAACACTTTCTTTCAAAAATCTAACCGATGGAATTATACACAAAACTTCAATTGGTATAGCTTACTTTTAAGATAGAACTGCACTGCAGAAGTACTGCACTCCAATTAAACTGGACTTATTCCTTTTTAGAAAATTGTATGAGTTAAATTACACTACTCTGCAGCGAAACCGCACATCAGCTACGATGAACGGCATAAGCTGGAAGTCTACCCAACTAGTGCAGTGCAGTTCCGCTGAAGTGCAGTTTTTCATAGTGCGTTCTTGCTTTTACCATAGGTAAATCCTTTTACCTTAGCGTTGTCCTTCTTGGTCTTTTGGATTAAGTGATTGGGAATCTATGAAAATATTTAAAGTTAGGAAATCGATATTCCTTTTGCTATTGGCTGGGCAATCTCTTGAACCCCGAAGAATATATTCCGCTATAAACTAGTTAAGACTTAATAGATCAAAACCCTATTGATTGAGAGTACCTATATCTACCCTTACAAATATTATTTCCAATATTCATATCAATATCAACATTCTTCACTGTCACCAGGAGTCGTTGGTCGTTCCGAACATCAATATAACGACTTCAGTCAATGATGATGGCCATCATGCTGAAAACCTAAAATTGGCAACAGACATCTTCCCCAGACAATGGGCTATTAAAGAAAAATAAATAAATAAAATGAAGCCATTGCCAAGCGAATTAATCTATATATATACTCCTCGTACACCACCCACTCGCAGTCGCAATATGTACCACACTCGTTAAAACATAAATCACATCCTGCCATATACACAGCAATTTAGTGTCAAGATTTCAAGCAGTCCACTGACTATGGTTGGCTTCTTGGCTGCTTGCAATATGAGAACGCGTTGTCGCGCAGTCCTTGTCCTATTCTATCATACTCTTATACAAAGAAGAAATAGCAAGCCACACAACACAGGACCAGGTTCTCGAGGACATCACGTATTGTTGGAACAACTTTCTCTGCCGGAACCAAGCGAAACAAGAGGATTATTATGTCTTGAGTTGTTGCCAATTTCTTGCTGGAAGATTTTGTAGAGAGTTATCATGTCGCTGATTTGAGGCAAACCAAAACAGAACTCAAAACCCAGCCAGGCAGCAACTGCCTATTATATGTATGTATGTAGTTAAGGAAAGGAACTATAAGGACGATGATGGTCTCTCCCCCTTCCCCACCCCCTCCTACTGTCACCGAGTCCATGCCCTATACTTTAGCTGGCGGCAAATAAAATAATGGTGCTTTGGCTGTTTCTCATTTGTTGGAACTCCAGCTCCAGTAAGTTGCAGCGATTTAGCAACGGAAGCATGTGGTATCGTCATCATTGGAATCATTGTTGGCTTGGCTGTTGCTTTAACTGCAGGCTATGAATTGGATCTTTGGGCCATGCAATGGTGTGCCTTGTGATGTCTGTGCAGCATCTTCATTCTCATCCGTATTCGCATTCGCATAACTCCTGTTCCTTTGTTGCTGAGCGTTTTTCCGTCTTGTTGGACAAAGCAATTGAATTAAATATTTTGGTTTATTCTTTCGGGGTATTTTGCGATGAGATTAAGTGGATGTGCAACAATCCTGTACAGAGATTCGGATCTGATTTGTTGTATGCTCGTCCTCGAACTTGCAGATTTGTGGAAAATTATCTTTGGTCGTTGTGCACGGATTATGGAATAATGCTTTTGGCAATGTCTTTGAAGTGAATATTTTTTAAGAGATTAAAGACTAATATGTGCCGCAATTTTTGGAAAGTTTAGTTTTGGGAAGGAGTTTGGGATTTGCAGATGATATACATACCATGAAACGGTTATGCATTGACTGCCATCCTCAGGGAAAAGTTGCATTAATTGAAATTCATTAAGTAATGAGGCAAACAGTTATTGTTAATAGATATTGAGAAGTAAAGGGTTTTAATTTTAATTGGCTTGGGTAGATTTTGGTGACCTGTGGCGGCTATGTTGTTATGGTTATTGAAATATCCTTTTGGTTAAATAAAAACTCCCGTAGTTAACAAATTAAGAACAATATAAAAGGTCTTTATTATACGAAATTAGAATTGGAAGTAAGGAACATATTTAAAAATTCAATTATATAAAATTCAAAGCAAGTGTAGTTCACAAATATATTTAAATTTGCTGAGTGAATAAAGAATGTGTTTCTACACCCCTTCTCATTCTTTACCATTCAGAAGTCCAATACGCTGTCGAAGTTTAAGTAGTTTATTTGCTGGTAATGGTTTGGTTAACAAGTCTGCTAACATATCATCAGTTGGACAGTATTCACATCTAATAATTTTCTTCTCAACGTAGTCTTTTACAAAATGGAATTTCATATCGATATGTTTTGACCTATTGTTGAATTTGTAACCTTCAACCATCTTAATGCAGCTTTGGTTATCTTCATAAATAAGAATTGGTTGATCGCATGACTCCTGAAAATCGGATAGTAAAAGCTTCAACCACAAAGCCTCTTTTGCTGCCTCAGATAGTGCGATAAACTCAGCTTCGGTCGAAGATAGAGCTACACATGTTTGTTTTCTGCAACTCCAAGATACAAGTCCACCAAATACTTTGAATAAGTATCCACTATTGGATTTTCGGTTGTTTTTATCTTCACCCCAATTGGCATCAGAGAATCCAACGAGTTTGTGATCGTAAGTTTCGCTCAAACACAGCTTTAGATGTAATGTTCCTTTGAGGTAGCGAACAACTCTTTTGAGTTCTATCCAGTCTTCTTCTGTAGGTTGGCATGTCTTTTGGCTCAGGATACAAACCGCTGCTGAAGTATCTGGTCTTGTGTTTAACGCTATGTACAGTAAACTGCCAATTAGTTTTTGATATCCCTTATTGTTATTGAGTCCTTTTGGTGGGATATTTGACTTTCCGTAAGAGGGTTCTATTGGAACAGTTGAATGTTTTGCTTCAGAAAGTCTGGTTTCCATCACAATTTTCATGATATGAGTGGACTGCGAGATTGAAAACATACCTCTTCCTTCTCTTTCTACTTGCAGTCCTAAATAATTTTGTACTGGTCCTAGGTCTCTGATTTTGAAATATATTTTTATATTTTCTTTGAATGTATTAATGTCATCTTCGTTTTTTGCAGCTGTTAAAATATCATCAACATAAATTAGTACATACATTTTAGCATCTTCTTTAATTTTTGTATAAAAACACGGATCAGATTTACTTTGTTTGAAGCTCAATTCAATAAGAGCATTATGAATATTTTTATTCCACGAACGAGCTGATTGTTTCAAACCGTATATCGCTCTGTTGAGCAAACAAACTTTGTCTTCTTGTCCTTTTTTATTAAAACCGATAGGCTGCTTCATATAAACGACTTCCTTTAAATCACTATTAAGAAAAGCTGTTTTGCAATCAATGTGATGAACAAAAAGTTCTCGTTTCCCCGCTATTGCAAACAATGTTCTTAATGTTGTATGGGAAACCACAGGTGCAAATACTTCATCGTAGTCGATACCGTAACGCTGTGTGTATCCTTGAGCTACCAAACGTGCTTTGAATCGAGTACCATCAGGTTCATGTTTGCGCTTGAAAACCCATTTACAACCAATTGGCTTTCGATCTTGAGGCATGTCTACCAAAGTCCAAGTGTTGTTTTCTTCCAATGAGTTGATTTCCTTTTGCATAGCTTCCAACCACATTTCACGATCTGAAGTACATGTAGCTTCTTCATATGTTGAAGGATCTACGTCTTGAATATGGTTTACAAATCTGTCAGGTGGTATCCCCTTCGTTTTTCTTTCTGATCGCCGAAGTATTAATTCCTGGTCTTGCTCGTTTGATTCGTCGCTTATACTTTCATCGCTAAAACCATGAAATGAATCAAGTGATAAACTCGAATTGTTGATGCTTGCATCCGCCTCTTTATCATCCAAAGTTGTCGTACGAGGAATTGAGAATTTAAAAAAATTTTCAACTGGTATGATCTCTCCGCTTTCCCCTTCTGAATTTTGTTTCGGAGCAACGTTAGGTTTATGATGTTTAACAAATATTACGTCTCGCGAAATTTTTATACGAAAGTCCTTTTCGAGCATCCGGTAAGCTTTTGAGTTTGAATCATATCCCACAAAAATCATCTTTTCTGACTTGTCGTCAAATTTCTTCCGCTTAACTTTTGGAACATGAACGAAACCTTTCTCTCCGAAAATTCTGAGATGAGTCAAGTCAGGAACTTTTTTGAACCAACGTTCGTATGGCGTTTTACTAGTAGCCCGAGTAATCAGTCTGTTTTGTAAGTAGTTCGCTGTGGATATTGCTTCACCCCATAACATCTTCGGTAGACCTGCATCAGTAAGCATGCATTTAGACATCTCTACAAGAGAACGATTCTTACGTTCAGCTACTCCATTTTGTTCAGGTGAGTATGCTGTCGTATATTGCAATAGAATTCCTTCTTGCTTGAGATATTCCACAACTTTGTTTGCTATGTACTCACCTCCTCTGTCTGACCTTATAATTTTTGGTTTCTTGTTCATTAAATTACTAGTCATAGCAATGTACTCTTTTAATTTGTCAAATGCTTCAGATTTATGCTTGAGTAAGTATATATGACAAAACCTGCTGAAGTCATCAATAAAAGTTAGTACATATCTGTTGCCCGACGGAGTTGACTTTTCCATAGGACCACATATATCTATGTATGTATGATATCAAGCACCCCCTTAGAACTGAACTCTATCTTTTTTGGAAATGAAACACGAGTAGATTTTCCAATTGGGCATACATTACAAGAATTTTTATTTTTACAGCTATCTATCACCATACCTTTAGCAAGCCCTTTTGATTTCATCTCCAAAATTGCATCAATAGAACGGTGACCCAATACTTTGTGCCAGTAATGAATACATTTTCCCCTGCAGTCTTCGTTCACGATGTTGATTCTTTCATTTTGGGAAAGTGAATATAAATTGGAGTTTATTTTTGCGACTGCAACTGACTGCCCGTTCTTGCTAATGAAACACGTATCATCTTTAAAATTAACTTCACAACCTTTAGCAGTAAGTTTCTTCACTGAGATAAGATTCATCTCTATTGAAGGAATATAAAGAACTTGCTGAAACTTAACAGTTGTTTCTTTATTATATTCATTTACAAGATTAAGACGAACATCTCCTTCACCCATTGACTCAATTTGTGTTCCATTGGCAAGAATAACTGTTTTCTTTATTTCAGTGTTAAGATCGCAAAATAACTCCATATCCTTGCAGATATGACACGAAGCACCCGAGTCCACAATCCATTTTCCGTAATTATCGTCAGAAATAACTAAGCAAAATTCATCACTCACCTTCTCTGCTTCACTGATTTTTTGCTTCGGCTGTTTTTTCTTCCACTCAATGTATCTAATGCAGTCCCGTTTTAGGTGTCCTTTTGAATGACAGAAATAGCACTCCGCTTCTGAACTGAATTTCTTTTGAATTCCATGCTTTTTTGTAGCAACCATTGCATTTTGAGATTCCTTCTTCTCCATTGGATAACGTCTTCTGTATTCTTCAATCAATTTGGATTCCACTAAACTTATTGTCAAATCCGTTTCCGTTTTTGATTCCAATGCTGTTATCAGTGTGTTAAAACTTTGCGGCAAACTACTTAAAAGCATTGCAACATTCCAGCTTTCCGTAAAAGATCTTTCTCCTGTGCTCTGCAGTTTGGTGAACAAGTTCCGCATTGTCCCGATATGACCTTCGACATTACCGCCCTCCTCTAGACGAAGACTGCAAATGTCCCGCATTATGCTCACCTTACTGCTTAGCGTGGTTTGCTCATGGTAAGCTTGTAATTTTGTCCATACATCCTTCGCTGTAGTGCAACCTCTGACATGGTGTAACTGATCATCTTCCAAAGAAAGACAAATTGTTGCCCTGGCCGTATTGTCCTTCGTTGTCCAAGCATCGTCTGCAACCGCTGGTTTTTCCTTCGAAGTCATTTCCCAGAGTCCTTCTTTCATTAGAAGCAATTCCATTTTATATTTCCATATGAAATAGTTTGAATTATTTAGCTTCGCAATAATAAATTTCGTATCCGCCATTTTAAATTTTCTCTTCTTTGTACTAAAACTTTAAATCCTTATTGTCTTTATTTATTTCTTGTTTTGGGTGTCTGGGCCCATAACCTATTGAAATATCCTTTTGGTTAAATAAAAACTCCCGTAGTTAACAAATTAAGAACAATATAAAAGGTCTTTATTATACGAAATTAGAATTGGAAGTAAGGAAAGGAACATATTTAAAAATTCAATTATATAAAATTCAAAGCAAGTGTAGTTCACAAATATATTTAAATTTGCTGAGTGAATAAAGAATGTGTTTCTACAATGGTGACTGTCAAATCAGCGGATTATTATTCAGTTGCTGATGCCAAATCACCATATCAAGTAACACGTAGGTATACAGCACGTCCAAATGATAAGACTTTATATAAAAATGTGTGTTCGTTGGTGTAAGCATTGCGGCCATTTTACGTTAGAATCGGTGGCCCTTCTCAGTCGACTCTTCAATGTTTGGAACGATCATTTCTGTAATCGATCAGCCAATATTCAAAAGTCAATATGTAATACAAGATAGGCCGAGAGCATCCCCGCGGTCCGTTAAAGTGTAAAGGCCCAATAAAGGAAGCAGGTGTGTCAAACCTGAACGAAAAGTTTCTTTCCGATCTGTTTAATCATAAGTAGGCAATAGTAGCCTTTAGAAATAAGAAGAATAGCCTTTAGAAAAAAGGAAATGTCCGGTTTTTGTACGTAATGTACGATTTCAGTCGTACAAAAGTGAACGAAACTTGTGGAAAAGTCATTTCGGGATGGGTATACAAATCACACGTATTTCTACTGTTTCGCAAGGCATCGTACGTACCCTTTCTTCAATTATGGTTGGGCCTCAAAGCAGAATACAAGGCAGTCGATTCCTCGCCGTGCCTAAATTAAATCATATCAGCAGAACGCCCCTATGTGCCACACAGCGGCAATGTTATTTGGTAGGAAATGTTAAGGGTGCATTTCATACGTTACCAAGTAACTAGTCAGTTTCATGAATGTCCTTGTCAATTTATATCCGGTTTAATAACACCATTAAAACCGGATTTGACTTTAAAATACTTCCAATATAGCACATACAAAGTTTAAATTATGTCAGTGGAACCTTTTTTTGAAAAAATTAATAGAAACTGTGCATTATTGGCTAGCACTAGCACTGCTGAACTCCTCGTTATAGAGAAGAGCTACCGTTTGAAAAAAGAAAAGAATACCTACTGATGCAATGTCATCTTTTTGAAAACTATTAAGACGTTTTAACTTTTGTTGATTTGATATTTGGGCTTAATGATCAATGAAAACAATGCAATTAATTAATTAAAAAACTAATTCATTTTTTCCCAACGTTTCTCCATTTTTTTCCGGCTTCATCAGGCGTTCAGATGTAGGTTCAGGATAAACTATGTTTATCAAACCGATTTTGAGCGATCTTTAGCCCTTTGAAAAAAGTCGTAAAAATCTGGTGTCTGTTATGACCAAAACGAAAACCACATTTTTGTCAAAAATGCTTGGGGTGTAAGATTATACTTTATACCAAGTCTTAAGAAAATTCGTCTAGCCGTTTAGCTTGACGTGAAAAACCGCACCGATGCCGACGCGATGCACGCGGACATACGGACGCAACAGTTGAGTTGATAAACTTCATTGATTGCCCCACTTAACTGCGTTTCCGGGTTGAAGTAGACTCTATATTACTAGACCTAAATGGTCTAGGCTGGTTTAAAGAAAGTCTTAATAAATATGCAAACTTTCTATATTTCGGCTCCTGCAAGGGGTATACTCTGTAAGAAAGGCCATCTCACAAAAGCACTATTATTCTGGGGTCAGACATCGGAGACTTTCCAGTCCCTTAAAATCTTTAACAATTTAGTTTTGGTTGTCTTATATCCGTCATTGACTGTATTGCTGATACGACAGTGTACATAAATAACGAGTTCCTACCTATACGTTTTCTCTACGTAATAAAGTAGATTTAACTTTATATTATCTTTGGCTTAGCTGTGGCTGGTAATTCAAAATAAAAACCATATTAGTACTTGTTGCTTTAATAGTTCGAAAAACCAATAAGTTTCCTGAATCCTGATTATGAACTATCCAAACATTTTACTTGTAAAACTATCAAAGTTGTTCGGAAAGGCAAACCAAAGTAAAAAAGGTATTAAAGCAACAAGTTTCCTCATCAGAACATAAGCTAATCAATTATAGACACAATAGGGTTTTCGACTTATAGTGTAAACTAAGCTTTCATAAACTTTGTATTAACATGTTCTTTGCGAAATCTTCCACCCTCAAAAAAAAAAAAAAAAAATTAATAAAGACCAACTACATTTTCACAACACACAATTTTACAGGTGCAACACAATGACCATAACAAAAATGTACTAATTGCAATTTTTCCCTCGAACTCCTTTACTCACCGCTTCCACCCGCTCAATTCCTGACCCAACAAAACATTAAACCACCAGAAATACCACATACCCATGTGATCACACTTCCATTAATTCTTATAAAAACCACTGTTCCTCCATCACCCTCCATTTTAACCTAAATAGTGATAGTCTCCCGTATTCATGGAACAAGGTAGCTATAGTTGGTAAAAATGAAGTGAACCTCTGGGTTGAATGTTGGTACTTTCTAAATTACACATCACACTATACACTATCACATGGAAATAGAAGGAACAGATAGGAGTAGGAGCAGGAACGGGAGCAGGAGCAAATTTAATACAAGCAACGACCGTCTGAATGCATTTTTATCGTGCAACAGTTGGTCCTTTCCCATGCTGTAATTCTCTCGTTTGTTTTTGCCAAACCCTAAGCCCACTTGTGTCTAACCAATATAACTCGTTGCCATCATTTGCAACCCCTGCATCTGGATATTGAGGTAATATTCAGCTGTTTAATGCTGAATGTTGCCAGATTCATTCAAGTGGAAATCAGTTGATCTGTTTTAGCGTTAAGAAGGTTGGAACCCTTATTTGTTGTAAAACTCTTTAAGGACAGTTTCAAGGAAGTTTTTAACCTATAGAAATCAAAAAAAAAATTATGTGGCCAGATCAAAAAGAAACGATGATTAAGGAGCCAGTTATAGCGATACGGAAAACCAAACCGAAAAAATTTTCAAATGGAAAATTTTGTATGTTCTGATTCGATTTTTAAGACAAATGCTACACTGATCTATGGCAATCAATGCAGAGAATGTTTTTTGTTCATAATAATTTTTATTGAACAAATACTTTTCGTTAAAAATTTATTTTTTTATTTTTATTTTATACGTATAACAGAAAAATGATTAAATACATATTTAACAAAAAGTACAAGTTCAATTCAAATTTTTATTTGCAAAATAAATCCTCTGAGTTGGTTGCCATCGATCAGTGTAGCATTTGTGTTTTAAATCTGATTATATTATACCACATTTTCCATTTGAAAATTTTTTCGGTTCGGTTTTCTGTATCGCCCCTAAGATAGACAATAATTGAAATTAAACTTCAAATCATGTCTGTGTCTGTTCATACAGTTAAGGCCAAACCATAATACTCGAATGAAAAAGGAAGAAAGTGTCAAAATCGAACGAAAAGTTATCTTTCGATTTGTAAAGTACATTAGTTGCCCATAATAGCATTTAGATATAAGAAGAAAGAAAGAAGAAGAATACCCTTTAGAAGAAAGGGAATGTCAGATTTTCGTACGTAATATACGACTCAACATTACGTACAGTACGTACGGAAACGCAGGAGAACGAAACTTGCCGAAACTTTGTCAAAAATTCATTTCGGGTTGGGTATGAAAATCGCATGTATTTCTACAGTTTCGTAAGGCAACGTACGGAGTAACTTACGAGAGAATGAGATGAAAAACTCCTCCCAGCACCAGTTACCATTTGTCGACATACTTTCAAACTGACAAGAGTGAGAGGCTACATAGCATGGGAGAAAATGAGAGCTAAAATATAAAATTCTGTGTCATAATTTTTGATTCTAATTTGTTTGATTTATTTGCTTAAATGTGACATGCCACATTTCCGTTTGGTCGAATTTCAAATCACACCGATATTAATAAAGTTTAACTTTAAAAAAAAATAGAAAATTCCAACTCGTTCAGTTGCTTATAAAGATCTCGATACACACAAATCCGCTGGCCCCGATAGTGTCGCCCTCGTTACTCTGAATACCTTTAAAGGCGTATCTTCATCCCCTTCGAAGTACCGATTTATTGCACCCTCCTGTCCAGGGTCATGGAAGCTCTGAAGAAAATAAACATAAGATTAAATGAACTGATGAGACCCTATTAGTGCTGTTTCAGGTCGGGTAACTTAACCAGCGACCAAATCTTCACACTTCGACAGGTTATAGAAAGTACCCAGGAATTCCAGATCGATACAATACTCACCAATACTCACCTCTTTATCGATCTGAAAGTCGCCTATGACAACGTGAATAGGATCGAGCTATACAGAGCCATGTCACTTCCTGGCATTCCTTCCAAGCTCTTCAAACAATGAAGTGTGTTGCGGCGCCATTTGACTTCATATTAAAACATTAAAACTGAAAAAGTAAGAAATAGCAACCCGATCGAAATAAAATATCGTCAACTTTGTTTGGGAAACCTCGAAAGGAAAAAAGCCAATTTATTTAGACGCTTGCTTGTCGCTTGCTCAAAGAAGACTAAAATTGAAAGTAAGAAAAACCACATATTACACCGATCGCAGGCAGGCATGAAAATATAACGGGTGATTTTTTAGCTGGTTTGGTTTTGGCAACACTGGTTTTGACAGCTGACGTGTGTTTAGTACCTTGTGTCACTGTCAAACAGCTTCAGTTTGGTTTGCAATTTAACCATGGATGGTCTTACAAATGAACAACGCTTGCAAATTATTGAATTTTACTATCAAAATTCGTGCTCGGTTCGAAATGTTCATCTGGCCGAGGATCCGCTTTTTTATCGAAAAATTGTGTTCAGCGATGAGGCTCATTTTTGGTTGAATGGGTACGTAAATAAGCAAAATTGCCGCATTTGGAGTGAAGATCAGCCAGAAGCATTGCAACAGCTACCAATGCATCCCGAAAAAGCCACTGTTTGGTGCGGTTTATGGGCCGGCGGCATTATTGGGCCATATTTCTTCAAAGATGATGCGAATCGCAGCGTTACTGTCAATGGTGAACGCTGCCGAGCGATGATAACAAACTTTTTTGCCCGAAATGGAAGTTCTTGACTTGCATGATATGTGGTTTCAACAAGACGGTGCCACATGCCACACAGCACGCGAAACAATGGCGCAATTGCGAGGCGAGTTTGGTGAACAGTTAATTTCACGTTTCGGGCCGGTCAATTGGCCGCCTAGATCGTGCGATTTGACACCATTAGACTATTTTTTGTGGGGGTATGTCAAGGCTAATGTCTATAGGGACAAGCCCGCTTCGATTGACGCACTGGAAGCCAACATCCATGCATTCATTCGTGAGATACCGGCCGATATGTGTGAAAGAGTATGCCAAAATTGGACTCAGCGGATGGGCTACCTGAGACACAGCCGCGGTCAACATTTGCATGAAATTATCTTTAAACATTAAATTGCAAGGTTCAAACTATCGATTCAAATAAATATTTCATTCATTTTTTCGAATTTTTTGTGTTTAAAAAAAAAAAAAAGTTCTAAACCTCTTAAAAAATCACCCGTTATAATTTAATACATCAGTGATGTCTTTTTCGGATTGTAGTTAGTGGAGATTTTACTACTTATGGTTCCCATACGTAACAAAGTGTGGCGGAAAAGATTTAGCCACAAACTGAACGGGTTATACAGCGACGTATATATGGACAAGGACATGCATGTGGAGGATGCCGATTTTCTTGCAACTCTAGTTCTGAGGCACAACGCAGTATGTAGGTATGTTACCAACCACCTGAGGGTGCTCGATCAAGTGGAGGACGACCTCAGCCAACTTTATGTGCCTAGCTAGCTATGGACCGGACTTGCTGATGGGAGTGGATTTGTTGTGGCTGTGGGCGAAAATGGGCTCAGCACCTACCAAGAGTAGAAGATCAAAGAAGGTCAATTCCTGGCTACTACAATTTAATCCATATCTCTTGAAGGAAAGAGACCTAAAGTGATCCAGCTCTAGTAGAAGCTGAGCCATAAATTACTGGTTTTTGAACTCTTTGCAACTGTAGCTCCTGCAAAGGTGCATCGAAATCCTGCAGCGTTTTTTGAAAAAAAAAAAACGACTTGGAAAAACTGACAGAATTCTTCACCAACTCATCTCGACTCCATAGAATAAACTCAGAACCAAAACTATGTAAACAAAACTCGTCTGTTTTCATCTCAAACTTTCTGATCTGGCAACACTTGTCTTAAACCAAGGTGAATCTAAGGAAAACAAACAAGGAACTACAAAATAAAATAAGATGCAATACAACTGCTCGAGGAAGGAAAATATCCGTGTGCCAGTTTATATGGGTGTTGCAGCATCAGCACCTGCTTGGCAGCCTTAAAAAGAAGCAAAACTTCTTAATATAAACTTTCTTTGTACAAAATTTTTTGAATTTTGTCTTATTTTCTGCCACCATAGTCACCCCCCCCCACCACAGGGTGCAAGCTTTTATATTTTATAGCTCATTATTATTTATGAATTCTATAAAAGAAAAAAATCTCCATCTTGGGGTAGAAAGGACGAGGAACGTAGATATGTATTTCCTAGGAGCTTCATGGGAAAATTATATCAAAATTCAGAGAGTATAGGTACGGAGCGTGGCAGCGGACAACGACGCGACGCACGGTGAGTTGCTTTTGGGTCACAACCAAGACGAAGGCAAACTACGGGTACGAACGAGCACAAAAACTAATATTAATTACTGCAATGATAATGCAATTCATTTGTTGCAGCACGAAATAAGTGCAGAAGATGCAAGATAGAAGCAGCAGGACCAAAACAGCGAAACAGCAAAAATTTACAATAATGTTCTTTGCTTCGCGATAGATAAGAGCAATTACATGAAACACAAGAGTGGCCAAATTACAGGAAGGCGAAGGGGATAGGTATGTACCTTGAAAGCCTTGCAATTGCAACGAGGTGTTTAAAGTTAAAGGGTTGAAGAAATTTGTAATTTATTTATCTGGAACGAGCTCTGCATAAGAGAGTAGTGATGTTATATCTTTAAGAAGGAACACAATACGAGTTATTGTGTTACAAGGAATTTCAAACCCTTGTGACTAGTAATTTGTTCGAAATCCAACGGTGCTCATATTTAATTCCACATTAAAGAGCAACGTTTCCTGAAAAACTTTAAAGAGCTTGGCGTTCTTGGTTACTGACGAAAATCCACCCATGGACGAAACAAGCAACACATATCTGATGTATAGGTACCCGGGAAAAGTGGTTTTTGGAATGTCAAATCATGAAAAGAAGAAGTTCGCAAGCAAACATTTGATCCTTTAGAAGTTAGATCGCTGACTTCGCTTCGGCTAAACCAGACCCGATAATTGACAAAATCCTGAGCTAGTGCTTAAACTAGGAAAGGATCACAACAAAGAGGAAGACATAAGGGAGGTACTTCAATACTTGAGGGGGAGCATTGTTGTGGAAGAGCTTTTAAAATCTCTGACTTCTCAAGGTATATGACGTCTAGGCTTTGCTGCTGACGCCAATTTGTGATGTTTTTTTGTAACCAGAAGACAAAACGCGTGAGCAAGGCTCGGTTAAGAAGAATAGTGTCCAGGACAATAAACAGTTAGTTCCAACTCGGTCTCTGTGCTGATGCTTGCAGGAACAGCAACCCCACGACAATAAACTGTGGACCGGAGGTTTCTATAGTTTTTCTCTGAAAATGAAGCGCTCCACCACAATAACTGATGGCTGAGCACAATGGTTAAGCTGCATCAGTAGTACGAAGTAATGTCAAAGTTAATGTCAAAACGAGAGCTACAGTGCGTTTTCAACGAATTGTTGGATACCCTATTCCCTAAATTTTGGTATTTGAATGCGTTCCACTCTCGCAGACAGCCGCTGTTCCAGTTTCTGAAACAAAATTCTTCTTTACAGACAGGAAAAAATTCAATAACATTGTTTTGTGTGGCCGATGTTCAATAACAGCTAGAACAATAAAAAAGGCGTGTGCCACGCCCAAAGTTGAGATTTTTTATTGCCAGGGCAATTACTATACCTAAGCTAAGTGACATTCAATTTTAACCTTGCAGATCGATTTGAACAAAACAAGACAAGATTAAATTTTTTTTAAATTAGATTTGATCTTGTGGAAACCCCCCTTAAAAGTAGGCGTGTCCTAAAAATTTGTAAAAACAATTTAAAACACCAATTGTGCTTTTATCAATAATCAATTTTCAGGCATATGTGTAAAATTATAGCTGAACCGAGTAGTTTCCTAACGATCTTAACTAAATAAAGGTATTTTATAAAAATCACGCCCTTAAAAGTGGAAATATTGAAAAAAATTACGCTAAAAATTAAGCGATATACATATGTTTCAAATAACGACCGGAAAAATCTTAAAATTAAATATTGGTATTTACCTTAAACTGTTAAAACTACGATTTTCATTGTTTCATGAAAAGTGGGCGTGAGCCACACCCGAAATTCAAAAATGTCTTTTCATACACAACCTTCTTAGTTTCGACTAAGAACGCACCAACTTGGGCTTGTGGATTCATTATAAATGCCGTTTATTTGCAAAAACAGAATTTTTATAGTTTCTAATGAAAAGTGGGCGTCAGCCACTCCCAAAATCATACACAAGATGTTTATTTACAAGCACTACTTACGAAATTTAAGAGATGCTCAATGTGCCCAAGTCCTTCCAAATTCCTGACTTTGCTAATTTGCCATTCAAAAGTTATTGCAAAAGCTATATTAATTGATAGTCAGGGCGCTATCAAAGTTTTAAATTGAACCTCCACCTCCTTCAAATTGGTCAAGCAATGCCAATGCCAGGGCTCCAACCCAAAGATCAATCTGCTTTGGGTTCCACGGCACAGTGGCTTTCAGGGAAATGAACGAGCAGATGAGCTGGCCAGGCAAGGATTAGCCCTTCACAGCTCGCTCGCCGAAGTAGGCAACATTTTTTTAGAAGCAGCTGTGAAGGGCATTATCTTATCTCACTTAACATCCGTATCTAATCACAGGTGAAGCAAGCATCTAGGAAGATGTGGCCTGCCCTGCAATAATCTCGAACAAACGAATTTCTTTGCAAAAATTGGTCAGATATACATAAGCCCCAATAGCGGCCCGTCGTGCTATATATATCCTTTTCAACGCCTACTGCTGATCTTGAAGTGGTGTACGGTTACATGAAACTGTCTGACTAGGGTTGGCTTGGCAGATTGAGTCTTCAGCGAAGTGAACTCACATCCTTCTCCGTAAAAAAATATCCTTTAAATGGTGGCATGATATTGTGCCAAGCGTCATTGTGCCAAATTTTTAAAGTCTTCTAAACAAACAATCAAAAGATTGGCAGAGGACACGTCTGAGAGTCATACATCTCACCTATAGGTGGTGGGGTATGTCTTTTGGATGTTTCCTAGGCTGAACCCGCTAACTTGGCCGACCCCTTTGACGGATTCAATGTTTCCTCACCAACCAGCAACCTGCCTAGGTGGCATAAAGTCTGGAGTACGGTTACAACAAATTAAACCTGTAATTCTGTTTTTATGACTTCTTGTATATACAATGTTGTAAGCTTAAAATTGTCAAATGAAAAAGCAAGGATGTAGTTCGTTAACATAAAATAAGATACTTTTTCTCGTATACTATACCAAATACTCTAAAACAATTTCTATTCTACTCTCGTAAGAACTCAAACATACTCTTATACTATCCTTTGCTCCTGTTTTGTAATTAAAATATCTTAAAACTTTGAATGTTAACCTTAACAAAAAACATGTCCCTTTGCATGGCATTTCATTTTGTAAGCAAATCTTTGACAACTAAATTAAAACCAAAGGTAGGTAAGTCAGCATTGATCAATTAAAGTTTTACAATTAATCATTGTCAGTATGCTTATGCTGAATTCCCACTCATTATGCTCAACCGCTATTAATGAGCACTTATTCATTAAACAACAGCCCCCCTTCCTCAAGCAAGGAAGCATAGGCTGGAGGTGGGGGCACGCGCGCAACGCGCCGCACCGGTTACAAATATTGTATATTGTATCTACATTCTACATTCTACCAAATTTGAGCACCGCACAATCTCTTAATGAATGTATAGAAAGGTATTTGCTCAGACCGTGGATGACAACAATTTCGGGGTGATGAAAAGTAATTAACATTTTGTTATTTTATAGAAGATACAAATTCAAAAAAAAAAAAAAAATTACTTTACGGATTGTTCAATTCTCCCGACGCACCCACCGCACCCCAGAACAGGTACAATTTTTTTGTTTCGAATTTCATTTTTCATCCAACGTGAGAGTTTGTTCTGCGGCGTATTTTAATTACCTCGCACTTTTACCCGGCACAACATTGTGTCACAAAATATTGTGCGGTTATGTCAAGTGGTAAGATGAGTTTGGGAAGGATTTTAATTAATCTGTATTTTTTTTTAAATTTTATTTTATCTGTGAAATATATGGGAAACCATAAGGAAGAGCATAGTGAGAATGGATAATTTAATCAATTATTGGAAAGTTTTTCATAGATTGGCTTGTCAATCGGTTGGTTGATGGAAATATTGAGATTGGGGTGGTGAAATGATGAAGGTTAAGGGTTAATTGATTTATGGTATGTGGGAAGATTTATTTTATTTAAAATATGCAATTCGTTAACGTTTTTTATGGTTAACCTTACAACAAGGTAATAGACGGACATTGTATCCGTAAGTTTTGACTTTAGGGACACTCTTCTTGCGCGCTATATCGGTTATCATGCCATACACGAATATTGGCTTTCAGCTGACTCAAACTCTTCCTTAATTCTGTCTTTTCCTTCGGGCTAGATGAAGAGCAAGATGAAGAATAAATTGTCAACAAAAGTCGAATCCCTCCATCAACTTGATCAAAGCCTAACCATTGATATGGTTAGGTTTGAAGTAGGTATAATCATTGAATCCGTCTAAGTACCTGATGGGCAACGCTGTAAGCTGTTTAAATCATCGCTGTTTCTTGGGGCCGAGTAAGCTATTGAGGAACCGAATCCCAACCGAAAAGAACCAAGGAAACCTGTTTATATCAGACTTTGTAGGACCGAAGAAGAAAAAATTCTCTCTCAGTCTGGATTAGAAGACCCTTGTTATTTCGCGAACGATTTATATTTAGAAAATCTGGTAAACAGCACAGGGACATAAACCTAACCTATAGTACGAAAAATACTATGACATCAAAGCCAAAGCGACAGGCTAAAGATTGACACATCTGGGGTGCATATTAAGTGTTTCGAACATAACAAAATGTATAATTCGTGAATTTGAACTATACCTACATACATCCAATCGTCTGGCAAGGCCGAGGGCCCTACATCACCATTTTTCCTAATCAATAGTCCTCGGGATTTTAACTTACTCTTTCGGGGTCACACACTTTCACGCAACTTAGTTGCTACGTTTCATGGGGATACCTAGGGAATTTAACACCCTTTTTCGAGGCAACTTCATTCTGGATTTGTATATTTCAGTCTTTTTATTTTCCGGGATTTAGTTTCCTCCAGATTTTGGTTTTCGAGATTTTGAACGAAGCTTAATATAAAACATGTTTTGTGAACCTGAAAAGCTCAGAAACGAAGCTTCGAATCCTAATCCTAATGTTTTTGAACCAAAACCAGAATATGTCAGGATTTTATTAGGTAATTTCCATTTTTAGACTTTTATTTACCCCTGATTATTATATTTGTGAATAAATATTTTTTCTCCCAAACCATTTTTATTTTTAATCAACATTTTTCATTTTGAAAATCACTGAATATTTGAACTATAAGATTTCTCTTTAAGACTCTAATTTCGATAAATTATGTTGAGTTAAAAAATGCTTTATCAAAAAGGTATTATGAACCAAGTTATGGATTCGTGTAAAAAAATATCTAACAATCAAACATGACATTACGATGATAGAGAAGTCGAAAAAGGTGGGTCCGACAATTATCTCTGACTGTGTTTGTTCCTCTGTCTGTGTGTATCAGCACCTAACAGACTAAGCGGCTGGACCGATTTACTTCAAACTTGATACACATCAGTGGACGCTTCACAAATAACCTGCCATATGATTTGTTAATGAAAAGTGCATTTATCTCAAAAACGACTCAAACGATTTTGATAAACCTTTCAGAATAATGTTTTTTGAGATAACATTATGTTATGGAAGGAGTAGATTTTTCAAAAAAGTCTAATAACGGTAGGTTCCTCCCATTTTTGCATTTTGGAATTCCTCGTAAGCCACTTGACGGATTTCGATAAGATTTTTAATGAAGAAGCCCTTTTATAAAGGAAATATTATCAATTAGTAAATTTTTCAAAAAAAAAAATTATTTTTAGTTTTTTTTTTTCAAAATGATTTGATCATTTTTAATTTATTTTTGTTGATAAAAACTACAAAGTGCTAACATTTGGCTCACTCAAAAAAAAAAAAATGGAATTATGTTTTCGAGAAGTTATTCAAAAAAATTGTTTTTTTGAAATTCACAACAGCAAAAAAAAATCAAATTTGGAGTAGGTACTTATCTCAATTTTTTCAAAAAATATTTTAACAATAGATTTCACATCTCTACTATATATAAAAGAGTAATTTTGTTTGTGTGTCAGTTTGTCTGTATATGGCAGATAAACTGACGACACACCACTTACCTCGCAATGCAGTTTATCCAAAGATCTTCCCCCATTCACTGGCCAGGTTATAGGCTATTTAAATAAAAAAATAAATTATTTTAAATAGGTTTAATTTAATAATATTTGAACTTACCTCTTAGATTTAGCATGAGAAATTTTATATTTCTCAAATATTTTTGACGTTTCTCCTTTCCCTTTTTTTCTTATTCGCTGTTTGTTTAGTGTGTTTTTGTTTACTTCTGCCGTTGCCTTGGATTTATTTCCCAATTGTTGTTTTGGTTTGTTTACTTCTGCAGTTGCCTTTTGTTTAGTTTTGCCGTTGCCTTGGATTTATTTCCAAATTGGTGTTTTGTTTTGTTTACTTCTGCAGTTGCCTTTTGTTTAGTTTTGTTTACTTCTGCCGTTGCCTTGGATTTATTTCCCAATTGTTGTTTTGGTTTGTTTACTTCTGCAGTTGCCTTTTGTTTAGTTTTGTTTACTTCTGCCTTTGTATATAGACACTATAGTAATGGCGTCAATGAGTATAAAATTACGCGATTGTTGAACGTTCGATGTCGCTGTCAATGTGCTGGCAGAGAAAATTGCGAAGAAGAGTAGAATGTTGCAAGAATAATAGAAAATGTTGTTTAGAATGTCATATCATAAGTAATGAAATAAATGTTGAGTTGAGGTGTTTCATGGAAACTGAGTGGAACTGGTTGTATTTTACACCTATACATACAAGGAAAATCGTTTGTATGTAAATGCATAGCCATAGCCAAGTAGAAAAGCAGTATTTTTGTTTAAAATGCTAATAATGTAAAATAATATATTTCAAATAAAAGCTAAATGACGACGGGGTTTGAAAAATATAAATATGTAGATACATATTTTTCAATTTAATAAATATGTAGTCATTGTAGTCATTTTTAATAATTAAAAAAAAATAAATTTGATTTTCGAAATATTTTGATATTATTTATATTTTTGGCAATTTTCAATATTTTTACTTGCGATTATAGGTATTATAAGGCAAGTTATGCATTCGTGGAAAAAAAAGTTTTTTTTATGTCGTAGTTTTTAACATATTGTAGGTACCTACAGATGGGAAATTTAATTTTTTTGTAAAACAAAAAATAATGGTACCTACCTGCCATATATATTAGGTTTAAATGTCTAAAAAAGATACTTTCCATAGGACCGTTTTTTTTACTTTCGACTATCTCAATAACGGCTCAACCGATACTTTTGAAATTTCACACATATAAAGGTGTAGATAGCTCAATTTATACTGCATACCGATATTTCTTAAAAATATTTTTATGTATTTTTAAAACATTTTTTAAATTTTTGGAAAAAAGTTAATATTTTGAAAACTGACCATTATTTTTTCAAAAATATATAGGTATGAATGTATTTGCTGAATACTTATGTTCGTTTTTGAATTTTTTTTTGAAAAATGTTTTCAAAAAGTTTTCCAAAAAAAACAATTTTTGAAATTTAATTTACTTAATTTTTCTGAGAAAACTCTTCATTGAATTTGAAAAATAGAAGAATTTTCGAAATAATTTTAAATATAAATTATGCAGCCAATAAACAATTCTCAGACATTAGAGCAAGTGTGTGCGACCCAGTCGTGCATTTTTTGTTGCAAATATCTATGACCAGCCAGCCCAGTTAGCAAGAATTTGCCAAATTTCAATTTCAACACAATACACTCACACAATCACTTCCCAATAAAAAAATCACTCAATAACAATTTTAGCTATGGTTGTTAGAACGGTGAAAAATCTTGCTGCAAAGATTTCAAACGTACTGCGATATGATTGCCACCTCTACGGGTTTCTGCAAAATGTATATGGTTTTTTTTTACCTTTAATAGTAATTTCCTGTGTAAATATTTGCGTATGCATTTGTAAAAATTTTGTTTCTTTATACCTATTGTCATTTGTGCAATCGTTGTAAAAATCATATACATAAGTCTAGTTTTCTTTAGGAAAGGGAAGGTTAGAATTATTTGAAAAGAAAGAGTTTTATAGAAACTCGTTTTTAGTATTTCAGAATATAGGTACTTATTAAGTTCAAACACAGCATATCATATTAACCGATTTTTATCTAAGAAAAGTGGCAATCAAATAAAGTAGGTTGCATATATTAATAATTCTAGAATTCATGTGCTTTATTTTTTTTTCTTGTTTCAACCCATATACACGTCCTCGATTTTTAATACAATTAACTTATATAGGTAATCCTCAAATACCGCATACCTATAATCCTTTAGTGCATCTATACACTAAAGTGCAAGCCCCACAATAATTACCTAAATCACCAAACATTATTATTTTGCTAGACAAATTTATTTATTGGCAACCATGGCTGCCACATGAAATATGAACGTTTTCATACATTTCCTCTTCAAGGCCAACAAAATCCATCACAGCAATTCAAAAAAATGAAAATAAAAGATGGCTGCCATACATTTCCACCAAACCAAAAAAAAAAATAATAAAATCCTACTAACACACAAACCCACCCGCAAAAGACAATTCCACTCATGCAGAATTCCAATGCACTCAGTTGTGTTTTCTTCCATTTTGACCTATTCTCTGCAACATGAGTCTCGTCATTCTTAAAGTCCACACAAAGTCTGTAAATGAGTAAATTGTGTGGAAGCGTGCGAGGCCGACACCGTCGATTCTGCACGTTCCATTACTATAGATTTTATATACAAGGCTTCTGCCTTTGCCTTGGATTTATTTCCAAATTGTTGTTTTGTTTACTTCTGCAGTTGCCTTTTGTTTAGTTTTGCTTACTTCTGCCGTGTTCCTTTTCTATGATTTGTGCGGTTTACACAAGAATGAATAATTTATGAAAGCAAAAAGCAAAAAGCAGTGTGTAAACATACACTTACGCGTTGGTTGGGAACATGCATGAAAGTATAATAAGAGTCTGTTGCTCACCAACTTTTCATGCTCCGCGCCGGTAACAGTAGTTGCTAAGGTTTCGCATGTATTTAAGAAAAACTAGCCTTCGCTCGCGTTTCAGCTGATCAAGAAGTAGACTGTAGCTTGAGGAGTATAGTCTATCGTCATCTAGCTTCTTCTTCTTTTATAGCTTTATAATTTAATACCTACATTTAACCGTGATAAAAAGAAACCTATGTGCTATACCAGGTTATAATCTAAATCTAGCTATGTGCCAAATTTCATCCAGCTCCGATCAGCAATTCTGGTGTGATTTCAAAAATTAAAACAAATCTATCCCACGGGAACCATACATTTTATCGGGATAAAAAGTAGCAAATATGCTATTCCAGACTATAATCTATCTATAAAACTACTACTACTATAAAATTAAAGCAAATCTATCCCACGGGAACCATACATTTTACCGGGAATGTAGCCAATATGCTATTTCAGACTATAATCTATCTCTGTGTTAAATTTCACTCAGATGAGTTCAGCCATTCTGGTGTAATTTCAAAAATTAAAACAAATCTATCCCACGGGAACCATACATTTTATCGGGATAAAAAAAAAAGTAGCAAATATGCTATTCCAGACTATAATCTATCTCTCTGCTAAATTTCATTCAGATCCGTTTAGCCATTCTGGTATGATTTCAAAAATTAAAGCAACATTTAATTTATTGGGTTAGGTGAATTTGCTGTGATTGGGGTTAAAATTTTGACTTTTTTATACCTCCGATGATATGAATCAATTCATTCTTTTGAAACATCGCACAAACCAGTGCGATGGCGTTGATGTTTGCGAGAGCGAAACCCGAAAACTAACAAATGATGGAGTTGACTAACAAAAGTGACTCAAAACATTTTACAAAAACTAGGCCTATTGATAGTCAATTGTCAAGCTTCATCCAAATCCATCAGTTGTCGGCAGCAATTAACGGATTTTCTATATAAATCGTTCGTAGTGTTCTTATGTAAATAGTCCTTAGGAGCAAAACCTTTGCTATACAAATTTTAGTATTATCAAGAGGAAGTAATTTCTATCACAAACGCTACATGCTAGCTGTCACAAATGCTGTGAACCAGAGGGCAACTTAGTGGAAAGACACCATCAGAGAACCATAGATTTTGTATACAATGAATGTACTCATTAGTGCGATATGTAAATTTTAAATACCTGCAACCCCTGGTTCAACCATGGTGTCCAAATCCGAATAAAGAAACGGAATCGGTAACCTTTGTCCAAAATATCATCTGCGTCAAATAATTAACAGCTTCGGCCATACCGAAGACATTGTAAAACTTTAACTCTTCTGTTCTGGCCTATTTCATAAGCTCAGCCATCTTGGATATTTCGGAAATGTTATATCAAATATCAACCTCGGTGCAAGTGCGTTAATTTTTTCTGCAAATTTTGAGGTTCAAAATTAGCACTCCAGGATATTCTGATGCCAGCGCAATTTGAATTTCTGAATTTCTCTTCAGATATTAAGAACAGCTGAAAGTCGAGAACACAATCATTTTGAAATTAGGGATATTCGATTTCGGTTGTAACCAATAACTGGCCCCTAAAAATGATGCCTGCCATAAAATTACAGTAAGTCAATGGCGACCGTCATGGAGCCATAACCAATGACTGTCGTGCGTGCAATAATTGATATGTCAAAGGAAACGTTTGGTGAGCACATAGGTACCTCTAGAGTCTAGACGATAAACGACTCCAAATTCTGCAAAGATTGATCGAAATTTGAACCTTAAGGTTGGACTCATTGGACTTCATCCGAGCCATCTGCCGTACCTACCTATTCACATGCCAGAAATCATATTCAAATAAAAATAGCTACCAAAGAATTAATAAAAATAAAAATAGGTATAGTATAGGTACAATTTATCTGTATTTAATTTAATTTTATAGTTCCTTACCTCTAAGAAAGCACTCTTTTAATTTTTTTGTTTGGTTCGACTCTTCTACACGCGCTGCTATTTTTCAAACAGAATGCAGAAGACCCTGTATTTTAATCAATTCATGCAATCGCTTCTTTTTTACTATTTATATGATCTCTTGAATTTGCTCTTTAAATAACCATTGTCATCTGTCATGTGTCATGTCAAAATCTCGCAATTCGCAAAATGAAATTTCCCTACATTAACACTATACATACACTCTCTTTTATATATTCTCTCTGCCCATGGCTTTTGGCTTCAAATAGTACATAATGTACCTACATTCCTACATTCACAAACAAACATTTAACAACTACCTAGCCTACGCTACCAGCGAAGTGAACTACAAAATGTAAAGTGGTTGTGTTCGATTTAAAATTGTCCAAGATAACAAGTATTTTCACTTAGAGACGCAGTGTTTACTTTAAGTTTTTAATTTATTCATTTTTAATTGTAAAATCATTTTCTACAATCACGTTTGTATGTAGTGTACATGTACTCGTACTTATAAGAAAAATGAACATCTTGATTTGAAAGTGTACGCTTTAATTCTTAAGAGAAACGCTTTGGTATTTAAAGTAAACCTCTGAATGTATTAATGTTCTGTTCATGCATACGATAGAAAAAAAAAAGCAACCACCGACACCGAGAACGACATCAAGAACGCCAGGCGGCTGCGTCTTTCTTTCAGTCGGATCGGACAGTCGGTGATTCTAGTTGAATGAGTGAGGACGTTCGTGCGGCTTATTTACTGTTTTTTTTATTGTTCGTTTCCGAAAATATACCTACAACATTTAGGTAAAAAAAATTTCGTTGTACATACAGTGTCGGTTGTCATTGTCATAGCTGGGTGAGTTTTCTATTTAAATTAAACAATAATACATTTAATATAATATTAAAGTCCGAAAGTATTGAAACACTTTAATTTAAATGGTTTATTGTATATTTTGTATCGTAATTCGTAGATGTGTGATTTCGCAATTTTTATAATTTGAGATAGAAAATTGAAACTGTGCAATGCGCATAGGTTTGTAAATCTGAATTCCAAAATAGGTAGGTATGGTATACCTACAATCTTTTCCATTTTCTTTATGTGCTGTGCTGACATTGCATTTCGTTGGTGTATTTGTTTTGTTAACACGTTCAATTTTAATGTTTTACGTACCTACTGTTTTGATACAAACACTTTGAAATGAAAAACGAATACGTTGAATGTTTAATAATTGAAAGTGAGCACTTTGGTTGATAAAAGAAACGCTCACCAACGCCATGCGTCATCCTCAAGATACCTATTTTTTTTTGTATTATGTATGTATATGTAGGTATAGGTATACTTATCTTGCGTCATCCTCACACTTTAGCCCTTCATTACGTCTTTTCCCTCTTACGGTTACCTAAGTTACACATGTAGTGGATACCTAACTTGATTTTTTTTTAATTTCTTGCACACATGTAGGTAGGTATAATGTGTATAATGTACGACCAAAGATACTTAAAGATGATATTGGGAAATGTGATTATTTGGACATTATTTACAAATGAAACAAAAATTATGTACATATAAAGGATTGAGGAATAAAGGTAAACCGGAAAAATTGTGTGTGCGATTTAAATTTAATAATAAGGGAAGGATGTTTGAAGATTTGGATATGGATTGTAGTATTTGTATCAGGTATACCTACGGTAGGTATATATTGGGAAAGAAACCTACATATGTAGGTAGTAGTGTAAGAAAATGTCCTTTCGAGAAAGCAAGATTATTTTTACTTGCAATTTAGGTACATACCTACATAATATGAACTGCATAATAAGAAAAGTTATGCTTATGAACAACTGGGTCGCACGAACTTGCTCTAATGTGTGAAAGCGTACTAGAGGCTTGAGATTTTGATAAAAATAATTTTTTCAAAATTCTTAAATAAATACTTTAACTAATTTGAGCTGAAAAAAGTAGGTACACCATTTTATTTCTTGGATAAATTTGAATTTATGAGGATAAACTTATAAAAATCTGTGGAGCGGTTTTTGAGAAAAAGTTTTTTTTTAAACTTTTTGAAAAAAATTCTAAAACGCCATTTCATATGTACCTACATACATATATTCAGCAAATAGGAACCACATTTATTTATAATTTTTAGAAAAAAATTTAATATAGGTAAGCAGTTTTCAAAATATATAGGTACCTAGGTAATTTTTTAAATTAAAAAAATGCTTTTAAAAATATACAAAAAAATTCTTCTTAAAAATATTGGTATGCGGTACAAATAAAATTACTTACACCTATATATACCTATGCGTGAAATTTCGAAAAAATAGTCTAAAGTAAAAAAAAACGGTCCTATGGAAAGTATACCGTTATTAGAAATTTTTTAGAATTTTTTTTCAGCCATATGATTGGTCGTATACCTAGAAAGCAACACCGTTTTTTTTTTAAATCAAAATCGTTAGAGCCGTTTTTGAGAAAAATAAGTTTTAACGTAACAGTTATATGACAGGTACAGTTATTTTTTGAGCTAAACACAATTTCAATTTCCCCTCTGTACAATACCTAAAAAACTCTAATCCTATACCAAGTTTGAAGCAATTCGGCCAACCGTTTGGGCTGTAGGTGTCTATACATACAGACAGACGGACGAACATACAGACGGACAAAATTTTTAGACCATCTTTTTTCGTCGTAATGTCATGTTTGATTGTTAACTCAAAACTTTTTTTTTTCGACGAATGCATAACTTGCCTTGAATAGTATACCTATAATCGCAAGTAAAAATACTAACAATCAAACATGACATTACGATGATAGAGAAGTCGATAAAAGTGGGTCCGAAAATTCCGTCCGTTTGTCCGTCTGTCTCTTTCGGCCAGTACAGCCTAAACGGCTGAACCGATGTGCTTCAAATTTGGTACATATTATTGACATAAATGATGGATCAGTAGCAGGTGGTTGTAGGTGGAATGGGTGGTTAGAATTGGGGGGATTTGGTGTATAGGGGGAAATTGTCAAAAATAGTGGGTGGTTGGTTGGTGTTGTAAGTGGGGTGGGTGGTTGGTTGTGGTTAAGAAGGGGGATTTATTGTGGGGGAGCATTTTTTTTTCAAAAATGATGGTTGGTGTTCGAGGGGAACGGGTGAAGAAACAAAATTCAAAAACGGTAGGTGATAATAAGTGGGGTGGGTGGTTTATGGTTGGAGATACAACCTACACATGAACTGTTTTGTGAACTGGTTATCATGATTATCACGTAAAATTATCGCCCGTTAAACGGTTTGATCAATTTTATTAGGTAATGTTATTTTTCTAATAAAACCTACGAAGTGCTAAAATTTGGAATATGTACCTTGTAGGTACTTAAAAAGAAAACAAATTTAAATCTGGTTTCGAAAAGTTTTTTTTAGAAAAACCAGGTTTTTGAAAAAAACTGGTCGAACGTTTTTGAAAAAATATTTTCCTATAATATTTAAATAAGTTAACGAAATCAGGCGGATTTCTTCATTTTTTACAAAAAACGTTTTAACTAGTGATTTTTAAGTTACCTATCAATAAAATTTCATAGTATTTTTTTTCCTTCAAGAACACTGTCACACATTAGAGAGCAAGTTCGTCCGACCCTGTCGTGCACTTTATTTCCCTGGAATTTTTCTCAAGAATCTCAAGACCCAAAATTTTTGTCACACATTAGAGAAAATTCTTGGGTTTTCTCCAGGGTCTTAAGATTCTTGGCGTACCTACCTAATGTGAAGATTTGGTCGGTGGCAGATTTTCCAAGTCTGAACCGCATTGGTAAGGACCATCAGCAAACGACTTGAGACGTTCACATGAAACGCTGTACAGATCTTTTAAGCGATGTTTAAAAGGCTTAAAGGCTAATGCCTGAAATTGGCTGTGTATTTACTTCATTTGCTACTATTTTTGCAGGGTCCAGTTCAGGGCCTGAATTTTGGTGTTTCTTCTCTATAAAAGTTTCTCTCCTCTTTCCTACTAAAAACATCTCCGAATCTCCTCGATTTTTTGCTGATAGTCGTCTTTCTTTTTTCAAGTGAGCAAGTGTTTTGTATCCTTTCTTCGCTCACCGTAGAGCTTACGAGGCAACTTTGTTTTTTTCGGAGTCGAACCAGGGATTTCGCGATGGTGGTTGTGAGAAGACAAGCCCTTCGACGATGCGAGATTTCTTGCTAGATCGAGAGATATTAGATATTAGTTTAAATTTATCTTAGCAAAAAATACTAACTAGCATTTACATATTTTTATTTTTAGGAACTCCCAAGTCTTGAATTAAAAAAAATGGCCCAATACAACAACACAATTGATTTGGATGGTGTAAAGGTGGAACCCGAGGATGAAAGATTTATTTATCCAGACCAAATCGGAGGTGGAATCGTAAATAGAGAATTTTTAACCGATGATGACAAAAAATTAAAGAATCTGCTTAGAATTTTTGACCTAGCAGAGCTTTATGATGTCTTAAAAAGTAAGTTATTTTACTAAGCTTTTTCGAAATTTGAAACTGCAAATTTTTGAATAATTATTTCTTTCAGGGGCTAGAATCAGCTTCCAGAATTTAAAGTATTTAAACAAGGATGATATTAAGGAAGCTATCAAACCAATTGGACTGCGTGCTGAGTTTCGGGAAAAACTCTTTGCATATTTGAAAACTGAGGTATGCTCGACAGGAAAATTATTATTAAAATTTTTTTATTAATTAAAATTTTTAGGCTGCAGCTGATGATGAAACTGTTAGCAATAACTCAAAGGTTATTGCATGGCTTGATAAAAACCAAGTTCCTGACCAAATACGAGACGAAGACGAACCGTCTCCCCAGCCTTCTGCATTATTTAATTCCCGAATGGAGGCAAGTCAAAGAAGCTTTCAATTCAACTTGAGTTCTGTTCGTTTAAATTTGCTCCTATTTTTCTCATTAAATACAATTAACACTTTCTTTTAACACAGTGGTCTCTATTAAATTTGTTAAAATCAAGTACTAAAGGAAACAGTATCCTAAAATTTTATAACGACAACTCCTGCTTGTCCAAAAACCAGCGTGACGAACTGATTCATATAATTTTAGAAGATGTCCTTACGAAAAAGGAACTAAGACTTAGGCCTGAAAATTTTAGGCAAATCGTTGCAGACATTGTCTCTATTTTCCCGACTGAAAAACAAAACCAGGTCATAACCGTATTTTTCATTTTCTCAAAGTTTTTGTTTATATTAATTTTGATTTGTTTTTTTTTTACAATTTAGGAATATTATTTTATTCCCCGACAAAATAAAAAGAATCCCAGAGGAAAGCTTTATTCGAAGTATTTCAATCTCAAAACCAAAACGAAGAAGTGGAATTTTTCCATTCACTCCAGCAGCTTTGAGGAACCTGAGGCTAAGAAATCTAAATTCCCAGATCCAGAAGAAAGCGAGGGATCGGAAACAGAAGAGTCAATATCTCTTTCGCTTAAAAACTTCCTTAAAAGAGACTGTAACAACTGGGAGGAGATTGAAGATATGTGGCGAAGAACATTTGCTTTGCGGCGAGCTGATTTCGAAAAATACTCGAAAGCTGACTTTTTACTGGAATGGCCAAGATATAACGATGCGAGAGCACCTTCTTTGGTAATTTTCTTAAAACTTATTTCTTATTTTTTAATACGGTGATTCTGAAATTGTCCAATTCAAACGAAAAGAGTGTTTTGAATATGATAGGGGTAATTTCCTAAGAAAAAAAAATAGGTACTAGCAGCGGCATAACTTACAATACATTTTGTTAAATAGGGGAAAGTAGTCTAAAATGGTCCTAATAATTAAAATGTCTTATCTTCTTCTCTCTTCTTAGTTTCCGGAAGCTACTGTTGGCAACAACACTTTAACTCCTACTGGAGCATAGGGCGGCAACCAGATCCTTCCATCTCTCTCTATTCCTAGCACGATACCTCAGCTGTGCAAATGACTGCAAATTTTGGGACCGAGCTTCCTTCATGACAGTTGACCTCCATGTTCCCTTTGGTCTTCCAAGCCGCCTCGCATCTTGAGGATTCCATTCAAAGCACTGCTTTGCTATGTTGTCATCTGGCTTCCTCAGTGTGTGGAAAATCCAGCGCCATTTTCTTTGCTTGATGTCATCTCATCATCCACTTTTGTTTGTCCAGTTCTAAGCCACAGATCATTGTTGGATATTGCTTGTAGCCATCGGATCCTTAGGATGTAACGCAGACAACGGTTGACAAAGCCTTGCAACCTACTCGAGATGCTAGTAGAGCATTTCCACGTTTCACAGGCATAAAGCAAAATGTCTTATACCTCGTTTTAAATTTCAGCTATAACTTCATATGTTATATCTTTTCAAACTTGTATGAATAACGCTGGTTTTTTAGCTTACCAAGTTAAAATAGTTTCAAGAAGAAAGGTATTTCAAAATTTTAATTTTCAAAACGTCTTTAAATTCTAGTCACTAAAATTGATTAAGTAAAATTCCATTTTGCCCTAGTTAACCAAAAACTATTTTCAATTGAACATAAACAAATAAAATAAATAAATTGTTGGCACAACAGCTCCAAGCGGGGCCGGGGCCTGTGACTTACACTCTCAACCATTCCTGTGTGTGCGTTGATATTCTTCAGGAATGGAAGGGACCTACAATTTACCGCCGAATCCGAACGGCTAACAGAGAAGAACTTTCCATGACATTGATTGCTCTTGGAGGATTTGTCACTTCCTCGCAAGAGGCAGTACCCCGGAAAAAAACTTAAGGTGGCAACGTCAGGGATCGAACCCTGAACCTTCGGCGTAGCAGTCCGACACACTAACCACTACGCCACGGGGTACTACGTGAACATAAACACATAAAAATAAAAATCAAACATTTATTTCAAATTACTTCAATAAAAAAATACAGGAACAAAGTTAACAAATCGGCACTCCAAATGATTTGGAGGCCTTAGTTCAGCCAATTTTTTTAACTACTCTAAGTGCTTTTGACATTAGGACTGTCTGCTGGTCAACTGTTTTTTGCTAAAAAGGAAATTGAAAAATTAGTATATAGGTACCTACTTGCCTAAATGTCACTGCCGTTTTGCCCAAGTACTGAGGAGGCCATTTTGCAAGTTAAGTGCTTTTTTTTGTTAAACATTTAACACCTGTCAAATTTTAAATATCAGCTTGGAGTTGGTAACATTGCGTTTATGTCAGTGATGTTTGACAAACTAAAAAACTGTGTTAACAAAACATGTTAATTATGTTCAATTATAGGCTTTCTAGCAAGTGTGCCATTTTACCTTAGGGGGCCATTAAAGGCCAATCTAACCTATAGGTACTCTCTAGAGGTCGAAATTTTTGAGCTAGAAAGCTGAGACTACAATCGCTATTTTTGTTAAACAGCCTCAATTTGGCAATATAAAATTGTTTTTTGCCTAGTTACGATAAAATCGCAGTGCCTTAATCTTGCACACACTAGAAAATATGTTTTTATAATTTTTGTTTCTGATATTTTTCAATACGCCTACTTTAAGGGACGTGATTTTTATAAAATTCAAAATTCAAATTACCTATGTATGTGTTGTTTTGGATTAACTAAGAATCGATCTGCCAGCTTAAAATTTTATTTCATAAGCTCAAGTCATAACAATAGCTTTGTCCTAGCAATACGAATTTGAAACATTGGGCGTGACACGCCTTTTTTTTTATCGCGCTAGCAGTAATTGAACATCGGACACAAAAAATGAATGTTGTTATATTTTCTTCTGTCTGTCAAAGAAGAATTTAGCTTCTGGAACTGGCAGCCGCTGAATTTGGCGGGCGGACGCCAACTTTTTATAAGCATAGAAAAAACTTGTTAAGAATTATGTACCTAAGGGCACAAAGAATAAATTTAAAAAATATGAATTTTGCATTATCTGTGAGCCGTGAAACTGCAAAAGTTTCAATCAAACACCCACATATTACGTGTTTTTCTTGTAAAAAAAAACTTGGTTGTCTGTAACGTTGGTTTACGGACGATAATTTTACGTGATAACCAGTTAACAAAACAGTTCATGTGTATGTTGTATCTCCAACCACCAACTACCCACCCCACTTACTACAACCACCCACCATTTTTTAATTTTTTTTCTCACCTTGCCCCCAAACATCAACCTCTCACTCCAACACACAACCAACAGCCCATATTTTTGACAATTTTTTCCCCCTCCCCCCACAGTAAAAAACCCCCTTCTCTACCGCCACTAACTACCCACTCCACCTACAACCACCTGCTACTCACCCACCATTTCTGACCATTTTTTCATCACCCCCCCCACAGCCACCTTCAACAACCACCACCGCCAACCGCCCACCCCAACTATTTTTGACAATTCCACCTCCCCCCTCCCATCCACCCAAACCAACCATTCACTCCACCTACAACCACCACCCACTCCACCTACAACCACCAGCCATTCACCCACCATTTTTTACACTTTTGGCCTCCCCCGAACACCAAATCAACCGCACCACCAACATCACCGCCAACTACCCATCTCACCTACAGCAACCAACCAACCATCTACCATTTTTGACAAATTTTTCCTCATCCCTCCCAACACCAAATCCAACCACCCATCCCACCTACAACCACATTCCACTCACCCAACATTTTTAACAATTTTTTCATCGCCTCCAATCAAATCAACCATCCCCACCACCCAACCCACCTAGGTACAACCACCAACCAACCACCCACCATATTTGACAATTCCCCTACAAACCATACCAAATCCCCCTCAACACCAAACACCCCTCCCACCTACAGCCAATAACGAACCACCCATTATTTTTGACTATTTTTGCTTCACCACTCACACGAACTATAACCACCCACCATTTTTCCTCTGCCGGACACTACCCCCCCCCCCACACACCCACCACCACCGCCACTTACAATCATCAACCACTCAACACCCTCCCCTCCCACTTTATCGACTTTCTAGACTATCATAACTTCATAACGTGCCTGTGACTGTGACACTTTTTCGCATATACATATTCCGATTTATTAGACGTCAAAAATTTGGTACCTACCAAATATTTTGTCACAAACAAACTCATGTTGAAATAGGGTATCCAACAGTTTGTTGCAAATGTACTGTAGCTTTCGCTTATGTTTTTTGTTTAATTTGCAATGAAACTTAAGTTGTATTTTATATTTACTTCTTATTTTAGATCAACCTAGATTTTAAACTGATTCATCCGGACAGAGAGGAGGATCTGCTTGAAAGCAAATGGGACCGATTCAAAACCAAAATAGTGCGCTATTATGAAGCAAATATTCGCAATCCGCAATCAAAAACTTTGATGCTTCAAGCAAAGGAAACAAAAGATAAAGGTAGGTACCAACAATTATTATCGTCCCATTTGAAATACTTTTGTAACATAAAATACCTACATATATTTTTTATTTTAGATTGCAAGGACTACATATTGGCAGTTCTTTTGAATTCGGTCCTGATTCCATCAGCTCGTTTTCAAAGCTCAGACGGAAAAACCAAAAGAAAAGCCTCAATTCTGGATGCTAGTGAAAGTTTTGTTTTAATGATTGCAGATATCAGTGACTTGAAAAGTAAACTGAAGGACATATTTAACAAAGGCTATCAAAGTGAATTGACTATTCAGCCTTACTTAGTAGTTGAAGGCAGTAATCTGGACAGTCTGGTGGCATTTTATGTTTATTTTGACAAGACTTTGTTTAAATTTGATAGTTTTATTGAAAGTTTGGACATGTGCTTTAAAATTTTCCAAGTTTTTAACTTAAGTTATCCTCAAATTTGCGAGTTACCTTGGAATTTTATTCAACTGTATTTTTATGAAATTAACAGAAGTTTAGACTGCAAAAGTCCAAACTTAACCTCACTTATGAACTATATGCGCAAGTCAAATTAAAAATTACTTTATTATCATACTCTCAATGTGATTGATTCATTGAGTTTTCTTCTTGGGATATTTTGCTTAAACTGGACCAGGCTGTTTGGAAAAGTAAAACTTATTCCAGGGACTGGGAAGATTGAGTTATTTCGGCCCTATCGAGGTACCCATCGGAGCGAACAGTGGTCTGTAACGCATATGTTTGCGGAGGCTCAAATATAAAAATCATAAATGCGGCGATGCATTTATTTGATATGCGACAGATTTGAAATTCTAATAGAGATGTGCAAAATATATCTATACAGGGTGATTCACGAATGTTGTGCCAAAAAGCTAGAGCGTGTAGGTTGGGTTGAGACAAGAAAAAAATCGTATGGCAGGGGGTCTATTCCCCTCCGTTTAGCCGGGAAGGGCAATTTTCAATAAAAATGACTTAATTAACAAAAAAGGTCCATAATTAATTAGGTTCATGCTCTTAGCCATATGCAGATGTATGGAATCGAATGAAGTTGGCAATTTTGGCTGGGTTGTTGTTATCTTCATGGGCACCCAATATTAGGTTCCTGCTCAACTGACATAATCTGCTTGTAGTTCTCTTTGTTCTTGCTCAATTCCTCAAGCAGTTCCATGCACTTTATCTCCAAAGTCTTGCGAATGACTTTGTTCTGTTGGAGTTTATACCTTTTTCCAACCACTCTTTTTCGTGATCCTAATTGGTTAAGTTGGTCCGTTAATTTGTCCCAAAATGCAGCAACATCTTCAGGCGACATTTTGGCGTAGTTTTGGGCTATATCAGGCTTTTCCTGCATTAAGTTCACCAGGAGCTCGTATTGTCGATGTGGTGTTTTTTTTATTTAAGGTTTGACATGGAAACACAAAATTCAAGCAATAAGTACATAAAGCTATTTAAAAACATATTTTTATTAATTTCTTGCATTTTTAACTATTTTTTTTTTTTTTTTTTTTTTCAAATTCAGTTTTTATTCAATTCATTTCTTAACCTATACTAACAGCTAGACCAAAAACCTTAAAAACTAGCTTAAATATCTACTTAACATAACTTACTGGCCCTATGCGGGCGCTCTAAATTATCCCATAACCATTATACTATTGCCTTTCGGCTTAAAACTAACTTATTTTAAGGAATTCATGCATATGTATATTTATTTATTTATTTTGAGAAAATATTATTTAAAAAACTCAAATTAAAGATCTTTTTTATTTTTATATAAAACTTAACACTACCCTAGTACCTAAATTAAACCTACTTAAAACTACCTAAAACTAGAACAGCCACAGCAGCGGTTTTGTGTTTTTGTTATTTTTTTTGTGTTTTTCGTGTTTTTGTAATTTTTTTTTTTTTTTTTTTTTTTTTTTTTTTTTTTTTTTTTTTTTTTTTTTTTTTTTTTTTTTTTGTGCCACCATGTCTGCCCCCTATATAACTACCTTAAACCTATGTAAGCTGACCAAGGCGATAACATTGACCAACTTTAAGAATCTCTAATTTCATCGCTCATCCACCAAAAGTGCCGAGCTTGTTTTATTATATCCCGACGGTCCCGATTGGACACAGCCCTACTGAACCGGAGGCGCTCTGCTCCGTCTCCTGCGGCGACGTCTCGGTCATACAGGAGTCGCCGATCCACAGTCTTACGGCCGACGTGGTAGATTAACGGAATTGCCAACCTATCCTGTATCAGCCCTCGACTATCTAAAAATGGGAAAGCCTCTGGTGGAATGAAGCCGCTTAAGCGTGCGTTTTCGAAGTATTCATCATTTGGGTAGTAAGCCCCAAAGATGAGTCCATTAGAAGAGGTCATAGCTCTCGCAACATGACCGCGAATAAGCTTCAACAAGAAGTTATCTATCCTGTTTATGTTGGCCCCATTGTATAGGACCTCGTTGGAATAGTAACGTTTGTACTCGGACTCTGGTGTTCTGTGTAATCCAAGGCAGGTCCTAAGACACTGCCTCTCAAACACCCGAATCTTTTCCATTTGAGATGGGGCAACGTTGAACCACACAGGGCACCCATAGGCAATCATCGGCCGGATGAGGGCCATGTAGCAAATCACCTTAACCCTGCTATCAAGACGGCTGCTATAAAACAGCCGTTTTGTCAGGGCAAAAGCTCCCCTAGCTCTGGCCAGAGCAGCATCTATATGTCGATTGAAATACAGATACTGATCCAACCAGATGCCAAGGTACTTTACTACACTTTTACTCGCCAATGGATGTCCACTTGGTCCAACGATCACTAGATTTCTCCAGTTCTTTCTCGTATCCCTAGGAGCCCTAGACAATGGGGTTCTAAACAGGATAGTTTCGCATTTCTGGAAATTGATTTTCAATTTCCAGTCATCGCAATATTGTTGAATCTTGTCGAAGTCACGCTGCAAGAGAATTCTTATGACCTCGACTTTTGGAGCCGTTCTGTACGCTACAAGGTCATCGGCATACGCAATCGCATGAGCAAGACAACCTATCAGATCGCTGGTGTAAATACTAAAGAGGATCGGCGAGTTCACCGCTCCTTGCTGTAGACCATTTTTTATATCAAATGTTGTGGTAGAAGTTACATTGCCACTTTTGACAACAAACTTTCTACCATTAAGCATGTCATAAAGAATGTATAACAATGGTTTACTTATGCCAAGTCTGGTCAGCTTCAGATAAAGACCCTCTAACCAAACGGTGTCGAAGGCCTTTTCCAAATCAACCAGAACGGCACCCGTGCATTGATTCTTAGCTTTGTTCCATTGAATATCAGATACTAGCTTAGACGCAGCATGAATGGTGTCATGCCCCGCCTTAAAGCCAAATTGATTATCCGGAATAATATTTTTGTCCTCTGCCCACTTGGTCAGAGCTCTATTAAGAACTTTTTCGAATACCTTACTGATACTCGGAAGAAGACTTATCGACCGGAGATTTGCCGGATTGGAGCTATCCTTGCCCTTTTTCGGGAGAGGATGAACCACAGCTGTTTTCCAACGCACCGGATAATATGCATTATTCAGTGCGTTGTTAAACAGTGTGGTGTAAATGTCTACTGCTTCCTTAGGAAGATGTCGCAGTACAATGTTGGGTATACCATCGACTCCTGCTGACTTCTTTTTCTTTAATGATTCGAAGATGAGCTGGAGCTCTACCTTCGATATTAGCAGGGAACTGGGCCCATTTAGCTCGGCGACAGTGGCATTTGCCAAATTGTCGTCATAAAACCTGGTGAAACCAGTGTTCTCAGATCGCCATTGCGTAATGCTGTTTCGAAGGTAGAAATGGTGCACCAGAGCTCTGCTTTCCAGGTCGTGATTTGGGCGAATGCTAGCATTCACCTTATACACTTGCTGGAAAGCAGCCCCTACTGCTTCCACTTTCTCTTGAGGATCTTCAATCATAAAGAAGTCGTCGTCAAGGACGGCATTTCCTGGATCTATACCTGCGATGGTAAGTACATCTTCGTTGTCCGTATTTCTCGGAAGCTTAAGGCAAGGAAGATCGTTTTGATCATTCCTCCTAAAGATTTTATTAATTTGGGGAAACATACTTGGGTCGCTAGAATTAACGGCCCGTATCTTGTTATCCCAGAACAAATTAATAGACAATCTATAGTTCTGCTTAATAAGCAGATTGAGGTTTTTGATCGACGACTTCAGTGTCCTAATCTCCGAGTCGTTTCTGTCAGTAAACCGTCTGTATAAGAGTTTGAGTCTTGTAAGCAGTCTACTTTTCTGTTTATGTAGTGCGTCTATTGTAGCGTTTCTGTATCTTCCAGTTGCGTCTTGTTCTTTGTATCGTGGGATTGTCCTGTCCATCGTTCGTTGTATTGTCTCATCCATTTGACTAAGGTATCTGTCGATCTCAACGTTCGTCAGATTCCTGTCATTTGGTGGCGAAATGTCGTTCGAAACAAGTTCACTCGATAAGGCGTTGGAGAAGCGTTGCCAACGCGTCTTACTGAAATTGTAAGAGTGCGCAGGCACATACTCCTCCAACTCCACAAGCTCGTTCGGAATCCGTATTACGGCGGCAAGTCCACAGTGGTCACTGTCGTACTCCACCGTCCGTAAACAGTTTCTTGTTTGACCCATAGCGTCAGTTATTGTCAGTCTTGAGTCTAGCAGAAGTAGATCCAGAAAACCACCGCTTCTTGGAAACGATGGTCTATCAGTAGCAAATAGGTCGATCCTATACTCAACGTTGTATCGACCCATCCAATTGAAAAGATGGTATCCTCTAGGATTTTGTATTTGATTTCCCCAATCTTCATGTCTGGCATTCAGATCTCCGGCCATGAGATAATAATTTTCTTCCGAGTTGAGGCGAAGACATTCGAAAAGTTTTTCGAGCTCTGATATAAAATAAGCAGGCTGAGGTGCTTCTGGTGCGTACGCCGAGATCACGTACATTCGCTTCCCCTGTTGGAGAGGAATGCAAATGATGCAGGCTTCTAGCAACCCGAATCTGCGCACTTCATTATTATAAATTACCTTATGACAAATGCCTTTTCGTATGAAGATTGCGACACCACCCCCACGAGTGGAGTTGGGTCGATCTCTCCTTACGATATTGTAATTATTATGAGTCAGTTTGTGCTTCTGGTTAAGCTTGGTTTCGCTAGCCAAGAACACATCAGGACTTTGGTCTTTAAGCAAATGAAAGAGATTTGCTCTGCGTTCGGTCCTAATCAGTGAATTTACATTCACAGCTAGGATCTTAAGGGGTCTCTCAAACAGCGCGCCTTTAACCTTTATGCGCTTGGACGGGCAAAAAAGAGTAGAGGTAATCTACCCTTTCTGCCTGTTCCCGGATCTGTTTTTGCACGTCAGCAAGCATACCTGCAATGGTATGCAGCGCCTTCATGACATCTTCCTGCACCGTTGGAGCTGTAGGCACTGGGGCCTGTGGGGCTACCTTTGGTGCAGGTTGTACCGTACTTCTTCTCCCCGTCGTCATTTGGGCGAAGGAGATCTGAGGTGTAACGGTCTGTGAGGGTAGACGCACTACTGGGCGACTAACCTCAACTTTTTTGTTACCGGCTTTTTTTAATTTCTTGAGCTCTTGGTACTTCGGGCATCCCAGATAACTTGCAGGGTGCCCGGAGCCCTTGCAAAGAGCACATTTAAGCTGGGCCCTATCTTCGACCCTTACTTCCCCGAGTTTACACTCTCCCTTTTTGTGGCCTTCTGCGCATTTCACGCAAACAGGATCCATATTACAGTTTCCTGCTGCGTGGTGAGGGCCTTGACAATTCGTGCATCGAGGCACGTCGTCTTTGTTATTTAATTTCTCCCAGCGTACAATCTGGTAGTCCAGCACGGTTATCTTGCTTAGACTACTCAGCTTGCTTTGGGGCGAGAGCTGAACTAAAAATATTGGGAGGCTTCGTTTCTCCCGTCTTGACCTGACTGTGGTGAACGGCTTGACCCTGATAAACTCGAGGTCGTCGCTCGCCACTCTACGGAGCTCATCTAAGAGCCCCTCCGGTTCCGTAGAGGAATCAATACCCTTAAGGACCATAGTTTGGAACTTTTCGTCCTTAGGGGTGAAAGTATAATACTCGGTGGATGCTTTTTTTAATAAATCTTTTATTTCTTTGTGATCCTTCAAATTGAAGCACTGAATAGCGTGCTTCAGATCACTATATCTTTTTACCGTAAAACGATCGCCTATGGCCAACTTACATAAGTTTATTGTGTCCTTAATATCCATCTTGTAAGTGTAGATTGGTGGCACCTTTTCTTTCTTTGTATTGAGCTGTGGCTGCTGCTGTTGACTCTGCTGCTGTTGTTTCTGCGGCTGTTGTCTCTGCTGCTGTTGTTGTTTCTGCGGCTGTTGTCTCTGCTGCTGTTGTCTCTGCTGCTGTTGTTGTTGTTGTTGTTGTTGTGGTTGTTGTATTTGTTCTTGTTGCTGCTGTGGCTGATTAGGTGGCAGCTGTTGTTGTTGCTGCAGCTGTTGCTGCTGTGGTTGTTGTTGCTGTAGTGGCTGTGGTGGTTCATCAGCAACTGCTTTTTGGGCAGCTTTTTGAGCCCGCTGCTTTTTTGGCTTTGCAGCTGAGGCGGCTGCTTCATTTTGTGCTACATTTTGCTGTTGTTGTAGCGTCTTTTGAAGATCTAGAGCCTTTTGTCGCTCTTGCTCTCTACGGGCATCTTGTTTTGCTTTGAGCGCAAGCACCATGTTGGTGAGGTGGTCTATTTTGGCTGTTAAAGCTTCAATCGCCTCGTCCTCATTTTCTGGCATTTGATCCATGTCTACTGGTGGCGTTAGATCAACAAGATCACTGCCACCGCTGACGCTGACGTAATGCCCTTGTCCACCATCAGATATGTAAACTATATCTTCAGGGACATTTTCGTCATTGGTTTCGGCTTCGCCGTCGTCATAATCGTCGTCATCATCATCCTCTTGGGAGCTACAAATCTGCTCTTGTATTTTGGCAGCTGCCGATTTTTTGGCCGGCCGTTCCAATTCCTCCTCTTCTCCAGCTATCAGCTTCGCTGGGTTGGAGGCACGATGTCTTTCGACCAGATTCGGAGTTGGCTTAAGTTTTCGCCGTCTAACTCTCTTTCTTCTTGTCACCAATTGAAAGGCGACCTCTTTATCCAATGTTGAATTGTTGCGTGTAGATCCAACATTTTTATTTAATTTTGCTGCTGCTGCTGCTGCGCTTCTCGTTTTTCCCAATGCCGTTGCTATGCCAGATGGCCCAGCTACATTTGAACTTGTTGTTTTTTGGACCGTTGTCCCCGCTATTTTGGCTGGTGCATTGACGTCAGCACCAACATCCGATGCCTCAGTCAATTGCTCCATAATCCAGTTATGCTGGTACTGTTGTTGCCGTTTTTGGTGCTTATCCCAGTATTTTAATAAAAAAAGACCTTGTTGGCCCTGACCGGGATCGAACCCGGGATCTTCTGGTTCGGAGTCAGCCACTCTACTAACTAGGCTAACTCGCCACTTGGAAATTGATGTCTAAAATTCAAATTTGAACACTACCGATTCTACTTAAAGTCTGCAGAGGAAAAGTCGCCAACGATGTGCACTCTTCCGCAGTTGAAGCACGACTGGCATTTTTAACTATTTTCTATGATGCGTGAACAAATTTCGCCAAGAATTTGTGTCGGAGAAAAGCGAAAACAAAACTGTGCTCAGCTGTCAAAAACCACATTAAAAAATGCGCTTGATCGCACTGCAACGCAATTCACCGGTGTAGGTTAAAAAAGCGCGGAGAAACATTCAGAACAGCTGGTCGGAAGAATATCTCGAAGAAAACATTTTTGGAAAAGTCGGCCCTATCGAGGTATCCGTCAGAGCGAACAGTTTTCTGCAAAATCATAAATGCGTCAATGCATTGATTTGAAACGCGACAGATTTTTAATTCAAATAGAGATGTGCAAAATATATTTATATATCGGTGATTGGATACATCTTTCGATATTTGTAAAAATATATATACCAAACAAGATTGAAATTATGTCGTAAACAAAACTATGCTAACCTGTCAAAAACCAAACTAAAAAATGCGCTTGATCGCACTGCAACGCAATGCACCGATTTGCTTTAAAAAAGTGCGTAGAAACATTCAGTCGGAAGCATACCTCGAAGCAAAAACTTTCGGAATCGTACAAAATGTTAACATTTTTCGTTCCGACGGATACCTCGATAGGGTCGAATGTATATAGGTACATACTATTTTTATTTCTACTAAAATCGGGAATTGTGAGACTTTAAGGCAAGCTATTAACCCAAACAATGACTTGACTTTTTTGCCTATGGATGATGTTGTCGTGGCGTAAACTGTTCACACAGGTGACCGCCAGATGACTGGACGTATTTCAAATCACGAACTATTTGAAGGTATTGATTGCTTTTCAGAATTTTCCGGGATTTTTTTCGGGATTTTGAACCAGACCCGTGTCTTTTAAGTCAGGTACACCTGTGTGGTATACTGTGGTCATCAGTACACAAAATCACAAGAAGAAAGGAATCCTCCTCAGGGTTCGGCACCAGTACTGACTGCAGACACATAAGCTTATTCAGAATCTCAAACCAAATTGTTTTTCAGTTGCATACTGAGGCAATGTAAGTGGTATCTAGTCTACTTAGGTTACTTGCGCCTGATTTCCTTGTAACGCTCTTTCTAAAATATTAGACCTCTCACAGTGTTCCAAACCAGATATCTCTCTAAAGGGTGTTTACTGATGGCACGTTTTTACTACTACGCTTTTTCTCGGTCGTTATCGTCATACACGTAGACTTCAAGCATATAACCCGTTTCAAGGTTCCAAATTAGACATCTATTCTGTTTGCTAACTGAAGACATTGAAATATCTACGTATAGAAGTAATCCGCTTGGCGACTAAGCAAACAACAGGCCTAGGTTCCCCGGAAGGATTCTGAGCAGCCCAATCGTTAGGGCGCCGCGGCCGGCTCATCACTATTCCAGTTGGAAGTTTGGATACAGAATTATTCGATCGGTGAGAGGACTCTCAAAACCAAAGTTTCTTGCTGCGATCCTCAAAATAAAAAACCATGCTTCAATTAACATCGCATTATTCTTAAAACTAACAATATTTTTAGGGACGCATGGATTACCCTTATAAGAACCGAAATTGTTTTTTTTTTTTTTAAGAAATCAAAATATTTACAATCTTCAAAGACCGGGACACAATCCGTAAATAAGCTCTATCCAATCCAAAAAGTTGATTGGAGAAAACCTTTTAATTATACCCCAATCAAGTCAATTGCTAAAGGGGTTATGTTAAACAAAGGTCACCTTGGGATCTCAATATATTTAACACATGATTTCAATACTGATTAGAAAGGTTCTCCATTTAAGTATCTTTCCTCTTATAATAATATATCTTTGAATGGTTAATTAAATGCAAATAACGAAACTTCTGATAAAGGCAAACATTGCAAAAGGATATCCGTTAAAAGTTTGCGGCCACAATTTTGAGATGATTTTTATGCATGTGGGCTTTTCCCACATAAACTAGGAGATATACCTTCATTTGGAACTTTGTTTTGGAAATTAAGGATGAGACAAAGCAAACATATATCATCTTTCTGGCATCTTTTGATAGGTAGAGAGGGGATTTGTATTGTTGGATAAATTGTCTTTGAATTTGAATATTTACTGTGATTGTTGCAATTCGTTCCTGAACAGCAGATTTATGACTTTTTTTGTACCCATCGTGGCAGTCCCAGTCATGACCTAGTCAATTGATGGCGAACGCAGGATTGGTGAGACAAGATGTATCTGTGGCACTCCTTGACGCACATTGGCCTTGGCTACCCAAAACTGTTAATGACACAATATTTTTTATATACTTTCAAAATATCAAACCCTCCTAAAAAAATTTCAACAAACATGACCGATACATTTTTGACCCTTGTGCACAATGTCGATGACGTTCTATAGCACTCTGCTTCACCTGCGGGATTTTTCCTAGTGACGTAGAGTAATTTTCAAAGCTCTAAGGGCTTGGCTTGTTTTGTTCAGTGCAAGATAAACACTTAAACTTCAAAACAGCGGGAGATGACTTGAGGAGGAGCATATACCAACTCATCTGGACAATGCGGTCAGATGAAAGTATGCGTGACGAATGGAACCTCAGTATTGTGCGCCCTATCCACAAGAAAGGAGATATGTACTCTGAACTGCGCCAACTACTTAGGTAAATATTAGTCTCCTTAATGTTGCCTATAAGATCTTTGTCGGCTATTTGGAATGAAAGTCTGAACCCTTGGTCCGTGTCAGAGTGGTTTTAGGCCCGGTAAGTCAACCATCGACCAAATTTTTACACTTCGGCAGATTTTAGAAAATGCCAAAAAATTCTCACCACCATTTGTGGATTTTTGGTTCACGGGACGATTTATACAGAGTCATGTCACTACTTGGCATCCCTGCCAAACTTGTTCGATTGTGCAGGTTGACTATGTGGTGGAGAACTCGCGCTACTCCGTAAAGGTTGGTAAGAACAGCAGCGACTCTTTCTACTTTTCGACAAGAAAGGCTTAAAGCGAGGTGACGTTCTGCCACGTCGTTCTAGAGGCATCATCGGAGGAACGATGCGCGCCTTCAGGGGAACATTTTAAAGTATTGAATTGGACTACAAGTGGAAGGATCACTCTACCTCTCTAGCCGATTGCTGTTTCTTCGGGCTTAGCAGCAAAGCCCTTTCTCAGAGAACCAACTAGACACTGTACAAGACCCCAATCATCGTCCATGGTCCTGGCTATATAGTTAAGAAACGTGAACCTTGATCCATGATACAATCCGATGTAAATTGGCTGTTCTTTCATACAGACAAAAAAAAAGTTCCAATACTGTCGCTCTCTTTGAATAAAACTCATCAGTCAAAGTCCGAATCACTATAACCCATTACCCATCCCAACATCAACAACCAATAAATCCATCCCGTCTGAATAATCGAAAAAAGTCGATTGAGTTCTGTAGAATTGTACGTCTGTCGCTGCTGCGTTCTGAATTCCAAGTCCTTATTATTTATTATATCGTATCTATGCTATTCCAGTATCCAGTGTAGATTCTTGTTATTTCGTATCTATGCGATTCAAGTGAACATTCTTGTTATTTCGTATCTAAGCGACCCTATTCCTTTCATAGGTCAGTATCAGTATTGCCAGATACTACATTTACTTTCTTCCTTTTTTTTAAGAATAAATAGATACACAAATAAATATGTTAATATGAATTTATTTTATTAAATTTCCATTTGTGGTCTTGCAACGAAATATATATATATATATGTATATAAACATAATGTACATATATATATATATACATATATGCATATGTATATATATGTTGGAAATAAAAACACTCCGTTTATATTTATACAAACTATTTAATTAGTTAATAGTGGAAAGTTAATATTAATTCAAATTTAAAAAAAGAATAATGATTAGTTAATGATGTTTATTCGATGGGATGACGACGACGACTGCCTCGCCGTTGTAATGATTAAATTCTTAAATTTTTTTTTTACTGTGTATAGTCCTGGAATTTGGATGGTGCTTTTCGTTTTCGCGGTGGTAACTCATCCGTACTCATGCTCGCATTTTCTCTCTTGTTCTTGATTTGGTTTTGATAGCTTAAGATTCTCTGCTCAATACTTTGTTGCTCATTTTGTTGTTGTTGTTGTTGTTGCTCTTGTTCTTGTTGATGTGTAGGTCTTTTTCCGTTATTTTCACTTTGTAACGGAACTCTAATAGCATGAGCAACATTGCGTCGATAACGTACACCAGTTTCCAGATTTTCAACCACTATCTCTGAACCACTTCGTTCAATTACTTTAAAATCGTTTGGTTCAAATGTTGCTGACAATTTATTTGTATTTATCAGGTTTTTCAACCATACCACATCTCCAACTGCTATCGAATTACTTCTGGCATTGCGCTTTTCATCCGCATAATGTTTTCTTTTTCCTTCTTTGTTTTGTCACGATCGTGTAACTCTTCATCATATTCGAGTGGCTGATTAATTTTTGGCAACTTGTCACTAATGGTTCTTCTGAACATAAGTTCTGATGGCGATTTTAATGTGGTGGAATGCGGTGTTGTGCGATACATTAACAAATAATCCTGCAATTCCTTCTCCCAGTCCTGATGTAAATTCTGGCTTATTTTTAAACGTTTTAAAATTGAACGATTTTGGCGCTCCACTTCCCCATTCTGTTGTGGCCAAAATGGTATAGAATGGATAATTTGTATACCTATTTCATTACAATACTCTTTGAATTCGGTGCTGGTGAATTGTGTTCCATTATCAGCTGTTATCACATAAGGCCTACCAAAACGCGCAAAAATAGTTCTTAGTCTCTTAATTGTCTCGATTGTTGTAATTTTCGTCATGATTTCCACCTCGACAAATCGACTAAAATAGTCGACAACGACTTAAAGATAATGGCTTGAAGGTACAGGCCCATGAAATCAATTGCTAAGTGAGATCACGGTTCAGAAGGTAGCTCCTTACGCTTTAGGGGCTCCGGTGCTGATGGCGCCGCAACCATCGTGCAACCGAGACACTTTCTCACAAAATTTTCTGCTTCACTGTCAATTTTTGGCCACCATACTTTCGTTCGTAACCGACGTTTCATAACTGTGATTCCTGGGTGTCCATCGTGGGCCAATTCTATTGTACGGTTTCGCAAATTTTCTGGCATAACAATGCGATTTCCTCGAAGTAATATATTTCCAGCAAAGCATAACTCAGTTTCGAATAATTTAAAGGGCCCAGCTCTATCAGACCAAATTCTTTCTTCGAGTCCAACTTTAACATCACATATAGTTATGTCGTTTGCGGAAGCCTCTTCGATTTCCCTCAACTTTAGTGCGATTGGTATTGCATTGGCTACAACATAGTTGATATATTGTTCAGTGCTTAAATCGAACCGTTCTTCTGCCTTGTTGGTGACTACTAATCGAGACAATGGATCAGCTATGTTATTTTTTCCTGGTTTGTATACAACCCTAAATTTATAAGATTGCAAACGAAGTACCCAGCGTTCTATCCTTGCACACGGTTTACTTGTTGGAGAAAATATCGTCTCCAATGCTTTATGATCGGTAACCAGTTCAAACGTTCGGCCAAATAAATAAAAGTTGAATCTCTCAACTGACCATACTAAAGCTAATGCTTCTTTTTCGGTTTGGCAATATCGTTTCTCAGTATCGGTCAAACTTTTACTTGGCCCTTTGTCGTTAATTTGAATTAACACTGCACCTAAAGCAATTGGACTGGCATCAGCATAAACTTGAGTGCGATCTTGGACATCGTAATATCGAAGTGGTTCCGTTAGGTTACCTAAATTTGGAATGAATTTACCAACAAAGTTCACTAGGCCAAGAAAGCTACGCACTTCTGCAATACTCGAAGGGCAACGAAAATTCTTGACAGCCTCAATCTTACTTTGTGTAGGAGCTATGCCGCATGCCGATAACTTATGGCCAAGAAATTCCAATTCTGTAGCACCAAAAATGCATTTTGCGCGATTTAACATAACGTTATGTATTTTAAGAGTTTCTAAAACCTTGGCTACACGTATGTTAAGTTGTTCGATGGTTTCTCCGAAAATAATTATGTCGTCCATGTAGTTAAAACAACCTTCGCATCCAGCCAAAATCTGTTCCATTATCTTCTGAAATAATTCTGGTGCGCAAGCTATTCCGAACATTAGTCTAGTGTAACGAAACAAGCCCCTTCTTGTTATAAATGTTGTTATTGGTCTAGACTCTTTCGAAATTTCCACCTGTAACCAGAAAATGTTCGTTAACTAAGAACACTCAAACATGTCAAACTATTAATTATTTTGATTTATTGAATACTTAGAATTGCAAAGTTCAACCATAGTTCTTCGATTTTTTTTTTATTTTTTTTTTTTTTATTTTCAGTCTATAACGCGATATGTATTTCAATGTTAAAAAAAATCAACATATTCATAACTATACGTATATATTGTAAGGGTATTTGTATACTCAAGTTTCACACCTGGTGGAAGGCGTCTTTTACATCCAATTTGGTGAAAAATCGTCCTTTTCCGATGTGGGGGAGGAAATCTTCCATGGTTGGAAGTGGGTGATTTTCCCTTTTGACAGCTTCGTTTGCCCGGCGCATATCAATACAAATTCGGACATCATCGCCCTTAGGAACTGGTACCACAGGCGAAATCCATTGAGAAGGCTCGTTCACCTGTGTGGTTTTCAAATTATCATACTTCTTGTTGTTCATACTTATTGTAATAGGAGCACTTATATGTCAAATGATTTTTTTCTTCAGCTTACCTTTTCAATAATGCCTTCTTGGAGCAACTTGTCGATCTTCTTATCTACTGCCTCTTCCAATGAAACTGGCACTCTCCGATATGACTGTGCCACAGGTTTTACACCTTCCTTTAACGGTATGTCCACAACAAAAACAAATCCATTTATTTTGCTGGTGCCACGATGTTCTTCAATTTGATTGATGCTCTCACCGATTTGCATTACTCCTAATGGAATACCTGTTTGGAAACCAATTAAAGCTTTCCCATAATCTTTTACAACGTAAAAATCAGCCAAACAGCACTTGTGCCTAGTCTCAACTCTGGATTTGAATACACCTATGACAGTCAATGGGTAGCCACCGTATGCTTTGAATTCATGATCGACTTGTTGGCGTTGCTTTGCCACTTTGATTCCATTGACTTTAAGGAACTCCCACGTTTTGTTGTCGATAATATTGAATTTTGATCCCGAATCAACAACTACTGTGACCGCAACGCCACCAATTTTGACCTTAATTTCGTTACTAGCTGTTTCTGCATCTCCAATACAAAAAATATATTCGACGTTTTTCGTTTTTCGAGTAATTTAACTGTCTCTGGCTCGGTTGGATTACGCTTCTTTAATGGCTGATGGTATTCAGATTCGCGTTTCATTTTTTCTGTGAAATTATGGTCTTTGAAACCGTTTTTGATTGAATTGTTTTCGAAGTTATGTATCCGCTTCTTACTTCGGCATTTCCGAATAAAATGGTCCTTACCACCACATTTATTGCAGAATTTGCCTCTTGCTGGGCACTTTTCTTCATAAGCTCCATGTTCAGCATATCCACAACGAGAGCATTCATTTTGTTTATCTTTTTCCCCGTCTCGTTTGTACTGGACTTTGGAATCGATTTTGTTGACACTTTCCGAGAACTGAAGAGGTATTTTTTCACTTTGGTCGAATGTTTTGCACTGCTCCTCGATGGCTTCAAAAACTTTGGCCGCTATCAAAATTGTGTCAACTTGGAGTCGCCCAACGTTAACAGTTCTCGGCGTAGCTTTGCCGAAAAACATTTTTCGATTACTTGGTCTTTGACATTGTCTTCAACCGCATCACCAAAATCACATTTTTCAGCTTGAATGCAAAGTTTCATAACGAAACTACCCATTTTTTCAGTTTTTTCTTGTTTGAGTTGCCGAAACACGTGTCGTTCATATGTGGAGTTCTTTTTTGGCTCGAAAAACTCGTTCAGCTTAAGTACAGCTGTGTCATAATCAGACAAATGTGGCTTGTAACCGGTAGCAAGTGGTCCACGTGCTACTTCAGAAATAACTGTTGGTGTTGGTAGCGACTCATAAAGTTCTTGCACCTTGCGACCAGCCAAGTGCATCAGCTTTACAAATTTGTCCAACTCGTCTTCAATATGGTTTGCTTTAAGGTACCATTCGAATGACCGGTGCCAATTTGTCCATTCTGAACCACTATTCTCTTCGTAGAGTGTTAAATCAAACGGCGCGGCGGTAATTCAATGAATTTCGAATACATTTTGTCTAAAAGAAAAGTAACATTTATATACATTAGGAATGTTCATTTTTAATTTTTTTTTTAGACTTGACAATGAATGCATATGTACTCAATCATTATTTATTTGGCAATCATTAAAGTTGCTCTCTTAAAACTAATCTTATGCGATCATTTAAGTCACAACAAATACCTATTTTTTTTTATCTTATTTTTGGCAATCATTAAAGTTGCTCTCTTTAATCTTTTGCGATCATTGAAGTCACAGCAAGCTATTTTTCATTACGTGGCATTTGGCAATCATTTAAGTTGCTCTCTTGAATCGAATGTCTCGTGCGATCATTTAAGTCACAACTAATAAACTTTTTTTTTAGACAACAAACACACTTAATTCATTATTATTTATTTTAATTTTATTCCTTACCAGTCATATTAGGTATCCTTTATTGCTGTGTTTTTCCTTTTATTTATCGTTTTTTTTTTTTTTAACTAATTTTGTTTTTCTCCTCGTCGCCAATGTAGAAATGTACGTCTGTCGCTGCTGCGTTCTGAATTCCAAGTCCTTATTATTATATCGTATCTATGCTTTTCCAGTATCCAGTGTAGATTCTTGTTATTTCGTATCTATGCGATTCAAGTGAACATTCTTGTTATTTCGTATCTAAGCGACCCTATTCCTTTCATAGGTCAGTATCAGTATTGCCAGATACTACAAGTTCCAAACCGAGGACCATACTCCACATCAAGTTGTCGGCTTGTGATCCTTGGAATGTCTTAACTGAACTGATTAGTGCGCAGTTCTTTTGGCGGATCTGTTGTTACCTTACCAGCCAGCTAACTGCCTAGATCCTTCGGTTGCATTGATCATCTTGGAAGCCGTCCAATTGTTTGATCCGTCTTAGCCTATTCACTCACCAAACAGAAATAACTACAGGGAAGACAATATACCATGGGATCACACATGATTCCCGTCTCTTACCACATCATTAACATCCGAAAGACGCTTCAGGTCACATAAGTGATATTTACAAAACGGCCGCGTACCCTAGCGGCTATAAAACTTAACTCATAAATCGCTATTTCTACCTAATAACAAACCAAAGTACGTCGCAACCAAAGTTTCCTTTGGGCTTTGACAGCTGCAGTTTGACCATAACGTCATCGAAGTTGTATTATAATTTCGTCCTTGTTGTAAAAGTTTAAAAATTTAAAACCCCAAAAACTGGTTCGTGTAAAACAAGCAAAGTAAAACTATCTACTTTCAGGGACACTTGTTCGAGGCAAATGAGACACTAGTTCCAAAATTAACTTACATTCAAAAACCGTGCAACAGATTTAACACCTTCATCCGATGTATCCATAATGGGACATGTAGCTCTCATCACTCACACCGCAGCGCGGCGCTCGGAGCGTCCCTACTAGAATATTATTTCATCTCTTCAAAATCCTGTGTTTTTTTTTTTTTTTCTTCTCACAAAGGCTACAAGGCGTGTTCAGTGTTCAGCTAACGATAATACAAGGACTACGTCAAAACAAATTAAAAATGTTAACGAACCCCAAAAAGTCCTTCTCTTTCGACGACGCGACGTGACGGACGAGTCGAGGTGTGATGCAATATAATTTTGAATGACGAATTTCAGTCTCTAAATTTTCAAAACACTAACTATTCCCAAATTGACTTCCAGCCACGGGACTGAAACGCATGCCGTTTTCAAGTGAAAGTATTCAAATAATAAATTTGCATAGCAAATTTGTGTCAAAATAATTCCATGGCGGCTGTCAGTCATGTTTAGCATGTTATGAAGATGGAAAGCGTTTCGGATGCACTTCATCCCCTGTCAACTCTGCCGCCGCGCCACTGCCGTTGTCGTTGCCGGTGGTATTCCAGAACCGCTGTCCTCACATTATGATAACGTGAAATGTTTATTTTTTTGGGAGAAAATGTTACCGAAGGCGATGACGTTGATGATGACGATGCGACTCACGGTGGACCGTATACTTGTGTGTCGGTGTGTTGACTTTATACTATATATACACTTTCCTCCATCAGGATTTATGGAATTCAAATTTTGGATTTTCCCAGAATGGTGCGGTGGTCTCTGTTTCTGGATGTTTGTTATTGTTGCCACTGGCATGGCGGGCGTTGAAATCGCAGATTTTCACTGCGGATTAGTTAGGTAAAGTGGTGAGGTTGGCATACATACATATACATGGGCAGTTTTGCATAAATTCGTTTCGTGAATAACAGGTGAATGAATGTTAAAATAAACTATCCGCTTTAGATACTCCAGATCTCTGGTGGAATTTGCCATCAAACCTACACAAAAGGATAAAGTTATGGCCCGTGGGATTTTTGGTCCAGGAATATTGGAGTTTCAAAACATATAGACTAAAGTAAAAGTTGGGGGAAGTATCTCAAATCCAATATTATTGTTCTGTAGTTAAAGCAAACAAAACGATTTGATTTCGATGGTGTTTATGATTCCCAGAGAATTGGCTCCCAAAAAGCTTCACTTCCTAGAAAAAGGATATGGCTACATATATGGAAAACTATAAAACACTTGTGTGGTTTCGGGTTCGTAAGTCGTCTAGATTGGCTGTTTAGTGGAACCGTCACTTGCTAAAAAGTATGTTAGTTTTTAATAAATAGTTTACATTTGCCCACGCAAATACAAGCTTTATAAGGTAACTGCTTAGGCAATATAGAAGCACTGGCTACTACATCAACAAAGAAATTTTTTGGGAACAAATTTCTGTAGGGCCAGTTAAACAAGCGTGGTGCATCCTCGGATCGAAATTTAAAAACTACTTACCTCGGTTCGTGTTTGCGTAATTTAAGTTTAGACTGTGGTTCAAGAGTAGTTTAAGAGTTAACCCACCGATTTCCAAAGATTAAGGGCCAGTTGTACAAACGTGGTTCATCTTCGGATCGTCATTGAAACTCGGTTTTGAGGTGTTGTACAATCGAAGCTGTTAATCCGCCAAAATTGGTGTGTTAACTTCGATTACGGTGAGTTAAGACCTATAACTCACCGTAATCGAAGTTAAGACACTAATTTTGGCGGATTAACAGTGTTTCAACAAGGGTTCAAGCATGTGATTGGTTGTTGGTTAGTTTGTGCATGCGCTTTCACTTCAATCTGAATTTTTTTGACAGTTATGGGAATAGGCTGTTCAATTTGATCTGACAAACGGAATATCGTTAATATTTAAATTCACATAATTATTTTTTAAAATTTGAATTTTAAATCTAAGTTCGGAATGGCAACTGCTAAAAGAGGAACGAATTTTTCCAGGGAAGTTTCCAGGGTGTTTCAACAAGGGTTCAAGCATGTGATTGGTCGTTGGTTAGGTTTGTATGTGAAATATTTCATGTGTGCATGTGCATACGCTGTCACTTCAATCTGAATTATTTTGACAGTTATGGGAATAGGCTGTTCAATTTGATCTGACAAACGGAATATTTTTAACATTTAAATTCAAATCATCATTTTTTTTAAAATTTGAATTTTAAATCTAAGTTCGGAATGGCAACTGCTACGAACGAATTTAAAAATACAAATTTGTTAAAAAATATGTAAAACTGAGTTTGATCGTTAGACAATATTTGAACATAATGTGTCCTTACACAGCTTAATTGAGCTGTGTTTTTTAATAATCTTACCGAAGTAAAAATATTTTATTAAAATCACTACTTTAAAGTGGGCGTATTGAAAAAATGTTCACAAAAAAAAAATTTTTTTAATGAACGAAAAAAACTGATTAAAATTGATTATGGGTACTTTTAAATCTGTATTTAATATTATATGAAAAGTGGACGTAAGCCTCGCCCGAAATCAATTTTTTGTCTTCTTACCACAAGATGTTTACGTACAAATAACATCCACAAAGTTTAAGGTTTTTCATCGTTATTTTATTTAAACAAAATTGCTCAAACTGAATTTAATTGAAAGAAGATTCACCTATAGCTTAATTTTGCCAAATAGAGGGTCTTGAACAAAAATAGCGACTGTGGTCGTGTTTTTGGGCGGATTTCACCGGCTCAAGAACTTAAGACTGAGGACCAAGAACTATATGTAACGAAATTGCGACTTCTAGAGAGTATCGATCGACAAGGATTCTGATTCACAATACATTATATACTTTGTTATACCTAACGGTATACTTCTGTTTGTTACAAACTCACCAATGAATGTACTTATTCTATGGAATAGGGACTAAAAATTAATTGACAGTGACATAAGATACATAATGTACTCAAATGTCATGTACATAGGCGTTAACTCGAGTTTATTAACTCTCACTTGACTCACAACTGTGCAACACAATCATAATTGAACCTGGTGCAGGGAATAACTCGAGTTAAGTTGATCCGTGGTTTGACCCTTGATTTGTAAAACTGGCCCAAATTTTAGTTTATCCACGAATCAAAATAAAAACTAGGTTTAGTGCTGAACCACTACTATACAACTGGGGAACCGAGACTATCGAGAAGAAGCACCACCCATGTCACAAACAATCTAGAACTTTGTGTAGAAACAAACATTTCACGAGAAAAAGTGATTTGGTCACAACGTCTGAAACAATATCGCCGCGCCGTAACAATCAATATCGCCTAACAGGCTATGGTCTATGGAGTATGGTCCAATAGCAATCTGGGCGTTGAGTACATTGGATTGCGAATTAGAAAAACCATCTTAGCCCAGCAGAGGTGTTCTAGTTACAGATCAGGATATTGTTTTGAGTGTGCTGAAAGAATTTAAGGCTGTTCTTTAGTTTAGTGGCTTGTGCTAGACATGGCTCTGTTCGTTGAAGAAATATTCTCCTAGTGCTGGATTCCTGGTCCATACTAAACTGGCGCACTAACAGAAGAAACAAAATGAGCCCTTTCTGCCTCATTGTCTTAATAGGTCAAAAATACTGCTAATAGGGATTTCAGTTCAATTCTAACACGTCGGGATTCCAACAAACAGGGACAGTTGAAGATTGCTTAGGTGAACCGTAGAGAACAATGTTTGTAATCATCATGACAGCAGTTAACGTCCCTATAGAGGAAGCATCATGACCAGTTAAAGATTCCGATGGGATCATTGAGACTGTCCCAGTTGGCTTTCAAGCAAAGATATACATGTTCTAAACTGTTCTAAACTTTCCTTTTAATGCTTCTTTACTGGAGCGGATTAAAGTATTTAACGCCGTTTTTATTTTCAAACTTTAAGTAACAAAGCAAAATGAATGCCCATTACCTAAATTTATCAAACATATGACAAGTTTGATAAAATGCATTGAAAATTTCATAAAAATCTGTTGGGCGGTTTTTGATTCCATACCGGACATGCACACATACATAAATCCATTTTCATAGGTAATTAAGAATTTCCAAGTATACAAAATCAACCCCTGTTCTATAAATGTTTGTAATGGACTTTTATACAGTCTAAAATATTCAATCTTGACAATCAAAGCCTTCTAATGCTGAGGACCTGCACTGTGGTGATGGTTTCAACAAAAAAAAAAAAAAAAAAAAAAAAACTCTCCGCAGAGCTGCTTGCCCATATAGAATTGAATTTGTTGAGCTCATGTGTGAGTTTGTTGGAATACGAGCTTCAGCAGCAGGCTGCACTGATATTTTCTAACCAACCAACTTTTATTGCAATGTGAATGTCCTTTTTCGGAGTAAGGACACATTTATATTAACATTTATTTCAAATGCATATAAAGCGTTATGCATACTCTCTAGTCTCCACAACAAAAGGCATCTGAGCAATAAGAACAAAAAAGAACTCTGAAAAGCGATGCGGTTTCCAAGTTAAGTACTACTGCCATCAGGAGAAGAAAGGGAGACGGATGGCGCGAGGCAACTCGAAGCTTTTACAACAGACTAACGCTGCTTCTGTGGTCCCATTAGATGGTGGCAGCCAGGAGCTGCAGCCTGGAGTAATGGAAAGAGAATTACTAAAACTAAAAGGGTCCTTTATCCGCAATCCCTCTATGATGTCATGAATATTTTTCACTAAGTTCGAGGTGCGGTGGACGTGCGGGTGATGCTGAAGACTGGAACGAGGAGAATGTAAAAAGCACACACTAAAACTCTAAAATCGCGACTGTGTATCGGAATGATGCTTCTCCGTTTATACCATTCGCGTCACGTTGGTGTGGTGGCGGTCGGTGGCAGCCTGTAGCTCCAGCTCCAACCAACGCCAACGGTCTCGGTCGGAGCGTTATGTATCCCAAAAACAAAACCAACAACAACAACGCAATGCTTCATAAAATAGAGTCTGCTTAGCACGTATAGTAAAATCGACTTCAAGGAGTTGGGGACTGAGAGTAGGTACTGCATTTTTAATATTTTATTTTGTTTGCACTTTTTGTCGGTAAAAATTGTAAAGAGGTGAGAGAGCTAAATGGATTTTTTTTTTCAAAGCGTTGACTTAATTATTATTCGCGGCGTAAGCTTTTTAAAAATTTAAATATTTCGCTGCTAGTATTTTTCTTCTTTTTTTTTGAGCAATTGTTTTGGAATATAATTCTTTCAAGCATTAATTTTGTTGTTAGAAAAGTCATATTTGAAATTTAGCTCAAAAAAGAATGGAGTCAGGAGTTAAACTTCACACATGTAACCTACGAGAGAATGAGATGAAGGACTCATTTCAACATCAGTATACGACAAAATTGCAAAATGTATTAATAAGGGATATACAAAAATTCACACAAATAAAATAAACATAAATAATATCTACACTATCTACACTAAGGCCAGTATTTATAGATCACTCTCAACTTAAGAGCATCGTAAGTCTATTCATCAAGCACTATTAGCACAGATTTACAAGCGCTCGCAAAACTTATGAGCGGTCAGGACCACTCTTAAGTTAGGCGTCAGTAAACATTTTCTTTTGTAGTATTTAATTTGTTTGAATGCTGTTTAAAACAAAAAATGTATATACATACCCATCGGTGGCGAATAACATAAATTAATTTATTTAAAAAAAATATATTGATTCGGTAATGTATTTTTTACGGAAAACCAATAATTAGATTTTACTGGCAAAAACTCATTTTACGTTTCAGCTGATTGTCATGTCACTCAAAATGAAACAATAATTCATTCTAGTTTCTTACTGTTTCGTTCATCCGGAAATAAATTATTGGTACATTTGCGACCAGAAAGAAGAAGAAAAAGACAGGATGCGTTGCTATTTCCATTTTTTTACCGACATAATTTTACTGATCGCTATAAACGACCGTCAGTAAAAAAGCTCCAAATTCATTTGTTTTCGATTTTTACTGATGCTTTTTACTGGTCGCTATAACTGACGCCTTACGAGTGGTATCTTCGAAAAATATTCGAAATCGTTAGTCTATTCGCACGCAGCAGTGTAATCAGTTTTATTTGAATGCTAAATCGGCAGTACGGTAGATTGATTAGAAGTCTGCCAGATTACTCAACAAAGTCCTAGTGGAGTGGAGAAACAAATTTGCTTAAAAGGTTGTAAAATTGAGTTAAAATCACTCTACCCCTCAAAGCAGGCAGCATAAATAACTGTGAAAAGTTGATTGTGGTAAAACTGCTGAGTACGAATAGACTACGATTTTTATCGATTTGACATTTGGAAAGAAAACAAATGTCAGTAATTTGTGTGGTGTTTCGTGCTTGGAACAATTTGTAGATAATGACAAAAGACAAAGTATCATCACCAAGTACGCGAGTTCCAAATCAGAGTCACAGGCTTAAGTGCAAGAAAATGAAAATTATAAGTACACGATGGATGTGAGCCATCAAAATGATATGATGAAACCTGCTATAATGCCGAAGTTGGAACCAGAGTAGAGAAGCAGAAGCTTAGTCTCAGGCCTAAATATGAACCAAAGGCCGATTATTTAGGAATAGATTTGTTTTAATTTAAATTTAAAATAAAAAAAAGTATAGTGTCATGATTTATTTTATTAATAGTAATTAGTAACTAATGGGGCTGCAATGGGGTAAGGTTGAGAAGTCAGGTCGCTTTTGTTGAATGAATGAATCAATGAATGTTGGAGCGAATCCTGTTGTAGTCGGGAAGGTTTCCAGTTGCTCCGGCAGTCAATATATTGTTCCATTTCGTGCAATGGGATACGGCGGTTGTAGCAAATCATCTGGTAACCAATAAGTTAAGGGTGCGTGTTATGATGGAAGGAATCTGCCATTTTTCGAATATTTGAATTAGAATTATTAGTGTTCTGAATAGCTCAGAGGCTCTTAAAGTTACGAGCGGTTTGATATCGTGCAATAAATATGGGCCTAAAGCTTTGTAATAGGTAGACCTAGAATATAAAATACTTTTTATGTATTCTAACTAATTCTCTCGGTGGCTTAATCTCAATATATTTATGTGTTGTCTCTTTGTCGTGACGCATTTTCGTTTCATCGAGTTTAAAATCAGAACGATTTTTTACAAGTTTGAAGTTTCCATCAAAAATGTTGTATATACTTTGAAACATAACACATTGACGGCTTGAAAACGAAAATACATCAAAATTTTATCGACTGCTTAAAGAAAGTATCTCTGGTAAACGTTAAGAAAATAGTTTTGATTCTGCAATTTTCCTGTCAAAGTACGCTTTTGTAAAAGTGATTTTGTAAGATATTGACTTAATACAAAACGGGTTCTGAAATGGTGAGAGAAGATTTTTGCTGCTTGTGGCAGCCTTGTTGTTTTGGTGACATCTGTCAAATCTGTTGTTTGTTATTAAATTACTGATGTCAAACCACAATTGCAAATAACACGACTGAAGGATAGTGCTTACGTTGTGGACATTTTACGGTAGACGTTGTAGCTCTTTACAGTTGACTCTTCAAAGTTTGGTGGTCAAAGTTAAGGCCATTTTGGGATTTCAAGCTTGCCGTATGCGACAACAACTATTACACGCCAGGTTCACCAGGTGGAAAGGTTTCCGGAAAAAGTAATAATTTTTGTTTGGTTTTTGGGCAGACACGGCGGTATCATTGGTCCGTACTTTTTCTAAAGCGACGTTAGTGAGTCAGCAAAACGATGATAAATAATTTCTTAAATCCCAGATTGAACCATTTGGAATTAGACCTCTTGAAAAGTGAACGTCACTTTTTGGCTACCCGTGTCATGCAATTTGACAGTATTAATATATTTGTTGTGAAGCTTCCTAAAGTCACAGTAAATGTGAATAATGAATAATGAATACAACACAGGCCATCACTCAAATTCAGCTAGATTTATGAGAAAGAGTCTTTGAAAACTTTACCGATCCGCGTCACCGTCAATTCAAAATGGCAAACATGAACCTTTCCAGAAAGAAAATTTTTATAAATACCTCACACACCAGCTTCTTCATGTTTGGATGAAAAACTGAACGGATTTGAATAAAATATGGTAAGTAGACGAGTGAGGATTAACTGGATTTTTGTATCCTTTCCCGAAAAAATTCACGGTTCCATATTGCATTCACCATGAGTAAACCCTTGTACTTGTGTTGTTTTTATTTAGTTCGCTAGGTCGATGTGGGGTAATAAGTAAGGTATAACTTGTGGAATCCAGTTATGTGGTTATATCTGTTTTGCTCATTTTGGAGCATAGCCCCCATATTTTTAAATATTCAATCATTCTGAAATAGCTGCGGTAAGGGTATTTTCCGTTTGTTTTCTGATTTGATGTTAGAAAGCTATTAAAATGACTATGGAGTATGGTGCCAATACTGATCCCTGGCGTAGTCCGTTGTTAAGTTTCTTTCGTCGGCTCTCTATTCTATCGAGAAAGACTTGGAATGCTTAGGTACGATGTGAGTTAATTTGTTACATAAGATCATTCCGATACACTGTCCCGCAGGGAGCTGGGTGATTAACAAACGCCACAGATGATTTGAGCTAAGCTTGGTGTCCTGCTTTCGTGTGTGTGTGGCTCGATCCAATAAACAAGAATCTGTTTGCACTGCGTGCTTCGCCAAAATACTTGAACACTTTGTCTGCGGTTTTAGATTTTCCTTTATCTTGAATTCTTTTGAAAATTTGTGGTAAGATGCAACCTCATATTCTCCAAGCTACACTACTATCGGGGTTTGGCACCAGCTTAAAACTATTAGAAAAGACTTTTCCATCTTGTCCTCCTTCAAATATTTTTTCCATAAATCCTACGTTGATATGGATGTCTTAAGACACACTGTCTATCAGTTATAAGACCACTTAATCAAACTTTAATAGCTGACTGTTCACAATATCCAAACTAAGGAAACCTTTATTGCTCTTTTCTTAAACTCTCCCCTAAACTGACACATCCATCAAGATGCACACAAAAAATTACAACAAGAACAACAACAATAATCTCTCGTCCTTTTTTTTGTAGAGTTTTAACGAATGGCAAACTTAAACAAACCCTATCGCTCAAACAATAACAAAAATCAACAGAATAAGCAAAATTCCAGAAGGATTTACAATCACTGTGAAAGTTTCAAATGTCACCATCACCATGAATGAAAAGCATCAACCAAACACGTCCTGTTTTCTGCTACTAACAATCTTGCATTCGTTCTCGGCACGATGCTATGTGATGTCATGGCAGTGGCAGCAGCGGCTGGGCGAAGGAGCTTTGTCCGTCTTAAAAGGCGTATACTTGCTTTAACTTTCGTCCTTTCTTTGTCATCCAATAGTAGATCATTGTACACAACATCATCTATAGAAGCTACATTACCCAGCTTCCACAATACGCAACAAATTTAAGAACAAATCCTTTCCGTTTGGTGATGCTCTGACAAGGACGTTTGTCGTCGACAAACGACAACGACAAGACGACAGCAGCGACAACTATACACGGTGGTAGTGGCAGTGGCAGTAGCGGCAACGAATCTGCGTCTTGAGTCTTGCGTCTGCGATTGCCAAGATGAAACTTTTTAATTAAATATAAAACTTGACAGTCCAGAAAGTGGACACACTGGGAGGATTCAGGATTACAACTGTACACGCCGATTCACATAGAAACTTCTGCTTCTACATCCTTATAGAGCAGAGTCGTGATATAAAGTTTTACAAAACTAGGATGATGATTCCTTTAGCTTCTATGTGACTGTGATGATGCCTGATGCGCATAGACGATACGTCGTTACAGATAGCTTTGGGATAAGAGTCCAAGTCCCAAACAGAAATTTATCAATTGCCAAAAACAATCCGACCGATAAAGTTGTCAACAAAAATAAACTTGCCAAACTTGATCCTCCAAATATCTATTCGTGTGTACTTCTTTTTTTTTTGTCTTTCATTCGGATCAAGGATCAAAATGTCAAAATGTGCATTTCTGTCTTCAATTAAAAATTAAAACAAAACATTTATAACGACTTCGTCCTTGGTTTGGAGCAACAAACTTCCAACGAACCAACGAATTAAGTCATCGGAAATGGGCCATTCTCCCAGTGGCATCCTGAACATGTGCAAATCATTTTAAGTATCCTTTTTCTTTATCTAATAGGAACATAGGAGTTTTCCGGAAGTTCACCATCATTTGCCAGCTGATTTTCACTATAGCAAAACGTTAAGAGAAAACTTTGACTATAAAAGTGCAAGGCGGCAATGCTTTTTAACACAGTGGCCAAGTGGGGCAGGGGCACAGCAAAAAAAAAAGGGGGGGGGGGTTCGGTTGCAATGAAAATATAAGTTTTTTGAATTATTAGCATACTTCTTGGGCCAACTGTGCCATGTGTGGCGGCATCGGCACAAGGGCTTAGTTTTTTTGCAACGAAAAGATAGTTATAGGTTAACAACATCTAAATTTTGATAAAAAGAAAAAAAAAGAAGAAGCAAAGGACGACTCAAGTTATAAAATAAAAGAAAAGAACTTTTTAAAGTTTTTTATTCCTGTACGAAGCACAGCACAGGTATCAGGTATGTAGGTACATTTTCATTTTTGAAATTATGTCAACCTTAATTTTGCATTAGTTTGCGTTGCGATATCACACTCACACGTGAAAGGAGCTTCTTTATATTATGTATGTATTTGGCTGCAAGGTAGATGAGTTTTGAAGTTTTCTTTGAAAAGAAATTTTCTTGGTGTTGCTTTTTTATTAAAAGAACAGAAAACTTGAATTGAAGGAAGTGAAACTATTTGAAAGTTTGTTTTGATTTTAAATGGGTTATGGAATTTAATATAAAAATTATTAAAAACTCAAAACTTAGTATGTGTTTAGTAAGAATGATTTTAAAACCAACGCAATAAGTTCCGATTGACGTTAAATTTAATATTTTTTGGAGGTATTATAGAACTTATAAAGTTGGCAGCACTGTTTTCATTGACAGCCATTTTATCAGCTTCCATATCTTTTCTTTTAACTTTGATTTACCATTTAAGCATAAATAGACTGACGCCTGAATAGCGGAAGCAAATTGTGCAGATTTATTTCGAAAAATGGCCCTGTTCGTGAAACGAATCGAAGACTACGTCCATTTTATAGAGTAATTAATTCGATTAACGATGAAACGTTTTCGAAACAATTTTAATCTTAATGAGAAATCGAACAGTGCGTACCGAATAAGTTGTTGCTGCTGCTGTAGTGTTGCATCGAGGAAGACCCGAATAACTGGCTGAGCACAATGGTGTAGCTGCAGCAGTAGTAAGTAGCACTGTCAAAGTTAAATCTACGTACATCGTATTGCAGGGCTAAAATGTAAAGTAGCAGCTGCAGCACAGAGAGTAGCTGAAGTACAACTCGACTCGGCTCCAACTTCACGAACGTGCTGCGCTGCAAGATAACAACAAACCAAAATGACAGACATGATTTTTGTTTGAGTTCAGTGGTACACATTGTATTCGAACATGATGCTTAGTGCGCTACTTTTTTTTACATAAACTTTAACATTACTACGTACTACTGCTGCAGCTACACCATTGTCCTCAGATAGTGAGTCAATCCTCCATCGTGTACAACAATTTCACGGACACAGGTCCGTCCAAATTATGAAAAATTTTACAAAATCCAATTCTTGCAAGAATTGAACCAGCACGACCACCGGGCATGGCGCACGTATGTTTGATCTGGACTCGAAACGAGATTGCTGTTGATCCCTAAAAGAAAATTTTGTTCAGCGATGAAGCTCATTTTTGGTTGAATTGACATTTCAATAAGCAAAACTGGTGTGTTTGGAGTGTAGATAATCCTCAAGCCATTGTTGAGGCGTCCCACCGTTAGGACCAAAAAAAACGGACAGTGGTCCTTACATCTTTAAAAATTATGCTTTATAGAGCCATGATCAATGACGTCTAAGTTGCTGAATTGATTGAAACACCTTGTTGTTTTCACAAGATGGCGGGCAAAACATGTCACTCATAGCGCGTGCCGCAATTTAATTGTTGAAGGAAAAGTTTGATGAGGGCTTAATTTGGGGTTTGGACCTGTAAGTTGGCCTTCAAGATCATGCGATTTAACACGGCTGGACTATTTTCAGTGGGGGTGCGTGAAGTGATTAGCTCGGAAAGCAACATTTTCCACGATATTGAATAATACGTCCCCAAAAATTGTAAAAACTAAGTTACCGAAATTTGGACCTCAAAATTGGACTACATCCGAACCGGCTTGGGCATATTCACTGTATGACACTACAAAAGAGAAAGACTACTATTCAAAAGAAAGTCTCTATGAGCCCCTCGCCAAAAAAAAATATTTGCAATGCCCTAAACACGACATCGAAATTCTCTTTTTTAGATTTCAACCCCGCCAAAATTGGGAGAGAGGACATCTTTGGTAAGACAATCGTAGGGCACAGCTTTTACGACACCACCACTTCTGACATGCTTTTGAGCAGTAAGCCTCATTCTCATACTTCTTCAAATCTGCAAGTGTATATGGCGGTCAGCAGATGGTGGAACCAGCAACCAATACCATCATGTTGTGATTGATGGAGGACACTCTTTTTGAGAATCCTATAAGAGATTTCTGTTCAAATTTTGGTAGGAGTTAATTTGGCGGATGTGTACTGTATGAATAGGGCGATGCGCATTGCGCAGTTGAACCTATCACATACAACATACGCATCTATTTTACTTTTTGTTTACATTCTAGTGGGAGCCACCAGGTATTGGCCATTTCAACCCAGACATGACCTTCCAATCTTATAACCCGAGTGTTGAACACGCAAAAATTGAAACACTCTATTGCCCTGGTAGAATGGCAACTCTGTTTCGGATAACTGCGAAAAACCAGTCAGAATGGGATACAATTACGTGAACCAACGATGGCGTTAGTAGTCACCATAGCAGGCACTCCAATGTGCTACTTCGACATATTTGACCAATTTGGTCACTAGGAGCATTCACTACTAGTCAGGGTAGTGAAATTGAAAAGATGGCGGATGTGCCCTGAAGGGACTTGCATTCCCGTAGTGCGTTTTTGACTCTGGACTATCCAGCTGTTTTTTGAGAGCTTGAGAATGTTTTGATTAGTTTAGAAAATTCTAATAGAAAACTAAGCTGTAAAATGTATAAACTCACTGCAGCCTTGCCTGGACAGATCTGGCGTTAAATTGTAGGTCAATTATAGAGTAGAGTATTAGATAATGCACACGCAGATGGTTTCTAATTTATCATTGCCCAGCCAGTTTGTAAAAGATCTAGGACATATTTAAATGAGCTTTAGAAGCTATTCAGGTTAAATCTATCATAGAAAGAAGGTCAGTTGGTTAGTAAAGGCATCTATAGTGTTTCCTGTCTAATTGTTTTGTGCACCATCACTTAAGGTCAAACGAATTTCCAAAATTCATGTTTCCCCAATTAGACCGAAGACTATGTGTCGAAAGTCTGCTTCAGCATTTGGAATCAGTTATTCGTGAATATTTCTTCGCCTTTCGCTCATCTTAAACGTTCAAGCACTGAGTTCAACACATGGAATCGATGTGCATGTTGAAGGATGCATAGATAGATATTCCCTAAGAGTCTCCGGTTGATGACCGCGTCATCGTTTTCTCATCTCATCTTCCCGTCGCGTCGGCATCGTCGTCCTCGTCTCCATCATCGTCATCATCAAATAGTATATAGCTATACTAGGATGGAGGAGGGTATTGGAATTTCTTAATTGAAATTTCCACATGAAGAATTTTGATTTTGTTATGAATCTACATTGTTGTAGGTACTTAGGTAGTAAAAGACGTTGTATAGGTGCAGGATTAACATTATTCCAGAATGAGATAGGACAGACCATGGTGCTTCAGAAGAATGGCTTAAGATGTTAAAAAAAAGTCCAGAAAGTTAAAGAGAGTAGGCATCTCTTTATGATACAAAAGGATATTGTGCGATTTGTACTGAATAAAGGCCTTTAATTGTATTTTACAGACAAAGACACACCAATAAAAAAGTTTATCCTTACTTAAGGGAAAATAAGTATCAAAGGGTCCACGGATAGAGCATAGAAATAATTTTACTTGAATATTTCAAATATTCGATAAATGATTTGCTTTTTGAATAAGAAACCCAATTTAAGGCAAACGTTAAGAAAAAACATTAAAAACACTACTACAACTATATCCTCTAAATCATTATTGAAGGATTATGCCTTTGATGGTGTAAAGGGACACTTAATCTTAAGTCTCTGATTCCGTCTTCTAAGCCATATAAGCTTCCAGCGTGTTGCAGGAGGAATCAATGGCGATAAAGGAGAATTAATCCTGGCTAAGAAAAAAATGTGATCTCCATCAAGGATATCATCATTTTTTCGTATAGCCAGGTTGTGCTGAAATCCCTGTATTTCATCTCTTTTAACTCCAAAACAGCTCTAGACTTATCTCTAGAAAAGAGGTGTCGGAACATTTTAACATTCACTTCTGTTGGGTGCCAGCTAATAAGGATATTTAAGCGAACTGCAAAAACAACGAACTTGCCAAACAAGGCACAAAATTACCAATTCTGACTAAACACAGCTTTCTCTGTATTTCCATCGATACAGGTAAGTTTTTGCTTCAGCAAGATGCTACTGAGAGGACGGAACTTGGGTGGTTAGTGGTTACACACATGTCTAGCCATGAAGTGGATTTGGTCAAAGCTGGATCCGAAACGCTCTGAGGCTTTAGTCCTCTCTTAGCAGATAAGTTTCATTATAGGTGTCATTACAGGATGCCGTCTTATACATTGGTAGACCTCCAGATTATTTGAAAAATATTTAAGACAGTCTTTTGTCTGAACTTGAAAAAAAAAACTTTTTGCATTTTCGCTTGAAATCTAAAATGATTACATCTGGTCCAAGGGCGGTGTTGTACTCCCAACCCCACTTCATTAGGTGGAACCAAAGCTGCTCATATGCTTCATTGGTCCTGTTGCTCATGAGGCGAAATACCAATGAGCCCACTGTGCCTACAATGTGGCCATGCACCAAAAAAAGCTGTTCCATTATTGATGGCACAGAAGCAAATGTGCCATCAGCCAACCAGGACGTGGCCTGCGAGAGCACCTCAATATTGTGGTTCTTGTCCCAAAAAATATATAGATTCTAAAAGCACAAATTACTCTCCCTCTAAGCACCTTAAATGCTTTGGGATACAGATTTCCCTTAAAGTGTCTGGCTTTTTAATCTAACAAGCGCGGACCCAATGTATCTTAATTTTTTGCGCTCTTTTAGTTAGCAAGTTGGGACGCAAACTGGATTGATTTCCATAATTGTATATTGAATGATTGTACTTGGGGGAGAGCTAGCTTGGCTTTGTTCTTTGGCGAGAAATTCGTAAGTGAAGAAGTGGCTGTGGTAATTTGCAGAGCTTTTAATCACATATTTTTCGTCAAAAAAGATGGTGATCATATGCCAGTCTTGCATAGGAATTTCTTCTTCTCGGAGCACACCCAATACTTCTATTTTTCTATTTTTTTCCCCGGTGGAAGGGAAAAATCCTTTTCAAGTTTAGGATTTCCTCGTTTTGAGCCTGATTCAGTATAAAAAAAGAGTCATGTTTGTCTTCACTATAATTTTCAAGCTGCACCCATAATTTTCCTATTATCTGCATCCATGAAGACGTCTGCATTTTGGCCTTTCCTCTCTATCACACAAATATGAATTATATATTTTGCATCCTCTTTTTTGGCTTGCAGCTTCATGTAAAGCTGTCTTCACCTTTCGATTATTTTTTGGACCAAACCTACAAACAGTCTATCGCAAAAGTAAAACATTTTGTTTTTGCTGCAATTAAAACAAAACGCACAGCACATATTATGATGAATTTGGATTGTGAACGAAATTAAAAACCGCGAATTTGAATATAATCCACAAACTATTTATAAACGATTAAAAACGATTCACTTTATTAAAATGATAAAAAAAGGACAAATTCAAGGCCACGCGATGGAAAATACTTCTTGTCGATTGAGTGACAATCCCAAAAGTGTTTGTTTTGGTGCAGCTGTCACAGAATTGCTAGGTACGTTCTTTTTTTTAGCTTTTATCCAAAATTGTTGTTCTGTGAAAAATTTTTTTGAAGTAGGTATCATTGTTGGATTTGTTGGGTTTATTACAGCGATACGTTGTTAAAATTTGTTAAAATTTGTTAAACTGTGAAACGACCACTTTTAAATTTTTTTTTTGTATACTGAGAAAATATGTAATTAAATTATTCTCCTTCATCGCTCAAAATTGGCGAAAAATCAATTTTTATTCTTTCTTGTTGATCACTCAAAGACAATAAAGGCATTCTTGCTGCTCAAATCGAGAATTCGTAATTTTTTGGTTTGATTTTTAATAAAAACTGAATTGCTTAATACAAAACATTCAATTAGACAGATCAACAATCTCCACTCATATCATGGAGGTGAGTTCGAAATAGTAAAAAATCGTTACAAATTGACACTTCAAAGTCAGTTTAGTTACATATTTTATGACGTCATACAGTTACAAATCGTAACAAATTTTGATTAATAGGGTTTTCACACCGAAAGCCTGAAAATCATTCACACCAAAAATTTCAAGTTTTAGATTGACATTCCACGTATCTTTGAAAGACGACTGTTAAATTTTGTATTATTACATTTTCTTAACTTGAAAATTAATTCGTACTTTTTCTGAATATTGTACAAGGCTCGTCCCAATCGGCCAATCCCAATGACTTCTTCGATCCAAGCACATACCTGATTGGTGAGTAAAAAAAAAGTTTACTGGAAAGCCTTAAAAGACGGCGTTTCCTTAGGTCCCGACGAAGAACAATCACGAAAACTATTCTGCCTAGACTTTGTAGTGCATGCACCCAGCAATTACTACCACAAAAAAACGACTCTCTTCTACCGGCAAAATTCATTGGACTACGACACCAAACCTGGCGCCCTATCGAACGACCCAATAAAAACAAAAAGAAATGCGACACAAAATCCGGCGGACGATTTATTAGTTTATTTCTAAATATAATGTACGCTTAAGATTATTAAAACTTAAATACATTGACTATGAACCTCAATCCCAATAAAATTCATCCTCGATGAGAGTTGTTGATTTTTAATTTGGTCTTGATTGGAATACAAGTCCGCTACTTGCGGGAAAATCGCAGTAAAATAACTTTCTCCGGGTAGCCAATTCCTATGCCCACTTTGTGGGCCTGACTGAGACAGATCGGTTTCCCAAACTTGAACAGCGTCGAACAATTCATCTGGCTCGAGTTGACGGTCATAGCGATAGTAGGACTTGCCTGGAGGTCTTCGTCGCTGAAACCACGGACCAATAAGATACAGATACAGACCGCCAACTCACTGTGTGGGTCTCTCTTTTTGTCTACAAGCTGAAAACCAGCTGATATGCCATTTATTTTGAGAGTGTGAGAACTCTCTTTCTATTCACAGACACGAAAAAATATTCCGAGGGTTTTTCAGGCAAGTGGAGTACGAGTTGGCGACCTGTATTAGTCTGTGGCTGGAACCTGAAACAAGAGGATGGAACATTTCAATGTGAGGGGAGTTAGGTGGTGCTTTGCAGACTTACATGTTCCAATTTTACATAACACTGGTTTTCTTCGTTGTTGGCATCTTTAATTTTCCTTGTAGTCAGGACTTGGAATGGATTTTCAATGTGAAAATATTTTTACAAAATACTGGCAGCTGTGTTTAATTTTTTTTTTTTTTTTACGTTTATAATTATTTTTAGGTGTGTTCATTGTATATAAAATTAGTATCACAACAAGTTTAGGTGCGTTTGATTTGTATCCCAACAAGTTTTATATAAAACCAGTCGTTTTATAAAATTTGTGATGTACCTGTGTTTCGGTACAAGTTTTGGGTTTTTTTTTTTCGCGAAAACCGCGTTTTAGCTCGGTGTGAAAACCATTTACCATTGTTAACAATAAATTGTTGACTATGGTTAGAAAAAGAACGCACCACATCCGATAAGTGCTGTCAGTTGGCTAGCTTAGAAAAGGGGTTTTTCGTTGAGATATTATGTATTTCATTTATTGAATACAAAGTTGGTTCGATAAATGAAATAGGTATAAGTATAAATTATGTATTCAAATTAAATGCCAGAAAGGTCGTAATTTTGAATACAACGTAGGTACCTTAGTGAATAAGTTCGTTTAACCATATCTTCCTGAAAGTCATAATTGAATTCGGCGGCCATTTGTTAGTTTCCAGTGGAAAATGACTGCATTCAGCTTTTCCCCAATATTTTTGCAAAAAAGGAAAAATAAAAGGAAAGCTCAAAAGATCAATTCTGACTTGAATGCATGTATCGTCTCCAACATAATCAATACGAAAAAAATTCTGTGCCAGAATACCAACAAAAATTTAAGTATTTGAAATACGATGGCAAAGAAAGAGTTGGGGCTTTCTAATGGATTGGCTTAAATGTTGGGGAAATTTGGGTTCTTTTTGATGACGTTCCATCCTGCTGGACTCACGGTCGTTTTCCTGGAACCAACTACGAACTCTTAGTAATTTTTTTCCCATTCGGTGTTCATCTGTATGTAGGTTTAAACTTTGTCTTTAAAACCGTCAATTAATCATATCACATATGCATTCTACATGCCGTTATGTTTTTAATATAACATATTTGATTAATAAACCCTCTCGCATTTCACAGTAACCAGTTCCAGTAATCATGTTAACATACCATTCCCATTATTGATTATACCCAAGTCAAGAATATCAATTGCCAATGATGCCGAATGCCGTGGTGATGGCTTCCAGCATTATACAAACTGACCAAAACGAATATGATGGAATCGTAGATGGAGATACCTCCTATTTAATATTTCATTATCCATATCTCTATTACCATCCGAACCGTTGAGAAACTATAATTTCACAATCATATCTAATTAGGGAGCACCAATTATACACGTAGTATCAACAAATTTCAATTTAGTCTTGCAACAAATGATTCAAAGGAAACAAAGCAAGTCCTTCAAACAGTAATAAATCAACCGAAATCGAATTTGGAGCAAACCCCACACTATCTTTTTGCTGGGCTACCACAACACTCTACTCCATTCTATTCTACAAAACCTCGGAATTATTGTTGACTGGGTAAATATTTGCAATTCCCTGCGGATCCTTCCACTCAAATCCTTATGCTGCGCTGGCTGCCTTGATTGTGCCGAATTGGTAATGGCGATGGCGAGGCGCTGTAGTATTAGTAGTCATGTTCCCCCTGCAAACTAATTACATCCCACCATCAATTATTCAGATAACAGACCGAATGTATAATAACGGTTTTGGTGTTATACCTACACTACAACAACGCCGGTCGCCGACGATGACCGCCTTCGCCATTGTTGGCCCGTTCCGTTTCCATGTTGGGTTGTTGCGATGCGATGCAGTGATGGCTGATAGGTAAGTTCTAGTCCAGCTCTTTCAAATGAAGAACCTCTCGCACCAGAAGCGGAGCCCGAGCCCAGAGGAGCAGTTTCCGTATTCATAAGCAAAGCATTGATTTGAAACTAGTTGGGGTTGATGAATAACTTACGACTTCGGGGGGATGATGGCAGGACACACGCAATAAGGTCAAAGGAACCCAACTATATACAACAACTTAAGCTTAAGGTTTTTGATTGATTAAACATAACTACTCGCGTATAATGAGAAGAGCCTTTGTATGTTATGAAGCACCACCCGAAACAGCCCTTAACATAATATGGCCGTCATTCTTTCTGTTCTTCCATAAAAATCAAAGACTAATCAGTGGGATTTCCATTTTTACTATTTAATTGCCCATCAGAGGGAGCAAGTTTCTTGCATTAAGTATTATAAGTCAGTGCAATCTTAATTAACGGCTCTCCGGGCCTCCTCTCAAGTTGGCCCGGACCATAAATTACTGACATTTTATGATTTGACGTTGTATTGGGGTTGGGGCTGATGTAGGGGTTAATCCACTCGAATAAGGAATCATAAAATGAAAGTTTTACTTTATTTTGGCGTTAAGTTGGAATTGTTTGGAAGAGGAAGGAAGGAGGGGGGAGCTAAAGTGTTTCCGTTTTAACGATGGTCAAGCGGATTGCCGGTCACGATGTCGTATAGTTTTATGGCGTTCATATAATATATACGAATGAAGAAAGTTCTTAATAACATCTTTGCTGGGAGTTAAGTGGTGGTGGTGCTGAGAATGCAATAATATTGAGGGGAATTCCGCATCTTTCATAATTAATTAGGAAAGAAGAAGGAGTAAGACGATATAAAATGAAAAGCTTTAGCCCGTGCTCAGTTGTTCAGCTAAGGATTTAAAAGAAAATGAACACTTGAATAGTTCTAAATATTATATCCTTCTCCTACTTTTATTATTGTAAAAGTAGGAGATTTAATATCACGGTTAGAAAATTAAGCTATGGTCGCAGGGGCTCTTTCTCCCCCACGCATGTTGGAGACATAAGCCTACATAACACTGGGCCTCCACTAGAAATAAATGATTGCAAGAAATGTGTCATGTAGTCAATATTTCTTGTAAAGGCCCCTTGTCTGGATTTTTATTGTTTTAAGACATAAATACATAGATTTCAGCATTTATTTCTTGTCTTCGAAGAAGAAATAAATTCGGAAATAAATCTGACGTTTCGTGACACCCTAAGTTCACTGAACATACATTTCAAACAAAAGGTGTACTCTTGTTACAAATTTTGACATTTAAATGATTTGCTTTTGCATCAGTTTTTTTTTTTTTTTAATTATTTGACGTTTTTTTATTTGTTTGCATTTCTATTGACATTCTTAAAAAAAAGTGTAGTCACTTTCATCCTCTCGAAGGGTGCCTTGCAGCAAATGAGCTTCTAGATCATGCAATTCTCTTTTGCTTAAATGGATTCACCCAAAAAGTGTGTTTTCTTTTCTTTGTTTTGTATTCTGCTTCTTTTTAGGTGTGCCATCTATCGACGGAAAACAAAGCTCTTGATTTTACAGGTTTTTGTCTATTACCATGGGAAGTAACAACAACAATTTTTTAATTTTTATTGTTGTTGTTGCTTTCCATGGTAATCTAGACAATAAAATATAAAATCAAGAGCTTAGTTTTCCGTCGATAGATGGCGCACCTCAAGTGGTAGTACTATAGTTTATATATACAAGGTGGGCCAAAAGAAATCACCCTACATTGGAAGATGCTCTCATTTTTGCAAATGGCCGCCAATGTCAAATCTGTTTTGACATTTGTGGACTAGACAGATGCAGAATACAAGTGAACCAGCCATGGAGCGATACATGAACCGTCATGAACCGATATTCTGAAGGCGGCGGGCGTTCCCTGGTCGTCTCATCTCTCGTTTTGGTGATTTGCACTGGCCCGCAAGATCACCCGATTTAACTGTTTCATACTTTTTTTTGTAGAGCTTTTGAAGTCCCGTCCTTACGTGATCAAGCCCGAGACTCTGTGAGCCCTCAAGGACAACATTCGACACGAGTTCGAGAATCTGTCGCCCGAAGTTTTCGCTGAAGTGATGAAAAATGCCATAAAACGAGCAATCAATTGTGACGGCGCCCATTTGGCCGATATCATCTTCTCGATTTGAGCAATTCAATTCTAAAGGTTCAAATAAACATAGTCGAAAAACATAATTGAAGTTTTTCATTTAGAAAAAAAAGAGAGCCAAACAACATCGGATGGATGACTTCTTTTGGCCCACCCTGTACAATGCCTAAGGTAGCAAGCGCAGCGCTCTTTTGTAAAGGTGCAAGTTAATTGGACAGACAAGTGCAATATGTCACACAAATGCGCGGTAGAGGCGTTAACCCCAAGCCGTAAAGATATCAATGGCAAGGTTGCTTAAACATCGGTTGTCTATCGACAGTATCGATAATAAAAAACTATAGCGTACATCGATAGTTTTGAGAAACTATCGATTGTTTTTCATCCCAAGTTTTTTTTACAAGTGAACGTTATTCAAACTCACACACTTCTATTTTTATGAAACTCGCCAATGCACTAACATGCGTATATTTTTGTTGTTGTAAGTTGTGACGTCCATTGTGGTTTATTTTGATTCTTGAGTCTTGTCTTGACCCTTACATACCTATATCGTAACTCTCTGCCGTAAATCACAATAGGTATCTGTCTCTCTGATCTGAATATAATGTTGAATCTTTGTGTTTGAATATTGTGTTCATGGTTGTTTTTGTTGATGTTTGTTACTGAATTGTTTCGGATTTTTTTTCTTTAGTAATTTATTTACAGTGGTATTTAAATTCTAAGAAGAATGTAGCAAGAGGCAACATATACTTTCCAAGTGCTGTCTTTAAAGAATACTTAAATTTAAGCAAATCACTTTGATCAAAAACCAAGAAAATGAAATCGTTCAAACACAATTTATGAATGAATATTCAGAGTTTGTTGGTAAAAGGCAGTGCTGTCTCTTACTAAAATATGTGTCTTGCGTATGATCAGTGCTGTCTTACTTTTATTTGGTGGATGATTTTTTCAATATAAACGAAATTGAAGTAGATCTTGAAGAGGAATATGAGTATCAACTAAAATTATTGCCTTAAAGCTACGTGTACACGATTGCCAGTTCTGACAATCATTGAAACGTCTGACAATGTCTGAAAATGAGCTGACAATGAGCTAGGCATGGGCAAAAAATATCGATATAAAAAAATACCTATCGATAATTTTCCCAAAAAAATGCCATATACATATATAGTCGAAATTTTCAATCGCGATATATCAATATTCAGTATTTATTTTAGAGTATCGAATTCGTATCAATTTCGATCTTTTTTAACACAACTTTGGTTTCGTGTTCACTGTTAATTTATGCTCCTTGTGCATCGTTCGTTAACTTTAAAAAATCCCGCCACAGTCTTCTTTTTATGAAAAAGGAAATACAACATAACAGTAATTGGCTGCGTGCATGAAAATACTATATCCACTAATACTATAAAAATATCAGTGTGAGACGAATATGACCCTGAAGTTAACAGACACTTAACAATTTTCACACAAACACATATACTCTCATTTCCCTCATAGACATAAATAATTAATTTGCCAGGCTTCTTCGGTGTCTTCCGAAAGAGTTGCTTCAGCCTTGGATCTTACAGTAGCCGACAATAGAAACCGTTTGACAGGCGAGCACATCAAAAAAAGGATGCTCCTAATGTCCATATCTGATGACTACTGATTTGACTAATCGTATAGGTACATACAAAATACTATTTTCTTTGTTTCTATGTTCTTTTTTACGAATTTTGAATGGTTTGGGAATTCGTGTGAATAATCATGCAAAAACTGACGATATATCGATGTATCGATATTTTTTTCGCTCGATAATTTTCGATACCTATTGTTTAAAAATATCGATACGATAAATATCGATATAATTTTTTCACTTGCCTATCCTTACAATGAGCTGAAAATTTAATTTGTGTGTACACGGTTTGCAGAAAATCTATAAATGACTGCAAATCTGTTGCCAAATATCTGGCTGACAATGTCGACAGTCTAGTTTGGCCAAATAGCTAACAATGGACTTGCAAACATTTGTAGATTTTCTGCCAACTAAGTACACACCAAGTAACTGGCTCAACCACAATGAGCTGAAATGTTTCAGTATTTTCATCTTCAATGTATTTATCCATACATATCTAAAAATCTGAAAATAAATGTTCACGTATTTAGGTACATTTTCTTTAAAACACAAAAAGCACCTTTAAAGTTACCTTTGAATCTTTGTTAAACTCGTCTGCCAATGAATAAATTTTGCTTATGTTCTTTAAACTGCAACTCTTAATTTATTCATTGGCAGAAATTTGTAAAAACGTCAGAAAATGGAAAAAAAAATTTTATGATCTTCCAATGAATTTTGTGTATCTACACACGATTGCCACATCTGCAAATTAATTTGTCTTCAAATTTTGAAGTTCAAAATGATTGATGAACACATTTTTCTGCAAATTAATTGGGTGTTTACACGGTTGTCAGCTTGCGTGTACACGATTGCCAGATATCTTCAAATTAATTGGCAAATTAGGAGCAAAACAATTTTTCTGCAAATTATTTAGGTGTGTACACGATTGTCAGCCATTCGAGACAAATTTTTCACCGACAGATCCGGCAATATTTCCAGACCTGGCAATCGTGTACACGTATAGCTTTAAGGACTATTTACATGAGAGCGACCAACGAACAACGAATGAACGATTATTCGCTTATTTTGACGTTTCATTCACACGAAATTTCTTTTATTCGTTGCGAACAACGAACGTCATGTACGTACATATATTACAATTACTGAACAGTAAGATTTTGAGGTTAATCGTGAGCGAGTAATTTATTCGTTGCGATGCGGTTGGTATGTGGAACGCGAATAGACTTATAATTATTTATTCGTTGCGATGTGGTTGGTATATGTGTAATACTATGTCTCCACCGGCCTAATTTAGCTAAATGATTTATAAATCACGAAAGGCGGCCAGGCCGAACAATTACCCGATTTAGCCTGACATGTATGTCAACTTTGACATTTCATTTCTCGATTTCAATTTCACAAACTTTTACTGCCAAAGCTTCCGGAAAAAAACTCGTCCAAATCGGCCCTTTTTATTCTGTTTTTTATCTGTCTGAGTTTGTTTAGCATTTCTAACAGGGATAAATTCATTTTTACATATAAATAACCAATAAAATAACCAAAAAACTCACCGACCACAAGCAATTTAAATTAAAAATTTGACAGTTTTAAAATAATCATTTTTTTTGTGGCTGAATGAAGTGCTGAATCAAGAGAGAGAAGAGAAAGAGTATGTTTGATTTTATTTTGTGTAGATTTGAGATGACATTTACGTAATTTAAAATAAATCTACCTTAAATCACGTAAATCTAAATCATAAAAAGGTATGGTAAATCACATAATTTATTAAATGATTAAGCTACAAGTGATTTAGCTAAATCAGGACGGTGGAAACATAGTTTAACGCGAATAGACTTTGACAGTTCTTAGCGAACATTTTGCAGTTCTCGTTAAACAGTTTATTAAATGGAATTTTACTTAGCCTAGTACTCAGTTCGCGCTAAACTAAATTTTATCTCTACAATATTTATCTCTACACACCTTTGTAGTACCCCGTGGCGTAGTGGTTAGTGTGTCGGACTGCTACGCCGAAGGTTCAGGGTTCGATCCCTGACGTTGCCACCTTAAGTTTTTTTCCGGGGTACTGCCTCTTGCGAGGAAGTGACAAATACTCCAAGAGTAATTAATGTCATGGAAAGTGCTTCTCTGTTAGCCGTTCAGATTCGGCGGTAAATTGTAGGTCCCTTCCATTCCTGCAGAATATCAACGCACACACAGGAGTGGTTGAGAGTGTAAGTCACAGGCCCCGCTTGGGGCTGTTGTGCCAACAATTTATTTTTATTTTTTACACCTTTGCTAAAAAGGCACGCTGAATTTTGAAGTTGGAGAGATTAAAGATACTATAAGGCAAGTTATGGATTCATAAAAAAAAAAAAAAATTTTAAATTTTAAAAAAAGTCCAAAAACGGTACTTTCAATTGGACCGTTTTTTTGCTTTCGACAATCTCGAAAACGGCTCAACCGATACTTTCGGAATTTCACACATATATAGGTGCAAGTATTCCAATTCATACTGCATACCAATATTTTTTTTAAAATAGTTCTCTGTATTTAAAAAAAATTAAATTAAAAAAAATTATAAATACTTTCAAAACTGCTCATTAAACATTTTTTTTTAAATTCTAAATATGTTAATGTATTTGCTGAATACCTATGAACTGGCGTTTTGGATTTTTTTTTTGAAAAATGTTTTGAGAAATTTTTTACAAAAAACTTTTTTTTCAAAATTCGCTCCAGATTTTTATAAATTTATTCTCATAAATTCAAATTTTTCCAAGAAATAAAATGGCGTACCTATTTTTCAGCTCAAATTAGTTGAAGTATTTATTTAAGAATTTTAAAAAATTAGTTTTTATCAAAATCTCAAGCCCGAAAATCACTTTCACACATTAGAGCAAGTTCATGCCACCCAGTAGTGCATTTTATTTAATATACCTACATTATGTAGCCACTAAGCAATTATCGAACAAGTTCATGAGCAAGTTCGTGCGACCTTCGCAAGACCTTCTGACAACTGTCAGAATTTATCTTGTGAAATATTGTGTTTTACATTCTTTCGCAAGCTAAATTTTGTGGAGACTTTTTTCTTAGCCGTTAGCCTGACACCTGGAATTTAGCTTGAAGTGAGTACTACTCAGCTAAAAACCCAAGCTAACATTTATCTTGGGTGGAAATTTGTATGGAAGATAAATTTTAGCGCGATCTGAGTACTAGGCTTTGAACAATAAATATTACCTATCTTATTATACTTACATATTTTAAAATTCAATATCTATCAATTGGTATAGTTTAAGCTTAGAAATAAGCTATATAAATGCTTAAAATATAATTTGTTCGCCAATTCGTCCATTCGTTGGTCGCTCTCCTGTGAACACTCCTTTAGAGCTGACTGTAAGAACGAAATTGTTTAAGAACATCTCTCTGACAGGGCTTCGGAGTGATTGAAATATAGGACCCTGTTTTGGTCGAAAAATTATGTTTCGTGACAAGGCGTATTTTGGATGAAGGGCTGTGTCATTTCTCCGTACTTGTTCGAAAACGACGCGACGTTTGTGAGTGAGCCATTTCGCCAAGAATCCAAGCATTGTACAAGTACAATACTCACTGACGTTCTTACATTTTTCATATTTGAAATATCATTTTGATGACGTTTTCCATTGTGATATCGAGTTCGAACTTTTAACATTCTTACATAATTTTTAGTTCACAATTTAACAATGCGGTAACTCCCAACACTATATCTTGACGTTTCTTCAAGTTTCTAAGCCTCTATTGAGTGTCCAGTATTAAGCCAAAGCCAACATTTATCTGGCTAATCCACAAGTAAATATATCTCATAGATAAATATGTATACATCTCCACATCATTTATATTCAAAGCGATAACTGATGGTGATTCACCATACACCATTAACTTGCTTCTACAGATGCCATAATCAACCGCAACCGCAACCATAACCACACCCATGTCATGTCGGCCAAGGCCAAGGTTACCCAAAAGATGTGACATCTTTTATTAATTTTAAATTTGTATTTCGGGCAGCGAAGATTGATCATTTGAATTCTATTCCATAAGATCCCGCCCCGTATATAGTTTGACATTGTATTTATTTTTTTTTAATGGCCCATGTCTACCTGCAACCAAACAATTATAACAATTTGATATAAAAATACCCATCAGACATCAACCACATTCAACCTGTTTGATTTATTAATAAGAAAAAAAAAAAAAATAAAAAAGAACAAACATTTTAAAATTTTTTGTCGTTTGTTTTATTTCGTGTTAATTGTTAAGAATTCTTAAAAATAAATCTTACTGATAAGTCAGACTAAATTGAGCTTAAACCTCGGCTTCTTCTGGTTCCTTACTGTACTGGTCATAATCGAATACATTGTATTCGTGATCGGAATCCTTGTTGACATGAGGTCCTACGTAGCTTCCAGGCTGCAGATTTTTAAAATCACTGTCGGCTTTTTCCTTTACCTGGCGGATTTGTTGCTCCTCAATATTCAGCGGTTGCGGATCTTGAACTTGCGAATCTTTTGTGACTTGCGAGTTGACCGCATCCGTGTAAGTAGCAGCTGTTTCGTAGTTTTGAGGTATTTGTTGTTGTTGGTCTTCAACTGAAGAGATATAACCATATTGTCCTTCAAAATTGTATGGGTCTAAATTTTGACCACTGCTGCGTGGAACGATGGTTTGACCACCTTGAAAGTTTCCTTGTCCTAAAGGAAGGCTCATCAGGGTTGATTGGGCCTGCACAATTTGTTGATAGGGAACTCCTTGGTAAGTGTTCGGTTGTACTCCTCCGAACTGTTGTGAAGTTATTGGATTCCCTTGGTAAGATAAATAACCTGTCTGAAGTCCGTAGACGGGTTGATAGCCTACATTTGAATAAAAGCCTTGGTTGAGAGTGTCTCTTCTTGTTCTGTTCTTGGATTCATCATTATTTCCCCTGAAAACTACAACTTCGTATTCATAATCCGACTTGTCAGCAAGATTTTCGAAAGATTCCTGCTCTTGTCCTTGATTCGTTGCTGTTATTTTGCTTGACCTTAAATCTATTCCTTCAACCTGCTGCTCTTGAGCAATACCATTGGATACTTGAATTTCACTGTTCAAACTGTTTAAAGCTTGGTCAGCAACACGTCCTCCAACCTTTTGCTCTTGAGCTACATCGACTACTTGGTTGACAGTAGCCGATGGATACTCAAAAAACGAGTCCGATGCAGAGTTTGATGAAACTTGAACAGCTCCGGAAGATGAAGCAGCACCAAGGGGTGCACTCACTCCATTTGGAGGAAGGTACGTTAAACTTTCCGGGGAAAGTGTTGGCTTAGGAGCGAAAGTTGTTGAGACATACGACACTTGGGGCCTTGATGTCGTTACAACAATTGGCTGCTGGTATTGGACGACTGCAGGTTTAACTGTCTGCTGTCCTAACTGGCTGAATGAAGATGAGTTTTGAGGGAAAGACTGGCTGAATCCACTAAAGCTTGTTTGCGGCTTCGATGTGAATGAGGCAATCGCAACTTGGGGTCTGGAAGTAGTGTAGACAACTGGCGTTTGATATTGTCCGGTTCCAACTGATGATTGCTGTCCAATGGTGCTGAATGTGCTGACAGCTGGCTTCTGGTAAACCGACTGTCCGAAACCACTGAAACCTGTTTGTGGCTTCGATGTGACTGAGACAAATGCAGCTTGGGGCTTGGGAGTGCTGTAGACAACTGGCGTTTGATATTGTCCGGTTCCAACTGATGATTGCTGTCCAATGGTGCTGAATGTGCTGACAGCTGGCTTCTGGTAAACCGACTGTCCGAAACCACTGAAACCTGTTTGTGGCTTCGATGTGACTGAGACAAATGCAGCTTGGGGCTTGGGAGCGGTGTAGACAACTGGCTTTTGATATTGTCCGGTTCCAACTGATGATTGTTGTCCAATGGTGCTGAATGTGCTAACAGCTGGCTTCTGGTAAACCGACTGTCCGAAACCACTGAATCCTGTTTGTGGCTTCGATGTGACTGAGATAAATGCAACTTGGGGCTTGGGAGTGGTGTAGACAACTGGTTTTTGATATTGTCCGGTTCCAACTGATGATTGCTGTCCAATAGTGCTGAATGCGTTGACAGCTGGTTTCTGGTAAACCGACTGTCCGAAACCACTGAATCCTGTTTGTGGCTTCGATGTGACTGAGACAAGTGCAACTTGGGGCTTAGGAGTGGTGTAGACAACTGGCTTTTGATATTGTCCGGTTCCAACTGATGATTGCTGTCCAATAGTGCTGAATGTGTTGACAGCTGGCTTCTGGTAAACTGACTGTCCGAAACCACTGAAACCTGTTTGTGGCTTCGATGTGACCGAGACAAATGCAGCTTGAGGCTTGGGAGTGGTATAGACAACTGGCTTTTGATATTGTCCGGTTCCAACTGATGATTGCTGTCCAATGGTGCTGAATGTGCTGACAGCAGGTTTCTGGTAAACCGACTGTCCGAAACCACTAAAACCTGTTTGTGGCTTCGATGTGACTGAGACAAATGCAGCTTGGGGCTTAGGAGTGGTGTAGACAACTGGCTTTTGATATTGTCCGGTTCCAACTGATGATTGCTGTCCAATAGTGCTGAATGTGTTGACAGCTGGCTTCTGGTAAACTGACTGTCCGAAACCACTGAAACCTGTTTGTGGCTTCGATGTGACTGAGAAAAATGCAGCTTGGGGCTTGGGAGCGGTGTAGACAACTGGCTTTTGATATTGTCCGGTTCCAACTGATGATTGCTGTCCAATAGTGCTGAATGTGTTTACAGCTGGCTTCTGGTAAACTGACTGTCCGAATCCACTGAAACCTGTTTGTGATTGCTGTCCAATAGTGCTGAATGCGTTGACAGCTGGTTTCTGGTAAACCGACTGTCCGAAACCACTGAATCCTGTTTGTGGCTTCGATGTGACTGAGACAAATGCAGATTGGGGCTTGGGAGCGGTGTAGACAACTGGCTTTTGATATTGTCCGGTTCCAACTGATGATTGCTGTCCAATAGTGCTGAATGTGTTGACAGCTGGCTTCTGGTAAACTGACTGTCCGAAACCACTGAAACCTGTTTGTGGCTTCGATGTGACCGAGACAAATGCAGCTTGAGGCTTGGGAGTGGTATAGACAGCTGGCTTTTGATATTGTCCGTTTCCAACTGATGATTGCTGTCCAATAGTGCTGAATGTGTTGACAGCTGGCTTCTGGTAAACTGACTGTCCGAATCCACTGAAACCTGTTTGTGATTGCTGTCCAATAGTGCTGAATGCGTTGACAGCTGGTTTCTGGTAAACCGACTGTCCGAAACCACTGAATCCTGTTTGTGGCTTCGATGTGACTGAGACAAATGCAACTTGGGGCTTGGCAGTGGTGTAGACAACTGGCGTTTGATATTGTCCGGTTCCAACTGATGATTGCTGTCCAATAGTGCTGAATGTGTTGACAGCTGGCTTCTGGTAAACTGACTGTCCGAATCCACTGAAACCTGTTTGTGATTGCTGTCCAATAGTGCTGAATGCGTTGACAGCTGGTTTCTGGTAAACCGACTGTCCGAAACCACTGAATCCTGTTTGTGGCTTCGATGTGACTGAGACAAATGCAACTTGGGGCTTGGCAGTGGTGTAGACAACTGGCGTTTGATATTGTCCGGTTCCAACTGATGATTGCTGTCCAATAGTGCTGAATGTGTTGACAGCTGGCTTCTGGTAAACAGACTGTCCGAACCCACTGAATGCTGTCTGTGGCTTAAGAGTAACAGCCAAAGGTCTGACAGTGGTTGGAGTGCTTGTGTATCGGTTAACGGATTGTTGTCCAATTGTGCTGAATGAACTTACAGCTGGCTTTTGGTAACCTGACTGACCAAAGCTGCTAAAACTTGTTTGAGGCTTTGATGTGACTGAGACAAATGCAGCTTGAGGCTTGGGAGTGGTATAGACAACTGGCTTTTGATATTGTCCGGTTCCAACTGATGATTGCTGTCCAATAGTGCTGAATGTGTTGACAGCTGGCTTCTGGTAAACAGACTGTCCGAATCCACTGAATGCTGTCTGTGGCTTAAGAGTTACAGAAATCGGCTTGACAGTAGTTCGAGTGCTTGTGTATCGGTTAACGGACTGTTGTCCAATTGTGCTGAATGTACTTACAGCTGGCTTTTGGTAACCTGACTGTCCAAAGCTGCTGAAACTTGTTTGAGGCTTCGATGTGAATGAAGTAAATGAAGTTTGAGGCTTGGGAATGTTGTAGACAGTTGGCTTTTGGTATTGTCCTGTTCCTACGGTTGATTGCTGGCCAAAGGTATTGAAAGTACTGACCGCTGGCTTTTGGTAAACTGATTGTCCAAATCCGCTGAATGTAGTTTGTGGCTTAAAAGCTACAGTTAGAGGTTTGACAGTAGTTGGAGTGCTAGTGTACCTTTGTGGGGCCGGTTGCAAAATCGAGACTGTCTGTACTTGGCTAACTGCTGGCTTCTGGTATGATGTTTGTCCAAAGCCTTGGAATGATCCGAAAGTTGATTGAGCCTTATTTGGGGTTGATACCAAAGGTTTCTGGTACTGGGTGCTTGGTTGTTTAAACACTTGTGAAGCGGTTGAAGTAAAAGACACTGCTTGTGGCTTAGAGGTAGCTACAACAACTGGTTTCTGATATTGAATAACAGCAGGTTTTGTATAACTTGACTGCCCAAATCCTTGGAAGCCACTAAGTGTGGTCTGGGGCTTTAATGTTGGCTTAGCCAAAGGTTGGCCGTATTGGCTGAAGGAAGCCTTTTGTGGGAATGCTTGTCCAAATCCTTGGAATGCATTGGAACTGGTTTGTGGCCTAGCAGTCACGATTACCGGTCTTGGAGTAGAGACAACTGGTAATGGGTAGTTGACAGCAGGGGCAATAGTTGATGGAGCTCCTTGGAAGTTATATTGGGATACTACAGGCTTCAAAGGCTGGCTTGGTGGCAGATATGATGGACCGATGTTGCCAAATGATGCTGCAGGCTTCGAAATTGAAGAAACTTGGAAGGATCCAAGATTGGTCAGAGGTTTTGGTGTGACATAAGGTTTCGGTGTGACGTAAGGTTTCGGTGTGACGTAAGGTTTTGGTGTTACGTAGGGCTTTGATGTAACCAAAGGCTTCTGGTTTTGTGTGAACGAAGTTGCTTGGCTGTATGTTGAAGATGGCTTCTGATATTGCACAGCTTGGTATTGACCGGCTTGTGATGAAGCAAAAGTTGCGGGTTTCAATGGCTGTTGGTTAACTTTGATTGTGTTGCCTTGGCCGAATCCTTGGAAAGAACTAAAACTTGTCTGTGGCTTTGATTGTCCAAAGCCTTGGAAGCTGCCGAAGCTTGTCTGTGGCTTAGCCGATATGACCACTGGTTTCAGAGTTTGAGCTGTGAGAACTGTTGGCTTCAGAACCTGACCAGTAATAACCTGAGGTTGTAGAGTCTGAGCCGTAACATATGTTGGCTTGATAACCTGAGGTTTGATAATCTGAGGCTGCACAGTCTGAGCTGTGACATATGTTGGTTGCTGGGGCTTAACAACCTGAGGCTTGATGACTGTGGGCTTTATAATCTGAGGTTGCAGAATCTGAGGTGTTACATATGTTGGCTTCAAAACCTGACCCGTGAGAATCGTTGGCTTCAGATTTGAAGAGCTGGTTGGCTTTGAAACTGGTTTGGGAGTAATATTGATCAAGGAAATCTGTGGCTTATATGCTTTAACAGGCTCAGATGTCCCGAAAACGTTGGTTTGGCCATAGCCTGAAAACGATTGGGTAACCACTGGCTTGCTATATGAGGAAGATTGACTCAATCCTTGGAAACCAGTAAAAGTCGGCTTTGGCTTGGCAACAATATTCACTGTCGGCTGGAACTGGCCACTGTATGCATTACTTGACTGACCGAATCCTTGGTAGGCACCAATATTTGTCTGAGGCTTAGGTGTCACAGAAAGAACTGGGGCCTTATATTGTCCTGATACGTATTGGCCTGCCCCTATATTTGAACCAGACTGACTGAATCCCTGGAAGGCACCATAGCCTGCCTGAGGTTTGACTGTTGTTGAGACAATGGGGCTTTGGTATTTTTGTGTTATCTGTGATTGGCCATATTGTGAAAAGGACGAAGCAGGACGACTGAAACTAGTTGAAGACTGTCCAAATGTTTGTGATCCTCCGAACCCAGTTTGAGGCCTTGTAACAATTGGAGCCTTATATTGCGGCACACTTTGTCCAAATCCTTGAGTATTCACATTATAAACCGTAGCCGGTGCTGGTGTCGAAGAAGCAACCACGTATTCCTTCGGCTTTGAATAGATCGTCTGAGATCCAAGTGAATTAAGCCCATCACTGAAGCCCAGGGATGGTTTTGAATATTCGTATCCATCTTCAGCTATGGAAAGGCTAACACCAGCCAAAAGCAGAACACTCTAAAGAGAACAATCAAAATTATTTTTATTTTATCTTACTGATAAATTGAAGAAAAAAAAACTTTAACTTACCAAAATCATTTTATCCACGCACATCCTAATCAGCATCTTCTTTGCAAGAAAATCACCGAACTTCTAACGCTTTGCTGCACATAGCATCGGCTTATATAATTTCTATCTATTCCAGGATCCGGTTCGGATGAGCCCAACCCCTAAATGTACAAAATGAAAAAAACAAGACAACATCCACAACCACCTTGGCGTTAAACTAAATTATGACCACTATTCAGTTCGCAAATATTATAATTTTTATTTTATTTCTTTTAGCCAAAGCATACAGTGGTGGTCAAAATTTTGTAGACAGGTATGCAAAAAAAAAGTAATTTTTGATGACTAGCATAATTACATATACAATGTTTCAATTATCATGCTTCAAAGAAATTTTTTATTTGCGGAGTTTTGAAACAAAGAAAGTGCTGCCCACAAAGAAATTTCAAGCATTTTGAAGTGCAGTTTTGAAGCTATATCAATTTGCTAACTCCGGGTTCATTCCCGCTTTAATGCAAAACAAATCAAGTATGGACATGGACAATCTGTGCTGCTTGCACTTTTCATACCAAGATTTACTTTTGGAGATTTTTCAATTCTTCACAAGGGGCAGTACACTAGGACATAATGAATGTGAAATCACTGCCTGAGCACAATGTTGTAGCTGCGGCAGTAGTACGTAGCACGGCTACAGTGTGAAGTTGCAGCTGGAGAAAGCAATTGAAGTACAAGTGGACTCTACTCCAATTTTACGAACGTGCTGCCCTGCAAAATAACGGCAAATGACAGACACGATTTTTGTGCAGTGCTCAGGTAGTCAAAAGCTGTACTCAGAACCTTTATAGTGGTTGGGGAAACACTAATCAGAATCAGTAGACACGGGATACAGCACTGCAGATAGCTATGCAACGCACGTAAAAATGTTAATGGCTGTTTTCGAAAATATAATGACAAATTTCTTTTTTTTTTTCAGCCAGTTCGGAAGTGCCCTAAACCCTAAGACTAAACAGGAAGACAGTGAGTTCTTGAGCTTGAATTTTTGTTCTTGGGGCAGGGTTATAAGTTTACAATCGGTTTTAGGCTTCAAAACCCACCCATGTGGACTTTTGAACTTGCTCTATCACAAGGCATTGCTGTATGCTTTTTTCACATCCTGCATTTAACAGAGGTCGCCCAAATCCATATCTTAAATTTCAGTAAAAAAAATTAAAAAAAGAGGCAGTACCCCAGAAAAAAACTTTGGTGGATTCAGTGATCGTTCCCGGAACCTTCGGCGTTTCAGTCCGACACAATTACCTCCACGCCACGGGATACTATACGGCCACCACTGCACATTCCACACAAAACTGTCACTGTCTGCGAATTCATTGGCTTCTCAACAATAACGTGCGGGTTTTACCGAGCCCCAAATGCGGCAATTTCGTTTGTAAACGTAGCTGTTAACAAACAAGCTTAACAAGCTCATAAAAGGTCATAAAGAACAGGAGCTTCTCAAAGACTGTCAGTACGACTTTCGTTGCAACAGGTCCACTGGTAATCTAATAGCATACCTTACTGTTTCTCAATTTCAATAATGATCTCTTTTCTAAAACTGGAAGTCCACTAAATAGTTTTGCCGACGAGATCACCTTCATCCATCCATTTTCCAAATTCATCTCCCACTCCTTAGATTGTTGAACAACAACGTGAGAGAATGAGAAACTCATACAATTCTGACCTAAGCAGCATTATTTCCCGGGGTATCAGAAATACCTCGGTGGAATACTTTTTTTCCTCTTCTGATCTGGCAACAATTTATGAGGCGTAGATACGTCGCTGTGCTAGGAATGTCCTTCTTTATACGATTAAGCCGAACTTCGAATGTACCGTAAAGTACCATATACCCGATTTGTAATCCTTTCTCTGTTTCAAAACTTAGCATACAAAGGGTTGTCACAACCCCTTGCGTGTGCGTCAATTTTACCACAAAAAAAATATTTTCCTTAAGTGTTGCAATTTTTTTGACAGCGACTGTTGTTTCTCACGCTTAGCTTGAAGATAGAATCTTCGAGTTTGATTTTTGATAGGGCAGTCACCTTGTTTAAATTTATAAGCAGGTACAGAATAGTAAACTTGCCGTAGCATCCAAATCGTCGTCATTTTCCAACTATTGTGATGCAAATATATGCTTTTATACGAGTGGCATAGTGATAAAGAAATGCAGAGCATTTCATTTTGAAGGTCAGAATTGGTTATAAAAACTTGTGTTCAAACCATGTCTGGCATGTAGTTTTGACTTAACTTAGCCAAAAAGGTAGTTTGAATAATATGCATCATGATGGGGATTTGATGAGCAGCAGAAATGAGGAACACAACAGCAAAACAGCTTAAAGCAATAAAAAAGCAAAAAAACTAAAATTAATAACATGTTTCTTTGGGCTGGGTCGGGAATGCGATGCGAGCACGTCTTAATTGCTTCCATTTTTTTTTTTTTTTTGGATTTGGCGTGGTTTTTGTTGTGCTCTTTTCATATTTTGGTGTTATTTTTAAAATTTTAACAATAAACAATCTTATTCACACTCTAAATGGGCAACCAGGCGAAAGATATGCAAGTTTTAAATTACTTTTGTCATTAGATGGCTTAATTCACGATCTGTAGACTCCCACGCTCAATATGCTAAATGATGCTAAGTAGGTGAAGTATATTTAACTTTTTTTTTGCTGAATTGAATTTATAATAGAAATGCGTTAAATTGCCATCTTTGGCTTGAACAAAATTAAGCTAAAAGAAAGATAAATTGTTCGGGAGTGTTTATGTCTTGTTAAAAGATGTGTAACTTTTAAAAAAGGCAGTTGACTCTTTGACAGAGATCAATTTGTCAACTAATTTCTGTTTCTGAAGGATGTACCTACGGACAGTAACATTGACCTAGTAAGATGGTGCAGAGAAACCATCATTGACTTAAATAGATATACCTCCAACGCGTAAAAAACACAAAACAGGTGCCACCATAAAAAAGAGAGTTAAGACCTCAACCACATATATTTAGTAGAGTATGAGACCACTGAAGCAGCGATGAACTAGTAAGACACTTGCTGGAGAAATCAAATAGTATTCTTAAAATGAAATGCACTCTCAGAAAGCTGTTGGAAAGCTCTGAGCTGTTTAAAATAACAATAGTATACGAGGAAGATAACGTAAGGTTTGTAGAAGGGTGAATTGCAACCAGTTCCACTCCAGAAATTTTAGGTCTATGTAGACCCATCTGATAGTTGAGGAAATCCTCGTCTGACATACTCTTTTGCGGCTTTAATTGAGTTTCCAGTCATTTTGTCCCTCTTGTGAACCTGTTGAGTTGGGTTATTGGACTTTGTGACAACTCATGGATGTTCTCCCAAAAATTACAGAGTCTTTTGAAAGAGGAAGTCCTCGTCATTGCAGCCTCTGCAGAGGTCTTCTTCAGTCAGACGTGTTTTTATTTTTGGAGTCGTATCTGATCATGTTAGGCTCAGTTCGAGCAAATATCAACGTTGCTGCTACTTTTCTGTGTTTTCGCATGGCTGTTTTTTATTTGCGTATACTATAAAGCAAGTTATGCATTCGTAAAAAAAAAGAATTGGGACAATCAAACATATTATTACGATGATATAGAAGCCTAAAAAAGTGGGTCCGACAATTCTGTCTGTCTGTCTGTCTGTCTGTCCGTCCGTATGTATCGGCACTTACAGCCTAAACGGCTGGACCGATTTCCTTCAAACTTGGTACATAGTGTTATCATGACGTGCTTCAGAAGAGTTTTTGGAATTAGCATTCTAGCTCTAAAACTAACGGTACCTGCCATATGATTTTTAGTGAACAATTAATTTTTCTCAAAAACGGCTCCTACGGTTTTGATAAAACTTTCTGAATAATGCTTTCTTTGAAAGCTTTATGTTTTGGTTGGAATAGATTTTTCAGGAAAAGTTTTATAACGCGGCACCTCCCATAGGACCGGTTTTTTGAAATCAGATTTTCTCCTAAATCCCTTGACGGATTTCGATGAAATTTTTAATATAAGAGCCTTCTTATAGACGAAATAGTATAAATTCTTAAATTTTTCAAAAAAAAATTTTTTGAGTTTAAAAAAAAAAATTAAAATTTTTTTTATTTTTTGTGTTTTCCTAAAACGGTTTGATCTTTTTTTAATTTTATTTTTCTGACAAAAACTACAAATTTCTAGAAGTTGGCATACTCAAAAAATATTTGGAATTTTTTTTTCGAAAAGTTTTTCAAAAAAAATGTTTTTTGAAAAAAACTGGACGAACGATTTTGAAAAAAAATGCCTTAAAATTTGAAACAGTAAACGGAACTAGACTTCATTTTTTCCAAAAAACGTTTTAACTAGTGATTTTTAAGGGATCAATTAAATTTCATATCATTTTTTCACTGCTCCATTATGACACGAAGCAAAAACGTTGAACCCTTCGCGATAGTTTTTCAAAAGCTTGAAATATATACCAGCTTGCCTGACTATCAATAAAAATGGTAACACATCGTCTCGCGGTATTTCCAACATCGACTCCCATCTCAAGACTTTCATTACTGCTTGAAATTCTGCTTGATTCGGGTAATCTGTTCGAGCTGCTAATTTCTAAGGCTTCCGAATAGAAGCCAGCTCCCGTTCCTATGATCCATCTGTGAAAATGAACGTTATTTGTGAAGCGTTGGTCTTATCCCTAGTTTTGGCATTGACTTATTGAGAAGTATCCGAATACGTCAAAGAGATATGTCAAATCAATACTTTGAAGGAAAACAATTAAATTCTCTGTTGTCTCCTGTTGTTGTTTTCTGTTGTTTCCTTCAAAGTAGGATTTCACATTTGACTTTGACTTTAGGAGCGAGAGGGAAAGAAGTATATTAGCGTTTGCTTAAAGTCTCTATTGTAGGGCACTTTTTACTGCCCCTTGCTTTCATAATTGATGGGTACCAGGTAAGGAACGGGTTGGTATAGTTCTTGAGGCACTGGGTGCTCCAAAATGCATCCAAGCCTTTGAATTTTTGTCGGTTCTATTTTACTTAGATTGGTCATTGGTGATTTGTTTCTTTGGGCTTAGAAGGCATCTTGATCTTAGTAGGAGTAGCAAAGCTCTCTTTCAAAAGGCCAAGGAAACCATATACAAGACACTTATAATTCCATTCCAATCATGCTGTGTTGGAGCAAAGCGTGGACCATGAGTTTCTGATAGCTATATATGCAACTTTCTAGGGACCGAAATATCAGGCGGTACGTTGGATGAAGCCGTGGCCTACAATGGACAGTAGATGCCACCAGTGAGTTAGGAATTTAAATCAATTGGAAAATATTTTATCCCAAGTATAGAACCAAATCTTTAGTTACATAACCTAGTATAAAATGTTGGATATAAAACAAAAGTTTTAAGAAATATTTTTGGCTCAAGATTGTTAATACACAAACTTAACCAGTTAATTCCATTAAATACATTATTTTTGTTTGCTTCCAACATTTATTTGGTTATGTGATAAAAATTCAATCAACACTTTTATTTTTAACATTTATCGATTGAATATTATAATCAGAGATAATGATATAATCAGTTCTGTTAGTCAATTATTCATTTTATATCAATTTTATGCAGATCACAGTTCAGTAACAAATTTTTTTTGGTTTAATGTGAGACTGGTTTAGTTGCAAAATATCAATCAAAGCAGAATTAAATTAAAGATTTTATGATTCAGAATTCAGAAGTTTATTTTTGTTTCAAGCTTCAGGTTCAAGCTTTGCCATTTGGTTCTTTGATTTGAGTATATGTTTCCAGTTTTGCGTACCATTATTCCTATGACAAATTGTATCTAAAAAAAAGTCCATACTAAAAACTCATTAGAAAAAGATAAAAAGGTGTTTAGAATTTTGTTTTAAATGTTGAGTTGCTGAATTAATTTTCAATATTGTTTAACTGACTTTGGTTACTTATCAATGGAATTTCTAGCTGATGTCGTTAGTCTTTTTGATTTTTGAACAACTCAAATGGAACTTACTGAAGGAAAGGCTGTTTATTAAGACTCTAAATAAACACCCTTTAGAGGAATAGAACTTTTAGTTTGCAGCACTGTTTTTATTGACAGCTATTTTGTCATCTGCCAGTTTAGTTTGCTATTTCACCATAAATCGACTGACGATGACGCCTGGACAACGTGTGAAACTTGAAGTGAAAGTGAATGAGCTCGAAGTTGAATGAGCTCCGGTTGGACCTGATGTTCACAAGAAATTTTTGTTAAGTGACGAAGCTCATTTTTGGTTTAATAGCTGAGTCATTAAGTAAAACTGCCGCATTTGGAGTCCAGATTATTGTCAAGATATTGTTGAGACGCCTATATGATACAGGCTGTATCTGAAAAAACTGACAGTTTGGTGTGCTTTATCATCGTAGAATCATTGATTCTTACTTCTCCAAAAACGATGTCGACCGGAGTGTTTTAGGCTGTGGGGGAGCGGTGATCGCAACAAAACGGCGAAACATGTCACACAGAGGGTGCCACAATTGATTTGTTGAAGGAAACGTTTGATGAGGTCATAATTTCGCGTTTTGGACTTATAAGTTAATCTCCAAGATCGTGCGATGGACTATTTTCTGTCATTATATGTGAACACAACAAAAACGACCACCGACAACACCCGCCACACCTGACCCCCTCGCCACTGAAATATAACACCAACCGTTTGCAACTGCAATCGGCATATCCCAGCAAAGCAGCCACACGAATCACGAGAATAACATATTCTTGGGTAATATTGTACTTTATCTTTATAATTCACAGTGTGTCTTTGTAGGAATAATACATAAAGATGAGTGGAAATTATACCGAAAATCAGTTTCAAAATCTCCACCAGTTGTTTCAGTGCTGTTTAACACACAAAAGGAAATCGTTTCTCATCCGAAGGCATGCTGTATGGGAATACCAGTCAGAAGCTTTAAAATTTTTGGTAGTTATACCGTAAAGAGACCTGCTCACCTTTTATATCGGCTTTTCACTTCGCTGTTCATCGAAGAGGATCGCTTGACCGGCAATAGGCAACCCTATTGTCATAATAGGCAACCCGTTTATATCGTGGACCGTTTCTTAGAAACACCACAGACTTAGCTTTATGTTAAATAAAAATTGGCTTGTTATATGAAATAATTTGTTAAAATTCATTTAAAAAAGAAATGAAAATAATTTGCAGTTCGCAACTTCTAAAATCGTAAGATTTCGCTCTCTTTTGGAACAATTCTCGACATCGACGAGCTAACCTCAGCGCTCAGCCTCGATACAAAAAAGCATCACAGTATATATGCCAACTCATTACCAATAAGGACAGACAAGATAAGAACAACAGTGAAATAAAAATACATAATCTTTCATATATCTATAAATGCACTCAAGTCAAGAATAACGTCACTTCATAAAAAAAAACACGGAAATAATATTTGCTTTTTAAAAATGGTTTCAAATACCTGCTCTTAAAAATGTGAACTCGTTCATCCACAACCAAATAAAAACACAATCATAATTAAATAATATCTATTTAATCCTTTCTTATATAAATTCATTCAAATAATATTTAAAGTAAACAAGTCGATTAGATCTTAATGACTCTATTTATGTTAATTTTATTCAATTTATATTTTCTTATTCTTGCTGCAGATTTTAATTTATACATTTAAAATCACCCATTAAATGCATTCAATTCGAATTCAAGACCCTAATCGATTCCAAATTCAATCAAGATACAATTTTATCGTATAATTTATTATAAATACGAGTAAACAATAAACAAATTGTATTTTTGATTATAACTTGACGTGTGGCAGCACCAGCACTCTACCTTCACACTTTCATAATTTTAAAACAAATTCAACCAAAGTAAAGTGGCATTGATTTGTACAACAATATTCACTTAATTCTTCCGCAGGCATATACCGCCCGCCCAGCCCATAATAATAAACCACAGAGTTATATTGACATCTGATATCCGATAAATCACTATACGAAACAGAATATTCCAACCGCACCACCCTATCACTATCGCTATCACTATCACTATCACTATCACAGCCATGCGATGCCATCCGGCAGGATTTCAATTGGAGCAATCACCAATCGAAATATAATCCAAACCTTAAAAAATAAAAATTGCATAACCGCAAAACAAAGACCAATATTATGATATTCCACTACCACAACCCTCAAATGGCCACCACCCACAACCGACCGACGCGACCCCCTTTTTTTGCTACCCTATTGCCCGATATCCTTTGGATCACATTTATGTATTTGTGTGTTTGTGTGCGAAAAATCGTCAAAGCGCTCATCTGCCTCATGTTATGATTTTATTAATATTTAACGTTGGAATTTAAAACTAATTACAGAGTTTGGCGCAAATGAATAAATTATCAATTTGCATACGCATAATCGTTTGGCCGCACCGCGCCGCGCCATGCCAGCTAGATAGGTGGCCATGGCCGGGCTGTTTGTTTGGTCATTTGACGTCAAGGTGAATTTCACAAGGATTGGTTGTGTTGAAAATTATTATAAAAAGTGTTAGTTTTAAGAATTCTTTTGAAATTTGATTTTGGGTTTTTCTATTTATACTCTTAAATACTATTAGAAAATACATTGTATATACCTTCGTCAAAGTTGCATAGATAGCATGGAATTTGGATATTATGGCTGTGAGGTATAACTCTTCTGTTGTTTTAAATATCGTTGAAATTCTGTCATCCAAGTTATTTTCAAAATGGCTTTTCTAGCTGGTCGTGTTCGAGCTTTGACTCGGAATCAAAAACCTTGTCGATTTAGCAATGTCCGTCAGTATGTGACCTTTATAAGATGCTAGAGCGAGTAGGTTTGGGGAGGGGGGATCTATTTCACTCCGTTAAGCCGGAAGGGGAAATTTGCTAAAAAATATCAATAATTCCTACAATGCCACGATATACTTTTCTGTAAGGCTAGGAATCTCTTCTTTAATTATTGTATTTTTAAATAAAGTTATTTTAGTAAACCGTTTTAGAAAAATTAATTTTCAAAATTAAAATTTTGAAAAAAAACTAAAAATAAAATTTCCCCTTTCGTCTAAACGGAGGCGAATATACTCTCCTGACATAGTTCTTTTCTTCTTTTCTTGACCCAACTTACTCGCTCTATCTTTTTGTTGCACCATATATCGATCACCCTGTATAATCTTTGTTCAAAAGTAAAGCAAAGTGCTTGAACCGGTGACATCTGTCAACAAATACGCCAACAATCAGCATTTTTTTCAACTACCTCTGTTTGTCAAAATTAAACTTTAGGTTAATCTTCTCTAAATTAATTAAAAAAATATTTCTGCTTGGGCGTGGCTGACGCTCATTTTACATAAATAACCATCAACCTTAAATGTTGTGGCTATTAGTTCTACGTTAATATCTTGTGTTTGAAAACAAAAACATTGATTTTGGGCGTTGCTGACGCCCAGAATTTAGGGAGCGGCTTACGCCCACTTTTTATGAAAGAACAACAAACTTACCTACCTATTCTTTAAAATTTAAGTAACCAATAAGTACCTAATTTTCACCATTTTTATTCGTTCGTTAATATGTTTTCAATACGACCTCTTTTAAGGTCGTGATTTTTAAATAATGTTTTATTCGGGTAAAATCGTTAGAAAACTACTCGATTCAGCTGTAGTTTTTGACATATATCTTAAAATTGACTAACGCTTAAATCTCATTTAGTGTTTTAAATTTTGTTTACAAACTTTCGGGACACGCCCACTCTTAAGGGGCGTTTCCGAAGTCCTAATATGCAAAAATGTTTTAATATTTTCTAACTATCGGTCGCAGTTTTTAAGTTTCAGTTTGTATTCCTTGCTTACGTAGCAGGGCGTGGATCATAAGTTGTTAAATACACCCAATATCGCTATATTCATTCAAAATCTTATTTTGTACTTGGTCTATACTATACGGCAAGTATTGGTTTCATGCAGAAAAAAATCGAGGTTTTAATCAAACATGACATTACGATGTTAGAGAAACCCAATACAGCAGTGCTTTTCGCCATACCGTCTGTCGGTCTGTCAGTGCGGATGTTCGCTTTTTCACGTAATGCCACAGCCCAAACGGCTTGACGGATTTTTTTCAATCTTGATATACAGCAGTTAGAAGAAAAACGATTGTCCAGGGGTGGAATCGGCTAAGGTGATTTGTGATATGTGATAGTCACAATATACAAATTTCGTCTGGCTAAGGTGATTGTCACATGTGACAATCACATTTTTGTGACTTTTTCTTGTGACAGCTATTTAGGTGTCACTTGCATAGAAAAATAATAATAAATAAAAACTAAACCTCTGACGCTGACTTATAAAACAAAATTATTTGCTTTTGCTGTCAAAGATTTCTATACTAATGTTGTTTTCGATTGGGAGAAATTAGTTTCTCCTCATGATTAAAGTAAAAATAAAAACAATAAAAAAAAAAAAAAAACAGAAATGAACATTTTTTTAATTGAGATATTTTTCTGAAACGCGTATATGTTGTGAGCAATCACGTGAAGTGACAACTAAATTAATCTTTTCTAAATAAATACATAATTGTCACGTCCTTTAATGTTAATTATATATTAAAATTGCTCGAATTGTTTAATTTGCAATACAAAATATATAGAAACTGTGACGTTCGTATATATGCGCCTTCAGACCGCATATTTCATAAAAAGCAGAAGAAGTAAGACTCGCAAAACACAACTCCGAAGAGAAACTATTTGTCTTCGGAGTTCTCTCCAATTGCCCAACGGAAAATAACATAATGAAAATAAACAAAATTCCGGTGATCACATTATGCAGACGCACAAAATTATTTTATCACATGTGATTGTCAGAAATGTGACAATCACAAATCACATTAGCCGATTCCACCCCAGGTTTTTACTTGCGATTATAGGCAAATACTATAAGGCAAGTTATGCATTCGTATTATTTTTACGTCTTACAGAGGGGTTTTTGGAATTAGCTGTAAAACTAAAGGTACCTGCCATACGATATTTAGTGAAAAATTAATTTTTCTCAAAAACGGCTCCTACGATTTTGATAAAACTTTCTGAATAGTGTTTTATGTGCAAGCTTTATGTTTGGAATAGATTTTTCAGGAAAAGTCTTATAACGGTACCTCCCATAGGACCGGTATTTTTAAATCCGATTTTCTCGTAAGCCGCTTGACGGATTTCGATGAAATTTTTAATGTATTTGTAATGTGCGTTGCAAACGTACTGTAGCTCTCGCTTATTTTATTGCATTTGGTTTTATTTTTATAGACCATTCAAAATCACGTTTCCTGGCAAAATTCACCTAATGAGTCGCTTTGGAACTGGAAGCCCGATAACCTCCATTTTATCTGCTGATCTGCATTTGTAGTTCTTTTGTAAGGACAAACATCCAGGAAACCGCACTGCATGCATGATATGTGTACGATTTTCTTGTCTGCTGGACTATACTCCCGCTCCAAAGTACAAGTAGATACTCAAATCCGAACTTTTATATGCGCTCGAGTTTGTCCATTACACCAACACCACTACAAAGCAGGACTAATTAATTAATTTTCGGACTGAATGAGGCCATTGCAATTAAGCGGCTTTTAATGATACCCAGGATCCAGGAAGCTATGTCGACGACGCACCATGTCGATGAAGGCGATATGCCACAGTTACGCATATGGAGAGCGGAAGATAATGCAGTGATGGTTGGGAACAAATACAAAAAAAAAAAAAAATCCCAGCTTATCGAGATGTAAATTATTGATTTAATGGAATATAAGTGTTTGTTGTTGCTGTTGTTCAAAAATAACCCTATTTGGCCTGGAAGGGGACGAGTAAGGATGCATATTTGCCATTTATTGGCATAATGTACAAATCCGTTTTGGCCAATTGAACATTTTGTACAAATTTGCTTCATAACCCAATATATTCGAATTCACGAGTGCAAAATGCTGAAATTTTTCGGTCAGATATCACAGATTACGCGTGTAATTTGCTGTAAATTTTACACCTGGATGCCACAGCAGTGAAGTGTAGCGGTGGAGTAACTGTTATGACCCCACATAAAGATAATGACCATTATGAGTGTTGATGGAAATTGCCAATTTCAGTTCCATAGTTCCTCCAAAAGCTGGATTTGTAAGCATATGGGTAACTTAATTGGCTTTAATGGTTTTAAACACAGATTTTTGATTCTCTTCCAATTAAACTGATGAAAATATGCCATTAAATTTAACAACAAATTATATGATTCACAAAAAAAAGACATGCTGACTCTGGGAAATGAATTAACATTTTGTCCTGGATTTTTCACAGAAGATTGGAATTTTTAACGCCTTCATGAAATCATTACGTGTTAATTCGTTAAACTAAGTAACTTGATTATTGGCCTCAGTGATATTACTGAATTTTGCATTATTTTAATACTTAGGGTCTTCCAATAAGAGGTGTTGTTTGTAAATTTTAATTTCAATGCTTTGTTGAAGCGTTTATCGTTGCATTTTTATTAATGGCGTAGTTTCTTCTTTTAAAATGTTAAAAAATTACAGCTTCAAAAGTGACAATTACCAAAATAGCGGGCTATTCAAAATAACACCTCTTATTGGAGAACCCTATATATAGCCTCAGCTGGCTATGTAGTAGCGCATTCTGTCACTCCAATTTTCCAAGACCTTGTTGATGGTTTTAGGCTGTAGCTCACGGATTGCTGGGATGATATTGGCCTTAAGCACTTGAATCATTTCTGGATTGCTTGCATAACATAAATCCTTTACGGTTTCGCAGAAAAGTCCAAAGGGATCAAATCGAAGCTCCGAAGTGGCCAATTGACACCGCAAATACGGCTGATAACACGATTCGCTAATTTGGTGTGAGCTGTCCTGCATGGACCACAGATCGTCGAATTCCAATTTTTCCTCTGCCAGACACCTTCACTTACAATCACCAACCACCCAACACCCTCCCCTCCCACTTTATCAACTTTCTAGGCTATGAAAGCAGATATATAACGTGACTGTGACTGTGACACTTTTTCGTGCGTGCTGCCCATATATTCCGATATACATATTAGGCGTTATCACGTCAATAAAGTGCAAGACTAGCACGTACGAACTTGCTCTAATGTGTTACAGTTATATCATGGCTTGAGATTTAGGAAATAAATCAAATGAAATTTTATTAATCACCTAAAAATCACGTCCAAAACGTTTTTTGGAGAAAATAAAGTAAGCCTTCTAATATCCTTAGCTGCTTTGAATTTAAGGAATTTTTTTTTCAAAATCGTTCGACCCGTTTTTTTTTTTCAAAAACCGGTTTTTTTAAGAACTTTTCGAAAACATACTAAATTTTTTTTTTAGTTTGCCAACATCTAGCAGTTTGTAGTTCATATCAGAAAACAAACATTTTGAACTAACCGTTATTGAAAAAAACTAAAAATTAAAACAAATTTCAACTTGTTTTTAAATTAGAAAAACTTTGTTTTTGAAAAATTTAAGAATTAATAATATTTCGTGAATAAAAAGCTTTTACATTAAAAATTTCATTAAAGTCCGTTAAGTGGTTTACAAGACAATCCGATATGAAAAAACCGGTCCTATGGGAGGTACCGTTATAAGACTTTTCCTCAAAAAACAAATATTCCAACCAAAACATAAAGTTTATTCAAAAACACCATTCAGAAAGTTTTATCAAAATCGTAGGCGCCGGGATAAATGAGTTTTTCATCAAAATTCATATGGCAGGTGCTGTTAGTTTTGGAGCTATATTGCTAATAATAGGTATATAAATTTTTTGCCCAAAATCGTTGTCCAATTCAAGCTGCTCGAAGGCCCAAACTGCGAAGCAATAACAGAGCAGATGGTCGTGCGCCTTCAATTGCTGAGTCACAATGGAGCCGGAGCCGGATCCGCAATCGCATACGTATCGCATGTCAAAATATTGAATACACACGAATTCAATGTTGTGAACACAACGAGACGGATCCGCAAACGCAGCCGCAAACGACGACGGACGAGTTGGCCAACTTTTAATAAATACGTGCGTATTTTTGACATTCCATAAAAAAAAAGAGCAACTTGCTAATAAAATCCTTTAAGAAATATTAGGTCAGGTAATTACAAATTTATAGAAAAGACTATACATGATGCGATGTATGTTTTATCATCTTTTATATGCATATATATGTATGTTTCTCAGTGGAAATTGTAAAAAATCGTACGACTCCATTGTGGGCACTTCTAATTAGGTACGTACGGCATGCGATACGGTTGCGGCTGCGGTTCCGGCTGCGTTTTTCTATTGTGTTCCAGCAGTCAATTGGATCTTGTAAGCCAATAATCCAAGATTTTTGTGCAGAATTCTCGGTGCAGGGAATTTATTCCACGGGAATCTGCTCCACATGGGAATTTATTTCACTTTTAGTGGGAATGTGCTCCACTTTTTGAAGTGAAGTAAATGCCCACCCAGAGTGGGAAATTGTTTAAACTTAAATTTTGTGGATTTTTTTCCCACACAAGAATGTATTCAAGTTAGGTATTTAATTTAAGAAACAAAAATACCATATTTTATTTATTTTATTAAATAATTAGTTTTTGAATAAATCAATAACAATAACAAAATTCAAATATTAAAAAAAAGGAGTAGGTATATAATTAAATTTTAAAACTAAATTATTTTGAAACAAAGATTTCTAACACTAAGTAATTAAGCGTTTTGCTCTTAGATCAATTTTTACCAAAATACTGTCAGTGAACTCTGAACAATTTTGTTTTACAATATGGGCATTTGGGCATAACATTGCAGAGCGCGAATTATTAAAGTTAAAAGCTTTCGAGAGCAATATTTAAATTGATTTGAGAACAATATTAAATTTATTTTTTTGAGCATAACTAAGGTAAGAATATTTTCAAAAATCGCGCGATTTTTGAAAATATTCTTACCTTAGTTATGCTCAAAAAATTATAATATTGTTCTCAAATCAATTTAAATATTGCTCTCGAAACCTTTTAACTGGTTATATTTTCGTCAAAGTTATGACTTATAAATTTTGATATTAGGTACCTATTTCAAAATTGATTTGAGAGCAATATTAAAATTTTTTGAGAATAAGGTAAAAATATTTTCAACTTCATTTTAAAAAGTGTAGCACTATCTCACCGAAAAGTTAAATAAATTCCCACTCTGGGTGGGCATTTACTTCACTTCAAAAAGTGGAGCACATTCCCACTAAAAGTGGAATAAATTCCCATGTGGAGCAGATTCCCGTGGAATAAATTCCCTGCACCGAATTCTCCCCAGGCATATAGTGTGTGAAATTTTGAGGTGAGCTGTTGAGACCGATGACGAGTTAGTGTAAGTGTATTGAGTTTCACACTCTCGGAGCAGTCACATCCTTGTATCAAGAGGTACATACTGTCGTAAAAAGTCTAAAAAATTCTTCTTTTAACCAAAACGCAAATAACATTAAAGCAGTATTAAAACAACCAGATCCGTTTTCGAACAAACGCTTCTTTTTATAGATCTAATTTATAATAGTTCCCGTTAATTTATTATGTAAATCCAATAAAATATTTAAAATTTGTATACTTAAAAATATAATTCCATTAACTTTGACGAATTAAATATTATATTTTTTTGTTTTCCGTTAATAACGTCTTGATAATCAAAATAATATGAACCAGGTTTTCGGACTTACAAATTTAAAACACCTATGTAGTTCCGCGTATTTTTTAACAAGAATATAATTAAGTCTAGAGCTAAAGTTGAACCTGTGAATGTTATAAAGCCAGCTTAACTTTTACTGCCTTTAGACGCCCCTATACACAATCGCATAAATTTACTTCATAGAACCTATTTAAAAATTCCTTTTGAGGCTTAAATATTTCCATAATGTCTTACAATAATTCATGACAGATTGCTAAAATTATTATTATTAATTTTCATAACTTAAATAATTAAAGATCAACTTATAAATTATAAATTTTAAAATAATACTTTCGCTATCAGCAGGTTCGATTTCGATTATTTGGAGATTATTTTAATTTTATTTTCTATCGTATGATTTAATGATTTTTGTTTTGTTGAAAGGGTTATAATTTTAATAAGGCATAACTAAAATAGTTTAAAAATATTTATTTTCTGAATTAGTTTCACGGAAAAATCTCACCGATGACCAGGTGACTTCAAGCTTGATAATTCGTTTAAGAAATAAAGTGCACGACTGGGTCACACGAACCTGCTCTAATGTGTTATATAATAAATACTTAAACTGATTTGAGCTAAAAAAATACGCCATTTTATTTCTTGGATACATTTCAATTTATGAGAGTAAAATTATTAAAAATCTGTGCGGTTTATTCGAAAAAAAAATTTGAAAAGCCGTTTTGCGTCATCTCTCGTTTTGGCGATTTGAACTGGCCCGCAGGATTGCCCGATTTAACCGTTTCAGACTTTTTTTTGTGGGGTTTTTTGAATTTCCGTGTTTACGTGAGTGTTTATGTACGTGAACAAGCCCGAGACTCTAGAAGCCCTCAAGGAATTGATTAGAAGATTCAATGGACAATTCGTCCCGTCCTGGACCATCAAAGATCAAAGAAGTAAATACTTACCCATAGTTCTACTGTTGACAGCTTCATCAAAGAGTCTTTAGCAAAGTTTTATTGTTGATGCAGAATTTTTAAGTTCTTAAGAGAAACTCCGAGTTTTATATTATTTTTTTTTTTACGTGAAAACGTCTAATAAATCGGAACATATGGGGAGCACGCACGAAAAAGTGTCACATAGCCTAGAAAGTCGATAAAGTGGGAGTCAAAACCACCCCACCCCCACCAACGATCACCCAACACCCTCCAGTCACATTTTGAAAAATTTTATAGACTTACGGACGATAATTTAACGTGATAACCAGTTTACAAAACAGTTAATATGTAGGTTGTATTTCTCCAACCACCAACTACCCACCCCACATACAACCACCCACCATTATTGAATTTTTTTCTCACCCCTTGCCGCTAAATATCAACCTCTCACTCCAACATACAACCACCAACCAACAGCCCACTATTTTTGACAATATTTTCCTCCCTCCCACAGTAAAAACCCCCTTCCTTACCTCCACAAACCACCCACACCACCTACAAAAACCAACCAACCACCAACCAACCTATTTTCGACAATTCCCTCCCACACACCAAATCCTCTCCCCAAATCTAACCACCCACTCCACCTACAACCACCTGCTACTAACCCACCATTTCTGACCATTTTTTCCTCACCCCCCCCACAACCACCTTCACAACCACCACCGCCTTCCGTCCACGCCAACTATTTTTGACCATTGACCCCCCCCCCCCCCCCAAAAAAAACCACCCAAATCCAACCACCTACCCCACCTACCCCACCTACAACCACCTTCCACTCACCCACCATTTTTGACAGCTTTTTCATCGCCCCCAATGAAATCATCCATCAAAATTCATGCGTTTCAACATTCTTGACAAAGTAAAAGACACCCTGTATATGAAAGAATAATAATATATGGCGTTCTTAAATAAGATGATAAAGTTTTATCATTTGGACGTGCTGTTTTATCAAGTGTTACATGCTTATGTAATTTGGCATCAGTTATTTAATAATAATAGATTTGACAGCTGTCACCAAAACAGCATGGCTGCCACAAGCCTCCGAACACTATACCCGCTTCAATTAAATATTGAAAAAAAAAAATTGTGTAAAACGATTTATTAATGAAATTTTTTTTTTTACCGAGAAATACCTCCTCGATAAAACTCAATCTCAATCACTTTGTAGTGCATATTATGTAGCTACATACCTACCTCAGCTTAGAGATACATTCAGCATTCATCAATGACCGTTGTGCGTTATTGTCTCATGTTACAGTAAATATAAATCCTCATTAATTATTTCAATGTGAAATTATGTTAATTCTTGCCCAAAAGATACATTTTAATTAAATTGTATCTCGGCGCTTATGCATTGATTAGCATCGGTAATTTGATGATAATCAAGAACAACACATTTTCTCCCTTCCAAAGTGTGATTTCTTCACTAAGCAACTCGTTTCTTTCACATCTTCATGGAGTTCAACTCTGCGAGATGGAACAGATGACACAAACTAAAGTTCGTGGCAACGCGCCGTCTCAATCGTAGTCCAGTGTTTTTGTGAGAAACTCTATTGTTTGTATCTTTCGGAGCTATAAAAAAGTGTTAATAAAAAAAAAATAATTAACTGCCAAATTAGCGTTCCGCGAGAAAATGAAAACGAATCCTGTTTTTCTGGTAAAATGACTTCTAAATGACTAATTGTGTTTCAAAGTTCTAATTTGCATTTCTTTGTTTTGTTTTCAGTTTTGTGTCTTGGCAATATTCTGCCAACTTGCCTTTGGACAGCAGCGTTCAGGTAATGGATACATTTATGACAAACCCAATTTTTCGCACACGGTTGACCTGCCTGCAATAGGACCACAACATTTTAACTCATTACCCCAGCACCAACATCAACATCAACAGCAAGTGCCACAAGGAAATGACTATTACCAACAATTAAGACCACCACCTCAACAACAATCAAACCAGGCCACATATTATTTTGATAAAGGTCAATCAAATTTGCAGAATCATCAAACTCCAGTCAACTATGGCCCAGGTCTAGGACCACAGCAACAATTCAACCAACCAGCCTTAAACTTCGACCTTCCAGCTCCACCCCAACTAAACAATGTCAACTATAACCCTCCCCAACAGTTCAATCCCCATCAAGCTGGAAACATCCAACAAACTGTATTTGAGGTTTATGATGACATTCAAGGTCTTAACAGCATAGAATCAGGTTGTGGTCCGGAACCAATTGTTGGCCAATTCAAACCAGAGTTGGTGGACCTGGCCAATGGAGGACCTCTAACTCGGATGATAACTACTTGTGGCCCGAACAACGATTGCAAGAACATTGTTCTGCAATCAGATTTAAATCGAGCCTTGGCACAGTTGCCAAATCAAAACAACAACAACAACAACAATGGTCCTCATCATCAAGGATATGAGGAGTACCATGTTCAAATCGAAGGTAGGGGCAATAGTGCTAACTTTATTCATGCCGAAGCATTTGATCCATTGGTCAGGCCACACAACAGGAGGCTGATCCCTTACACAGAAATATCTTCGGATGATATTTATAATTAAGTCTGAAGACATTTTAATTTAAACGCATCTCTAGTGTTAAGTCCAAACTTTTTGTTTCGTTTTGAAATTGAAAATAAATTCGCTCTTACCAAATTTTGGAAAGTTAATGATTGGATTGGCTTAATGATATCTAGCTTCGGCGGGCGCTTGTTTGTCTTGCCTTTAATTATGTTTGTGTAGTCGACCGGTTCGATATGTTGTTATGACGTGAAAGTTAATTTGGTAACTGTGTTTGGATAGTAAGGTATTAACCAATAGCTTACGTGTTTTAGAAGATTGCTTCCGGGACTATTATAATAATAGTCTGTAGAGTTGATGGATTTGAAAGCATCGATTTGGAAGCAACAGCAATATGCGTTTGTGAAAGTTGAAAGGTGAAAAAGATTGACGATGTGAATGAATAAGAATCGATTAATATGAACGAGCCGAGTAAGAGTGAAATAATAAAAGCTCATCCGGGCTATAAAAACTTTTGTCAACCATTTGAAACACAAAGCGTTAGCTAATTGATATTTTGCATTTTTTCTGGCATTGCTAAGCTTGTTAAAAAAAAAATTGTGATTGTGGTTTCATTTAGTTTAATATATGCGTTGGTGTTTGTTTTACGATTCGATTTGGAATTGTGTTAAGGCTATGTAAATTGAATTTTGATTTAAACATAACGGTACTCAAGATACATTTTAATATGTGAATGAGAAAAGGTTTGTGGCCTCGGATTGGATACCTATAGACTATAGTCCAGACAAACTAGACCAACAAAATGGAACTCTGCACTAGATCATGCACTTAAGAAACCGGAAAGTGTAGGCAAGACTTAACTTACTAGGCATAGCAAAATCCCATCGACTTCAGGTGACACACGATGTTGAAGGGGGGCCTCAAAGTTAACTGTACTATGTATTTATAAAGATTCTTCCAATAGGGACTTCGAAACTTTGTCAGTTGTTCATATAGCTGCCATCTTGTTGAAGCTTCATCTGTCAAATAAGATGTCATTTATTCAGTTTGTTTAGCCAAATTACCATATATAAGTATAGCATTCACTACCACGTGCAAACAATAAAATTGTTTTATCAAAATGGTTGTCCTGTTCGGGCAAAATCACCGATGCTTCGCCCATTGTACGGTCGCCATGGTTTTCTCACGTGGAGGTGATGTGAACACAAACCACAGTGGCCTTCAAAGAAAACATATCTTATGTCACTGGTAAAATTCATGAGCTAAATCATGGAAAATTCGAGACATGAGATGTGCACCACCGAGAGAAGCCATATACGGAGGACATTTCAACGATGTTATATTGTATTGTATTGTAACATAGAGAAATAATACCGTTAGGTATAGAAAAGTATATATATTCTGACTCAGAATCAAAAGCCTTGTCGATTTAGCCATGTCCGTCCGTCCGTCCGTCCGTCCGTCCGTCCATATGTATACTCTTCAGAGGTCGCAATTTTTGAGCTAGAAAGCTGAAATTCGGGTATATATAATCTTTGGTTCAAGAGTAAGGCTAAGTTCTTGAACCGGTAAAATCCGTCCACAAACACGCCCACAATCGCCATTTTTGATGAACAACCTCAATTTAATAAAATTAAATTATGTTTTTTGTACAGTTACGAAAAAAGCATAACGCTAAAATTTTGCACACGCAAGCTTTAGGTAAACCTTCTTTCAATCTGTGGTGACTCAAGTGAAAAGCCGTTTTTAGTTAATGTATAAATGTACTTTATTAATCTTAAGTTAATGTTAGAATATTACAATAGCATGTGAAGCATGCAAAGGAGGACAAACAACTGAACTCAAAATATATCATGATGTAACATTTCCAAAAGCTTCCCGCTGAATAAGTTTATCACTGGTGAAATTCACCACACAATCAAATAAAAATATTTCAGTTTGGGCGTGGCTAACGCCCATTTTTCATACAAAACCATCAATATTGTTTTTATAAAATAACAAATGTTATATTAAAGAGAAAATCATTAAATTTTGTGGGAATTACTTGCACATAAATATCTTATGTATGAAATCAATAAATTTGATTTTGGGCGTGGCTGACGCCCACTTTTCAATAGAAACTATTAAAAAAATGTTTTTGTAAATAAACAGTATTTATAATGAATTCGCAAGCCAAAATTTTGCGTCTTTTAGTAGAAACTAAATCGTTTGTGTATGAAAAGAAATGTTTGAATTTTGGGCGTGGCTTTCGCCCACTTTTCATGAAAGAACGAAAAACGTAGTTTTAAAAATTTAAGGTACTACCAATATTCATTTGAAACCTTTTTCCCTTCCGTTCGTTTTATGAAAAATATATCTCTACATTTTCTTGTGTAAATTTTTTCAATACGCCCACTTTTGAAGGCATGATTTTGATAAAATACCTTTGTTCAGGTAAGTTTGTTTAAAAACTACTCGATTCAGCTGTAGTTTTACACATATGCCTAAATACTGATCAAAGCTCAGTTAGTGCTTCAAACTTTTAAGACACGCCCACTTTTAAGGGGCGTTTCCGTAAAAAGCTGTATAAGGCATTAATTTCTTAACGTTTTTTAACTATCGGTCACAGTTTTGAAGTAAAAAGATGAACACTTAGATTTATATTCCTTGGTTACCTTGGTTACGTAGCAGAGTGTGGTCCAAGAATTGTTAAAAACACCCATAACCGCTTTTTCCATTCAAAACCTAATTTTTAAAAATTTAAGTTTTGTCTTGTTTTGTTCAAATCGATCTGCAAGAATAAAATTGAATGTCACTTAGCTCATACCAATTGCCTTGGCAATAAAAAGTTTTGACTTTGGGCACGCCTTTTTTTATTTTGCCAGCACTAATTGAACATCACACCACACAAAATTAATCTTATTGAATTTTTTTCTATCTGCTAAAGAAGAATTTTGTTTCTGAACTTGAAACATGGGCTGGCTACGGGAGGCATACGCATACACATACAAAAATATAGGGTATCCAACAGTTCGTTGCAAACGTACTGTAGCTCTCGCTTATGTTTTATTTATACAAACTTCAACAGATAACGGCTAACTGTTTTCTAGTTGCATTTTCTGCAAGAACTTGTTCGTTAAACAAGAGAAACTTTTAGTGTTTGATAAAGTGGTAATCGTTGTCAATTAAAATAGTTCTGCCTTCACAAGAAAAACCCCTTTTGGCGTTGTGTGAATTGCTTTGATATGCTGACTAAATTTGTTTTCCCTGTTTAATTTTTGACGTTTGCCTAGAAATTGACACAATTTTTGATTTGTATTGTGTCAATCACATTAAAAGGGACATTTTTATGATTTAATTATGTACATATTTCCCACTTGAAAATTGACAAAACTGTACCTTTATCAAGTATATAAAATAATTTTTTTATACAAAAGACAACTTAAAATCCACAAAGATACAAATTAAACCACATATGTACATAAGTTTGAGTTTTACTTGTTTTTAACTGAAATAATTTTATTTTATAAAACGAAAATATGTACAAAATCTCTGTCAAATTATTCCCATTACAGATAATTTATTACTTGCGATTATAAAGATAAAGATCAAAACCAAATTTCTAGCAAGCAAACAGGACATTACAATTCTGTCTGTCTGTATCGACACCTACAGCCGAAACCATTTGTTTCAAACTTGGTACACAATATTATTATGATGTCTCCACAGAAGAGATTTTGGAATTTTCTAGTTATAAAACTGACGATATTTAAAACCTAACATATAAGATTTTTTAAAAAAGCTGTCACGATCTTAATAAAACTTCTGAATGGCGTTTGGTTGGAAAAGATTCTTCAGAAAAAGTCTTATAAGGGTACCTACCTTCCATATGACCGGTTTTTTTAAATCATATTTTCTCGTAAAGGACATGACGGATTTCAATTTCAATTTTTAATGTGAGAGCTCTTTTATCAACAAAATAATGTTGCTTCTTAAAATTTTCAAAAGATTAATTTGGTTATGTCAAGAACTATTTGATGAAATTTTTATTTTCCTGATAAAAACTTCAAAGACAGAGGAACTCGCGATCCCAAAAAAAAAAAAAAAAAAAAAAAAATGTGTGTGCGTAATTCACACTCCGTTGAAGTGAAACTTCAAAGAAGTTGGTATACCTAATTTACGAGAGAATGAGATGAAAAACTCAGCCACCCAGCACCAGTTTTCGGATTACTTTCAAACCTTATGTTATGTATGACTAAATGCTTTCAACACGTATATCTGTACAAATACAAAAGTTTCAACACATATTCAAGCATACAGACGTACCGACATACTTTGCGTCCTTTTGACTCCCTTTTAAAGTATGAACTCCAGGACGCCACTATTTAAAACAAGTCAACAAAATATTCGAAAACTGACTATTTTCAAAAATTCAGGATACTTTTTTAAAATTTAAATAATTTTTTGAATGCCAATTTTTTATAAATACTTTTGTTATGTATTTGTTTGAATTTTACATTCTTCTTGAATTAAGTTTATTGAAACCTTTTGTAAAGCTTTTCTTGTTAGACAGCATTCAAATCACGTACCTATATTAACTAACATACTAACTTAATCGTACCAACGCGCCTGCGCACTCGCTTTTGTTTAACATAATGCTTAGTGACCTGAGTGAGAGGCAAAACGTATGATAGGAGAAAACGAGAGCTAGAGTATAAAATACTGTGTCATAATTTTTTTTTCATTCGTTCTCTCTCAGACTTGTTGCGATATATTTTTTTTTTAATTGATTTACATATTTGCTTAAAAGTGTCATGTTGCATTTCCGTTTCGTCGAGTTTCAAATTACCCCGATATTAAAGAAGTTTCACTTCAATAATAACACACCACGCTGACATCTTACAAAAAAGCTGTAATACGCAGCCGCATACAGTGTACAGTAGCTCACGTAGTTTTCACATACACTAACACACGTTAAATGCTCAAATACAAGCACGTATTAAACAGTGTGCAATATACATACACACCGACATCTGCTCTCTCACTCTGGCTCAGAAATTACAGGCGACGGGAGTGGGGACGCTACGAAGTATGGGACAAAGAGGAGAGACCGATAATATAAAATAGTATGTATATTTCTGTCTCATTCTTTCCTGGCTTCATCCTACGCATTTTTGTATTTGTGTCTCTTACCTGTCGTTTTTTCCGTTGCATCCGGTTTGAAATCACAACGATTCTAAGGAAGTTTCACTTCAAAAACCTGGGTAGTTACCAGATAAATAAGGGCAGATTACCTTCTTTAAAAATAATTCAAATACTAACCTTCCTAAAAGAAACCAATTTGGAGGAAGTGCTGTAGGACGAGTATCCTTATCCAGCTCTAAAAGGGGCACAGTAGATCTTTAAGGTCGCAGTGCGCTTTTCCCCAATTTAATTTATTCATGCAACTTAAAATAAAATGCATACGATGAAACATAACACAGTTTCCGAGCAAAGAAGTTCAAACTCTTGTGTTTATGTTCCGCATTTTAATGTATTAAATTCAGTCGTTTATAAACAGAAATGTCCGTTATTTGTATTTTTAGCCAAAACAACATTTAAAAAAAAAAACATACAAAACATAAAAATAAAATTTGTTTTTAAAAATTCAAAAAAAATTTTTTTTTGAAAAATTAAAAAATTAATATTATGTTGTTTATAAAAGAGCTTTTACATTAAAAATTTCATCGAAATTCGTCTAGTAACTTACGAGAAAATCTGATTGTAATATACGGTCCTATGGAAGGCATACCGTTATAAGACTTTTCCTGAAAAATCTGTTCCAACCAAAACATAAAGTTTACTCAAAAAACACCATTCAGAATATTTCGTCAAAATCGTATTAGCCGTTTTTAAGATAAATGAGATTTTCATAAAAAATCATGTGGCATGTACCGTTAGTTTTGGAGCTAGAATGCTAATACCAAAAACACCTCTGTCCTACATATATAATAATAATACTATGTACCAAATTTGAAGTGAATTGGTCCAACCGGTTAGGCTGCAGGTACCGATACAGACAGACAGACGGTTTGGAATGGGGCATTCCGCAATCGTCATTACACCGTATTTTGCATAAAAACTTCGGTCTTAAGGCTTATAAAGGTCAGTTAACACAAGAACTCAAGCCGGCCGATCATCAAAAACGTCGTGGATTTGCTGATTGGGTCAAAAATTCACCTTGACTGAAGAGGCTCATTTCCACCTCAGTGGCTACGCGTCAACAAGCAAAATTGTCGCATCGGGGGCTCGGAAAACCCAAGGTTTTTTTTTGAAAAGCCTCTCCATCCTCAACGAGTAACTGTTTTTTTGCGGTTTATGGTTCGGATTGCGCTATCGAGAGATGATTAATAATTTTTTATGGCCGAAATTGGAAGGTATTGATCTAGACAACGTTTACTTTCATCAAGACGGGGTTACGTGGCACACAAGCAACGAAACCATCGATCATTTACGGGAAAAATTTCCGGACCGTGTTATCTCTCGAAGAGGTGATCACAATTGGACACAGAGATCTTGTGATTTAACACCTTGCGAATTCTTTTTTTGAGGCTACGTGAAATATAAGGTCAACATTAACAGCCCAGCGTCTATTTAAGACCTCAAAGATGGAATTCGTGAAGCTATTGATTTGGCTGAAATTTTTATATTTTATATTATTAATAACATACTTTCCTCTTCAAATTGAAATTCACATCAGATAATTTATCTCAAAAATTCCAATTTTTCTTTGAATATCAAAAGAACACCTCTTTCTTAGTGGAAAACCCTTTAGATAATTATTTTTTTAGAGGTAGGTATAGAATTATAAAATAAATAAAAAAGATTAATTTTATAATTACCATAAAATTGACTTTATTTGAAACGAAATTCCTCACCATTTATAATTAAACATGATTTCTGGCATATGGCCAACGCGGCTTGCTCGGATGTAAACCAATCTTGAGGTCCAATTTCCGCAGTCAATCGTCTCTGGCCTGGCTTGTCGATGTAGACCTGCGACTTCGCATACCCAAACAGAAAATAATATATACATAGCTGTATTAAATCGCATGATCTTGGAGTCTAACTCACAGGTCAAAAATGGACGTAGTTTGCGATGCGTTTCACGAACAAAACTATGATTTTCGAAATCAATTTGCACAATTCACATGCGTTGTTCAGGCATCAGTCGATTAATAATGAAATGGTCAGCCAAACTTAAAATAAATTACATGGCAGATGACAAAATGGCTGACAACTTTAAATTCTATACCTTCTATAAATAAAGTGCACGACATTGTCGTACGAATTTGCTCTTGTAAGTTAAAATGGTCTTGAGGGCTTGAGATTTTGGGAAAAAAAACATTAAAAAAATCAAATGAAATTGAATAAATCACTTAAAAATCAATAACTACAACGTTTTTTGGAGAAAATGAAGTAAGCCATCAGATTTCTTTTACTTCTAAGAGCTTTGAAGAAAATTTTATTTTAAAATTGTTCGACCAATTTTTTCAAGAAACGGTTTTTTTAAACTTTTCGATAACACTATCCTAACTTTTTTTATTGCGATTATAGGTACTTGGTATACAGTTTTTTAGGTATTGTACAGAGGGGAAATTTACATTTTTCTTAGCTCAAAAAATATCGGTACCTGCCATATAACCGTTACGTTACAGCTTATTTTTCTCAAAAACGGCTCTAGCGATCTCGATATAAAAAAAAAATCAGTGTTGATATTTAGGGACGACCAATCATTTGGCTGAAAAAAGTTTTAAGAAATGTCTAAGAACGGTACTTTCCATAGCACCGTTTTTTTTGCTTTCGACTATCTCGAAAACGACTGAACCGATTCTTCCAAAATTTCACACATATGTATATAGTTGAAGCTTAATTTGAACTGCATACCAATATTTTTTTTAAATATTTTTTTTTGCATTTTTAAAGCATTTTTTTTTGAAAAAAAAAAAACTAAACAATTCATATTTTGAAAACGGCTTATTACATTTTTTTTTTAAATTATAAATAAATGTATTTCTTGAATACCTATGAAATGGCGATTTGAATTTTTTTTTTTGTAAATTTTGTTCAAAAAGTTTTTCAAACTAATTTTTTTTCTCAAAAACCGCCTCACAGATTTTTATAAGTTTATTCTCATAAATTCAAATTTATCAAAGGAATAAAATGGCGTACCTTTTTTTCAGCTCAAATTAGTTTAAGTATTTATTTAAGAATTTTGAAAAATTTATTTTTATCACATTAGAGCAAGTTCATGCGACCCAGTCGTGCATTTTATTTGAGTATGCCAACATCTAGCAGTTTAAAGTGCTTATCAGAAATAAAAATCTTTAAAAGTTTTGAACAAACCGTTTTTGTAAAAAAAAACAAAAATTTAAAAAAAAAATTTACTTTAAATTTACCGTTAATTTTAAAGCTAGAATGCTAATTCCAAAAACCCTCTGTAGGACATCATAATAATACTATGAACCAAGTTTAAAGCGAATCTGTCCAGCCGTTGAGGCTATAGGTACCCATACAGGCAGACGGACAGATATACAATGTTGCAATTCAAGATAGGACTAATTTTGGAGCTTTGGGTTACCCCATTCCTGGAGCTTCGACAAAAAAAAAAGACAAAAAAAAAAAAAAAAAAAAACGTTGGTCAGTTCATTTTTAAAGACATGAGCATAACATCTTATAGGAAACTATGGCTTCGTTGACAAAGCTATACACTTCTAAGTTATTCCATTTCAACTTGCAAGTAAAGCTAATAACCTCTTGAAAATAGATAAAGCTTCCTTTATCAAGCTTTTCTAAATCTTTATTGGAAAAATAGCACCTCTAGGGAAAAGTCGTAAAAAAACTAAAACATCTTCTCAAAAGTGTGCCAAATAAGTTTCTTTAAGCACTGTTATACAGTTACTATGGAAATAAGAAAACAGCTTAGTTTGACCCTTATGAAGACTTTAATGTTGCAATGTTTTCAAACGTAAGGTTTTTTTTGTCTCTAATCTTCTCATTGTGTTATGAATCAAAACCGTGTTATTTAGTACAAAGGTATGGAGTGGAGAGTTCCAATTTCAACTACAGTACCGTGAATTGAATAGAATCTGAGCTAAGTTTAATTACGGTTTCTTCTTGGCTGACATTTTAAACACCTCAACTAATAGTTGAATAAATCGTGGTAAAGGTGTTTTTCCAAATGAATAGCCAACAAGACTGCTCTAAAAAGATAAAAGTTCACATATCCAGACACGAACACTTCTTCTGTTGCAGGTGAAAGAATGTCCATAGATGTAGGTACACCTGAACAACACAAACACACCTTTGTGCCTCTTTGCAGGGCCTCAGCTATAACTTTTGTTTAAAGGGTGCTAAAACTACCCAAACATTCTAAACTATACTATATTCAAGTAATTTGTTCAGCACATGCCTTATGAGGGAGCTTTTTATCTACCAATGATGCCTGCAGGTAATCCTAATGGCAAACTAAAACAGAAACTGCCTCTGAAATTAAACCCAAACCACTGAACACACAAGAATTGTTGTTGTGATTTTCGATAAATTTGGCCGCACCCATAACCTTTCAGTTTGACTGCAAAAAGCAGACTAATTTTTGTTTCTTTTTGTTCAGTATAACAAAAACAACCCTCATCGTCATCGCACAAAGCACATCTAAAAGGTGTTGCCATGATTTAAAAAAAGGGATCTCGCTACTGCATTTCTATGTTGAGATTTGGATTTTGTAGCTTTTTCAGCTTTTCATTGATAGGGAGGTGTTGTCATTTGTTTTTGTTTTTGTATCCTTTCTGAATAACCGCTTGGTGGTGTGGAAAAAGATAAATAATTTTTGATTTTTTGTTTTAAATCATAAGATGGTAACCCTAATGTATAATTTACTCGATTTGCGGCAATTTACTATGCAAAGTATGGAAACCCTGTGAGAGCTTTAACTTGAGACCGATGTATGCAAGCCAATATAGCCAGACTGAGAGGCAAACGTCCTATCTTCCTTGTACTGAACAAATTACTCGAATAGAGTATAGTTCACTCTGATGGTGACGTTTGACGGTAGTGACCTCTAGTGCACCAAAACGAATATTCGAAATGATTATATATAACAAACGGACAAGATAGTAGCTCCACCTAGCATGCATAAATCGCAACAGATATAACTGTTTCATGATAAAACTATAATAATATAATTTTTTTTTTGTAAGACTCACAATCGAACTGAACAAAGTTGTAAGACGCTTTCAAAGTTATAGCAAGAAGCCATAGTAAGTCGGTGTTCTTACCTAAGAACATAAGTATCTTCTCGTGAGATATTTTTATTTATAACGAACCCCCTCCCCCTTGTCTACGTGCCTGCACCATCGCCGCCGCCACACCGACGAATGACAAACAAAACTCTTTTCACATCTTTTAAATAGACACGATGTTCCCAAATCCGTGTCCTAGCGACAGCAATGTTGAATTCCGTAATGCACCATATGCAAGGACTCCTGCTCCCTTTCTTTTATCTTTCCTCTGGAAAATGAATTTCAATGCACCTGATGAAGGAAGGAATAATATCATGTTTGTAGGTTTGAGCTGGATTCTTTATTTCTTACCGCCCCAGGAAGTCCGTGTCTCAATGGTTGGACTATTTCAACAAGGTGTCTGTTATGAACCGCCTTCGTAAGTAATTGCCATACTTATACGATCGAAGAAGAAACGCTTGTAGGTAGGTGCTTATAGGAGGGAGGGGATTTTGTGTTCTTAGCTTTAAAGCAAGCACCTTCGTTTGAAACAAGGTTGCCAGGTTGATACTATGTAAATGCAAAGAGTTCTACAAGAAACAATTTTCCATCACAAAAAGAACTGTGATTCCTCCCACCTGGCATGAGGAGAGCACTTATCAACTCCGAAGACAGTGCTGCTGTTAATGGCAACACAACTTGCATAATCAAACCAAATGTACTGTAAATGTTTTTCATTAGATTCCCCCCATTAGTTAAAATCCTACGTCGACTCAGAGATTTCCGTCAAGAAAAGGACGAACGTCCTTATGATGATGAAAAATCCTTTATTTAAGCACGGTTCTAAATAATCAAAGCTTTTTTTTTTCTATTCGCATGGAGGGGAATGCGTTCACGCATTTTTTCTTCCTCTTTAATCCTTGCCGACACGCATCAAGGGAAGTCCTTTTATATGATTCCAGATAATTCAGGGTTAAGGCTAGACCGTATAGTCGTAGTAGAGTAGAGTAGAGTAGACAATCTGAATAATATGTGCGGTGTGGTAAAAGTCAAAGAAACGTCTGCAGGCGTGCTTTATCAGCTGTCTGGTTTGAAAGCTGAAAGGATAGTTGTTGTTGTTGCTGTTGAGTTGATAGATAAGACTAAAGGATATAAGTGGGTGTCCCTATTAATAATGCTTCATTTGAATAGAGTACTTGCGGTGCATACATTTTTTTGCAATTAAACGGATGTGGGCTGAATGCGAATTAGTTGATTGAAAAGAAAAGCTTTTAGTTTCCTTTACCAGGATATGTGAAGTTGAAAGGGTTTTTTTTCTTTTTGAGACAATGAACAAAATTTAAAAATTTAAACTTTAAATGACGAAATAAATGGAGACAAGTACAAAAAGGGTGTTAATTAGCAAATAAAAGATGATTTATGTAAGAAATTTATTTTGTTTGAGGTATTTAAAAGAATGAGGCATGCAAACTGGAGAACATATAAAAAATAAGAAAGCTTGAAATTGCATAATTTGTTTGCCTTTTTTGATGTAGGAAGGGTCAGCACCAGCACATCATTCAATACAAATAGGTATTATTAACCAATATTGGTGCAATACATATACATAATACATAAGCTAATATAACTTCGTTAAAGCTTGCATAAAATACTTAGAACATTTTGTATCTCAGCGTGAGTTTGTGCTTACTATATTTTTCAAAATATGAAAACACTTTGTTTTCAGCAGGATACAGGTCAGTTATACGGATCATTTTTAAGCTTACAATAAGAACTAATTATAACTTTCCAAAATTCTGATGTATAAGCCCAGAATTTTCTAGTAATTCTCTGCTGTGTAGAAATTTGGACATCAGTATATAGATTGGAAGAGGATTACCGACTTACTAAGGTACTTATGTTCGCTCAACTAGAGCGTAGTGCTCCTATAAGCCTTGCCTTGCCTTGCCTATATGTCTCACCAACTGGCTCGATATCTAGCCTGCCGTCTCCAAGATCTCCCTCTACCTGGTCACTCCATCGAATATTAGGTTTACATTAGCTTCTGACTCCTTCTGGTTTGGCGTAGAAGACTTCATGGGCTGAAGTGTTGATGTTTATTTGCTCTTCATTGCCCAACCATCCTAGTCGTTGAATTCGAATTTTTCTAGCTAGGCTTATGTCGCTGTATATCATGTATAATTTGTCGTTGTATCTTCTTCGCCAAATTTTCTTTTCTCATACCATAAATCGTTTGCAGCACTTTTCTCTCGAAGACTTCAAGTGACTTTTCATTCGATTGGCAGAGGGTCCATGCTTCTGCACCATATAACAGGACCGGGATTATGAGTATTTTATATACAGTAGAATCTCGAAAACATGAACGGTTCTGAAACATAAACAATTCGGAAAGATGAACGCTATTTTCCGGGCGACAATCTACCATAGCGCATTTTTTTTTTTTTTTTTTTTTTTTTTTTTTTTTTTTTTTGAAGTGTCTAAATAAGTCTGTTTTTTTTAACCCTTGTGAACAACTTTTCTCTGGATTTTTTTTTTTTTAATAAAATGTAATAGTTAATGATAGATGCAATGTTTTGATGTACCTATACAGCTATATTTTGTTCTTAAATTAATGCTCGATGCTTGAAAAGATGAACAATTCGAAAAATTGAGCGGGGCCTGTTTTATATCTGTTCATCTTTTTGAGATTCTTCTGTACAGTGTCTCCTTGGCTCTTCTCGATAGGACTTTATCCTCAATTGCTTATTCAGCCCAAAGAAACAGGAATTAGCAAGAGTTAGTCTGAGTTCGATTCCAGCGTGCTTAGAGCTGTGCCCAGGTTGACAAATTCACTGACTAGATACTACCTTGAAGTTATACTTATCAATGGTCACGTCACCAAGTCGATGGTGGGATTATACTTTTGTTGATGAAATATACTTTGTCTTGTCCTCGTTTAATTTCAGTCCCATTCTGCTTGCTGCTGACTCCAGTTTAGTGAAGGCACCGACCGGTTACTGCTCGTCTTGTTCTTCCTATCACATCAATGTCATCCGCGAACCCAATTTATTGTGTCGATTTATTAAAGACGGTGCCCGATATGCTGACATGGGTGTTCCGAATGACATTTTCAAGCACAATGTTAAAACAGCTGAGTGGAAGTGCGTCAATTTGTCTTAACCCTTAGGTGGTATCCAAAGTTTAAGTAGAGTCCCTTCCATCTTTGACGGAACATGATAAGGCGTATCAGCTTAGCAGCTAGCAAGGATTCTAAATTCAGACATGCCACGATACAATTCAGCTCTATTAACACTGTCGTAGGCTGCTGAAAATCGACGAACATGTGGTGGGTATCTATGTTTAATTCTTGGGTTTTCTCCAGGATCTGGCGTAATGTGAATATTTACTCGGTGGTAGATTTTCCAGGTCTGAAGTCGCATTGGTTAACACCTATTACGTCATCAGCAAACGGCTTAAAACGTTCACATAAAACACTGGATAGGATATTATACGCTATATTTAAAAGACTTAAGCCTATCTATGTAGTTGGCGCAGAGTAGGCGGTCTCCTTTTTTTGGGAATCGGGCAGATGGTACTGAGATCCCACTCATCGGGCATACTTTCCTCCGACCATATTTTGCAGATGAGTTGATTTGTATGCTCCTTACCAGGTCATCTCCAGCATTCTTAAAAAGTTCCGCTTGTAGACCATCGCATCCAGCTGCTTTGTAATTCTTTAGTCTGGTGATGGCTACTTTGATTTCATGTTGGTCGGGCGGGTGTAGCTCATAGTCGGCATCTAGATTAACTGGTAGAAGTTGATCTTGGGCGGGATGTCGGAGTAGTCTTTCTAGATGGCTAACATCGCCTGCGTTTCTACTATGGTGTTTACATCATCATATCTGCAGACTATCGAGGGTGAATTGTGATGTTGATGAATTCATTCTTCTATAGAAGTTTCGCACCTCTTTTCTGCTAAAACATCTCTGCATCTCCTGGACTTCACGTTGTTTATGATCTTTTTTTTTCTTTCTCCAGAGTAAGCGTTTTTCGTACTTCCTTCTCGCGATGTAGATTTCTGGTCGCTCTAGTATTTCTCTGTGATTACAACGTGTGTGCCTCGGTGTTGGCTGTTTGACTGAGAACATTCGGAGTCGACCCAAAGGTTTCCGGGGAGACTGTGAGAAGCCCGCCTGTTCTTATGGCTTTCGGGTTCATATCAATATCAGTCGAAGGATTTCTCGCAAGCTCGAGGTATAGGCTGCACCAGTCTCTTCCGATTAAGGTGGTCAAGCATTGGATTTCCTCGACGTAGTTGATGTTCGCATCACACAGCTTACATGGAGATCCGTACACTAAGCTTTGCACTTGGTAGTGGTCCGAGTCAATGTTTGCTACTCCGAATGTACTGACATTCAGAATGTTAGAGGAGCGTCTTCTGCCAATTGCCACATGGTCGATTTGGTTGCATGTTCGACCATCTTGAGGTCGCCATGCGCCCTTGTCAATGCCGATTCGTGGGAATCTTGCGCTGCTCCGCACAAGGTTTTTTCCACTACAAATTCGATGATCCTGAGTCCATTATTGGAAGTGGTGTCCTCAAGGTTGGTGCTTTCAGGTTGTTATACCAAAGTTGTCCTCTCTCCCCCCCCCCCATTTCGGAGATTAAGTATCCCAAGAGGTTTTTAATGTCATGTTTCTGGCATTGCTCGTTGGTTATGGCGAGAGGTTGTAGAAACTTTCTTTGGTATCGTGGTTTTTCTTTTCTGCAGTGTCGATTCCGCTCATAAGGCTTAAGTAGTGGAGTTTGACCTTGGCGCTGATTGTTGTCACTCTCTCGTTGACTTCACGAAAGTTAAGACCCTTTGCCTTAGGTTTCCTCTGACAGAACTGCATCCAAACAGCGTTATCTCCCATCGAGGTGGCATAATCAACTATTGAAATTCTGGATTTTCAAGGCGTATTATTTCTCTTGCTCCTAGTTCCTGAGAATATTTACAACGACAACCCATGGATTCGAAGGATCCAACGCTCGGAGGAGACGACGCTATTCAGCCTGCACCGCTACTTTACTACGGTATATGTATGTCTGTTATTAATTTAGAAACCGTCAATTTCTAACATAAACTCAGTAAGCTTGTCAACTTTTACTCAAATCTTTATGAAACAACAAAAAAATAATTCCAAAGAATACAAAAAAATAGAAACCACAAACAAAGTCACCTAATACCTATCAGAAATTCTAGATACTTCGTCCATTTCACTTACTTAAGCTCTATCCATGCTCCTTACAGAATTATTTCCCATCCATTAACCATGTCCGGATTTAAAACCCTTTCCACATTATTTTACAATCTTCTTTGCAGTTTTTTTCTCAGAGTGTTTTTCTTCTTTTTTTTTTTTTGTAAGCTCCGTTCTGTTTTTCTGAAACATCTTCAAGCGTATTATCCCCGTCACTTTGAGTATATGTACGACGTATCACATTTTTGCCAAACGAAAAGCCTATCATGGAATGTTACACATACCGTTAATCCAAAAAAAAAAGTCGAGAAAAAAAAAACTTAAAATGCATAAATGACACTGGGAATATAGATTCCCCCATTTTTTTTTTTTGTTTAACGAAAACGAAAAGTAATAAAGTCAAACTCCTCCAACAACTGTGGCGTCATTAATTGTAAGGGATAGGGTATACAAAACAAGAGGATCCTTTAAATGGCTTCCTTGCTAAAGAGCTTTTCGCTTTAAGCGCCTGGTTTCAATTTTTATTTTTTTTTATTTTTTGGGGCAGCCGTCAGATTCTTTTATTTTTTTTAACTAACAATTTTTGTGTGCATGTGTTGTGTGTGGCAAAATAAATGTCATTCAACTCTTGTCAATAGAAGAGTGTGTGTTGGTGTGGGGGTAGATGGGGGTGACATGTCTACACATATGAGCCTTTTTTTCGTTGTATCTTTTTTGTTTATTGCATATTCACTTGCAGCGTTGTGTGGCTCTGACGACGACGAGGACGACAACGACATAGAATTACCACACGAGTGTCAGCGGGAATCGTAATTACTTCAGTGATTTTGGCTTTTCATTATGTCCTTTTTTGTTTTTGTTTTTTTTTTTTTTGTGAAGTAACTGTTTTGGCAACTTGACTTGTTAATGGGGCCGCGACAAGTGTTGTTCAAGACATTGCTTTGATAAAGTATCTTTCTTTTTTTTTTGTTTAAAAAAAATGTATCTTGTATCTTTAAAAAATAAAGACTTTAAGAAAACAAAACGGATGATGCTATTGTTTTTTGTATAAAAAATGTAGCTTGGCTCATTAACAATTGCCTAGAGGATTTACTTTTTAATCCTTCCAAGTAATGTGTACACATACATACCCGTATGTAGTTGTAGTATTTTATATTGTCGTTTATTCTGAAAAGATGGTTTTTGCAGAGCAGTTATAGTGGAGCAGAACTTCCTGAAAGGCTTACACCAGCCAGGGCATACAGTAACTACGTACACGTCGTCGTTGTTCTGTTTTTCCATGTAATTTTTTAAGCGTCTGCAAGAAGTTTCAACAGCAATGTCCTTAAGCAAGAAAAACAAAACATGTCTTCAAGATTTTTTGTGAAGTATTACTATACGACTATACGAGTTCATGCATACAATAGGGATTGGACAAATTGAGATGACTTGGTTTTATTTTTAACCTAGCTTTTATACTATGCTGGCATAGGGAAGTTTTTTTTTTAAAGTGTGGTTTGGAGCAATATTTTCACACGTTCACTAAATGTGTTGGCACTAAAAAGTATATGTATCCTGCAGGTAAAAAGAAATTTTGTGTTCTACCATTTTTAACTTAAAACATAAGCAAGAGCTACAGTACGTTTGCAACGAACTGTTGGATACCCTATTCCCCATATTTTTGTACGTGCATGCGTCTGCCTCCCGCAAACAGCCGATGTTTCAGAAACAAAATTCTTCTTAAGCAGACAGAAAAAAATTCAATAACATTAATTTTATGCGGTGTGATGTTCAATTAGTGCTGTCGTAATAAAAAAAAGGAGTGCGCCACGCCCAAAGTTAAAACGTTTTATTGCCAAGGCAATTGTTATGAGCTCAGTGACATTCAATTTTATTCTTGCAGATCGATTTGAACAAAACAAGACAAAACTTAAATTTTTAAATATTAGATTTGGAATGGAAATAGCGATTATGTGTGTTTTTTTTAACAATTCTTGGACCACACTCTGCTACGTAACCATGGAATATAAATCCAAGTGTTCATCTGTTTACTTCAAAACTGCGACCGATAGTTAAAAAACGTTAAAAAAATTAATGCATTATACGACTTTTGACGGAAACGCCCCTTAAAAGTGGGCGTGTCTAACAAATTTTAAGCACTAACTGCGTTTTGATCAGTATTTAGGCATATGTGTAAGACTACAGCTGAATCGAGTAGTTTTTAAACAATCTTACCTGAACAAAGGTATTTTACCAAAATCACGCCTTTAAAAGTGGGCGTATTGAAAAAATTTACAAAAGAAAATGTAGAGATATATTTTTCAAATAACGAACGGAAGGAAAAAGGTTTAAATTAAACATTGGAAATGCCTTAAATTCTTAAGGCTGCGTTTTTCGTTCTTTCATGAAAGGTAGGCGTAAGCCACGCCCAAAATTCAAAAATTTCTTTTCATACACAAACCTTTTAGTTTCTATTAAGAGACGCAAAATTTTGGCTTGCGGATTCATTATAAATACCGTTTATTTACAAAAACAATTTTTGTATAGTTTCTAATGAAAAGTGGGCGTCAGCCACGCCCAAAATCAATTTTTTTGATTTCATACACAAGATGTTTATGTGCCAGTAAGACCCACAAAATTTAATCTTTTTCGCTTTAATATAACAATTGTTATTTTATAAAAACAATATTGATGTTTTTGTCTGAAAAATAGGCGTAAGCCACGCCCAAACTGAAATATTTTTATTTGATTGGAAGAAAGTTTACCTAAAGCTTACGTGTGCAAAATTTTAGCGTTATGCTTTTATCGTAACTGTACAAAAAACATAATTTAATTTTATTAAATTGAGGTTGTTCAACAAAAATGGCGGTTGTGGGCGTGTTTGTGGGCGGATTTTACCGGTTCAAGAACTTAGCCTTACTCTTGAACCAAAGAATATATATACCAAATTTCAGCTTTCTAGCTTAAAAATTGCGACCTCTAGAGAGTATACATACGGACGGACGGACGGACGGACGGACGGACGGACGGACGGACGGACGGACGGACGGACGGACATGGCTAAATCGACTAAGCTTTTGATTCTGAGTCAGAATATATATACTTTTCTATACCTAACGGTATTATTTCTCTATGTTACAAACTCCACACCAAATACAATATACCCATTCTATGGAATAGGGTATAAAAATGGCACATAAGCACGTAGGAACGTAGGTATGCATCATAAATCGGGGTAAGGAAAATCAAAGAAACCAACCTACTGACTTAGAGTGTCTAATAGTTTTTAAAGTTTTAAATAATAATAATAAATTGTAAAAATCATTGAATTCGGTCTTCCCCTAAAAAATGAACATAAGTTTTTCGAGAGTTGTATTAACGATTTTAAGTCCAAGTTGTAATACTAGCACATCTTATATAATTCAAGTCAAGAGTTCTTATATTCTAAAGTTAGCTTTTTTTCTTAAAGGTCTAAAGAACTTTTAATTGGCAGCACTATGTTTTCATTGACAGCCATTTTATCACCTACATATATACAGGGTGATCGCTGTAAGGTTGTTCAAAAAGCTAGAGCGAGTAGGTTGGGTTGAGATAACACAAAAATTGTAGGGGAGAGGGGGTCTATTCCCCCCGTTTAGCCGGGATTGACAATTTTCAAAAAAAACATGACTTGGTTGGGTTATTTTTGAATAGTTTGGCAACAAATAGTCCGCGAGTCATACGATTTTCAGTGTTTGGATTAAAACTAAGAGCTTTGAATTTTTATAAAATAAAATGCACGACTGGGTCGCACGTACTTGCTCTGTGGGTGCAATAGTACGATGAAAGATAACGTTAAGAAACCTTTAATATTTAAAATTATGATGTCATCTTTTGGGTGTTGTAAATGATACAAATGTCCACTTATGGCCAGATTAATAATACTGTTAAATCAAATTTCCGCTATTATCATGTGTAGCCAAAAACTAAAAATGCAGTTTTCTTTGAAGTATTCTATATATGTTACATACAAAGTTTCATAAAAATTGTGGGGGGCCTTTTTTGAGTAAATTAGAAAAAACGAACAAATTGGCCTAAAACTAATGGCTCTTTGTATAGGAGCCATTTAAAAAAAAGAAACTGAAAAAAAAATAATGCCATCTGATAGGAAGCTGAAAGAAACTATACTAAACAAAATGTGAGTGAATTCGATGCAACCGTTGACAACTTATGACCATTTAAAAAAAAAACCGTTAAGAGCAGATCTCCGTTATTTGCATTTTTAGCCAAAAACTGAAAACGCAGTTCTCTTAAAAACACTAAAAGAATATAACACACAAAGTTTAATCAAAATCGTTAGAGCCATTTTCGAGCAAATTAGAAAAAACCAAAAAAAGTTGGCTAAAACTCAACGGCTCGTTGTATGGGAGCTACCATTTAGAAAGGCTTCAGTGAAAAATTTACTAAACCATCCTATAGAAAACTATGAAACACTATGTCAAACGAAGTTTGAGTCGATTCAATCAAGCCGTTGTGAACTTATGGCTATTTGAAAATAACCCGTTAAAACCTGATTTTCGTTACGGCCATTTGAGCCAAAAACAAGAAGCGCAGTTTTGTTCGAAATACATAAAGTTAGCCAAATTTTGAGTTTAATCAAAATCGTTAGAGCCGTTTTCGAGAAAATCCAAATTGAAAAAAACCGTTACTTGAAAGGTACCAGTTTGAACCGGGCTAAAACGAAATAAAAAAAAACTCGACAACCGTTTTTCTTCAAACTGCTATATATGAAGTTTGAAGAAAATCTGTCAAGCCGTTTAGGCTGTAGCATGACGTGAAAAAGCGCACATCCGCACATCCGCACATCCGCACAGACGCACAGACAGACCGACGGACGGTATGGCGAAAACCACTTTTTTGGGCTTCTCTATCATCGTAATGTCATGTTTGATTAAAATCTCGATTTTTTTTTCTGCACGAAACCAATACTTGCCCTATAGAGCAAGTAAAAAGTAATATCTATAACTAGCTGACCCGGCGAACTCCGTACCGCCTTTTTTAACATTTTTAAAATTACTGAATTTTTCTTTTACTACTTATGCACACTTAGCTTCCACATGGGTGCGCAGTAGCTGGATATGGAAATCTAACACTTACAGTATCAGTAAATTAAAATTAGTTCAACTATAAAAAATTCTATATTTTGATGCGTTTGATGTATAGAAAGTGATTAACCTGTCAAAAAAAAGAAGTTATTCACCCCTTCTGATCTGCCTACAATTTACAAAGCGTTTATAAGCCCTTAACTCGAGTAAAAATCCCATCTCTCAGCAGTTGCTTGTCAAACTTGTTTAAACATGCTCGATAGAGCTGAAAAAAGCGTTATAATAGATAGGGGAGAAAAGGATTATCGAAACATTTCCATCACTTGAACATCGTCGAAATTTTTCATGTCTTTCCTTATTTTACCGCTTCTTATACAAAATGCTCACTCTATTTAGCCAGCTGCGTTCCTCCAATTAAACGATTAATACTCGTCTTGCTAGGAATGATCATCAGTTTACACTTGAAATATAGAACTTCCTTCTCCAGCCGAAAAATGTATTCTTATCAAAATCTCAAGCCTAAAGACCACTGTCACACGTTAGAGCAAGTTTGTGCGACCCAGTCGTGCATTTTATTTTTCCGTTCGGAGGGAAAACAAATAGTGCCGATAGTTTGACGACTCTCGAACACGCAACTAACATCTCTCAAGGCGGAAAACATAAACTTCGTACCGCCTCCCGCCTAAAAATTAGTTTACCTGGTTCAATCCAAATCCAAAAAATTTCCCGGCATGCGTTTCAACGCTAACACAAAGAGATTGTTTGGTTGAATATTTTGCTTATTGAGGTGCTTTTTGTTACACAATGTAAGGGCAATAAGCCCCGCGTCAAATTTAATTTTCATTATGTTAAAACTATGCATCCCAATTGTTTGCAATTTTGAAGATTTGTGACAAAATGCACCAAAAATGCATTTCTGACAAACTACTTCACCGATTTTTGACCAATCTTCATAGAAACCTTCGTAGGCATCCTCAAAATGTCCTTCCAAAAGATTTGTTCTTAATTTGACAAAATGTACCTAAAATGCATTTAAAATATTCTTTTATACAAACCTTCTCCTGACAATAACAAAAACTCAAAACAAAGAATTATCCAGTTTGGCCTAGTCGTTCGGAAGTTATGAGGGAACATACATTTTTGCTGGCTGGGGAAAGCTAACTCTTGCAGTAAATATAAATCAGTTGAATTATAAAAAATTCTATTATGTTCACGCGTTTGATGTACCGAAAGTGATTTACCTGAATTATTGTACCCCGATGCATTATTTATTATTTTTTATAATTTTCTTTTATACAAACCTTCTCCTGACTATAACAAACACACACAAAAAAGAATTATCCAATTATCTGGAGTCCTTCGAAAGTTATGGAGGAACATACATTTTTGAGATCCATTTTTATATATATAGAATATAAACAAAATTTAAAAAAAAAATTGTCTGAAAGTAATATTTTGAAAACGGTTCACTAAAATAACTTTCTTTAAACACAATAAAAGAAGATATTTCTAGCTTTAAAAAAAGATATAGCATACCATTGTAGGAGTTACCGTTGTTTTTTATTAAATTTTTTTTCCAATTAATTCTAATACTTGTCTCAACCAAACCTACTCGCTCTAGCTTTTTGAACAAGCTTATACCGATTATCCTGTATATCATATTATTGCGGGAAGAAAGGGGGGGGGGGTGCGGATGAGGAAAAACTGACAAAAATGGTGGGTGGGTTAGTTGGTATTTCTGGGTGGGGTGAGTGGTTGGTGTTGGTGTGTGGAAGTGTGGGGAGGGGGCTGATAACGTCTTAAAAAATCGAATAACACCGGCTGCACGCACGAAAAATTATGACGCTCCGCCCGAACGTGCAAGCGAGAGCGCGAAACAAGCGATAGAGAGGCACGATCGACCCAGGCATTCGGCTTATGACTCATCTATCTCTCTTCCACTCATTCCACCGAGCGTCCGTCGTCCGAGTAGAAGATTCGTGCGAAAAAAATTGTTTGATATAACAATCACACATTATATTACGATGATGGAGAAGTTGAAAAAGTTGGTCTGGAAATTCAGTCTGTCTGTAAGTTCGCACCTCTAGGGCCTGAACGAATGGGCCAATTTTCTTCAAATTTGGTATTTAATATTAATTTGGCCGTCCCTCTTAAAGTATTTTTAATTATTGCTCTGGTTAAGAAGAAAATTGTTGAAAACGGATAGAGGAAAGGTTGGAAAGTGGGACAAAAAGAAAAGTGAGGCATTACATTTATGTGCTTCCCAGAATAATTCATTGGCAACTTTCAACAACTTTCCATTTTCCATCTTTTCTTTTTATTCCGAGCAACATCCAACATAGTATAGTAAGTAAAGTATGTAGGTATGTATATATTCTGACCGTAAAATCCGCCCACAAACGCCATTTTTGTTGAACAACCTTATTTTGGTAAAATTAAATTATGTTTTTTGTACAGTTACGATAAAAGCATAACGCTAAAATTTTGTACACGCAAGCTTCAAGTAAACCTTCTTCCAATTGAATAAAAATATTTCAGTTTGTTTGTGGCTGACGCCCATTTTTTATACAAAACCCTCAATATTGTTTTTATAAAATAGTAACAATTGTTATATTAAAGTGAAAAACATTAAATTTTGTGGGTATTACTTGATTTTGGGCGTGGATGACGCCCACTTTTCACTAGAAACTATACAAAAATAGTTTTTGCAAACAAACGGTATTTATAATGAATCCGCAGGCCAACATTTTGTGTCTCTTAGTAGAAACTAAAGTTTGTGTATGAAAAGAAATTTTTGAATTTTGGGCGTGGCTTACGCACACTTTTCATGATAGAACGAAAAACTTAGTTTTAAAAAATTAAGGTACTACCAATATTCAATTTAAATTTTTTTTCTTTTCCGTTCGATATATGAAAAATATATCATTACATTTTCTTGTGTACATTTTTTCAATACGCCCACTTTTAAAGGCGTGATTTTGATAAAATACCTTCGTTCATATGTAAGATTGTTCAAAAACTACTCGATTCAGCTGTAGTTTTACATTCATATGCCTAAATACTGACTTATGATCAAAGCTCAGTTAGTGCAAGACATGCCCAATCTTAATGGGCGTTTCCATCAAAAGTCGCAATATGCTTTTTTTATTGTTTTTTAACAATCGGTCGCAGTTTTAAAGTAAGAAGATGAACACTTCGGTTTGTATATCTAGGTTATATAGGAAAGTGTGGTTAAAGAATTGTTAAATACACCAATAATCGATATTTCCATTCAAAATCTAATTTTAGTCTGGGCGTGGCTCACGCCTTTTTTTTTATTGCGCCAGCAGTTATTGAACATCAGCAACACAAAATGTATGTTATTGAATTTATTCCTTTCTGCTAAAGAAGAATTTTATTTCTGAAACTGGAACAGCGGCTAGCTGCGGGAGGCGAATGCATATGCATACAAAAATATAGGAAATAGGGTATCCAACAGTTCGTTGAAAACGTAGCTCTCGCTTATTTTTTGTGTTTTAAATATTTGTGCCGCCTGGGCCGTCGCCCGCCCTCGCCGCTCGGCCCCCTTCATTGCCGCTGTTCGTACGCCCTTTTCCTTCTTATTAAGCTATTCTTTCGGTGCATAAAAATATACATACTTTTAAGAACCATTCTTCTGTTCAAATATAGGAAGGACCCGAGAAAATATCGTGCTATAAAGCTGTGAATAGGAGTACCAGCTCCTTGGAGGGATTAAATAACAAACTATATCTACGAAAATAAAGTCGAACTCACAAATTATGAGAATTCGACATAATTACCAATTACAAATGGAAATAAAGCCGCTTCGACCTTATTGCACACGACCTTATTGCACGGCAACCATAAGAGCAAGTTCGTGCGACCCAGCCGTGCATTTTATTTTTGTAGGGATTATGCTTTCCGCCAAAATGAGCGTTCAAAATGAACTTTAAATATTACGTACTTTTTTGAAAAGAGTAAGACACATTTTTGTTGAAAAGTTTTTTATGATGGATGAGGAATAACATATTTTATTTCAATTTTAAAAATAAAATGATAAGTCGTATACACATAAAAATTGAACATTGCCTTATTCTACTTAATTTTTTTTAACAATCAGGAAAAAACACAAACGGGATCAAGTTTTTAGTGTTTTTGGACGATTTCTCATACAATTTGCTGGGCAACTTTTCAGATTCGAGCTTAGTGACCCTAAAACATAAAAAAGGGAGAGAACTTGGATAACAAGCGTAACGCGGTGGCATGAGATAGTGCTTCATTGCCAAAAAAATTGTTGGTGTTAAGCTGGGCAACCATGGAAAATTTTTCAAAATTGTTAAAAACAAAAAATTTAATCGTAGTTCAACTTTAAAAGTGTATAATATTTTATTTTTAATAGTTCATTCGTGAGGTTTAACTACAAAAATTAAGTTGTTTAAATAAAAAAATAAAATTATAGAATTAAAATCAAGTTACTGGGAAAATAGGTACATTCGGCCAACTTAATAGAACCCTATTGAATGTCAAAGATTTTTTTTAGTGTGTGTGAACTCAAAAACGCTAAAATAGAACTCGTGTTGTAATTTTTTTTTGTATAATTTTCAAAAAAATGCTGATACGAGTAGGTATTTCTTCATGTCGTACTTCGCAATGACAAAGGTGTCATTAACCCCAGCTATGTGTTCATCGATAAAATTTGGCAGCCCATTTCATTACTTTATTTGGGGTGTTGTCATCCATTTGTAACATGATCTTACCTACCACTCATATTAATTATGCATTTTTTTTTTCAATTTTTATTTTTTCGCTTCAACACATTCACAAAATAAATCCTACCCTTATGTTTGAAATTTTGCATTCCATTCCTTTGTTTAAAGTATACTTTTTTAAAACAGTGTACCTACTTATTTTTTTTTCATATTGTATGAACCAAGACTAAAATGAAGAGAAAAAGGATTAAAACATACCTATGTACGTGCATTTTTTCGGTACGTTGTCCTTATTCTTATTAGAACACCTCACAGCCACATTCATAATATACATCATACATACCTTGAAACACACCAACTGGGTATTGTGATTTATTTCACACATTTGCACATATGCCGAATTATTCTTTTTATTTTTCGACACTTAAAGATGAAACAAGCAGTAAACAACAATAAAAAAAAAAACATAACCCATTATCCTTAAGAGTCCTTAATGTCAAGCCAGACTGTCGGGCGCATGACATAAAATAAGGTGAGCTCAAATATACATATTCATTTATCACAGCTGTAGGTATATTTTTTTATGTTTTAAGATTATGATAAAAAAAGCCAACTGGAAAACATAATTCGTACATAAGATTGTTAAGTCATTAAATCCAATTATTTCTATAAGGCTATTTATTTTTTTTATTTTAGTAAAAACTGTACAAAGATTTTTAAAAACCTAATTTTTTTAACTTGAATCGTTTAAAAATGGGAGCCACAAATTTATAAGTGTTTTTCAATAGCCGCGGGTAGATTTTGGCGGTTTGTGGCGGCCATGTTGTCTTGGTGACATCTGTCAAATCTTTTGTTTTTCAGTTGCTGGCGATTCAACAACACGTCCAAATAATAAAACTTTATTTGCAAAATAAGTGTTTGCAGACGTTGCGCGAATTTTACTGTAGACGTGCCCTTCAGAGTGGACCTTCAACATTTAAGGGCCTTATTTAAGACAACAGAACCCGATGCAGATGGATTCTCCCCGTGCACAAGAACTCAGCTTTTCGCAGACCTCTTAAATGATCCAACTGACCCAGGAGCTCAAATATCATTAACATAGACAACGCCGTTTGTATGGTGACTTGTCTTCAGAGCATTTGGAAAAGGACTCTAATTTAGACCAAAAAATCATCTTAATCGACAAGGGTAGTTTCGGATGCAAGGGTGTACTAAAGTACAAAATTGCAGTATATTGGTCGACACCAACCCATACACGAGGCTCAGCAGGCGAAAATGTTGGTCACAAAGTTCATGCGATTTGACGCCGCTAGACATATCCTTGTAGAGATTCTTGAATTCGCAGGTCTATGTAAATAAAACTTTCTTTAATAGTGAATAGCCCTTTTTCACGGGAATGACGTGGAAGACTGTTACGCTTGCGGAACGTTGTTTATCCGCTTTAAATGGCCCAGCCATCTATGTATGTACCTAACCTACCATCGGATCCGAATTCATTTTCTAAGCCTGAGTTTTAGAATATCTTTTTCAACGGGTACTATTTTTTGAGTCTTCGAGGAGTTTTCTTCTCCACCAGAAAGACGATGATGAGTGTTTTGTAAAGCGCCTTCTTGGTGTTGCAGTAAATAAGTTCTATTGACGTATTCGCTTCCAAATCGCTAGCAGAATAGTGAGCGCGATTGGTGATGACAGATACCGCCTTCTAAGGAATTACCACGAAAATATATATCAACTAAGTTGGTGCCAGTTGGTCTTCATCCACAAATTCCAGCTAGCAGCTAATGACGAATTACAAAAGTGCATAATAGTTTTAACAGGCATATACACTGGCAAGTCCAGTTTAGTGTTCCCATTTTAACCGTTGACGAGGTTGAAATGATTGTTTACATTTTGCTTTAACTTAAGGAATTTGAATTCAGTGACTGTGGGCTCGTCCATTGAGCTTTTTTTTTTGTTGAAAATATCACCAATAATGGCCAACACCAATGAAATGAGGTTTTGTAGCTACAGACGTACAATATTGATTAGCGTACAGGGTACAGTATAAAGAGGATATTAATACCAATAACACCAGTGAGAGCATTTAAGAACGTTGGATAATGTACATGTACAATACATCACTGCGTCTGCATTCAATTTTACTCGAGTATGTAGTTAGACCTTTGCCTTTGTATATATATTGAAAGGTTAGATATATATAGATTATAGATTATAGAAAGGTTAGACCTCTTTTAAAATTCGTGGAATAGCGTTTCAAATCTCATGATAAAATGCGCACATCAAGCTTGTAGGCAAAAAGAGAGAACCAAACTTCGGTCGCTAGTCTGTATTGTTTGATCGTTTTTGAAGTCTGTCCGGGATGGAAATCCATCATTGATGGGCCTGCAAGAGATGGAGATATAAACATGAACAAGGTGTGATGGACAAGTGAAGACCTCTGACACGAAAATCAAAACATTTTGATTTTTGTCAGCGTGTTGAAAAAACAAGATTTGTCTTCCATTTACCCATGGAAGTGTTTCGAACTTTTCATGGGCGACGAAAACGAATTCTATTTTTGAAGCAAAAATTTGGTATAGTTTGCAATGAGATTATATGGTGATCACTAAGTGATCGACCACCCTGGAGTCCAGCTTGATGCCTCTTGAGTTCTTGACAGACGACTCAACCATATCCAGTAAGGACTTATTTCGACCACCTAGTGCCTAGTTCAAATGAAATCCTTTGCATTCTTCTTTAATAAAGATCTGGTAAATTTGGTTTAGTATAAATAAATACAGAACACCCTTTCTCACTTTGATAATCACCTCAACGCTCAGCCATTCCGGTACCTATAATATGAAAAAATCGGCAATGGCAACGCTAATCAGGCAAGTCTAATTTTTACCATACCCACCTGCAAAAATGTCTGTGCAATGAACTAAAAATAATACAGCAAAAAGTATGAAAGGACGAAGTAAAGCAAAATGCAAAAAGGGTTGCAAGTTGTTATTATCCTTTTTTGTATGTTGTATTTCTGTCTGTCGCACATATTTCTTAAACTGAAACCGAGACACTCTTGAGAAGTTTTTTTTTTTTTTTTGTGTTACTTTACTTTTTACATATACCTCAGCCGTCACCGTCAGGCCGTCAGCCCTCTGGTTTGGTATGACACTTATCCACAACCTATTTGGTCCTATCCTTGTATTCTAGTAATGAAAGTGCAACATGGATGCAAACAAATTACGAAAAGTTTCACTTTTATTTGCCACACCAGTAAATTTTTTGATTTTATTTTATTTGTAGGTATCATGTTTGATAATTTTTTTTTAGAGAAGACTTATGGCGATTTTTATTGGTCACGTTAGATCAATATTTTTGATCTAAGATCAATGTTTTTTGATCTGACAGCTAAATTTTAATTTCCTTTGTTCAACAAATCAATTTTTTTTTTCGATCTTAGATCAATATTTTAAATCACATTTCCTTTCTAGATTTATAACACATACCACAATACTTTTTGACATTTCTCGAACAGCCCGCCATATCGCAGCTGCCATTCGTGATATATTTTTATTTATTGTTTGAAAGTATTGCAAGCCATTTTGAATTTTTAAAAACTAAAAATGTTTTCGAAAAATATAATGAGAAATATGTATGCAAGGTACCTACTCTTATGAAGTTTTTTACTCTTGTATCGTCTAAAAGTAGGAAGGCTTCACTATTTTTGTGGGAATAAATAGATATTAATTATTAAAAGATTTCAATTCAACTAACAATGATATTTATCACGACTTGGCCGCAACTGAAAATATCACGTTAGTTTAAACAGATTTTTGCCCGCTTCTTTATCGCGCGACCTGCTAGGTCGCCACCGGAGCCGCTTGGGTTTGCGCGAGCCTCAAAGCGACCAGTAAAACACATTCAAAAAAATATTAAAAATTGCAAAAGAAAATTTTCGCGGATGCGTTTTTTTGTATCGCTATAACCGGCCCCTTAGAAAACATCACCCTGTCTCACTCCCTTTCGCGCAAACAACAATTTTACTAGTGATACAATTTTGGTAAACAAACATGTCTGCCCTAGCATCAAGAGATCTTCAATGGCCTTCTCGAATACGAAAAGGCGGAGTGACTTTTGAGCGTAGACTCGATTCTATAGACTTTAATATCTTCTCGAGGAGAACAGTTGCCATTACATAAATTCCAAAATACGGACAAAATGGTGATTCCACGCGAATTATTACAGTTCTTAAGATAACATTTCTTCGATAGCTTAATGATAATGATAAGTTCTTGCTCCCATTCCATGGAAAAGATTTGGTGCCAAGTGCCAAGTCCTGGTTTGCCTATACTTTCAAAAATAAGGCAGGTCTGCCATCAAGGTCAGCTTTTGAAAGAGTAGCTGGGTTCACATGGGACAATGCAGATGCCAAGACAATGAGACAAGACATTCATTGTTCCATGTGAACAACTGTTTCCTGCCGAGCTAGCTTTGAGGACAATATCGAATATTGTCGAACCCCGTTCAAGAAGCTCGGACAAGACAGATGAGTATACTTGGTATGAAACTTGGTGGAGAAGGACTGTTAAATGTTCGACCTTGTTCCGGTTTTCCCTCAATAACTTTATTTTCTTACGTTCTATTGCAAAAGCGTCGACAATTTTGCAGTCCCCTCCCTCCTCCTTCTCGAGTTCAAAAACTAAGCAAAATGTTAGATCAAGAAAATTCCCAACTTTTATTACCTCCCAGGAAAAATAGCCAAAGTTTTCTGAAATTGTTTCCCAGATTTCTGTAGTTAATCAACAGTTACTTTTGGGCATTTTTCTTATTTCCCATTTCGCTTTCTGGTTCTATTACCACATCTATCTGGCGTAATTTCCAGCATTTCGGGCTTATTTGCCAACACATTTTTTCCATTTTTGAGTAAGAATCAAATACTTTTGCGTGAAAAAAAAAGAAAATTCTGGGGTAATTTCCGGGCGCCCATTTGACGTATGGGGGGACGTTTAAGACGAAATGGTCAAAAAATTATTGAATACTTGTGCTGCCCATTTTCTGTTGTGCGTCCGACACTCACAATTTTGACAGAAGGAGTAATAAGACCTGAAGCCTTCATCTTCCCGTGCAAACCACGATCGGTCCATCAGGTATTAGCACGTTTAAAACAGGGACCCTAAGAATTCCATCAAAAAGGTAATAGTATACAAAGTTCCAATAAGATTTAGAGGGGGAAGAGGAGGTACAGGCCTCAAAACTCCTAATACAATCAAATTCATAGACAGAAATGTATCAATCCAAAACCAGGATGCTTCTTGATGCTTTCTGAGGTCAACACGCCTGAGATCATAACGTAACCGGAAAAGAAGAAGAAATAGTATTCCTTGCCTTAATTTTGTTCATGCATAAATTAATGTAATCCTTGTTCGAACTCAGAAGACTTGTATTTGGAGTCTTGCTTTTTAACTGCAAAACCCATATAAAGAAGAAAAACACTTAAAAATTCTTCAACGACTCAGATATCGTCCCTTATGAATGGGCCGTTAGAGCATTAGGCCACAAATTAATATTGCAACAAAACCATATATCTTCCCTTGTGGTCGTGGTGGTGGTGACGTTGCCTGAGCAAGTATCAGTCTAACTCAGCTTGCAATGGCAACTCTAACTCCGAACACTTTCCCGAACGTGTGTTTTGGTGACTTCTTTTTATTTTCCTGTTGTGTTATATGCACCAGAGCCTACACACCTCTACGTACAGACACAAGTGCAAAATATCCACCCCCATCGTGTTAATGAGGGATGGCTTCTTGTGTGCTAAAAAAGACTGATGATGATGACGACAACAACGACGATGACGACGACGACGACGACGATGATGATGATGATGAGAATGTTGACAACGAATGGTTGATGTTGATGATGATGCTATCGATGGTTGTTGGTTGAACTGACTTCTGCTACCATAATCCCTTGGCGTGGATAGCTGTAATGTGGCCGGATGCAATGCCAACTACTGAACTGATTCTCAATATGAGAGTCCCAAAGATCTACCCGTACACGAGGTCCTAGTCCTGCTGATGATAGCTCAGGCTCAGCCTCAGCGCTGAGCCAACAACGAGAACGACGACGACGAATACACCACAGCAGACAGTTTGCCGGATGCTTAAGATAGACGAGACAGACGACTGCCATCATGGAAGATACGAATATGTCTCTCGAATGCATAAGGGAAGAAGAAAAAAAAAAATAAATAAACACGCAGCAGGATAATCCAAATGGCGTCGAGTGGGTTGGGGGTGTGGGGTGTGTTGCGGGGTTGGAAAGAGAGTTGGTGCTGCTCTGTTGCTGTTGCTGGTGAAGTGCAGTCTGTGGGTGTATGCGAGTGCATGTCACAATACGTGGTATTCATAGGGGTTGGGGTGGCTCATGGGGGTGTTTGTCTGCTTGTTTGTGTATCCGTGTCGGTGTTGCATGTCCTCAGTCGCCGGCTGATTTCTTAATTTTTTTTTCTTCAGCTTTTTTCGAAATAAATTTTGCACAATTTTTTTTTTCTTAAGTTTTGTTTGTGTGTAAATATACCATGTTGTGTTTGTGTGTCGTCATCGTCGTTGTCGTTGTCGTCGTCGTCGACATGTTCTTATGCTGCTGTTACCGTTTTTTATATATGTTTTGTGTATGGGCTGGCTCGGGCAAAATAAATATAAACTGGCGTGCTTTTTTAAGCATTTTCGTTGTAGGCTTTTAAATGTGCACAACCTGTGCAATCAAGTTGTCTCCAAGTTTTGATTTATATGCCAGTGGCAGCCAGTCCTACCGCAAGGATTTGATGGAATAGTGTGTGCGCGCGGACCAGACCATGCCGTGTATAAATAAATAAATATTTTTATTTGTTTTCGTTTCGTTTGGATTAATTTTTTTTTTTTAATTCTGCTCGCCGGGTTACGATTTGAACTTCTGGGCCAATTTCAATTCGTTATCTTGTTTGCGTGTGTTCGCTCCTTAATCTCAGTCAGTGTCAGTTAAAAAAGTGTTTAAATACAACAAAACCTACACCGGAAGTGGAAGTAGAAGTGGAAGTAATACATTCAAACGTTTGAATGAAATTTTGGTAAAAAAAAGAAGAATGTTGTGCCTATAGCATTGTGGTCAACGACAGTTAATAAGCACCGACATGATGAAAATGTATAAATAAAATGTAATCCTGCATATAAATACCACCGCCTCCGACACACATACATATATTTATGTGTATATTGTTCCGTTTCCGGTATAAGCACATTATCATAAATCAAAGGGAATAATAATAATAATTGTTTTGTTGTTGTTGGAGCTGTAGCTGTTGCTGTACAAGAGTTGTAGTAGGTATATAGTGAACAAACGGTAAAGCACAACTAAATCGATGTAAATCATGGCATTAAGTGGCATTATGTACACGTTTTTCGATGAGGAAAAGCATGTTGGATTAAAGTATTTGTTTTGATGTTTCTTTGATTAATAGCGAAGAGCGGTTTAATTTATGTTTTGCGCGACAAATATTAGATACACATGACCTGTTGGCATAGATTTTGGTTGTCATTGCTGGAATTTGGGGTACATATATACTCGTAAGGACATAGATATAACAGTTGATAAAATATAGAAGAGCCTTTGAGCAGATGTACAGAGTGGGGAAGTGACCTAGAATAGTTAGGATGTTCCTCAGAGGCAAATATTTGCATTTACATTTTGTGGTTTTCGTGGAAGGGAAGAAGACATTTTTCAAGGAATATTTTATTTTGAAAAATTTGTTTCCGACGGCATTTCTTTGACTGGAATAATGTTCACACCAAAAACATAAATATTCAAAATTAAGCTAAGTTTTACTTTATATTGGGTTTTCCAATAAGAGGTGTTCTTTTGAATAGCCCGCTATTTCGGTAGTTGTCACTTTTTTTTTTAATTTTTGACATTTGACAAGTAGAAACTATGCCATTATTAAATTGAAAATTATCAAAATTCATAAATTATATAGTTCTTATTGGAAAACCCTATACTAAAAAAAGCAAAGGTCGTGAAGGAGGCAATATTCAGGTATGAAATTCAAAATGGGGGTGGTAGCCACGCCTTCGTGTTAACAAATTGAAACGCAAAGGTTTTCTGCTTATAAATGTAAGGCTCCTATAATTTAAAGGAGGATGGGCAAATTGGTCCAACCCACCAACAGAAACAAGATATACGTCGTTGGAAAGGTCTTGTCGAGTACATCAATCTTTAGTATGGGCATCCAGCTCTAAACAATAGGAGAGCTGAGATAATGGTCAAACTATGATGCATTTTTCAAAGTTAGCTATGGTTTGGTATCAATAACTTAAAGCAACAATATGTATGTCGTTGAAAAGGTGTGCACAAGGCGACGATTTTTTGCTATGGGCACTCAGCTCTATGTCAAAAGGCATCTGACATAATGCACTTAATTCATTTCTATCTTCTGAGTAACTTAACATTGTTTTGGTAATGTTAACCAACAGATATAAAATATACGTCGTTGGAAAGGTGTTTTTGGGTACATCAAACTTTAGTATGGGCACCAAGCTCTAAACAATGGGAGAGCTGAGATAATCGACATTGAAAATTGCCCTTTTTCTACTGCACCGTTGCATTTTCTTATTCTACCATCAACAACCAAAACAAAAATATCATTGGAAAGATCTGTTCAAGTCCAATATTTTTTGATATAGGCATCAAGTTGTAATCCATATCAGACCAGAGATAAAAAATATTGTTAATTAGTCTTTTTTGGGTGCAGCCTGGTACTGACCTTCCTCCATACCAACAGAAATGAGATGCATATCGTTAGAAAGGTCTTCTCGAGTACATCAAACTTTAGTATGGGCACCAAGCTCTAAACAATGGGAGAGCTGAGATAATGGACATTGAAATTAGCTTTATGTTGTTGAAAAGGTAAGTGTATATATAAAATCTATTTTTAAACATACACTTACTAAGCAGACGAGACTTTATTCCAACTTGAGCTCTGGAACTACGCGTATATTTGTGTAAGCGTTTGACATATTCCTCGACGGTTATGCGCCAAAAATATTTAAAGTGAAGGATGTATTCAAACTTAAGCTGAGACTGAGTATTGTATTTAACTATGTACAGTATCTCAGCTCTCCCATGGTTAAGAGCTTAGTGCCTATATTAAAAAAATATTTACTCTCGAATACCTTTCCAACGATATGCATCTCATTTCTGTTGGTATGGAGGAAAGGTCAGTACCAGGCTGCACCCAAAAAAGACTAATTAACAATATTTTTTATCTCTGGTCTGATATGGACTACAACTTGATGCCCACATTGAAAAATATTGGACTTGAACAGATCTTTCCAATGATATTTTTGTTTTGGTTGTTGATGGTAGAATAAGAAAATGCAACGGTGCAGTAGAAAAAGGGTAATTTTCAAAGTCCGTTATCTCAGCTCTCCCATTGTTTAGAGCTTGGTGCCCATATTAAAAAACTTTCCATTTGCAAAGACCTTTCCAACGACGTATGTCTTGTTTCTGTTGGTGGGTTGGACCAAATCCCGTACAAAATTGCCCATCCTCCTTTAATTACATTTTCCACCAAATGGGCGGGTACAATCCCCTTTGATTGAAATAATCTAATTTGTATAATATTTTTCCTTTAAGAGCATCGCAGCCCCTTCTTCTTCTTCAAAAAATATAAAGATTCCTAGATGGCAATGACAAAAAGTGTTCCATAATTTCGGTGATATGTCAGTGATGTTTTGATATGTTTGCTAATGTCCGCAATTTTGAAACACCGACCGTACCTCAGAAACGACTGATGCTTGAAATTTTCTTAACTTGAGCAATTATAGCGAATTTCCAATGTCTGGGTTTGTTGGCTTACAGAGGTTAGACCTGGGTCGACATCGAATATGGCCTGAGCAAGTTCTAGTAAATAAGAATGTAGATCTAAAAATGCTGAAGAAACATATGACAAACATAAAATGTCAAGTTTATTACATTAACTTAGTAAGATAGCACAGGAAAACTAAGATCTTAAAATTCTGATCCGTAAACCTAATTTTGTTCAATGAAGTTTCTGTTTTCAGAGGGCCGATGAATAAGCAAAGGAATCTCGAATATTTCTATTTCATCTGATATTCATAGCTTATTTATTTAAATTTCTTTAAAAACGGGTTTTAAACTTAAATGGAAAATCAGGACTTTACGACGGATTACCCGTCAATTCAATGTTTTGAATGCTTGAACATAAGCTCTATGTGAGAGCTTGCATTATTATGGTGGAGAATGATTCGACTTCTGCTATTGGTTTCCCTTATTTTTCTGAGCACTTGTGGCTAAGAAATAGCAATTTTCCATTCGGTATTTAACGCTTACTTCCCTTTGCACTAATGGCATGCTTTCGAAAAGTCCAATCAATTATTTATTTTGCAAAATTAAACCTAGCAAACAATTCGTGGGATGCAGTTAAGAATAAAAGTTCATTCCATTAGAAAATTCGCAACCGCGAATATGGAAGGTGACATAGAAACAGTTATTAGTTCCGCCTCAGACCTCACTGTATCAGAGTGTAACTTATCCCTAAATATGCCTCAATCTCTCTATATTTCAGTTCACGATCTTGCAAAACTAATTAAAACAACTGATTTAAAACGACCATTCGAAATTCGTCCTAGCGAACTGGGATCACGATTTAATCTAGATTAATCAGTGAAACATGGTATTGGTTAAAGAAAGTGCCTTATTACCTAATGTCAAAGTGGACTGCGCCACGTTGAAAATGACAGAAAGTCATTGCACGTAAATGTTTCCCATTCAATACCATTTTTTGACTAAGATGAATGTTTATTATAACTGTGAACAACAACATTTGACAAAACTTTCTGATTAGCCATGATTACTATTTAAAGTTTCAAACTTTACGATGGCAATGCCATTTGAAAGACTTACGTAGTAGCTCTCTTAACAGCCTGTAAGGGTTGCAGTCGGAATTGCCTCAATTATTGTTTTAATGAATTACTTAATTAGTTCAGTTTTGTTCGTTTCGTTTCTTACTTCCTCTTTGCAATAAAAAAAAAAAATAAATACAAAAAAAGGCGGTGAAGTTTGTATGAAAATTTTATATGCAGTTCTGCTATATAACCGGCCTTTCTGCGCACAATGGTGTAGCTGCAGCAGTATAGCACGTAGCAATGTCAAAGTTAATGTCAAAAAGTACCGCACTAAGCAGCATACACGAATGCTTACAGTGTGTAGCACTGAACTCAAACAAAAATCATGTCTGCCATTTAAATTTGTTGTTTTGCAGCGCAGCACGTTCGTGAAGTTGGAGTCGAGTCGACTTGTACTTCAGCTGCTCTCTATGCTGCAGCTGTTACTTCACATTGTAGCTGTGCAATATCTACGATTTACGTACATTTTTCAAACTAAAATTAATTGACTTCCTTAACGTCGTAATGCCGTGTGTCTTATAATTTTGGGTTTTGCACAAAAAAAAGTTTGCCCTTTCAAAGGTCAAATACTGGGTGTCCTTCAATTCGTAGGACGTATTTTAGGACATGATTCTTGGATATAATTTAAGAACAAAATCGTTCCACAATAAAGACGTACCTATCTCTAATTTTGATATAATTTTTTTTTGGTATATTATGAAAGGGCTTACTTTGGTGTACCCTGACCCATGTTAACGGTAATTGTACTGTCAATACCGATGATAGAAACTTTATTTAGGAGAAATACTAGCCTTTGTAAATTGGTTTAAATAAATTTGATATGTTGTCTCAGTTTTAAGATACACCTACGCAATTTCAAGCCTGATCCATTTTTCCTTTCCATGCTAATTTTCTGATTTTGGGGTCAATTTAATCTTGAGAATGTCTCTGTAACATAAAGTAGATTGATTTTTTTTTTCTTAGAATACCTATTTACCCAAAAACCATGCCCTGAAATATTGCCTAAGAATTAGGGGGGAACCCCCTCTATTATTATGTTTGCTGAAACAAATTTGTCTGTCACGATACGAAAACGGCAAAATGACAAAACAAAACTTTTTCACGTTGCGTTCCCTTAACCAAGTTCTCGGGGACATAGTTCCATGAACGGAGTCTCATCCTAGATTTAAGAAAGATTTAGTTTTGTTATTAAATATTTTGAATATCTTTTATCCTTGTTACAGGGCCAAAAGTTCACAATTATGGTGTTAAAATTCCACAGAAATGTGCCTTGTGTTTTTTAAGTTCAAAATTTTTTTTCTATAACCCACTCAAATCAATAAAAAAAACATCTTTTGTTACATTACAACAAAATTTTTGAACATGGTTGAAAAATAAATTTTAGTGCATGTATAGGTACTTATGTAGGTAACTATCATCAAAACAAAATTTTCTATAACCCACTTTGAACTAAATTTTTTCTGAATTTTCAAGTAAAATAATAACTTTTTTAAACTATCGTTTTAAAAAAGTCATATTTCTGGAAGTTTACTTTAAGAAACTTCTTATTTCACGCATCTATCTTATTTCTTTAAAAAATGCTTAGTTTTGAGCCACTCTCTTTATTCCTATATGTTTCAATTTAAGCTGAATGCAAAGTTTCTCATAAAAAATACTTCAATCCGACAATTCCTATATGTTTCAATTTAAGCTGAATGCAAAGTTTCTCATAAAAAATACTTCAATCCGACAGATTGATGACAATGAGATATTACACGCAAAAAATACAAAAGACTAAAAGCGTACCTACTCGATCATCAAAGCCATTTGTAATGTCGTCTTATCAGCACAATCCATCCAACGCACAAGCACACCACACAGCTGTAGCTGCTTTTTCCTTAAAACAACCTCCTCCAACCCCAACCCTCCTCCGCCATTTAAAATTAACTGTATCCTACCTGTACCTACGTGTACATCAGTCAAAATCAATTAATGTTCACTGGAACGAGCTGCAGTTGGCGTTCATTGAGAAAAGCCAGAGTTCCTTTTTTTTTTTCATTATTCACTGTCACAACAACGTCTAGACTTCCAATGCCCCAATATGATTTCAATTATATCATCCCTGCATCAGGCTACGTTCGCTTTTTATCATCAACCCTTATGTCACGCAACGCATCCAACCATAAATGCGGGCAAGGTGCGTGCGGCGGCCATGTGCATGTGCATGTGCATGTGCATGTTCACAACACTACTTGTACAAGTGCACATAGCATTTGTATCCATCAGATTGCAAATATTGCAAGCTCCTAAAAAGTGAATGAACGAAACACGTATACGATACGTTTATGATGACGAGGTCTACAAGGATGACGTCGCACAACATGCTTTGGATATGGATATGGAACCCTCCAGAGTCACGAGAAAAAGAAGAAGAAAAAAAAAGGAATGAAGAAGGGTCGTGGGGGCCAAGGTTGCCGGCGAATAACAGGCACTAACTTCTCGAGGAATAAAGAAGCCCCAGCAAATTGTTTATAATCCTTCTTTCTGTCTACCCCGGTGCGGTGGTGGCGCGGGCCGTGGCATGGCGGGCGGCCGTGACGAGACGCAGTGACGACAACGCCAGACGAAAGGAGGAAGGCTTGACAATGGCAATTGTGTGCTTCCTTCCCTTACATGCGATTGTAATCAACCCTTGATGGTCAAGTTTGCGAAGGTTTTAGCCGGAGGACCTGCGAGCAAACTTTCTACTGATCCATTCAACCACGAGAGAAGACACGGCCGACTAGCGTGGCGGCGGCGAAGTGGCAGGCAGCAGAGATATCCGATACGGCGATACTCAGACACGACACACTGCTGGCGTTGCGTTGTTGCACTTGCTCACGCTGCGCTGCTGAGTTGATGCACTTTCTTGCGATCCGAAATATAATGGAGGCGGGGATGATGGAAATAGAGACAATTGCAAGCCATGTAACCTGAGGCTTGTGGATTAATACCATGTTTCGTTTGATAGCAAGGGGGGGAGCTGCGGGCGGCGGGAGGGGCTCGTGAAAGGATTACCCAAGAGATGTTTACAAAACATTGCACAAACATAAATAAGCCAAGTATAGAGATTGCATGCAAGTATACGGCGCGGTGGCGGTGGTGACGGGTGGGTGAGTAGAGTATATGTTCCACGGTTCAGTTGATTATTGGAAACAGCAGGAGGAACAAATGAATTGGTTTCTGTTCAGTTCGGTTCAATTCGGTTCGGTACGGATGGGTGGCATATATGCGATTGGGGCTAGGAATGTGATATAAAATAGGAAGAAGGGTTGAACTTACTGGTGTATAATCCTTCCTGACCGACCGGAAATTAAAAATTGAACCATATAGTTGCAAGCAGTAGGTACCGATATGTAGTTCTATTTTATAGTGAAATAGAGTTGGGCTAATCTCGAGTGCAGTATTATATAGAAGAAGAGCTATAAACCCAGCAGCATTCGTATATATCCTGTAGGATGTGCACAATTTTCTTTGCAGGATTTTATTATGTTTCTCGCATAAGCGCATAGAGAGGATGTGTAATTGCTTTTACTGTTGAGGGATGTGGATTTGTATATTTCGGCAAAGGAAATTGGTAAAGTTACGCAATAATTGAGTGAGGAAGTGCAAAACTTTTATCTTTTGTAGATTTTGTATCGCTTAACTTAGATTAAAAAAAAAATAAAAAAATTAAAAAAAACTTTCATTTGGCGGATGTAGAGGTAAGCACTTTGCTGAACTTTGATTACTTTTAGCTTGGATGAAGATAAGATGAGCGTCTTCCTTTTTTTTTTTTTAAACATACCCATTTTTCTTCCAGCTAACATTCTTATTTTCGTTTTCAGTAGAACCAGAATTTGTATCCATATTTCTTGGAGATTTTTTCGGGAAAAGTGTAATCAACAATGCTATTTTTTAACTATCCGATTTTGTTGAAATTAATTGGCATTTACAGTTGTTTTGTCGATTTTCGTCAAATTTCTTGGAGGACTTCAGATAGACATTTGTATTGACTGCACTACAAGGAGAATGCCATCTCCTAACGGGCCCTTTGGATCAAAGTAATTATTTACAGTAGAAGCCAAATTTTAGGAGTTACACAAGTTGAAAAGAAAGTAATAAAAAAGTTGCAAAACAGTAGGCTGGGCTTCGTTGTTGCCTTAAATTTTGGCAATAAACGGACTAAGATTTTGGAGTTTACTCTTTCTGAAACGATTTTCTTAATAAAGCTCCCGCTTGGAATACAAACTATGGGATGTGAAATCAAATCTTAAGAGAGCCCAAGAAAGGAGGTAAAGTTCTTCGGCCTGATTCGCTGAAATTGATATTGGGTGGTGTTAAAAGCGAGATATCGACGGTTAAGCTTCATAACCTCGTAAGTCGTGCTTGCAAGTTTTTCAGAAATCAACAAATAATTGATTGTCTATTTATGCAATAACTCGTAAGTATATACGAATTCAATTCGATTTACTTGCGTATATGTAGTATGAGACTTACGAGGAACAGCTTAATTTTTTTAATGAGATTTATAAATTCTAGTTTTTTAATGTTATATCATTCCTGAAAAATTTTCGGAACAATATTGTTGAGCTGAAAATATTAAAATATGGCTCTGAATTTTGCATTAATAATATTTTTTTCGAATTTTCCGACTTTCGACGTTATGCAGTTCAACCGACGATATTCAACATGAAAATAAATTTATGTAATTACAGGGTCGAACAAAATTTGGTAATTTTAATTTTTTGTTTTTTTTTTTCGAATTAATAAAACTGTCAGTTGGAGACAGAGTTGAAAATTTAGTAATTTTAACTGGCCGTAATTTTTGTTTCTAAAGGACGTCAAATAATAATTTCTTTAATTTATAAGTTTTTAGTTTATTACTTGTTCTATAAGGCAAGTATTGTTTTCGTGCAGGAATAACATGACATTACGATGATAAAGAAGCCTAAAACAGTGGGTCCAACAGTTCTGTCTGTCTGTCTGCATCGGCATCTACATATCAAACGGCTGAACCGATTTGCTTCAAACTTGATACACTGTATTATTATGATATATCCTATACAGAGGAGGTTTTGGAATTAGCATTCTAGCTCTAAAACTAACAGTCCCTGCCATACAATTTTTAATGGAAAATAATTTTTCTCAAAAATGGTTCCAACGATTTTGATAAAACTTTCTCAATTTTATTTTCGTGTATAAACTTTTTTCAGGAAAATTCTTATACAAGACCGGTTTTTTTTAAATCAGATTTTCTCGTAAGCCACTTGATGGATTTCGATGATATTTTTATGGAGTTTGTAACATAGAGAAATAATACCGTTAGGTATAGAAAAGTATATATATTCTGACTCAGAATCAAAAGCCTAGTCGATTTAGCCATGTCCGTCCGTCCGTCCGTCCGTCCGTCCGTCCGTCCGTATGTATACTCTCTAGAGGTCGCAATTTTTGAGCTAGAAAGCTGAAATTTGGTATATATAACCATTGGTTCAAGAGTAAGGCTAAGTTCTTGAACCGGTAAAATCCGCCCACAAACACGCCCACAATCACCATTTTTGATGAACAACCTCAATTTGGTAAAATTAAATTATGTTTTTTGTACAGTTACGATAAAAGCATAACGCTTAAATTTCGCAAACATAAGCTTTAGGTAAACCTTTTTCCAATCAAATAAAAATATTTCAGTTTGGGCGTGGCTGACGCCCATTTTTCATACAAAACCATCAATATTGTTTTTATAAAATAACAATTGTTATATTAAAGCGAAAAACATTAAATTTTGTGGGTATTACTGGCACAAAACATATTGTGTATGAAATCAAAAAAATTGATTTTGGGCGTGGCTGACGCCCACTTTTCATAAGAAACTATAAAAAAATTGTTTTTGTAAATAAACGGTATTTATAATGAATCCGCAGGTCAAAGTTTTGCGTCTCTTAAGTGAAACTAAACAGTTTGTGTATGAAAAGAAATGTTTGAATTTTGGGTGTGGCTTACGCCCACTTTTCATGAAAGAACGAAAAACGTAGTCTCAAAAATTTAAGGTACCTCCAATATTCAATTTAAAACTTTTCTTTCCGTTCGTTATTTGAAAAATATATCTCTACATTTTATTGTGTAAATTTTTTCAATACGCCCAATTTTAAAGGCGTGATTTTGATAAAATACCTTTGTTCAGGTAAGATCGTTTAAAAACTACTCGATTCAGCTGCAGTTTTACACATATGCCTAAATACTGACTAATGATCAAAGCTCAGTTAGTGCTTCAAATTTTTAAGACACGCCCACTTTTAAGGGGCGTTTCCGTCAAAAGTCGTATAATGCATTAATTTTTTAACGTTTCTTAACAACTATCGGTCGCAGTTTTGAAGTAAAAAGGATGAACACTTAGATTTATATTCCTTGATTACGTAGCAGAGTGTGGTCCAAGAATTGTTAAAAACACCCATAATCGCTATTTCCATTCCAAATCTAATTTTTAAAAATTTAAGTTTTGTCTTGTTTTGTTCAAATCGATCTGCAAGAATAAAATTGAATGTCACTGAGCTCATAACAATTGCCTTGACAATAAAACGATTTAATTTTGGAAGTGGCGCACGCCTTTTTTTTTGCGCCAGCATTAATTGAACATCACACCGCACAAAATTAATGTTATTGAATTTTTTTTCTGTCTGCTTAAGAAGAATTTTGTTTCTGAAACATCGGCTGTTTGCGGGAGGCAGACGCTTACACACACAAAAATATGGGGAATAGGGTATCCAACAAGTACGTTGCAAACGTAATGTAGCTCTCGCTTATGTTTAATATAGAAGCCTTTTTATGGCCGAAATAATATATACCTATATGCTTAAATTTTTCAAAAAAAAAAAAGATTTTTTGAGTTTTAAAAAAAAATTTAATCTTTTTTATTTTATTGTTTTTTTTCCAAAAACGGTTAAATCCATTTTTTTTAAACTTTTTTTTTTCAAAAAAAACTAGAAGTTGGCAGTTTTTAATAAAAAAAACTGTTTTTTGAGAGAACTGGTTTGAACGATTTTGAAAAAAGTAAGTTTTTTTATCTGATGAATTGGTCATGTTTGCATTGCGTCTAACCTCTATTCAGCGTCAGAAGTTCGTAGTTAAAAAAAAAAAAAAAAAAATGATGCACAATTTGTCTCAGCACACTAATCGAAATCATCTAATTTACTTATGAGACCAGTTTTTTGGTGGCGAGTTTTGGCCTTTGGTACTATTTTCCTTGAGAAGTCTGTAAATAACTGTTCTTTTAACTACTTGAAGAAGCTTTGAAGCTTGTGTTTTGTTTTTTTTTTTAAATTTGTAATAAATTTTTTTGTCGCGTCAACAATTTCTTTTTTTTCGGCACTTAAGTCTTTTGATGATTTTGAAGCCGTTTTTAACTACTGTTAAGCACAAAATACAACTTTTTTAAAAACACACTGTACACAAACCTTTTGTAGTTTGACGAAAATCACTCGCAAGCAGAATCGTTGCTGCTCTACAGCGTCTAGTATTGTTCTGAAAATCTTTCTTGATCAGGTGATCAGGCTTTCAACAGCTGTGCCATAGCAGAGTTTCATGAAATATTGCATGTTGGTTTGTCATTCATCTGAAGACTCAATGGTAATTTTCACCCTAAATGTACCATGCCACAGCCTTCCAACAATGTAGCTGCTATTCCAGAAGATACAATTGCAAGCGCGATGTCGGGTCTTGACCGAATTAAAGCTAAATCATGAAATACACGATACAATCATCCTATCTATTATCGTACAAAATTTGGGTCGAATGTGATGATTGTATCGTGTGTGTACACGAAATTATCCGCTGTACCGGTATCACATGGTCGGATACGAATTTTTATGAAATCTACTTTTATGAAATCGTAAGTAAATCACATGGTGTGGGCTCCCTTGCAATATCACTACCGATATCAGTACGACTCAAGTGAGTATACGATGATTGCATCGTGTATTCCTCACTTAAAATTAACGAAAAAAGGAACGTTTTGGCAGTTCAACCAGCCGCATCCAGGAAGAATAAGCCGCTGTTATCGCCATCAATAGCCTTCATCAATGTGTCATGATCTTTCTTGGCGTTGATGCAACATCAATCCATTAAGTTTTATTTGATCACTAAGTAAAGTGGGTTGGTTATGAAATCTCGCAAATCGAAATCTCGCATTACTAAATCTCGATTTTTAAAATCTCGCAATAACAAAAACTCGCAAACTAAAATCTCGCTTAAAAACAAATTGTAATTATATACAAGTAGGACATTGAAAGGATTTTGGAGTCAACTTTTTTTTAACAAAAAATATAACGAACGATAACTTTTGCGAAGCAACTACCAACCAACCATCCACCGTTTTTGACAAATTTTTTCTCACCCCCCTCCACACCAAATGCCTACCACCAGTAACCACCCAATCCACCTGCAACCATTAACCAACCACCCAACATTTTTAGCAATACCCCCTTCAACCCCCCCCCCCCCCAATCACCACCGCCAACCACCAATCCCACCAACTAACCATCCAGTTTTTGACAATTTTTACCTCCCCCTATCAAATCCCCCCAAAAGTAACCACCCACCTAATCTAAATACACCATCCAAACACCCACCATTTTCGTCAATTTTTTCTTCACTCCACCCAGCCCAAACCAAATCCCCCCACCAATCCTACTACAACCACCAACCAACTATCCACAATTTTTGACAGTTGACCCCCATAGTCACCCATACCCACTCCTCCACCACTAACCACCCCACCCTCACCAACGACCAAATACAACCACCAACCACCCAACACGCTCCAGTCACACTTTGAAACATTTTATCGAGAGTCATGCCATTTTTCGTGACGATTACGATCGATTTTACTGCCTAGGAAGGTGCGCCTATTGCGATGTTTCACATCAAAAAGGCTAACCTCAAAAACTGTAATAACTGTAATAAGGGGGATCGAGTCTACCCTCAAGAGGCACCAAGCTGGGTTTCGTAGTGGCTGATCGTGTGTCGACCATTTCAGCGCCTTGCGAATCATACTTGAACAATCCTCGAAGTACCAAATACCGCTGTACCCTAATTTGTAGATTTTGAGAAGGCGTTTGACCGGGTTAATAGTGAATGCATCTGATCGCTTATTGGGAGACAACTTGACAACTATCCGACTCCTTTCATGAGCGTCTAGGAGTGAGACAAGGAGATGTCATGTCACCAATTCTGTTTTTGCTGTCAATTGACGATGTGATGACTGCAGCCACGGTGAGCGAAACTGAAAGACATGGTATACATGTCATTCACTGCAAGGGCAAATGAATGGAGAAGAAGCTGTCTTAAAGATCAACGCAAAATAGACCAATTTACTGTAAAATTGGTTAAAGAAAAAAAAAATCAGTTTCCTAGGGAACATTTTCTTTATTCGAACCAAATCAAGCTACCTCTTGAGTCTTGACTTGTAGGTGTTGAAAAGACAGTTGTGGTGTCTAACCAATTTTTTATCACATCTCTGCATCCTTCCTTTTTATAAGTTTCTTAGATCAACCTGGAAAGTTGTGCAAACAAATTGCGTTAATCCGTTTCCTAAAGAGCATTAACCCAAAGTATATTTATATTGTACTGTACATCACACTTTCAATGGTTAATCGGCTTCATAAATCACCACCAACATCCATATAGCCCTAAGTCTTTGTATTGTGGAAGACCTGCAGTAGTATTCGAACTTCCGAACCAAAGGTGACTGCATTTTCACGTAGGTACAATAAAGAAACTATATTCCCTCAACCACCACATCACCTACGGCTAAGAGTAGCCAATCTCAATTGCTTTGTCTGTGAGAAAAGTACAAAAAAAATTGCTTCGTCCTTTTTGATATTCGAAGATATTTATCTTCCCTCTTATTCATAGTCCCAGAACCAGACCCCTGATTGTATAAGAAAATTGTCTTTTCTCGTGCGGCAACGGATAAAACACCACGCCAAGATGCCCCATAATCTGACTCCCAGGCCCAACACCCCTTTCGCCTCATATCTCTGCGTCTGCACTATAATAATATATCCTTGATGTATGACCCCAGCTAAGGGATGATTTTATTACAAGTCGTGTGGTCGCCTCATGGGTTATTCATATTCACAAAAGGATATCAATTTGATTTAGTGACAGTCGTTCACATAAACCACTTTGTCTTTGGATGACTTTAACGCGCTTTCCTATTGCTTTGCTACAGATTGCTGGTTGCTGGGTTTGCCAAATTTCCTTGGGGTTAAGTAAATCAATGGCGAAATCTGTCGTCGTGGTAGCGTCGCGTCGGTCTGAAGGACAGAGAACATGATGTGGTGTGTAGTGTGTAAGAGCAACATGTAGCACAACGGCCACTTAAAAGCCGCATAATTATCCTGTTAATGATCAGGACATAAATTATTAGTCTAATGGTGTTTTACGTCATCAAAAAATTTAAGGTTTTTGTTGCTTTTTTGGGACACTTTGTTTGGGGTGAATTCAACCAGTTTTGTTTGTTCCATTGAACAAAGGGTTGATATACATCGAAACCCATTGAAATTTGAATTCCAGTAATGGTAGATTTTTTATCCAGTCCCACTTGAAACCATAAAAGGAAATCTTAAGAAACTTAAGGAAGGCATCTCAAAGGATCTTTTTCAGGGCATTTCATCGTCAGGAAAGTCAAAAGCTTGTACTTCGTATGTGAGTGAGTATGATCTTAATTCACATTGAAGCAATCCAAGTTGCTTTTGAAAGCAACTATCAATATTGCAAGAAATTAGACTAACTTATAAAAGAATGTAACAGAACAGACCGTAGCGCCCGAAGTTTGGTTCTCTCTCTTTGCATACAAGTTTAAAATCAGTTGATGGACTTTCAATTTTGAGTTATGTTAAAGCTCTCCCGTGCATTTTAAATGGGGACTTACTACGCGAGTAAAATAAAATGAACACTCAAGGATGTACTTTACATACATATACTGTGGTTACTTAAATATTTTAAGGGTATTTTAAGCAAGATGGGCCAGTCTCTAGTCTGTATTGTATGTCAAAAGCAGTTTTGCCACACGGAGGCGTATTCAACTAACTTTATGCGAGGGAAATAAGAAAAATCAATAACCCTATGACAAGAGCTTTCCAGTGTGGAAATAAGAAGTAAATTTTTTGACGAATATCTTACTTCAAGCAACTGCGTTGTAGTCTAAAACTAGATTGAATTTTATTTGGGAATTGGGATGATATTCTTGAGAGGAGAAGTTCTCAGTGACAGGATATGCAAAGGTGGTTAAGATGTGGCAATATAATTTTGAAAAACATGGAATGCATGCAGCTTCAACGGTACATTTATAAGGGATGAAATGTAATTGTTAGGACCTGAACAATGGTTATTTATTGCAGAATCAAAGGTTATGGCGTGGTTTTAGCAATAAAATTTAAATAGATTCATTGATTTCAAAGGACTATCTAAAGTTAATCCGTGGATTAAGAATTTGGAAATGTATTACGACTGGTCTGTCGTTGGAGTATGAAAACCAAAAATCGAGAAATCAGCTCAACTTTCGGTGCTAATAATGGAAACTATCCAAAATGTGAAAGCTTCAAAACGATTAATTTCGTGAGAATTGCGGGACGTTTTCGTATGTCCTTACAGCGTCGAAATTGAGTCAAAAAATATGCCTTGATATGCTAATAGACGTGATGCAATACAAACAAGTTCATCTAGGTACAAAAATGAAAACGTATAAGGGCAAAGCAGTACAAAATTTAAGTCAATCGATAGAGTTTTGCGTATAATTTGTATCCGAATACTCTTCGTAGAAAAACTTTGGTAGTGTTTTTGCCAAACTTGACGGAGCAGCGCAAGTTCTTAATGGTCATCTTGCACAATCGAACGAGTTAGGCAGTGATACCAAATAGTGACATTTCTCTGTATATGTAACTCATCCCTTTCCACGCTGTCAAAGGTGGCAATAAACTCGATAGAAAGGTGATGAGTATCGATAAGTTTTTGGGTCATTTTTAAAATCTTTCGAAATTTGGTCGATGGTCGACTTACCTGGTTCACGCGGCGCAGGTGCTGAGCTTGCCTAGAGGTAACGGTTGGCAAAAGTTCGGGCGGTCTCTTGCGATTAGGGCTCATACTATTTCACTGACTTGTAAAATAAAGTGCACGACTGGGTCGTACGAACTTGCTCTAATGTGTTAAAATGGTCTTGGGTGCTTGAGATTTTGGGAAAAAAGAGCTTGAAAAAATCATATGAAATTTTATAAATCACTTGAAAATCCATACCTAAACCGTTTTTTGGAAAAAATGAAGTAAGCCATCAGGTTTCTTTTACTTTGTTGAATTTTTACGAAAAAATTTTTCAAAATCGTTGGACCAATATTTTCAAAAAACAGTTTTTTTTGAAAAACTTTTCGAAAATATAATCCAATTTTTTTTTGAGTATGCCAACTTCTAGCACTTTCTAGTTTTTATAAGAAAAATTAAATTAAAAAATTATAGATTAAACCGTTTTTGGAAAAAACTAAAAGTAAAAAAAAAAAAATTAGCCGTCACGGGACGCCCGGCAGATGTGAAACATTCAAGTTTACATTAAAATTCATAATTTTGAAAAACCATCAAACTAATATGGAGTGAAATAATTTTTAATAATTTAGTGTTTCGTTTATTAAATCAATATATTTGTCTTATCATTTTATTATAATATCAATTATTACAGATTATAAGTATTCATTTATAAACACATACAGTGATGGGCATAATCGAATGATTTTAATAATCGAGATGTTAGTATTCGAGTGATCTGAATAATCGAATGATCATTCGAGATATGAATTACTTACTACTAACAAACTAAAACCTAACAATTTTCATTTAATGTGTTTTTTCCTGTTAGGTAGTAAGAACAATAAAGAAAAATGCTTGAATATTTGCTTCAAAGCAAAAACCTACTCGAATACCTGTTGAGCCAACCAAATACAAATTTTAAAGTTTAACGGGTAATAAACAAACAAAAAATAGGTATACCTGCTACTAACATGCAATCACTCACAAAGAAGATATTTTTCATGTAACTCCAACGTTGTTCGAGATTCGAGTGATTACCTGATTCATTCATTCTCTACATACTAACTACATCTACATGGCGGAGAGAAGCGAGATCTGAGATACATCATACAAGATACAAATGAGACATGAGATTTATGCATAGGAGATATGAGACATGAGTGATGAGTGATCTGATTACTATTTTCATTCGAATGAAAGCATATTGGCATTTCACCGTGAACCGAGTACCGGGAAGTGAACCGAAAACCGAGAACTGAATGAGAGAGAAGACTCATACAGTAGAAGAAATTAAGAAATGACACCAGTAAAACAGCATTTATGTGTGTTTGTTATTTATATGGATTTCTCTTCGGCTTTGGTGTAAGATAAGAAAAGAAGCTGTGGATATATTAAAATAGGGGTTGAATGCACGAATACACATAAACTACAAAAACACAAACAATCAACGTCTAGAGTTCTCAATTATGTGTATTTCGTTTTCAGTTCTCGACTCTTGAGTTCTCAGGTTCTCCCTGTGCTTACCCCAGTAAATAGTAGGTAGGATCAGTATGGGAAATCATTCGAATGATTCAATTTAAGAATCGAGATATCTCGAGATATTGTCTGAGTCGATTATAATCGATTATATCATTCGAATGCGCCCATCACTAAACACATAGGAACAAAATTTTCCTCAACCCACCCATCAGATACCGCCACCACCACCATACTCCCAGCCCACCTACAACTAGCAACCAACCATCCACTATTTTTTATAAGTTTTTCATCACCGAATACCTACCACCAGTAACCACCCAATCCACCTGCAACCACCAACCCACCACCTTCCATTTTTGTCGATTCCCTCCTCAGAGTAGGTCCCCCTACCACCACCGTTTACCCAGCCCATTTACCCAGCCCATTTACTCAGCCCATTTACCCAGCCCATTTACAACCATTAACCAAGCAACCGCCATTTTTGACAATTTTTTCCTCACCCCCCCCCCGCACACCAAATCCCCCCAAGCAGCAACCACCCACCCCACCTACAACCAACCACCTACCTTTTTTGCAATATGTCCCCCTACCAACCCCCAACCCCAAACGCCATCTACCCACCATGTTTGTAAATTTTGTCTCACCCACCCCCCAACATCCTCCTCAAAATCCACTCCACCACCAACACAACCTTCAACCACCAACCAACCACCCGCCATTTTTACAAATTTGTTTCTGATTGGTGAAAATAATGAAAAACGTAATTCCCACCCACTCCACCCAGAACCAACAGCCAACCACCCACCATTTTTGTCCATTCCCCCCGACCCCAAACCAAAACCCGACCAGTTACCACCCACCCCACTTACAAACACCCACCCCACCAACAACCACCCACCCCACCAACAACCACCCACCCCACCTACAACCACCCACCCACCATTTTCGTCATTTTTTTCTTCACCAACTTCCCCACACCCCACCCCCACATCAACCACCCACCAGTAACACCCACCCCACCTACCACCTACCACATACCATTTTATTCAATTTTTCACTCCAACCAACTACCTACCATTTTTGACAATTTTTTCTACAACCCTCCCCCTCACCAACCATCCAGCCCACCTACAACCACCAACCATACATCCACACCATTCACCCCCCCCCGTAACCCCTACTCCACTACCACCCCAGTATCACCAACGACCCCCCCCCCCTCCCCCACCCCAAATCAAATATCACACCTGTTTCGTCATTTTTTTCTTCACCAACTTCCCCACACCCCACCCCCACATCAACCACCCACCAGTAACACCCACCCCACCTACCACCAACCACATACCATTTTAGTCAATTTTTCCCTTCAACCAACATCTACCATTTTTTTAAATTCTTTCTACAACCCTCACCAACCATCCAGCCCACCTACATCCTACAACCACCAACCGACCATCCACAATTTTTCACCCCCCCCCCCCCCACCCTCCCCATAACCCTACTCCACATCCACTAACCCCCTCCACCACCACCGCCACAGCATCACCAGCGACCACCCAACCTACAACCACCAACCACCCAACACTTTCCACTTTGAAAAATTTTATCAACGGTCGTGACATTTTTTTGTTACAATTACGATCGATTTTACTGCCTAGGTGCGCCAATAGATGTTTCACATCAAAAAAATTTTGAAACTTTTTTAAAAAACTCAAAAAAACTTTTTTTGAAAATTTTTCGAAATTATATTATTTCTTTTATAATAGGGCTTCTACGTTAAAAGTTTCATCGAAATCCGTCAAGTGGCTTACGACTTACGAGAAAATCGAATTTCAAAAAACCGGTCATATGGGAGGTACCGTTATAAGACTTTTCCCGAAAAATCTATTCCAACCAAAACATAAAGTTTGAACAGAAAACACAATTCAGAAAGTTTAATCAAAATCGTAGGAGCCGTTTTTGAGAAAAATTAATTTTTCACAAAAAATCGTATGGCAGGTACCGTTAGTTTTGGAGCTAGAATGCTAATTCCAAAAACCCCTCTGTAGGACGTCATAATAATACTATGTACCAAGTTTGAAGCAAATCGGTCCAGCCGTTTAGGCTGTAGGTAACTATACAGACAGACAGACAGACAGACAGACAGACAGACAGACAGAATTGTCGGACCCACTTTTTTCGACTTCTCTATCATCGTAATGTTATGTTTGATTGTTAGAATTTTTTTTTTTTTTTTTACGAATGCATAACTTGCCTTATAGTACCTATAATCGCAAGTAAAAAAGTACTAATGACCTATGCTATAAATAAGTCAAAGTTTCATTGGGGTCCCTACCATGATGGCTGCTCGTGACGCTGCGCCACAGTTGGCACACTTAATGGGAACTCGTACGCTGCTCGCTCACTTTAGCAAGAATTAGTCTGCGTTTGATTTCAGCGCTGATGTTGTTGCCTGTGTTTACAGCAGTGCCCAGGTAGACAAATCCACTGACTACCTCCAAGTTATACCTATCAATGGTCACGTTTTCACCAAGTCGGTGGTGGAATTGGACTTTTGTTGTCGCCTTTTCCTCGTTTATTTTCAGTTCCATTCTGCTTGCTGCTGACTCCATGGTAGTGAGAGCACCGCACCGATTACTACTCGCTTTGTTCTTCCTATCACATCAATGTCATCTGCAAACCCAAGTAATTGTGTCGATTTATTTAAGACGGAGCCCGATGGTGATGGCATGGGTATTCCGTATGACATTTTTCAACACAATGTTAAAACAGCTGCATGACAGTGCGTTACTTTATCTTAGCCCTCTGGTGGTTTTGAAAGTTTCAGTAGAGTCTCTACCAACTTTGACGGAACAGCGAGCATTTTCGTATCAGTTAAGCAGGGATTCTAAAGTAGGACAAAGCATAATACAATTCAAGTCTACTAAAACATTGTCGTAGGCTGTTTTAGAATCGATAACCAGGTGGTGGGTATTGATGTTATATTCTTGAGTTTTCTCCAGGATCTGGTGTAATGTAAATATTTGTTCGGTCGTAGATTTTTGAGGCCTGAAGCCGCATTGGTAAGGATCTATAAGATCATCAGCAAATGGCATGAGACGTTCACATGAAACGCTGGACAGGATCTTATAAGCGATGTTATGTGTGCTTTCCTACGACCATATTTTTTATCAGCGCCATTTAACAACTGATGGTTATAGTATTCTCTAGAGATGGCTAACATCCATCCTGATCCTTGTATGGTCCTGGACGGCTTGTGAAACCTGGTGTAGACTGTTTTTTACTTTTCTGTAGAAGATTCGTGTCTATTTCTGGGAAAACATCTCTGCATCTCGACTTCGCATTGTGGGTGTTCTTTTTTCTTCTTCCTGAGTAAGCGTTTATCATCCCTTTTTCGCTCAACATAGAGATTTCTGGACGCTCTAGGATCTCTCTGGAGCCACGACTTGTATGCCTTGTATGACATAGCTGCCACTGGTCTTCCGTGTTCATATCATCAGTCGAAGGATTTCTCGCAAGCTCAACGGACACGCGATGGTAATTGGCAGTACATTCAGAATGCTATAGAGGAGTGCCTTACGTTAATCGCAACATGGTCGATTTGGTTGCAGGTTCGACCATCTGGGGATCACCATGTGCCCTTTTGGATCTCGGCGCGTGGGAATCGTGTACTGCTCAGCACCATGTTTTTTCCCGCTGCAAAATAGATGAGCGTGCAGGTTATGTTTTCCAATCGTCATGCCAAAGATGTTCTTCCTCCCAATTTTGGCATTAAAGTCTCCCAAGAGGTCTTTTTTGTCACGTTTGGGGCACTGCTCAAAGGTTTTGGCGAGGAGCTCGCAGTAACTTTCTATATTAGCGTTGTCTTTCTTTTCTGTAGGGGCATGGGCGCTTATTAGACTTTGGTGGTGGAATTTGGCCTTAATGCGGATCGTTGTCACTCTCTCGCTGACTTCGCTAAAGCTCAAGACGTTTTGCCTTAGTCTTCTTCTGACAGCAAATCCGCACACAAACAAGTGCGATTGTTTTAAACGTTTCTTAAAACGGTTTATTATAAACGGACATTAAATTTTTTTCATACATATTTCTTACCAACATCCTGCCGAAATTCACCTTAAACCGTGTGGTTTGTTTTAATCCAATATGCTTTTCCCGATATAGATAAATTAACCATTAAAACATCATGCTATGACCTATGAGGAGACCTTCAAAATATACCCATTGTGATAAGGACACACCAATACCAATATTTCGAGATGTCATATCGAAGCAATATCGTTTCTGAATGGCTTCGAGCCCTCGGTATGGGCCAGTATGCTGAAAGCTTTATGGAAAATGGCTATGATGAATTGGAGATATGTAAGCAAATTGGAGAAATCGATTTGGATGCCATTGGTGTTGAAAATGGCCAACATCGAGGTAAACTGCTGAAGAGCGTACGTAATTTGAGGGAGAAAGGAGCAGCTATTGTTTATGTGATGATCAATGATCCGAAGGCTTTAAGTAATAGCAATGAAATCTTAGCATCAGAATGTGATACACCGACTACACCGAAGGAACTTGAATCTGTGATGAAAAGGCATTTAGAAGCCGATGGGATACGATTGACAGCGCATCCTTATTCAACACCGGTAAGTGAATTCTCTTTTTTTATAATTTGTAGAAGTTCATTGTTGTTGCTTTTGTTGATAATTTTAAAAAAATTTTAGAAATCATTATTGATAGCTTGGACCTTTTTGGGTGCTTAGTTAATACTTTTTAGAGTATTGTTCCCACGGGAACTTTTAATGGCCTTTTAAACTTGGAAAATTTAAAATTTCTGGTTTCCCGATTTAATTGTATGTAACTATTTAAAGTTCGAATGTTTAAAAAAAAAAATGGATACGGATTACTTTCTATAAATTCGGCTTCAAAAAGTAAGTCTTTAAGGAAATATTATGTAGGATAAAGATTTTGTCACTTTTGTTTACCGAAACTAATGCTTTTTATAAACTAAAAAATGTTGAAAGATTAATTTTTTTGTTTCCAAACGAAATTAGGTTGAGCGAGGAGGTTCTGAAAAAACGTTAGTGGATATGGTCAAAAAATAATACCTATATCCTTTTAGCAAGGAAAGTTATGTTCACATAAAATTTACTAAAATGCTTTCTGAGTGGCCCTTAATTTTAAACATCATACCGCCTTTGTTTGCCACGCCTAAATTTAAATATTGCTTAGTCAAATAATCCATTGCTATGGGTTTAATGACACAAAATTTTAGGGTCTCGATTTTACCTACAAGAACATAGTAATTTAAATGTCGAAAAATTGGATTTTGAATGAAAATGGCAATTGTTGGAGTGTTTGTGGGTGTGTTTTAGCAATTCCAAAAACACCCCCTGTCTTCGTGACCGAGGAATATTTGTTAATGTTCAAACCTCGTACTTCAACAGTCAACACCAATCCAATCTATATCTTCTATACACATAAATAAAAATGAAGTGTCTGTTTGTAATTTCAAAATATCAATTTTTTCCTAAATGCGTATGAAAGTACATACGGTACTTATAACAAAAACGCAATTTTTAAAATTTTGGTCTGTTTGTCTGTCTGTTGTTGCCGGCTAATCTCGGAAACGGCTAAACCGATTTTGACGGGATTTTCACAGGCAGATAACTGATAAGCCAAATTAACTTAAAATTACACAGTATCTATACACATAAATAAAAACTGTAAAATATCAGCTACTTACTGAATGCATATGAAAGAATTATTATTTTCAATACATTGATGAATTTTGGCGAAACCAAGTTCGCGGGTCAGCTAGTAGCTAATAAGTGATAACTATTGGAAAATTAATGCAGATTAAGAGCTTTGACGAAAATGCAACGAGTGTGGTTCTATTAGGCCTTGCTTAGTATACCCCTCCAGCCGGCTCGGTCTCTAGCCTGCCGTCTCCAATTTTGCACTCCAAGTTGTCGGAGTTCTTCCTCTAATTGGTTGCTCCAACGAAGATGTCTTCTGATTCCCTCTGGTTAGGCGTTGATGATTTTACGAGCTGTAGCGTCGATGTCCATTCGCTCTACATTGCCCAGCCATCTTAGTCGTTGATTTCGAATTTTTCTGGCTAGACTTATGTCGCTGTACAGCGCGTATAGTTCGTCGTTGTACCTTCTTCGCCAAATATTGTGTTCTCGGCTTACGCAGACAGGACCATAAATCGTACGCAGAACTTTTATTTCGAAGACTCCAAGTGACTTTTCATCCATATAGCAGGACCGGGATGATGAGTGTTCTGTACAGTGTCTCCTTAGTTCGTCTCGATAGAGTTTTATTCCTCAATTGCTTATTTAGTCCTGATTTATTTTACTATATTTTGAAATTTAAGGAAGAAAAAAAATTTCGTTCAACATCTAGCAGTTTGTAGTTATTTTCAGACAACAAAAACTTAAAAAATTATGATAAAACGGTTTTTGAAAAAACCAAACATTAAAAAAAAATTACCTTTTTTTTTAAACCCAAAATCAGTTTTTTTTTTTTTTTTTAATTTAAGAACTTATTATTAGTTTTTACATTATTAGGGCGTTTACATTAAAAATTTGAACGAAAATCGGATTTAAAAAAAAAATTGTCCCTTATAAGACTTTTCCTGAAAAATCTATATTTAAACCAAAACATAAAGTTTACACAAAACCCGCCATTCAGAAAGCTTCATCAAAATCATAGGAGCTGTTTTTGACAAAAATTAGTTTTTTATTAAATTATATACCGTTAGTTTTAGAGCTAGAATGCTGATTCCAAATACCCCTAAAAACGTCGTAATAACAGAGTTTGAAGCAAATCAGTCGTTAAGGCTGTATGTAACTATACAGACAGAAAACTAGACAGACAGAAATACAGAACTGTAAAACCAAATTTTTCGGCTTTCCGATCATCGAAATGTTATGTTTGATTGTTAGAAATTTTTTTTTTACGAATCCATAACTTGTCTTGTAGTAGGTACCTTGAAGTTTTAGTTTAAAAATATGAGTAAAAAGCACCTACACACATTGAGTCTGTTTTTAAGAAATTTGAAGTATTTTATGAGAATCAAGCCCGTATGAGAAAACTTTACAGACAAGCTTTTTTTTAACTATTTTCATTTACGTACTAAAAAAATTAAAATTGACTACGGCAAGTGTTTTTCTGTTTTTATGCCTTTGGGTGCAGCATTTTACTGTATAAACATAAGCGAGAGCTACAGTACGTTTGCAACGAACTGTTGGATACCCTATTCCCCATATTTTTGTATGTGCATGCGTCTGCCTCCCGCAAACAGCCGATGTTTCAGAAACAAAATTCTTCTTTAGCAGACAGAAAAAAATTCAATAACATTAATTTTATGCGGTGTGATGTTCAATTAGTGCTGGCGCAATAAAAAAAGGAGTGCGCCACGCCCAAAGTTAAAACGTTTTATTGCCAAGGCAATTGTTATGAGCTCAGTGACATTCAATTTTATTCTTGCAGATCGATTTGAACAAAACAAGACAAAACTTAAATTTTTAAAAATTAGATTTGGAATGGAAATAGCGATTATGGGTGTTTTTAACAATTCTTGGACCACACTCTGCTACGTAATCAAGGAATATAAATCCAAGTGTTCATCTGTTTAATTCAAAACTGCGACCGATAGTTAAAAAACGTTAAAAAAATTAATGCATTATACGACTTTTGACGGAAACGCCCCTTAAAAGTGGGCGTGTCTTAAAAATTTTAAGCACTAACTGCGCTTTGATCAGTATTTAGGCATATGTGTAAGACTACAGCTGAATCGAGTAGTTTTTAAACAATCTTACCTGAACAAAGGTATTTTACCAAAATCACGCCTTTAAAAGTGGGCGTATTGAAAAAATTTACAAAAGAAAATGTAGAGATATATTTCTCAAATAACGAACGGAAGGAAAAAGGTTTAAATTAAACATTGGAAATGCCTTAAATTCTTAAGGCTACGTTTTTCGTTCTTTCATGAAAAGTAGGCGTAAGCCACGCCCAAAATTCAAAAATTTCTTTTCGTACACAAACCTTTTAGTTTCTTTTAAGAGACGCAAAATTTTGGCTTGCGGATTAATTATAAATACCGTTTATTTACAAAAACAATTTTTTTATATTTTCTAATGAAAAGTGGGCTTCAGCCACGCCCAAAATAAATTTTTTTGATTTCATACACAAGATGTTTATGTGCCAGTAAGACCCACAAAATTTAATATTTGTCGCTTTAATATAACAATTGTTATTTTATAAAAACAATATTGATGGTTTTGTATGAAAAATAGGCGTAAGCCACGCCCAAACTGAAATATTTTTATTTGATTGGAAGAAAGTTTACCTAAAGCTTACGTGTGCAAAATTTTAGCGTTATGCTTTTATCGTAACTGTACAAAAAAACATAATTTAATTTTATTAAATTGAGGTTGTTCAACAAAAATGGCGATTGTGGGCGTGTTTGTGTGCGGATTTTACCGGTTCAAGAACTTAGCCTTACTCTTGAACCAAAGATTATATATACCAAATTTCAGCTTTCTAGCTCAAAAATTGCGACCTCTAGAGAGTATACATACGGACGGACGGACGGACGGACGGACGGACGGACATGGCTAAATCGACTAGGCTTTTGATTCTGAGTCAGAATATATATACTTTTCTATACCTAACGGTATTATTTCTCTATGTTACAAACTCCACACCAAATACAATATACCCATTCTATGGAATAGGGTATAAAAAAAATAGTTTTACGTTGGCAAATGAGAACATTGAACAAAAATCGCAACTGCGGGCGTGTTTGTGGGTGGATTTCATCGGTTCAATAACTTAGCCTTGCTATTGATTCAAAGATTATTTATGACTAATTTAAGCAATTCAGGGAAATAATTGGTCACGCTGGATAATGTATATCGGAGGACATCGCTTAATCAACTAGTCTTTTCATTACCTTTTGAACGGTAACGGTATGAGTTTCCTTTAATTCAAAGTTAACACAAATTCATATACTTCTACAAAGCGGGCAAAAATAAATTACTCTATCTGTTTTGACATTTGTGGACTAGACAGATGCAGAATAAAAGTGAACAAGCCATGGAGCGATACATGAACCGACAAGAACCGATATTCAAAAGGCGGCGTTCCCGGGTCGCCTCATCTCTCGTTTTGGCGATTTGCACTGGCCCGCAAGTTCACCCGATCTAACCGTTTCAGACTTTTTTATTTGCGATTATAGGTACCTAAAATTTTTTTAATTTTTGTTTTTTTTTTTCAAAAACGGTTCCAGCTATTTTTTTTTTATTTTATTTTTCTGATAAATACTAAGAATTGCTTTTTGTTGGCATACTCAAAAAATATTTGGAATATTTTTTCGAAAAGTTTTTCAAAAAAACTGTTTTTTGAAAAAAAATGTACGAACGATTTTGAAGAAAATTTTCCTTTAAAATCAAAAAAGTCAAACAAACGTGATGGCTTACTTTATATTCTCCAAAAAACGTTTTAAGTATTGATTTTTAAGTAATTAATAAAATTTCATATGATGACGCCGCCGCGCCTGTCCAAAATCCACTCCAAATATCAACTATTTGATAATGCATTGTCACCTACTGAACTTCGTGTTGGTTTTGGTTGTTGTCGTCCCATATACGGCAATTTACTTGTTGAAGCAGCCAACAGCCATTCGTTGAAAAACGCCCCTCGGCCTTAAGGATGATATTTCGGCCAAAATTGAGGCTCACTTCCAAACGCTCTGAAGCATAGTCAGCGAAAAAACGACTTTGTATATATGTTCATAAACTTTAAGCTTTTGGCTTACCTGGATCTTGTACGGATGAAGACCCAAGCGCCAAACAAAAATTCGAGAGTTCTTGTACACAGCGAGGAACCGATTACTTCGGGTTCTGAATTACCGAACCGATCGTCTCAAATTCGGACACCTCCAATCATGTTAGTACCCCCGTGGCGTACTGGTTAGTGTGTCGGCCTGCTAAACCGAATGTTCTGTATTCGATCCCTGACGACTCCACCTTAGTTTTTTTTTCCGGGGTACTGCCTCTTGCGAGGAAGTGACAAATCCTCCAAAAGCAATTAATGTCATGGATAGTGCTTCCCTGTTAGCCGTTAGGATTCGGCGGTAAATTGTAGGTTCCTTCCATTCCTGCAGAATATCAACGCACACACAGGAATGGTTGAGAGTGTAAGTCACAGGCCCCGATCCCGATTGGAGCTGTTGTCCCAAGTATTTTTTTTTGGACGTCCTCTGTACAATTGTTTTACTTGACATGTTGAGTTAAGCATAAAAGCGATTGAGCACCACCAAAGAAGTCTGATGATCGGCTTGGTCCCCGTGAAAAAGCTTTGAATTATGAAAGCTGATGTCGATTTGAAGATTAGAAGAGTTCAAGAGAACCTAGAATTGATATTCTAAGTGTTTCCCCTACAATGTGCTTACTATAGACCCATTTTATACCTACCGCTGACACATTTTAATCCTTTCAAAACTTCCTGTAGATATACCGACTCGACCAAAGAACTCTTAATATTCGATAGCTTTGCTTGTACTTCATACAAAGCTGGTGTGTTGGATACATTTCTTTGAAATGATTTGTGTAATATTCTCGGAAGAGACCAAAAAATGCAGGACCTTAAATATATATCACAGAACATTGATTAAGCATTTATTTAGTTCATAAAATAAATGCTTTTAAATTCCAAGCAACCACAGATTTGTAACTGTAAGTGTATATACCAATTACCAACACTTCTCCGAATTAGAACACATTGAAACGTAAAATAATTCACTGTTTCTTAGAGTTATGTAATATAGTAAGCAAGCAATATTCATTACTACTTAAAGGATATCCTAAATTGCGTTTGTTGTCTATAGAATAGGAAAGTTTTAAGGGAAGCATACATATTTCACCCTTTATTCCCTCCTCCCCCAAACCACGTTTGCCAAATACGCTCGAATATATCGCCTCAAAGACACTTAATCCGTCCATCTACGATAATTTATAGTGGCACTTCGCCCACATATCAAACCCTCCTCCATTCTCGGCTAGAATTCTAAACTAGAGAATTCAAATAAACTGTTGCTTTATTGAATTACTTTTTAGTGGATACAACCGTAGTCGCCGTCGCCTGCCTCTGCATCGCAAAAGATCATCATTCTCATTCAAAAAAACCCCCCTTCAAATCCGCTAGAAAGAATTCCGCAAGTATTTGGGAAATTTTATGAAGCTCCCACTATGGGTGCCTCCTGTCAAAGAGATTTATTTATTACCACACTCTATACACACACACACACATACGCAACCCCTTTTGCTTTTTATTAGAACCAATTCCACACTATCTTTTCTCCTTGCGAAGACGACGACGTATAACGAAGGATATGCCACCCATCCAGCATCAACATCCAATTCTCCGACATCCTTTATTAAGCGACCAAAACTTTAAGTATCAATGTTTAACTTTTTCGACAACTACAGTCATTCCATCCGGATCCCAAACCGGGTTTTCTTTTGATGATGCAAGGGTTATATGTGCCAGCAGGGAATCAACAGCAAAACACAACAGCAACTTTGTTCTGGAAGCTCAAATTTTTAATTGAAATACCGAACATACCAGGCACATACACACAAAACAGACTTTAAGCAACAAACCTTATCAAGGAAAAAGTTCCGGAGGAACTCTTAACAAAGATGAGATGAGCAGAGCAGGTGAATTTTTCCAGTTCGAAAGCCTTGAAATTATTTTCTTTTTAAATAATTTTTTTTTTCATAATGGATTCCTCTTATAACCAGGTTTACGTACGTAGTTACTCTGCGAATCAATGGTTTGTGCAGGACACTACCCAAACCATTGGCACTGACGTTCAATGCTGAATTTCTTCTTAGTTTTTTCTTCCAGAAATGTAAATTGTGTATTCCTGCTCTTCCTGCAGACTTAAGTCAATAGGCACGGACGCCGACTTTACGCTGAACAGAGTTTGAAAAAATGTCCTTCGAGTGGAAGGAGCCATACGCACTTTAGAAGGTCACAGATATCTTCCTAGCGGGAAGATGGGATGTTTCCAGTCAACAAAACAGAGTGGTGTGTTCAACAACGTGTGTTTGAATGCGGCCGAGCTTCCAATTGAAATTGAGTTCTTGAGTGGGTTAATGTCTTATAGGATCCCGCTAATCTATTCACTAGAAAAACTGTAAAGAAACCGTCAGGATTATAAGTCTTGCCTTAATTGAAACTGTGGAGAAGAAAAACGCATGTTTCAGTTGGACGGTACATGGACTAAACATCAAGAGTTTGAATGTTTTTTTTTTGCGTGACAGATTAACCGGGACCGGGCATAACAGATATGGGGCGATTTGGTCACGCTTTTTTTATTGGTCACTTGTGATTTTTCCGCTAGGAATCCCAAGGGCATGTGTTATTCAATCCCGTGGAAGAAATAAGCACACGCTTTGCTCTTTCGGTCTTGTCAAGTGTCCCGCAAAGTATGCAGACAAACTTTCCTTTTCACTTTCATTAATGGGCACCTCAGAATTTCAAAGACCCATGTCTGACATAGAATCAATATGCCATCAGGAGTGTAAATAAAGATTAGTCAAGGATGTCCTGGTCACCGCTGAAATATACCTTGATAGTACCTTTTTCAAGCTCGGTGGTCGATTGGTGATAAAAACTAAGCCAGTTTCCGAGAAATTTAAAATTAATTTTCTTGCTTCGGGAACAAAGCGTCATTTTCAGAAATAATAATGGCGTGTTTAGTTAGAAAACTATTCAGAAAGTGTTTGGATCAAGTTGAACCCTCCCCTTCAGCCTTAAAGATGATGACCGATGTAGTATCCCGCTTAATTTTAACTAATTATCAACAGTTTTTAGTCGAAATAGAGAATTAAAGTGTCGGCCTCAGAGGCAATATCGTGTTTTCAACGCTCGACTAAGCTATACTCTGTCCAAAATGAATTGGCAGTACAGCGACAAGATAGAAACGTTTGTCTTTCATTCTTTTGAGACCAGTTTATTTTTAGTTGCGATTATAGGACCTATAAAGGCAAGTTAAAATTTTTTTTTTGACAATCAATCATGACATTACGATGATAGAGAAGCCTAAAAAAGTGGGTCCGACAATTCTGTCCGTCTGTCTGTCTGTCTGTCCATCTGTCTGTATCGGTACCTACAGGCTAAGCGGCTGGACCGATTCGCTTCAAACTTGGTTTTGGGCTTGGGGTTTTTGGTTTTTGGAATTCATTCTAGCTCCAAAACTAACGGTACCTGCCATATGATTTTTTATGAGAAACTCATTTATCTCAAAAACGGCTAATACGATTTTGATAATTCTGAATTGTGTTTTTGGAGTATACTTTATGTTAATTAATTTTTCAGGAAAAGTTTTGTAACGGTACCACCCATAGTAAGAGTTTTTTTCATAACAGATTTTCTCGTAAACCACTTCGCGGATTTCGATGAAAATTTAAATGTGAAAGCTCTTTTATAAACAAAATAATACAATTTTTTTTTAATTTTTCAAAAAAAAAAAACTTTTCTTAGCTTAAAAAAAAGTTTAATTTTTTTTTTAAATTTATGGTTTTTTTTCAAAAACGGTTCGTTCAAAATTTTTAAAATTTTTGTTTTCTGATACAAATTTTAAACTGCTAAATGTTGGCATACTCAAAATAAATTTGGAATGTTTTCGAAAAGTTTAAAAAAAAACGGTTTTTGAAAAAAAAAATTTCTTAAATTCAAAAAAACAAAAGAAATCTGATCTCTCATGTTCTCCAAAAAACGTTTTAACTACACACTTCTATTGATTAATAAAATTTCATATGATTTTTTCAATGCTTATTTCACAAAATCTCAAGCCCCAAGACGATTTTAACACATTAGAGCAAGTTCGTACGACCCAGTCGTGCATTTTTTTTGTAAACTGTTTGTTGATCCACAGAAAACAAAACAAGCTTCCTGCTTCACAATTTCTGTTTTAATTAAATTTTTTTTATAAATTTCTTTTTGTCGAGTCAGCAATTACTTTTTTTTGGCACTCATGATTAAGAACTTTTTCCAAAACTCTAAAACCAACACTGGCAACTCTGAATGCACACCAATTTTATGGTGCTTGAATAGCAGCAGCCGGTTTACAACCGTCAAATGCAATTGGAAATTCACTGGCGGGTAAACACTCACTTTTTATGGGGGACTTCCTTCATTTTAGTATGTTGCAAAAATATGGGACGCTACTGATTTTAAAACAGCTTCTCCATAAGACGTGTACTGACGATTTATGTTGGACAGAGTATAGTCAATCCGATTGCTCTGATAAAGCAACTCCTACCGCCATGTTTCCAACAACACTTAAGAGAACGCTGCAGAGGTTATTCAACAAAGGTCTTGTCCCATCCTCTTCTATTTAAACGCAGGTCTAGGATGATAAAGTGAGTAGGTTTTATAGGTCAAATTTAATCTGAAAATTTTCAATTCCTTGGGGGAGGATGACACTTTTACACTTCGTGAACTAACTATTTTCGAGTGGTGTTATCCTTGCGAGTCTTAGATTTTGAGCTTTGAGTCTGTTGATTAATAAAGAATAAGCGTGGTACTTTACGTCCATCTTTGGCTTATAAAGTTGCTCTTTTGTACTGCGGGTGTGATTAGTTGCAGTCGCAGTCTGTGAACAAAAACAAATGGTTTTTTTTTATAGAGGCATATAACTTTAAGTTGGCAGCACTGTTTTCTTTGACAGCCATTTTGTCATCTGCCATGTGATTTATCTTTAGTTTGGTTTGCCATTTCATCATGAATCGACTGACGCCTGAACAAAACATGAAAATGATATCGCTGTGATTTTGTTCAATATTTAGTCAATAAGCAAAACTGACGCATTTAAAGTGTAGATAATCCTCAAGCCATAGTTAAGACGCTCTCCGCGACTTGCGCCGCCCGCCGTTGCATCTAGAAAAAACTAGTTATTTGGTGATATCTATGGGGTTGAGGAATCATTGGTCTTTACTTCTTCAAAAACGATGACGGTCAAAGGGTTACAGTCAATTAAGCCCGTTCGATCCCGAATAGAATTGTATTTATGTGCCTGAGACGACGGGCGGTACATGTCACACAGCACTTTGATTTGACGAAGGAAACGTTTGCGCATTATTTCGCATTTTGGACCTGTGAGTTGGGCTCCAAGATCTACTATTTTCTGTAAGGGCATGAGAAGTCACTAATCTACATAGATAATGATCATTGACGACTTGGAAAAAAACATTAGCCACACGTTATTGCCGGTATACGACCACACGGAATTGGATATCAAGATCGGAATACATCCCAGCCATTTGCGGTGGCTATATACAAGAAATAATATTCCAATAAAAGGTTTTAAGAATTATCTTTCAACTAAACTCAATGTAATGGCAAATTTATAAAATAAACATACATATGTGTTTTATTTTATTGTATATAGTTATAAAAAAAACACCCTTTGTTTTGACCCACCCCACACACTTCGTGGCATTTCTTTTTATCATCTGTTGAACGGGTTCACAATCAAAAAAGCTCTACCAACGGCATCTAGCGAATGATTTGGTGTCTCCGAATTTAAAAATCAAATACCAACCTCCAACCTACCACCGTGAATGTCAGTGACACCACCTGTCATTGCTCAGTTTACTCATTATGAATTTGAATTGCAGATCATTTGGATTGGGTGATAAGTTTGTGAGTATGCGCATTCTCGTATGCGCAGACATATTAAAACGTATAAACAGATGTCGTTATGGTTCCTAGGGACGAAATTAAAATTTGTATTAGCCCATACAACGGCTTGAATTTGAACAATTTTCGAAATCATCTTTAGTTGTTTTGATGAAACTTTTCGTGTTCTTTGCGTCCTCTTCAACCACTTTTGTTGGCATACAGCACAACTTTCTTTGCCAGAAATTTACCCCTTCCAAAGTATAGCAGTCATAAATTTCTTAATGCTGTTCTCCAAAAAGGCCAATTTGTCCTGACTCCTGGACTCAAAGTTTCAAACCTAAAACAAGAGTATTATGCTTGTAAAATTCTTCATTCTAATCTCTATCCTTTTTTAACCATCATCCGGCGAAAAGTGGTGTTGTATTTTAATGGCTTAAGTAAAAGTTCAACCCCAAATAGCTAACCAGACCTTCGTTTCCTTAAATTATTTATTGGTGAGAGTGCGAGTTCGAGTTCGAGTGTTGAGGTGTGCAAGAAGCTAATGGCACAAGTGAAAGTTTTCCTTTTTCGAATTTTGCTTGCTTTAAAAAAAAAAAAAACATTGCTTGCTTTTGTAATTGGTCCTGTAAATTTGCAATAGCTCATGTTATGTACGTTGAAAGTTGCTAGTTTGCAATGTTTCTCTTGTCGGAACGTCCGTTATATACCTCTCCTGATAACAGCAAATAGTTGTTGTGGTGGTGTCAGAATGATAGGGTGAGACTTTTATGTCTATGCATGCACCAAGCAGAAGCACCCCTACCCCTACCCATCAGGTGGTAGAGTTATACAGCTAAGATAAGACGTGTCCAACATTCCAAGTGGAACAAAATGTTTTATTGGGCAGTAAGTTGAAATGTTTATAGGATATCTTGCTCCTCGAACACTCTACACACATACAGCTATATCTAACTGTATATCGCCACTATGATGGCTACTGGTCGTCCGACCATTTTTAAAGTTAATTAAGTTTAAGTGGTTTTCAAAAGTTTCTCATTAAAATGTTTTACTCTTCTCTTAAAGGTACTGACTCGTATATGTATACCGATATCAACTAAAAACCCAGATCTAGACCCAGAACCAGAACTAGAGTCAGAGTTAGAGTCAGAACGAAAACCCAAGAGCCACAAAGAGAAAGTATTCGATTTTTGTTGGCGGGCGGGTGGTCGGTCTGGGTTGGTCGGTGGCAGGGGCAGCGGCAATGGTGGTAGGGTATAGCAGCGGAACCCGTACCGGAGCGGAGGTTTTATATTGTTTTGAGAAGAATGTTTTGCGGATTGATGGGCATTTAAACTTGAAATTAAGTGCGGACTTTGTGTTTGGTGTGGTGTTGAGGTGGTGAAGTTTAGAAATAAATTAGTTTGTATAAGCCATTATCTGTTTGGCACTTGACAGTTTGGCTTTGATTGTTCTTTGTAGAAATTTAATTTACGCTGCTAAAAAGTTAGTTTGGCTGCGATAGGACAAAGTCTCAGGTTTTAAGTTTAAGTGTGCTCTGACGACAATGCTATTGAAGTTTTAACGATATTTTTATATTTTTTTTATTTTAATAAGAAATTAGGTTTTTACGGCACTTTTAAAACACTCAAGGTTGAGTTATGTCAAGAGTTTGATAGGTATTCGACGTAGACAGACACGCAACATTCAGGCAATGATACATTTTAAAGGGGAGCGTATCGGAATCCCGCTTTTTAAAATCCTGCTTTTCAAAAATCCCGAAAAAAAAGTATTAAAATCCCGTCTGCTAAAATACTGCTTTTTTATAATCCCGTCTTCTAAAATCCCGCTTGTTCAAAATCCCGATCTATTATAATCCCGCTTTTTAAAATCCCGACAAATCCCGCTACTCCCGCTAATCCCGTTTTTTTATAAAATAAGCTAATGTTATAAAGTCACGCGCAGTAAAAGAAAATAATGGGAAATAGAAAAAAATATGAGTAAAACAGGTTTTTTGCGTCGCATTGCTAATAATATACAAAACTAATAAAATACAAAAAAATTGTTAATGGTTTAAAGTTTTTTTTTTGTTCCCTTTTGAATAATAGCGTATAGCATTACTTTATACTTTTTTCTTGTAATTTATTGAAGATTGTCATATTCATTGTTAAGATAAAATGCATTTAAAAAATCACTCATTGTTTAATTTATTTTAATTTTCTTATTATCCCGCTTTTGCAATCAAAAGTAGTTGTTTTATTTTAAAAAATCGCGCGATTTTTTAAAATAAAACAACTACTTTTGATTGCAAAAGCGGGATAATAAGAAACGGGATAGTAAAAAACGGGATTATAAGAGACGGGATTTTAAAAAGCGGGATTTTAAAAAAGCGGGATAATAAAAAGCGGGATTATAAAAAGCGGGATTTCAAGATCGGGATTTTAAGAAACGGGATTATAAAAAGCGGGATATCGAACCCAACCCATTTTAAAGAAATCTTTTTGAAGACATTTTTAATATGGGAAGTCTTTTAAACTTTTATTTTCCAATATTTTGTAAAACAGATCGATTGGTAAAAAAAGTATTTTTGGTCTTACAAAAAATATTAACTTTTTTCGAAAGATTTTACTTGCGATTATAGGTACAAGGAGGGCCAAAAGAAATCACCCTATAGGAAGATGTTCTTATTTTTGCAAATGGCCGCCAATGTCAAATCTGTTTTTACATTTGTGGACTTCACAGATGAAGAATACAAGTGAACAAGCCATGGAGCGATACACTCCCCAAGAACGCGGAATAATTGTGTCTTTTTTTTTGCGTAAAAATTCGTCTGTAGTGTTTGCGCAGCGCAAATTCCGTCGTCGGTTCCACGGCCGTCCGACACCGACTACGCAAACACTGCGCCATTTAGCCAGTAACTTTGAAGAGTATGGGACCACACGAGACGTTGCCAAGAATGGCCGGCCCCGGAGCGCCCGTTGTGCCGAGAGTATCGACGCTGTTGACGAGGATGTCGAGCTGTCGCCGGAAACATCGACCAGACGCCGTGCTTCCTGCTTCGAAACATTGTGCTCCTGAGCCCTACTTAACAAGTCCCTCTAGCAGCCGCAGCCGGTTTGATGTCTAGCTTGCCGTCTCCGATTTCACACTCCAAGCTATCGGAGATCTTTGATGTTGTCAAGTACTATAGGACACTATAACCTCTCAGAACAACATCAGTGGAGAGATCAGTCGAAGAATCACTCTTGCCAATCGCTGTTTCTTCGGGCTTAGAACTTAGAAGTCATCTTAGTAGCAAAGTCCTCTCTCAAAGGACCAAGGAAAGGAGACACTATACAAGACCCTTATCATACAGGCTGGGGTGCTTTGAGAGAAAGATTCTTCGGGTGATATTCGGGCCTGTATGTATCAATGGAGTATGGAGGAGAAGATTCAATGACGAACTGTACGGGCTATACAGCGACATTGACTTGGTTAAGAAGCTGAAAATACAGCGGCTAAGATGGCTGGGCCATGTGGAGCGTATGGACGAAAACGCTACTGCCCGACGAGTCATCAATTCCAACCCGGAGGGCCGACGCAGTTCTGGAAGACCCCCTCTAAGGTGGCGCGATCAATTGGAGAACGACCTCAACCAACTTGGTGTGTGCAACTGGAGGCCACTGGCTAGGAACCGGCCTAGCTGGATTTGCAGGTTGGTAGGGTCAGCAGCGACTTGGAGTGGTGAACAGGTCCGTTCGCTTATTTTTGTTGGTTTTCTTTCCGCATAGACATATTTTTTGTTGCTGATGAGGTCTAGTTTTGGGGACTAGATCCTCCCCCATTCCGTTTCCGGCAAGCTAAGCCGCGGCCGCAGAACAGGCCACGATCCTCGAGTTAGGCATTCCTTCCCTCTACATTCCCAACCCTACCTACCTCCTGGATTCGTTCTATTTTTCAACCTCCTCTCTTCTAACCTCTCCTCTTGCTATTGTTCCAGTTTTCATAAGATACGAAATGTACACTGAAAATTATTTATCGAAAACTAAATATTTTTGTTGAGAAAAAGGAAGAAGGACGATATTCCCCTTCTCTTTGGTAGGTCTTTTGTACAACAAAAAAAAAATCCTTTTATCTTTCTTATAACTTAGAGGGAAACTTAGAAATAAAGTTGTTCCGTAGCTTAAAGCATATTGCACTAAATTTCAAACCACACAAACTACTGTCCTCCGCTAGGCGCAACATTTGTATTATTTTAATACTACGGGCTTACTCATTTAACCAGGATGCGCCACTGACACAGTTTAATTTCAATTAAAAGAAGGAACATATTTTTGTGCTTATTTTTATTTTTTAAGCCTTAACTACTCCCCTTTTGTGTTGGGAGTTGAGTTTTATTTTTTTTCTGTTTTATATTTCTAACTACAGTGTGGTATTAGTGCTGGCATCCTAGTTGGAGCCTCTACCTCAGCTTCCGTCCAGTGACTACTGAAGTCGTCGTTGTCGTAGGTTGAACAAACATTTTAGACTTCCTCTTTATTTACACACTGAGTACACAAACCTCCTTGGCAAGGCAATCCCGAAAAATGGAACGAAATCCTATACTGGCAACCTTTAGGCCATCGCTCACAATGAACACCACGGACGACGAGGAGGTTTACTCCACCATGGGTGTTATGGTTGGGTCCTTTTTTTTTTCTTTGTTGTTGTTGTTTTATTTTGCTATCCTAAGGAACGAGTATACTTTCCCGGTCCAAACCACTTTCCTAACCTAACCTATAGTGATGGCATACAGTTGACTCTAATGTCTGCTGACTTTTGCATCAGGACAAGAGTCTTGTTTATGAGACACCATCACCAGCAATAGTACCACACATTGCAGTTGCAGTAGAGCTAGCTGCCAGCCGGCTTTGTAATCCCCGTTCCCTGTACGTCCAAGAAGAGCACAAGCATTATCAACGTAAATATTTTCCACGATTCCGGGGCATAGGCATAAATAAGTTCATTTAGAAGGCAGAGCAGTATAGTAATAGCGCCGCCATCGCATCGCCAAGGCACACAAGGAACTCGTAGGTATTAGGTAGCTTCCCGTCAGACTTGGAATCCTTTTATGTGAGAAAGTTGTTATACGTTTCGTATATGCAGTACAATGCAATGTTAGACTCCTAGTAGCTACGTTAGTGTATGTATGCTTATGCGTTTTGTAATGCATGGCGGAATACCTTACCTCCTTCCTAGGAAGTGTGTGTGGTTTGGCCATAAAATATGTAGAAGCATTGGAGAGACATAGAATAGATATGTTGCCATTTTTAGTGGTTAATGCTGTGCTAAAAGGTGTACCTGCTACATTAAGGATTATAATTAGTTTATCCGAATTTTAAGCAATCTAGAAGGGCAGTAATTTTCAGACTTCCTTTAAAGCATTGTTAGGTACCTTCATGAGAAATTTCTATAGTAACGAGTTACGACAGTAGATGGAGTGAACCATAATTTATGATGCGAAAGGTGTAAGGCACGGTGAGCGTCATACCTGAGAAAATAAATTTAGATGTTTTATGGCGGTATAAACCACGCCATATTGATAAGACCGTATATAGTACTTTTCTTAACACCAACTAGTGCTCGATATAGTGAACTCATACAAATCCAGTCTAGTCTGTTCACTGTATCGTGGTTGTTCATTAAATCGAGCCTAGAGCAATAATTAAATTACACGTGTACGGGGGTCAATTGTGTACGTGATGCAGCTTAGAGAAGAAAATGTGTGTTCACTGTATTGGGATTTGGATTTGGATTTTTACTGTTTTAATTGCAGATAGAAATAGTGTAACACAAAGGCGTT